>VNWT01000023.1:4191222-5407393 GCA_009801095.1 Colletotrichum sp. COLG25
CGGGGGACGTCGGGGGACGTGGGCTGGGCTCTGCCGTGACTCGTCCCGTCGGGGATAAAGGCCCGCCGATTCAGTTGCTTTGTCTGTGTGTGCCCTGCCAGTCTCCAGTCTCCAGAGAGAGCGAGAGTGAGTCGAGTCCTGACTCCGTTGCCTCTGCTGAGTAAGGACCCACGCTTCGTTCGATCCAGCCCGCCTCCTTTGTCCCAGGTGTCTGCGATAAGTGGAGGTATCTCCATCGGGTCCATTGCGAACATTGCGGAGAACTCGGCTGGGGGTGCGTGTGGTTGCGCGGTGGCTGGGGAATTTTTGCGTGTTATCTTCCAGGCAGCATCTCTCCAAATGACCAAGTGGCTTTTTTCGATGCTGTGATAGAGGGGGAAGATGCCGTTAAATGTGGAAAGACGTTGAAAAAGGCCCGAGAAACATGTGCACCGTCTGGGCTTTTGGGTTAGTTCGGAATGCAATATCTCGTCCGTTAAGAACAGGTTCAGCAAACAGACTGGACCGACGCATCGGACGGCAGGCAAGGCTTGGCGAGTCGCGGCGACGACACTTTGACAATTCTGGAGACTTTCTCGTCTGTGATGGGTATTACCTTGACGGCCGCGGTTGGCTTTGGTTTACTATGTACCTAGATTCGGCGCAGTTAGTGGCGGTCCCAGAGGACCGGGTTTGACTCGACCCTGAAAAAAGGTTAGGGAAATGAAGAAAATTCCAGAAGGAATATACATGCAGTTTAAAGTGCGGAACATAACGAGATGCGGCCAATATTGCAACACTCGTTGACAATATTGACAATAAACGGTCGCCAAAATGTCCGACCGCGGATGGGAAACCCCATCATCTGTGCATCGTCGTGGAGACTGCCAAATCTCCCGCACAGTTATGCCGCGGCATCTCTCCATCCAAGTCCTGCACAAAGCCACAAACTGTGATAGAGACAACTGGATAGGAGAAATAGGGGCAGAAACTCTGGGCACCCGAGGCCATTTTATTTACCACATCAATTTGCTTCTGCTACTTCGCCTAACGCATCCGCACGGGTTGGCGGTATCAGATTGATCGGGATCCGTCTTCCTGGGAAAGATGTGAGGTTTCGCTGCGGAACGGGAACATGGGCAAGAAACCGCCGCGGCGCCCCGACTTCAGCTCCCAGCAGCTCCAGTTCCAGTTCCCAGCTCAAGCTCCAGCTTCTTGTCCCAGGCTCCCAGGGCCAGCATCACCCGGAGTGGCACCATGTCAATGCCCACCACGGAGACATGGGGAGGTTGTTTGGACTTTTGGAGCAAATCCAGTTTTCCCCCCTCCCGGCGGCCTGTCTGCTCCGCTCTCAGTGCCTCGTAAAGCGCGCCACACCGAGATTGAAGATGGGGATTGTCTGGAGATGAAGGCACAGTCACTGAGCCACACGCACAACCTGAAGCCTCCGTATCGCATCGCGCCCGCGGAACGACTGGAAGGATAAAAAAGTTGGCAGAGGGGGATCTCGGGAGCGCACCAATGGGCGACGATCCAAATGGCAACGACGGTTCCTTGTTGAGCGTCACCCAATACTAGAGATAAATATAGCAACGATCACCACAGGGGGGGGGGGGGGGGGCCAACGGATCTTAGGTTGGAGCTACGGCAGAATACCACTGCTTCGGTCTCGGGCAAAAAATGACGAGATTTTCGGGCTTCGTTACCAGAGAACATGACATCCCACGGGCAAGACGGCACCTACGGGCAGCGCGGACGGCACCCAACCGATGGGATTTCTCAGCCTTCTTTTCCAGTTGCCTAGTGTGCTACCTCAGCTAGTGTAGCGTACCGTACCGTACCGCCAGTACGGGCTGTGAATCAACAGGGCCGCATTTTGGTTCACTCTGCGCCCTAATGCCTTTCCGCTTCGGGTAGGCCGGAAGTCAATAGTTCACCGAAGGTTGGCCAATGAAGGAGGCATCCCCCATGGGTGTTGGCCAGCACCTCCGGGCTGATTAGTGGGCAGCGGACATGCCGATACGGCGATATTCTTCTAGACCGATTAGACGGGAGTTGGATCGATAATCGGTGAAGGAGCCTGCACTGTTCAGGGCTGAGGGCAGGCTGAAGCACAGAGCACAGAGCAGGATACGAACGGTGGGAATAAGAAAAGAAATATGAGTGCTGCTCGAACGTTGTGCTTTCTTCTCGGGGCTCGGGGTGGCTTGTTACCGGGAGATAGCTATGCACATGTGCCTATGCATGCAAACCGCTGCTGGCCTGTTTGGCCTGTGCCTGTGTGTTTGGCATGTTGGCACTGCAGGAACACCAGTCGGTGGCTGTATGTCTTGTGTATGCACAAAGTCGCTCCACCAGGGCACCGTATTTTCTCTCATAGCCGCGTCATGCAAACCCATGATAGGGGGTGACTAAACAAGCTTCGGCAAGCCTTGGCGAATTCATCGCGAAAGCAAGACGGGCCCTGCTAACAGGAGCTCCTGAATCTCCACTACGGGAGTTGTTATTACAAGTGAACTTACGGGACGAGGTTGAAGACATGTCGATTCATGTTGCTGTACACTACATAGTACATATGTGTGTCTGTTAGATTTGATAACAAAAGGGCTGGCCAAGGTACTGACTGGTGCGTTTGAGCAGAAATGAGGCTTGAGTTCAAACGAACCGAGACCAGCCTCCTTTGGCCAGTTTTTTGAGTTTCAGCTTGCAAGGACAGCACTTGCGCAGTTCCGCCAGCTGTTCGGACGAATACGAACATCAGACGAGCGAGGAACACTTGACAAGCACTGGACACCGCCCGCCGTTTGATTTCCTCTGTGCACTAGCCGCTGCGGCCTCTGTGCACTGGTTGACATGCACTAGAAACTTACTACGAAGTACCTAGTGTGGTGCTGGCCGGCTGCCTGTCTGTCTTGATTGCTAGCGCGGGATGCTCCATGTTCGGTTCCCTGGAAGCGAAGCGCCTTCGTGTTGCAGATTTGGATGATGGACGTGGCTGACGGTAAAATGAGCAGAGCAGCAGCAGAAGAAGGCTGATTGATGGATGTATGAAAGAGGACGGGCGTTGAAAGATAAGAGATGTTGGTTGATAATGATCCGACCTGGGCCTGATGCGTGGCATTGGACGGGAAAAAAGGAAGGTTGCAGTGCAACTCTGTAGCTCAATTGAGCGTTCTGCGCCGACGAAACACGCAAAAACAGGCAAAAACAGGACAAGCAGACTGCCCGAATCAACTGAGACTCTGCCCGCTCCGCGTTGAGTTTACCTAGAGCACTTACCTGCACCGTTGCAAATCCAACGTCCGTCCTGTCCGTCCGTTTGTTTGCCACTTCGGCTCTGCAGTCTCTGCAGTCAAGTCTGCACCAAGCAAGCAAGCAAGCAAGCAAGCCCAAACCTGTGAGGGGGAGGGCGGCCGGCACATCTGCCACTTTATTAGTGCACAAACCGTTCGAGCCGGGCTAATGCCGTGACGTCAAAAACGATGCGCTGTCCGTCACTTTCTACCGAGTCCTAGCAGCAGAAGAGCCCACAATCACGCTCAGTCCGTGACCCGTTCCATCATCCCTCCTCATCCCAACCCATCCCATCCCATCCCATCACCATGATCCCATCCCGTCCCATCCCATCCTGAGCCGTGTGCTGTGTCCGTGTGTGGTGGACCCCTCTCCTGACTCGCTTGTCTCCTTATCGAAGTCTTCCCGAAAATTCTTCCCACACTTTTTTTCTGCTGTGTACATCCACACACACATGGATCCATGTAGCGCGTATATGCTAAGCCTAGGCAAAGACACACTGCAAAAACAGCGAACAATGAGACAGACAATCGAAAAAAGGGGACCATGTCGCCAACGCGACCAACCAACGCAGACTGCTTACCGTGCCATAAGACGCCATACGGTGTCGGCGGCTGGCAGCGGGCACAACACGAGAAATATGCAATGCAATGCACGAATGGCCTTGTCCACCGCCCCAGGCCACCGCAGGCAAGCGAGCCAAACCCCCAACCTCACCCCCCAAGAATAGGCTCTCTAGCCGCGTTCTGGACCTCGCTTCTGCCTCTCGTGACTGGAACATGCTGATTGTTTCCATCAGTTCTATGCAGCACCTACGGCGATGCCCACTCGTCCTCGTTGAAGCTTTTGCTCGGCAGGCTTAATGCTGTCTTGGGATTTGTTTGAAGCTGGCTCTGGCGTGCCCGAGCACAAGCCAAAATCATCCCCCCCGAAGCACCCAAGCCCAATCATCCTTGACCATCATCCCTGGAGGATCCAGGATCGATTGGCTTCCCGGGAACCACCCTGGTCGGAAAATGTCCAACTTGTCGACTTTTGAGGCTCCACTCCCCTTGCCCGGGTCCGCTTCTTCCAAGCCGGGCACAACGAGCCTCGAACAGTGGCCCGCCGGCGTCAAGGCCCTCAAGGCAAAAAGCCAGACGAAGGACCGCCTTCTGGCCCTCCGAGGCCTCAGAACCTGGACTTGGGCCCCAAGTCCCGAAGATCTGCATTGTTGGCCAGTCCACCGCGGCGGACTGGGGGGGCCCCTTTAGCACCTTAGGAAGGAGGATATTCATAGTACCCAATCGGCCAGCCTCCGGAACCCTGCTCTTTTCGACAGCCGAACGAAGGCCACCCGAGGGAAGAACGAGCAGGAGGGAAAGAAAAGGTCACCGCTATGATGCAGACATGAGTAAACCTCGAGCTCGTATCCTAGAATGGTGGGCTCCGCTGTCGACGGGCATGACGGGCTTTGGTGACCCTTTTCGTGAGGCGATGCCTGGTATACCTGCGGGTCTGCGTCTCTTTACCATGTATCCCATGTATCGATTCCCGCCCCCTTAGTTCAAAGATTTCTGTCTCCATCAAAGGATGTAGATGTCCCTCCCTCCCACCCCCTCTCTGACGTATCTTGGTCCTGGTTTTCTTGCTCTAGCTTCTGCTCTGCGTGTTTGTGTGGGAACTGGAGATCTTTACAATCGCTCAAGCCTCCTTTCCATACTTTCGTCTTTCGTTCAATCAAGCAAAACTGGCATCACTCGCTTTTGGCCGGTTTATGAGTATTGTTACATCGCTTTTCACTTTCGTTATCTGATTTTTATCGGTTTTTAGCCCCCCGTATCTCTCTGATTGTGTGTGTGTGTGGTCTCTCTGGCGTCATATCATCAGTTGGCTTGGATATTCACTCCCATACAACCAGAAGCAGTGGTCGGTCGCTTCAACCCACGCTCGCTTCGAGGAGCTCTCGGGCATCCCTCACAACACCACATACCAAGCAGCCAAGATGTGGTTTGGGAGTTCGCTCCTATTACTGGGTTGCTTAACCCATAATGTTAATGGCTACAAGTACGACCCGGACTATGTCGACTTCAACCTCAACACAAATAAGGATGCGCAAGATCCTATACAATATGACGGAAAATGGGAGAACCACGACTTCCACCCGTCACCAGACAACTGGCGGTTTCCCTTTTACACTATCATGCTCGACCGCTTCGTAAATGGCGACCCAGCAAACGATAACGCAAACGGAACCGTCCTCGAGCAGGATATCACGGGTACGCAGCTGCGATTTGGTGGTGACATCGCCGGTTTGGTGGACACGCTGGATTACCTCCAAGGAATGGGCATTGAGGGACTGTATTTCGGAGGATCTATGCTCATCAACGCGCCCTGGAACTACGATAACTACTCTCCGCTGGATCACACTCTTCTGGATTTCCACTTCGGCAACATCACGATATGGAGAACCGCGATCGAGGAAATCCACAAGCGTGGAATGGTAAGTTTCCACGATGAGAGAGAGGAAGATTCAGGATGGGGCATGTTGTAAGCTGACCTGTCGGACTTAGTACATCGTCTTCGACAACACGGTCGCAACACTGGGTGACTTGATCGGTTACAAGGAATACCTCAACACCACGGCGCCGTTCGAGCCCCACGAGATGGAGGCCATCTACAAGACCGACCGACACTACTTGGACTGGACTTTCCCGACCGGATACAACAAGACTTGCGAAAACTTCCCGAGACTGTACTACGAGTCCGGTTACGAGGTCGGCGAGGAGGTTTACGGCATGTTCGAGGGCTGCTACGATGGTGACTTCGACCAGTTCGGTGACACAGAGGCTTTCGGCGTTTACCCCGATTACCGTCGTCAGTTGACCAAATTCGCTTCCGTCCAGGACAGATTGAGAGAATGGGTCCCCGCCGTCAACCAGAAGCTCGGTCACTTCTCCTGCATGCTGATCAAGATGTGAGTTCGAGGAATGTTCGCCACGAAACTTGGCAGAAAACTGACAAATGCTCTACAGGTTGGATATTGATGGCTTCAGATACGACAAGGCGTTGCAAGTTACGGTCGATGCCCAAGGTGAATTCTCCAAGATGATGCGTGACTGCGCCAGCGACCTTGGCAAGAAGAACTTCTTCCTTCCTGGTGAGATTACAGGTGGTAACACCATGGGTTCCATCTACATCGGTCGCGGCCGCCACCCGGAGCAGTGGTTCAAGGACATCAACACCGCCTACAGCACGAATGAAACCGTCGCGGAGGACCAGGACATTTTCATCCGCGACAAGGGCCACCAGGCCTTGGATTCGGCCGCCTTCCACTACTCCTTCTACCGTTTCCTGGTCATCTTCATGGGTATGGACGGTACTGGTGTCGCCGGATACGATGTGCCCAGTAACTTCGTCGAGGCCTGGAACGAGGTCCTCCGAGCCAACGATCTGATCAACGCCAACACCGGCGAAGTCGACCCTCGTCACATGTACGGCGCCATGAACCAGGATACCTTCCGCTGGCCCGCTATCGAACTCGGCCACGAGCGCAGTCTGATGGGTCTTTTCGTCACGACTCTTCACCTGCCCGGAATTCCCATGCTCACCTGGGGCGAGGAACAGGGCTACTACGTGCTCGACAACACCGCGCAGAACTACATGTTCGGTCGTCAACCTCTGTCTTCCGCTCCCGCCTGGCAGCAGCACGGATGCTACTCCATGCCTGCTACCCTCTACTTCCAGATGCCTCTGTCCAACGCGCGCGAGGGCTGCCGTGACGACACTGTTTCCTGGGACCACCGCGACCCCGCTCACCCCATGAGACTCGTCCTCAAGCACATGTACACCATGAGAAAGGAGTACCCTGTTCTTCAGGACGGCATGTGGCTCGTTCAACTGTCAAACCACACCGAGGAGCTCTTCTACCCCGGTAACTCCGGAATGGCCACTGTGACCGGTCTTTTCAGCGTCATGCGCTACCAGCTCGGTGTCCAAGACATGGGTGAAGACCTCGTCCCCGTCTGGTTCCTGTACAACAACTGGAACGTCACCAAGTCGTGGACCTTCGACTGCACCAACGAGGACGAGGCTCTGATCTCTCCCTTCGAGGATGGAACCACCGTCAAGAACCTGTTCTTCCCCCACGACGAGATTAAGCTCGAGGCCTCCCCCAAGAAGCTCGGCTACGCCGGCAACACGGGCTTCAACGGCTGCACCAAGAACATCACCATGGCTCCCTTCGAGTTCCGCGCCTACGTCCCCAAGGCCGACTTCAAGAACCCCCCCGTCATGCTCACCAAGTTCAGCCCCGGCCACGATTACCGCATCCTGGCCAATGACACGAGCAGCACCGTTCCCATCGAGTTCCAGTCCAACGCCGAGCTGAACTGCGAAAAGTTCAAGGACTTTGTCACCTTCAGGGCTCACACCGACGACAACAGCGTTCCATCCATTGACGAGAGCTCCATCAAGTGCTCCAACATTTCCGAGCGCCCGCAAGAGTGGACCGGTGTTTTGCCCTCAGTCTGGTCGTGGAAGGCTAACCTCATCAACGTCAAGCACGGTGTCCACGAGGTGACTGTCTCCAACGCCACTACCGCTACTGGAAACTCAACCACCGGCGCAACTGACCACTTCTTCTTCCGCATCGGCGCGGCCGAGAACCCGATTGTCTTCCCCGCGACCGCCAACTACTCCACCACCCTGCTCTCTCAGGACGACGACGGCACCCTCAGAATCAAGCACAGCGCCGCCGGTGCCTCCAAGTTCCGCTACTCGACCAACTTCGAGTCCTCCTGGAGCGACTGGGTCAACTACGAGACCGAGACAAAGGTTGTGAAGCAGGAGTGGAACGGAACCAAGGAGCAAGAGTGGGACGGAGAGCACATCATCGTCCAGTACTGGTCCCAGATCCTCGGAACCAGCGCCTACAAGGTCCACGCCGATCTCGACTACGACATCCCCCGCCGTATCCCGCACATGTTCGCCGTCGGCAAGTTCAACCAGTTCGGTTACGACAGCGGTCTGACCAAGTCCCTGTCGCACAAGGCGGAGTCGCTTTGGCAGTGGCACTACATGGACGAGTGGCCCAACTACTTCAAGTTCAGCATCTGGGGCATGAACCCTGACAAGATGCCCGATCAGTCGTTCGTCTACGGTGACGTCGACGGCGACAGCGTCGTTGAGCGTCTGCCTCCGTCCTCGCTGTTCGAGAACGCCGTCAACATCACTTCCGCGCCGCCCAAGCCGTACCTCGCGTACAAGGTCATTCTCAACGACGCCACGTTGCAGTACCAGCTCATCCCGGTTGGCAGCATGTGGGTGCAGTTCTTCCTGTGGCTGTTCCTCTTCATCCTCCCCATCGTTGGTGGTCTCGCCGCCGTTCAGGCCTTCAAGCGCTCTTTCTACCAGGTCAAGTTCAACGAGACCGGTGTTGGTGCCCAGTCCAAGTTTGGCCAAATTGTCGAGAAGACCCGCAACGTTTTCATCGGCGCCGCTGGTGCCATTCCTCTGAAGATGAACAGCTCGACCGACCTCGTTTCTGCCGCTGCGGCTGCCACCACTGCCAACAAGCGCCGCAGAGTGCTGATTGCCACCATGGAGTACAACATCGATGACTGGAACATCAAGATCAAGATTGGTGGTCTGGGTGTCATGGCCCAGTTGATGGGTAAGGCTCTCAAGCACCAGGACCTCGTTTGGGTCGTTCCCTGCGTCGGTGATGTCGAGTATCCCGAGGACCAGCCCGCTCCGAGCATGTTCGTCAAGATTATGGACCAGATGTACGAGATCAAGGTTCAGTACCACATCGTCGACAACATCACCTATGTTCTGCTGGACGCTCCTGTGTTCCGTAAGCAGACCAAGTCTGAGCCGTACCCCCCTCGCATGGACGACTTGGAGTCTGCCATCTACTACTCTGCCTGGTAAGTTGAAGACCTCATTCAATCTCTTTTCAACACGTACTGACATACATCCAGGAACCAATGTATTGCCGAGGCAACCAACCGTTTCCCTATCGACCTTTACCACATTAACGATTACCACGGAACCATCGCCCCGCTCTACCTGCTCCCCAAGACTATCCCAGTCGCTGTCTCCCTCCACAATGCCGAGTTCCAGGGTCTCTGGCCCATGCGCACACCCGAGGAGAGCAAGGAGGTTTCTAAGGCGTACAACTTGGATCTTGAGATCATCAAGAAGTACGTCCAGTACGGTTCAGGTAAGCATGCATTCGCCCCGGCGGGTTGCCAATCAGATTCCTAATATCACGCAGTTTTCAACCTTCTCCACGCTTCCGCTAGTTACCTCCGCATCCACCAGAACGGCTTCGGCGCTGTCGGTGTCTCCAAGAAGTATGGTGACCGTTCGTTCGCCCGTTACCCCATCTTCTGGGGTCTCTCCAAGATCGGCCAGCTGCCCAACCCCGACCCTACGGATACCGCCGACTGGGACAAGGAGGATTTCATGAAGCAGAAGAAGCCCGAGGTCGACCCCGCGTGGGAAGCCAGCCGTGGTGACCTCCGTAGACAGGCTCAGGAATGGGCCGGCCTGAAGGTCGACCCTGAAGCCGAGCTTTTCGTCTTCGTCGGTCGTTGGTCTCTGCAAAAGGGCGTAAGTCATGAATCGGTCTACTGGCTCGAAAACGTTGCTGACATTTTCTAGGTTGATCTTATTGCTGATGTGTTCCCCTCTGTCCTCGAAACCAACCCCAAGGTTCAACTGATTACTATCGGTCCCGTTATTGATCTCTACGGCAAGTTCGCCGCCTTGAAGTTGAGCAAGCTCATGGAACTCTACCCCGGACGTGTCTTCTCCAAGCCTGAGTTTACCGCCCTCCCGCCCTACATCTTCAGTGGTGCCGAGTTCGCCTTGATCCCCTCTAGAGATGAGCCTTTCGGTTTGGTCGCTGTTGAATTCGGAAGAAAGGGAGCCCTGGGTGTCGGTGCCCGTGTCGGTGGTCTCGGTCAAATGCCCGGATGGTGGTTCACGGTCGAATCGACCAAGGCTGTAAGTCTCCTGTGGTTCTTTCTATTCACCCACAAGCCGCTAACAAACTTCACAGGCCCATCTTACCAAGCAGTTCAGACACGCCATCCAGTCCGCTCTCAAGGCTGATACCAAGACTCGTGCCGAGATGCGTGCCTACTCCGCCAAGCAACGTTTCCCTGTCGCCGAGTGGCTCGAGAAGCTCGAGAAGCTCCAGGCTGGCTGTATCAAGGCTCACGCCAAGTACGGTAAGAAGGGTCTCGGCAAGGGTAACGTCCTCGTCAAGCGCAGCCGCGCCAGTTCCAACGTCGGCCTCCGCGAGGAAGTCGAGCTCGTCGACCGCTCCCCCGCCTGGATGAGACAAGTCTCCGACTACGACGATGATGCCACCACTCTCAACACCGGACGCAACACCCCCGCTGGCATGCAGACTCCTCACGGTTACTACTCTAGCACCCCCGGATCGCCCATCATCTCGCCTTCTCCCGCCTATGTCGACTCTCCCGGTGGCTCTCGCGCTGCTTCTCCCGGACCTCACAGCCGCAACATCTCTGGCAACGAGCTTACCCACTCCCGCAACTACACTGGTTTCTCCACTCACGATGTCAACAATCACAGCCGCAACGTCTCCGGTTTCTCCATGGCCGACACGCTTCCTCTGCCTCCTCCAGGTGGTGCTCTGGGTATCCACGACAACTCCTCCCGTGCTTCCATGCTTAGTGTCGAGGACGTCGTTGGTGACCGCCATGACTACAAGCTCCAACAGGTCGACCCCTTCTTCACCGACCAAAAGGGCGAGTTCTACCAGGAATTCGAGGAGAGACTCAAGAACCTCAACGCGCAAAACTCCATTTCTGATCTCTGTATCGAGGACTACCTGATGAAGAGTGAAAAGGAGTGGTTCGACATGTACCTCGACGCCAGGCTGGGTCGTCCTTCGCGCCCCTCGTCTCCCTCCGGCTCCGGACGACGATCCATGTCTAGAACCCGCTCCCCGTCCAGATCCCCTCTCGGCATGCTCAAGAACCTATCCAGCTCCAAGCTCAGCTTGCCCATGGAGCGCGGCCGCGCTGCCAGACGTTCCAACCTGATGAACAGCACCAACGCAGATGGCTACGGTGACCAGACTCCTCCCGACTCCCCCGGCTATGACCGCGCTCAATTCGCCCTTCCCGACGACTACGTTCCCCCCACTGGTGTCAAGAAGTAGGTCCTCATCCTTTGGCTCACCTGTATCAGAACTAACATCACCCAGGTACCTCCAGTACAAGGTCGGCGACTGGCCCGTCTACGCGATGCTTCTGGCTCTCAACCAGGTCATCGCCACCAACTCCTACCAGGTCACCCTTCTTACCGGCGAGGTCGGCCAGACGGCTTCCAAGCTTTACGTCATCGCGTCTATCTACCTCTTCGGCTCTCTCGTCTGGTACACGCTGTCCCGCACCGTGCCTCTTCTGTACCCGCTCTCGGTGCCTTACATCGTCTACGGTATCGCCTTCCTGATCCTCGGCTGCTCCCCCTTCGCCGCGGACAACAACACACAGGTCTGGCTCCAGAACGCCGCCACCGGCATCTACGCCTTTGCCTCCGCCTCCGGATCTCTCGCGTTCGCCTTCAACTTCGGTACTGACGGTGGCTCTACCGTCCCCAAGTGGATCCAGCGTCTTGCCATCATCCAGGGCTTGACCCAGCTGTACACTCTCGGTCTCTGGGCCTGGGGTTCTCTCGTCTCCGACGCCGAGGCCAATTCTCAGCCCAAGCCCACTCTCGCCGGCTCTCCCGCCCTCCTCGGCATCTGTCTCCCCGTGTGCCTGCTCCTGTGGGCCATCGGCGTGCTCCTCTATCTCGGTCTCCCCGATTTCTACCGCGAGTCCCCGGGTCCCGTGCCCAAGCTGTGGGCGTCCCTCGTCAGGCGCAAGACCATCGCCTGGTACCTCCTCGCCGTCGCCATCCAGAACTACTTCCTCTCCCCTCTCTTCGGCCGCAACTGGTTCTTCCTCTTCTCGTCCCAGCACGTGCCCGTCTGGAGCATGGTCATCCTCGCCCTCTTCTTCTTCATCTTCGTCTGGGCCCTCGTCCTCTGGGGCCTGGCCAAGGCCAGTGCCAGCCATCCCTGGCTGTTCCCCATGTTCGCCGTCGGTCTCGGTGCTCCCCGCTGGGCCCAGATCTGGTGGGGTACCTCCCGCATCGGCGTCTGGATGCCTTGGGCCGGCGGCGCCGTCGCAGGTGCCGTCCTCAGCCGTATCCTCTGGCTCTGGCTCGGTGTCCTCGACGGTCTCCAGGGCGCGGGTATCGGTATGATTCTCATGCTGACGCTCACCCGTGTCCACGTCGCGGCCGCCTGTGCCGCGGCGCAGGTCGTCGGATCAATCTTCACCATGCTCGCGCGTGCGACGGCGCCCAACAACGTCGGTCCCGGGCCCGTCTTCCCCGACGTCAGCGAGGGTGTCGGTGTGGCGCTTGCGAGCGCGTGGTTCTGGGTGGTTCTGTTGTTGAACCTGTTTATCTGCATTGGTTACTTCAAGTTCTTTAGAAAGGAACAGGTTAGCAAGCCTTAAAGGGAAAGGGATATATACCACAAGGCTATGATTGTGCTTTTCTGGGATTAGACATGGATAGAAAGTTTTTGTTTGTTTTGGGTAGCATATGATCCTCAGTAATGACCACACACTTACTACTGTTAATAGAGATAATGAACAATTAGATATCTCTCAATATGTTTCCTCCGTCTCAGTGAAAGTGAACCCTGCCCTCAAGTAACAACTCAATACCATCCTAGCAGCAACTGCCTAACAATTCGATGGGTTGACTGTAGCAAGCCTACTCAAAACATGAATAGGAGAGCCTGGATTCTGCACGCCCGGGTTAGGGATCGCATCTAGGTTGAAGGACAGCTTGACAGTGGGTCCAAAGATGAGGCAGTGAGTTGAGCCACCGAAGTGGAAACGCCCAATCTTGTCTCCCTTCTTGAAGCCGTCTGGCTTATCAAAGAAGTCAACAGAGGAAACCTCAGCCATACCAATCATGACTACAGCCATGAGACCGATGTCAGGGTTGTCTGCCTGGATGTAAGCAACACCGCGCTTAGCGACTGCGGAGATGTAGCTTTGTGACAATTCGTCGGCACCAATGTCTGGATGTGCTATTCCCTTGTCCGGACTGAAACCCCACATGAGAGGCTCTGAGTAATATGCGCCGTTGATGATCTTGGGACGTTCCGTATAGGAGCCAGAGACAGGAGCGTGCCAGTTGTGGTAGCTATCCACGCTCAGAAATGCCTGATAAACAGTGCCTCCGACGAATTGCCGGGCCTTTTCCTCGTCGCCGAGCATATCTGCGAGGCTGTAGTTTGATCGGCCGTCGGGGTTCTTCACCCAAAAGGTGTCTCGAAGCTGGACGTTCCTCCGGATGTAGAAAGGAGTTGATTCGGTGGCACTGACGATGACATTATCATCGTGAGGACAAGCGAGCGGTCGGAGGCCATGCTTGAAGTCGCGGGTGAAGAATTGATCCCAGGAAGTGAAGCCGTAATGAATCGGGTCTTTGGGATCAGGAACGATGTATGTGTCCAGAAAGTTGCTGAGCCCAGCCTCCTGGATCTGAGCATCTCGCGATAGCCAACCTCCTGCATCGGTCGTCACGGGCTGAACTGACTCCCGCGTTCTGAGATAATGGCCCCAGTATTCCAGCATATGTTTGAACACCTCGTTCACATCGTCCCGAATGAATGCGGCAAAACCAGCCTTCGTAGCCATAGGCCAGTCTAATATGGCGTTGATAGGGGTGCCGATCTGAGGGGAGTCGTTATACAAGATTGGATGTTAAATTTGGTAGTTCAGTGCTTGTATGAGTGTCTCAAGGTCTCTGATTTCTGGGCCGCCACCCGGGATGGTGTTGTACGGAGGCCTTGTCGGCACCTCGGTCAACATCTCTGTAAAGAGCATGAAGACATTAGGGTTCTTTCTAAGAAGTTCTCGGAGCTCTTCGATGGGCGGGGCATCGGGCAAATTTGCATTCTTCGCCCGTCTAAGGATTTCCTTAACATGACCTTGGACCGATTTAGGATCATGGGGCAACCATCCACCGATTCGGTGTGCTAGAGACGGACTGGGAACGCGTCCAACTCTCGCTTCTTTGGACTGAATAGCCATGATGATAGGATCTGATGAAAAGGGTGAAGAGAATGAACTGGCTTCAGGTGCTTGAGATAATCTGGAAAGCAGGCATCATGTACCGGGGCAAGAATTCTCACTTTTATATGCCAAGGGTCAGCCATTATTGAGCCAACAACACTCTATGCTATCACAGCACCATCGTCGGTTTCGGTTGAGTTGATTAACACCGCTGGCCCGGTGTGGTAAGTTCCTCTGAGTAGAAAAGTGTGCAGAAGTAGCATGATACGACTGACCTTAGCCATACATGCCGTTTTCGGTCCAAGTGCACTAACAGCGCAAGCTTCCCCCCTCGCAACAGGCACTCCATCGTCTCAAAACCATACCCTCGAACGATTGAACGCCTCAAAGTAGAAGGGTTACCGTCGACATTGCCCGACACTCGTGGGGTTGAAACTCCCAGCCGAGCCCAGGACGCGATAGGAGCGTGGCTTAGAATCAAACTGCCGGCAATTGGGGGCGATACCGTTCTGCCGATATTGTTTTCGTCCACGTGGTTCTGGTTCGGTTACTGAATGCGGCAGTCAAATATCAGCCGCACGCCACGCAGAACACCGGTAGTTAAGGTGCTGTAAGAGATCGTTCCGGCCCGACCCTAAATTGAAGGTGTAAGACATACCTCGGCGCGGGCCAGAACCCGAGCGGGTCCATCACATCGCCTTGCAAAAGCAGCAAGAGGGCTAGTTTCTTCTCATGCTCTACGAAATCAAGCAGGCCATGAGCATCGACTGGGTTTCTTTTCTTTGGGCGACATCAAGTCTCGGTCTATGTCGATGAAGTGCCCAGTATCGCGTCAAGACACTTCTGCGAGAACCAACACGCGATGATTGCATATTAACGTCAATATATTTTGCCTCGAACCTTTGTACTGTTTTTCTCCAAGCCAAGACACTCTCATCATTTTCCCTCACTTCAACAAGTGCCCCTCCGTGTCGGCACCCTGCGGCCTCTTCCAGTGCACCGGCAGCTCCCCCCAGCTCTCCTCATTATACTTCTCCTGCACCTTCTGACACGTCCTCAGCCCCCACTCCGTCACCCCGACCATCGCACAGCTCTCAAACATGAACGCGCAGCTGCCGGCGCCCACCTTGGCCGGCTTCAGCTCCGCGTTCCTTGCCCCCTCCCCGTTCTCCGCGTCGGGACCGTGCCCGCTCATCGTGTTGTGCAGGCTCGCGCCGCCGGGCACGAACCCGCCGGACCCCCCGCGCTTCGCGTCGTACCCGCCCGTGATCAGGCCCATGAACTCCGACATGGTGTTTCGGTGGAAGTACGGCGGCCGGAACGTGTCCTCGGCCACCAGCCACCGCGGCGGGAAGATGACAAAGTCCGCGATCGCCGTGCCCGGCACCCCGCTCGGCGCCGACAGCACCGTGAAGATGGACGGGTCCGGGTGGTCGTACGAGATGGTCCCGATCGTGTTGAAGCGCCCCAGGTCGTACTTGTAGGGGTAGTAGTTGCCGTGCCACGCCACCACGTCGAACGGGCTGTGCGCCTGCTCCGTCTTGAAGAAGTCGTTGTTGAACTTGACCCGCACCTCGTACTTGCTGGGTCCCTCGTGCGCCGTGGCCCCAAAGTCCTCGTCGAAGCACGCCACCGGCGCCTGGAAGTCCCGCGCGTTCGCCAGTCCGTTGGTGCCGATCGGCCCCAGCTCCGGCAGGACGAAGTGTCCCTGGTACAGCTCCAGCGCGTACCCCCTCGCGGGGCCACTCGGCAGGTGGACCTGGTACTTGATCCCCCGCGGGATGACGGCAATCTCGAGCGGGCGGACGAGCAGCCAGCCCAGCTCGGTGCGGATATCCAGCACGCCCTCCTGCGGGACGATGAGCAGGTCGCCGTCGGCGGAGTAGAAGGCGCTCTTGGTATCCATGCTGCGCCCGGCGGCGTAGACGTACATGCCGATGCCCTGCTTGAGGGTGGGGTCGCCCGCGCCGGCGACGAGCCGCATGCCCTCGACAAAGTCCCAGCTGCGCGCCTCGTCGTGGTCGAAGGGGTCCCAGCGCAGCTGGTTGGGGATGTAGCGCAGCTTCGACGGCTCGGCCTTGGGTTCCGGGGTCGTGGTCGGCGCGTAGGGCGGGTGGGCGCACGAGGGCAGGATGCGGTAGAGCCAGGCCTGCTTCATGTCGTGGCGGGGCGCCGTGAAGGAGGTCCCGGAGAGCTTCTCGGCATAGAGGCCGTGGGGGGGCTTTTGCGGGGAGTTTTGGCCGATCGGGAGGGACCCGGGGACGGCTTCGGACCTGTGGGCGGAGAGAGGTTGCAGGTTAGTTACGGGGTTGGTCTCTTGATTGGGTGTCAGGCAATGGGGATACGCACTCGAGGTGAGAGTCGAAGCCGACCTGGTACCGGTACTTCTCCTTGAAATCAAACGTTGTGACAGGCATTGTGAAGGACGGCTCTTCAAAGCAGCTATGTGTCGAAGCTTACAGTGGCCGGTGTGATGGATTGTCGAAACAAAGACGCTGCATGGAACGAAAATCGGTCCATGGCTTAAGTTCTATATCACATCCCCCAACAGCGGCGGCGGAATAGGGTTACTCGCTTGGATGACGTTGGATGGAATGGCGTCCCTCGCAAAGCCGACAGCTTGTTCTCGATTCCGCGGTCGTCGCAAGGACCGTAAAGTCGGCGTCAAGCGGCGTCTGCCGACGTTAGCCGGGGCTGCCGGATGTGGTGCTTCTCACTAGGCCTTTCAATTCCGAATTTCCGCTGCCTTTTGGGGTTTGGGGGTTCAAT
The DNA here is from genome assembly GCA_009801095.1 of Colletotrichum sp. COLG25. Classification (NCBI taxonomy): domain Eukaryota; kingdom Fungi; phylum Ascomycota; class Sordariomycetes; order Glomerellales; family Glomerellaceae; genus Colletotrichum; species Colletotrichum sp. COLG25. The sequence goes on from VNWT01000023.1 coordinate 4,208,370, forward strand.
TGCTCCAAGAGGGGACCGTGCGACCTGGCCCCGTCTCACCCCGCGGAGGAGGAGGAGCCTGAGGGGAAATCGACAGTATCCGTTCAGATCCGAAATGGAGACATTGCTGACTGATGACGGGGGAGATTGAGGGGTGCAGACGTTCGAGGTTTCGGACGAGGGAGACGGTCTATGCCGTAGACTGAGGCCATGGCTTTCCGGAGCTTGGGATCTTTGAGGTCCGGCACGGATTGCTTGGCTTGGCTTAGGCAGCAGCTGGAAGGTTACCACACTAACAGCATTACACATCAAGTAAGTGAGGCTATGTTGACACAGCATCAATTACCCCGCCATTTGCGTCATCATATGAGGGGTCAACGGTGAGTGATCACGGAAAGTCACAGCTGGGGCTGGATGCTCACGCAAATGTTAGAGTTGCAGAAGAAACTGAGGTTTGGCCATTTGAAGCTTCGAGAATAGCTTACTTGATCATCTACAAAGTATTCAACCTAAATAGATCAATCCTCAGCCCGCTCGGACGGCAGACCCTAGTTCCCCGGGGAGTGGGTCACGATGCAGGACAGCCGGTGCACAGCTCCCTCATATCCACCCACCATTGACGACATGCCTTTCTCGACGCTGACGAGATCAGGGGGAGATGGTCTCTTTGCAATAACTCAGGATTCAGACATACATACACCCAAGTCACAAGCGAATGAGAATGTCATGACTGTCAACGTGTCTATTCAAGCGACCCAAGGCTGTTACCACCTCGAGCCCGCCGAAGCACCGTCGACGTCCCGGGATTTCCTAGCTAATACACCTCAAGGCTCCGAGCCTGAGAGAAGAGATCCGAACCGATGAACCCATCCGACGATATCTATCGCAATATCCCATTGCGCCAAGTCGCCATACGAGCCAGAGCGAAACAAGCCAGTGTTGTGATCAGGAAGTATTGGACAAGATACGGGAAAGTGGCGTGGGATTCATTACTCCTCATCCTTCTTGTTCTTCTTCTTCTTGCCGCCGCTGGACATTGCCTGTGTCGAGTTGGGTGACAGGTGGACGACGAGGCGGGTCCATGACTCCTCCTTGTCCCACTCGAAGCCCATCAGGTAGGGCTTGTCAAGCTCATCGTCGGACTGTGGGTGATGTCAGTGGTGTTTGTCAAAGGGATACTGCGGGGTAATGGCTCACCCTCTTCTTGTATGCCTTGTGGATGGCGTCCATGGCGTCCTTGATTGTGACGCCCTTCAGGTTCCTTGCTGTTACTTCCATGCCGAGAGGGAAGTGCAGGTCAATTCTCTTGACTGGGGGTTCTGTCAGGTGCTTCTTGAGGATCTCCTTCTCCTCTATTGTTGAGGGGGAGGTGTTGATCTTCCTGTTCGGGTACTGTCAGCCATTGTTGCAGGCGTAGTTGTCTACGTGAGAGACACGATTATGATAGGGGTGACATACCATCCTGTCTTCTGTGTCTCGATAGCTATTTGAAGATCAATGCCTTCTGCCTCTGTATAGGAACATGACAAGTTAGCAGTGCTCCGAGGTACCCGAGCGAGTGCGGGGTCATGGGAGAGTGGTGGTTTCGGGGCAATGACATACCAAGGTCGTTGACGTTCTTGACGCCAGGAGCGGCGGCAGAGCTCTGTCTGCGCTTCTCCTTGGGAGGGGAGGTGGCGAGGCCCTGGACGGCAGAGTCGACTTTGGAAAGTGGTTCCGACATGATGGTGTTGTGTTTGTGGTGTGACTAGATCTAAATGATCGAGTGATTGTATCTGGCAACAGGTTTCAAGTAAGCTCCTGAGCTGTGTATCTCGCGTGACAGGTTAAGCTCGTGTGCAGGACGGGAGCTCTTGACTGTCCAAGGAGGGGGAGGAAGGGGTACCTATGGAAGCTGGTTGGGTTAATGGATGGATGGTTGGTTGATGAGTGGGATGAGGACGAGAATAAGAAGGAAAGGAAGATGAGGGGGAGGGACGAGGTAGATAGATGTCGATCGGGACGGGGCGCCTGACCTGACCTGGCTGTGCCCTGGATGAGACTGGCCGTGCTTGAGCTGGTGCTTGGAGCAGGAGCTGGCGTGAGGAGAGGGGAAACATCCATTGTCCAGGGCTGGTCCCGTCTGGTAAGGTGAGGTAAGGTGCCTTGGTTGGAGGAGCAGTGGTCAATGGCCAATGGTCAATGGCCTGTCACTGCAGTGCGTGAGTGCGTAGTCGGTCCATGTTCCCCCATGGACGAGTCGGGTGTCGAGGCAGAGAGCTCCCTGCATCGGCCGTCGCCTGGCTGAATGGCTGGTGCAGATACATTGGGAGTAGGCGATGTGTGCAAGAGAAGAGAGGTACCGCAGCTAGCAGCTAAGATTGATGATGCATTACGGTTTCGTCAGACCGGGCGGGGTAACTGCCCATCAATGGCGCCGCCAGACGATCGCGTGACTGGGAAGCTCATGAGATGCGCGGGCGACCTGAGGCGAGGGGAAGGGAAGGCACGGGCGTCGAGGGCGGGCCACCCGTCACCTGCCACTACAGCTGCAGGGGAAGGAGTGACATTCCACCTATGGACCTTCCGTTGGTATTAATTACTAAGGTAAGGTTCCGTATCTAAGGTGCCTCACCTTAGGTGCCTTAGGAAAGGAGGAAAGCAGAAGGAAGCAGCTACCGAAGCTGCCAGGGAAAGTACCGGGCTGCCTCTGCCAATGTTGCTGTTGCAGCAGGAGCACAGGAGCAGGAGCAGCAGGAGCAATGACTGATTGTCCTCTGCTGCTGCCGTAGACAGGAGACATGGAAGAGTGGTCTGGTTGGCTGATCATCCGAAACGGGCATGGCGCGTCATGGAGCAGAGGACCCTCTTGCCCAGGCGTGGTCACTGCAGCTGCTGTCGTGTGGAAAGTGGAAAGAGGGGACCGGGAAGCTGCGATGGGCGCAGGGGCGGCAGTCGGCGTGGGATGTGTGTGAGCTGGTACAGGTACAGGTGCAGGTGCAGGCACCGCCTGGCGCCATCGTCCAAGGTCTACGGGTCGACGATGAATCGGCTTTAGTGCGGTCTCCGACACGGGAGAAGAGTCTGGGGTAAAAATCTGGGGAAGCAGCAGGAGCCCCACCCTGACGGCCCTATGACGCTATGCCGTTTGCTGGCTGAACTGCTTTTGCCCGTCGTGTCAGTCTTGACACTTGAGTTTACTGAGCTGGAGGTGTGTGTGCTTGTGTGGGAGGGCAGAGGATGGGGGAGGGGAGGGGAGGGGGAGAGGAAGCATCTCGAGATCCATCTTGGTGTCTCTTTCTTGGAAGATTCGAATGCAAGATCTCGCTCCCGACCGAGAAACAGCTCAGCACAGCTCAGCTCAGGGGGTATGGAAGGTATGGAAGGTCGGCGTTTGTCACTGCCCATCGGTGCAGCGAGCCCTGAACCGGTTTCCGCAGCGCAATACTCTGTACCTACGGATCCATTGGATAGTGGAGCTGCACCTGGCGACCGCAACACTGAACGGGTCACGCCGAGCCAGTGGAACCACAAAACAGCAGACGGGCTCGCACCTCACCTGATGCCTCCTTCCGATTGAGACACCAGACAACCAAACAAATTGGACCACTGCAATAAGGAAACTGCGGTGCGCATAACGTGATTTCTCGTCCAGCAACCCTCATCACTCTCCCTCCCCGTAGTGTCGTCGCACCAATCCTCAACCATGTCTGATCTGCCGAGCCACCAGAGTGTCACTACTGGAGTTTGTTTGCGAGGGATGGCCCGGATGAGCAACTGATAGGCGATCCGCCTGAAGCCCCTCACTCAGCGCGCAAATCAGCCCAAAGCCACCTCAGACACACCACAGTGACCACACGCAGGCCACTTCTGATCGACCACCACCAGAGAAGCTCACACCACCCCGTCCATTGTCCGACTCCATATAAGCCACGCGGATCCCTACTCACCTTCCCGGCCTCCCGTCTCGCGACAATCCTCAGCGGAGCTTTTCGAAAATGATTTCCAGCATCTCGCCTTGATTTCGTTTGTCTTGTTCAAACATCGCCCGTCTGTCCACGATGCATCGCGCACACACGCCCGTCCACCACCCCAACCGCCATCACGAACCGCCCCCAAGATGAAGCCACCTCGGCATGCACCTCGTTGACGAAGTCGTTACACCTCTCCCCCGGCTGCAGCAACACGCCAAACACCACACAAACATGCCATGCCATGTCGCCACGTCCCCACATTCCCGCCGTAATTAGTGCCAGCACCAGTACCAGTACCAGCAGTCCAGCACCTAGCACCTCCAGTCCCGTCTCGTCCCTCGCGCGCCCTGTCGGCATTCGCATTCCACCTCCCCGCTTTCGCTTCCGATGTGTCCGCTTCGCCTGCGCCTGTCCCGCATGTCCCGTCCGTTTCTGCGCTTGTCTCTACGCTACGCCTGTCCCTACGCTACGCCAGTGATTCCCGTCCGGCATGGGTCATGAAAGAAACGCGTCTTCGAGCTCCCGATCGATTTCCTGTTCTAGCCTGCGTCCAACGTGATAGAGTCCAAGTCTCTCAGCTTTCTGCGTTGCGTCATTGCTTTTGATCGATTGAACACTTGCTGAAAGGTAAGGCTGGTGGAAATCCTCCGCTAATGGCTCAGTTGGACCCTCAACGTCCCGGCCAAACCGGTCTCAACGCATGAATACGCACGCGACACGGCGATGAATCGAAGTACGGCATGATCCACCCGGATTCTCGGCGACCTGCGCATTGCACCCACCGCCCCTCCCGTCAGCCCACGCCACTTACCTAAGCGATCCGCTGGGATTCCCGACGCTATTGAAGCATCTCTTGAAGAAGCCAGACATGCCGCGGAGTTGACTTGTTACGTGAGGTGCTCGTCGTCCTGAACTGCTGAGTCTGGCTGACAGCTGTGTCCAGAAGCAACTCCCGTCACCGACTGTCGACTTTGCGATCGAACGACGGAAGCTTTGATGCATGAATGGGTCACTGGGCTGTAACATGTAAATCGAGAGCGCGCAATATGTGGTTTGGTAAGGGCGATGAAGAATGGCGAGCATGGCAGTGGTCTTGACGATGAAGGGGCAAATCTGCCGGTCGGTCTGTCTGTTGTTGCTGGAGTTGGTGCACGGATTGGCGGGGTATGCGCGGGGTCAACCTCAGGGACGATCAATTCACCTCCGCGGATTGGCGCTAAAGTACACACCGAAGCTTCGAATAACCATCCGCATTCGTCAACCATCAGTGGGCTCCAACACTGACAAGACGTCTCATACCTGCTCGCATTGATAACGGTGATAAGGGAGCAACGATTGCCCATAAACCCTAGCTGTTTCTCGTGAATGCACAAGTCTGATTGTGCATACGGGAGACGTAAAACCCCACGACAACAGTCATCTATCTACCGGCATCAATCACAGCCCTTGTTCGGCCAGATTGTAGGTAGATCGTCAAAATTGTATGTCTGACCATCATCATCCGTGAAAACAACCTCTTCCATGACCCCAACCGCAATTAGTACCGATGCGCAGTGTTCCTTGAAATCTTTGGGCTGAAGGTTTTGGGGAAGGCCATGCACCCCAGCAGCCTTGCTGAGAAGGCAGTCTGCAGAGCAGTGGCAGTTCCCATTGGTTGTCTGCTCACCTACGAGGGTCTCGTCGTTACAAATTTCCCATAGGATGATTTCAATATCGTTGCACTTGCATCCCGAGTCCGCAAATGAATGTCGGAACCAGAAAACATCATCGATGACTCCCATCAGACGAGCGGACTGTTCGTGAGACACCGCAACAACTCCCGAACGGACGGGACCATAAATGGCCAGAACCTGCCCAAAGGGGGCGGCGGATTTGACAGCGGCGACGTTGACCAGAGACTGCAATGTTTCAACACTTTCCGAACATGCTAGGGTAGGTATGTGGCGTTTGACAAAATCTATCAGGCGTTGAATGATGACATCTCCTCGAAGGTAAAAGATGATCATCTTTTGCACTGAAGTGTTCGTGTGCAACGGAATATAACTGGTGAGATTGACGACCAAAAGGTGCTTCGGCTCCGAAAGCTTCGCCAACCTGAAGAAAATGTTCTGTGATAGGTTTGCGCCTCTTCTGACGAATACACATATGGTTTCGAGAATATGTTCGTAAAGTTGGTGCTCAGCTTGGGCGAGGGTTTGCCCCTCCAACCTGCCGACATTCGAAGGCAATCGCGTCGGTAGCGATGCTATAGAACCTAACAAAATGCTAAAGGATGTTGTAGTGAGGAAACGTGGTTTGAAGCGATGTCCGCCCCAACACATGCCTTTCAAGTTGACATCGATTGAACCATAGGTGTCCAATGCTGCTCTTATCTCTTGTAGTATGTGCGTTTGACGAACCCACCAGATGGCGAAGTCTTCACCAGATTCACAATTGAGAGGCATACCGGAAAGGTATACCAGGCAACGGGAGAGAAGTATGCCGGATAATTCCTCAACGTGTGTATCGGTGCCGTGAAGCTTATATATAGCTTCGAGACTCAGATAACGCCCGCAATACTCGAGGAACTCTCTTCTGCTACTTGCCCCAGAAACCCTTCGCGAGAATTCACTCTTGAGTTCTCCAGAAACTGAAAGCGTTTCGCAGCTTCCCAACATTGCTGTCATACTGGGTGGCAGTTCTGCGCTGTCATTGTTGACGTCGGAAATCATCTCCAAAAATTCATCGACCTCATTCCATAGTAAGTACCGATATCTTGAGGCCGTGAACCCCCGTTCGTTTCCGTATTGTGCAGCAAGATGAAATCTGTTCGCAAGGCGAGCCGCGGCTAAGGAGCCGGAGATGAGGCGGACTGAAAGCTCGATATCAAACGTCGCTTCGAGACCCAGAATGTCCCGGCCTTCGACAGTATCTAGCAAGAAGTCCCGAGCGCTACGATGAATGAAGCGTACTGTCCTGTCCCGATCGAAGTATCGCTCCAGCTGAAACCGGTAGTCGCCGGCCTCGCCTGCACTTTGCACATGATCGGTGTGAGATACTTCAAGTAGGCCAGCACATCCGAGTAGCAAGCACCTCTCTGTTTCTTTGCAGGCTTCTAACAACGTCTGTGGATCGACGATTCCAGGACCCTCGTTCAAGATCCGCTCTCCCCATTCCGTTGCTGCGAGCATGATGTTGACTACGGTATCGGTGTTGAGGTTATGGTTCGCCGTCGAGCTTGCCAAGACAAGCTTGAAATACAAAGCCGCCATCCCGCTGTAGCCAGTCGTATCCTGCATGGCTCGATGCCACATGTCTTTGTAAAGATGATGGATACCTCTTGGTAGGTTATCGACTCTCGCACTTATTTGAGGAAGAGAATCGCCTTGTTCAATTCCTCGTGTGACGCTGCTGATTGATAAGGCTAGCCAGAGGAAGACGCCCTCCGCTTTGTGAACAAGCTGAACAGCAAACTGCGCGCAAGCCCCGAGGTTGCTTGTGACGCCAGGCTCTACAGTAATGAAACAAGAGGCCAGTCGATCTACCGTGTATCGTCGAAGGTCTCTTTTAGTGAGGTCTTGTAGGCGAAGATGTGGCAGAGCACCCAGTCGTTTCGACAGCAGTGCCTCAGGTCGACTTGTCAGCAGCATCTTTACTTTGTACTGTGAGCGAAGTCTTTGCAGCAATGCAAGTAGATCGAGGACGCCGTCGTCTGGATGAACTTCGTCGAGCCCATCAAGGACAATCAGAACTGGCCACTGAGAGTGCGATAAAGCCCGCATCAAGGTCTTTTCGGTTTCGTTTGATGACCAATCGCCACAAACACCATCGTGTCTCTTTGATTCCGGATTGTCCGTCGCTAACATGATGGCCCCTAGATAGGAAGAATCCTTTTGTAAGAGCTGCCGAAGAATCGAACATAGCATTCCCTTGATGTTTTGCTGCATTGGACTCCCGGGACGCCAGAAAAAGTGCGATACCAGAATCACATTCGGGCGCCAGATTTGGAGAAGACTCTTTGTCTTTGGATTGTCCAGTATAAATTTGGTCAGCGTAGTTTTTTCCAGATCCGGGTTTCCCACTGATCCAATATGCAGATTCGTTGGACCGAAGCCAGTCTGCGAAGTTGTCCCATGGTTGCTTGTCTGACTCGATTTCAGAAAAGATCCACTCAGAGGTGCCGCTATGAGAGTCGCAAGCCTGGTTTCGCCGCTCATTCATCCCGTGGTATGAGAGACTCTCAATGAAACGATTCCTCCGTTCTGATGTCTCTCGCTCTGATTGCTGAGTGTCTAAGTGCAAGGTGACTTGTGCAGCTGAAGCTTGACCGACCCGGTCAACACGACTGGAGAGTGTTGAATGAGATCTCTCGGTATATTCGACGATCTCGCGGCGGAGCTTCAAGCCCTCCTGAGAAATATGCTGTCGCGTCTCGACTCCATCTTGAAGAATGAGATCTGACGCCTGCGTCTTCCCGGATTGGAATTGCTGCAGCAGATGTCGGACGTCTTGAGACAACGTTTCCTGGGCGGTTTGTGCGATGTCCATTTTGTCACTACGTGAGATCTTAGTACAAGTTGGGGCTAAGCAAAAACATTGACAAACTTACCAAAGACGAGCAAGAAGCCCACTCTGCATTTGTTTCTCAAGGTCCCTCAGCTGCTTCTCAAACCTATCAAGGCGTCGCCTTCTCCACGTCGTCTTAGCCACCGTCTTCAGCGTCTTGATCAAGTCTCCCTTGGCCTTTTCTGCTAAGAGAAAGTTGATCTCCTCACCAAGATCTCTGGCAACTGCATGACATTTTGCCGCGTTGTCTCTGAGCTGGACTTCGTGCTTTCGTGGTTTTTCTGGCATTTCGATGGCATTGATATGAGCCGCTACATCTCTCAGAGTCACAGCGTACTCAGACAAAGGCGCTTCGATGGATCCTTTCCCATACACATCTCGTACGAGGTTTATCGTCTCGAGGCCGAAGCTGATGACTTGGAAAACGTTGCAGGCTAGACCCAAGGCTGCGATTGATTCCATGACGACCGAAAAAGGCGATAGAACAACAAAAAACCTCCGACAAAGAGAACGAAAGGGTTCGACCGGGTTCTTCGACTTTCCGTCGAATGAGGTCGGTGAAGACGTGACAGGTAGGGATCCGACTAAAAATGGGGTGGGGATAAGTAGAACCAAAATGTCAGCCGACATATCAGACAAATACTACATACAGTCTACAGGTCAGATGCATGCCTGTCACCAGCCTGATTGGCATGCCAAACTCCACACCACGTCAGCCAACCGCCCAGTCAACGGCACGGATGTTACTTTACCATGCAACAGGCAAAGCATTAGGATACGGTCATATAAACACAGAAAAGACAGTAAAACGGCCTCGGGTTCAGATCATTAAACCGTTGCAAATGAACGAGCCGTTGCCAGTCTGCATTTATTGTTCAGTCTTGCTCACCGCTCAACATTTCCTCAGTATTGAGCCTTCAAATACATTGATCAGTCAACTTCGCAGCCATTTTCTCGCGGCGAAAGCTGATGGCTTAGAAACTGTAACGGCGAGGCCCAAAATTGGACGGGCCCTATGAGTAAGCGACGTGATGCGAACCTAGTAGGTATGCAAACCTAGTAGGTATGCGAACCTAGTAGGTATGCGAACCTAGTAGGTATGCGAACCTAGTAGGTATTTCGTTATGCTAAGTACTAACGTGGTTCGCCATGCTTGATTTTATGACGGCCCAGCGGGCAGTAAAGATGGGAGGACTGTGGAAACTTCACCAATGAGGAAGCTTTTGTCATATTCCTTGACGAAATGGCCAGCCGTTTGGTGATCGAAAGGCGTCTGTTTTCTTAGCTTATCTCTGTGTCCTGCTCTGGCCCCTCTCGCAATCTTTTCTCAGCGGTACATCTTCTTTCAATTGCTTCAAGCTCTACCGCGCACTGGTGAGGGTCTTGAGAGTCCATCTCGACTTTACTTTGATCTCCGTGGAGCTCCGTGATATCATAAAGAGGGTCTCTCCCATGTAGTTCAAGAGGCCTTTGCCCAGCCGCTAGCTCTGGGCAGTCAGGTTCAGTAGCAGGCTGTTTTCTAGACTGGCGTTTTCTCGTTCGCCGCCTCATGAGCAGAAAGATGACTGCACCGGATACAGCGGCCGCTAGAATGCTACCACCAACTATACCGCCCATCGCAGCAGGATGTAATGAGTTCTGGTGATCTCCCATGCTAGTACTGTTACCGTCGCCACCAGCTCCGTTCCCAAGACCCGGGAGTTCAAGACTGAAAGAAGAACTCATTAAGTCCTCCACGCCCGTGTCGTATCGTACGGATGCAAGATTTCTGCTACCATGTGAGGACTGCTATGACCACAAGCTTTACTAAGAACTTACCCCTCGTTGTACCAAGACTTGACTACCTCTGAAGATTCATACGCAGCCGCCGATGAGTCGTACTCATCTTTCCATTCAAGACTTGTCAAGTCGAGAACTCCTATGCCTTGGTTGAATGCATCGGGGTTCTCCATCAGCTTTCCCTGTAGTGAACGCGGTTCAACGCCCCCGATAGTGATCATCTGACGCCTTCCGGCGACAACGCAAGACATGTAAGCCCGGGGTGCCTGCTGCTTGGTATCCGCCTGTATCCAAACAAAACCTGGCAGACTCAGAATCCAGACATCACCGAAACCCACCCGGTTATTGGTCAAACCGCCAAAAAGAAAACTTCACATCATATCTATCAGCTGAAGCCTGAAGAAGGGCTCTCCGTGAAGTCTTCAGACACTTACATATCGTACGTGTTGTCTAGACTCTGCACACCAACTACACAAGCCCACCTGCGTGGCTGAGGCGCTTCCCCGATCGTCTTCTGTGAATACCACCTCTTTGTGACAGGGTCGATAAACCAGACAACTTCCATACTAAGGTTTCAAGGCTCCTGATTCGTAGAATTGTACTCAGCGCCTGCTAATATCATGACCAAACCCTGTGACCCATACCTAGGGATGTAGTGGGCAGTTGCTGCGTAGAGTGTGCCAGATGGGGAATATGGTGTATCCGTACGGTTCGTCCACGCTGGTAGCCCCGTTGGTGTTGTGTAGTTGAACTGAAGATAGCCCGGGACATACCCTCCAAGTGGCATCTTGGGGTCAATATTAGACTTTGTTTCCTCGAAGCCTCCAAAATAAAACCCCGAGTCTGGCGTGCTGGCGAATGCTCCACCGTGAGATCGACGAAGGCTGGACAATTCTTGGGAGTATTTATCCTCGACGCTCCAAACCCCGCTGCCATTGCCATCGGCGGTGAATTTCCACAACTGGGTTGGGGATCGAGTGGCGTTGGGAACAAAACCTCCCCAAGTGAAAAATGAATTGGAGTCATATTCCCTGAAGTAATTTTGATTCTTTATTTTCGGGGCATCTTTCCGAATTTCCATCATTGCCACATCAATCGACCTCCACGAATGAGATAGGTCCAGAGATAAGGTGCTATTAACTGGATTGACTCGATATTAGCCTTTTAGTATGAAGTGCCCCGCTGAGAAGAGTCGACGAACCCCTGCTATTCTGAAATTCGCCTTGATAACGTTGAGATATCTCACCACTATCAATGTATAAATGATTCCCAATAATAAACGCTAAGATAATATTAACATGTCAGTGCTTTGTGACAAACGGGTAAAGGTAGTCCGACAAAATTGTGTTTTTAGGCAAGACATACATCGGGTTCCGAGTCTTCGGATGAAATTGCTAGGTGCAGGCGCATCAGGCATATCAACTTCCTCGTCTGCATGGCAGAGGATGGCCATGTACCCCACAGCCAACATGGGCGCCTTCCACCGTGAGAACGCCATCGTCTGAGGCGGCTATATTGTGAAGGTGGCGATCGATTTTCGTTCGTTCAAAACAGTGATTTGGAGTACGGGCGCGAAGAAGCCAATATCTGCGAGGATGTAACGGAAGCCATGTGGATGGAGTGGCAATAAGGTACCAAAACCAAGGAAGGAGATACAGGCTTGAAGTTGATATTTATCTTTTGAGTTGCGAAGTGACCAGGTTGGATCTACAAAAGCCATGCCCAAAGAGGTTGAGAGACATATGCTCGGAGTGAGACAGCGTGGCCCTCGCAGCCGAGGCATTCTGTCTTGCGGATATTGCCTGGAGCTTGGGACTGTGAGTTGGCGAAAGGGAGGTGGCTAGGCCCACAGCGTTAGCTAGAAAGTAGTCAAGTGCTGCATTCCCGGGGCTGCGAAAAAGCCACCCACCTGAGTCACGTAACACACGAAGTCTTCGATTTATCGAAGGTTTTGTGTGTGTCGCCGGTGATGGCTGAAGAGCTCGTAAAACGTGGCCAATGGCATCTGGCCACCATCGGCAACGTATCTGTTCCTTCCATTCTTTATAACATCAAGGAGGGAGAGGAAGCAGGATCAAAAAGAGAAAGTCCTGAAGATTATAGCAAGATTTTCTGAGACGCAGAGATGGCAGGCCGTGTCCGCACGCTACCACATGTATTGAAGTCTTTCTTCAAAGCCGGCCTCTGAATGCTTTCTACAAAAGGCGAAACACTCAAGGCATTTCGTATATTGATTCGGTATCACCCAGGTGGCTGCAGTAACAGCTGAGGATTGGTCTCATGGGTACTCAGTATGGTAATCAGCCTTGCCCGCTACACTCGCGCAACATGCGATTATTATTGTTGTGGCAATTGGGCATTGGTAAGCCTTGTTTGTGTGTGCAAATATGGCAGCAAGTTGCTCAGCGTCTCACTGAATTCGGAGGGCGACTGAGACAGATGATCGCGCCCAGGCGCGTTAGTGAAACAAAAGGAAAAGCTGCCAAGGCCTTGGCTTTGAATGAACCTCCGAGCAAACCAGATCTCGTTAGTCGCAGCTGTTTCTGCTGCTGATATCGAAATGAATCGGCGTTTTCAGAAGTTAGTGCTATTCTTGATTATTGAAGTCTCATCTGTGCCTATTGAGAGTCTCAATTGATTATGACGTCAGCTGAGAAATTGAGAAAGCGCAGAGTTGCGACGAAGAACATTCTCAAAGTTCGGCATCTTGACAGTTGAATTTGTTAAGTGCCAAAGTGCTTAATTTAAGAGCCATGTATCCGTTCCACCTAGCCACTGCAGTTCACCGTAGTGCTGACGAACAGTCTGTTCGCACAAAACATGTCACGTCGCAGTAATCGCGTGTACGAAAAGCTTTTTTACATGAAGGAGTTATAAGGACAATATTTATGAAGGATCCTAGTGACACGCCGTGTGGAGCATTACACGGTGTTACTTCTTCCCCTCCAACCCAGGAATCGGCATATCCTCCTTGAGTTTCTTCCCGTTGACAACCGGCATATCCGCAGTTGTAACCACAATGAATAACCTCGCAGTCACTCCGTCGCTTCTATTTCTCCAACCGTGAAGCGTGCCGCGCTGCACAATAACATCCCCACGCTTCAGAATCTGAGTCTCCCCACTATCGAGGAAAAGTTCCAGCTCTCCCTCCACCAGGACACCAGTGTCGATGCTTTCGGTTCGGTGAAGCGGCGCCTCCTGTCCGGGCAAGAAGTCGATGAATCGTGTGGTGAGGCCTCCAGGGTATGCGATACCCACGTTGTTAGGAAGTCTGGACTTGTAGAACTCCATATCGCTACCGTCGGCGAGAGGTGCAGGCAGGGAGGGCGTGGCGTAAGCGAGCCACAGGTCGGCACCCGGACCGGCGGTCTTTTCGAGCTCTTGCGGGACACTCTTGTCGATCACTGCCTGGCCGGAGGCATTGTGGGTTGTGACGATCCGCCGAGGGGCGGGGAGGGGTTCGTAGGATGGGGCCGCGTCGGAAGACATGTCTTGTTCTGGGTGGACTGGGCAAGGAAAGGACACTGAGATATGAAGCTGCGACTTTCTTTTTTCAACGACGGACGAGGTTCCCCTTTATACTGGCATGTCGGTAATGAGTAGATCTACAGGAGCTATGATTACCAGGGATTCCCGTAGGATGTGCGCTTTCGTTGGGGTTTTGGGGTCTGGGTCCCACGATTTCAAGATTACGTGGGTACTCGGCTGCGGGTTTCGGCCAGGATGTCATGCATCTAGTGCCATTGAGGAATGGTTCTTCGAATTGCATTTTCCGAACGTGCGAATCACGGCCGAATCTTGCTGACCTGTTCTCATCTCGGCCCGACAGGATGGTAAAGGCGGTGCGTTTGCAGATTGCAAATGCTCATCTTCAACCTGTCAGCTTACCGCATCGTGAGATGTAGTTAAATCAGAAGAAATGGGGTTAACAAGCAGCTGTCAGCTTGACGTTGTGAGAGGAGCATGACTGAGCAACGTTTGATTTTGCGAGCCTGGCAAATAATGAGAAGACACAGTTCCGTGCCATGGCATTTCCTGTATGTTCTGAGCATCACGGATTTGTCTTGAAGCTCAGGCGTGCGGCTGTGGCTATCTTAGCGTTGAGATCGTCTCGGGCCCCGGGGGCCAATAATAGCCTCATGCCGATGCAAGTGCACAGCCTTTGATGTCCGAAGAATACTTATTAAAACATGCGTTAGTGTCAGCATCTGATATAATCATAGCCGGGGCCTAGATCTAGATCCGAAGTTGCTAGAGCACGCGTAACATCCAAGATATCGATCAGTGACAACACGGCCAAACTCTTTGTTCTGCTCCAACAGAAGGGGTAAGGCGTAAGACTGTAACGATTTGAAACGGTAGCTTCAGCTTTCTGATTGGACGATTCAAGATTAACGCTACAAGTGATTGATGATTTGAGCAACCAGAGTCTCACATGTCGGGTTGCCGCTGCAGTCTTCTCCTCTGCACCACCTGCTGACAAACTCCGTCTCCAACCAGAGCGATAGGCCTATTCTGTGGGCACAAAGGGGGCCGGGCGAGGATAGAGGTATGTAAAACCGGGCTGTGGTTGGGGCTGCCACCCGGGTCGCAACAACGGGGGTACTCCATCATAAGCTTCGAATGGGTACGGATTTCCCATTCCTTTTTGATTCATGTCGTCGTTGGCTCTAGGCGTTCCCGCAGGAATTGATGGGTGAATTCGCTTCTCTTTGGGCCACGGCCAGATACCCTCAAGTGGCACGTCTTCATAAATCGTGTTGAAATTGTCTTTCGGATTGAATAGACTGTATCCATAGACATGAAACCCCTCTGGGTTGTAGGCCCAGCTGAAGACAAGCTTAGAAGGCTTCAGATCCGTAAGGCGGAATCGAGCGAGTTCGGCCATCTGGCTGGCGCAAACGTGGAGATGAGCAGTCCACTTCATGTCGGGGTCCTTGAAAATGTAGTGGCGTGTATGCTTCCAATCTCCATAGTTAGGCTCCCCGGGACAGACATTCTGCGCGATGCAGCCTGTGCCTTTGATCTCTTGATCCGTGGAGAGATAGAAGCCTTCATGCATGAGCTGGCCAACATCTCGCGCTTGTACATACAGGTTTGCCTCCCACAGGAACGACTTTTGGGTCTCTGCCCATGATTCTTCAACTTGATTGACCCAGAGAAATCGTACGTTGAACTCGGGAATCATTGCGTAGTTCGCGTGTGTGATTCTCAGGCTCTGGTTGACTGGAGGCCTTCCACAGTCATCATCCTTGTTGTTCTGATTGAGGGAACTGTCCATGCAAGCATCTTCGTCTTCTTTAGTGTTCGTGGGGTTATGGCTGGAAAAGAAAGTGCTATCAGGGTGAAAGTAAATGTCGGTCATATTGCTTGGTGAAGTCGGTGTGATCATGCCGGTGGAATAGGACGATTCGTTCATTTCTTGCGACGAAAATGACATGGTAAAAAGAGTAGTGGGAGTTAGGGATGATGTAAAAGAAAAACTAAGCCACATAACGTAGGTGTTCTTCTGTGAGTTTTATAAATCCTCGCTTGAGGGCTAACACTGATATAATTAGAGAGAACCGCAAATTGGTCTGCTTGCCCACAAGGTTGCGGGACCGTTGGAGTGGAATGAGCTACACAAGGGAAGTTCCTACATAGATTGGCCCACAACGAATTCACGCATCTCTTCCTCCATCAGAATGAGTCCTCGATGCGACGCGTTGCCAATTCCTTAGTACGCTGCCGATGTTTAAATACCAGGGGGGAGGACATGTCTAGTTGTTTCACTATTAGCCATGTTTTTCGCAATCAAGTGACATTATCATTCTTTCTATCCAGGTGACTACACAGAGTTTCGTGTGACGCCAAAGTCGTAAGCATCCGCAAACTTTTCATCTTTCTCCACATGGAAATGGAATGGCTACCAGCCTGCACTATCAACCGAATCGACGTGGAAAGTTTTGGCTGCTTCCACTTTGTGCACGGTGGGAAGATGCAAATTCGACCCCGTCTGAACCCCTGCGGTCTGGCTTGTGATCCTGAACCAAGACCACAAACTGCTGCGCCGCTGGTCCTCTTGGATCGTCTGGAAGTTCCCCTCTGAGTAAAATGCATTGTATCTGTAAACGAGCAGGCTCTCACTGTTCATCATAATGCAGTGCGCTATGCGGGCTGTTGTTAAATCAGAGAGAAGAAATTCCGACAAAGGTCGAATGGACCGCGCCATGACGAAAAGATGGGCAGTCCACGCATGCTCTCCGCGAGAATGGCGGAAAATATAGCGCCGTGTATGACGGACTTGGCGATGTTTAAAGGATTCGGGAAACTTGTTCTCAAGCATCACCCGGGTATTGCTAACTTCCGTGATTGGGGAGATGCGAATGCCGTCTCGCATGAGGCGAGACATGCTTTGCGTCTGAATGTACAGCTCCGCGCTCCATTCGACATCTCCCCACGGGAGCCCCTTTGCAGACTCACAGTCGCTGTAGAACGAAATGCGGACGTTGTGAGGCGGGACCTCTGTAGCGCTTGACCTGGCGATTTTCTCTGGCTGTGACTCGCATGAAAGCTGTGACTTGCTGGGATGATTGCCCATTTTGTAGATCTCTTATACAGTGAAAGTTATGCTGATCGGGAAAGGAACGAAAAGTGTAGCGTCAAATCGTAACAAAATAGAGAATTCCGGCTGCCGTGACCTCTGGGCATATATAACACAGAGGGAAATGCTGTGTTATTCAAGGCATCTCTGCAACTTGGCGTCTTACGAATCGCCATTTTCTATCAAGGTACTCGCAATCGATCATCCGTCCTCTGAGTCATATACAAAGTCCTACTTTTCGTTTTGCATAACAATATTGATAGCCACAACTGCGGAGATGACCATAGCCGAAGTAAAGAGAAAGAAAACAATCACAACGATATCTGATAGAGTACGATGACATGTATAATAGGTAGCACGTTGGCCAGATAACGACCTTCTTGCTTTCGAAAAGATCCTTGGCTCATTTGACTACCTATGAGCGAGAGGAGACTGGAAGAGCGACTCTGCCCAGCACAGTGCAGTCTCAAATTTACCAGCAAATCGACAAATGCCGTCGAGGGACATACTGCAGTTTTCATCAACGCGATTGTGTGTTGGAGGCTAGCAGTGAAAACGAGAAAGCTAATCGCAACCATGCCAACCTATGCCCGATCCTTGGTGTTCCCTGTGAGCCGTCTTCTGCTCTCTCTGTTTCTCCACCTATTGTATTTGCTCTCGATCCAACTGGGAGTAATCAGGAAGACAGGTATCATACTCCGTCGAATCTGGAGTTAAACGTCCAGAGGCCTCTCCTTCCGAGTGGTCGTCGATGGTTTCTTTGCTGCTCGCCATATCTTCGTTGTCATCCTGCCCACTCTCTCTACATTCTGCGCTTTTGGGCCAAGGCCACAACCCCTCTAGAGGCATGTCCTCAAGCAGCGTATTGAAATTCTCTTCAGATTTGAAAGCGTCATAGTTGTAGACCGTAAGCCACTCCGGGTTCCAAGCGTAGCCGTGGGCTATGCGATCGGTCGTAAGGCTCTTCAGGCGAAACTCGGCCAGAGCCTCCATCTCATTTGATCCAACAAACACGTGAGCTGTCCATCCAGCTTCCCAATCTGCTAGAATGTAGCGACGGAGATGTTTCCAAGAGTGATCCCCAAAAGCTTGATGGGGTTGGCAGTTCCGGATGATGCAGCCTGATTGTGGCAGCTCGTTTGCTGGAGAGAGGTGGAACCCCTTCTTCATGAGGCTTGAAACTCGGGAGGCTTGCACGACCAAGCGCGCCTCCCATCGCAAGTTCTCCATAGACTCGTAAGATTCGCCTATTTTGTCGTAGAAGATGAAATAAACGTTGTACGGTGGTGTTGTAGTTGCATTTTCCTTAGTGACCGTCTCGGTCTGGACGCTGACGGAACAACCCATGTTGAAGTTGCGGTTAAGGCTTCTGCAAGTGGCTAGCGGCTGGAGGGTGATGCGTAGATGTTGAAGGATGAATGCTCGGTAGAGCCTCGATTTTATCTCTACGTGCCTAGTTTGGTGCCTCCGCCCCTCGGCTATTTGAGTTTTACCTCTGCGACTGAACACGGCACGCCCAGTGAGTGTCAAGTGACAGAGAACGAGTTTAAGCCACATAAAATTGCCTAAATTTTAATCCTTGTGATTGGAAGTTCTGCTCTACTTATTTTGAGTATTCGTCACCCTCGACTTCCATCTCTCACTGTACCTGAAGAAGCCAGCCATCACCTTCCTTACCCTTCGCGCTGTCACCGCCCCAGAAGATGAGACTCTTCCCGCTTGCGGAGCCAGCGCCGAAGAAACCACGCGGACCCGGATGGGCCTTTCCCTCTGTCTTTACTTCCTCCGTTGGCACGAGCTCCACCTCGGCCCAGCTGAACTCGCCCGACTCTACGCGAGGCAGCTTGTCGCGGATCGCGTCCTTCACAGCTGCCGCGGTAAAGCCGTGGGTTGGAAGTTGCACTGCCCAAATATCGCTGTGGTAGTCCTTCTCGCCCGATCTTTCTTCCCTGCCAAACATGTAGATGAGATAGTGGCGGCCAACTCCGGTGTCGATAGGCAGCAGTGCGCCACCTTCACGGGGGCGAGGTCCAGGTACCAGAGGGTTGGTGGGGAAGTTGACCGTCTTCCAGACCAATGCCTCCGGCTTCTCGCGGTCCGTGGCGTTGGACTTGAGGTCCATGTAGTGAATAGCTCCACTCATATCGGAATCCGTGCCGATGGTGTACAGGACATTGTCCACAAAGGCAGCTGCAGTAGGTGCTTCCGGGGCAGCTGGCAATTCCGTCCAAGCCAGCGTGTCGAAGTTGTACAGCCAGGTCTCCGTGCTGGCCTTCTGATTCGCGGCAGTACGCCCACCGTGGAGGACCAGAATATCTTGGGCGTGATCGAAGAAAATGTGATGATCAAATCTGGGTGTGAGCGTCTTGCCGATCTGGCTCGCTCCCTGGATTTTGGTCCACTTCAAGCTCTCCGAGTCCCACAGCCACAAGCAGGTCTCCTCAATGGGCTTTCCGTTGGCATCAGCACCGCCGTGAATGATTGCAAATTGACCGCGAGCACATGCCGCGTGTTTCGTCCGTGGGGCAGGGATGTAAGTCTTGCCAGTCTCTACATCCTGCATGGCAAAGGCGGGGTAGCAAGCGTACGCCGCCACGGGCTCGCCGTTGGTCACGGCTGGAAGAGACAAGACGTGAAAATCGGTAGTGCACAATTGGCCATCGGCCGTCTCTCCGCCGAATATACAGGCCTTGTGATTGATGACGGTGACTGAGTGATGAGAGCGTGCCAGAGAGAGGCTGTGTTGTTTGTTAGGAGTGGTTATAACAATGGCAATGCTGAACTTACGAGGCATCATCGGTGGGAGTGGTGGCGATCTGAGAAAGAGAAACCTTCAAAGGCTGCGTCGGACGCGCGACGGCAACAGCAGCTCCTGCCTCGAGGCTGGTTGAGACGACCTGCTCAGCGACAACCGCCCCAGCTACTGCCTCTGCCATGGCTGTTGTATGTCGTGGTGGATTGAGTGGGTGAGTATTGGTGAATGTTTGGGGTTTCGGATGTTGGTTGTAGGTGATGAAGGCGGCTGAATTGAAAGTGAAGATTACGAATTCGCCAAGAATAAGGTAGGTAGATGTTATCAGCAGATGAAGTCGGACGAGTTTTGGCAGTGGGTGAGGCTGGGATGATCTGCGTCTGATTGTCAGGAACGACGGGCGAGAACGTTGAATGACGTAGCTCTGTCCGCGTAATTATGGTATGACGTCACGTGTCTGGGCCCAACACTCCTCCCTTGCGAGAAAAGAGCCCTCCTTTTGCGCGATTGTCTTTGAAAATCACAAAGAAAACGGTGGGATTCATCACTAAAGCGTTCAATTCAACCGTCGTTAGCCAACAGACGAACTCCGACAAGGATGGAGGCCGTTGTCGCGGGCCGAAGCGTGGTGTGTTGGCTGGCTAGTCAGTTGCCCACCAATATGGCCAGGCTTTTGGGACGCTGCTCTGAGCCCTCAACCTGTAGGCAACTGAAAGCTCAGGCATTCAACAACATTTACAAGTTTTCAGCGTCCTCCTCTTTGCGGCGCTCATGCATTCAGTGCCATCTTAAGAACGTCAACCTCTAGCTGGCCCTGGGCCCCGCTCGAAACTCAATCGAGCAGGCGTCTAGATCCCGTTGCAATAGTCATCAAGAACGGGAATTCCAAGGCACCTGTCGTTTCCGGGAAGGGTCGTTGGTAGAGGAGAAGCGGCGTCAGTTCGCATCATTGGGCACATTCGCCGGACTGCCACGGTCGACCGGAGCTCGCCAACTAGGTGGCTAAAGTGGGCGGGGCCGACACGTTTCGGGGTAAGCCCCGGCCTCGGCCCCGGCCCCGATTGGGGTCCGGGGCTAGCTTGCGAACAAGAAAGAGGATGGCACACCAGATCCAGGGGCCTTATCTGAAGGCCAGGCTGAGACCCAAAGCTGAACAGAATCGTCGGCTGTTGCATCCATAGTTAATTGCGATGCTCCTTTAACAGGGGGGGCAAGCAGAAGGCTGCGACCCCTGCGCGCTAAAAGACGAACTCCGATTGGCCTATCACGGTCAACAGCTAGGTTGCGTGCACCAACAAAGCAGCAGATTCCTGCAACTACATGGGGCTGAGACTGGGTTTTCCAGGATGAAGAGCAGCTGTGCCGCAATTTGGTGGCTATAGTCCCATCTCTGCAGCTCTGCCGCATTCTTCGGCTCTCTCGAACATATTTTGACACAACGCCCGCCTGTTCTGAGGTTTCTGCACTTCAGACAATTCCCCTCTTGCATTGCTAGAAAAAGCAACACCCCGCGATGCTGCAGACCATCCACGAGTCCGAGGCCAGCATGACCGTCTCTACGGCCGGGTCACCGAAAGAAGTGGGCTTCTGGGAGAAGTGGATCATCCCGCTCTATCTGATCATCACCACCGCTTTGAGTTCTGTCTTGATCGTTGCCCACTCTCTGAAGTGGACGGTCAACGGATCTTGGTACGAATCCTCCTTCGCGACGATCACATCTAAGCGCGCAGTCATTCAGTCTGGGATTCAGCTCCTTGCGGCGCTTCTTGCTCTCATTCACACCTCAACAGTCGCCGTCCTCATTCAGCATGGCTCCAGACTGGCCTTCTTCAACTCGGGTGGTTCAACGACACAAAACCTGAAAGGATGGATGAACTTGGGAATTCCACGCTTACGATGGGATCTACGGCTTCGATTTCTCCTACCAATAATTGCATTTTCCGGCCTCGGTCTGATATCCTCAGCTCTGTGGGTTGGCGCAATGACGCCTGTTAGCAGCACTATCGTGGAGCAGGAGATCCTGCGAGTCCCTTCGTTCAAAAACACCACCCTCATCAAAGAATACCCGTCCGAAATTTCACGCGCAGGCCCATCGACCACAACAAAGCAAGGACTTTTCACTTACTCTGTTGGAGTCAAACTGCTGGGTAGTCTCATTGCTTCAGGGTCGTCAGCAACAACCTCCGATGGATCAGTCCGTAGGCACGCGAAAATCGACAACACCCAGTACATTTATGAAGGTCGCTCCTACGGTGTTGGATCATCAGTAGGCATTCAAGATACTGCCATCACCAACAGGACCTCGGCGGTAAATTACTCATTTCATGAGGACGGCTACTTGCCGCAAGTCCAGTGCTCCTACAACCGAAGCATGGACTTCGTCATCGGCCGAGAATTCCCTTCCAGGATATTCGGGGTTTCAGGATGGCTTCCCGACAGCGTCGGAAGTCAACAGTACTCCGAGTACGTCGGACACAGCACCGATGCCATCGTCGCGGTCGGTGTGGCACATAGCCCTGAGTCAATTCGTCGCTACGTTTCCATTGCAGCAGGCAAAAGCTACCTCGCCCTGAACGCTACCCAGTGCACCGTTGACTTCACACCTACTCGGTTTAACGTCTCTGTCGGCATTCGCGGCCGAAACATCACAGTCATTCCAGAAGGCCAGATCGACGACTTCGATTCGCAGCGCAACCTGACGCGGACTGTTGTTCGTCAATTCGAGCTCATTTCGAATGACTTGACAAACTTCTATGAGTCCATCCTAGGCAACGCATTCCTATCGAGTATCACCGCATGGAACATATCCTCCAACGAGAACGGCACTGTCCCAGAAGCCGAAGCAACGCTACGTGGACTGGAAAACGCCGTTACTGCAATGACAGAGTCGATGTTGGCTGCATACGGAGCAGCGCAGCTGATGGTCGGGAATTTCTCCGAAGAAAGGGAAGCAAACGTAACAATTGGAGTGTTTGTTATCGGAGAAATTGTCTACGTGGTTGCGATCGCCATTCTCAACGCACTTGTGCTCTTGGCTGTTGTGGTAGAGACCATCCGGACCAGGGGATGGAAGGGCCTGCCGCCTTTTGACTTTTCCGACCCTGAATGGTTGATCACAGCGTCATTCCGAGGTGGCGAGCTGTCTCACACATGGAACCGAGATGCTGAAGGAATCTTGGTGGCTCAAAGCCCTATAAAGGGACCTGTTTCATTTTACACGCCCATAGATCAACGCGGCGACGAAGATCAACATCATGTTGAAGTGATTTCGGAAGGAGAAGGCGGGCGCAGAGTTGCTTTGATGCTGCAAAGTCGCTGATTTGTACAAGCTATGTACTTCGTCCATTAGATTATCTACTTCCAACTAGCTTGTTCAGCAGCAGCATGCAATACCGATTATATATGTCTAATGTTGAACCTAACAGAAAACTCTTTGACATCGTATCCCTTAAGCTTGACAGTTCTTACGTCGACTAAAACCGAAATCCGGTATCGTTGGGTTCCGAGCCCTGCTGTGATAGAGTCATCAAACGAATCAGCTTTGAAACCCTCTGAGATCATGGCATGCCAGTGATCTTCCTCCTCTTCACGATTAATATGACGAAGGAATGCTTGAATCCCAATATCCGTTGTGTCTGATCTTGATGGGGATGCATCCAGTAGCAAGATTCTAGGCCTCCCACTGCTTTGGATATGTCTCCGGTCGCAGAGCATCCATAGCTCAAGTTGAGTCGGCTGAAGATTTACAACCAACTTCAAAGCCTGGACCTGTGTCGAAAATCGAGGGGCGAAAAGAAGCCGACTACAAATATCCCACGATGTCCTTGGTAGAATACGACTGATCTTGATACGCTTATCTATAGGTACGTGCACACTTTTGTGTCTCCCCCAAAGCGTGCTGTCGGGCCTGCGGTACGAAAGTTGGTCCTCAACTATAATGAATGAGGGCTGGTACTCTGTCAGATGGTCGAGCTTGTATGACATCAAAGCCATGGGCAAATTGCAATCTCGCCGAAAAAGGTCCGGCTGGACCTTTTCGAGAAAGATGCCGCAACGGTGAGTTGAAGTGCCAATATCCAGGCGGAGAACGTATCGAATAATTCCTCCGTTATCCTCTTCTGGTAGCAATATAGGTTTGGGTACAATGGCGAGGCCTAAAATACCATGGGGACAAGGTCTCTGGATATCTTTGTCTGACGGGATCACAACCATGCAAAGATTCCTTCCCATGAAGCGAGGGCCTCTGCTGGTCAGTTCCATCCCAACATCATAATTTCGAAAGCGTGTAATTGCTTGCGTTTTTTCATGACCGGCGAAGTCCGCTGGAGATGACGCGAATGCCACTGAAGTTCGGGAGTGGAGGGGTCTGCGAGAATCCCATGCGAGTAATGAGGTATCGTCGTCCTTTTTGCAAATCTCCTCCTGTAGTCGTCGAAATGCTTTCGGACCTTCTCCGTAGAGCATTGGCATGTTGATGTCGAAGATTCCTAATAACGAATATGCCACATCCTCCTTTCGTCTCGTGCTTCTTGTAGCCGCCCAAGCCATCCGCGTCGCTACGGGGATGTCCCACAGGGGTGTCTTGCCAAGCAGCACGTCGCAGAGAATTCCCGTGATGTCTGAGATGATCTCAACCAAGGATTCTTTCGTACCCAACAGATTCCAGTCCTGATCGTAAAACCGCACTTCAGCGGGAGCGAGCAATTCCTGAAGTGTCCAGCCTCTGGTAAACCATCGGCAGTTACGAAGGTGCTTCTCCAAGGATCGTGTGCGGGGCATGTCTGCCAAGTATGCGTAGCAGGCTTGCGCGTCATGGTAATATCTGAACATGGAATTGATCGATTCCGAAAGGTCCGCGCTGCTCGTTTTGTCAATGCAGCAGGTGTCTACCCAAGCATAGTCAACTCCACGAGCTCGAGCTAGGCGACATATTTCCTCGATTTTCTCGAACCCCTTCATGTTCTGGGCGACATCGATGTCTTGAAAGTCTTGAAAGCTGACTTCCTCCTCATCCCAAGTATGAGATAGGATGACATAGTTGGGGATTTCTTCGTCAAAGACCTCTTCTATTTTCAGTGTTCTCACATCGATCAGCTTCATCATCGACGTTGACCATTGATGAAGAGCTGCAGCTGGAATCTAATTAGTACGCGTCAACAGGATCCTGGAGGTTGAAAGAGGCTGGAATTAATTTTGGGCCCCAAAATTGGAGATAAGAAATAGCCTAACCTCTTAGTCTGACTATTCTTACTGCATGTGTGAGCTGGCGTGCATGAAGTGCCGCATGACCACCACAAGGAAAGCCGGAGATAAGCCGAGATCCTTACCAAAACTAGTACTGCAATTTTATTCGTTCATTATTTAATACTGCTAGACACCGTCTTTGAGGGTATGCTTTTGCCGAGGCCCAATTTGATCCTGTAGCAAAGCCAGATATCAGATCTCATTCTGCCGCGTTCTTATGTACTGCCCCAGTTCAACCTGCCAGCCGCTTGCCGTAATTCTTCGGCCACAGGTAGTCACAATAGAGGTATGTAGCTGAAAAACGCCGCCATCGAGAAAGCCCAATAAAACAAAACTCGACTTGGTATTTATCGGGATGGAGAAGATATGTCTTGATGTTGCTCCAATGTTGCTCCTTCATGTAGCTACCTCAGTCTTGCTTCTTGTGACACAACGGCTCAACTACAACGCTTCTACTTCAATTTGCACCCCGGCTGTTCTTAGACGATCAGCCAGAGGCTGTCCCAACGTTGCTGGCGTCAGAATCCCGCCTCCCAATTTGTGTGCGACACAATCCTCCCCAGAGTCGAGTAAAATCATAGCTGCCTCAACCGCCATCATGCCCGAAAACACGTAGGAGTCGCCGTTGTATCTCAACCTCGCCTGCACTCCTCTTTGGAGAAGAGAATTCCTTTGGGAATCCTGCGCATCTTCTTTCAGGTCTGCGATGGCCACGCCGCGATACTCAATGAAATTCCTCTGTCTTTCTTGCTCACTCGGTCCAGAGCCTGGAGGTACGAGCAGCTTTATCAACCATTTCATGGGCGGAAGAATGGCCGGAAGAATGGTCATAACCCAAACAAGAACCCAAAAAGCCCAACCGTGTACTACAGACGGGTATCGCTGAACGCTCCTGAAGTCGAAATTCGGACCGTATGATGTGGATGTAAGGCCGCTATGTTCTGCCTGCTGCAGCAAACCCCATGTCCGTTGAACAATTGCTTGGTCATGCGTTCCCGTCATACCAAATCCGAGCGTACCAAGTTTAAGTCGCTTGATTATGTCTTTGCTGACGTTTCTGCTCTCATCAGCTTGGGATCTCGCAGGACGGATAGGCGATAATGCCCAAGGCTTTCCGGCTTTCAGAATGTTTCTTAAGCCGTATGATGAGACAGAAGTTACTAAGCCATTCAATGTGCCACCGCTTGCTTGTACTCTCGAGTCATGGACTGATATTAGACCATCTGATGTTGGGCAGTCAAATGTCTCCTTGACCTTTTCAACCATGAGGCACGTGAGAAGGTCGGCAGGCAGACTGCCGACTCCACACGAAGGTATCATCTTTGAACCGGCCATCAGTATTTAGACATCTTATCTGAGTGCGTGTCATGATTCTAGAGGAAGGTCTTACCATGGCCCCCGTTGACTTGGCAGTGTCTTCATAGGCTTTGATCATTTCCAGTACGGAAGGAGTCTCGCCGTTACTGGTATAATGTTAGAGAACATTGGTTTAAGGCCATAAAATGCTCTGAACCCAAAGTTGAAAGGGAAGAAAGAAGATGCTCTGAACTCACATATCAACATAATGAGTCCCGTTCTCGGCGCAGCTTTTGAACACCAAGACACCATGCTGGGGAAAAGGGCCCACCGTCGCAACCAAACATCGGGTCTGCATAGCCAGAGCGTCAAGCGATTGGGTCGTGAATTCGACGGGAATGACGTCTTCAAGATTCAGGGATTAGCGTGAGTTCACCCCAAAAGAATTAATTTGGCGAATTGACGGCTCTCACCTGGGTTCTGAGAAGTCTTCAGTCTCAGTTCTTCGGCCAACTTAGTCAATTTCGCCCCAGAACGACCTGCGATGGCCCACTTCAGATCACGATCAATTTCCGCAAGGTGCATCGCAGCGAAGCGACCTGTAAATCCTGTTGCTCCGAGAAGAACAACATCGTACTCGCGATCTGAATTCTTGGTAAAACGAGCCATGATGTCGGCATCGATCGAGTTCATTACTCCATCTATGCAAAAGCGTTCGGAGGTCGTCTATACGATGGGTTGGCAGTATTTAAACGCACGAAGAAGAGCCACGTCTAGAAACAGACAGTTCCTCCGCAGACCGACTCAAGGATCCTTTGAAATCGTCGCACTCGGAGATATATAGCAATAGTAATTCATTGGTATTCAGTCGGACGAATTCATGGTCCAGATCTGACTCCACAACTTTTCTCTGAGTCTGCTTCTGTGAAGTTCATCTGTCTATCAAGATTGCAGCGGCGGACAGACAGAGAGGGCCGTCCAAAGTACCTCCGCTCGTCTTTCCCTTTTGTTGGACTAGAAACCGTCGGTCATTGAGCCAAATTCCGCTTATGGCGCGTTTCATTCGTCAAAAGTACCGAAGGATTCCCGTCGGTGCAACTGGTTCATCCGCCCATCCGTACGAAAGTGAACGCCCTTCAAACGAGTATTCGCAGCTGAAACAGACTACCAGAAGTCTGTAGGTGAGTAGATGGCATTGTGCACGAAGCGACGGCAATGACCATGACGATGGAATGGTGCAGCGATACAGACTTTTGAACAAAAAGCTCATAAAGTATAAGTCCCGGAGACAACTCCCTATGATAGCACGAATGAGTACAGCATGGTTCTGTCGCATGATGAAACCCTCGGAGTCGTCTCTGCTTTGCCGGCCGATGCCGGAAGCTCTCCGATAAAAACCCCGACGCCGGAACCGGATGAGATGGAGACCACGGCGATGCAACCAAGTGGCGTCACTCCGTTTGAGCTGAGAATCCGACTGCCGAGCCGACTGCCAGATCAGCACCGCTGAGCCACACTGCGGAAGACACGGGGGCCGTGGCCTCTTTTGCAAGCCAGATTTCCGGACATTCTCTCCGGTTACCATCGAAGTCGCTTCGGAATCACCATTGCCACTCTCAGGCAAAGTCAATTCCGTTCTCATACTCTTTAAACCTGTCAGACGTATCAAGATAAGATCGGACCAAATAAACGTGAAGCGCTTAAAATTTCCCGGAGGCGAAACGATCATGTGCAGATTGCGGGGTCCCATCTCCAACCAAGTCGTATCCAAGAATTGCGTGCTTGACCCCCAAGATAGCAACATCGCGCAGCCACCATTTCTAATCAGCACCGTCCTTGAGGCCGCTTCATGCCACCATTCGAGTTGCTGACTTCGATATGAATGGCGTCATTTCCCCTCCATCCACAGGACCCGATACCTCCATCTTTCGTCTCATGTACCCCAAGAAGCCAATGGACTGTAGTTTTGTAGCCATAGATCGGGGCCGCGTCGGCTGAATATTGTTTTCTTTGGACGGTCGGGCAGACAACGCAATCCAATCCCTGCCAGCATGCAATTCTTCTGGTTGAGTGCCCCTCATCGGATGAGCTCCGACAGTCATGCCTTTTGGAGGGGTAATCTATATAAGAGCAATCGGACACTTTCCATCAAGCCGCCCTTCTCATAGACAGTACAGCGTTGAGAACAAGTGCAATCATACGCATAATCAGACAAAATGGCACCTTCAGCAACATCGACGTCCACCGTGACGGACCCGGCTAACTTGCCGGTGAACAACCTCCGCTTGTACGCTGACGGCTCTGGCGACTACAAGGAGCTGTCTCCTGTTGTTTACGACAAGGAGGCCGAGTCCAAGGGAGGAGATGGCCATGAGGGCGCCAAGGTTCGTTCTTTCGAGGACCCCATTTCAGCATTCAGCGACTGATCTGTATGATGTAGTATCCTCACTACCTCCCCACGTGGAACCCCGAGCAGAAATACCCCCCTCTGCAACCATTCCAGCATGTAGAACACGGAAAGAACGCAGACCCCAGTTTCCCCAACCTTCTCCCCAAGAGTGAGGCTCAGGTCACTGACCTGACGCCCACCATCGGTTCTGAGGTCAGGGGCATCCAGCTGAGCAAGCTCAGCGACGCCGGAAAGGACGAGTTGGCTCGCTACGTTGCCGAGCGCAAGGTCGTTGCTTTCCGCGGCCAGGACTTTGCCGACCTTCCCATCGACAAGGCCCTCGAGTTCGGCGGTTACTTCGGTCGCCATCACATCCACCCTACCTCTGGATCTCCTGAGGGCTTCCCTGAGATTCACCTGGTTCACCGCGCGGCAGGTGACCGATCAGCGGAGCAGTTCTTCGCCACCAGAACCAGCTCCATTGCCTGGCACTCCGATGTCTCTTATGAGGCCCAGCCTCCCGGTACCACCTTCCTGTACATCCTCGACAAGCCCGAGACTGGAGGCGACACTCTCTTCTGCGACGCCGTTGAGGCCTACAGGCGTCTGAGCCCGC
The DNA here is from genome assembly GCA_009801095.1 of Colletotrichum sp. COLG25. Taxonomy (NCBI): domain Eukaryota; kingdom Fungi; phylum Ascomycota; class Sordariomycetes; order Glomerellales; family Glomerellaceae; genus Colletotrichum; species Colletotrichum sp. COLG25. Next base: position 4,237,506 of record VNWT01000023.1, read on the forward strand.
TGTTCCAAGAGAGACTACACGGCCTGCAGGCGGTGCACTCCGGTATCGAGCAGGTCGCTGCCTCTGTGAAGAAGGGCAGCATCAAGCGCCGCGAGCCTGTTGCCAACACCCACCCTCTTGTCCGCACACATCCGGCTACTGGCGAGAAGGCGCTCTACATCAACCCTCAGTGTAAGTCGATACTGAAGACGCCAAAATGCATATGCTGATTCAAAAATAGTCACCCGAGAGATCGTCGGTTTGAAGAAGGAAGAGTCCGACGCTCTTCTTAAGTTTTTGTACGAGCACATTGCTTGGGGCGCAGACTTCCACGCCCGTGTCAAGTGGGAGGAAGGCACCGTTGTCGTTTGGGACAACAGAGTCACTCAGCACTCTGCGCTCGTTGACTGGAATAATGGCTCCCGAAGGCACCTTGCCAGAATCACTCCTCAGGCCGAGAGGCCATACGAGACCCCATTCAAGGGTTAGATTTTGAGGATGAGTGAGGCTGCGTACATAACAAGACCAGCGAGGTCATCAAGGGACCATCTGAACCAAGAATGGTGGTGTGTCCGCAGTAAAACACTGCAACAATTATTATGGAGAGACCTGAATCATGATGAATGCCAATTTTACGATTTCTGATAATCTGACCCCCGACTTGTGATCGTCTTGAGTTCACCTGAGGAGTGTTTTCGTTCCTATTTTGCCACAACGGGCTCAACGATCTCAAGTTGAGAGAGTCACGGTGAAAGGGGTAACTCGAAGACCCTTTCCCATGCAGTCGGGTCGTCTGTCAGTGGCACAGGCCATGTTGCATACCCATTCCCCTGGGAACGACTGTTTCCAACATCGGAATAGCTTACTCTACACGACTGGCCGAACTGAAGCTATTTTCGAGCTTTGTCTCCCTGCGCAAGCCACTGATAAGATCCAGACTTGCATCGAACCTTCGATGACATGGGCAGAAGACAAAGACTAAAGGCTAAGATAAGCTTGAGATAGTAGCAGCGTAGGCTGGACTTCGAGACGTCCGCGCTGCGCCAGGGTGGGCTGTCCATTTGGCTGTTGTCTGATTGGTCGGTTCTTCGACATCGCGCATATTTCTCTGTCGCAATCCCATGGCTAAGATCACGCAATGCCGTTCCCATCCCTTTTTCGTTAACAAAACGTGCCGGCTTGCATGCAACCCAAATCAAATGCGAAGAGCCAAGAGGTTGAGTCTGGATTATCCTCGTCTTTCGACGAACTATCCACAGGAGGCAATTCATTCGCCATCTCACCAAGACAGCACTAGCAGAATTTCCCCAGTCGGCATATGCGCCGTCCCACGAATGAGCCCCCCAATGGTCCCAGACGGGATTCCTTCCGCTTAACTGAGCCCTTCGTAAGCTTGTTTGTTAGTCTTCGGCTGCTCCATTACCTGTCACTGATCATTCCCGAAAGCTGGAACCACTCCGGATCCTACTCGACCCCCCCACGGGCCCGTTACGAGTCGTTGACCATTGATGCACAGCGCAATTCCGTGAAGCAATTGCACCATAGATAAGACGGCTCATTCGCTGAACAACTCGAATCGCTTATGGTGCGATCGCCCTGGATCATCGCGACACTGCGGCCAGTATTCTCTCCTCTGCACCCCTGCCATCCGACGTCAAGCCGGAGAGTTGAGATGAATTACGCGTAGAGACCAATGCCCAGATTGCCGGGTTCATGGAGGGCATCTATAAAGGTTCTTGCATCTCCGCGGAACCATACCACACTGCCGGGATTGCGAGGTTGTGATGCATCTGTCGAGGCTCTAATAACATCTGCAAGGACTGACACAACTGTAACAATTCCCGTTGTTCAGAGTTGCCGGTCATTCAGCCATGGCTTCTACCAACACTGGAGGGCCCTTCAAGGACCATCCCGAGGAGACCAAAGACGCTAGCACCTCCCAGTCGCAGGCCACGGACGCGTCAGTGTCATCGGTGAGGGAAGTGTCCGACAATGCGTACGGCTCAACGGATGAGCATGTTTTCTCCGACCCCAGTATCGCTGAATACTGGCGCAAGGTGTACGAGAAGGCGCAGTACGAGAACCGACACCGTTTCGATCCGAGTTACCAATGGTCGGCAGAGGAAGAGAAGAAGCTGGTCAGAAAGGTACGGTTGACTCACCTGTTGATTACGGGACAAAATGGATTCGAATTGATGCTAAATTGGATGTGTGTAGATCGACAAGCGCATCATGGTTTGGGCTTGGGTCATGTTTTGCGCCCTGGATCTCCATCGTCGTAATATCAACCGAGCGATTTCTGACAACATGGTATGTATGCCCATGGGAAGAGAATTGGATACGAATGCCAACTAACCTGTTCAAAAGCTTCCGGAACTCGGCATGAACACGAACGATTACAACTATGGCCAGACGGTTAGTTCACCCAAAACATTCTGGAACACAATTAGACTCACACTCGGGGGTAGATTTTCCTTCTGACGTTCCTCTCCGCGGAGTTGCCCAGTGGGCTCATCAGCAAGAAGCTCGGTGCCGACAGGTGGATCCCAACCATTATGGTGGGTTGGTCTATCACGGCTGGCTGCCAGGCTTTCTTGTCGAGTCGCGCTGGCTTCTATGCCATCAAAGCCCTTCTTGGCCTGTTGATGGGCGGTTTCATCCCGTGAGTGGCCGTTCGATATCGAGGATTGTTGGACATTGCTAACTCATCTTAGTGACATTGTCCTTTGGCTCACCTACTACTACAAGTCGAACGAACTCCCCCTCAGACTCGCCTGGTTCTGGACGGCGCTCAGCACCGTCAACATTGTGGGATCCTTGATTGCCGCAGGTGTTCTCCAGATGCGAGGAATCGCAGGATGGTCTGGTTGGAGATGGCTGTATGTAAACCCATCATGCATGATGTGGATTCTCTGACTAACGGTGCAAAAGGTTCCTCTTGGAGGGAATTGTGACCCTGATCATCGGCATCTTCTCGTGGGGTCTCATGCCCCCTGGCCCCTGCCAAACTAAAAACTGGTTCCGGGGTAAGAATGGATGGTTTTCCGACCACGAAGAGTACATCATGGTCAACCGCCTGCTGCGGGACGACCCGAGCAAGGGTGACATGCACAACCGAGAAGCAGTCGGCCCCTCTCAGCTGTTCAAGGTCGTCAAGGACTGGGAGCAGTGGCCTCTATACCTAATCGGCTTGACCACATATATCCCGCCTTCCCCGCCGAGCAACTACCTCTCCTACATCCTTCGCAAGCTGGGATTCTCTGTTTTCCAAGCAAATCTTCTCGCTATTCCCTCGCAATTCCTGTTCGCCGTCAACCTACTCATTATCTCATGGGTCTCTGGAAAGTTCAAGGAGCGAGCCATTGTCTCCTCCATCTCTAACATTTGGATCTTCCCATGGCTCGTGGCGCTCGTGGCTCTACCTGCAAGCTCGAGCACCTGGATCAGATATGCTCTGTTGACTGGTCTGCTAAGTTACCCTTACTGCCACGCCATCTTGGTTGGATGGAACGCGAAGAACAGCAATGCGGTGCGAACGAGAGCTGTTAGCGCGGCGCTGTACAATATGTTCGTGCAGGCGGGCAACATTGCTGCATCCAACATCTACCGAGATGACGATCAACCTTTGTATCGCCGCGGAAACAAGATTCTTCTCGGAATCTGCTGCTTCAACATTGTGCTGTTCTACCTTGTCAAGGCATTTTACATCTGGCGGAACAAGGTTCGCGATCGGGCGTGGAATGCTTTGACGAAGGCGCAACAAGAGGACTACACCCTCAACACAACAGACGAGGGCCAGCAAAGACTCGATTTCAGATTCGCGCACTGAATATTGTTTGTTGTGGAGTTAGCTAGGCCAACCAATTGTTAGGAGGAGGCTCGACGACCTGTGGCTGTCAATATGGAGCGCATGAGTAGCGGCTATGGACCTGAACAGGATCGCATATGAGCTTAGCATGCATGAAAATAGACGTCAATATTTGATATGACAACGACCAATTCATTACCATAGACTCGGGGCAACTGGTGATAGGACGTCGATGTCATGTTTCGTGAGATAGGCCAGTTCAAGGAACCAACAAAGACATACATCGTGGACAAAAACGCTCAAACCACATAAGAGCCCGTGCATATCTTACGGGTTCCCTCTGAGGTGACACGAAGACCGATGGACGGTTTTAGTGATCAAAAGCTTTTCCTTATCAGCACGCAGTTGTGATCTATGTGATGCACCTAATTTGGCTGCTCACAAGCAGTATAGCAGCTGTGTAGGTTTCCATCGTCATTAGAAACGTTGCTGATAATCTGTTTGATGCGCTTGAAGTCGCATATTGGCGATCAGATTCTCGTGTGGCGCCTCAGACGCGATCAAAGGCTAAGCTTATCGGGAATAGAGTCAATTGAAGGCAGGGTCCCTGGTGCCAGTAGCCTATCAAAACACGGTCTGAGAGACACTACCATTTCGGCACTGCAGGCGACACCATTCCGGGCGCTATCTCCCACCGTCGGAGGGATTGTGATCCTGGCGCGGTATGTAAAATGATCTGAATCCTCTCAGGGGTTTGGCCGCACCAAGGCACCAGTATTTGATGTTTTCTCTGCTGATGCACTTTTCCGCCGCCATGTCGTCAACATTGCGACTCTGAACATCACAATAAATGGTGGTTCAGGACTCTTACAGCCACGGCTGACACACAGAATCGACAAACAGCATCGCATTCACCCCGCCTACCCGTGATAGCAATGGGCAGCGTTCCTTGGGGAGGGCCAGCTTGGGCTGAGCTTGACGTTACCCGAGACTGCACCGCGTTCGGCGCCTACGCTGCTTGGGTCACGACAGACGACAACGAGCCGCCGTTTCCCACTGTCGCGAGCTTCTGGCGTGCTGTTGTTCCCGAGGTCAATTCAACGCAGCCAAACAATGCGCAAATCATCGATTGGCATGAGTGGGTTCGCTTGAACAGGACTACTCTGGCCCGTCAGGTGGCAGATATCTCGTCATGTCGGCCGGAGTTGTGCCAGGCCTTTGGCTCCGAGATTGACGGCGGCCTCGCTGGCTTTGGGGTGAGCACTTCACATTTGCCTCGTATGTTGATCATGCTAAACAGTAGCAGCTTCTCGCCTCCTACAGTCTCGAAACCGTATTGTTGACCATCTACTGCACATTTGCCCTGCTGCGGTATCTCAACAACCGAAAGCATAGGGCCAGCTCGCCCAACGAAACCCAGGAATCGCCTGAAGCTGTCAAGCCTGGCGTCGTCAGTCGCGTTAATGAGGCTTTGAGAGGTACAACATACGACCTCTTTACCGCCGCTGCATTCCTCTCCCTCGGGATCCAGGCTACTGTCATCTACAGCCAAGTCTCTCCAATTGCCTATCGTTATAACTCCTCCTTGCAGCTCATCGTGTCCGCCTTTGCGTTCTATCCGTTGGCAACGATGCTTCCGCTCATCCTCAACTCTGTTCGTCGGAATTGGCTTAAGGGCGCCGTCCTCGTCGGGTTGTTCGTCATCCACACCGCAGCTTGGGTGTTGTGCACAAATAGCGCCCAAGTCGACTATTACCACAACTCCAACGTCATTGGTCTTTGCCCCCAAAACCATCCATCACAGGCTGTTGTATCAGCGGCCATGTTCACCATGGCTGCCATGGTATGGATGCCCCCGCTCTTTGGGCTGTGCCTCAGCGTCGTCCTATGCTTCTACAGATGCAACAATCGTAAGATGTGGCAGGCAAATTGGCTCAAAAAGGTTGCTAAGGGGGCTATGATTATGTACGCGTCCTTCAACTTCATTTGCATGTGGGGCGCTTGGATCATTCTCGTCGCGTTCTTCAGCGGCGCGTCATGGAAGTCAGAGGATGCTTGGAGTTTAGGACAGGCACTTGCTCTCACGCCATGGGTTCCAGTGCTGGTCGAACTCGTGTCCATCTTGTTTCGTAAGTTCAACTCTCTTGCAGTTCCACAGTCCTCGAGCTAACATGAGGTAGTTGGCACCGAGGTTGGCTTCGTTGGTCGTTTACCCCTGGAGTTCAAGGTCATCCGCAGTGAGAAGGCTTTGCATCGCCAAGAAGGGGATTCTTTCTTAGACGAAGCTGAGGTCCATGGCAGTAATGGGGCTTAATGTTCCTTGAAGCTAAAGGAAGTTCATAGAGCCCTCTTTCTAACACTTACAATCTGATTCCTCGATGTTGCAAGAACGGAAAAGTCTCACTTGTGTATACTTGGTGTCCTTTCGAGACCCGATTGATGAAGCTTGAGCACAGATTCAACTGCGGTAACAGCTGAGATCAGTAGTTGTTTCCAACCGAATCACCTCAGCTACGTGCGCCAAACCAGCGCCAGTGACATCCAATGTCTCAATGGGTGGGCAAGTAACCGCATATCAAGTTCCTGGACCTTGAGTCATGGCCCTATCAGATTTCTTGCTTGGTTTTGCTCATGAAATTTTGTAGCGCAGGCTGGTTAGTTGAGTGGGTGTCACCCAAGAGTCGTTTTTATCACCACTAGAGTCGACTCAGATCAAGGAACACATTGCCGAACACCTTGAGCAACTAGTTTTGAGATTCGTTTGTGGCGATGAATCGACCGAAGATGATGAAAACGACGAAATCATGTCGCAAAGCGCTAACGACAACATGTCTGAGCGTGGGTATGAAGTGCGCTTCTTGCAGGCTTTTGCCGATGAACAAATCGTCAATCTTGGTCAGACTCCGCAGCCACCGGAAATCACTGATCAGGATGATCTTCGTGATGCGTCTGAGGATGAGCCGTCAGAGCACGGATCGGTCAGAGCTTCTGGACCGGGTGAATCAGCACGCTAATAGCGTGTGCAGAAGCTGACGAGGTCGAATGTCACGCCCAATCACCATCACATCTTTGATTCCGGCTCACGTAACCGAAGAGGACGCTCAGGCACTGACTCAACTTTGAGATTTCCTGTCATTGAAACGAGAATGTTCCCCAAGGATGACAGCTTCAAAGGTCGCGAGAAGGATCTTCCGAACCTGTATTAGATCCTTTCCGAGCCGGGTTGCGTGTATGTTGTCAGCGCGGAAGGTGGGATGGGAAAGACAGCTCTGACAGTCTAATTCACGTACCAATACGAGCAGTCATTCGAGTACATCTTTTGGGTTCAAGCTGAGACACTAATTAGTGCCTCCGAGACGTTCAATCAGATTGCCATGAGCCTCGCGTCGGCGGCCTCTGGAACGGATCAAGAGACCCTCACGAGGTTAGGACGGGAGTTTCTGAAGTCAACCAAAGCCCGGTGGCTGATGATTCTCGACAACGTGGATAAGTGGTATCATGCCGAATCTTTCGTACCAATGAAGACTTCTGTAACGATGGGAAGCATCCTAATCACAACCAGACACCAAGGCCTCACGGCGCCTTCTCGTCCTATTGATTATTACCGCCAGAACCTTGAGGAGCTTACAAATAGCGAGGGAAGGGACCTATTACTTCACGGTATTGCACAAGAACTATATCGACTCAATGGCTCCGATCATGTTTCTAATTCATTCCACGCTGAAACTAGGCAGTGCACTGAGGAAGGACGCGGCCGTCGCGCGGTCAAAATTCCATCTTTCCATAATACTGACTGCACAAAACGGTGGAAAGCCTCCTGAAGAGGCACAAGCTCTGGCACGTGAGAGTAGAGACGTACTCTCGAGGCTTCTCGTCTACGACGACATTCAGGGCGTTAGAGAAGAAGACGCAAGTGCCCTGTTTGATCATCTTCAGCCGGTCTTTGGCGGACGCTGGACTGAAACTCGTCTGTTGAAGTACGTCCCTTAGAGGCCAGAATGAGGAACCATGGGCAGTTATCATAACTTTCAATTGATTTTTAAAATAGCTACTTTTCATTTCTCCTGCATCCCATTTCCCTTTGGATGAGTCTTGCCGTCAATCGCAGTGATCGCCTAGATACAAAGCCGTCAAGCTCCTGCGACACCTCATAGTAAACATCACCTCCACCAGTTGCCAACATCTGATGTAATCTGACACAAATAATTATCATCCGTCCGTACCTATTGAAAACGGCAGGCTTCTGAGCTCTGAGACACCCGTTCAGCATGGGTATCGGGGAACATGGATGCCTGCATTTACCCCGCAAGATAGCTCTCAATAACCTACCTCTTTTGAACGTTGCGGCTTATCTAGGACTAGGGGGTTTATCTCCTGTAAAATCCGCCAGGCAGCGGGAACATTCTACGTCTTCATGCATCCGCCTGCATCGGGCTTATCTACCAACTTTCCGGGGTAGCCGTTAAGTGGGCAAACTTCGCCAGTTCTTGTCCCCGCCCCCAGGTTTCATTGCATTCATCATCCCGAGATTCTAGTTGTAGGAAGGACCGGCGTTCAGCTTTGTACATATTTCAGAATACGTTTTGAGCGGCCCCGACCAACCTCGTCGGTATCTGCGTGGCAATGCATGATTTGGCGCAGATACCGCCAGGGTTCTTTTGAGGAGATGCGTGTGACAGAGGAGAGATGATAGGACTGCATCGGGATAATCTGATGCCGGAGGCTTGATGATTTCTGCCGAGAACATCTTGTTTTGTCAGGTATCGACGGCCTTCGAGAGGCAACTCCGTCACTAAGACCAGAACAGCCGACCCTAATCCAGCCAGCTCCGCTTTCTTTCGAAGTAATTCATTGAGGAGCGCTGTTCATTGCAGGGCTTCTGTTCCAATGGGTACTACTCGTCCTGGGGCTTGTCTAAAGCTCGGGGCCATGCATGTGTCTTTCAATTTGATGTGTCGGAGCCTTTGCTGATCAAAGTAGGCACGGTCATTGGCTGAGTTGGATTGGGGAATGCTCGCAGTTACGTACTACTTGAACCCTCAGTCTCCAACTCAAAATTTCCATTTGCAGCTGTCGATTGAATCTTAATGCTATCAACATTGCCTGTCGTAGTTCTACCTGACGAAAAGCAACATCTCTCAGCGCGATATGGCGAATAGAGGAGTTTCTTGGGACACCTTGGTCCACAGCATTCAAGATCTGAAGGACCATGGAAGCCGAAGGCTCCCAAAGATGTATCGAGGTACGCATATCCTGTCGTGTGGCTTATGCAGTCATCTGCTAACATTAGTTGTGAGATTACTTCAACGAGGGCGCTATGGATCTACTCACGTACGCCTTCCACATGAAGCTTTCTGGCTAATGAATATTAACATCCCTAGTGTGAAGGAGAATGAGGAGGCTTATGACTACTACAAGATCCAACCTCGTGTCCTTGTCAATGTCGATAATGTCGATATATCCGGTGAGATTTTCGGTTTCAAAACAACGTTGCCCTTGGGCTTCAGCCCTGCAGCCATGCATGGTCTAGCTCATCCAGACGGCGAGATTGCAACTTCGAGAGCTGCAGCAAAGATGGGAGTCTGTATGGGTCTATCATCGTATGCAACCGCATCACTGGAGGATGTTATTTCTCAAGGTGCTGGGAATCCCTACGTAATGCAGCTGTGCATTTTGAAGGATCGGTCGATTACCCTCCAAATCCTCCAACGGGCAGAAGGTGTGTATCTAAAGTCCTTCTCTGTTCGACACTCGCACAAGCTAATACAGTGACCACCAGCTGCTGGATACAAGGCGATTTTCCTTTCCGCCGACACTCCCTGCTTAGGCCGACGTTTGAACGAGTATCGAAACAACTTCAGTCTCCCGGACGGGATGTCCTGGCCAAACCTACTCTCTGATGGGAAAAGCGAGCTCCGTGCCTCCAGCGATCAGATTGGAAAAAGCGACGAGGTGCCCGCGGAGCCTAGCAAGCATGACTATGACCCGTCGGTTGACTGGGACAGTTTGATCCCTTGGCTGCGCCAGCACACGAAGCTGCAAATATGGGTCAAAGGAATATACGGGCCTGATGACGTCCGAGCTGCCATTAAGCATGGATTAGATGGCGTGGTAATCTCTAACCACGGTGGTCGACAGCTGGATGGAGTTCCGGCCTCAATTGACATTTTAAGACAGTGTGCCCCTGTGGCGCGAGGAAAGATTCCAATCACTGTGGATGGGGGTATTCGCCGAGGTACCGACATCTTCAAGGCTCTCGCTCTAGGTGCCTCGCACTGTTTTGTGGGCAGGATCCCCATATGGGGCCTTGCGGTTCGTGATCCATCAAATACCTTACACACAGCAGTACGAAAACGTTCCTAACAGCTCATTTTCCAGTACGACGGCCAACAGGGCGTCGAGTTAGCGCTGAAAATTCTCATGTACGAGTTCAAGGTGGCTATGTTGCTGGCCGGGTGAGTCGAAGCGTGTATGAGGGAAGCTGAAGACAGATGCTGACCGTTTCCGCAGTTGCAAAAGCGTCAAGGACATCACTCAAGATCACCTTGTGTACAAGAAGGCGGACGGGATATTGGCAAAGCTGTGAATGTCTGATTTTGCGGCAATGTGTAGTTCATTCCATTAGTTTTATTGTAAAGCATCATTCCATCATTCATTATACACCTGCTTTGATGGCTTAGCCACGGAATAACCCAATGCTTTTCATCGTGGTATGGATTCGAATCTCGGTGTTCCTCTGGTCCTACGTAATACACCTGGCATTGCGCGGTGTGTGTGACAAGACCCAGATCCTCTTTCTGTCCTCCCAGCCAGTGCTGACAGGCAGCATCCAAAACAACAAAAGGTGCAACGAAATAGCCCACAGTATTTCATATCCAATCCGGTACTTGATGAGATATGCTGTTGTTTTGAGAAACGCATGTGTCAGATAACGATGCAACTGCGCTTTCCAAGAAGCGGGCGCATCGGGATGTCGGAGTGAATGTCCTGGCTTTTGCGGGGAAACGGGTCCACGCCCCCGGACGTGGAGGCTTGCCTTTTCGGGCACCCAAAGAGTTTCGTTGTGCATTGCCAGATGAGACTACCGTTCTGGCCATGTTTTGAATGTTTGTCGCAGGAAAGGATCCGAAAGTGCTCAGTCTGGGTATTGCCCTTCCCATTGAGGAGGTGCTTGGAATCCAGTAGATTTCGTCGAGGACTCTATCCGCTTTCATTGCGCTCCACCAGAGAACCCGTTGAACTTTTCCCTTCACGATCTCTGAGAACATTTGATGTTGTTTTTGAATAGACAGGACAGCATATATAATAGCCAGTCATTCTTAGGTTTATCACTTTGTTCAATCAAGCAGCAACCTCCTCATCCTCACACAGTTCGAAACTTCAAGTCTATTGCCATCATAACATCCCTCATCTCTATATCGTGGAACCCAACATTCACCATGCTGGCCCCTAAGCACAACGACATCACGGGTATTCTCGTTGCCCTCATTACACCTTTCAAGCCTGATGGGTCCGTCGACGAGACTGCCCTTACAGAGCATGTGAACCGACAAATCGAAGCCGGCGTTCACGGCCTTGTCCCGGGGGGTAGTACCGGAGAATTTACCGCCCTTACGGTTCAGGAACGTAAGACCGTCATCGAGGTCTGTGTTAAAGCGGCTGCTGGTCGCGTTCCTGTTATTGCTGGAGCTGGCGACTTGACCACTACCGGCGCAATCGACCACGCAGTTCATGCTGCAAAGGTTGGCGCTAAGGCCGTCATGGTTGTGCCCCCTTTCTACGACCCTCCCAACCTCCAGCAGCTTCGCGGTCTGCTTCAGGAAATCCATAGCGCTAGTGGTCTCCCTATTGTGTACTACAATATCCCATCTGCCAGTGGTGTCAACCTTTCGGTGGAGGAAATTGCCGGCCTCTCGGAGGTTGGTGTTAAGTACATGAAGGACACCTCCGGCAATGCTCCGGCCCTCACCGAGCTTCTTCTCACTACCGGAGATCGCATTACGACTTTTAACGGCTGGGACACCCTGACATTCTACGGATTGGCGGCCGGAGCTACCGGATCTGTGTGGGGTGCGACCAACATCATTCCCGAGCTCTCTGTCGAGCTTTGGAATGCTCTTGCAGTTGAAAATGATATTCAAAAGGGTCGAGAGGTTTGGGCTAAGATTTGGCCCATTACCAAATTCCTTGAGTCACACCATTACTCATCGGCTGTTAAGACGGGCATGGAAGTGCGCGGTTGGAAGACGGGTGGGGTCAGGAGGCCGTTTGCTCTCCTGGAAGATAACCACAAGGCAGAGCTAGCTGCTCTGCTCAAGAAGGCTGGCGTTCCTTTTTAACTAGAATAGTCTGCATTGATGTCGAATAATGAGTATTAGGAATCATCAGTTATAGGCAGAACACACAAAACCTCATCCCCTTTTCTTCATACAATAACTTACCATGTGATCAAATCAGGGAGTCCTTCCCGTGAACTCGGCATCCAGCTTGTTTTCCCCCGCCGATGTTTTCGATCAACGATATTTGTAACGATCAATTTCTGGATTTTTCAAGCTTATAGCTACCATACTTCACAAGACAAAGTTCTGAAGAAAGCACATCATACATCCAATTATTATTTATACAGAACATGGAATATCGGAGGCTTGCACACTACCTCCGAGGTCAATGCCTCCAATAGCTTGCCGCTTCGCCCACAGCGATGAGATGACCTCCATGGCTGGTCTCGACGTAAAGTAAACACCTCGGCCGTCTGTGATGGAAATGATGTGTCTAGCTCTGTCCTGAAGGTCCAGCGAGATTGCCTCGCGAGCGCAGATGAATGCCGCCCACGCAAGACTCAAAGCAAAGTCATCGCTGTTGATCATTTCACAGATGCATGATTCTAGTTGTTCCATAGCTTGCCGCACAACGTCCTGGAGTATCATAGCACTGACATCGTGTACCTGACGGTAGAAGTAGATAATCAATGCTCGATGAATCGCCGAAATCATCGCCTGGTTCCGAGGATGGCAAACAAGGTTGGGACCTTTGGTACAGAATGACACGTCGCCGGTGAGAATCATCGATACTTCGGAGGACGAAGACCAAGTCCAGATTCTTTCCTCCAAAGTCTTGATGTGGTGTTTCAAGTCTGCCGCCAGCTTCGGGTCGCACCTAGCACGAGTCTCCAGACGGTTCTTTTCGTTTGCAAGAGATATCGTTTGCGATAATAATGTCATGAGTGACTCCGGAATGCCATGGATTCGAGAATGCAGAGTCTCCTTCCAGCGCCCTTGTACTTGGAGATGGATGTCACCATATCCAACTTTCGAGTTCTTCTCGACACCAGGGTCGAGTCCAATGTTTAGCAGATCCTCGCTGATCCGAAATGAACCAGATTCAGGAACCTGGGGGAAAGTCTCAGCTTGTTCGGAATCAATCGAGCCATCATCTAGAGCATATATTCCCTCCGCAATGACGCGAAGGTATGTGTACACGTGATGAAGTACGCGAATGAGTTCTGGGTTCTCCTCTGCCAAGCCTCGGACCCTGATCAGCCGCTCTGCATCAAGCAGAAAGATTCTTGCGGTTCGATTCCCTTGGTAGATCTTTCCAGCTGGTCAGCGTAAACCTCGAATTAGTCAGTCCACTGACATCTACTTACCGATATCATTGCCATTGCTATGAAGGCCATCAACAATTCTTTATACTTGGTCTGCTCTGAGTCGCTTGCCTCGGTCTCGACGGCGCTTCTCAGATGTTTCTGGGCTCTGTCCCTATGCTTGACTCCTAGATTATGCCAATAGTCCGATTGCGAATTTGAGTCAGACTTGTGAAGTTGAAAGGCGCTATGAGACAGAAGTGCGCAGAGGATTGCTGACCGAGTATGCGATGTGCCGCCGAGAAGAGACAGTTCTGCAAATGTCTCGAATGCGCACGGAAGAAAGAGGAGCTTCCATGGTGATTTCCACCTGCTGGATTGGATGCATGTTGGTGCGGACTCTATGTGAGTCTTGTAATAACGCAATAGCGCCTGGGCTTGTTCGGGCATATCTGACCTTGCGTCGAGATTGATTGACAGAGGAGGTGATGGGACTGTGTCCCCGACTGCAGCTTGATTGGTAACATCAGTGTCCCTCCTAAGTGTGGACATGTCCTTTTCGGGGACGACCCCTTCCTCTGCAAGATAAAAATCCGAAATGGCCTCCAAATCAGTTGGGATGTCAGCCAAAAGATCAGAGATCGAGCCTGTAAAGGCTTCGGTAGAGCTAAGGACATGGTCCTGGCCCATGGAAAGGTCCATATTGTCAAGGAAAGACTGGAAGTTTAGATCCTGGTCTGGTGGTGACCAGTTAAACTCGATGAGATCACCAGGAAGCCCGATGGACTCCTCCGTTCCCTTGTCATCTGTGTCAGAGGCCGTATGATGTGTTGACCCAGATGAAGATGAACGGCTGGCAATTGAAGTCATATCACTCTCATCCATGCGAAATACTCCGAACGGGCCTTGAGCAACACTAAAATCGCTGTTGGTGTCACTTCTTTTGGAGGCCGAGTCTAAGTCGGCCAGAATGCTTCCTGCGGATTTCGAGCCGAGACTCCTGGACAGCCTGGCACACATTGCACGACGTTCCGCATCTAGAAAATGCGAATCAGAGTCAGCGGCATATAGGTACGAAGAGTGAACTGGCCAGACGTACCGGAAAAAAGCGGATAGCGGTAATCAGATGTTTCTGGGTCCCGAGGCTCCAATCTTCCGGTGGCGTCACCGTCTGCGATCCAGGACAAGCTTGGAGTATAGCCACCGCAGGTGACCCCTAGACGTATGCAGGCATTGCATTCTGGTTTGCCCTCGTCACATTTGGCATGACGGGCCCGGCAAGATCGGCATCCAGTAAATGTCCGAGTGTGCTCGGCCCGGTATCTGACTGGTTTAGGCATCTTTTGACAGTCTTCAGGGGGTCCGACTTTGTGGGCTTAGGGAACAAACTCCTCGCAGTGCGAATGGAATTATGCTTAGCTGAATCAGGCGCTACCACGTATCCGCGCGCAGATGAAATTGCACAATGGTGTCAATCGGGCGTGACGAAGTTCAGAGTTGACAAGAGCAGATTGCTCAGTTATAGGCATGTCTCCACGGGCTAGATTAATCGGTGGCGTCCTGAGAACCCCGCAGCGCCAAAAGTAGTGAGGCAGGGGAGTTGTGAGCAACGTCTTCCCAACAGCAGATCAGGAAGGTTTCCACGGCATTGTTTTCGGAAACCCACACCACCTGACAAAAGTATTGGATAACGCCTGATAGCCTACTAAGCTCGATTGCAACAGCTTGCTAGAGAAGATCAAGCTGCATATCGAAACATGTTCCCTTCCCATGCAGGGGTGTTGATACAACAGTTCCAGAAACAGAAGGGCACAATCGCGGGGTAACCCCGCGACTGAGATGCGATGCACCCACGATAGTAGAAATCGTCATTTCGATCAAGAGTGCGATTCAAAGTGATCAGCTCGCTGACTACATGAGCTCTCGAATGAGAAAGCGTTCACGATCTTGATCGAGTTTACCCGAGTGTCCATATCTATGTAAGCTTCAAAGATAGCTTCCGAAGCCAATACAAATGAGCTTATCCCCCAAGGCTCAGATTCGTGCCACTGCCAGCTGTCTTTTGCAAAGAACATTTCGTGCCTCTTTTTTTACTTCTGTGTGCTGCGTAGACTACTTTCGTAATCGCCCAATATGTCTCCGACCCTATCTCTCGACTTGCAAGCCCCCAATGGGGTGAAGTACACTCAGCCCACGGGTCTATTCATCAACAATGAATTTGTCGCATCCTCTAGCGGCCAGAGCATTGTCTCAATTGACCCTGCGTGAGCTCCACCATGCCGAAAGAAGACTCCGGTCATCATTGCTGATATCCAAATAGGACTGAGAAAGAAATTGCCAAGGTTCAGGCCGCGGACACGACAGACGTGGACAAAGCTGTCAGAGCGGCCTCGGCGGTCATGAAAAATGATTCTTGGAAGAAGCTATCTGCTTCCGACCGTGGTCTAAAGATGTCACGTCTTGCCGACCTCATCGAGAAAAAGCGAGGGCTCTTCGCTACTATCGATGCATGGGATAATGGTATGCCACATTCTCTTTCGATATGACGAGTGTACATACTCATACGCAGACAGGAAAGTCGTACAAGGAGGCGATCGAGGGTGACCTGGTTGAAGCCGTTGGTGTGGTACGCTACTACGCTGGCTGGGCAGACAAGTCGTTTGGCCAGACGATCAGCACTACCCACGAAAAGTTCGCGTACACCATCCGTCAGCCTATTGGTGTAGTAGCCCAGATCATCCCCTGGAACTACCCACTATGCATGGCCATCTGGAAGTTAGGCCCGGCCCTGGCTTGTGGTAATGCGATCGTCCTTAAGCCCGCCGACCAGACTCCTCTGAGTGCTTTGGTTCTGGCTGAGCTTGTTAAGGAAGCTGGTTTCCCTCCAGGTGTCTTCAATGTTATCAACGGTGGAAGAGAGACTGGAACAGCCCTTGTTCAGCACCCTCTCGTTGATAAGGTTGCATTTACAGGCTCTACGGCTACTGCTGTGGATATTATGGGCAATGCGGCAAAAACGCTAAAGAACATTACCCTCGAGACAGGAGGCAAGTCACCTCTTCTTGTGTTTGAAGATGCTGAGTTGGACCAAGCCGTCAAATGGTCTCATTTCGGTATCATGTCCAACCAGGGACAGATTTGTACTGCGACTTCCCGTATTCTTGTTCAGGATGGAATTTACGACAAGTTCATCAAGAGCTTCTTGGACACAACGAAGACCGTGAGCAAACTGGGAAACCAGTGGGACACATCGACATACCAGGGCCCCTTAGTGTCTAAAGCTCAATACGACCGCGTTCTCCAATATATCGACATCGGAAAGAAGGAGGGTGCCACTGTTGCTACTGGCGGGGAGCCCACCACCGTCGCCGGCGATAAGAGCGGAAAGGGCTTCTGGGTGGCACCCACAGTGTTCACCGATGTGAAGCCTTCCATGCGCATCTTTCGGGAGGAAATCTTTGGCCCGGTCGTGGTTGTTCTTCGTTTTAAAACAGAAGAAGAGGCTATTGCTTTGGCCAACGACACTACATACGGTCTCGGCGCTGCTGCATTTACGACCGACCTCGAGCGAGCCCACCGCGTTGCCCAGCAAATCGAAGCTGGTATGGTTTGGATCAATAGTAGTCAGGACTGTGACCCTAGGGTACCATTTGGAGGTGTCAAGCAGAGCGGTATTGGCAGGGAATTGGGGGAGGCCGGATTGGAAGCATACACGAACATCAAGGCTGTTCATGTGAATATGGGAAACAAGCTCTGATCGCTGCCATACACCTACATAGTAAAGCTTGTTAGTCTTTCGCAGAAATCATGATCATCTACAAGCAGTCGGTTTCAAACAGTTTCGAGTCATTCCTCGTGAATCTGAGAAGAAACCATTGATGTAGACATCCACTTTCTTTTCCAAAGATTATGGTCATTTACGTACGTTTTCAGATAGATAAGTTCATAAGTTCTAATGAATGCCTCATCTTGTCGCTGAGTGCTGAGTAAAATGCCAGTCTTGTGTGGAATCAGTCGAAGGGTTTGCTTGTCAGAGCAATGCAGGGTTCATTCCTCTGCGCAAGTGACTAGCACGGTATTGTACACCCGTATTTGGCCTGGTTACCTAGAATGAAAGCAATTCCCCAATACTCCAACGTTTGCCTAATTGAAGTGTGATGGAAAATACCTAGTACTATGCAGTGGCTGTACTGTTTTCATCGAGAATGGCAGACCCGTGCCCAGCTTTCTGGTAGAGATCTAACTTCGAGAAGGATTAATGGGCACGATTCTGATTTGTTTACGTGTACCCACACTCTTCAATCTACTATCTCAACGTTCTTCTCGTGATGTCCTGCTTGAAAAGCTTCCCAATCAGAGGGCCTGTGGGAGGATCTGACGTGGTATGTGACGCAAGTGGCATAGGAGAGAGACTAATGGAAACCTGGTCGAACTATCCGAGCGCTCTCCCTTTCCGGGGAAGCTTGCTTGTTTGAGCGATTTTGGACGTGAGACGTGCTATGCCACTTACACTTCTGGGAGGTCAAAGATCATTTAAATGGAATCTGAACCAAGACAACGTGTGGAATGTCTAAGCAAGGTGGCTAGATCATCCCGGAGCTGACAGACACCTTTCGTCTTTTCGACCGATCCAAAAACAACTTCTTCAGTTACTTTTCTCGCCATTCCGCAACAATGAGCTCAACCACTGTCACTTCTACGACGATGCATATCCCCAGCATCAAGCCAAAAGAGGATTCGCACACCAAACATGGGCACGAACTCAAGAACAAAACTCCTCTTCAAGCCATGTCCCACGGAGACGTGGTTCTTGCTGGAATCCCACGACACCCTAATTTCCAGTCGCATCGGCAGTGGCAGCTTGAGCACATGGCAGCTGCCTTCAGGCACTGGTACCGAGAAGGCTACATTGAGGGCATGAGTGGTCATATCTCCGTTCGTGATCCAGAATTTCCCAACGCTTTTTGGACCAACCCGTTGGGCCGACACTTCGGTCTCCTAAAGGTCAGCGATATGATCCTTGTTGGTCTCGACGGGGCTGTCCTTGGAGGTAGTCGAGCACCGCCGAATACAGCCGGCTTCCTCATTCACGCCTCAGTGCATAAGGCCCGGCCGGACGCCCATGCTGTCTGCCATTCTCACAGTGTCCATGGAAAAGCTTGGTCCGTTTTTGGCAGACGACTCGAAATGCTGACCCAGGACGCTTGTAAGTTCCGCCGGGACGCACACAGCGTTTACAACAGCTACGGCGGGGTTGTACTGGGTAGCGCAGAGGGCGATCGTATCGCGGCTGCTCTGGGGCCGAATGGAAAAGGGTGCATTTTGAGAAATCATGGCATCCTGACAGTAGGGCAGACGGTTGACGAAGCCGCTTTTCTATTCACATCTATGGAGAGGTCTTGCCAGGTCCAACTTTTAACAGAAGCAGCAGCGGCAAATGGCCTACCGAAGGTTCTGATTACGGATGAAGAAGCCGACTTCAACTTCGATGTAGAGAGCGACCCAGAGATTTGCTACTGCGAGTTCCAGGCGTACTATGACCTGGAGGAGGAGTTATCCAAGGGAGATTTCAAGAAATAATTTTGGCCTTTTCGAGTTTCTTGTGTGGGCAGAACGAGGCATGCAGGTTGCTATTTAGCAGAAATTGACACAGCAATGGAATCTCTTCTTTCTTTCGTGAACAACTATTCCGATACAAGCCTATCATGGATTAGTAATTACAATTTAGTCTGTGTCTGTTGCCTTTGTCGTGGTTGTCATGTAACGGCACGGCTGTTGTTGCTCGGTCCTGTAAGCTCGAAGGACGCGGTTATCTGAAGAAGAATCAAGTTCTCCCTCAACACTTGACAGTCACGAACACTTTCCTGGGCATATGACCAATGTTTCCGCGCGTTGTGATATCTTAAGACACTCTACGGCGATTCGAAGCAATGTTCCATGAGCAGGGCAACTAGTTCTCAAGGGGTGCGAGGCCGCAGGCGCGCTTCCAACGTCATCGGGATATCGGAATATTGGCGGACTTCCAGTTTAGAACGATACCAGGCCCCAGCCTTGTTAACATAAATTCAAATGCCCGTCATCGCATTGGCTATGTGCTGGGCTTAAGCTATGTGAATGACAAGAGAGCTTGGTGAGCGGTGCTGGTACCCATGCTTATCTCTTGACTCGTGAACCCTAGCTCTTGCAGGAGGGCCATTACCCCCCGTTGACCCCAGTCCTCACCGGCAATCCTTATCCATGTCGCCCCATGGGGAAGTCTACTACGTGTGTGTATCCGTAATCGAAGGTAGTAGTGAGCATTATCATCATCAGCTGATAGCACCGCCCAACACCCTGGCTCACCGTTATCTGATATCCATCCCCCTCTCTCCAGCTCGGTCTTCTAAGCTCACCGACATAGAAAGTATCCACGGACGTGTCTTGTCCAATCATTTGCCAATGGTCTGTACGGATGGTTAGCTTCGCAAGTAGAAAAGGTTGCCTATTGGGCCCCTCATCGAAATGTAGAGGTTCAGACTTTTTTGCATTGCTGCAGCCCAGAATTTCTACATCTAATTGTCCTTGTCCTCGTGTCTCCAGACCTTGTCTTGTTACTGTTGAAGAAATCTCAAAAATGACATTACCTTCGGAGTCCTCGGATAAGAGAGATGTCGGCAAAATCGACGTTCTAGTGGACAACGAGGTGACCCGGGTCACCTCAGTAGCTCATGGAGAAGTAGACGAAGAGCCAGGTCGTATTGTGGAAACGCAGCGCGGTCTCAAGTCACGTCATGCCCAAATGATAGCCCTCGGAGGCACCATCGGCACTGGTCTCTTTGTAGGGTCAGGGCAGGTTCTCCAAATGGGCGGGCCCTTGTTCCTATTGCTCGCGTATTCGACGATCACGATTCTTCTATACGGCGTTGCAACGGCAACTGGCGAGATGTCAAGTTATCTGCCTGTCCCAGGTTGCTCTGTGGCATACTATGGAAACAGGTTTGTTTCCAAGAGCCTGGGCTTTACACTGGGATGGGTTTATTGGTACATCTTCGCAATCACCGTCCCGGCTGAAATCAACGTCACCGCTCTCATTATCGAATACTGGAACCCCCCGGTCCATACCGCAGTTTGGCTTGTGCTTGTAGGCGGTGTAATTATTCTTTGCAACTGCCTACCTGTACGAGTCTATGGAGAGACCGAGTTTTGGTTTGCATCGACCAAAGTCATCGGAATTCTAGGTCTTCTCATTATGACCGTGGTGCTATTCTTCGGTGGAGGACCTGCAGAGCCCCTATACTTTAAGCACTGGCGCAACCCGGGGCCTATAAACGCATACCTCGTTGAAGGACCTGTTGGACATCTTTGCGCTTTCATCAGTTGCACCACGTTTTCCGTTTACGCCTTCGGCTTCGCTCCAGAATTGATGGTCATCACAGGCGGAGAGATGGAAAGTCCTAGAACCAACATTCCAAAGGCAACCATTCGCTACTTCTACAGACTTATCACCTTCTACATATTGGGCGCATTTGCGATTGGAATTCTTGTCCCCAGTACTCACAAGCAGTTGTTATCTGCTGGGTCCGGCGCTGCGGCGTCTCCTTGGGCCATTGGTGCCCGTGACGCTGGCATTAGAGGTCTTGATTCCGTCATCAATGCAATGATCGTCCTTTCCGCATGGTCGGCCGGCAACTCGTACTTGTACCTCGCAAGTCGAGCTCTTTACTCTCTAGCGAAAGCTGGCAACGCTCCGGCCATCTTCGCCCGCTGCACAAAGTCGGGTATCCCATATTATGCAACCGGCTTCAGCTCACTCTTTAGCCTTCTTGCATTCCTCAATATCTCCAGAGGCGGTTCGGCAGCAGCAGTCTTCAACTGGTTTGCCAATCTCATCAGCACGGGCGCGTTTCAAAGTTGGATTTGCTGCTGCGTCATATATATGCGATTCCGGAAGGCCGCCGACCATCAAGGGATCGCAAACATGCCATATCGATCCCGTTTCCAGCCCTACTCCTCATGGGTTAGTGCTTGCGGTTTCAGCATTCTGCTGCTTCTGAATGGTTACAAGGTTTTTGTGAGGGGCTATTGGGATATAAGCACATTCATCACCTCATATGTCGGGATCCTAATTTTTGCGTGCCTTTACTTGGGCCACAAGTTCACTGTCGGACGTTGCGACAAGCTAGCTCTGTCCCCCTCAGAGGTTGGCTTGGTCTCTGGTATTGACGAAATCTTGGCCGAAGTCAACACTCCTGTCAAGCCTGAGAAGTGGTATTTCAAGTGGAAGCTTCTCTTTGAGTGAATACACTTCATGAGCATAGGTGGTAGACGAGGCTGCTGCCTGCCGTGCTTGCGTACATGTACCCAATGATAGCAACTCGCTTACTTATCAGCGTCATGGAATGAGAACGGAGTTTCCAAGTGAAATTTGCCCGATGGTAGCGCCTCTCAGTGTGGCGAAGACTTACCCAACTTTGATAGACCACTGCCATTGGGAGGTTCTCAGAGGATTGTCGCAGGAACATGCAACTCTGGGCGTCGTCAAAAGACTCAGTGTACTTCACACACGTGGTTTATTTCGTTTTCATCACCCAGCTTCCTCTTCTTTCCTTAATTTTCTTTCTTGGTGTTGTAGAAAAATGTAATTCTTCCTACAGGGTACCAACAGATATTGCTTGTCCTTTCAAGATCATAGCTCACAGAGAACCTTGACGGAAACAGAACGGATTGGTTTGGAGCAGGTGCGCTCCGTTCCAACCTGATGCGGTGGCTGCCGACCAACAACAATGTTGCAAGGAAATCATTGTATTGGCAAGCCTGGTGCACACACTGGCAGGGCGCAAACTCCACCATAGTGTGGGCGCAAATTCACGATCAGGCCATCTTGGCATGGATGTCATTTCTCCTTGAACACCCCAGTTCCAACATGAGACGAAAGCATTTCCCCATTTGAAGAGTGAGTCTCTTGCTGAAAAAAGAAGGCGCCAAGCAAGCTGCCAAATGCAACGAACTTTTTGAATCTCAGTCTGGCCCTTCGCTTAGACAAATGCAACCTCAACGAACCACAACCCTGTCATACAGCGCACCGCTAGTCCCGATTTTATCCATGCTCCGGGAGGGAGGCTAACTTAGGGTCATTGAGGCCGGAAGCCGAGTCAAACTGATGGATCAGATAACGGCATGATCGGAAGCGAGACGGATCAGATAACTTGACTTGGCACGCCAGCTGAGAGTTAGCGTTAATTCCAACATCAACGTCTTCTGGTGGCGTCAACGCCACCAAATGAGAGGCGATGCGTGATATGTTTTGCTCGCTTACACAATTCTTGGCGCTCCATATATCTAAGCTGCACCTGTGAGCAACTGTTGGCGTCTTTCATGGTCGAGAAGGCTGTTGGTGCGGTGGGTGTCCCTTATGCCCCCGCTGTTGGTCGAGACAAAAAGTTCACAACATGGTGGAGGTTCGGGCTTAGCAATAGATAACTAGGGCATTCGCGGATTGATGCCGATTTGCCTGCCCATTTAACTAATTCACGCCAGGGATGCGGACGTTCCGGTCGCTTGGGAGAGCGGTATCGACTCATGCTGTTCGCGTAGCAAAATCTGCAGCTACTCCGTGAAGACATTGCCACAAAAGAGCCAAGACCAGGACTAGGGTGTGGTAAAGCGGGGGGAACACGAGGTCGTGGGAAAAAAGCTTTTGATTGCTAGAAATGCGGATCTGATAACTTTAAACGGGTCTAGACAAGGGACCGGGACAGCGCCGCAAAACAGACTCAGGCGGGATCATGTCGCATGGGACGAGGCACTAGCGGGCTGGGTATCTTGGATGCCTCTTGAGTGTTGTGTCCACGGAGCTGGCCACTTTCCCCGTAGAGTAGATGGCCAGACCAACAGAAGGACCTGATGAGGGCCTGATGGAATCAAGATCCTTTGAAAGAGTTGACCGGTTCGGCATCGGCGGGGCTTTCGGATGCCGTTTGCTTCCATGAAGTCCCAGAAGTGTGCAGTATATATGAAGGGAGTTTGTCATGGGAATCTTACTTTGTTCACCTCTTGATTTACCATCTTCCTGGATCATCTCTGCACTCCAGCTCCATTTTGACGGACTACTATCCTCCAACTGTCTTCTGGTTTGTACATTCTGTTCATCATGGGCTACGCCATCCTCCCCGCCTTGATTCAGGACATCGAGAAGGTCTTTGATGTCTACTTCAACGCCTTCAAGCACGATGAGATGGGTGAGATCATGGTAGAGATTCTTTTCCCAGGCGGCACAGACTCTGAAGAGTTTCGCAAAGCGCACAAAGAAGGCACTTTGGCCTGGTGGCATCACTGCGACTACCAGTACACCTACAAGTGCGTCGATACTGAGACGGGAGAGATCGTTGGCATGGCTCTTGGCGACATCTATCTCAAGGAGCGCAGCGAGGAGGAGCGCAGAAACCACGGTGCCACCTGGCTCGAAGGCAAGCAAAGGGAGCGGGCCGAGGCTATTCTCAACCCCCTGCACGATGTGAGAGAGAAGCTCTTCGGTGGACGCCGTTACATCTGTGAGTCGCAACAACCTTAATGGTGATCTCTCTTGGCAATAAGCTGACCCTAAGGATCACAGATAGCCACATTATCGCCGTCGACCCCAAACACCAGGGCAGGAAGGTCGGTGCGCTCTGGTGTAAGTGGGGAATGGAACTTAGTGACAGCCTGGGAATCCCCCTGTACTTCGAATCATCACCTTCGACATACAAGCTTTACGAAAAGATGGGGTACGAGACCTTAGACGAGAAGGTCGTTCACAAGCCCGAGGTAACGGGGGCATCTGAGGACCATGTTGTGCCCCTGATGGCCAAGATGCCAGCTTGCGCTGGCGGCATGACGTTCAAGGAGTGGCGCGCGGCGGGCTACCCTCCTTTCAGTGAAGTGAAGAGGCTGCCCGCCACGCCCGTCGTAGATGCTGTAACGGCTGAGAAGAAGCCTGGAAGCGGTACTGTGGCCATCGAGGTGCAGGTGCAGGAGGTGCAGGTCTAGTTCTCACGTGTTAGTTATGGCGTTCTTGTTTTGGGCAACAGTACATGTACATGCAATTCGGACCTCGGATGGTTCCCCTGTAGCTACTATTTGCGACTAGCACTATGATTCTTTCCAAAAGTCCCTTTCCCCGGTGTTCTGGAGAATGAAAGAAAAGACACGTCTGGTTCTGTTCGCGGTCGGTTGGTTCAATGACTCGCCACGCTTATGGCCCATTTCGGTGCTCGGCACGACAATTAAGGTGAGCTCCAGGATCCAGGACAGGGGCTTCAGGTCGCCAAGCTGTTCGGTTGACGGAACTCTCGGTTACCGCTGGTTGGTGGCCTGGTTCATCACGCCCCGTTGCGCCGATTACAGGTCCGGAAATGCTTGTGAAAGGTGACTTACTTTTCGCTCATATTATGGCCTAAGTGACCGTGTACAACTTTCTACTGAACCAAGCTGAGCGGAAAGACACAATCTTTGCATGGGCCGAGGAATGAGTGCTCTGTACGTAATCGAGATGAGAGACATCAGACATACTGACGGAGTCCTACTCGTATTTTGCGCTAGTCCGCATCATGGCACTGGAATCCCGTCCAGCTCAATCAGCTGGGTCCCTCCCAGTTCTTCTCCATTTTGCTCACCCTGTGAAAATTTACGAGGTTTCTTTTTCGACCGAAAGATCCCGCGATGATCCCACACAGCGTGAAGAGACGTGATGCTCGTTCTTGCAGGGATTAACCCGAGGCCGAAGCGAAACGGTCGAAATTCCGGGATCGAAAGCCGTTCAGGGCGACTCTCTCAGCGCTAGCAATATACGGCCATCAGAGACCCTTCGGCCGAAGCGGCATCGGTCAATTCGACACCGAATCTACCACCGTCGGACAGTGCCTTTCATAGTACGTTCTTCGGGGTCTTATCAGATCCATCTGATAAGTTTTAGTGATTCCCATCCCATCGGCTGCTTGCTGCCATGCCCTCTCATTCTTCATTCTCTTTCGCGCTTCGTCCTCGTCCACCGGAAATTAGCTCATTGGCCGTAAATCCCAACTGCAATTGCCGCTAACTTCAAAAGATATTTACTTCTTCAGAATTGCAACCGCGCAAATGCCCGCAATGTACAAGAAGGCGAAGAAAGTCCTTCTTTTCGTGAGACTAATCGGCTACTCCCTGCGCCTCTTTGCGGATTTCTTTGCGCGTGCCTACACGACTAAGAAGATCGCCTCATACACAGCATCCAAGGATGCAACCACGGAAACCATCAACATCGTCATTGTCGGCGCATCATTCGCAGGATATCATGCCGCCCGGCTCATTGCATCGTCGCTCCCAACGGATGGCCCTTATCGCCTGATCATCATTGAGCCAAACAGCCACTGGCAGTTCACGTGGACTCTGCCACGATTCTGCGTAGTCGAGGGCCATGAGGCAAAGACTTTTATTCCCTACGGCCCCTATCTCCCTGCCGAATCTTCCTCGATTGTGCGATGGATTCATGACCGGGTATCAACCATCAGTGAGAAGATAGTCACGATACAAGGAACCGGCGAGGAGATTCCTTACTCTCACATGGTTATTGCTACCGGGTCAGGGGTCGGCATGTCATTGCCTTCAAGAGTTGGTTCGACGGATAAAAGCCAAGGCGTCAAGCTTTTGCAAGAGTTCCAGCAGCGCATCAAGACTGCAAAGCATCTGGTCGTGGTTGGTGGCGGTGCTGCCGGCGATGAACTTGCTACAGACGCAAAGGATCAATATCCTGAGAAGAGCGTGACTCTGGTTCATTCAAGGGATGCTGTCATGAACCGTTTTGGGCCTGAACTTCAGGCCGGGGCTCGCAAAGGTCTGGAAGATCTCGGTGTTCAAGTCATCCTAGGCGAGCGCACAACCACTGATGCCCCAGTCGATGGGTTCGTTACCCTTCGATCTGGTCGAAAGCTCGAGTGTGACTTCTTGGTAAGTTCCGCCACCGAGAGCTACCTGGGCTGTAGCCATTTTTCTGACGTTTCTTAGGTCAACGCCATTGGCCAGCAACCATCCTCTCACTTGGTGAGGGATCTCGCGCCCGATGCCATCGCCAAATCAGGGCGCATCAAGGTCAAGCCGACAATGCAGATTAACGTAGACTCACTTCCCAACATCTATGTCTGTGGTGATGTTGCTGAAACAGGAGTCACGAACCCGAACGCCCGTTCAGCTATGAAGCAGGCCATGTTTGCCGCGGATAATCTTGTACTTTCTCTTCAAGGGAAGAAACCATCATATCTCTATCAGCCTGCTTGGGCTGATGCAGTGATCAAGTTGACCTTAGGCCTGGTACGTTTTGATAGCTACAAGCATACCAATGCTTCACCGCTGACCCAAACAAAGCACAAATCCATTACCGCTTTTGGCAGCAGTGACACTGAACTATTGATCAATGGAAAGGAGAAGGAAGTAACCTTGATGATCAAACGAACGTGGCAACATATGGGGGCTACCCCATACGAAGACAAGGAAAGCAATCCGAGTCGTGCAAAGGAGCCCGCTGCGGACAAAGCTTTGGAACTGAAGAATGAAGTTGTCTAGGCTATCTGCGTGGAGAGCTCGTGCTTTGAAGGGAATCTAGACCGGCACAGCGAAGAAAAAAGTCAACACGATTAAATCACCATAAGTTCCATTTGTAAGTGTCTGGTGATACAACTTTCCCCAGTTTCCGAATAGAAAGGTTACTCCCATGTCGTGGCCCCGGTGCATCATCTTGTCCGTCTCCGCCTTACAGCGGGGGGCACTCGAGCTCGTTGATCTCCATGCCGCTTGATCTTGGAGTTAGACCATCTGCTCTATGGAGAAACTAGGGGTTGAATAAGCCTACTTTAACTTCGTTTCGTTGGATTTGGACGTGTAAGAGTGCCTTGTTGTCATATCCATGGATGGCTCCCTTGATCTCAGTAAGCAGCCGTTTCCGTGTATTTACATCCTGAAGCCAGATCCGACACTCCGCCGCGTTCGCTTCGGGCTTGTTTCGGGCCAATGAACTTACATCTCGGCTAGCGGAATCAAAATTGTAGATCTAATTGCGTCAATACAAGCTCCGCTTATTTACCAATGCAACCGTACCTTTCCTTGTAACGTCCGCCAGCATGACAGCGTTCATATGCCGAACATGACCAGGATCATACACTTGCGTGAGCTTCCAAATATTGACTGTAAATAAGTCTCATCGCGCATTTAAAGAACTTGGACGCTTGGATACGAGAAGAAAGCATCCGACGGAGGGTGCTAACGGCCTGGGTGTCCTGTGGGACTTACGCACGAATCCCTCAAACAAAGGTAGAACAGCCCGGGCGAAAGCGCGCGTTCTGAACTTGATATTCACAACAACAGAAGCTTCTCTATGGTAAACAAAGTCAGGAGCTGAACGGCAGACAGCATGTATGCCAAGGCCCAGACTTGAGGTTACGATCAAGGACTGGGACAAAGACATGAGTTTATCAATAACCGAAGGTGCCGAAGAACTAGGAATCATTATCAAGGCCACACCATCTGGTTTGACACCTTTGGAAGATGGATTAGTTAGTGACAGAGTAATACTAGTAGAGCTATCAATAGCTCTTCGGTGGGTATGCGGTGTTCTCGTAAGCGTTTGCGTAATGACAACGTCTTCAGACTAACGACCCCTAAGATCCTTTGCATCGTCTGTTACTTCGTCAGCTCATGACTAGGACGACAACTCGCTATCTATCGAACCAATGCTTCGTTTCAATCAAAACTTTTCTTTTGAAGCCTCAACGGTGCTGACTTTTGTCAAGGTTCTTATACAACACGGGCAAACGATCTATCCAGGTGACTTGCCCACTTTCGGCTTCGGAGATAGCATCGTCAACCTGATATAAAGTTCCTACATGGATTCGCCTTTGAACACCTTATGAACGTTTTCCATGTCCTGCATTTTACACTCGAGGTGTGTCCCTCGGTATACTCTACCCTTGCTCTATCAAAGTCGCCCTTTCCACTTTTCCAAGCCATATGGCGCGTCTCGAGGATCTCCCGTACGAGCTTTGGTTGATCATTATGAAAGGACTAGATCCTTTGTCGACCATCCATTTCGCTCAAGTGTGCCCACGAGGCTATGCAGTGCTGTGCGGATTACCCCAGAAACAGCGATATGATGAAATCGCACGAAAGATTGGCCACAAGAACATGGGTCTTATTCAGGCCCAAGATGCATGCGAAGATACCGTCGGTAGATCATTCAAATACACAGGAAAAGAAACACGCGACGAACGCGACGAACGCGACGAAGGCATTCAGCTGGCATTATCACAATTGAGGTCGTGTATCGCCGGGGGGGTTCCACGCCACGGCAAAGGATGGTTACTGGCCTACTTGGAGGACTCAAAGAAGGTGGACAATTTCAATGCCACTATCACGGGGTGCAACTCCTTCATTAAACTTGTAGATCGGCGACTACTTGCGTTAGGGAAGCAATCTGTTCCGTCTGCACTTCGGAAAAGATTTCTTGTTGCCCTGGTGGTTTTGAGAAGCCTCAACGTCGCTCAATGTGAGCTAATGGCCCAGCTAACCGAAGAGTTTGGTATCTGGGCATGCGAAGGGTTCAAGTACCTGGTCTACGCTTATCCGAGTCGGCAAGCTGCCTTGACGCAACTTTTTCGCTTCATGGGTCTCCGGTATGGTCACCTTACGTCCGAAGAATACTGTCTTCCATGTTCCAGTCTCATGAACGGTGCCGGTGAGCCGGCTATGGACGCAAACTGAGACTGCGCGCAGTTCAATCTTCTCTGGTGTGGTCCCCAGCAGACAGGTTTACAGTGGGATCCGCTTATGTTCACCTCGCCGACCTTGTCCCCCATCGACTTTCTACCTCTAAGCTTTTCTGCAAGACGATCGGCAAACTTGGAAAATAGGACGGTCTTTTATCTTTCCACGTTGTAGCAGCTGCGATAACCATGCGGTGACATATACTGTCCAAATTGTAACGGGATCGTGGAGGAGGGTTAGGGACGGACAACAGACAAAATATGAATCACTGCCTCGTACTCGCAATGAATGGATTTCTTCCTATGTACAAGTAGCAGACACGGATGTGTTCAACTCCAACCACTTATCTTCAGGCAGCTGCAGGACAAGTCGTGATGGTGTAGGAGAAACACGTTCTCCAGACGCGCACGAGCAGAATTCCTTGTTAAAGTGGTTGTAGCTCGTTTCACAGCCGAGAGCTGGGAACGTACAGCCTGGCTTCTCAATACCGTGGGCAGCGCGTTAATTTAAGAAAACGTCTGCGAGATAAACTTAGCTGTGATCATCGATATACAACTTCTCGATACAATTGCAGCATGGCTTGCCCCTCTCTTTCAAGCAAGAGCACCTGTCGCAAACCTCGTGGAGGTTGAATTCTCGCAAAGCTTCCTTCCCTTGTTCCGTATTGTAGAGAAAGTCCACGCAGGCGTCACACCGCATCTTCCAGAATGTAGAAGGGTTGGTCTTCCAGAGCATATGCTGCTTGTCGGGGAACTTGTGACGCGGCTTGACAGCAAAGCAGGCATAGCACGCAAACCTCGGGATGGAGGAAGGATCGAAATCAGCGTCTACGCGAAACCAGTCGACTCCGGGTTCCCGCCGCCTAACGAATTGAAAGCGCTTGTGAAGAGGTACCCACTTTGACTTTATTGTGTTATTCATATGACGATTGGTCTGAAGAAGGTGTATCGCGTCGATCATGTCGATGTTTTGGACAACCAACTCGAGCACGCCGGCGGGAAGTCTTTGGATAGGCGGACAGGAAGAGTTGGAGGCATCGGTACAGACCGTGGACTCTATGACTCCACCAGGAACTCTTGCTGACTGGTCGATCTCCTCCGTGGACTTCGTTACGTCTGGTTTGTCGGTTGTCGTAAGCGGGTAGACTTCATGTTGGAGACGGCATCGCATCGATTCAGTTTGCATACGACCACATTTGTGGCAGAGACAGAAGAACTCTCCATCTTTTCTGACTGGTTGAAGGTGCTCATATAGCCTTCCTTCGATGGCGCATGTCCAACATCGCCGCAGGCCCAAGCGGCTCATCTTGGCTCCCCTCTTGTCTTGCTTGCTCTTGCGCATTCGGTCTCCAAAGGCCTCTTTCGGGAGAAATTGCTGACAGCCAAAGCATGCCCATTTTTTGGTCTTGCCAACATAGAGACCCAGGTCAACTTCTCCGATGAACCTGTTCTGGACCGACCGAGGCAACAGGGTTCTGGGGTTGAGGTTTTGGTGGAAGAACTTGTTGGTGACGGACATTCTCAGGACGTCTCGGTATTGAAGGTGGGAGGATATGAGGCAATGAATATCGTGTGGCAAGTCCTGAAGTTGGCAGGACGGAGCTTCGTTATAGCAGCAGTCGTCGAGGTCCTTCCCTTCCGCTTCCATTCGTCGATACACATCTATCGATGGGTTGGATACAATACCTACCATGATGACAATTGTTGGAAATGACCTGATTCGATATTCTTGCTGTCTTCGTTTCTGGGAGACACCGGGTTCTGTCGATCTACCAATGGCGCGTCCAGATACTAAGATGTCGAGGACTCAAGGGCGTCGTGCAGCAGCCATCCGAACAACAATTGCTAAATATTTGGCTGCCACTAGTCCTCTGTATTTTGATGCAGGTTGATGTCAACACAAATATTACTAGAATCTTCCATGAGTCAAATCTTACGCGCCCTGGCGTGCACATCTCGGCACTGCACCAACTCCCCTCGCTTCTGCCTATTCGTCCCACCTTTCTTGACCGTTCTCATTTGAGGAGAGCGGCCGGGCGTCGGGCGAAGTCTTAATGCAATGTCCACTTGAGGTGCAAGTCAATTGGCTGAAAATATGGTCCCTCCTCTGAATCAATCATCCAAGAAGGGGCACATCAAACTACCGACCGTACGACCGACGAATCAGCCCCACCCGGCGCCGGCAACCGATCAAGAGCGGGCCCAACTGTTCCGGCAAGACTCCCGAGGCTCTCGGTCCCTCGGAGCTCTGACCTCGTTCCTTTCTTTTGCTGTCAATCCCTCACAAACACGTCCCGGGATGCAACGCTGAATTGAATACCCCAAGCCTCGGCAGCCCCTGACGGCGCATTGCGGGGTCACGGCCTCCCACCTTCCCCCGTAAACCAGATTTCCCCAAAACAGTCGACACTAATATCTCCTTCCTTTTCAAACCTAGACATATACCACCAATCGTCTGTCATAAGTAATCTATCCTTCGCAAAGCCAAGAATCAGCCGCCAGCCTCAACTACCGACCACCGTTGCCGACAATCAGGGACGGGTGGCACCCACCAGCAAATCGCAACGTTCGCCCTAAATAGCCGCGCAGCCACTGGGATGCTATGCAACGCCAACTTTGATGTGCCCCTCTTCATTTGCGTCCGAATCCGCGTACTGTGTATCCTCGTCTTGGAAAGTGACGATGGCCGAATATCAGGGCACATCTAGACCTTCCAATCTCGTTCCTTAAGTTGAGCCGAGGCCGGTGATTTGGCTAATTCGGCGTTGATCCTCCGTGACAACTTGGCAAATCTTCAAGGAGAATACTCGTCTATAAAAGACTCCTGACTATCCTTCGTACTGGAGAGTACAAGCAGGCACTGCCAGTAGAGTCAAACATCTAAGCAAACGCCAAATTCACACAATTCTCGCAATGTTGTCCTCCGCCGTGCTCTTCGCCTCCTTCATGGGCGCAACCAATGCAGCCCTCCAGCGCGTCACAGACTTCGGCTTCAATCCAACTGGCCTAACGATGGATATATCCGTACCACCGAACCTGTCCTCTTCACCTGGCATCGTTCTCGCACTCCACGGTTGCGGCGGCTCGGGCTCGGCCTACTCTCGTCAAGCCGAATACATCCCCCTGTCTGACTCAAAGGGAACTTTCGTCGTGATCTACCCCTCCTCCACCAAGGACTTCAACTGCTGGGACGTTGCATCGACCAAGAGCCTCACTCGCGATGGCGGCGGCGACTCGAACGGCCTGGCCAACATGATCCGCTACACCATCAGCAAGTACTCCGCCGACCCCACAAAGGTCTTCGTGACGGGAAGCTCGTCGGGCTGCATGATGACAAACGTCCTGTCGGCCACGTACCCGGATCTCTTCGCCGCGGCGTCTTGCTACTCCGGTGTTGCGGCTGGGTGCCTTGCTGGTTCTCCTGGATCAAGCCCCATCAGCGCCGACCCGCGTTGCGCAAACGGGCAGATCATCAAGACGGGCGCGGAGTGGGCTGCTCAGGTACGCGCCATGTATCCCGGGTACAACGGTAGCTACCCGCGTATGCAAACGTTCCACGGCACGGCTGATACTCTGGTGACGTACCCTAATCTGGCGGAGCAGCTGAAAGAGTGGTCTACAATACACGGAGTGAGCTTTACCAAGAACAATACGAACACACCTCTGAGCGGATATACGCAGATTGTCTATGGAGACGGGACCAAGCTTGTAGGAATTTCTGCCCAGGGTGTTGGGCACACTGTACCTGTACAAGAAGATCAGGATCTAAAGTGGTTTGGCTTATGAACAGCGCGTTGGTAGATTTGGATGAAGATTGGTACACATTAGTCTGCTTTTCTTGAAATGCATGACAATACGAACAGCATTTACAGCAAGTAGTAGGAATGCAAGAACTCTGCCTTGAATGGCAGCCGCTATCAATACAGAAATGGGATGCTTGGCCGACAGCGGTTAGAACATCTCCCGGAAATGGTAGAAGACATTGTCAACATAAGGGTTCGGCATGCCAGTTGTCGTTGGGGTCAACTCCGCGCTGGATACTCCTCCAAAGCTGTCGTCCCCTGTAGAGTAGCCGTTTAGTCCCATATAGCCTTCAAAGATCCTGCTCATCTCGGTTTGGATACGCGTCCCGTTGCTTGGTGATGGAATGCCATCCATGTTGGACGTTGGCTGCGGTTGTGGCATCGCAGGTGCCGCCGATGCCATTGAGCGGCCATATGGTGCGATTGGTCCAGGGTCTGTTGACAGGCGGCCGGTCGCAAGCCCAGCCATAGCGAGCGCTGCAGAATTGTGCGGGTCTTCGTCAGCCTGATTGCGGAGGCCGATGCTTGGGGCGACTTCTTTGAGAGAAGAAATGGTGCGCCACAGACGCTGGGATACCCAACTCTTCGCAGATAGATCCTTGACGAGTTCTAGAGCCATATAAAACTCTTCACGGACACTGGCACTAAACTTGACCGGGGCGTGAACGGCAGCCAGGAAGAGGACAGAGATGGCCGAGGTGAGAAATTGATGGTAGAAGACCTGGATTTTGCGGTACATATTTGTGGTGTTGTTTAGATGGTTGAGTAATCGAATCGTATCTTTCGCCAAGTCAACAACGCGTTGGGCCTGGACAGTGTGGCTCATGATGCTAGTAGCGCTATGCAAGATCGGGGTGTAAAGCCAAGTGCGGATCTGAAGTTAGGTCAGTCATCGCCCGTCAGCAGCGAGTCTTTCAGAGCAAACATACCTGGTTGAATCGAAGATAGGTCCACACCCGAAGCCTTTGCAGGTTGTAAGACGGGGTCATGGTCAATTTCTTGTCCTTGTCCCAGTTGCGCATCCTAACCTCCTCAGGCACAGTCTCGTACCAGGAAAGAATTTCCTGGTCCAACCGCTCCATGTCCTCATGGTGGAGTTCTCGGGCAAGAACAGGGCCAAAATGTGCCACTTGACGCCAAACCTTGGCACCCAGTCTTGAATAGGTGACCATGGCAGCCAGAAACGGAAATTGCTCCTGATAAACATTAGTTCATGCGTCATTCTAGGGTACAAGACAACTTACAGGCAGCGGCAAGTCCGGATCGATTTCCTCGTCTGGGACAACAAATGGCAGACCCGTTGCGAAAGCCCACCTTCTGTCGAGAACGTAGGCCGACCAAAAACTGCTGAGGGCAGTCTTTCGCTCTTCCTCATCCTTGATAGCCATGAGGCCTTGTTGGCGATGAATGCCCATCTCCAAACACAGTCTGGTAACTTGACCCATGACGCGCCATGCTGCGATCTCTTCGTTGGCCAAGAACTTGTAGCCGGCGAGCAGACAGAGCGCTGGCAGGCTGGTGAAGTCGACAGGATCCACCATCAGCTTGCGGTTGACAACGGCGTCCATGCTGTCGATCAGCTTGATGGCCTTTTCGCTGTGTCCATGCTCCTCCACCACGAGAGCACAACACATGACAATCTTGAGCTGAAGAGTCTTGTCATCATTGATCAGCGGCATGGCGCCTTGCTTCCTTGCCGACTCCATGTAAGACCAAAGGTTGCGAACATGCTCGATGACAGACGGAATGTTGATGACAGGGTACATGATGCCAACCTCCTCCTCGTGAAGACGACACAAACGAATCATCTCATCCTGGGTGAAGTTCCATAAGGGATCAGTGGGGTTCTCCTGGGGTCCAAGGCGAAAAGGGCTGTCCTCGGGCATGGCAAACGGAGCATTCTGGTCCTCGGAATCCCCGATGCCTTTGTAGCCCATGTTGTGGATGGTGTTGTTTGCAACGTCCATGTTGAAGGCCATGCTGGTAGGGCCACGGAAGGGTGCCTGCTTTGGTTTGGTCAACTCGGGCCGGTGGACGGAAGACAGCGAGCTGGCTGGTGACGCCTGGACGGTGCTCGAAGGGAAAGGTAATACTTTGTCTTGGATGGGCGCAAGACGCAGCGTTTCGGAACGGAGGGCATTCATGCTTTGGTAGAGATTATCAACCTGCTCCTGTAGCCGGGCCATCTGAGTCGTCATGCTCTTGAACTCATCCGAGTCCTTGAAGTTGTTGGAGCAACAGTTGGGGGCGTACAGGCACGCCAAGTTGAGGTTGCCACATCTTTGGCAAGGAGTTTCGCCATTGCACTTGATTTTGCGTCTCTTGCATTCGTTGCTGCGAGGGGAGGAAGCGTGTTAGTTATTCGGAGTTCGTGCCATGACCCATCGAGATAATCGCCGTGTAGACTAGGTATAAATAGAGCTCGGCGGTCGCATTGCGCCGACGGATTGCTCCAGCGATGGATGATTCCGGCAACGATATGGCACTCGAGAGGTACGAAGGAACTGGAGGAAACCTTACCAGGCTATCGAAATATACTGTCACAACCGCAATCAGCGTCCCGAAGTTCCACAAAGTTTACAGAAGGGGGGTGGGCATGGCACGGGGAGGGAGAGAGTGTGTACGAGAGGACGTGACGGGAAGAGTCCGCGTCGGTCTGGAGGGGACGTGGGTGGAGGCATGGCAGACGACAAACAGCCGACCATGCGCACCAACTCCAAGAGGACGGCAACAAGATGGAAAGACAACGCACCCTATTCCGTTTGCTTCGCTGCTGCTTGGCTGCAGCACCTTCGTCTTCAGACTTTCTTTTATTGCCTCCCGAGACGGAGGGAGTACCGCCAGAGGGACCTATCGAGGCGCGGGCTCCCCCTGCTGAGTTCGCGGAATTGTCTCCGGGGGTCGCGGAAAGAGGAGAATGGGCTTGTTGATTGTGTGGAGAATAAGCAGAGGCAGCGCGGTCGGGTGGCAGAGGAACGGCTGCTTGGGTCAAATAGTGCAGGTCGCTAACCTGCGACTCGATCTGGTCCATTGCATTGCGAGGCACCCGCGGCCGGTTTCCTCTGGTCTGCTATGCTTTTCGTGAGCCGACAGTCGAGTCGCGATCCAGGAGATGGAGACAAGCGAGTAATGGTGATTTTTTGCCTGCGCCCCCCCTTGCCCGCCCAGTCCAGCCCAGGTTCAGTCAGCCAGGTGCCTCCTCCAGCGGGCTTAGCGGTAGCCTCACTGATTCTGCTGCGACGGTGCACGTGACCGGCCCGGATCCCGGCCGTCCGTCGCATCCGGCCCAGCACTTGGCTGGGACAGCCCACTGTAATTGATATCGTCGGCGACTGATTGGGCGCTATTCGTGATATCCCGGTCAAGTCGCGATGAGTGTCGCACTGTGACAAACACCACCTACGGGTTGCGATTAGCCATCGCACGCCGCAAAGCTTGCACACTGTACACTGCAGATCTTGAAGACGGCATTGACATCATCTTTGGACTCTGGGTCTGTGACTGAGTCAAGACGAGGAAGCGCGCAGATGTGATTACTACCTGACCCAAGGCGCTCTTTCGTAGTCAAGGCTGAGCAGTGCGATAGATTCAACCCGCTCCTACACCGGGTATCTCATCTCTTGGCAGCAACGATATCCAGATTGCGCTTATGCGCGTCTGATCAAGCTGAGTACCCTTCTGGCATCTCGGGCATCTTCATCGGCTACCTCAACGATGGTCTTTGCCTTTTTGCTGCAATTCAGCTCGGCAGCCTCGACCATAATGGCCCGCTGTAATTGGGCCGACGGCTTTGCCGCGAAGACACCATGATTCAATTCGTCAGTTCTGCGTGTGGCTGCTGATGTCCGCCTTTTACGTCGTGAAGGTGTGTCCAGATTAGGACAGCTGTAATGTGAAAGAGTCTAGTTCTCACCTCGCGCAAACAAGACATGAG
Organism: Colletotrichum sp. COLG25; assembly: GCA_009801095.1. Taxonomy (NCBI): domain Eukaryota; kingdom Fungi; phylum Ascomycota; class Sordariomycetes; order Glomerellales; family Glomerellaceae; genus Colletotrichum; species Colletotrichum sp. COLG25. The sequence continues at coordinate 4,274,356 of VNWT01000023.1, forward strand.
ACTATGCGTTCGATCATGAGCTTCAACGGGTTGCGTGGCCTACCTAGGTTATGATTGTGTAGCCTTGAAGCTGTATAAGACCCGGTGGTTTATTCACTAGAATCATGAATAGCTCCTGGCTTCAGCAAGTCAAGATATGAAGCATCGCCTCTTGTTTCTGACCATTATTGTATCATCGCCGTCAGACCTGCGCAATGGCTCCCATTTACGCCGACCATCCATTCCCTTTGGTGTCGACACCAATTTCGCAGCTTCCAAAAGATGTGAAGGCAAGTCATGTCTGGCAGCACATCACACAGAAGAGAAACTAACATGGCGAAACAGGCGACGATGTTCCACAGGATGGCGTCTGAAATGGCGCTGGTTCACAACTGCATTCTCCGAGGTCTCAACGCCATCTACCTGCAAGCTCCCCATATCAAGCCCGAAGACGAGTTCAGCTTCGCGAATTATATGCACCAGTGGTATCGCATGATTCACGCGCACCATAGCGGAGAAGAGCGCCTCTTTTTTCCGGCAGTAGAGAGACTCACAGGCATCGTTGGGTTTATGGACGTCAACATCGAACAGCACAAAAGCTTCCACAACGGCCTGGAGTCCTTCGCCCAGTACATCAAGGCTCTCATCGCGCGGGAAGTAGCCTACGACGGTAACAAGGTTGTTTCTCTAATCGACCGCTTCGGGAAGGATTTGTGTCTTCATCTCGAGGAGGAGATTCCCACCATCATAAGTTTAGAAAAGTTCGGTACTGAAAAAATGGCGCCAGTCGAGAAAATCTTCGCACAAGAAGCCCAAGAGGTCATGGTATGCCAACTACTGATTTACCGCCTCCCGTGCAACAGCTGACATGGAGTAGCAAGAAATGGGGTTTCTAGATGGCTTGCCTTGGGCTTTGACTACCATGGACAGCGCATTTGAGGGAGGTCTGTGGGCAGACGTCCCGCCGGACCCTGTCGGCAGATTGATTCTCAAGATTGTTCGATATGTTACCTGGTGGCTCCATCGCGACTGGTGGAAATTTGGCGCGTGTGATGGGAACGGGAATATGCAGCCGTTGTATGCTTTGAGAGAAGGCAAGCAGTAAAGTTGGCGTGTCGCAGTGTGCGTCGCTTGCGAAATGCGTGAGGAATGGCGATGTGTTCTGATTTAGATGTTTATTCGAAAGTATTATTATGTGGAATAGGATTGGTTCTGGGCTACAAAGCCTTTCTTCCTAGATGAAAGTGCCGTACGGATACCATGAAGCACGTCGAAGACAATGTGACGGAGCCAATGAGATCTTCAGACGATGTCCCGCAGATGTCTTATGTAATCCAGCGTGTGGTGGGGTTCCTAATTCTGCCGCGCCTCGCCGTCAAAAAGTTTCTTGAAGCCCAGAAATTTCGCCTGTTGAAGTCTGCCGTAATCGCCATACAACTGGACTTGCGACGGACGACAAAATGGCTGCCCGTCGAAGAGCATCTGACTGGGAAGAGCAGCTGCCCAAGGGTATGCAGTTCGGTCGACTTCACATCCATCATTGACTGATTTAAATGCGCAGATCTTGATCCCGAGGCCGAGCCCGTCGACGAGAGTGAGAACGAGAGCGGCAGTGGTGAGAGCGAAGATGAGAACGTCGGCACGGAGCATTATGTTACTGTCGGGTACGTCATCGAGTAACAATGACACGGGCTTGAGAATCAATACTGACGGGTGTTGCAGAAAGAGCAAGCTCCGCGAAAAGGAGGGAGTCTCACTCGGTCCTCAGTACCGCGGCGCGCGCGTCAGCCGAGATGCCTTGAACGACGAAAGCGACGGCAGCGATGTTTTTGAGGATGCACAGGAGCAATTCGACTCTAACGACGAAGAATACGACGATCCCGAGAACGCTGATTTGGCTGCGGACGAGGCGGCCGCCGGCGACGAAGATTTTGAAATCGCGAGCGACAATGCCCTTGGCGAAAGCGACGACGAGAAGCTCGACGAGTTCGTTTTCCGTGGCAGCTCACAGCCGAAAGATAAGAAGAAGGGTGGTCGCAGCAAGAGACCTACTGCCGCTGACTTCATTTCCGACGAGGAAGAGGGGGAGCTGGAGGATAACGAGGACGAGGAGGATGAGGAAGATGACGACGAGGAGGGCGGCATGGATCTCGGCGACGAGGAAGATGATGACGATGACGAGGACGAGGATGGGTTTGAAGGCAGCGAAGATGACCTGCTGGCCGACCTCGAAGGCTCCGAAGACGATGAGGACGATGACGATGACGAAGACAGCGACGAAGATTCGGAGGAAGACTCTGACGACTCCGACGAAGACTCCAAGCCTCGCCGCAAGTCCAACAAGGCCGATGCCAGAGCCGAACAGCGCAAGCTGATGAGCGAAGGCCAAAAGGCCCTCTCAGCAACCCTCTCCGCCGCGGCGCAACAAGACGCGCAGAAGGGTGTCGCCGTCCGCGAGCAGCGCAAGACCTTTGACGGTTTGCTCAACATCCGCATCCGCCTCCAAAAGGCCATCGTCGCCAGCAACTCGTTCTCCGTCGTCGACACCGACGACTTTGAGCAGAACTCGGAACCTTACGAGGCCGCCGAAGAGGCCGCCCTCAAGCTCCTCAACACCCTCGACAGCTTCCGCGCAAGCCTTCTTCCCGCGGGGCTTGCCCAGGCTGGAGAAAAGCGCAAGCGCAGCGAAGTCGACGCGTCAACCTCTAGCGAGGACATCTGGGAAGGCATCCAGGAGACCGAGCAGCGTGCGCTCAAGTACCGCAAGAAGGTTCTCGAGACATGGTCCACCAAGACCCGCAGCACGACCGTCGAGGTCAAGAGCCGCAACCTCATCTCCCAGCAATCCATCATCGCCTCTCTGGAGGAGCAGCTTCTCAACACCGACCGTTTGATCAAGCGCACGCGAACCCCCCGTTCTTGCGCGCCGGCGCAGGTCGCAAAGAAGCTCAACGAGGACCCCGAAATCTACGACGATGCCGACTTTTACCAGCTCATGCTCAAGCAGCTCGTCGAGCAGCGCACCAATGACAACGGCTCGACCGGCGCCGCCGCGCAGCCGACGGTCAGGTGGGCGGCCATGAAGGAGGCCAAGACGAAGAAGCACGTCGACAGGAGAGCGAGCAAGGGCCGCAAGATGCGCTTCAACATCCACGAGAAGCTGCAGAACTTTATGGCGCCCGAAGACCGCAGAATGTGGGAGCAGGATGCTGTCGATAGACTGTTCGGCACCCTGTTTGGACAGAGGATGGGGCTTGGCGAGGAGGCTTCCGATGAGGAGATGGACGATGATGTTAATGCCGAGGAGGAGGGTCTCAGGCTGTTCAGGAATTAGGGAACGGAAAAGTTTTGTCTGTATTAAAATGAAGATATCCCAATAGAAAGGAGGCGCCTGTAGATTACGCTACCTGCCTGCAACGAACACCGATGTTCTTTTGAGACCATCCCATTGGACGGCGTGAAACTGCAAAACCCATGACAAACGTTTGTTGGCGATCTTTCTTGGACATCTGAGGCCGTGGAGCCAGTTTTTCAGGGCGCCAGTGCACCATCAACTTAACTTCGGCCAATGCTGAACTGCGTCGCAAAGGCCTCACCAATCATCGCAATGTATTTGGCAAGAGAGGTGTAACTGATGACCTTCGCCTCATCGGATTGGAACACTAGTCGAAAACTGCAAACCGTGATAATCACTCTCCCTCATTTATCCTATGATAGCAGCACCAACAAATGCCAGGAACAACACGGCATGCGCTCCAAGATGCACCGCAGGCCCTCCCAAAGTCTTCACCTGGCCGCTGCCTGTGCCGTCCACCCGAGAATCTGCCAATCGCATATAGGCGCGATAGCACGGCCAAACATGCCAAAACGACAATGAAGCCGCCACCAGCCTGCTCGTGTCATCGAAGTCTGGTCGCCACAAGAACACTAGGCAAATCAGATTCGTGCTCAAGAGCAGGCCACCAAATGACTGCAGCACGAGTTGCGCGGCGGCGGAGGGCTTGGGCAGCTGGCTTTGCGGCTTCAAGATGAACGACGATGCCCCCGCGGTCTCAACCAGTGCGTGCAGAAGAAAAGGGATCTTGGAGAAGAGCATGGTTGATAGCTGAAGAGCAAACTACAGTAGCTCGTATTCGTTTGGTCGGCCGGAAGGTTAGAGGCTGTACGTGACCGAGTCAACGCCGTGAATTGATGACCGGTCGCCGAGGGAAAGGTCCGGAGAGTCCGGGTCGGCGCCGGCGAGACACAAAAGTCGGCGTGGAGCAACTCAACTGCCCGAGCGGAGAGATTGCCGGGGATAGCGTCGCCTTCCGAGTTCAAAGCTTCTCGGTGTCAAATGGAGGCGGGCAGATGTCAAGAAAATTGAGTGTCGGCGGGAGTTAGCCTCGGGAAGTTTAAACTTTGACTGGACACGTTCCAGAAGACGGCTGGGCGGCAAGGGAGCGGCTTTCCTGGGCAAACATCAACGAACTGACTGTGAAGTGAGCAGATGTCGCTTCGTTGGCTCCTGTCGCTGCTGGTCAGCTCCATTCTAGGGCGTCTGACTGGCTGTTGGGGCGTGGTATTCTGGAGTCATGCGAAAGAGTACCGCAGCAGGGTGTTTGATTACGCCTCCATGACCGCTTTGTGATTTATGCTGACGTTTTCTCGCTATCCATTACGTTTGGGGAAAATAACGACCGATTCGCAATGTCGGCGAATCCCACAGGCCTGGGTACTTGGGTTAAACTCTCTCGTCAGAGCTTCAATGCCATGCAGGGGGAGCTCCCGCAGTGGCCCAGCCACCTGCCGCAACGGGCACGCGAGCTAGGAGCTAAACCATGAATCATGACGCGTGCTGCCCACAAGGAGGCGCGCGACCCTTTTTTGGGGGGGCATCATCTGAGAGAGACCTGTCGATCACAGCGCGCGGGCCGAGGCCGTGAGTCCTCGTGGGAAACAGAAGGCAATTGCAACGACAAAGGCCAAAACGACTTGTTGAAATATTTTGCTCTTTGAGGTTGGTTCAGATGGAGGAATGCATCGGATGAGGCTTGCGGGAGGAGCTGGTTCTGCCGCCTGTCATACGTAATGAGACGAAATGCTCTGTGCAAGAAAAAGCCAGAGCTTCAACGACCTCACACTCCAACCAACCACCTACCCGTCCTCCATCAGGCAAAGTCAATGGCAACTCCCGCTCGCAATCTTGCATTGTCACACGCAAGCAAACACTCACACATTTCAACCTCCTTGATGCTCTTACTGCATGATGAGTTGATCTTGTCAGGGATGGTTGATGGGTAGAGGAAGACCCATGTTCTTCCTTCTAGGTATATAATCTCTCATACAGTTAGTTATCTACAGGCTACTGAGGTTATGGATAATATTCTTGCGAACCTGGACCGAAGCTTTCCTAGTTATTATAAACAGTATTACGATATTTGGTAGGTATTTATTAAAGTATAAACAGAATTTTCATAGTGTGGCGGAAACCTCCACAAATTGGATGTGGCTGGGCTCAAAGGGTAGAAGATGATGCTCTTACTGCATACCGCAGTAATAGTACACACCATCACGACTGTTTAGCACCAGCCCCAGACGACACGAGCTTCCCAACCAACGTACCTAGCAGGGGTGCAAGCTAAAGGTAAAGCGTGATAAGGGCTTCCAGGTTCCTCTAACAGAGAGGTCTCCACTCGCGTAAACCGGCTCTGAAGACTGGATTCAGACCTGTTTCAGTCAAGGGTCCCTTTTCCGCACCGTCACGGTCTGTTGGAGGCTTGGAGCTCTCTGTTGGAACCACAAGACACGACGATATGAGAGACAGCCCACAGCACGGCACCCGCCAACCGCGGCGCAAGGCAAAAGCTGCAGCTCAATTCCAGGATGAGGCAGAGCCCCGAAGTTCGTGCCCAGGGGTGGCAGGGCGGGCTGGCTGGCCAGGGTTCAGGTCCTGGAGGCTACCTTACTTTGCTCAGAACCACACAGCTGATTGCCTGTGACGAGGACAAGGTAGGCGGCGGGGGAACCTTGCGAAACGAAACGGTGCAACAACATCTCCGTCCCTTATTTTTCCTTTTCGCCACGAGGAAACACGCGTTGCTGCTTGCATGGTTCCAGCCCCCGGCACAAAGGCCTCCCTCCTTCCCTCCCCTCCTCTCTCAGTCAGTGACTGTGTCGTTTCCCAAGTGAGGTGGAGGGCAAGCAAGGTACGGATGGCCAGCTACTAGCTGTCCTCTGCCGCGGTTGCTCCCAACCCGTCTCGTCTCGGCTGGGTCGTCCTTTTTTTTTTTTGTTGAGGGGAGACGACTGGCTCGACTGGACTGGATGCGCTCATGCGCCAGAGGATGGCAACCAAAAAAAGAGACGGCGCGTGTTTCCTTACATATCCTCTACCCACCCCCCATGCCATGCCGCCGTCGCCAACATGTTTCTCCCATGCATGAGGTCCGTCTTCCCTTGACTTTTAACTTGACTGACCGACTTTTCGCCTCTTGCTCGCTGGAAGCCTGCCGAGTTGTGCCCTTTTGTTTGTCTCTGTTTCCATCTTGCCGCCGTCGACAGCAAGCAGCGCACACAAAACCGTTTGTCGTGTTGCCCTGATTCGGGTAAACTGTGTAGCATCGTTGTTGTGATATCACCACTCCAGGCCAAGCGCCCAGCCTTTTTTGCGCCTTGCGACCAACTCTGTCTACCTATCTTCATAGGCCATTAAGAAGCATTCTTTTGGCTTTTCCAGGCGCCAATTCTTCATCGCCTCGCTATTGATCGGTTTATACTTGTGAGCAGCCGACTAGAAGCTACCCCTCCCCCGCATTACACCATTCACAATGGCCGCCACCAACGACGGCTTCGGGGACCTGGGTCTCGACATCATCGGAGTCGGCACTCAGTACCCACCTCATTCGCTGGAGGCCAATTCGATAGACTACCTCAGCGAGATGTATTACCCTGAGTCTCCTGCGTACGTAACGGCTCCTCCGCGATCATTGCGATCCTGCTAATACCTGGTGATACCAGGATGAAGAAGATCCTCTCCATCAACAGATTCACCGGCATCGAGTACCGTTCGTCCATCGGCACACCAGAGCATCCAATCGTAAACCAGAAGAACGCTCCGTCAATCACCGATCTTCACAATGTGTTCATGAGCGATGGTGTCCCATTGGCCGTCAGCGCCTCCCGCAAGGCCATCGAAGAAGCAGATATCGATCTCAGCGAGATCACCCATATCGTCGCGACGACCTGCACCGACAGCGCAAACCCAGGGTTTGACCACTACGTTATCAAGGGGCTCGGGATGACACACCAGGTCGAGAAGGTCCTCTTGCACGGGGTGGGCTGCAGCGGAGGTCTCGCCTCGCTGAGAACCGCGGCGAATCTGGCGTTGGGCCACAAGTTTCGAGGGAAGCCTGCTCGGATTCTCTGCGTCGCGCTCGAAGTTAGCACGACACTGGTACGCAGCGAGCTGGACAGCATCAACGAGACGCAGGAGACGAGGATCGGCGTCGCATTGTTCTCGGATTGCGCCAGTGCTGTGGTGCTCAGTAACGGCATCGGGCAGCCTGCGACGCCTGTGTACTCCTTGCTGGGGTGGGAGCATAAGATTATCCCAGATACCGAAGGCGACCTGGGTTTCGATGTTGATCCTGTTGGTAAGTTTGACACTGGCTGGCCATTGTGTTTGACACACGCTGACACGAACAAAAGGTTGGAAGGTGGTTCTCTCGCCACGAGTCCCGAAACTCGCCTCGGCGGCCGTACCCACAACCTTTTCAGAGCTCATGTCTTCGATTCCCCCCCTAGGGCCGCGTTACCAGAAGGCGGACGACTTCGACTGGGCTATGCACCCAGGAGGTGCCACGATTCTGACTGAGGCAGAGAAGGCAATGAATATTTCATCATTCCACATGCGGGCGAGCTATGACACATACATGAAGCACGGGAACTCGAGTTCGGCGACGATATTCAGCGTGATGGACCGGCTGCGTTCCAAAGACATGGATGATATCGCTCCGGAGGGCCGGGCACGCGACTACGTAGTGGGGTGCGCGTTCGGGCCCGGGATTGCGGTGGAGATGTGCATGCTCAAGCGGAACCTGGGGGCTCGGGGCATTACGGGCCTGGAGACGCCGCCGGAAACAGAAAGCGAGGGCAGCAGCAGAAGCGAAGCTGGGGACGACGGTGGAGCGCAGATGGAGGGGCACACGTCTTCGGGACGGGACGGGGGTCAATCCTTTGTGGCGGAGGCACTAGAGAATCTGGAGTTGGACTGAAGAGGGACATGGCGGCGGAACGGGGCCCGGGAGAGAAGACAGGAGACGGTATATAGTGGGAGGCGGCGAAGGACGGATGCATACCCCTGACACGATGGCGTTGTTATGAGGACACGAAGTGCCTCGGTTTGTCAGTCTCGTTCGGCTGAGCCCTGGATTTGATAGTTGGCAGTAATCGAAATAGAAGCATGACTTGCTTGACCAGTTGAAGAAGCTCTAGAGGCCGCCGCGATTGGCCGAGTGTTTGCAAGGTATTGGAAAGGCATGACATGGCATATGCAAGCTCGCGGTTCGAAGCCGAGATGTAGGTCGGGTTCAAAGCCGTCAGGTGGGAGGGCGAACTCTTGGAAGTGGAGGCCACGATATCAGAGACACGAGATGAGCCGAGAGGTGTGGAATTTCTCCGGCAATGGAGGAGGGCATCGCGGGATGGTCGACGGTTGGCCGAGGAAGACAAGGTATCGAGGTGCCGATGTGTAGTCGTTGGATGCTCGGTTTTCGGCGGACAAAGGGTCGAAGGCTGTCACGATCCCGCATCTTCCCGGGCTTCGGCAATGGATAAGGCGTCAAGGCTGGGGTGGGACGGCGCAGCTGGTCAGGATGAGTTCATGGCCGGGGATGGCATCGTCATGAAGCGGCGCGATTGGTCGTTGGTTTCCGGGGCCCGGCTGCATGAGGTAAGGAAATTGGGGGAAGCAGATCCGATGGTGCATCTTTGGGGCCGGGATGGGGGTTGCAATGCGACGGAGATTTGTTGTTGCGGTTGTGGTGTGTGTCGGGTCGGGTCCGGAGGTTCACGATGCTTCACAAGGCGGGCATCAGCTTCGGATCCCAGAATATAGATGTTTTATTTTTACACACCTTTCGACACACCGAGATGCTCGGTGAAACCACCACCCTGGCCGTCAGAGCAGCCCCGTTATGGAGAATCGAGTCATTGATATCCACGGGCTGGACAATAAATATCTCAACAAGAAGAAGTAAGGCCGAGAAGTCTGGAGAGGGAAAAGTCAAATGCCATGACAGTCAGCAGGCTCGACAGCGGTCTCGGTGGCCGGAGCGGTAGGTGCACGGGCCAGAGAGGCGCTGACACGGCTGGGCACAGCAGCTGGGCCCTCTGCAAGCCCCGCCATTCCAGCGCCATCGCAGTGCCCCTCGTCTCCCAACCGGGAAAAGCACAGGGCAGCGAGTGATTGGATCCCTGCAATAAGTGGTGCGCCAGCAATATTTTGACGTCAATTGGACGGTGGGTGGGGGGAGGGGTTAATCGCGTTTGACGTGGTAAGAGGGGCTCTGTGATTCGACGGTCCGATGCTAAGGTACTTGCGCAGTAGTACTGTTTTTTCCCCCTTCCCTTTCCTTCCTCAACAAGTCCTCCAGGTTGAGACACTGCAACGAGAGGGAGAGAAAGAGCGAGAGAGAGAGAGAGACAGTCTCCCACTGTTGGCGGCGCTCTCGGCGAGGAGAGGAGCCCGGTGATGATTGAGATACCTACCTAGGTAGCGAGGTAGCGAGAAGTGGCACAGGGAAATCCGAATGAAATTGAACCAGCCGTCAGGTACCCACGTTGGCTGCTGGAGGTGAATCGCGGTAGCAAGCAGCAGCTAGGCAGTATGCCCCTCGATAGGTACTTTGCCTTCCCACATTCAATGTACCGCCTGCCGTTGGACTGGCGTAAGAAATAGCAACCTGGACAGGGAAGAGGAGCTCCTCATGTACCTCACCTCTCGCAGGCAGTGTCCCTTCCCAGTCGAGCCCAGGCCCAGCACCGCACCTCACCTCATGCAACCGCGACCCAGCAAAGGGCACCCGTCACTGGAGCGATGGACTGAACGTGGGACATGGACCGGGTTCTGCTGCTCAGCCCGAGTAAAATCCCGCTCGTGGGTGTGAGCAACCAAACATAGTTAACCCGTCCACTTCCACCTATTCCAAACTTTCTTTCTGAATCTTTTCCTCCTCCAATTCCTACATCGCAAATCAGCCTTTTGGTCCGTTCGTCTCTGGCCCGTCGCAACAGACACACCTCTCACTACACAACCCCGAATACCACACAGACAGATACAGATACCCCGCCATCCATCATGGGTCTGCTGGAAGAGCTCAACATCAAGCCCGGTGTCATCTACGGCGATGACGTCCTGAAGCTGTTCACCTACGCCAAGGAGAAGGGCTTTGCCATTCCCGCTTGCAACGTCGTATGTTGTTGTTCCCTTCCGCCCTGCTCGTCGTGTTCCGCCGTCGTCGGTTGCCGGAGATCAGACCGAACGACACGGAAAAGAGGGGTGTTGACAATCGGCTAACAACCCCGCCTCCCAGACCTCTTCTTCCACCGCCGTTGCTGCCCTCGAGGCTGCCCGCGAGGCCAAGTCCCCCATTGTCCTCCAGACGTACGTCGTCTCGACCTACCAACGACTTGATTGTTCTCGGTTCTGACAATTCCCAGTTCCCAGGGCGGTGCCGCCTACTTCGCCGGCAAGGCCATCCCCAACTCTGCCGACAAGCAGGAGGCTTCCGTCGCCGGTGCCATTGCTGCCGCCCACTACATCCGCTCCATTGCCCCCGTCTACGGCGTTCCCGTCGTCCTCCACTCCGACCACTGCGCGTGAGTTCGCCCCTGATGCCAACATCTGCGTTGCTCGCACAGGAATTGACAGTCTCTGCAGCAAGAAGCTCCTGCCTTGGCTCGATGGCATGATCTCCGCCGATGAGGAGGAGTTCAAGCGCTCCGGTCACCCCCTCTTCTCCTCCCACATGATTGACCTTTCCGAGGGTTGGTGCCGGCCCCGATACCTTCTGCACAGCACGAGACTGACATGCAACAGAGGAGGTCGCCTACAACATCGAGACCACCGCCAAGTACCTCAAGCGCTCTGCTCCCATGAAGCTGTGGCTCGAGATGGAGATCGGAAGTAAGAGGCACGACTGAATCATGCCCTGAATGCCGTAACTAACAATCACACAGTCACTGGTGGTGAGGAGGATGGTGTCAACAACGAGGATGTCGACAACAACTCTCTGTACACCCAGCCTGAGGACATCTACGCCATCTACCAGGCTCTGTCCCCCATCTCCCCCTACTTCTCCATCGCTGCCGGTTTCGGTAACGTCCACGGTGTCTACAAGCCCGGGTAAGCAATCAGCAATCAACCAGCAACCTTGACAATGCTCCGGTCTGACCTCTTCGCAGCAACGTCAAGCTCCACCCCGAGCTGCTCGGAAAGCACCAGGAGTTCGTCGCTGCCAAGCTTGGCAACGGCGACAAGAAGCCCGTCTTCTTCGTCTTCCACGGTGGCTCCGGCTCTGCTGTCGAGGAGTTCCAGAAGGCCATCTCCTTCGGTGTCGTCAAGGTCAACATTGACACTGACCTCCAGTGGGCTTACCTGTCCGGTATCCGTGACTACGTTACCAAGAACATTGACTACCTGAAGTAAGTGCCCTTGTTTATCAGCTGTCAGACGACGGCCTCTAACGCCCGAATAGGACCCAGGTCGGCAACCCCGAGGGTGATGACAAGCCCAACAAGAAGAAGTACGACCCCAGAGTCTGGGTCCGTGAGGGTGAGAAGGTCATGAAGGACCGTGTCAAGCAGGCCCTGTTTGACTTCAAGGCCGACAACGTTTTGTAAAGGATGGATAATGGGTGATACCTCTGCAGAGACTGGACCGAGATGTGGGGTCGCAGGCTCTGTTCCGTAGGATGAAGCTGTCAAAAGACGCCTACCTACATAAAATTCAAATTGAAGTAAAAGATCAAAAAAGTGCCCTCCTGTGCCACAAGATGCTCCATTGAGAAACATTGCAGCTTGGCGACATAACTCCTTAATCACAGGCAGGCACTCGAAGCCAGCTCGGTCACACGTACAGTCGCTATGCGTGGTCTATCATTGTGCAAGACGCGCTCTATTACATCTCGTGCCATTTGCACAGTACCCCTGACGGCTGCCTGCACCCTGGTTGTCTGTGCCATGTCTCGACGTCACCTCGGTCCTGCATCATCCCATGTTCAGCCATCACCCCACCTCATTCCTCATGTCTCTCATTTGTAAGCTCATTATCCCACTCTAACCCAACGTGATTCACAACGGCGCTGTCTGACTTGGCTCGAACTCCACCTACGTTCTGATATCAATTCAAAATGGCTTCAATCTGGGGTCTCCTCCGGCGCAACTATTATATGTTCAATCCGCCGGTCGCGCCACGGCAAGATGGGGCTCTCCGCTTCGGTATTCTTGGTGCGGCCAACATTGCGTGAGCCAATACGATGATCCCAAAATCCACAATACTAACACCAGTCCAGGCCCATGGCCTTAATCAACCCGGCCAGATCCCATCCAGAGGTTGTCATCCAAGCAGTCGCTGCGCGCGACCCAAAGAAGGCCGCCGCGTTTGCCGCGAAGCACGGCATCCCAGACGTAAAGCCAGACTATCAGTCCATCATCGACGACCCCTCAATTGACTGCATCTACATCCCACTCCCTAATGGCTTGCACTATGAATGGACCGTTAAGGCACTTGAGGCGGGCAAGCACGTCCTCCTCGAGAAGCCGTCTGTCGCCAATGCTCGAGAGGCGGAGGCGCTTTTCCGACTGCCACTACTCAAGGAGGCGAAGGCCCCCGTCCTACTCGAGGCATTCCATTACCGGTTCCAGCCCAGCTGGCAGTACTATCTGACCCTGGTCGACGCACCGAACGTCGAGCATGTGAAGGCTAGCGCACACATTCCGTGGTTCATTATTGGGAACGACGATATTCGGTGGGAATACGATCTTGCCGGCGGTGCTCTGATGGACCTTGGGACGTACACCATCAGTGCGATTCGCCAGACTTACGGCATCGAGCCTGACGAATGTCTGGAGGCCAAGTTCGACACCATGCCTCCCCCCAAGGACACGGCTGACCACTCGTGGAACGTCACTTGGCGGATGAAGAACGGCGGGACCGCAGAGGCAGAGGGAACGCTGCGGGCCGGGCTCGCTGCCATCGGAGTGCCGAAGCTGATTGTCACGCACAAGGAGACCGTCGTCGAGGACGCCAAGCTGCCGGTCGGGCAGGAGAAGACGCGCAAGCGCAAGATTGACTTTGCCAACTTCATGTTTGGCGGCATATGGCATCGAATCGACGTCAGTGACGAGTTCGTCATCAAGAACAAGAGCAACGGGGCGGTGGTGAAGAGGTGGACGGAGAAGCAGTCGAAGAAGGCGTACACCTTCCAGGAGGTGGGCATTCAGGCCGCCAGCGAGGAGCACTGGATCACGTACCGACACCAGCTGGAGCAGTTTGTCAACCGCGTCAAGGGGCGCGAGACACCGTTTTGGGTGGACGGGGAGGACAGCATCAACCAGATGAGGATGATTGATATGGCGTACGAGAAGGCGGGCTTGCCGCTGCGCCACTCGCCTGGCGTCACGATTTGATGATATCACGCACGGCCCAGAATGCTTTTTCTTTTCATCATGGCTTGCTTGGAAACCGCTCCCGGTTGCTTATTTCTAATGTAGTCGTAAAATCCAACTCGCGAATGCCATGATGCTCCCAATAAGATGCATCCCCGTGATCACTCTCCCGATGACGTATAAAAACAATAACAGCCGCCCGCTCCTCCATCGAAATGTGCTGCTGTGCTAGCCCCGACTGAACCCACCCTTTGCGACTTCGATGAACTCGTCCTTGCTCACCCACCCCTTGCCCGAGATGTCTGCCATCTCAATCATCCTCCGCATGTCCGACTCGCTCAGCGTGCTGTTCACCTCGGAACACACCGCGCGCAGGCTCTCCAACGTGATGCGCCCCGTGCCGCGCGGGTCGAACATCTTCCACGCATCCTCGGCTTCCTCCTGCGGGTCGCGGCGCATCAGCATCCACGCGGCGATGGCGGAGAAGTGCTCCTGCGGCATGCGCAGACGCGACGGGCTGCAGGGGCCCCGCGCCGGGTCGTGGTCGTGGGGCGGCACGCCGTGAGCGAGCAGTAGGGCGTACGTTTCTGTGCGGGCGAGGTCGAAGCCGATGGCGCGTAGCGCAAACGGCCATTCGCGCGCGTTGAGGGAGCCTAGGCCTTGTTGGTCTACCACCTCCCACTGTGTTTTCCCGGCTGGTGTGAGCGGGCGATGAATTGGTGCTTGGAGGTTGGGTGGGTGAGACTTACAGCTTCTCTGATGTTGTTTTGCCAGTCCGTCGGCAGCGCGGCTAGGTCGCGACGGCCTTGGTTCATGTCGAACAGTGACGCGGTCGTCATCTTGGCGGTGTTTGTGTTGTTGTGGAATCGGCGTTCCGGGTATCTTCAATGTTGGTTGCTCCCCTAATCCGGCAGAGAAAGCCGGGTCAAGCAAGGTAGGTCGAGTCGAGAGCCTCAGTTTGAGACCAGACTCGGAGGCTGGTGGTCGAGGGTCGAGCAAGATGGAAAAATGCGATCGGGGTATCTGGAAACGCGAGCGTGATTGAAACGTCCCCTATATGCTGCTTCTTTGAATTCCTTCAGGTCCCATGCTCGTTCTCCGGCAATTGGTATGGTTGGATTGCTTGTTTACTGCGCTTCACTGCTCATTCATCTCATCGCGAACTGGAGGCGCGGTGAGAAGGTACGTATCTGACCTGGAAAGCTCGACTGTGGGGCATTGTGGCTGGGACAGATCACGTGGGCAACGGTCGAGGCTGCACCAACACGCCTTGGAACGCTCGTTCCATTCAATTCTTCGCGAGAAGGGAGTCTTAGAATACTGGATGGTTTTTGCATCAATGACAAGGAAGCCGCTTGATTTTTGATAATTTCGGTATGATCGATGGCGGCGACCTGAACTCACCTCTTCTCCGCCGAAGAAACTCCGCGCTGGAGACCGGTTCGGAGAGCGACCAATCATTTTCAGCTTGAACCGTTCACCTCCATCCAAGAGGCGTCAGTAGTCTTCCATCATCCATCGTGACTGTGTTTGCATTGCGGTGTCCGGGTGTTTCTAAGTCGCTCAAGATCCTTTTCACAATGAGACCAACGTTATGCCGCCCGTTTCAGTCCACTTTCCGAGTGTTAGGTCATGAGAACCCTCTGGTACAGTGCCCTTCTTACTGAACCGGAGAAACAAGGCACTGACACGAGCCCAGGGCCTCCCGAAATCCGGCACCCCACCGCATTGGCCGCGAAAACCGGTTCGGCGCAAGATCACCGGAGTGGACAAGGTCATTGCCGTCTCGTCTGCCAAAGGAGGTGTTGGCAAGAGCACAGTTGCGGGTGAGAAGGATAATCAGAACATTAGTGAACAGAAAGAACGCGTTGTATTGACTTCCAGAAGCAAATCTATCTCTGGCTTTTGCGCGGCTAGGATATCGCGCTGGCATTCTCGACACAGACATCTTTGGGCCGTCCGTCCCTACCCTGTTCAACCTTTCAGGGGAGCCAAGATTGTCGCAAAGTAAGTCAAATCTCTCACTCGGCTGGGACTCATGCTGATGACCGCCCAGATAACCAACTGGTGCCAATGACAAATTATGGTGTCAAGACCATGTCGATGGGATATCTCGTGCCGGAGGACGATGCTGTGGTTTGGAGGGGCCCGATGGTCATGAAGGCTATTCAACAACTGCTTCACGAGGTTGACTGGGGTAATCTCGATGTCCTGGTCTTGGACTTGCCCCCTGGAACGGGAGACACGCAACTGACCATCACCCAACAAATCATTCTCGATGGTTAGTATACCCCCAGCCGAGAGTAGTCTGACGCGGTACATGTTACTGATCATTATCAGGATCCATCATCGTCACGACACCTCACACACTCGCCGTGAAGGACGCCGTCAAGGGCGTCAACATGTTCAACAAGGTCAACACTAATATCCTGGGCCTGGTTCAAAACATGTCACTGTTCAAATGTCCTCATTGCCATGGAGATACTCATGTGTTCGGATCGAACGACAGAGTCGAGCGCATGTGCAAAGAGCACAATATCAGCTTCCTGGGCGACATACCACTCCACCCGTCAATTGGAGACGACGCGGACCTCGGCAAACCGACTGTGGTGTCCGAACCGACAAGTGAGCGAGCAGGGATATTCCTCAAGATCGCCCAGAACATCGCTCCCAGGATCGACCTCCGTTCACCGTAAATTTCTCGGAGGGGTGAGCTTCAAATTGGCGTGATGAGTGTAGGATACCCTGTGTAAGCAAACGTTTAGTCAACGGGACCTCGAGCAGGGGTATTGCGGGCATCTCATGTATTTGTGTCAACAGTCCCTTTGCGCTCCTAGCAGCACCCAGATTGGGGAGCAGCCCCTTCGCATCTGGAGGGAAGAAAAATCGTGTGTACAAACCGTTAGCCTATGTAACACGGAAACAAGACACATTACCAGGAATGGAACGAGACTGCCAAACCACCCCTAAACGCCATCCAGCCCTCGGGCTTCCTTTTGTCGAGAGGATCATTCCCATGCATAGAAATCAGACTGTAGGTTAGTCTAGCTCGTCGTTTTGCTGGTATACGTGACGGCTGCGGGTAGGATCTTTGCGCATGGCTTGGCCGGAGCCCGTAAAGCCAACTGTGACAACATCAGTAAAAGACCCAGACTTGATAATGAGGGGTTGGCATACCTCGGCCATGTACACCGTCGGGCGTGCGGAACATGCTGTCCTTCTTCTGCTTTCCAAACTTGGACTTGGCGTTGAACTCCTGCCACTTGCTCTTGCCCTTCTCCAGCTCCTTGGTGGCCTTGATCTTCTTGGCCTTGGGAGGCTTGGTAGCTGCATCGGCGTTCTTCTCCGCATCAAGCTTGGCTTGTTGTTCCGGGTACAGGCTAGCAGCAGCGGATGTGACGACACCGTTCGACGGGCCGGATGTCTTGGGCGGCGCAGGCTGTGCAGCCTGTTGTGCGGTGCTGGGTCC
Organism: Colletotrichum sp. COLG25; assembly: GCA_009801095.1. Taxonomy (NCBI): domain Eukaryota; kingdom Fungi; phylum Ascomycota; class Sordariomycetes; order Glomerellales; family Glomerellaceae; genus Colletotrichum; species Colletotrichum sp. COLG25. The sequence goes on from VNWT01000023.1 coordinate 4,291,454, forward strand.
GGACGCTGGTGTTCCGTCAGCCTTGCGTTTGTTGGACATGGGTCGGATGTCCTTGGCCCGCAATGTGTCGGTCTCATCGTAGCTCTTGAACTTGACAACATAGATTGGCGCCGTTGATGAGCCGGTGATAGAGGTGATGCGCGCAGGGTAGAATCCCCTGTCGCCTGAGACCCATTTGGCCATGACAGTGTCGTTCACACGGTAGACAACAGGGGCATCATCCTTCTCTTCGACGGCTGGGGCGGCCTTTTTGAAGGCAGGATGGTTCTCCTTGGACCACTTCTCGGGGGGCGGGCTGGGGGCTTTGAGAGGTGCGGGCTTGGGTGCCTGCTTCGGCTGCAGCTCAGCAAGAGACTCGTTTAGGAGGGAAATCATGTCATTCAACTCCGCCTGCAGACTTTCGAGTTCGGGGTTTCCGGGGTCATCCTTCAGACCGGCGTGGACGACGTCGAGCTGGCGAGGCAAGGTTAGCAAGCGCTCGTTTGGGAAGGTTCAGGCGGGATGGCGCGTACCTGCTCCTGGTACTGTTTGCGATCCGCCTCCAGGGCCGCGATTTCGGCGGACATTTTGGCTGTTGGATTGAAGAGATGATGTGGAAAGTATGAATACGGAGGTGACGAATGGCGGGATGCGAGTAGTTGGGCTCGAGTGGTTTGCGAAGGGTGGTTAGCGGCAAACACACGAGATGTCGCGGTGGTAGTGATGGTCAGGCCTGCTTGCGACGGACTGCGGCGGAAGTAGAGCCGCTGATGCACTTGGGTTCACTTCCAGATTCCGTTGCAGCAAAGCTTATCCAGAATCACGTGCTGATAAGAGCACATGGGAATGCATGCAACGCCCTAGGATGACCTCAAGTGAGACAGAATCTGGAGGTGCAGGCCAATGAGAGCTTACCTGATTGGGGTCCCCAGAGTGCTGGAGTGCCGCCTGTGGGTTTTAGGAATCGGGATTACAGGGGTGGGAAGAGGCGGTTGAAGCCGGGTCCTGGCGCAGACGCGGGCACTTTAGCTGGTGTGCTGGCCGTATCAAAGCCTGCCCAGGTACCTACCTAGGTAAGTAAGCCGGCCGTAATCCAGGCACTGGCACTGGCGGCACTGGCTGACGATACCTCTCTGGGGGTGTATGGTCGGTCGGTGGGTGCTGTGCTGTTTGCGGTTGCGGTTGCGGTTTAGGTGCGGGCGTGCGCGGGTGCGAATTCGGTCTCGGGTACCTTGACACCTTGACAAGCTCGTCTTCCATTCTCTCCCGCAAAACTAATTAATCTCGACCTCTCCCTCTCGCAACACCAACTACATTTCTTGCGCACATCGCATCGACACAGAAGCATCATCAGCCTCGTTCTTATCGTCCAATTGGTCGCCCCCCCGGTCGCTTCGCGCCGTACCGCGCCCCGGACACATCTTCACAGGCATTAGGTCATTGAAACAAGTCGGCAGCCACCGCGGCCGCATCCATCGGCCCTCCGGACAGGACGCCCACCAGCAATAGCAGCAGCAGCGCATCAGAACTCACCCGCGCCTTACTACCTACCATCCCGACACCCCAACCGGCATATGTCATACACCTATCCAGGGGGCAAATAAGCAATCATGGTTCGAGACAGAGACGGCGACGAATCCTCGTCTGCCAGCCAATCAAAACGCCCTGCCCTCAATCATCAGGAGAGCGACTCGACCAACAGCGACAACGCCGTCAGAGAACATCATCATCAGCACCGCTCCAAGCCTCAGAAGCACGTTGTTGGTGCCGGTCGCTTGCATGCACGCGTTCCATCCTCCAAAGCATTACACAAACATCATGGATCAACCGCCTCCAAGCTGAATCACCGACGCATAGCATCCCCTTCCCCCGAGCGCAAGCCCACCTTCGCAGCCACCCATCGCCGCGTTCAGTCCGACGCGAAGCTCTCTCGCGACAGCTCTTCCACGAACCTGAGCAAAAATACCTCTTCAACAAGCCTGCGCCGTAACAAGTCCCACGGCGAAGTGAACAAGAAGTCAAAGTCTTCCGACAAGCTAAAGAGGACCAACTCGAACCCCGCCGTCAACAAGGTCAAGCCGCAAAAGTCGCAGGTACACTTCGACTTGGGTAACGACGGCCAGGACGACGAATGGGTGGACGCCAGCACATCTGCCTCACCATACCTATCGAGAAGAGGCTCCCTGGCCAGCGCCCAATCCTCAGCGAAGCCCGACGACGGCAGTGCAAACAACAGCGCGAATAACAGCGCATACAATTCTAGAACCGAAACTCCCGCAGCGCAACCGTCCCCTCCTGCCTCGTCCACCCCCGATCGCGAGACCGTTCAACACAAAGAATACTTGACATCGAGGTTGCTCCAGCGCACCCCCTCGCACGGCGCGCCGCCCAAGATGACTGCAGACACCGTTTCCGTCTCGCGCCGGGGTCAATCTCAGTCCCCCGACTCCATCAGCCGCGTTTCCACCCTCGCCGACTCGCACAATATCAACACTCTGCCAGGAACAAGCTCCGGCGATGAACTGATTTCCAGATTTGTTGGCGCTGGAAGCTCCGGTGCAGCTCGCGAAGGGTCGTTCTACAACCTTCAGAGGAGACCAGACAGCCGAAGGTCCGAGGACATCCCGCAGCAAAGGCCACAGTCTTCCGCGAGCTCTGGGCGACCGTCGCGACGAGAATCCGGATTGTCAGATGATGAGGATGGCACTGCGCTTGCTCCGCGATCGGCCAGACGGTCCGCCCCGCCGGCCGAGAAATCACGAACTCAACAAAAGCTTAACTTGCAGCGAGCGAGCTCAGTGATCGAACCGGGACAGGCTGTTGGAGGTGGTGTTGGTGCAGTAGGCGCAAGCCCGCTGGTGGGGATCGGAGGCCCGGGTTACGATGGCGGCGCGAGCCGCGACCCACGTGTAGCGAAGCAGCTGGAGAAGACGGGGATGGAGTACCTCAGTGTTCGCCGGTTCCAGAACCCCGTCGCGCGGTCTTTAGATCGCTTAGCGCAGGCCAATCGCCAGAACAAGAACCAGCGCATACCTCGCAATGGCATTGCCAGTCTCAATGGAAAGGCGGCGTCAATGCGGAGTGGCATTGTGTCGGGCCAGCACACGCGAGCTTCCAGCTTCAACGAGAGCAGTGCTGCCGCTGCGAGAAGGCCAATGACACCCCGCGCCCAGTCAATCAGGACGAATGGTGCCGGATCAAGCTTCGAGGCCGATGTTGACGACCACCAGAGCAGCCGGGCTCTACACGAGGGAGCCGGAACTCAAGGACTTAGTGGATCCAGTCTTGTTGGCGGAGAGGAAGATGAGGGTGTAACGGCCATCCTGCGGAACCTCTGGGAGAAGAGCCTAGACCTCAGTGCCAGCCAGGACTAGGAGGATTTGCCTAGCGGTGAGGACTTGGATCTCATCCCGAAGGAATAGAGTGGGGAGAGCAGACAGCACACACAAAGGCGCGACTTGTCTGGGAGTTCATTGCTGCAGTGGCTTCTTCGTTGTTCAGGCATGCCTTTGCTCTCCCAGCAGTTCACATGCATCACTGGATGGTCCCGGTTTAGTAATGCGCTTCAGTTCTTTCAGACTTGGAAAGCGCTTGTTTTAACAATAAAGGTGTACTATGAATGGTATATTTGGGCGGGCAGGCAAGGATGAGCTTTTTGGTCGCCAAGCACTTCGGATAGACAGTCGTAATTGGCAGGAAATACAAAAGTAATAATTGATGGCGAGCCATGTACACAGAGGCAGTCGATTGCTGCTTAGCTGTCTGCACTTGTTGTTGTCATGTCCGCAACATCATGAACGAAACGATTTGATAGTTGAAGAAGTATAGAACGATGGACTACTCATGGGGGAAAACATCGGCGTGCAATACGCCTGGGCTTGATTTGACCACCGCGAGGTTTATGTGATTGTTTATTCCCGAATTTAAACTGAAAACTAAGCACCAACACCTTGCGTTCAAATCCTACTTGCCTTAAACAGATCTTCTCTCGGCACTTTCTGGAGAACTCTTACTGAAGGGATTGGGGTGGGTAATATCAGACCGACGCTCACCGGAGCGGAGCCGTTGGTTTGGCCAATGAGCTCTCGGTGAAGGCGTTGGTGGAAATTGGTCTCACCTCAGATCTGGTTTCGGAAATATTCCGGGTTCCTCAGAGAGTTCGGCGATAGAGCGAGAGACTCGAGCCAAACCCAGCCTCCCCCACACTCAACCTCCCTACCCTGTCCGCCTCATGCAAGTGGCTTAGCTCCGTTGGGCGCGACACCTTGTCTCTGCTGCCACTTGCTCGAGCTGCGCGAAGCTGCGGGGGTCGCGATCCGGTACCTTATTTGTACACTTCTCTTTTTTTGAGGTATTGGAGCGACCGGCTGCGACCCGTTTGCCGGCTTTCTTGGTATCGCATTACTCGTTTAGAACTATGGTCATTTGGGCGAGGAAGCGAAGACCAAAATGGACGGAGATTGGGACGAGGTGAGTAGCAATTCGGGCCCCTCTTCGCCTGTGGTGTTGCGGCTCGAGTTCCATCGGGCGAGCCTCACCATACCTACCTCCGCGCGTCGCGGCTGTATTGCACCTTTTACAATGATGGGCGCTTTGATCTGAGCTTCGTTGACAAAGTCCGCCGTCCAGGTCGCCCGCATCCCCTTTCCGCCTCCGGGCGTCCACGCCATGGCCACGCCCGTAACGACAATGGCATTCGATACGGCGCAAGAGCTGCTCTGGACGGGCAACGAATATGTAAGATTCCGATTGACGGCTGTCCGAAGCTGTCCGAGCCTGACCAGCTGCAGGGAAGAGTCACGTCATTCTACGGTAGCGAGCTCCAACGATACACTTCTTTCAAAGCGCATACCACAACCGATGGACCCGTCCGACAGATCTTAGTGAACGACAAGGGCGTCGTGGTGTTGGGGTCGAGAGATATACACATGGCCTCGCGCAAAGGCCCTCCCATATGGCACATAAGGTGCGTAGCGACACACGCGGCTGAGAAGGACGGATCTGACTGACGTCAGTGTAGACATGATGACATGAAGGACTTACGATGCATGAGTTTTACGTCCAAGGGGACGTCAGAGATCCTTGTTGCCGGTTTTCAGGACACCATGTTTGTGATTGATCTCGCTAAGGGTGAGGTGGTCAAGCAGGTATGCTTTTCGCCCTCGTCCAGTCGCAGAGCTTCGCTGACAAGATCAGGTGCCGACGGCGCATTCGTATAAAGTTATGAAGAAAAGCAGGTATATCTGCGCTGCTACTAAAGAGGGCACGGTCAACCTGATCGATGCGGCCAATTTTACTGTCGTCAAAAGCTGGAACGCTCACTCGGCTCTCATTAGCGACATGGACGCCCAGCACGACTTCATCGTCACTTGCGGCTATTCACTGCGCCAAGGCCAGAACTACATGTTAGATCCCTTTCTGAATGTCTTCGATATCAAGAAGATGTCGTCGATGTCGCCGATTCCATTCCCTGCTGGCGCCGCCTTTGTCAGGATGCACCCGCGAATGTCGACCACCAGCATAGTCATGTCTCAAAGCGGCCAGATGCACGTCGTCGATCTAATGAATCCGAACACTAGCAATGTACGGCAGGCTAACACAATGACGTATTTGACTATGTTCGAGATCGCGCCATCTGGTGAGGCCGTTGCTCTTGCGGATGCCGAGTTCAACATCCACATCTGGGGCTCTCCATCTAAGCTTCGATTTGTTGACTTCGCATCGCAAACTGAATTTGCAACGCCCGAAGAACCCCTTCCAAGTATCGAGTGGACTGCCGACACGTAAGTGCATGGAGATCCTAAAATACTCTACCGCTTGCTGACTTGCTTGTAGACCTCTGAACTCTATCGGCACGCCCTACTACCGAGATGTATTGCTGTCGGCTTGGCCAGATCTTGTGTCTGATGTTGGAGCTCCTCCCACCAAGCTGGATCCGCAGTTTCTGTCTGGCCTCAAGGCGACGGACTTTGGAATGTATGGACGTAATACAAGAGGGTTCCGAAGAAACCAGGTGGAAGACACCCGCAATCTGGACAAAGCCAACGCGTCAGGTATTCTGGCGCCCAAGTTCCTCAGCGAAAAAGCCAGGGAGTTTGCCAAGACTCCCGATAACGACGATGAAAAGGTCGATGATGTTGCAAACGCGCTGATGCGCATGGACATTGATCCTCTAAAGGCAGAGTGTCCGCCAATGTACCGGAATGTGGAGATCAAGTACAGCAAATTTGGCGTTGATGATTTTGACTTTGGGTATGTCAGCTCGTCGTTTCTGGCAATGGAAGCCCACTCACGATCGACAGGTTCTACAATAGGACGCAGTACTCCGGTCTTGAAATCCACATCGCCAACTCTTACGCCAACTCCCTGCTTCAGGTGTTGCATTTCACGCCCCTTCTTCGGAACATAGCGCTCCAACATGCAGCGACCGCTTGCGTCGAAGACACATGTCTTTTGTGCGAAATGGGTTTCTTGTTTGACATGCTGCAAAAGGCCGAGGGGTCAATCTGTCAGGCAACCAACATGCTGAAGACTCTCAGTCATCATCCTCAGGCCGGTCCTCTTGGGCTTCTTGAGGAAGACCCTAATGGCTCCAGTCTGACCGTAATGCTTCAAGGCTTGGTCAGATTTCTCACTGAGAAAATCGTGGTAGATTTCAAGTCAATCCAGCCGGGTTCAGGCTTGATGGATCAGGTGTGTTGACTGTCCCTTTTTCTTGGGAGCTCAGCTAAATCTTTCCAGATGCTGTCGACCTCAGCGACAAGTTTCATTAGGTGTATGAACTGTAGGAGCGAGTATACTCGACCGGGCTCTGGCTTCTTCCAAGAACTGATGTATCCGCAACAAAGTGTAAGTATTTCCTCTGTGCTATGCCTGTACTTGGCGGCGCATTCTGACCTGGTTTGGCATCACACCTTCCATTTGGGCTTGGCTGTTCCGGGATGCTCCTCCTTAGCACCGTAGTGCAAATCGCTGACTGTTTACAGAAGAGCATGGTGCGGAACCAGAAGGCTCCCAAGGTAACCTTCTCCCAAATACTCAAGTCGAGCGTCGAGAGAGAGACCACTTCCAAAGGCTGGTGTAGCAGATGCCAGCGGTACCAGAACATTGCAGCTAGAAAGACCATTCACAGCATCCCTGCCGTCTTTGTCATCAACACTCTTATCAACAGTCCGGAGCATAGGCGCTTTTGGTCAACACCAGGGTTCCTGCCTGAGGAGATTGGCGTCATAGTAGACCATGGCCAATTTTTCTGCTACGAAGGCGAGGATCTCAAACTTCATCTACAGCGCGGTATTCACAACATAACTGTGTATTCCCTCGTCGGCATGGCCGTGAATATCGACCCAGGTGCAGGGCAAAAGCCTCACCTGGTCGCCATGGTGAATGGTACGTTTCCTCGATGTGCATTGAAGAGCACCGGGACTAACTTTCGGTCAGTCGCCCACGCGCAGCCCCAGGTGCCTCAAACAAGCCAGTGGCATCTTTTCAACGACTTCCTCGTGCGGCCCGTTGCAACCGAGGAGGCACTCGCGTTCCATCCTGCATGGAAGATGCCATCAGTTGTCGTTTTCCAGCTCAAGGAGGCGAACAACAAGATAGACATGGACTGGAAGAAGAACATCGATACCTCTTTGCTGTACCAGGACACCAAGTAAGCTCCGTCTCGGCAACCTTTTGCACACCATACCCCTACTGACCCTTACCAGCCCGCATGTGGACGGCAAGACTTACCGCGCCCTGGATTTGGCCACCGAACAGCCTGGGCCGGAAAGCATTGTCGCTCTGGATACCGAGTTCGTCGCTGTCCGTCAGCCAGAGATCGAGATGAATTCGGACGGCGAGAGGGAGACGATCCGGCCAATAGTGTACGCTCTTGCGAGAGCTTCCGTCGTTCGAGGTCAGGGAGAGGACGAAGGGGTTCCATTTATCGATGACTACATCTCCATCAGGGAGCCCATCGTGGATTACCTGACCTCGTATTCCGGCATTACTCACGAGGACCTGGACCCGCGGGTGTCCAAGCATAACCTTGTGTCCCTCAAGGTCGCGTACAAGAAGCTCTGGATACTCCTGAATCTGGGCTGTAAGTTTCTAGGCCATGGTCTCAAACAGGACTTCCGGGTGATCAATATCCATATTCCCAAATCCCAGGTCGTTGACACCATTGACCTTTTCTTCCTCAAGTCTCGCCTGCGAAAGCTGTCTCTGGCCTTCCTGGCATGGTATCTGCTGAAGGAGGACATCCAGCTAGAAACACACGATTCGATTGAGGACGCTAGGACGGCGCTGAAGCTGTATCGCAAGTATCTGGAATTCGATGATGCCGGCGTGCTGGAGCCCATGCTTCAGGATATTTATCGCGCAGGTAGAGAGAACAATTTTAAGCCGCCAAAGAGAGGTCTGGACGTCCAAAGAGCTCTGACGCCTCCTCCGCTTGCAAGCGAGGCAGCGGCTGCCCCTACGACGCCATCTGCCGTCGAGCAGGTGTCGGGCAATGGGTTCGGCGCAGGTGCGACGTGGACGCCAGGCAAGGGCTCCCCCTTGCGATGAGAGCAAAGGCAGTCACAACACAATGCCCGGGCCCTGGTCGATTGTCGACGGGAAAACTGGCAGATAGAATATGATAGAAACCCCGAACAATACTACGCGCTCGGATACCTCTTTTTGATTTCCCCTTTTGGCTCGCTTTTCCTTCCATCGTCTCTATCGTCTCGGTGTCGTCTCTGTCGTTTCGGTGTCTTCTTCGTCTCGGTGTCGTCTCCATCGTGGTGTCGTCTCCATCGTGGTGTCGTCTCCATCGTGGTGTCGTCTCCATCGTGGTGCCGTCTCCATCGTGGTGCCGTCTCCATCGTCTTCGTCATTTTTCCACCCCCTCACACAGGTTCTTTGTCGCCTTCGTCGTCGTCACATTCCTATCCCCCGGGTTCTTCATCGGACGCACGCCCCCCGGCGTGTCGCTTCAGACCCGGCCATACACTCTCCAAGACCGGTTTAGCGGAGTTCCATCCAGGTCCATTCGTAGGGCTGACATGGACCCCGATGATCTTGAAAGTCAAATCCGGAGAGGTTCCCGGGATGTTCTGGCCAATGGAATAACAGGATCACAACGACTGATTGATCTACGATCAAACAGGCTTTCTGAGCTGATGTAATTACTGATCGTGGGACAGATACCAGCCATGCGGAATATCTTTATATATCCCGCGTCGGCCCCCAACTTCGCTTCTTCTTCTTCTTCTTTTCTTCTTCATGACTTGTCATCGACTTCTTAGCTTGCTATGGATTTCTTTCGTCTCGTCTGCGCCGCCCTGACCGAAGCACGGTTCGTCAGGGCCTGGGTTCATGTCCCAGTCGACAATACTTGCTCCTGCCTGCTCGTTACATGCGTCGGCCTCGGTGGGGTTTACCTCGCCAGGTCCTGGGTTAATGTCCCTGTTTTCTCCGCCCTCCTCGTTCCTCTTCTCGCCTTTGCCGCCTTCGTCCACCGGCCCTCTCGTAGGGCGTCTGGAGGTGTTGGTTCAGCTTTGGTGGGTGTGTCAGGTTCGTCTTCTATCTCTATTCATCCCCCTCTTACTCCCTCGGCTGTGGCCATGCCGGTTCGCGCTTTTCTGCGCTCTCTTCCCCCCTCTCCAGTCCCCCCCTCTACTGTCGTTACTGCTACTCCTCTCCCAGCCCAATCCTCTCCGGTGTTTGAACCTGAGTTTGAGCACCATACCGCCCACATTGGTAAGATTATCGATCCTGGTTCGCCTTTTGGGCCCAGATCACCCCCATTCATTCATCACACCATGGCTGTGCACTTCAGTCCTCCACGCGCTGCCCCTGCCCCTCCCCGTGCCCCTTCTCTTGCTTCTCTCCCAGCCCAATCCTCTCCCCTGTTTGTGCCCGAGTTCGAGCACCATACCGCACACATTGGCAAGCTTATCGATCCTGGTTCGCCTTTTGGGCCCAGATCACCCCCTTTCATTCACCATACCATGGCGATGCACTTCAGTCCCCCTCCCCCTGCCCCCCCCTCTGCCCCTGCCCCTTCCCCTCCACCACCCTCTTTTGATGCACTTATGGCTTGTGTAGATTATCAGCAACGCTGTCTTCGCCAGATCGGAGTCGGCCAGATCTCGTCTTCCCCGCCTCGCACCCCTCGTCGTCTTCTCTTTCCTCCTCGCTCTCCCACTCTCGACTCTTTCATCTCTTCTGATCAGGCTGGTCAGTCTCTTACCGATCCCTTCATCTCTTCTCCCCGTCCTGCTTCTCCCTCCGTTACCGTCTCTTCTCCTGTTCCTTCCTTCGATGCACTCATGTCTCGCGTCGAGGATCAGCAGCGCGCTCTACATGAACGAGGTTTGATTTCTCGTCCCAATCCGTCTCCTTCCCCTGCTCTCTCTCCCTCTCCCTCTCCCTCTCCTTCTCCCTCTCCTTCCTCTTGTTCTGCCCATCCCCCTCCACGCAGCCCTGACACCATCGATCGTAACATGGCAGCTATGTTCGCAAAGGCAGCCGAGAGCGATCGCCTTGTGGCAATCAAACTCGCTCAGCTGAAGGAGTTGGCGGCCGGCATGACGTTTCGACCCGCGACCCCCAAGAATCCCACGACCCCGGAGAAGTCATACGACTACTCAGAATGGAGCCCTACGCCTATTACCATCTCAATCGACTTCGAACCGACTGTCTTTGCTTCGGACGCTTCCTTCTCTTACACTCGTTCACCTACGCACTCACCTGTGCTGGCCCTTCCTTCTGCCGTTGCTGAGTGGGACCATCCTGATTCTGCTTCTGCTTCTGCTTCTGCTTCTGCTTCTACATCCTCTCTTTCTGCTGTTGCTGAGTCGGATCCTCCTTCTTCTGCTTCTGCGTCCTCTCCTTCTCCTGCTTCTCCTTCTCTCCGAGACGAGGACATCAAGGCCTTGCAAAGGTTTGCTCGCAACGTTCAAACTAACATTCTCTCCAAGTCTGGCAAGTCCCTCCCTCCTTCGTGGGAACCACCTTCTTTCAGAGGTCCCTACCTCGCCCCTGACTCACCGCGTCCTCCTTCGCCTCCTCTCCGCGACGAGGACATTGAAGTTCTGCAACGGTTTGCTCGGAACGTTCAATCCAATATTCTTTCCAAGTCAGGCAAGTCACTCCCTCCTTCATGGGAACCTCCCTCTTTCACAGGTCCCTACCTCGCTCCTTCTTCACCGCGTCCTCCGTCTCCTCCTCCCCCTCGTCCTAAGCGAGTTGTTCGAATCAATCGGCGTACGAACCGTCTCCTCCGCTGAAGCCTTTGCCTCGACGCACTTCATTCAGCTTTCTGTTCGGGAGTCACCGCAGTGCATTGCATCGACTCTCGAGCTTCATTTTTATCTAGATGTTCTGGTTTGGGAAGTCATTGGGCTTCTTTGAACTACTTTGGTATCTCCTCTCGACGTGTCATCTTCCTCGCCTCATTGAAAAAGGTAAGTCATCTCTCCCTCTCCTCTTCGTGTGACATGATATGTGTGTGCTAACTTAGATCGCCACTTCGACTGTGATCTCACAACAAAAGGTAAGATATTTCCCCCTTCCATTATTTTTTGGATATTGGCTAACCACTTGACTGTTTCCACACTCATGATACAGCTTCTCGATACCAGAGAGGTAAGTTGTTTCTCGCTCCCTTCCCCCTCGTGTGACATAACATGTGTGTGCTAATGTAGATCGCCACTTCGACTGTGATACACAACAAAAGGTAAGATAGTCTCCCTCTTCCATTTCTTTTTTTTTCCCTTTGGATATTGGCTAACCACTTGTGCATTTTCACACTCACAATGAGGCTTCTCGACATTCCAAGAAGGTAAGGGATCTCTCTTTCCCTCGTGTGACATGACATGCTTGTACTAACCCAGACCGCCAACTCGACTGCGATCAAAAAGAAGAAAAGGTAAGATACTTTCCCGTTCCATTTTCTTTTGACATCGACTAACCACTTGACTGCTCACACACTCGGGGCAAATCATGCATCTCAAAAGGTGAGCAATTCTCTCTTTCCAATCTTGCTCTTCCTTGACCTGGACTAACTACTCGACTGTCCATCATCCTGACTTTGACACGATTCAAATCAAAAGGTAAGATACCCCGCACTCTCAATATGATCTGACAATGACTGACTACTTGGCTGCACGCCATCCTGTCTTTGTGATGCATGATGCAACCAAAAAGGTGAGCAAGTCTATCTTTCCCCCTCCGTCCTTCCTTGACATTGGCTAACATCTTGGTCTCCACGTAAATAAATGTTTCCTGTGATGTCTCTGTCGTAAGAAGTAATGTTGTGTGCATCGTTGTGACTGTCTTCCATGTTTCCCTGGTGACATGTCAGTCTTTGGCAAAGTGTTCCTCCTGCCAGGCACAACTGTCCTCCACGCGCCTTGCCGCTGGGCTTGCCGGTGTGACGTCCTACTGGTGCTGCAAGTGAAAATATCATTTCAGGCTATGCTTCCGCCACGTCGTTTCCACTGCTCAATGCTAAGCAAAGGCTACACACTCACAAGCCACGGTTGACGGGTTTGATATTCTGGCTTAGCTTCAGCATGCATCTACATGGCAGGGCGACCCTTCTTGGTCATTGTAGAAGACATGGCTCGAAGGGTGTGCCCATAATGCTCAATCGCGTCCACTTGAGCCAGGGGCTTGTCGTGCGTTAGCATATGCAATGTCGTCATCTCCCAACTTCTGATCATCCTCCCAAGAGAACGAGCACCAGCGTATTGTGATCACGTATCAGCATTAATGCCCTGCGTTTCTGTAGCTGGATTTGTTTGCTGAGATGGCACGCTGAAGAAACGAATCCTCAGGGTTAAGGTGTGTCTGACGGGTGGCAGGTCAAGTCAACTAAAAAGCCATTACACACAAAGCGATGGCAGTGGGATCAGTATTCCAAGGCGAATCCTCGACATGAGCAGTGGTATGTCAGATAGCCCTGACAGGTCTACAAACGTAAGGCCGGGATCGAGAGAGACGTCGACTTCAGAAAGACGAATGCTGTGTGCTGCGAGAAGCGTATAGAACCCCATACCAACACCTGTAGGAAGTTGATAGGAGTCATGCTGCGAAGTCGTGTGACAAACATATCAAGCGATAGCCCACATTCACTCCATCAAGGCGCTTGGCCGTGGGAGTTGAACTCGCAGAGCCATGTATGCCACCACGTGCTCTCCCTCACTTATGAATACCGACACGATATCCGCGCAACCACCGTGTTCGCGTGTAACTTACGTTAGTCGGCAACAAAAGTGCGTCCCGCGAGGCCGAGATCCGGGGGGGTTCGTGGCCTATCGGCTTTGTTAAGCGGAAACCCAGTCGCCGTCCATCCACCGGAAGGGAAGCATCCGCCTAGCGATCTATTCCTTGCCGTCCTTGGTGGTGAGCGAGTTTCGCGACTTCGCGAGAATACGGTGTGGCATTGCCGAGATCCTTGACAGCGTTCAACGAGCAAGGGTGAAGAAGGGCTTCTCCGGTTGTGGAAAAGCCCGCATCAGGTCGTGACGGTGTTTCTCGTCGCAAGGTGAAGCCGGAATGCGGGCCAGCCACCGGGGAGCACAGGAGAGGCTTCTCGGCTCAGGTTCCCAAAGGCGCGGGAGCATCCGGGTTGGTGGGTGGGTCAGATAGAGAGAGAGGAAGTCTGATTAGGGTGTCGCGATTGGGCTTCCTGACAATCTGGTCCTCTTGGAGCCCGATCTGGGAGTCATCCCATGGGTCGTCGAGGTCAGACGGCAGGGGTCTGCGTGGGTTGTGATAACCGAGCTGTTGTCTAGACTGTCTTGCAGCCGGCTTCTCGGGGACGAGTAGCCGGAAAACGGGTGATGTTTGTGTTGAGTTCGACGACGAGCCGCACCACGTCAGTTTCTTCGATCCAAGCTCAAGGGGACCCTCCGAGACAGGGATGTATGGAAATGTAGCTGGACCGCCACGATGGACGGTGGACGGTGGACGTTTCCATGTCCAATCCCAGCGCAGCCTTCTTTAAGACGGACAAGCGTCATCCCGCGGGATGGGGCACAGGCGCAGGTTCGGGCTAGGTTCCTGGCTTGACAGGCCAGTGACACAATTGTAGGAAGGGAGGAAAAGACCGAGGTGCATAGTAAATTTCCAGGTGAGGCCTTGAGTATTTCCGGAATGAGCTGGGCGCGGAACCGGATTCGCCAGAGACAATTCCGGGGAGTAGACGATTAGCAAACATGGATTTTGGGAGTTGAGGATTTGTCGTTTTTCCACCAGTGGCTTTGCGCGAACCGAGCTCCCGGGAATTTTACGCAGCACCCTGGCTACCTACCCACCTACCCTTGATGCAAGGTCCTGGTCGGTGACATGACGCACGGGTGATGGTGAGGCTATTGCAAGCAGCTCGCGTCTTCGCTTTTACGGCGAAAATGTTGAAGACGCCGACATGAGGTTGACAGCCAAGGTTTAGCAATGTCTTTTTGGGGAGATGAGATGTGTTGGACCCTTGCTGTGTTTGGTGTTGTTCACAGAGACATGGTGTCTTGGGCCGCGAGTTCCCGCGGCGGTACCGGGGGGAGGGTGGCTGAATGATTGGAAGAGGAGGCCTCAATTGTTGATTCCCGTCTCTTGATAGCCGAAGATTATCGTTGATGGACGGAATAGAGTTTGGGGAGTCTGCAAGGGGATGCGTGCACCTATGGAGTGGAAGTATGCAATGCGTGGTGGTTCAGTGTTCCCGCGGTGGTCCCGACGGCCGCAACATTGCCGTGGTTGAGGGCCGAGATTAGCTCACCGACCCAAGACGGCTTCGGTTCGTTGGGGCCGCAAAGGCCGGTAGGGCTACTTAGTACTCCCAGGTGGCTCAACAGGTTCACAGGCTGCATGCCAGTGACGAGAGGCGTTGAAGATATCGCGTATGGGCCGGGAATAGCGCGGGTGTTGGGGGCCAAAGAGACAACAACACACACACAAAGGGTCGGATCGTCTCTCAATAATTTCAACGGGCCGCCGTTCGGTGAGACACGATGAGCGAGGTGTGCGAGGTGTGCGAGGTGAGCGGCAGATTCAACGGGACGCGGGCGTTGGAAACATGTCACCTTGGACGTCCTCGGTGAGCCAAGGTCAGTGGAGGTGTGGTGGCCGAGGATGTCCAATCGTTACGTGCTTAGGTGTGCATGTGGAATTGGTGGAAAAGACAATATGATGGTGGTGAGTGGTCAGCTGTTGAGAAGGCAGAGGGGCCGGCCACCTCAGGGTCTGGGCTTGGACTGCACGGAACACTTGGCGGCAGCAGAGCGGGTGTTTTCGTTTTATCGATAGGCGGCTCTCGTAAGGTACCTAGCGTAGGTGTACGTAAGCGAGATAGTGGGTCTCGATGGCCCGTTGTGCCACTACCCCGCATTCTCGCAGCAGATGGCAGGCAGGCGGTTCCCGGCGTAGGTACTGCGTAGGGCAGCCGTTCCCAGTCCAGTCCAGTCCAGCAGGGCACTTACAGCGCAATCCGCCCCAGCGCTGCACACCTACCTTACCTTGGCCAGATCCAATCCCAAGCCGTCCAATGTCATTCATTGTACCAACCCAAGTGGCCGCCCGCCTTATTAACCTCCCGTCGTGTTATTCATGCTTAACGCGCCCATCTACCGCATAGTAGAGCGAGACCAGAAAGGCACCTCAGCTTCTGAACGCGACCGTGCTGGCCACCAGCTGCCTACCCCAACTTTCAAAGCACCTGGTGATCTATTCCAACGGCTTGATCGGCATCGTCGGGGCTTTCTCGTCTCTTCTCGGGAGGACCAAGGGGGAGAGCCCAAGAACACCAAGGGAAGAGCTGCGCGTTGGGGATGCACCCGTCGCACCTCGCACCTCGCACCTCGCACCTCGCACATGGCATCCCGTTTCCATGTCTCTCCACAAAGGCCGATCAACAAGACATGCACCCAACTCCAATCATCCAGCAGTGGACTTTCGACGTCCGTAACGAAGAAACCAACGAAACACCCGCCCAAGTCTCGTCCGCGGACAAGACATTGGCCGTGTCGGCGGGAGGCGGAGCAATCCAATCGCATGGAATCGCCAGCGCCAACCACCAAGCGATCCAACTAGGTACTGCCTAAGTCAGCTCAGCCAGCAATCGACATCCGTTTCATTGCTGTTGCTCTTTTTTGCCGTCCTCGCAGGGGGTGCATTCATCCTCAGACGGTGCAAGCCTGCCGCCCACCGTCTTGGGGGAGAGCAGCTGTGGCCGTCGTCCGTTCGTCAGCCCCAATGCTGGCATTATCAGGAGATTTCCTCTCTCAATGGCACCGGTGACGTTGTCCTGCCGGCCCATCAGCTACCGTCCGCTGTCCCCAACCCTCCATCGATACTCCCTCGATCTGCACACGCAGAAACGGGTCAAGCTCGTCGTTCGTTGTCGACGACGGGCTGTTGCTGCTGCTGTTCCCCGAGATTCGAGCGATTCCCCCAGGTATCCATCCATTCGACCCTGTAACCCTTCCCGTCTTCGATCCCTCCCTTGATCCATCCATTCATCCAGCCAGCCAGCCAGCTCCCAGCAAACCCCCTCTTCCACCCTCCGTCACGTTGATGAATGAGGTGTGCCGAAACCCATACCCCGCATCCGGACGGCACCAAAGCGACGCGACACACAATGCGCCTGGCTTCGCATCCACGTCTTCCCGCTGGAAATCCTATGAATCTCATTGGCGCGCTCGACGTGGCCAGGGACAGCGGCGTCTGGATGGGAGGGTGGGAAGCTTTTCCCCTACCCCCAGATTGTGAAAACACCTTCGGGGCTGGGGGAGGCTTGGGGGGCTTTCAAGCTTGGAGCTGGCTTGTTCTTGCTGGGCCTGCTCGGCTTCTCTGGCTCTCTGACTGTGTGAAGCGCCAATCATTTGACATCGGATACCGAGCCAAAGGTACATGTCGCCCTCATCACCGCCGTGTATCAACCCAATGTACACTTGCACTCGGAGACATGGCATGGTCAAGGTACCACCATTATGTGGCACATCAAGGCATGTGTCTCTCTCATAAATATCACTACCACGGCGGCCTCAACTCCGCACGCTGTGTCCAACCTTCGCACACCCATCTCCCCCGTGACGAGTACTGCCTTAAATTCCACCACCAGCTTTTGCATTGTCCGTCGTCTGTTGAAGACGGTGTCTACCTTGAACGAGTCGAGCCTCGGTCCTCCTCCTCCTCCAGCACCTACATTCTTCAGTCTACTCCAAACCCCAAGTAAGGCTACTGCTTGGTGATCAACGGCCTCTACCCGACTTCTCATACTAGACTCATCTGGGGTTGCTACTGCCAAACCTTGATCGTCCCGAGAGCACCTGACATCTCCATCTAAGCTACCGACCGTTCCCGAAAGAGGCGCCCCTACGAAGAAAAGGCAAAGGCAACTACGTTGTTTCCAACATTCCGGCTTTTTCGTCTTCACAAGCTCACTGTTGTCGACTTACCGCACCGCAACTTGCTCTTATTTGCCTGACTGTCTGGTGGCTTGCTGGATCAGCTTTTCCCCTCCTTCTCCTCTTCCTCCAGCTGCCAGCTCCAAACATCCTTAAACCCCGCCTTCCTCGCTTTCATTGCTTCCCTAAAGGCACGCGACCTATACCAACCACACTCCATCCATATCCAGTTGCGGCGACACCCACAGTCAGTGTTATTGACGGTATCGAACTCTGCGTCGAAACTGTTGCTTACAAGACGCAGTTGCCTACCTCTGTAAGTCGGACAGCTACCGTTTCTCTCAATGTCTCAATGTCTTGCGCAACTTTTATTGGGGACGCGAGGCGTTCAACAAGGGCGCCGAGCTAGTCCCAATCGCATCCTCTCTCTCTCTCTCTCTCTCACACACACACACACTCACACACACTTGTCCTGGCTGTTCTTCCCCCCAACCCCACCCCCGCTGCGGCTTGTCTCTTTGCAGGCCGGCCGGCAGTCTGCTGTGCGTAGCGCGCAATCCCCGTCACCAATCCTGGTCCATCCGTCTCAGCTCTCTCACTCGCTCTCTCGTTCTAGGTCTCTTTCTCTCATTCCCTGACTCCCCAATCCACATTGCCTAGTTGGTGTCTAGTCGGTCACTGCAATCCCAAATCCCCACCCTCCTCACTCGATATTGTCGCCGGCCGGATGTGGAGCCCGCCCTATTGAACGTCCCCGAGGACTTACATGGGACGGGCTACCTTAACCACGGCCCAAATACACACACCCGTCCCTATCTTTCCCGATGACATACCCCCCCCCACCCCCACCGCCTCGTCAACGTCGAGGCCGATGCGACCCGGACCGTCGCCTCGGTCGCGGCATCGCGTTCGGCCTGGACCACGTCCACGCTACAGCTACAGACGCCTGCATCTCTAAAATCTACTACACCACATAGCTGTGTACCTTGCCCACCTGTGCGCCCGTTCTCATGCATGTGGGGTCCTGCCGCCGTCAAGACGTGGAATTGCGTCTTTGCGTACCGTCTCATGCTTTTGTTGGACCCCCACCACTTCTGGCATTCGATGCCGGGGGCGTGTCTAACACAAGGCACTGACAGGCACGGAGGGAGGATGCGAGCTCTCGTTCTATAAAGCTACCTTTGATACCTCCTTGGTCCGGACTTGGGCTGACTAGTTGCCTCTCTCTTTCTCATCCGTAGCTCTCCTGCCATCCTAACTTGACAATACTTGGCTGTCCCGAAGCAGTCAGTACACGGCGCCTCCTACAACAACCACCGAATCGAACACTGCAAGCCCTCGTGCTGCAGTAACATACATCTCGACCACCATGAGCTCTAGCACCTTCAAGCAGGCAGCTGAGGCAGCTAGAACCCGCGGGTCCGAAGTCATGAAGTCCGACTCCGTCGCCGTCGCCAACGACTTCCTCCACACCCCGTTGATGCGGGCGGCTTTACCCTTCATCAACGGCGGTATCAGTGGCATGGTCGCCACCACCGTCATCCAGCCCGTCGACATGATCAAGGTCCGCATCCAGCTTGCCGGCGAGGGTGTCGCCGGCGGCCCGAAGCCCACTCCCTTGTCCGTCACAAGAGAAATTCTTGCTAGCGGCAAGGCACTCGACCTCTATACCGGCTTGTCCGCTGGTCTCCTCCGTCAGGCTGTCTACACCACGGCCCGCTTGGGCTTCTTCGACACCTTCATGGGCAAGCTCGGCACCCGCGCCAAGGAGCAGGGCAAGTCCATTGGCTTCAAGGAACGTGCCACCGCCGGCCTCGCTGCCGGAGGTCTGGCCGCCATGCTTGGCAACCCGGCCGACTTGGCCCTGATCCGCATGCAGAGCGATGGCCTCAAGCCCCTGGCTGAGCGCAAGAACTACAAGAGCGTCATTGACGCCCTCACCAGTATCGCAAAGTCGGAGGGTGTCACCGCCCTCTGGGCCGGCGCCGCCCCCACGGTCGTCCGTGCCATGGCTCTCAACTTCGGTCAGCTCGCCTTCTTCAGCGAGGCCAAGTCCCAGCTCAAGCAAAACACCCAAATGTCTGCCCAGGCCCAGACCCTGACTGCCTCTGCCATTGCTGGCTTCTTCGCCTCGTTCTTCTCTCTGCCATTCGACTTCGTCAAGACTCGCCTTCAGAAGCAGTCCAAGGGCCCCGACGGCAAGCTCCCGTACAAGTCCATGGCGGACTGCTTCACCAAGGTTGCTAAGCAGGAGGGCGTCATGCGCTTCTACCGCGGTTTCGGCACATACTATGTCCGCATTGCTCCCCATGCGTAAGTGGACTTTATCAACCCCGTCAGAATCCCTATGTGCTAACAGTGCGTCCCACAGCATGGTAACGCTGATCGTCGCCGACTACCTTGGCTTCATCACCAAATAAATCTTTGATGCACGACACGACGTTCGCTCGGAATGGACAACAACCTCCCCTTCCCATTGGGGAATATTTCTCTTATCAGTGACCTTTTCCTTTTTTTGGAGAGCAGCAACAGAAGCAAGCCATCCCCGATCATTCTTTTTCCTCTCGGGCGCTCTGCCTTCTGTTAATCAGTCTCTCTCCCACACGGCGCTATGGGCGTAATGCTGGCATTTTCATGGGGGAGGCAAAGAGTATTATTTGCTTGGGTTTATACCATTTGAACAGACAGACGTACATACATCGTCAAACAAACGCACGGGGGTTGTAAACCCCCACGCGAAATTGAACAAACAATTGTCAAGACTTATTATGTGTGCGCCTCTTTAGTTGTGGTGGTGAGGACTGTGCGCAGCTCAACAATGTCTGTGGGTGCAGGTGAGCGTTGACTTTTGGTAAGGTGAGATTTCGGGGCGGTGAAATTTAAGAGTAAAGCGATTTGACAAACGCCGGTATGTATCCTTGCATCGGCGAGAGTGGGGTTCACCGGTCACCAAGACATTCACCGAATGATGAGACAATTGTTTCTCGAGGCGTTGACTCAAGGAGAGAGCGAAGCTGACATCCTAGACAGTATTTCCCCTGATATTCTCATGGCACGCCTAACATCTCATCTGCGGACTGACTTTGGTCATTCTCGTCATTCACACTGATTTCTTTACTGCCCGTTGGTAAACAGCGTCAAGCGTTTTACTCTACAAAGCTCATTAATTCCGTCTAGGCATGCCACGTCGTGGGGAAGTTTCCAAGTCTACCGCCGTCAACAGTGATGACCGATCCGTTGCAATAAGCACCCGCTCTAGAAGAAAGATAGAGCATAACGCCAGCCATGTCCTGGGTGTCTCCCATCCTCTGCATGGGAACCATCTCCTTTGGCACGCTTCCGTCTGCGCTGTAAAGCTTGGCGATGGGAGCTGACATCTCGCTTGGGAACACTAGAGGACAGGGGTCGTCAGCTTTCGTGGAAAACGTCAAAGAGGGCTTCGTTCCCATGTCTTACATCCAGGAGCAATGCAGTTGGCGCGAATGTTCCATTGAGGCAGGTTGCTCGACAAATGCTTGATGAGCAACGTCGCCGCCGCCTTGGACTGGCCATACGCCCAACCGCCCGGCGCTTTCTTGTTGAAAGCACCGATGGAGCTGGTCGAGACGACCTGGGAGCTCTGGAAGAGATTGCCCTTCTTGTTTCCCAAGTCAAGCAGGCTCAGGAACGCCATCGTGGTATACCAGACAGACGTTACGTTCACATCGAAGACGCGCGAGTAGTCGGCCGTGTCATGAGCCAGGTGCTGCTCGGCCCACTCGGCAGCAGTCATCTCCGCCGGGGCAGCCTTGACCTGAGGTCCGCCGACGCCGGCGTTGCAGACGAGAAGGTTGAGGAAGCCGGACTCCTTCTCTATGGCAGCCGCAGCCGCGCGCAAGCTGTCCTTTGAAGTCACGTCGCAGACCAAAGGCACGACGTTAGGTCCAACAGACGCTGCAGCCTCTTCGAGAACCTCCTTGCGCCTGCCGAGGATGTAGATCTTCTCTGCGCCGTTGGCAGCGAGGGCTTTGGCCATCATGAGTCCGATACCTGCAAAATTTGTCAGCTTTGATAAGAGGTTTGGAAGACTTGGCTAGGCAAGCTCACCAGAGCCGCCGCCGGTGATGGCGGCAACCATGCCATTGACACCGAAAAGGGTGCCGGCACCCAGGGTCGCAAGGTCATCTTTCGTGTGACTCGAGCCCGACATGTTTACGGCTGTTTCTTGTAAGATGTTTGGTTGAAAAGGTGAATGACTTACACAAGCGCGAACCTCATATGTACAGCTCGCTGCACCAGAACCCGAAGGCCGCGGGGTGGGTGCTACAGGACGACCCCTCCAAGAACGTCATCCATGCTGATAGGAAGCATTTTAGCCAATGAAATGCTTACAATGCGCGGAATCGGAATTACGGCCAATGGCACTGCACCAAACTCCAGCTCCACGCGGCGCTCGAGCCCGGAAGCTTTCCGCGCGTTATCCGGTGGACCTTATCGCACAGGTGGACCACAATTTTTTTGCTCTGCACCGTCCCATTCCATCGCAACTGTTCCAGCAGACGCATTACTTAGTAGCCGACAGGCATTGCAACCGCAACGATGGTCAAACGAAAGAGGTCACGTCAGAGCGATCTCGAGCAGAAGCTCACGGAAGCGAGAACGGAGATTTTCCGCGCCCTGAAAGGCGCCAAAGGCCTCGAGCGCCAGAGGTACAGCAAGCGCTTGCGCGACGACAAGTCTACGCCAGACAAGATCAAGAGATTGGAGCGTGAGGTGCTAGTTCTCAAGGTATTTTACACTTGAGTCTGCTTCCTTTAGCATCCCATTACAAACGCTGACCTTTCGCCCGCAGTCTCTCGACCTACAACAAACCGCCGACACCCACCTCAACTCCGCCCTCCTCAAAATCAAGCAACTCGCCGAGCACCCCTCGCTACCCGAAACCGTCAAGCAAGGCATTCCAAAACCCGAATTATCGGAAGATGAGAAGGCGGCGCTGCACAATGTCACCAGCGGCTTGTTCAACCGCATTCATGTGAAAGAAGCCGTCGACAAAGCCGTGCGAGCGGTGTGCTTGGTCCTCAACGTGCCCATACCGGACAGGAAGAAGAAGGGCAAGAAGGGCGCTGAAAATGGGTCCAAGGCGGTAGAGAAGGATGACGAGCCCAGAGAGGCGAAGAGGGCCAAGACGGACGCAGCGGAGGATGTCTCTGACACGAAAGCCCATTCTAAGGCTGAGAAGGAGGAGGAGACAAACCCCTTCGACGAAATGGACGACGAGATCCCGACCGACAGTGATGCCGAGGATGCCGAGGATGCCGAGGATGCCGAGATCGAAGGAGATGGCGATAATGTCGACGAGGAGGATGAGGAGAAGGCGCTCGAGAAGATGGAGGCTATGCTTGGTGGCTCAGACGAGGAAGAGAGCGGGGATGAGGATCTGAGGGCTAAGTACCAGGCGCTCCTCGGCGAGGTTGGTGACGGAGACACAGCAGACGATGAAAGCAACCCCGACGAGGAGGACGAAGAGACGGAGGATCGTGACGACGACGAGGGCAACGACTCGGATCGGCAGAGAAGAATCAACGCGGCCAACGTGTCCCTCTCCCCGTCACCCCCGCCAGAAAGCCGCAGGAAGAAGGAGGCTAGGGCCAAGAAGCCGACAGGCAAGCCCGGAGCGACGACCTTCCTGCCTTCGCTGATGGGCGGCTACATCTCGAATTCCGAATCGGAGGCGTCGGATATCGACATCGCCCCCCCAAAGAAGCGTTTGGGCCAGAAGCAGCGCCAGGCTATCTGGGAGAAGAAGTACGGCGCCAAGGCAAATCACGTCAAGAAGCAGTCGCAGCAGCAGAATGGCAAGCGCCGGGACGACGGCTGGGACATGAGGAAGGGAGCCGTCGAGGCCGATGATGGCAAGGGCGGCAAGCCTTGGAAGAAGGGTGTGTCTAACCCTCTTGGCAGGCAGGGGCAAGGCAGAGACGACCAGAGACCTCAGTCTTTCGAAAAGAAGCCGCCTCCTAAAAAGGATAACGAGGGGCCACTTCACCCCAGTTGGGAAGCGAGGAAGAAAGCCAAGGAGGCGCAAGCTACGGTTTCGTTCACGGGCACAAAAATCACGTTTTAGGCCACCTTTTGAGATACCAGCAGTAAAAGAAACCAATCGCTATTCGTCTGTCTGTCTGGCTATGAAGTGAGGAGATGATCCCACGGTCGATGACTTGCCCACTCGCGCCAGGCCACCTGCACATGTTCCATACCTTTGTGCCTTGAACGTCTGCCGTAACTCCATGTCGAGGTGTGCCAAATCGCAATACGCTCCGTCCTAAAGTATGCTTTGAGTAACATGCAATCGCTGCGTCAAAACGAATCGAAAAGAGAAAAAAAAGCAAAACCAAAGTAGATCAAGCTGAGAGGACAGGCATCGTGGTTGATTGTCCCTGAAAGCACAACTTGTCGTGAAATCCGATATGTGCTCAAATAAGCGGGAAGATGAGCGGAAAGAAAGAGCGAAAGTTGGTTGTTGGTGCCAAAATAGCGGTTTTTGGCTAGTTTTGCTTCTGTTTTTTATTGCCCTGTTTCTTGCTGAAGGGGCAAAAGTCCGTCTCAGACTCTGAAGACATTCTGCCCATACCGAAATGGACATCTGGATTGGAAGAGATGAATGAGTTGGTGTTGGATGGTCGGATGCGTTGAGAGCCGCTTTGGGAAGACGCTGGGCAGGGAATGCTCCAGTCTAGGCCGCCCTGATCGTTTTCGTCTGCATCGTATGGTCTTTTCTTTGGATTCTCACCATCGGGCGCGCCTAGAGCTTGTACTCTGGGATAAGCAGGACCGCGTTGGGGCGGCGAGTACGATGGGAGGAAGAGCCCGCTTGTATCGAGACTTGCTGACGGTTCTCGACCTACCGATGGCGTCGGGGAAGGAATGCGGCTGGTGCTTGACCAAGCCCGTCGGGCCACACCGCGACTGACAGAGCGGCCGTCAAAGGATTCCTGCCGTACAAAAAGACCAGTACTTGCCGTGGAGTTCTCGCGCAGTCTCCTCCTCGGCTCGAAGCTGTCAATATCAATAGGATTGCCAACGTTCGATCCGGCGGATGAAAGTTCGCTAGCATCGCGAGAAAACCGTGAGTCAGTCGTGATAGACCGAGAGTTCGTAGCCGTAGCTCTTGAAGTTGAGTCGGCGTCGCTCAAGGTTCTTGTGCTTTCCGTGTCAGAAGCATCATTTCGTTTTTGCCTGGCTGTCTGCTGAGATCGAACGACGGTTTTGTGCTCGGAGACTTCAGCAGTGTTCCCTGAGCTGTGCTCTGTGCTAGGTGAACAAGCTCTGGCGTAACGAGTCTCAGGTATTTGGTAGCCTTCTGTGTCGAACGCAGAACTTGTGTTGTAGAGCTCTTCGATCATTTTCCAGTGACCTTCTTCAGCTACAAATCCCCGCGAAATTGGTTTCAGATTCCGCAGCTCTGCGGCCTGTGAGACAGCATGGGGCTTAGGAAGAGTAGTCACTGTCTCGACGTCTCTACCAAAGGTCCAATCACGGATGTCGTGGCGGCCCCCGAGCTTTAGATGTTTCTCGAAGTCCAGAAACCGGATGACTTGCATGCCTCGAAGCTGGTGAATGTAGTCAAGTCCTTGCAGAGTCCTTAGGGATCTTGCAAAGCGGAAATTGGGCTGGCCAGCGGTCTTGGACGCCATGAAATCTTTGACAGTTGAGGGCTCATGCTTGCGGCGGATGTATTGGCTGCCCGTCTCGTTGATGTGTACCGTGAGGCTTTTCAGTCGCGGTAAATCACACAGCAACGAAGAATCCCAAGTCCGTCGAGACGTGTATTTCTTCTTGTTGCCCTCCAGCTGAAATGGTAAGGTTCTGTATTGATTGCCAATCCACAGCAATTCGACGTGTTGGATTCTCTGGCTACGAGCTTTGCCGATACCGCGAAAGAAGCGGGCAAACTCTCCGATGCTTGAGAATGCGAAGGTGTTGAGACCGTAAAATGCATGCGCGCCGAGGAAGTACCATTCCTTGCATACCAAGAATAGAGCAAGATGCTCGTTAGGCTTGATGGCGTACGTAACACTGCACGAAGAACCAGACACGTGAAATCGATTCAAGAGGCCGGTTCTCCTTGAACTTGGCTGGAGTGGTTCTTCTGGAGCCAAGAAGGGGTCGAGACGAGAGATGCAGTGCATCAGTTTGTGGTCTTGAACGAAAACGAACGTGAGAATCTTGGCTCGAACTTCAGATGGCAGCTTTTTGAAGGGGAAACCGCTCATCGTCGATGGACTCTCAGCTTCCTTTTCTGTGGACAATGACGCAATGCCTTCAGGGGGCTCACTGTCCCGAACGAACAACTCCTCCGATGCGTTGGATAGGCTGCGAGCTCGGACTACTGTCGTGTCTGATTCGTTTCCGTCATCCGATTCAATATCGAGCTGTGCTGTTGAAATCTCCGTTTCGATCTCTTTCTGAACGTCTCTGGCTGTCGGGTGGCGCAGTCGTAGATTAGGATGGATCAGGTCCACCCGAGAGCTCATGTTCTCCTCTTTACAGCAGAGGTTGTAGATCTTCTTGTAATCCATCGCTTCCGGATCGTTTGCCTGAAGCCGTCGAAGTTCATGGGGCCACGTCTGCAGTGGAATGTCAGCAGTCAAGTTTGAAGAGAAGTTCAAGACAACAGCAACTTACCCTTTTCGTCTTTCGCTGCCGGTGTACGGGCTTTCCTTTGAGTCTCTCGATCTCTTTATTCTTCCCCTCGATCTGTCGATCCTTCTCGCCACTTTGGAGAGTCAGAGAGCGAATCTGATCCTGGAGATCAGATACCTGCTGTTCGAGGGTACCAAAGGCGGCTCGAAACTGGTGTCGACAGTCATCGGTGCAAGCGATACGATCAAGGTCGACGGATGGTTGCCGGAACGACTCGTTCTCATTATCATCGAAATTGTGATTCGAGGCCCAATCGTCATCTTCAGTCTCGCCTTCGCTGTCCATCGCGTCTGATCCTTCTTCTTCTTGGTCTACTCGGCCGAGCTCAACCGGGTCGCCGATTGAGTCGGAATCTTCCGAGTCAGACTCATCAGTTGATAGCACCTTCTCTGGAGAAATAGGCGATTTCCGAGCCGGTTTCCCGCTCTTTTCTCTCTTCGCTGGCTTGAGCGTTACAGGCGACGGAGTGGAACCGTCTGAGCCATCTCCATCTATGGAGTCGACTTCGTCCTTGTCTGAGTCATAGTGATGCTGATTGTTGTATTTCAAGAGTTCCATCAATCCTGTTTCCATAGCGTAAGGCGAAGAGGAACTGTGTGGTGAATCGTCGCGTGGCATCTGGGCAGGAGAATCCAACCCTTCAGCTGGAAGGGCCGAACCTTCCTGACTCGGAGGAGTTGAAGACATTTCCAAGGCGTCAGGTGCTAACCGAAAGACTTCTAGCTTTTGTTTAGTGATGGCACATGCTGACGGCGTGTTTGGAAAGAAAAGTGAAGACGTGAGAAACGTAGCAGACGGGTTGGGGTTGCAGAAGAGGAGGAGTGAAGCTCTCAGCGTATTTTTCGGAGAGGTATAAATAGTTGAAAAGGAGCTCGCCTGGTAATGTTCTGGGCAAGGACATCGGAATCTGGAAGGTCCACTCACCTCGTTGGGAAGCTCCTTCCTAGCGGAAGACCACGATCAGTTGACCATAGAGAAGAAGAGTGCGTAGGCTATGCTAACGTTGGATTAGGCGATTCGAGTGACTGGATGTGTTGAAGTTGGGTTGGCGAGTATCATATGCACTCGAAAGGCAGTAGATACCAGCCTCCAGAGAAGCCAGGCCCGAAGTGCCTCGGCGAAAAAAGGAAGCTGCTACTGAAGTTCGCTCGAGACGACGCTTGATACTGCGTATCGTGAGAAGTTGCGAGATGGGGAAGAGAAATATGCGTAAATCTTCAGTGGTAAGAAGTCTCCGAGGGTGGGTGAGATGTGTGGTTGAAAGAGATAGCAAGTGCGAGGGCGAGCGATAAAGAAACAAGCAGCTCGCATGGAAGTACGTTTAATCGTGAAGGCAGCAGGAGCGATGGAGAGCGTTTGCGGTTAATATCTGTGACCAAGAGAGAAGCTGGGATGATGGACGGAACGATCGTTGACAATGCACTGAATTTGTGTTGACAAAGATGTGTCAATATCAGTGAAACCCCACCTCAAGAATTCAAGCTCGAGGAAGGCGCGATCGTCTTTAAAATGAATGAAGGGGGCTGTCACGTTGATTTGGTGAGAACTCGAGATCATTGCCGAACAGAAGTTTGCATTGTTGAGCGCCATAAATCGAAGCCCCCGGTGATGGTATCTGCCTGTATAAGATGTACAATCCAGGTCCTCTTGTCTTTTGTTAATTCATCTATAATTTGTTGCCAGTGCTTTTAAGCGTTCGCCTTCATGTTGCGGAAGAAGTCCATAACACCGGTGAAAACAACGAGCAAGATACCGCCTCCGGGACCGAGACGCAGGACCTTGGGCAAGAAACCCTTGTACAAGGCAGCGAAGCCCTCTTCCTTTGCAACGGTGCCGACGGCAGGCCAGGCCCAGTTGTACTTGGGCGTCTGACCGGCAACCTTGGGGCTGTTCTGAATTCTCGACTTGACGACGTCCATAGGGGTGTTGAGGATCGTGCCGACGGTACCGCCAACAGCACCGGAGATCAAATCGTTGGTGACCTGGCCGGTCTTGGTCTCGGCCTTGGGGAGAAGCTGGCGAACCTGGAAAATGCAGCCGAAGTAACCGGCGTTCCAGAGAACGTGACGCCACATGGTGCTCTCGAGACCGTTGTACATGGCCAAAACACCCTCAGCCTGGATGGTCTTACGGACAACATCAAGCATACCGTTGTACTTTCCGGCGGAAGCCTTGTCCTGGAGACGGATCTTGACGAGCTCGAAGGGAACGACGACGAAAGACTCGGTAGCACCGGCGCTAGCACCGGTCAAAACAGACAGGGACTGGTTCATCTTGTCGACGCCGAACATCTTGCGGTAGACCTTTCCCCACTCGTCGTTGGCGGCAAACTTGGTGGCACGCTTGGGAGCCTCCATGAGAATGGGGGCGGTGATTCCACGGTATAGCCTCGAGGCGCTGGCGATTGTAAGCTTTTGGAGTTCATCGCCGGGCGCTAGGTGGGACGGGCTGCGTACCCCTCATTCTTGATGATCTTGCGGAAGCAGTCAAGCATGCCATTGTAGGAGTCGGCACCGCCCGTTCCGGTTTGAAGTTGCCTGAGCTGGTCAGTCGGGTTGCGATTGAGCAGACAACCAGGCGAAGCTCACACTCTCGTCTTCACGACGTCCAAAGGGTACCTGAGTATGGTCAGCGGCGGGGCACGTGAGGTTGTCGCAAAGCTGTTCGACTCACATAACCAGAATCTAAACATGATGAAGGGTAAGCGCTTCCATCACTTCATCGCTGGGGGTTCATCTGGCGGTTTACTGACCTCCGAGACACCGGCAATGGCGCCTATATGGATTGGTCAGTGGTCGGGGTCCGATATCGCGAGGGTGGGGACGGGGATTTCGTGGACGAA
The DNA here is from genome assembly GCA_009801095.1 of Colletotrichum sp. COLG25. Lineage (NCBI taxonomy): Eukaryota > Fungi > Ascomycota > Sordariomycetes > Glomerellales > Glomerellaceae > Colletotrichum > Colletotrichum sp. COLG25. Next base: position 4,320,338 of record VNWT01000023.1, read on the forward strand.
CCTGCGGCGAACTGGTATGCGAAGGGAAGAGGCTTTTCGGTCGACATTTTGGCGGCGGAAGAAACTTGTGACAGGACAGGTCAGCGGGCGCAAGGGGTGGTATTTGGAAATTGGGACCTACCGAGAAGCGCAAGAAGAGGAGGACGGGCGGGCTTGGTGCGTTGGTGGGAGTTTGGGAGGAAGCGAAAATCGAACGACGACAGTTGAAATTAGCGGGAACTGGAGTCTTATCGCAAGGGCCGGACGTCCCTTATCGGCTTTGCAGCAAGTTACCGAGCCGCGCCGGACTCCACCAGGACGGGCATTACAGAGTTTGGTCATCGTCCCTGACACACCAGAGCTCTCTCATTGGCCTGTTCTCGGTGTACAGGGCGGGATTTCGGTGAAGAAGCTAACGGGATTACGTATTGGCAATAGTCCGGCTCTGGCTTTTGGGGGACTCCCGCCTAGGCCTGCCGGGGTAAAGATAGATCCCCCAGGGACCCCAGGGCTCGGGCCATGTTTGCTGCTGTTGCCGTCTAAGTACGTATTATGGTCATCGCCTTGCGGCTGCACCAAGATCCAATGCACCTCCTCAGACTGCCGTCCATTGCCGAGATTCGGGCGACAATTCCGACGCAACTGCGGCTGGGCCAGTGGTGCGAGTCCGCTCCAATCACTTTGAGGAGCTGTTTTGTTGCTCAGGGCTGGTTTAGAGTCTCTAATCCAGCTGGCAGCTCAACAAACAATCTCACAAAGCCGTTGCGGTGCACTCATCTACTTTTCCTTCCTGCCGTTCCTGTTCGGGATGAAATGCCCAAATACATCTAGGGGTAAGGTATCTTTCGCATCTTAAGGTACCTCATGCTCTAACAAAGAACTGGACATCGGCATTAGTTGCCAAATTTCCTAAAGCCGGATGCAGTGGCAACTCGATCCAACCCGACTGTTACTGGCCCATGCCCCTGACTGTTCATTATATCCAACCTAAGACGCCAAAAGCAGCAAGAAATGCAGGCAAATGAGAGGCGCGCATGTGGCCGCCCGAATGCGATCCAGTCGCTTCAACATGATAGAAGCCCGCGCAAGGTGTAGGCGGGGTACAGGAGCTGGCGGGGATAGCTCCCCACAGAAGAAGGTACCCAAGGTACCTCCAGGGCCACCGATAAGGCACGGAAGTCTTCCTCAGTCTGTATCTCCCGCCAGTAAGGTACGCGTATGTGCGAATAAGTTGCCCAAAGCCAACCCGGCAGGTATCCGCGAAATGTTTCGAGCGTCTAATTCTTGGAAAGAAACACCGCACTATGTATAACCTTGCCGCAGAACTGCTGCAACTGAGGCACTGCAGATGGACCAAGCGACTTTCATCTCTTCGCATGATAGATGATGTGGCTTAAGGCAGCACGTGTTGTCGTTCTTCATCATGGCCGCAGCACCACCGCCGTTTGATTCGGATGATCCAAAGCCGTACGGATACACTCAGGCACCTGTGTCCAAGTACAGCGACTCCACTGGAACCGGTCTTCAGGAAACCCTAGGTACCTTCACCCCCACCTCGCACCGGGATGTGTCCAGCTGCTTCAGCACATCCAGGGCTTCGACATGTAACTGTACAGCACGCTAACCTCCTGGAGTGAAGCTTGTCTGGCCTGCAACCAGAGCACAAGCTCGAGGACGGGGGTCCGATTGGCTGCGCGACACCAGACGAAAGCACCCGCGGGACCGGGAATTCGCGGCGCGGCGCCCTTCGTGGTTCTGACGCGCACACAACTCGCTGAACAGTCATTCACAATGCCCTCAATTTCCTCGACATCCAACCCCACCCCCCGCGACCGTCACTGCCTTCAACCCTCGACATCACCCCGCCCAGTCATTCGAATCCATCTTCCCAACCATCCGAATCGAAGCCCTTGCTCTCGCGACACCGAATATTCTATCAAAAACATCGCATCTCCTCTCGACGCTGCATCAAATCCTCAACAAGCTAGAGCCTCACCAGCCAGGTGGCAACATCGATAAACCGCTCCCTATCCTCCTTTAGGGCTTCGTGACATCGCAGATTTTCGGGCTCTTCCATCGATCGATACCGACCTCTTCCTCTTGATTCTCCAACATTCCGCTCTTCTCGCGCTCGGAACTGCACCTTTAAACAAGCCGTGATCCTAGAGACTCACAGCGAGGTGCCATCCAAGTGCTTGAAGGGTTCCTTGCCTGACCCTGCCCATGAGTCATCTACTTTGGAAATATTACTGGGAAAACGATGTCGACAGGTTTCGGCGTCTGCTGGCCCCGGCCGCTCACTCGACGCAGGCGGCGACCAGGAGCCCGGGCATAGGCGCGGGGCCCCTCGGGGGCAGTCCCGGAGGATACGGGACTTCTCCCCGCAATGTCAAAACTCGCAAGTCTTCCGCCGTGGGCATCAACTCAGGCTCATCCAAGAACTCGAACTCGACTTTGGGTAGGCTCGAGATCAATAGCCGTGACCATGCTGGTCTTACCGTCCTCCTCCGTGCCGCCTCATCGACTACCTCGGACGCCATACTCTTCATCCAGGCGTTGCTCGACCATCCCGCAATAGACTTGTATGTGCAAGACCCGGAAAGCGGTTGGAATGCCCTTCACAGGGCTCTGTACACGGGAAATGTAGCGATCGCGCGCCTGCTGCTCGAGCGAGAGCGCAAGATATTGACGGAACAGACCCTGGGCACCTCTGTATCCAAGGTAGGCCAGCTCATCAAGATGAAAGATCGCGAAGGCAACAGTCCCTTCGATCTTTACAACTCGACCATTGCCATTAGAACGATTGGGGATGCTACAGATTCGGATGATTCAGACATGGACTCGGATGACTGCAGCTCGGACGGAGGCCAAGCGTTGATGAGATCCGTTGCCGCACTCGACGGTGCCACCGATGGAGAAGAGCTCTTCGTTTTTGGAAGCAATAGAAACCTATCTCTCGGTGTAGGTGATGAAGACGATCGCCAGTTCCCTGAGAGAATTACGCTCAAGCGACCGGACCAACTTGTGCGGAGATTTTATCAGGAATATCTCACAAAGACGAGGAATGAGGCTGATCACGGGGCAAACGTCTCGGTTGATGCAATGGACATGGAGGAGATTCCGGCCCTAATCAGAAATCGGCCTTTGCGCATTCAAGATGCAATCCTTTCCAAGTTGCACACGGCAATTCTCACAACCGACCCAGCCTCCAACCTATACATCTGCGGCGTTGGACGCGGCGGGCGTCTCGGTTTGGGCGACGAAAACACGCAGTTCCGCTTCGTTCCTGTCCAGGGAGGTCTGTCCGATAGGAAGGTAGTGCAAGTGGCACTTGGCCAGAATCACAGCATGGCAGTCACTGACGCAGGCGAGCTCTGGACTTGGGGCTCCAACAGCAACTCCCAGCTCGGATACAGCTTACCGCCGCCAGTCAGACAAGACGAGGAGCCCATGAGCACCACCCCACGACAAGTGTTTGGGACACTCAAGAAAGAGGCCATCGTCGGCGTGGCAGCTTCAACTTATCACTCTGTGGCACACACATCCACGTCCCTGTTCTGCTGGGGCAAAAACCTCGGTCAGTTGGCTCTCATGGACGCCGACTCGAGGTCCCTGGAAGTCCAACAAATCCCCAGAAAGGTTGCTGCCTCTCTCTTTTCTTCCCCCATCGTCGCTGTATCGGCCATCGACAAAGCGACAACTTGTCTCTTAGCCGACAGCAGTGTCTGTGTCTTCACCAGCTACGGCTACAATTTCGTCAAGTTTCCGTCCCCGGACGTCTTTGTAAACCAACAGTTCACGACATCCATGTCGGCGCGGTACAACTCGGCTAGAAATCAGGTTAGCCGCATTACCTCGGGAGGGGAGACGATCGCCGCGGTCACTACGAGGGGAGACCTATTTACCATGGCTCTGAACCACAAAGCGGATGCGACTCCTTCGGCAACATCGACAACAAACCCATCCAAGATCAAGGGTGCAGTCACCACGCCCCAGTGCATCTGGAACGCCCGGAAGGATGGCGTCAAGTCGGTCAGCGTAGGCGAGCACGGCGCCGTCATCATCTGCACGGAATCCGGCGCAGTCTGGAGGCGCATCAAGCGTACCAAAGCGAAGGACGCCGCAATCCCTGGATCGGCTGACATCAAGCGGAAAGACTTCAAGTTCCAGAGAGTACCCAGTGTCACAAACGCTGTCGCCGTGAGGAGCTCTACGTTTGGCGCTTTCGCGGCAATTCGAAAGGACTGCCATGTGATGAAGGAGCAGGTCAATGTCAACGAGCAGTCGCTGTGGGAAGACATTGCGTCTCTTCTTGTTCTACGCGATTTCGAAGCTTCAGCGCCAGGTCCCGGTGACAAGGACACGCTCGGGTTCTGGAAATCAGAGGACTTGAAATACCGAATTGGGTTGCTGCCGTATGAGGTTCTGAAATCCACAGATCTGGAGCGCGATCTGTGCCACTTTCTTTCGATGGCTTCCGACTTTGAATTTGATTTGGAACTGCGTACTTCCTCGAGTCCAGATATCAAGGTGCCAGTACATGCCTGGCTTCTTACCGCAAGGAGCCCCGTTCTACGAAAAGCACTCAGTGAGTATCGAAACGGTGGCGATCGCGAAATACCTCAAATTCTGCGGATTGGAGAAGACGACGGGAAAACGATCATCACCTTCGACGCTATTGATCTACTCTCTTTGCTAAACCTAGTTGTTTACTGCTATGATGACACCGTCATTCCAGCTTGGAACCACACACGTCAAGCGCCGTCCTTGGCGCATAGGTATCGTCAGGTTCGCAACGAACTGATGAAGCTGGCCACGAAGCTGGATATGATGAAGCTAGAAGCAGCTGCGCGCCTACAGACGACGGCCGAGAAGTCTTTGGACAAGGACTTCGCCAAAGCAATCCAAGATCCGAGATACTTCGAGGATGCCGATGCATTGGTCGAGCTGGACGGGGAGGAGGTGCCAATACACAGTCAACTTATGCGCCAGCGATGCGAGTTCTTTGAAGGACTGTTCCATGGCCGAGCGAGGGGCATGTGGCTTGCAGGCCGACGTGACGAACTCGACGAAGAAGAACTGATACGAGTCGACCTCAGCCACTGCGACCCAGAAGCATTTCAGTACGTGCTGCGCTACCTCTACGCAGACGTCGGGAAGGAGCTATTAGATGAAACAAGCGCTGTCAACATCGATGAGTTTTCCGAGCTGGTCATGGGCGTAATGAGCACTGCGAACGAGCTCATGCTGGATCGGCTATCGCAGATCTGCCAGTTCATTATTGCGCGTTTCGTTACGACTCGTAACATTGCCCTTCTACTGAACGAGATCAGCCCCTGCTCAGTTACGGAGTTCAAGGATGCGGGTCTGGAATACATCTGCCTGCAAATGGAGTCTATGCTCGAGAACCATTTGCTGGATGATTTGGAGGAAGAACTATTGGAGGACCTGGACAACATCGTTCGGGAGAACCAGCTTGCTCGGTACCCCTTTGCCAGAAGTGGCCGGGCGGAGCTGTTGCTGTTTGAGAAGGATCCGGACCTCGCTCTCGACGTTGACGAAGAACGTCGTCGCAGGGTGCGAGAGATGGCATTCAAATCAACGCAGAGAGACGACGACAAGAAGATTTCCTCCTCGTTCAAGACAAAGTTTGGAAGTCTTGATGACGGCGTTGGCTTTGCCTCTCCCAGCGCTGACAAAGGCCGGCGCAAGTCAAAGGCCAGTCGCAATGAACCTTTCAGTCCCAGTTTGAGGCCTAAGGAATCCCATGCCGATCTGATGTTCGATATGGACGAGGAGAGTCCGTCCGTGGCTAGCCCTCTCATGTCGCCCTCGCAACAAGCTGCAAGTACGAAGAACAAGAGATCGGAGCTGGAGCAGCTACCATCCCTCCCAGGGCCATGGAAAGATATCAAGCAACAGTCTGTGGCCGGGTCGCCCCAATTTCAGGTTGTCAGCCCTCCATTGGGCAGGTCTGCACAGTTCGGTGTTAGCCCTTCGCGGTCGCCTCAAGATATCGGTGGTAGCACCGCTTCAAAGTCTGGTAATCCATGGGCTTCATCCGGATTTCAGATGGAAAGGATGGACTTGCGACAGGTTTTGACCGAGACTCCAATAAAATCTGCTTTATCAGCTGGAATTGCCGCCCAGAAGAGCAAGGAAGCCTCGCCCAAACCAGTTCAACCAAAGATGTCGCAGAAGGAGCGTAAAAAGCAGCAGCAGGCTCAAGCTGCAGCTCAGGCTGTGCTGGAAGCCGATGCTCAACAGCCCAAAGTGGCCTGGGACAAAGAATCCGGCGCGGGCAAGACGGCGCCGTGGAAGTCGGTGCAGAGCCGCCCCAAGACGTCTCTCAGAGACACCATGGTCAAGGACTCCCCGAAGCCGACACCTCCCGCCAAGTCATCCTTACTTGGAGTGGAATCCCCAGGCAAGGCAAGCCCTAGACGCGCAGCGTCGCCCGACACGCGATTCCCGGGCCAGTCTCGCGGCAGCAGCTCTCCAGTCGTCCCTGGCACCTCGAGCCAACCCCCCGCGAAGCCGCTCGTTCCACACTCCAAATCGTACATCACCCCAGCACCCAAGGCGGAGCCCACCTTGGGGCTGAGTATGGCAGACATTATCGGACAACAAAAGCGCGAGCAAGAGATTGTGCGCGAGGCCGTTGCGAAGAGGTCAATGCAGGAGATTCAACAGGAGCAGGAGTTCCAGGAGTGGTGGGATCAGGAGACGAGGCGTGTACAGGAAGAAGAGGCCAGGCGAGAAGCCAAGGGGAAGGCCAAGGGCGAGAGGAGCTCGAAGGACAGCAAAAGAGGCAGGCGAGGCCGGGGAGGAGGCAAGGGGAAAGGGGCCGGGCCGCCGGGGGCCTCAGGCGACGGCGCTGGGAACGCGGAGGCGCTTGGTTCGCCGAAGCCACCGGCGGGCGGGCCAGCGTCCAACAACTCCCGAGGACGGAGCTACAGAGGACGTGGCAGGGGTGGTAAAGCACCGACATCAGCATCGGCATCTTGATTTGCGTGGTTTATAGGCGTCTATGGGAGGGAGGAGTTCACGGGGCCAAACCAGAAGACTTGGGCAGTTATGGATGGTTTCAACATGAGTTTTGTGCGCGGACTTGTTCAAAGACTGAAACGTCCCCATGGGCTAATAGAAGACACGAGAGAGAATAGAAAAACCTCACTCGCACACAGGAGTGCACATGCCGTCTGAACAGGCAGTGTTCGTGATGGTGGTGCTAGTGGAGACGAGAAGAATCCTCAACGCTAACATGGGGAATGTGACGGGCCTCGAAAGTCATGTTGGAAGACCGTTTGCGCCATGTGACGAGAAACATTGCCAAGAAAGGCTACCCCGAATCGTAAGCTTCATCGGCGGGCTCTCTTAGAAGTACCATGCCGTCCGTATTGATGGGGGCGGCTGGATGGGGGCGGCGGGTGCTGCGTAACCGTAGGTGGGAAATAGCGTATTGTGCACACTACGCGGTACAACACACTAAGGCACCTTGGGTGGTTGTAGGCAGTGGGCAGGTAGGTACGGATAAGACAAATGGCATCGGGACTGGGTCCGATCTGCGGAGGCGAGAAGCGAGGAAAGTCACCTCACCTGCTGCAGCAGGGTCGGGTGCCGCAAGTGGGTTCACGATTGGTTGGTTCGCGTTGTGTTGGCCGTTGGAGCGGAGTGGACGTGGAGTCGGGTGGGCTGGGGGTTGCTCACCTTATCGTTATCGGGGAGGCGGGCGGCTCCATGAGGTGTACGGGGCGGTTTTGATAAGGAATGACGGAAGGGAGGGGAAAGAAGGAGGAGGAGCCTGGAGGAGAGACGTGCTGGTTGGTGCTGTTAGTTCATTGAGGATGACTCGGTCGCTTGGCTGCTTGATTCGGACTGCCGCAGATGGCGCAGGCGCTACATGAAGTAGGTGATGGATGCGAGCCAGCTAATGACGGAGAGAGGTAATAGGTCGCAAGACAGATAGATGGCGCTTCTTTTTTTGGGGGGGCCGTACAGTCTGAGGAAGGGAAGCTGGAGGAGAGAGAGATAAGGCATGTTGGGGTAATGGAGGCGGGCGTTGCCAGGACGCTCCCACCTCAAAGTGTCAGTGCCAGTGCCAGGTAGAGAGCCGATTTCCGGGATCAACCGAGGGCCGGCGGGCGGTGGTATCGTTTAGGCCAGAGATGGCGTCTGAGGCGAGTCGTATCAACAGCCTTCTTGGACCCTGCGTGCTGCCTGACGTTTTTGTGGCTGTTCTTGTTGTTGCTGATGATGGTCAATGATGGACTGTGGACGACGACGACCTTGCTGGCCGTCATGTCACAGGGGTCGAGGCAAGTCAGCCGCAGAGAACGGGGCTATCAGGGGAAAGTGGAAGAAGCAGGACATCAAGGCATGAGGCAAGGGTGCCGATGTCCTCAAAGATGGGCCGAGATACGTTGGAGTACGTTGCCGTGGATAACCCTGTCCGGTATCGTCGTGCTGGTTGTCAGCTGGCAGTCGAGGATGCGGTACCCAACTACGGATACCTTGGCTTGTTTGGGGAGGCTCGCCTCAGAGTGCATGCATGAAGTATTAAGTATTACTGCGGGTTCGGTGGTGAGGTAAGGTACTGCGTAGGGAGCAGCGGAGCATTGCGTGTTGTGCGCCGTGCCATGCGGCGATGCGGTGCAGCCAACAAGAATACTTGAGAGACTGAGGCGATGAGGTGCGGCTCAGGCTCAGGCTCAGGCTCAGGCTCAGGCTCAGGCTTAGGCTCCACGCTGGGGTTGAGAACTTGAGGGCGAGGCCATTGTGAGGTCCGGGGAGGTCCAAGACACACTGTCAGTGTCCCCCGGTCTGGTCTCCCCCTTGCCTCGGACGCATAGCGGAAGCAATCAGCGGCAAGCCAAACAAGGTGGATTTGGGGCGGCCGTATCGGGGATCGTGGATGGCATGACAGTGACTGCAGGTGTTGCCGATGGTGAGTCTTGTTGATTAGGCTTGCAGGATGGCTCCAAAGGGCACGTCAACCTCGCAGTCTTGGTCTGGTGTTGCGAAACTCATACCGGCAGAGAGAGAGAAAGATGAGAGAGAGTGAGGATAGAAGGACAGAAGGACAGAGGGACAGGAAGATAGAGACAGTGCAACCCCTGTCTGCCTGGCACCTTCCCGTCTCCATCGCCGTCCCATCTCATCTCTAGGTAAGGTAGGTACCTGCCTGCCTCGCCTCTGCCTCTGCCTGCACCTGCACCTGCACCTTCACGGTTCACCTCCACCACGCCCTCACAGCCGGCGCTGGCTGTGGACCGGGACTCACACCAACACTGAACTGGACCACCGTGGAGGCTCGTCCCCTTCCCCGTCTCCACACCTGCCTCGGTGCATGGTCCGTGGCCCACGGATGCTTGTTAGAGCACCAGTGCAGCAGCAACAAACCCCCCCCCCCCCCCCTCACTCCCCCCGTCACAGTCACAGTCGCAGTCCCGGTCCCCAGGTTCCTTAGGTAGGTAGGTAGACACCTTGGAGGGAGAGGCACGCACGCATTCGCTCATCACCACCTCTCTCGTCGTCGCGCCGTGCTGCTGCTGCTGCTGGCTTGCTTGCTTGCTTGCTTGCTCGCCTAGTCCAACTGAACCTTGTCAAGCTCCAAGCCAGGAACCCAGAGACATCCATGTCATCCGTCTTGCCTCTCCTTCACTTTGGCTCCCCATCTCTTCTTGACCTTCTCTCTCCCTTCCCCATCTGCTCTCTGCTGTCTGTTCTGTCTACCGGCTTCTGCATCACTCAGCCAAAAAAAAAAACAAACCCTTTGTTTTGCCTGTTCCCCTTCATTCCGTCGCTCTGCATCATCAATTCCGATTCCCGTGCCCTTCTGGTCACGCCTTGTTGTTTTTGGTTCTTTTTGTTGACTTGGTCTCCCAGTTTTGACCGTCTCTCTGCTCAACTCCTTGCCCAGTCGTGTAGTACTTCGCTACCTCTCGCCCTCTCTTCCTCATCCTCACTCTCAGAGTCTCTCTCTCTGCTCGAGCTAGCATATACCGTCTGATCTTTGCCTGTTTCTTGTTTGCTCATCCTTTGCATTTTCGGGCTCATTACGAACCTATCTCAAGTACACCGCTCTCACTTGATCTTGAGTATTCGCTTGAACCCCCCAGCCCCAGCAGGTGACTCGATGACGGAACTGTACCTGTCCACGATCACGAGGCTCACCACTACTCCCAACCATTGAGCGTATGACACCTGCACCGATAGACTCCGTCTCGACAACCACTGCGTCGTCAGCTCTCTGCATATCGACCCTCACTATTCTTTAACAACCTGCTTGCGAAAGTCACCGTCCATCCCATCTGTGCGACGTTCGCTTGCTTGTTGTCGTTGTTGTTGGAGGACGTGCTTGGGAGGAGGTCCCCGGTTTCTGTAGAGCCGTCGAAGCTTACCTCAGGCAACCGAAAGCCATGGTCGAAGCCACGGCCGCCTAACATAGCTCGTCTCTGTCCATTTCGCCCTGCAGCTCTGCTACCCCTTGGTCTGCTCGTGCGGCAACCCAACAACAACCCCGGCGTCTAATCCTTCGTCTCGATCTACTTCGAGTCCCCACGTTCACGTCGCCCTGCTCGCCGTTGCCTGCCTCGCCGCGCCGCGCCCGCCCTCTCCAAGGGTTCCGCTGGAGCCCTTTCGCCGCATCGCAGCTCGCTCCCTCGACTCGCCCCTCTCCCCCCCGCCGACTCCTTCGAAATTGAGGCTTCTCGAGACATCCAACGACGCTAAGCTGTGATGAAGGATGGATGAGCAGGTCCAGTACCGCCTCCACGTCGACACCAAGAACACCCTTCCACTCCTCGTCTAGAACCACCTCGCGCACCTGTATCGCGCTTCCAGCATTGCGTCGACAACCACCCAGGTGTCTGTCGGCTTCACAGATCATTATCCACCCTTCCTTGCCCTTTGGGGCCGCACAACCCCAAGCAAAATGCATCAACAAGCTCGACCCGCCCCGCGGGTCTCCTCCCCCGCTTCCTCTCCTCAAACGAACCCGTCCCGAACGAACAACCCGAGAGAAGCAATACTAGGTGCTCGCGCAAGAGCATCGTCCGAAACCTCTGGCCGAGAATCTGCCGTTACCAGCTCCTCGACCGCCGAAACTCCTCCGGGTGCTGGTCCTCCGGCCGACGCCGTCAAGAAATTGGACCAGATCATCCAGGTAGGCAGGGCGCGGGGAGACAGTGGCCTATGCAAGGAAGCTAACTTTGGGTAGAACTTCCACACCAAGGCCGCTTCAGTCGTCCTCCAATCGCGTATAGATCTGAAGCCAGCATACCACACTCGCGGGCCTGGGAGCAAGAAGCTGAATAAATGGGTGAGTTACTGTGGTCATACGTTTGTCATGGGTGAAGACATGCTGATTTCGTGTTTCTCGCAGTTTCAAATTGAGACCGAAGAGTTCGACGACTTCAAAGACGAGCTGCGCATCTGGAGGAATTGCGGCGGCTTCGAGAATACACCACCGCCTCTGATTATTGAGACATACCTCGACACTTCGCGCCTGACCCCTAGCCAGAGTCTGGTTATTGTCGACGAAAATGGGAAGAGATCGGATGTTATGGAGGCTTTAAATTCGTCCGATTCAAGTGACGATGGTCGTCCCACGCCTGCCAAGAGGAATACAGAAGTCATCTTGGAGAGATGGCGCATCGAGTTGAAAACGATACCCACCAACGATATTGATGATTTCGGTCCAACGTTACCTACCATTTACAAGAAGAGCATTGTCTTCTTCCGTTCGCTCTACGCTGCGGCAAGAATTCTTCCAGTTTGGAAATTCTCGCAACACTCGCTAGGCAAAGGCGTTCACCCGTCGCTAGAGCCGCGGTGTCGCATTCGAACCGGCGAGCCAGAGAGTGATGGCATCGACCGGCTTCGGCATCCGCTGTATGACGGCCGCCCGGATGTCGTGACCGACTACGTGTTCGGCGACTTGGAAATTCCCGTGGGCCGCTTCTATGCTTCAGTAACATACAGGAATGAGTGCAACTTCCGAGTGGATGATTCCGAGTCGCTTTTGAGCTCTCGCTTCATGGGTGTGGATGAGAACTTCTTTAAGCCGTCGCTACCTCAAAGGAGAGAAAGCAGAAGAATCGACCCTGAAATTGGGTCCCTTCCATCGCATCGTCGCAGCCGGAACCTGTCAGACATCCACCAGACATATGGCAGTCTTTCAACCTTTCACGGCGATGGTCCTTTGGGCACCAGCCCCATATCAGCCTTGAAAGCCGTGCGAGCTCCTGGGTCCGACACAAGTTCACCGCCAGAATCCACCACTCCAAATATCGAGCCAAATCCACCAAGCTCCTTACCTGTCTCCGGTTTGGCAGCAAGACCATCCATCAAGGGCTTCAGCAGCACTGGCCGCCGACCATCTGTTTCATTTCAGCCTTTCAAAGCAGGTTCCCTCTCCGGGTCGCCTGTGCCCCGTACGTTGGATTCCGAGTCACCAGCATCCCCAGCATCCCGAGCTGCTGCTCTGAACGCGCTCAACCAACCTCGCAACCGCAGATCATTGACAGTAGGTATGCCTGCTTCTCTGCGCGGCGGCCCTCAACCCGGCGATGCCCCGGTTCTGGGCTCTCCTCGACCGTCATCGACGAGTCGTTACAGCAGCAGCTTCACCCATCGCAAGGGGAAGTTATCCTACGGCGGTCCCAGCAGGACAGGCGATGACGAGCAAAGCAGCAGTGGCCGCCAAAGCCTCTCGTCGTCCGTGGCCCAGCCTGGCTCTGGTCTTCTTGCTGAAACAGGAGCGGGCGGTAGCTCCGGATCACTCCAAACAGACGACGACCAGATCTCTGAATTCTTGAAGGCGTTGGACAGCAAGAAGACGCTGAAAAGTTTCGAGCCCAGCAAGAAGGGCGAATGGGCAACAAACCGGACTGTTGCTCAGCTGTCCAGGTTCCACATGATGAAGGAGTCCAACAACGCGCTCACAGATTCGATGACGTCTTCAATGCAGATGCATCGATCATCAAGCTCTTCTAGCCGGCAATTGTCGAATGTGCCGAGCATGGCCGCGCCGGCGTCAGTTTCAGTATCGTCCTCCCCAGGAAAGCCTCTTTCCCCCCACACGCCGCACACCCCAGCCGTACCTTCCCGTTTGAGTGAAAACTCGATCATCAACTACAACACCAGCCAGCCCCGCAGCGAGCGTGGAAATACTAGTGGCGACACAACGCAGATGCCCAGGGAAGACACCGTCACTCAAGATGGCACCACTGCAATTGACATCCCTATCTCTCCGAGGATCGGCATACACCCGAGACGTTCGAGCTCTGTCGCGCAGCAAAATCGGGCATTAGCAGATGACGACGATGGCGATCTCGCGTTTGCGGCCAACCGCAGCATCAGCTTAGGTGCAGAAGACCGTGAGCCACCGACGCTCAGCATGCTCCTGGGCAGGCAAACAGAGGCGGAATCGTCTTCTCGCCGAGAGGGGGCATCTTTGCAGCCAACCGGCGACATACAGTCTTCAGGCTCGGCGGACATGATCAGACAAGGCTCCTCTGAAGGATCCAAGCCACCAGGTGGTCTGATGGCTGTTGCACCGTCCAGCTCGCCCTTTGGCAGACGCCGGTATGCCGGTATGGGATCAACAGGCGGCCGCGGGCAAACACCTCCTCAGTCATCACGAGGTAGTTTTACGGGATCCAGCGGGCGGTACGGGCGTGGCGAACATGACCTTATGGACGAAGAGCCTCTGCTTTTCGATATGTCGGAAATGGACGCGCAGTCACGTCGAAGTTTGGAGGAAGGCCGGGGTGGAGGCAACGTGGGATCTGGCTCGGGAAGCCGCGGCGATTTTGAACCTCGTGGCATCAGCCGAAGAGGATGGTAGACGGTACGTTTTTGTTGAGCCAGAGAGCTGTATCACTGGCAATCGAGAGTACGGAGACGCAGAGCGCTATGGACACTTAGCAGCTCAGTGCAATCTCCCTAGCCCCCGGTGATGGGAACTGCCAACCGGGACGGCATGACAGCAAGAACAGAAGCTTGCCAGGAATGAATGCGCCATTACATATACATCATGATTGGGCAGTAAGGTACTCAGGCGTTTGGTTGGTTGGTTGGTTTGCACGCTGGCCAAGGGTTTAACATGGCAGCAGAGAAGACAGGAGTAAGGGGGGGTTAAGGACTACAGAATTGATAGAGAATGTATAAAGACTGAGATGTACACATATGGGGCAGGGTATCCAATATCGCCACTTTGCACAGCACCAAAATCGAAAGAAGTAAGCTTAAGCTTGTGTAGTAACTTAGGCATAATGGAACAAGACGACGGTGAATGATGAAGATATCCTTCCAATTGGGTGGTTTGGTTTGAGGAGCACACGCTGATGACGATGGGCTTCGTCAGAGGTTGGCGTAGACACAGGCTAGTCTAGGCAGAGAGGTGTCTTCATCTTGCAGTGCTTATCGTCATTGGCAAACCAGAAACGTCCACCTTTTCCTAGAATTTCGCCAAGCCATTCGTCGTCACTGCATGCGCACACAAGTCCCGCCGAAGGCAAGCATGTCGAAAAGGGCCATGCTCCGCGGTGCCCCCTGGTGTCTGTTGGCTACCTTCTCTGCCGCCTTCTCTGTCGTCGTCTCGACTGCTAGAAAACAGGCAGGCTGACCGACAGGCTAGTAGTTGAAAGGTTCAAGAACTTGTTTCGATCGAGGATAGTTGCGGATTCCGGTAATTAGAAACAATTAAGAAGGGGACGGCGACGGCGAAGAGTATCGAGTGACAGAACACTTGAAGCGAGCAACTGCCCAGGGTGGAGGTCGCGGATGTGGCTTGAAGTCTCCCCCCGTGTGTGTGGCGCACGTACGGCGCAGTACTGCGTATGGTTGAGGTCGCTTGGGCGTTCTTCTTCGTTTCCCTCGAGAAACAAAAGCCAAGACCCGACCTGCTGCTATTTTAGGTTGATGGGCCACAATTTTCAACAAGCTATGGAAGTCGGCAACGGGAGGCAGGGTTCCTTAAGAACCATAAGTAAATTAAAACTAGCCAGCAAGCACCGGTTCGAGCAAAAAATAAAATGAGGAACATCGTATTGGCACGACTTTGGTTAAACGACAGTTCTAGCGTTTCTGTTCAAGGGCGTTGCGGACGGGATCTGGGTTGACGAATGCACGGAATGTTGTGGAGGCGACGACTTGGAACCAGTCCACAGATGTGGCGGTGCGGCGTCGCGGCGCAGTCGCAGTCGCAGTCCGCGTAATTCGTGGGCGAGACACCACTCAGCCCCCCTCCGGGTGCCCAACGCCAGATAGGTATTACCTAGTGTGCGGGTTGATGATGACGACGGGCCCAGCGTGAAGGTGAGGTGCCTCAGGTAGTGGGCCTGCGGAGAACCTGTCCGCGTTTGGCTGCGATGCGGTGGAGCACAGGTCACTGTCCTCGCATTTAGCAGCTAAAAAGTACCTCCCACAGGCACCTGCCCACTTCATGCTACGTTAAGCACAGGTAGGCATGGAAGGTTCCTGCTGCCCGCTGTCTGCTGCCTTACCTCATGGACCGTGGCACCTGCTTCAATGTCCATGTCTGTCGTCGGTCCGCCCGCCCCCCATACCTTACCTCACCTTACCTACCTACCAGCCTACGAATACCTTGCCTGCTTTAACCTGCGGCTATCCTTACCTGAGCGTAAACCTGCCTCCTCGTTCGCCCTACAACAATACCCAACGGCACCGCAAACGACCTTGCGTACCCATTACTGAATACATGCCTTCGCATTGACGGTGACCAATTCTACGTTACCTGTCGCC
Organism: Colletotrichum sp. COLG25; assembly: GCA_009801095.1. Lineage (NCBI taxonomy): Eukaryota > Fungi > Ascomycota > Sordariomycetes > Glomerellales > Glomerellaceae > Colletotrichum > Colletotrichum sp. COLG25. The sequence continues at coordinate 4,336,088 of VNWT01000023.1, forward strand.
TTCCTCGCCGCGCCTTGTGGAGTACGGGACGGATATCAACCGACAAACAATCCCAGCGAGGCTGTTCGACCGGCCAGACGTCCGACCAGGCCCCAATACCTTTCAGACCTACCTCGCTTGGCTGAACCTCTCTCCCACCCAACATCAACACCACCGACCTAGCCCCTGCCTTTCGCCGTGTGTCACCACTGCTCACTACTACTTCGAGACGCTTCATCGCTGTTGCCTCGTCGCAGACCTTCTTGGCACTAAGCATCGAATACCCAACTGCCTGTCACGACACATCTTCCAACTTAATCACAAGTACAGACCACTTGCGGCGGCTCATAGCTTCTGCCCAAAATGTTCCGAGCAGCAGCTGCTGGTCCCTTCGACGAGGGCGTCGGTATGTGGCACCGGTATCGTGATTGCTGCCTCACCTCGCTAACCTGTGTCTTCCGTCTAGCCAAGGCGACCGACGAGAACCTTACCTCGGAAGACTGGGGAGCCATTATCGAGGTTTGCGACCGTGTCGGCAGCGACCAAAATGGCCCAAAGGAGGTTGTACAAGCCATGATCAAGCGTCTGGCCCATCGCAACGCCAACGTCCAGCTGTATACTCTCGAGGTAAGTTTCCCCGCTGCCCATCATCGTCATTTCCAGCCCATGGAGCCGACCGCTGACCTCATCGCCACTACACCAGCTCGCAAACGCCCTTAGCCAGAACTGTGGCAAGAACATGCACCGAGAGCTCTCCAGCCGAGCATTCACCGATGCCATGCTAAAACTCGCAAACGACCGCAACACCCATAATCAAGTCAAGGCCAAGATACTTGAGCGCATGAAGGAATGGTCCGACATGTTCAGCAAAGACGCAGACCTTGGCATCATGTACGACGCCTACTTCCGACTGAAGCAGAGCAATCCAACCCTGCAAGCCCCCTCGGCCCCCCAGAAGACAGGCTTGACCGATCTAGATCGCCAGAAGGAGGAGGACGAGCTGCAGATGGCTCTGAAGTTGTCGCTGCAGGATGAGGAGCGCAAGAAGAAGGCTGCCGAGCCCGTTGCTTCTTCTTCATCTGCTGCACCAGGATCTTCCTCCCAGCCCCAGCCTCAGCCCCAAAGTCAACCCACACCTGTGCCCGCGGGCACGACAGCAGCTACCGTATCAAGGGTCCGCGCGCTATACGACTTCGTTCCGTCGGAGCCCGGTGAGTTGGAGTTCAAAAAGGGCGACGTCATCGCGGTGCTAGAGTCCGTCTACAAGGATTGGTGGCGGGGTTCGCTCAAAGGCAAGACGGGTATTTTCCCTCTCAACTACGTCGAGAAGCTCACAGATCCCACCCCCGACGAGTTGGCCCGCGAGGCTCAGATGGAGGCCGAGGTTTTTGCCGAGATCAAGAACGTCGAGAAGCTACTGACGCTGCTGAGCACATCCAACACGGCGCCGCGAGAGGAGGATAACGAGGAAATTTCTGTAAGTTGAAGGCCGGCCTTCAGGCGGAGGGCACATACAGTTGACTAACAGCACCTCCGCAGAAACTCTACCACCAGACCTTAGCTATCCGGCCCAAGCTGATCAAGCTTATTGAGAAGTATTCTCAGAAGAAGGGTGAATGCCCTCCTCCATCCGTCGTACGCACCCAAAGCTGACACTGAACAGATGACTTCACGCAGTTGAACGAGAAGTTCATCAAGGCTCGCCGTGACTACGAGTCCCTGCTGGAATCCTCCATGTCACACCCTCCTCAGCCCAGCTACCATCAATACGCCATGAGGCCAGGCCCTGGCGGGTATCCAGGCCCAGCCGGGCCAGCGGCCGGGTATCCTGCTCAGGGTCCTCCCCAACAGCAGCAGGAGCAGAGATTCTACACTCCCGCGCCCCAAGGTGAACTACCTTGAATGCCACTTGAAGTGCATCGAGTTTGACTAGTTGTATATAGAGCAACCACAATACCCCCAGTCTACGCCCTCGCCGAATTTTCAGCGTCCGGCACAAGCGACACCCGCTCCTTTCTACGTAGCCGGTGCCGAGGTGCCCTCAGCAGGTGGTCCGCCTCCCGCGCAAAACCATCCGTATCCCCAGCATGAACACAACCCCCGCCTTCCGTCCACGGGGAAAGCCCTGGCACCAAATAACACATCGCCTCCTCCTACAGCCAACGCTTACACTGCTTACTCGCAGCCTCCTAACCAGCGACCCCAGAGCACATACGGTGCTCAGGAGCTGGCCACCTCTGTTTACGATTCGCCCATCACGGCCCACAACCCGAGCTCAGCCGCGACGTACACATCCTCGGTCTACTCTCAGGATGATCCGTACAACAGCAACAACACCTCTAGTCCAGCCGTCGGAAACACCACCGTACCCGCGCCGCCGCCGTCTTCCTTCCAACCATCAGCGTCGACGGCGCAACCATCCCAACCATCCCAACCATCTGCCCCGCAACAACCACAGTATCAAAGTTACCAGCCCCCAGGGACTCAGGGCCAGGACAACTACAACAACGCCCCGACACAAGCCCCCCCTCCGGTGCCGACCGGAGCGGCACCGCCGATTCCGGGCCCTGCTCGATCTGCAGTCCTGACACCGCCACCCCTGCAGCCCGGCGGAGCTGCCTATGACGCCAGACAGAGCCTGCCAAGCCAGGGAGCACAGCCGCAGTACAGAGCATACGTTCCTCCTGGTGCTGCGGCAGATGGTCCGAGTGCTCCTCCTGCCCACGATTACTATCGCCAAAGCGGTGTTTATTAGAGCAGGAACGAGTCGAAACGGAGCCTGCCACGCACTGAGAGATTGAGTTTAGGAGGAAGGACCAAGTTGGTTTGATGACGACATTCATTTTGGTACGCTAGCGAAGTTTTCCACCATCTTCTATGGGAGGTCTTTTGACAGTGATGTTTTCGAACGCTTTGGCTCAAGGAGCGCGAATGACAGTGCAAGGGGAGAAACGAATGTATCCCGCTAGGTCCCTAGAGCCTCACTCATACCCACAACTAGCAATTTGTCGACTGGACATCAAGAAAGAAAGGCATGACGGGGAAGGGGGCTGATCAGAACGTAATTAGGATCTGTACCATACTTGACATCAAAAATATGTTCCACGTATCTGCTTCGTCACCCTTAGTGCATAGAGTTTGGAAGAGTTTTGGGCAGCTCTCTGGGATGGAGCCGGCCGGATCTTCTGTCTGGCACAACTTGCCCTGCAGGTCGTCACTATTGTTCCTTCCCTGCGTGCAATGATTCTTGTCTTCGTTTCATAATAAATCATGGGCTAATACGAACACCGCAAAACACCATCGACGCCACGCAGGGCTGCTAGTCTGCAGATGCCTCCCTCCCCTTATCACGGTACGCCTGAATGCTGTGATGGGATGAATCTCGGCGACAAAGCCTCTCCGTCTCTGCACCGTCTATCGTTCCGCCATCATCACGGAATTCATCATCTAAGCATGAAAAATAGGAGACAAAGGATACGGCCGAGTCTTGTCTCGCCTACCATCGGCGACCGAACATCTCGTGTTCCGCCTTCTTCGGCGCCTTGCGGGCCTTTTGCAGCATTCCGATCTCGGGGGAGCCTTGTCTACTGGTTCGCGCCGAGGTGCTGCGCGACTGGTCGACATAGTTGTCGTGGTTTTCGACACCGGCACCGTGAGAGTCATCGCGGCGGAACAGATCCATGATCTCCTTGAAGCCGAGCTTGAACGCGTCCTTTTTCATGCCTCCCTCGATGGCCGTCTCGGCGAGCAGACGCTTCTTCTCTTGCAGCTGGAGGATACGCTCCTCTACCGTCTTCTCGACGGTGAGCTTGTAGACGACGACGTCGACTGTCTGTGTGAGGCGGTGAACTCGGTCAATGGCCTGCTCCTCAACAAACTGGGGGAAAAGATTACATGTTAGCAACCTAGGCTACAGACAAAGCGTATCTATCGGTCCAACAACTTACAGGGTTCCAGAAGGGTTCGAGAATGATGACTCGGGTGGCTGCAGTGAGGTTGAGACCCAAGCTGCCACACTTGAGACTGCAAAGCAGGATGCGCGTGTTCTTGTCGTTGCGCAGGCGGTGCAAGCTAGCCTCGCGCTCGTCGTTCTTCATGCTGCCGTCATAGCGTGTGAATTTGAGGCCCTCCTTGCGGAAGAAAGGTTCCACAAGGTCCATCATTGAGGTGAACTGCGAGAATACAATGAACTTGTGCTCGTCGGTCTCCTTGTGCAGTAGCTGCATCATTTGGCGGATCTTGGCGGACGCGAGAATCTGCGATACCTGGCCGTTAGGTTTATAGCGTGAGTCTCGGTCAGAGTATACTTCCGACTCGTCGACCCCGGTATCTTCTTCCGAGTCAGACTCGGAGTCAGCCTCAGAGGACTGGGATGACCTATACTTCTCATCGAGCTGCGATGCTATCGCTGCTATCGAGGGAAGGCTGTCGTCTGAAGCAAGACTATCATCCAGGTCCTCGGGCTTGACCCCATCATCCTTGACAACGAAGCTGTCGAGGTTGCTGCCGTCGTCTTCATCTTCAGACCCGTGTCTCGAGTCCTCAGATCCGATCCAGTCTCCACCACCCTCTGCATTCTCATCTTCTTCACCTCCGGCCTTGCCCATGCGGAGCTGGCCTTGTTGGTCCTCGGGAACGAGCCAGTCACCTTCCGCCTCCTCGTCGTCGCTATCCATGACAACATTGCGTTTCCTAGGCCGCCGAGACTTGGGCTTCTGTGGGCTCTCGTCCTCATCATCGGCAACCAAACTCTGCTCTACAATCTTCTTCACCTTGCCTAGCTTACCCTTTCTATACTTGAGCTTCTTTCTTCTTGGCGTCTCATGCTCTTTGAAGTATGCAAGATCATCGTAACATTCTTGACAAGTATCCTGCCCGCTCTTGGCAATATCTTTGGGCAGATCCCGGCCACAAATGCCGCAGGTCTTTGTGACGATGCCCATGCCACCGAACATGTCGGCGAGAGCGTCGATGTCTGCCGATACGTTCTTTTGGCCCGCGTCGGTCGAGAGTGCATCCTTGTCCTTGTCAAGCTTTCCCTCGACCAGCTTCGGGTGGTTGCAAGCTTGCCTAAGTCGCAGGAGCAGGACTAAAGCATTAGCATAGTCCACCTTGCCCTTCAACATGCGCTCGATGCTCTCATCAGCTCGAGCCTCCAGTCTGTCGTAGAAGCGGCGCTCCGCGGGGGAAAATGCAGTGGCAACCGTCACAACCTTGCGCTCGGTGACCTTGAAGCCGGTGCTAGACTTTTCACCCTCTTTGGTTGGCTTGCCACCAGGATTGAGGGCGCCCTCCTCCTTAAGAATTTCCTTCGTGCGACGCTTCATGAAGCACCGAAGCAGGCTGTGGAGACGACGAATAGCGACATGACCCTTGCCATTCTTGAGCGGCTTCTCAATCTGCTCCTTCCACTCTTTGAGGTCATCGTAGGGCTTGATTCTGAGAAATTTGATCAGAGACTGCAACTCTTCAAGGTTGTTTTGCATTGGTGTTCCAGATAAACACCAACGGTATTCCGACCGCAAAGCATAGCAAGCTTTTGTCGACTTTGCGTTGCGGTTCTTGATGGTGTGGGCCTCATCAAGGACCACACGCCACCAGTGAAGACCAAAACATCCTGCCTTCACACCGTTCTCGTCTTCTGACGAGTGGCCCCATTCGGAGACAAGCACTTGATAGGTGGTTACGACAACGTCGTACAGCGCGAGATCCTTGAAGCGCTTAGTGCGCTGGGGCCCGTGGTGAACGCATACCTTTAATCCGTGCGATTTCACCACCTTCTCCTTGATCTCTGATTCCCATTGCCTGATCAGGGCCAGAGGTGCCACAACCAATGTTGTCTTCTCAATGCCATCGAAATGCTTTTTGTAGCCCTTCTCGCCCTTGGAAGGCTTCTGATTGCTCAGGATGAGAGCGATTGTTTGGAGAGTTTTGCCAAGACCCATGTCATCTGCCAGGATACCACCCTTGGGAACCTTGCCTCTCTTGACGGGTCCAAGTTCACGGCCCTTCATCCACTCGACACCCTCGACTTGATGAGGCAGGAGTTTCACCTTGAGACCTTCCATACTGCCATCTTTGCCGTCTTTTTCTGTATCCTGTTTCTCCTGATCCTCCTCCTCGTCATCTTCCATGCCACCCTCCAGGAGTGCTTTCAAGTCCGCAGAAGCCTTGGCTGGATCGGTGTAGAAATCGGCATCGCCAAAGTTGCCGGTCGGTCGATATGTGGAAGGGTTTGCATCGGGTCCGATAGAGCTGTAGAGAGTGAGAGGCGCAGGTTTTTGGTCTTGATACAGTGGTACGGCAGGTACAGACACCTGCTGAGCTCTGTGATGCTCGGGTCGAGATGTCCGCTCGTTGAAGATGCCTGCCGCCTTTTGCTTAAGAGACGACACTATCTTCGTCGGGTGGCCAAACACGGGCCGTGGGGACGAAGAAGGATGGAAGGGGTCGTGCCGCTTGGTGTCTGAAAAGAATGACTCTAGGGCCTCAGAGTGCAGCATCGATTGCTCGTATTGACTAGGTTGGCTTTCCTTGGAGCTTGGTCTTGACGATGATGGTTGCTTGAAATCGACGCTGGTGATTTCAACGACGTCGGGGCTGTCTGACTGTTGTGGAGGTGGCATGCGGCGAGCAGACATGTTAGTAGCATTTGGCGGCTTGCCCTTGGGCGTGGTTGACACACGCATAGCGTCGAATCTGGAGGATAGCGAATCAGGATCTAAGGCGGCTGTGCCACGGCTTTGGGGCCTTGCAGAGCTACTCTGAATGCCATGAGCCTGTTTGCTAGGTGTTGATGTCTTCGGCACTTCGCGGCTGCCAGAGGAGTGCGAGTCGTCGTAGGGGTTGATTGGGCGCAAAGGGCCCTTGACGGGATGGCGTTGATTGACCATGATTGTTTTGTATGAACACCGCGACTGGTCCTCGCCTATAGGGATAGATAGCGGTGGCTGCTTGCAAGGTGACCTGGAGATGTTGGCTCGCTCTTCGAGAGTTATGTTGCTTCTTGGGCGAAAGCAAAAGTCGGCGCCAGGCTTTCTGTTATGTTCGAGGAGGGGTCAGTGACACCGAGCTTCGTTGGGATGTTTCCCAAAAGAAGAACAAAAAAAAGAAACAAGCAATTGTGGGCTGAACCTACTTCATAAGAGACTCATAAATAGCGAATTTGACCTGGAATGCTCAAAGCTTGGTCTCCAAAGTCTGTGGGCTTTTTGGCTGTCGCGAGCTCTCTCGTCACGTCCAGAAAAGGTGCGTATATGGGTGCAGGATTGGGGGGTAATTGTGCGTGGGTATGTACCAGAGTGAATGCACGAAGTACCACCCACCACGTTTACCAATGACATAATATCTCTCCCCAGCAACGGATGGGCAACGGGTCGACGCCACGCCACAACACAACCGTGTGAACGGAGCTAACTAGGGTCCCTGTGGCGGTGCTAAGCGTGGCTGACTAAGGCAGTGTGCTGAGATATCCATCCTCGTGCCTTCTGCCTCATCTACCTCATCTACCTAGTCTGGGCAGTGGGCATACACCTATGGATGAGTCCCGCTGAACGTAAAGGCTGACTTTCTTTTTACCACAATCTGTGGAGGTCTAAAGAATAGGAGGCGTGGTCCATTTCTCACGATTAGCTTTCCCGTGCTATAGTTCGTGTGTGCCCGCTATTGTCGTCGTCTTCTTCGTCATGACTATCGCGCGATATGAATGGGTCGCCAACACTCTATACTGATCGTTACGATGTAAAGCAGAGGACATTAGCCTTATGCTCATGTCAATTGCGTCAATTCTATCATCTAGATGGGGTATCAGTGTATGGATCAAAACCAACACGCCGCTTCGCTTCCGTTCTAGCCCGTAGCTGTTCCTCTCCTCTTAACCCGGTCGTCGATGTCTCTTCAAGGAAAAATGTCAGGATGTGGTCGTGAATTGTTAGATGTGACGCTTGCTGGAATTCTTGCAAACTTGTAAGCCTGATGAGCATCTCCATCAGGGACAACGATGTGGTCACCGCGCCGAAAGGCGAGCGCTGCACAAAAGAATCCGTATTGTCCATTGTACGATGCGCCAATTCCTGAGTGTAGGGATGCGGGGGCGTGCGCACGTCTCTAACTGGAGACGACGATTGCATAGACATGTTTTGAATCTGGGCTACGAGCCTCGAGTCTAACGAGGATCTTGCTCTCCGGGAGTTGGCAGCAGGCGGTGTAGCAGCAGACGTTGTCGGTGACACTCCGAGAAACTTTCCTCCCTCTTCCAAAAATTCTTCGTCTTCCGTCTCACTGCTCTCTGCCTCGTCTTCTTCAAAAACCTCCAATGCAATCCATTCAGGATCCAAATGGCTGGGAAATCGCCTCCTGAGTGGAGTCATTGGCGACTTAGGTAGTTCATCCAGGGTGTCAAGCGCAGCGCTCTCTTCACGGAGTTGCCGATCAATGTCATCCTGTTCATCTTGGTCACCAAAACTGCTTCCAGTCTCGGACGCCGTCCTAGATGCAGGATCGTCGCTATATGCCATCATCTCTTCCTGGACCTGTGACGGTGGCTTTGCAAGTATGTCCCGTTTCAACAGAAGAACCGGGTTATTATCCAGGCCATCGCTACCAATGTTTAGAATCCTGCCCTTGTCGGCATAGAATATTTTTGCAATTTGGTGAATTGGTATGGATTCCCGTATACCTGCGCAGCTGATATCGTCGTAGGCGGCCACATGGGCATCCAATTCGTCATGGACACGGCCGTCGTCCAGGTCCTCGATAATCTCCAAGTGGTACGCGTACTCATTGTGCTGCCCCATGGGACGAGACGGACCAAAGGGGTGAGATTCACCGAAGGTCTGGCCCCTTGTACGCCCCGCTCGAAAACCTTTGTTGGCATCAAAAACGTGGTCCATAGGCGTCCGGCACAGTCGTACTCTGGCTTTGTGGATGACTTCCTGCCACACTGGTTTCCTGTCGCCCTCTTCGAACCCATATGCCTCCGTCGACACTCCAAGAGGGCTGCGCGGCGGTTTTTGAGGTGTGCTCGGATGGGTTTCCAATTTCTCCAGTCGGTCTTTGGGATGTGGTGCAGCGTGGCCGATGAACAGCATGTAAAGGGACAAAGTGAAAGCCGGACCTATCTGTACCGGCCGGGATGGGTCGGCAGCATATTGAGTGTCTCCAAATGTCAGAAACATGCCGGCTTGCAACAGTCTAGACGGAGATATGCTGGGAGACATTGACGAGTTTAGACTCTCACCTGACGCAGTGATAGCCATGTGCAAGAGCGGTATATCTCTGTCGATACGGGCGAGGAGATCTTTCATGTCGTTGATGATGGCCTTTAGTTCGGCAAGTTGCTGCTCTCCATCGATGCTGCGCCGGACGGCGGCATAAGGCGCTTCTCCTGCTTCAGCAGCCTGCTCTACGCGACGGCCGAGCGCGATGATGTCCTGATGAAGGCCCTTGGCCAGGGGTAAAGCGGACTCCAAGAAGGCATTGCCTCTTCCAGACCTGGAAAGAGCTTAGCGGCTTGTGTCAGCTTGATGTTGCTCGAGGAGTTCTTACTTGAATTCAACAAGATCAATGGCTGGAGAGACGACCTAGAGGCGTGTTAGTCACACCGCTCTGATAGCCTCCATGGCAAACACCCACCTTAATCTTGGTGTCGAGGGTTTTCTGGAGTTTCTTCAGCTCCGAACGGACAGCTCTGTCATCCACCGTCTTCATCAGGCGTGAACACTGGGAAAAAGCGTAGGTCGAGGTCAGAGCTATACCTGACCGTATGGCCATGTTCATGGCCTGGGCTCCCAGTTTTGCGAGTAAGGCGTCCATGGCTGCTGCTGCTGCTGCTGCGACTCAGCAACTGCCATGCTGTTCCAAAAAGCCGGTAGGGTGCAACAACAAGTAAGATCCTGGCCCGCAGATTGAGATTGCGGAGCGAAGAATAAGTGTCGGGCGACAAACTGTTGGTCATTGAAGAAAAGCGAGAAATCAGAATCACTTGCACCTGGCCGTGACCGGGATCCTGAGGCAGGGCAAGGTACCTCAGGTTGCCATAGGTGAGAGAAATAGGCCAGTGACGATGCAAGCAAGCGCAGGTGCCCGATTAGGGTGGAGGGGTCCAGTGCGCACGACAGTGTGTGAGTCCATACCTCTCACGTGCCTCAGCGAGGGGCACTGTGGATGCAGGCGGCACAACTACCCCTCAATGGCTTGGATACAGTGCGACGTCACTCAAGCCGCCCAGGTAGGTAGGTAAGGCAGCACCCCGCCTTGGGGTGGATCAGGTCTCGACTCTGCAAAACTTGACCATTAGGTAGTGTACCAGATTTCCTACAGCCAGCGCAGGAGAAAGGGGAAAAAAAAGAAGGTTCATCGTAAAAGAAAGGCTGGACTCCGTCCAGCACTGTTTCCTTGGAATAGCACCTTGGTGTATTGGCCTCCAACCCAAGAGTGAGTCATTCCAGCCCGATTGCCGTCACTGGGTTCTTTCATTTGGCTCCCTCGAGGTGAGGTATCCGGTGTGCTCTGTGTCCTGTGTCCCGGCGTACCCTTTTGCCTGCTGGAAAAATTAACCCTCCAGCCCCTCTTTAAATCTTTCTTGGGCGCATCTCGTTAACGTCCCATCCCACTTCCAGTTCTGACCGCATCTCCCCGAATCCGCTCACCACCTCACCTTAACCTCCAACCCCTCTAAACCCCCGACATCGACATTCGCCCGCATCGATACATCGACCGCCCCGCCGCAGATTATCAACATGTCGAACCTCAACTCGTGGGAAGACGATCCGGCTGCCCAGGACGACAACCTGTCGCGCCAGGCTCAGCAGCAGCTTAACCTCAACCAACACAACCCCCAGGCTGGCTCCTTCCGTCCAGGCGCATCCTCCTTCACCCCTGGAGCTCAGTCCTTCCAGCCCGGTCAGCAGTACGGTGGCTACGCCCCTCAATACCAGCAGTATTATGGTCAAGGCTACGGCGGCGGCGGCTACCCTCAATATGGCGGCCAACAGGGATACAACTCACAGTACGGACAGCAAGGCTACAGTGGCTACCAACAATATGGTATGTAAATCATCTCTGTCCGCTTCCAATACAGACATCTTGACCATTTGACCTCTGCTGACAACTCGTAGGCCAAGGTCAAGGATATCCGCAATATGCCCAGCAACAACAACAGCCTCAGGCTCAGGCTCAGCAGCCTGCTCCCACCATCGCCAAGCGCCCGGCTGATGCTCCCGCTGCCGCCGCGCCGGCACCTCAGCCGACAGTGAAGAAGGAAGGCGGTGCCAAGGTCTTGAGCATCGGCGGCGACGCTCCTAAGCCCAAGGCCAAGGTCCTCTCTATCGGCGGTACCGCCGCTCCTGCTAAGGATGAGAAGAAGGAGGCTCCCAAGGAGGAGGCTAAGAAGGATACCAACCCAGCTGCTGAGGCTGGGGCCAAGGCGACAGCGACAAAGGCTATTGAGAAGACGGGTGCTTCGACCACTAAGTCTGGCAAGACCTCTCCCTCTCCCTCATCTGGCCGTTCCAGCCCGTCCGGTGGTGCCAGCAAGGGTCCTGTTCGCGAGGCCGATGCTGTCCAGAAAGAGCAGACAGCCGACGTTGACGAAGAGACTCTCAAGGAAATCTACGGCAAGGAGCACGTCAACATTATTTTCATCGGTCACGTCGATGCTGGAAAGTCGACCCTTGGTGGTTCAATTCTTTATGCTACCGGCATGGTGGACGAGCGAACGATGGACAAATACAAGCGCGAGGCCAAGGAGCTTGGAAACCCTTCATGGTACCTCTCGTGGGTCATGGATCTGACCAAGGAGGAACGATCTAAGGGAAAGACCGTCGAAGTTGGCAGAGGCTTCTTCGAGACGGAGAAGCGCCGCTACAGTATCCTGGACGCACCCGGCCACAAGACCTACGTCCCCAACATGATCGGTGGTGCTTCTCAGGCCGATGTTGGTATCCTCGTTATTTCTGCCCGCAAGGGTGAATACGAGACCGGTTTCGAGCGAGGTGGCCAGACCAGAGAGCACGCTATGCTTGCCAAGACCCAGGGTGTTAACAAGCTGATTGTCGCCATTAACAAGATGGACGATCCTACTGTTGAGTGGTCCGAGGAGCGCTATAAGGAGTGCACGACCAAGCTGTCCCAATTCCTTAAGGGCACTGGTTATAACTTGAAGACTGACGTCTACTTCTTGCCTGTGGCCGCCCAGCAATCCATGAACATCAAGGAAAGAATTCCTAAGGGTGTCGCTCCTTGGTGGGAAGGACCCTCCTTGCTCGAGTACCTCGACAACATGAAGGCTCTTGAGCGCAAGGTCAATGCACCCTTCATGATGGCCGTTGCCGGAAAGTACCGAGATCTCGGAACCATGATCGAGGGCAAAATAGAGGCCGGTGTTATCAAGAAGGGCATGTCCCTCGTTATGATGCCGAACAAGCAGAGCGTGGACGTTGCCGCCGTATACGGCGAGACCGAAGAAGAAACCCAGGTTGCGCAGTGCGGTGACCAGGTTCGTATTCGCCTCAGGGGCATCGAGGAAGAAGACATTCTCCCCGGATTCGTGCTGTGCTCGCCCAAGCGCTTGGTGCACAACGTTGCCACGTTCGAGGCTCAGATCCGTATCCTCGAGCTCAAGAGCATCTTGACTGCTGGTTTCAACTGCGTACTGCACGTGCACGCTGCCATTGAAGAAGTGACATTCGCAGCGCTGCTTCACAAGCTCCAGAAGGGCACCAACCGAAAGAGCAAGCTGCCGCCGTCTCACGCCAAGAAGGGCGACAGCATCATCGCCCGCATGCAGGTTATCGGTGGTGCTGGATCGGTATGCATTGAGAAGTTCGAGGACTACCCGCAGATGGGTCGCTTCACCTTGAGAGACCAGGTTCGTATGATTGGTTCGCATGGATTATTGAACGTCTGATGGCTGACATGTTGGGACATAGGGACAAACCATTGCCATTGGCAAGATCACGAAGCTGATTACGGATGAAACGGCTTAAATTCTGAACGAATGAAATGAAACTAAAGGTTGACTTCGGTTGAGAGGAGCTGGCTGAATTGAGTTCCCCTCTTGGAATGGCAGGCTCGCGAAGCAAGCGCAGAAAGAGTACAGAAAAGTTCTGGGCCATGGCCAATATGCATAGAGATTGACCTGAGATGGTGTAAAACGAGGACAGAGCGACGTCATGGAGGGCGGTAATGCCGTGGCGGCAATACGGACGGGCCGCAACGGGAGGGCTCCGCATGATAGAGACGTAGCATTCTGAGAATAGTAAGGGATGGGTAGGGGAGGTAGAACTAACAAAAAAAAATCAATCTCAAACCCTTCGAAGTAGGCGCATGACGATGGCTTCACGTTTTGACTCTCTTGGCCGAAGCAGGATTTAGGAATCACATTTTCCGAGGTGACAACCTTGAACTGTTGGCGTCCCGAGTAATCCCGATGATAGAGGATTTCTGCGGATCCGATGATGAAAGGTCAGGGGACGATAAGGATGCCCCTAGCGGTGTCGGAGAACCCGAGTTATTCTCGTGTCAGAGTGGGTTTAGAAACACCCAATGGTAGGGGTGCAATATCCGGGCAGGAATCAATGGAGCCGGGCTACGGCAATCGGCGGGCGGGGCGGCGGAGCCGAGGGGGGTCCCCGGCCTAACGGAGGCGTCCCAGCGTAGGTACTGCCTAGTCCAGCCGAGCCCAGCCCAGCCTAGTACGGATACTGAGATACAGTTGCCTGTGTTCTTGCGCCGTTCTCTCGGGAAACTTCGATCGTGGGGTTAGGTGCTGCGTCTGCCGCATGCACACATCTACACTCAGTCCGTTCGGCCAGAAGAGTTCACGGAGAATTGCAATCTCGTTTCTTGTTTCCCCGGGAACGTGTCAGGTCAAGTGATGCACAACCCCTTGATTGAGGGCGGTCTGCGCCTGAGAAGCTGACTCCTATTTCTTGAAAATTCGGCGGTCACGAGGGCTCGTGAAAGCCGGCATGTACGTAATAGCAACGTTCGTCAGAGCGAAAAAGACCCTAGGTGCAAAGGCGGCAATGGATTAACATTCAGCCAAGTGGCTACGTCTACATAGTAAAGCCCCCTGCTCTGTACGTACTGTTACGTTGCTGCGCTCTCATACTTTTCTAATCTTTGGGGGACCCTAACTGATATTCCAGGACGTGCTATCGTAGAAGTTAGGCGGCGGCGTCAAGGGGGCAACAGCAGTGGAAGTTGGTATTGCTTGCCGGAGAATGTCGGAACGAATAGCTGAAGGTAAGCCTCTCTGCATGAAGACGGAGGATGATTGGTCATGGGGAACGGGGCGCGGGGTAACTTGCACTAGATGCTCGGCTACTTGGAGGGTGCAAGGTGGGATTGCGGCGGGGCCAAGCGGCTCTCGAGCAGCAGCCAAACGTCATCCTTTGCAATGTTTGGGGCTCGTTTTGGGGCTGTTAATGACTGCTGCGGTGCTCGTTTCCGTGATGCTCCGATGGAGAATCAGGAATACGACAATGAAGCTAGGTATGCCAACTTGGACGAGATAAGGGGGGCGTGCGGTTGGGAAAACGGTCTTGTCAGTGGGATGGGATTTTGCTTCTCGCATTGCATTGCCGCCGCCCGCCGGTGGACACAGCCACGAGTGACAAGCAAAGGTGTTCCTAAGTATTTTCGTGGACGCCGTTTCAGCTTTTCCTCGACACATGCCGCTGAGAAGTGAGAGACGGAGAGATGCAACTACCACGCACGTCGAACCCGAACAGAAGACATGGGGAAGGGACAGGCGGACGGCAGCCATGTGCCGGTCACAGAGAGCAGACGAGACACGCGCGGAAGGGAGAGGAACACCGGAAGACTGGAACAAAGGACTCTGAGAAACGGGCATGAGAGGGCTGATGGAGCAAAAATGATGTTTAGACTTTCCGCGTTAGCGGCCCCGGCTTTGAGATGCGGCAAGATTCGAGAGCAGACGGGCGACCCAGCACAGCAGCAAGCAGGGCCCAGTCAGGAGTCATCAACGCTGGGAATGGCAAGGTAGCATAGCTGTAGGGCGAGCAGGGCCAGCAGATCAGACCAAAGGACCAAACGGGAACGCCAACGCCAACGTCGGTGACCCCATGAAGGCTTGGCCTGTTGGTGGGCGGGTTCGGGGGCGGGGGGGAGGAGAAGGCGGGAAATGGGAGATGGGAGATGCCATGGCTGGGGGAGATTGAGATTGGGTAGTAGACTGCCCTGGACACGGAGGCTTGCGCAGCGGCAAGGCACGCCTGCCACATTGGACAGCAGCACATGCGTGGAGGTCTGCTGTGGGAGTTTACGTACCCTTACCCAGGAACATCGGCCTCGCATGCGCCAGCTCAGCGCTAGGGACCTTACTCGAGTGCCTGATACAAGTAGCACATTTACGAATAGGTAGGTACCTTACAGAGCAGACAGCCCACCTCACCTTGCAAAATCTGGAAACCTTCAGAGAAAAGGTGCCTGTGCCAGTGGCAGCTTAAAGATGCCTTTATCCGAGCGAAGCGGTCTGTTTGATACTGACTCGATCATGCACTTTGACAAGGGAAAAGCAACGAGGAACCAAAGGCAGGTATGGGACATGGCATTGTGTGTTTGAACTAGAGTCCCCGCAAGCAGTTCCGTTCCGTTGCCCACCTCACCCAAAGATGCGTTTGGATAATAATTATCCGGGCGGCGGGTGGGATAATCGATCATCAAGCCAAGGGCCGTCCAATCGTGCTTGAGCTAAGGTAAGGTAATGTACGGCGTAAGGTAGGTAGGTAGGTAGGTAGGTACCTGAGGTACCTCAAGGGGAGGGATGTATCTTACGTGGCTGAGGTGGCATGCATGCGTGCCTCTAGAGCTAAGGTAGTGTTGGTATTGCCAGTGCCACAGGTACGTGTTCGTTCGGGCTGTCATTCTCAGCCTGAAGAACAGGTTCCGGAGGCCGCCCGAACTCTGGAGTTCAATCACAGATGCAAACCTCGAAATCTCGAAAAGCAGCCACGGGACGGGTTAGCCAGGATTCGGGAGCCCCAAGCCGACGCAACGGAGACGTACGGGAGCAGACTGCAGACTGTGGAGAAGCTGGCCCACAACTCTCCGTGACACACCACACTGCACCTGCACACCCGCGTTGTGTTGCCCCTCCCCCCCCTCTCCCCTCCAAGTTCCACGCCTTCCAGTCCATCCTTGGTCCTTGGTTCGCAGGCAGCGTATTGGATATCAATTACTCTTCCCTTGCAAATACATACATGGTTTGGCCCTTTCTCCCTGACCGCAAACTCGTCCAACCAGCGGACCAACCAAGCTACCGCCTACCTACGGATACACTACCTAGGTAGTCAACTGCCAACTAATAAACTGCTTCCAATTATCTATTCTATTCCAGGCCCACCTTGAATGCCCACTCCACCCAAGGCAACTAGCGTCCCGTCTTTCAGCTACGAGATGCTCCGGCCCCCCGCGATAACATGGCCCGAACAAAACACGACTGACAGGGTCGGGCCTCGTTATCTTGGGACGATGAGGCAATCCAAGATGCTCTGCACCTCACCATCTGCCATTTCTGACCCGTCCTGCACCACCGACCCCAACTTCCCACTAATGTCCAGCTAAACAGACACCCTTCCCGCACCCCTCCTTGACACCCCCCCAATTCAAGTACACCCCGGTTCTCTCCCTATTCCTCCTCTATCCCGAACCCGCACAAGGGTCTTCTCCCGTTCATCGAACCCGAGATAATATCGTGAAGCGCGCAGCAACGGCAAACCAACCACTGTCATTGCTGCCCTCGCCCCCGCGACTCCACAGGCCGCGCCCGTTCTTATAAGTGGAGGACCCCGTTCTGGCCCTTCTATCCTCGGTTCCGGTCTGAGCAAGCCACGAAGCAGCCTTGTCTACATCACCCTACCTACACGCTCACACTCCTCCAAGTGGATACGATTCCTTTTTGGATCCCTGAAAGCGGAAGAGAACACAAGCCTCCAAGCCTTTCCAAGCCTTCAACACCCGACTTCTTTCATCCCTCAGAATCTTTTATAACCATGAAGGATCCCGTCCAACGCAGTGCCTCTCCCTACACTGATCCAGCAGTAAAGGGCCCAAAGTCACAGATTCTCGCAGAAGGATACCAGGCAGATTTACGCAAAAGTTCGTCTCCTCTTCCTCGCCTCCTCGTCTAGTCACCTCCCCCAACCCTCCACCCGACTTCTTCCACTTAGACGCAAACCTTGTTTGCGTCTCGGACCTGAGCACCTTGATATATCCCATCGCTGCCTCCCGTTCACAGCTCATTCCTACCAAATTACCACCAACTAACATGTCGAACCTCACAGTGATTGTCAGCAACGTCAACAAGACTCCTCTCCACCCCGGTGGTGTTGCGTATGTTTGTCCTTGATACCCGCACAACCAAGAGACCAATCCAACTAACGTCCTTTCACAGCCCCCACCACGAGCACACTGAGCTCGGTATGACCAATTCCCCTTCTCGAGCCGACGCTCCTCAATGGCATACTTGCACGGCAACGAGCCTAGCTAACATGTTGGAACAGAGGAGGAGCTCCACGAGACTGCCCACATCGACTATGACCGCGTCGCTATTGTAAGATGATCGCCTCAGACATGTCGTATAAGGCACTGACACAATTCATCAGATTCCCAACCCCTCCGTTCCCGCTCTGTACGAAGATGCGCTGGTGAGTACATGCTCCAAGCAACCAGGTGGTTGCGCATTCCAGCTAACAAAGAATCGTAGGTGTACGAGACTGGTTCCGCCATCACCTCAAGTGGAGCTCTCACTGCCTACTCCGGAAAGAAGACTGGTCGCTCCCCTCTGGACAAGCGCATTGTCGAGGAGGACAGCTCCAAGAACGACATTTGGTAAGCTTGCTCCTGAACGCTTTTCGTAACGACACATTCGGTGCCCGGCAGTTTGGCTGGCGCTGACCATTCAGTGCGTAACCATTTGCTAACACGGCATTTTCCAGGTGGGGTCCTGTGAACAAGCCCATGTCACCCGAGGTAAGAGAAACCCCAAGTCGAGTCAGGATGCGGATGCAAGCTCCCAAGCAGCTGCTGCGGTTCCAGTCGGCTTCCTTTGTCCTGCCCTCAGCCCAGCCAAACCCGTCTCGACCAGCCTAGCCCTAGCTCGTTGCCTGTGCATTCCTCAGACACACGCATGCCCGCACATAGGTGCAGAACACACGTCTGGTCACACGACCATCTGTTGGCCAGCAAGACCCAGCAAAAATCACCATGGCGTCTCTTTGCAGCTTGGTTCAAATCCGAGTCAGCATGGCAGATTTCCCGCAAAGTCTTTGTGGTTGACGGATACGTCATGTTTCAGATCGACGCTGCATCTAGCAGCCGTGTTTCCACTCCCTTTGGCCCATTTTGCGCAAATATGATGCGCATTGATTGGCACGTGTGGTGGAGGGTCTCAATCGAGATGCTTTCGTCCGATGTGCGCGGGTCGGCAGCAGGCTGGAGCTGGCTGACTGGTGTGGGCTTCGAGTTGGGCGTGCCGTTCTTGCGACGACATGGTCTCGTGCCGTGTGCGCTGTGTCGTCATAGGCTGCCGGCGCTGCCCCTCCTGTCTGCCCCTTTCGCTTTCCCCCTTCGACCCAGGAAGTGCAGGTGCAGAATGCCGGCCCCGCATTTTGGATGCAGGCCGAGCTAAACTCTACCGCCCCCTGTTGTCCTCCCCCGCAATGCTGCAGATCCACACTCCTGCTTTTCCCGGCCCTGGGCCCACATATGCACCGAGTCGACCAGTCACCGAACGAGCGCTGACATGTGAGAATTCTAGGTCTGGAAGATCAACCGTGAGCGTGCCATCGACTACCTCAACACGAGGAATCGCATCTACGTCGTCGACGGTTACGCCGGCTGGGACGAGAAGTACCGCATTCGTGTCCGCGTTATCTGCGCCCGCGCCTACCATGCTTTGTTCATGAGGAACATGCTCATTCGCCCTCCTCGCGAGGAGCTGGAGCACTTCCACCCCGACTATACCATCTACAATGCCGGCTCTTTCCCCGCCAACCGATACACCGAGGGTATGACCTCCGGCACCTCGGTTGCCATCAACTTCGCTGAGAAGGAGATGGTCATTCTCGGCACCGAGTACGCCGGTGAGATGAAGAAGGGTGTCTTCACCGTCCTCTTCTACGAGATGCCCATCAAGCACAACGTCCTCACCCTCCACTCTTCTGCCAACGAGGGCAAGAACGGCGATGTTACCCTCTTCTTCGGTCTTTCGGGTACCGGCAAGACCACTCTGTCCGCGGACCCCCAGCGTGCCCTCATCGGTGACGACGAGCACTGCTGGTCCGACCGTGGTGTCTTCAACATCGAGGGCGGATGCTACGCCAAGACCATCGGCCTGTCTGCCGAGAAGGAGCCTGATATTTTTGGCGCTATCCGCTTCGGCTCCGTCCTTGAGAACGTCGTTTTCGACCCCGAGACTCGTGTCGTCGACTATGATGATTGCACCCTCACCGAGAACACTCGATGCGCCTACCCCATTGAGTACATCAACAACGCCAAGATTCCCTGCAAGTCAGACTCTCACCCCTCCAACATCGTCCTCCTCACTTGCGACGCCCGTGGTGTCTTGCCCCCCATCTCCAAGCTGGACAGTGCCCAGACCATGTTCCACTTCATCTCTGGCTACACTTCCAAGATGGCTGGTACCGAGGATGGTGTGACCGAGCCCCAGGCCACCTTCTCCTCCTGCTTTGCCCAACCCTTCTTGGCCCTGCACCCCATGCGCTACGCCAAGATGCTTGCGGACAAGATCGAGCATCACAACGCGAACGCTTGGCTCCTCAACACCGGTTGGGTTGGTGCTGGTGCTGCCCAGGGCGGCAAGCGCTGCCCTCTCAAGTACACTCGCGCCATTCTCGACGCTATCCACTCTGGCGAGCTTGCCAAGGTCGAGTATGAGACCTACGACACCTTCAACCTGCAGGTCCCCAAGACTTGCCCTGGTGTTCCTTCAGAACTGCTCAACCCGAAGGCTGCCTGGACCGCGGGTGGTGACAGCTTCAACACGGAGGTCAAGAAGCTTGGTGTTCTCTTCAACGAGAACTTCAAGAAGTACGCGAGCGAGGCGACAGAAGATGTCGTCAAGGCTGGCCCCGTTGTTTAAGCACAGAGCATACCTATATTAGCGTTGCTTATTTCACGGGTTGCATGTGACGGGCTATGACAAAGTTTCTTCTTTTAATCACCATGGGTTCCGGGAAATTGGGATGTCGATGAGGAGCTCTCGACACATCACGATGCCGCTGATGGGATCGCGGCCTTGAGGTTTTATTTACTGTTAAAAATAGGAGTCATGTGTTCTGGGCTTCATTTGATAGAATGAAAATGAAAGCAAACTTGAAGCAAAACAGTTGAACTATACTAAAAGTGATGCGCACGGCACAACGCCTTCGGACATTTGATCACCTATTCATGGATTTGAAGTCAAGATATATGACTCGACTATCAATTGGGCACCATTGTGCAAGAGGTATTTAATGTGCGGACCGCAACGATGAGGAACTATCTGGTTGTAGTGGGTTGTGCGTGTTTTTGTCGTAAGTTGGTTAGTCAAATGGCTACCACTTTTGGGCACAAGTCATGCATTATCACATGTCCTCAATCATACCCCACGTGCTCGCAGGCAATATTTCCCCAGGTTCCACGTCTCTCCAACCGGTGTGCTTCCTCACCAGTCTCGAGATGATATCTTCTCCGCGACGATCCAGTTTACATAGCCAAGACCACGAATGTGTGCGTCTTTGCCATTTCTTACTTCCCAGCCTTCCATCCTGGCTCCGCACGACCTCATCAGCGCCTCAACCTCGTCGGGCGTTCTTGTCCTTAGCGCTGAGATGTATCCGTCAAAAACCAGAACGAACGGCAGGATAGGGACAAGGTATGTGAATATGAGCGCGTTGAGCGAACCCAACTTCCACGCATGAAGGGGAGCCAGGAGGAACACGCCAATGCCAAGGATGGCGGGTAAAATGATGGAATAGAGGTCGCGACCTTGAAGCTCGAAAATGGCGAAACCGTCCGAGGTCTCGAGCGTGTTTTTCAAGATTGCCTTGGCCAATGGGTCATCGAAATGATGGAAGGCCAGGTTGAACAAGCGGAAGATCTTCTTGTCCTTGCCGCGGTACCCAGCGAGCAGATCACGGGGCGCATTTGCGGCGTCGACGCTCTTCGGTTCGTAGCCAATGTGCTCGCTCTTAGCAGCGGCGCGCGCCCAGCTCTCAGGATTTGGCCACAGGTCGGTCAGGACAAAGTCGACGTTGGGTTGCTTCTGAGCGGTAAGATGGCGGTTCACGGCCCGCTCGATGGCCGGGGTGGGGCCTCCCGAGCCGGCGCAAAAGTCGATGAAAGTGTAGGAGGAGAGTCGTGGACCAAGGGTTCGCTGGAGGATTTGGGCGGCGATGTGCGCGGGCGAGGCGGTTTAGAGGACGGGGAACTTGTTGACCCAGGTCGCGTGGAGGCCTTCTTGGACAAGAGCGCGGAGGAAGGACGGGAACCTGAAGGTGCGTGGGTTATCAGCTCTTGATGGCGGAGAACGCAGGCGCACTGGTCTTTATACACACCATGGCTGGTCGTCAATCTCGAACAAGTGGAAGCGAGGGACGAGAGGGGCCATCGTGATGACGTCGGTATTCGGCCGGTTGGTGTTGCGGTACAGTTGGCAGGAAAGCTGCAAAATGCTAAGCAGCAGGTGACAGAGGATATATCGTCAAACCCTTGCAGGTGAGAGTTTCGGCATCAACGCGGCATGTGACGCGTCCGAGGCTGGACCTCAATGCACTGAGAAGCCAAACAGTGCCCGCGATCGCAAGCAACGCAGCAGATTGGACGACGTCTTGTTGAGGGTAAATCAAACAAGTGTTGGGTTCCTTGCACAGTTCGTGCCGAAGCTCCAGCAGGGACGGAAGCTATCGCACTCGCTACGGGCCCTTAACTGCCAATTGAGACAGGGACAGCTCCAGGACAGGGGTCCAGAGCCCCCGGTTCAGGGCATCAAACTCCAAATGTTCCCTTGTGGCACCCCGCCGCCAGGTCAGGTCGGATCCAATCTCCATTCCATCGTCGCATGTGAAGCAGAAGCATAATATCTACCTTAGGTAGGTACGCAGTAGGCACCTTACCTACCCAGGTGCCAGTGGCAACTCAGCCTCCCCAGCGGATTTATTAGGTACCTAGGTACCTAAGGTGAGATGGTACATGCTTGCAATGGAACCTAGGAGGTACGCAGTGGAGGTCTTGAAAGGGCCACCTCAGAGGGGCTGGGAAGCTCCCTCCTCCCCACTGGAGCTGTGGTCCGGACCTGCGGGAACCTGTCGGGAATGACTGCCTAGGTTTCTGGCAAAGCCCCAACAGAGGCAGTCAGTTCCAATCACTTCGCTCTCACTGGACAATTCCGACACTTGAGACTCCAACCCCCGCGACCTCCGTGATCGTGCTGCCGCGTTCACTGTGTGTTCAAGGCTCAGACCATTCGGCCGTGCCTCTTAGAGCCAGTCCCCTTTGACCAGACTAAGGCGAGCCTCGGCGGGCATTTGTGAGTGCGAATGATACTCGAGGTTGATGCAACTTCTTCGACCCTGTGCCCGCATCCTCCTTCGTGCCATAGACTCGTCTGACGTGGATACGAGGCTCAACGAGCTTCAGCATCATCAGATCTCTGGAGTTAGATCGATATCAATTGGCAATCTTCTCTGTCGATAAAGAGTATCACAGCATGGGCTACCTCAACATCCCAACGGTACTCGTGGCCGGAGCAGTCGCCCTCTTTTTGTATGTCGTATTTGGACAACCCAAGCTGAGACGGAATGGCGTCCCGTTGAGGTAAGCTATAAGCCACATTTCAAATGACACGCGATTCCCGGACAAGAAGGGCGTGGAGTATCTGGACATACAAAGCCATGCTGACTGGTTTTGAGACGCCCACCTGACACATTACCGCTGGCTGGGAATGGCATCAACTTTCTGAGAGACCGCCAGAAGCTATTTGACTGGTTCACCAAGTGTGAACAGCTTCATGGCTACGAAACATTGCAGATCTCGGTTCCGAGCTTGCCGCCTGGGGTCATCATCAGTGACCCTAAGAACCTCGAATACGTGTTCAAGCATGAAGGCATCTTTGCTAAAGGCGAGTTTTTCAAGGGACGGTCGCGGGATCTGTTTGGTGAGTGCTGAGACACGGCTCTGGCGGGAATCTCGGTGAGCTCATTCATCTCAGGAAATGGCATCATCAATGTAGACGGTGATTTGTGGAAGGTCCAGCGGAAAGCTGGGCTAAACTTCCTCAATACATCCAACCTGGGGGTTCTCACAGACGTTGCCTTGCCGCGGTATCTGTCCCAAAGCGTAGCTTTGTTACAAGAAAGGGCTTCGAGTGGTGTCTCGGTCGATTTACAGGGCGTATTTCACGAAATCACAACTCAGCTCATGGGAAAGATGGCTTATAACGTATGTTCATCTCGTGACCTGACACCAACGAATCTGCGATGGAGTCTGACGGTGGCTAATGAGCGTTCAGATGGAAATGCACGCCGAAGACGAGTTTGGCTTGGCCTTCGACTACGCGTCTGGCGCAACGGCCGAGAGATTTCAGAATCCTCTCTGGTTTATCACGGAAATTGTCACTGGAAGGCGATTTCGAGAATCAATCTCCATCGTCAAGTCATTTGGTCAAAGGATCGTATCAAGTGCGACGGGTGACAGTGAAAAGTGTGCTGGAAAGCCGGTCGATACGGTCTCGGCGGAAGAGGCCGTTGACAGACTGAACGATATCTCAGGGAGCCTGATCCAGTCCTTGTTGGACGCCATTGGCGATGAGCAGCTAGTTGCGGACGCCGCGCTGAACTACCTCTCTGCAGGCAGAGACACCACAGCGCAAGCCCTCACATGGACCTTTTACCTCTTGATGAAACACCCCGACGTTGTGGTAAAGATCAGAGACGAAGTCGACAACCTCACAGCAGGCAGCGAGAAAAGCTTTGAGAAGACCATTTCCGAACGATGCAATCCGACGTCAACGCCATACACATTCGCAGTTTTCTGTGAAGCTTTGCGCATCTTCCCGCCCATTCCTTTCGAGATCAAGCAGGCTGTTCAAGCCACGACACTTCCAGACGGAACATTTCTACCGCAAAACTCCGTCATCGTTTGGTGCACTTGGGCAATGAACCGTTCTCGGGTTACTTGGGGCCCAGATGCAGACCAGTTCCGCCCTGAGCGCTGGCTGGTTGATGGCAAGGTCCTCAACAAGACTACATCCGAGTTCCCGGTGTTCAATGGCGGACCTAGAACTTGCTTAGGCAAGAAAATGGCTGAGATTATAGCCGTCCAAGTCATTGCCACTGTGGCCGGGCTTTTCGAATGCGTCAGAGTTGACGCCTTTGAAAGAGTCAGCAAGAGTAGCCTCACACTGCCCATGAAGGACGGCCTGCCTTGCATGGTGCAAAGCAGGCACGACGTGTGCAGCAAATGACGAAGTTTGCGGCACCCTCGCGATGTAGTCCCCTCGCTGAATACTTGGCATGTCATAATAAGCGATACCCTGAGCCTTACATTGGCATTATGAACATTTAAGCCAGAGCACATATTCTGTCGGTCATTTGACCAACCAAATTGAGGGGGCGGGAGTAGAGTTCCAACGTGACAAACCGACGCAAAACTTGCAGAGCACGTAGATCGTGGTGTAGTTGGTTATCACGTCAGTCTAACACACTGAAGGTCTCCGGTTCAAGTCCGGGCGAAATCATCCTTTGGGCGAATGGTTTAGTGGTATAATACTCGCTTAGCATGTGAGTGGTCCAGGGTTCGATTCCCTGTTCGTCCAGCTTTTTGCCTGTAGAGACCCCGTAATGATGTTCTCTGGTCATTGCGTTGTTTTTGACGTGTGGTCATGGCTGTTGAAGGCCATATGAGATGGTGTGATGGGATGCTTGGTTGTGCTGTGGTGTAGCACTACTTGTAATGAAGCACCTAGAGCGGACCTCTACTGTAGAGAGGAAGTGCGGGGGCTGCTTGCGGATTGTTTATGTGTTTGGGTATTGTTATGCTACACGCTGTGGAATCGAAAAGCGAAATAACAAGCCGAATGATGTTAAGAATGTCGAGGGCCTGACGTCGATGGCCCAGCTGCTACAACTGAAGCCATACTTGCTCCCTCGGCCTAGCTTTCGTCTTGCTGTTGTATTCTATGTTCTCCGGGTATTGACATTTGTGTGTTGATTGTGCATGCATATACCTGCGACTTTTGAACTGGCGAAAGTGACATCTGCTTTCAGTGGCTAAGCACTCATGAAATTCTACTTCATAGTACTATTTGCGGGCATTTCTGGTGCTGAAGACGTCCCAAGGCATTCTCATTGCAGATCTGCCAATATTTGTGGCTGCCATCGATATGTCTCAGCCACGAGGCAGAAATCTGGGCTTACGTGCGTGGCAAGAACACGACCAAGGTTGTACTGTCTTTCACAAAGTGTTTGCTGTGCTGCGCTTGTAATGACTGAGTACTTTACTTGTCCAACGTAGAGGTGTTCACACGTCATCACATCTCTCTCAGTGGCACTCACGATGGTGTCACCGTGTCATTGGTGTGCATCAACGTATTAAATAGAAGTCGCGACTCGCAACGTCCGGGTTTGAACTCAGTTCTTTCAGCATCAGAGCTAAAAGTTGTATTCGTATCAATATCTCCAACGTCATTATGTGTCTCCCGTTGCGCTCGAAAAAACACCGTATCGAAAATTCCTCCGAGAAACCCAACTCTGAGACTCGGCCTGCAAAGGGTCAGTACTGGGGCTCGATGCCAGGCCATAGTCATCTTGGAGGCGGAGCTCACCAGGCACAATTCTGCAACTCCATGGAACGGAGAGGTCGCCCGGCCCCGAGTGTTTACGGAGGACCCGTGGGGTTCTAGGACGCGGTCTGCGTCCAAAGAGGAGGATCATGGGTCACCTGCAGGAGGTTTCCGATGAGAAGATCGACAGGGTACGTCGCTGAGCTTGGTTCAATGTCTCAAATTCTGTTCTTCTCTCGCCCTAGGCCAGATGTGTCTTTCATTGCGCTCTAAGAAGCACAACCCCGAGAGCTTTGCACTAAGCCTCGTCCTTCCGAAACGCCGCACTGGGGCACCATACCCATGGCCGGCTACTATTATCCTTCCAGCAGCGGGCAGAAGACAACGTACTCTGACTTTGACGCTCGTATCGGCAGCCACGGACGTTCAAGTCAAAGAATGTGGGATTGGTGTGATTATCCCGGAGACAACAAGGTCATGGGTTTGGGGGATCAACGGGAACTGGAGGAGATGGCGGTGGTGGTGACGGAGGGGATGGAGGTAGTGATGGAGGCGGTGCATGATGAATATTAGGGAACATGGTGTTGCTAAGATGCGAGACGCAAAACCGATGCGCATGTTTTGGATAATGGCAATAAAAATAAGCCACATGCAATAGTTCTTTCCTTGCTCCGAAAAGCCAACATCAACAAGTTTTGTCAAGAAGTGTCGTCCAATTGAAACCAAAACCTGGGGCACGATGCCCGGTTGTAACCATCTCTACGACGGCCGACACCGCGATGAGTGCAGCAGTCGCTCAAGTCGGGGCAATGGTGGGGGATCGACATGCCGGCGCTGTTTCGGCCGTGGCTATACGAACTCCGGACATCGCCAGAAATCGTGCAAATACACAGAGTATGGATGACTTCAAAGCGTCTGGTAAGACTATGATGGAACATAAGTCTTGTGTTCTTGTCGAGGAAATTTGCAGGAGGCCCAAGGTCCACAGGCGGGAGGCACGTAGATGGCCTACCCGGAGGGAAGAGAGGGTGTGTTATTCTGTGCATTACTCACTCCTCTTCGTCTGATGTTTCCCATCCATGGAATTTGAGTTTTCCTTCACCAAGATCAGAAAAGGCACTCATCGTCCTCGTCCCCGCATCGGCCAACTGGACCCCAAACATTACCCTCCGCCGCTCAATCAAAACATCTTTTTACCTAAAGCATTGCGGACAATATGTCCGATACCGAGTCATAGCTCTTCAGCAACCTTAGAAAGAATCCATTACTGCATCTTCATAATCAACATGTGCCTGCCATTACGCTTCAAGAAGCGTTTCTCCAGGAGATCTGGCGCCAGTTCGCCTCCCTCAGCGACACCATATTGGGGCTCTCTACCGAGGCCCGGCTATTACTATCCCTCGAGCGACGGCCAGGGCACAGCGTACTATGACCCCAGTGCCCAGCCTGGCGAGAGCAGAGAGGATGTTCGCGGTGCAGGCTACTACGGTGGTCATGGTTTTGGAGGAGGTGGAGGAACTACGGCCGGGAATGGGAAAAACGTCGGTGGGTACGGAGGGAGTGGCAGACTTAGACTTTCAGGGCGAAAGGAAAGACTTAAATAAGAAGATATCGTAGCATGGCTCAATGGATGGTAACATCGGGGGTCTATTGAGGACAACCTATAACGATGGAACAAACGGCACAGGATAGCAGCTGCGTATGACAAGGAGAGGCGGAAGGGCCTTGGTGCAGGTACCTAATGAACAAGAAATCATCCATTCCTGAATAGTATGAAAAATATTTAAATCGGCCCCTAATGACAACATTATCAATGAAAATGATAATGCAGGAAAAGCGAAAGGCACGGCCATGGGATGGTATATCAACAGCCCCAAAAAAGTGCAGACGGGGTCTGGTACGATGAACCACGGGCAAAAAGACTCATTCATCTACTGAGAGCTTGCAGTCTATGAAGAGTAGATGAAACGAATCCTCCATATCCTTGGACGCCTTCGTTCGCAAAGTGTCAATCACCCAGTGCAGGTCCCAAACGGCCACCCACAGTGACAGTCACACCGAACATGCATGATGACAGCCTTCTTGGCACGTCAGAGCTGCATGTACGCCACCTTTCCGGATGTTCTTGCATATTACCCTGGCTTACGCTGTTGGATTTTACTCTTTTAGTACCATGTAAGCGCCCTACTTTCTGCATTTGATAACCCCCCCGGGAAGAAGACATTTGCAATGTCCTCTTCGTTTGCTGCAATGCCGGTATTCTCTCCGAATGCATGTGTCTCTTGTACCGCAGCTCGTTGAGACCATGGATGATGGTCGCCCTGACCTAGACTTATGTTCAGGTACGTGCTGATCCATTTGATCAAGTATATTCATTCCATCAGCCCTGGCAAAGTGGAACTGCAGCTCTTAGAGTGAGGCGATGACAGTTTGCTGGTTCCTCTAGTATCTGACGTTATGCTAAGGGTTAGAAGACGCGACTTTTCATTCTTCAAGAGCGATGTAGATGCCGGTGCAGGTACCGCCCAAGTGCTCAAGGTACTTACGCAACTGTGCAAGTGCCGAACAGGGGTCGCAGGCTGTGCGTGGCTTGATTGAGAGAATGATTTGTTGGAATCGTCGCCTTGCTCACGGGAATTGGACGGACGTCCAACGATACCGGAGGCACAGCCTCAAATAATAGCATCTTATCAGATTTGATCTTATCTGCAGCTGCCGCTGTATTTTCAGTTCCATGACTCCATTCCCGCCAGGTCCATTGGGTGCAATGCCCTGTCGAGAGTGGATATCCCGAGGCAGGCTGAGCGGCGAAGCTCGCTGTACCGGTGTATGAGGACCGATGAGCAGACCACTTCTGCCAGGCATCAGTTGCCTTTTTTCTTTCGCCTTGATGGGCAGCTTTTTGATACTGGTATATAGGTTACAGAAAGGAGTTTTCGAATAGAAAGGAGGATGTTCTACAAGGCAGTCTTGTGAGAAATATCTTGCTCCAATATGCCCGCCATAGATGTTAGAAAGTCTGGCCAATACAGCCCACCGAATCTCGCCCAACCGAGGGTCGAAGAACCCCGAATTGACGACCATGTTGTTGAAGAAACGGTCTCTGAGGACTTGCCATCTAGCCTCAGCGAGAAGTACCCATCAGAGAACGAAAGCCCTGTCGATTCAAATGACTACGATTCACGATGCTTGGGCAGCGTTAATGAGAGCTCGTCAGAGCACGGCGCCCCGGAAGCATCGGAACTGCCTCCTAACGGCAGTCCTCGTACGGGTATCCCCGGCCTGCATGGGGGAGCCCGGCAATCAGTTCTCTCACCCTGGCTTTCCGACATCTACCGTCTCTTAGTGTCCATCCTTCTCCTCGCCGCTATTTACGCAGTCCTCCTCTCACAAAATAATAAGCTTCAACGAGATTGGAACATCCACATCACCCTCAACTCCATCGCCAACATTCTCTCGACATTCTTGCGAGCTTCCATCGCCACCGTCGCCGCGGAGATCATCTGCCAAACACGCTGGACGTGGTTCTGGTCTGTTCGGTCGTCAGACCCAGATCGCCGCATGTTGGATCTGCAGCACTTCACCAACGGCAGCAGAGATGCGTTTGCGGCCTTGCAGCTCGCAAAACTTGTCAAGTGGCGCAGCCCCTTGACGCTCATGGCGACCATTATCTTCGCAACATCCTTTGCGATTGGGCCTTTTGTCCAGCAGGCCATCAAGACCGTCGAGCGCACCTTGCCGGAGGCCGGGAAGCCTGCTAGTATTCCCATAGCGCGGAACATCAGCGCGGCGCCTTACTTCCTCGGAGACTCCTCCGTTGTGCTGAAGGCGAGTACTGTCAACGCCTTACAAGCTGCTCTGTTGAACCCCCGTGGCATCAAAATCGTGCCAAACTGTCCCACGGGCAATTGCACTTTTACTGGGTTGAACTCGGGCGTGTCAATTGCTTCAATCGGGGAGATCACACATGCCTCTGCTGGAATATGTGCAGAGTGCACCGACGTCAGCTCTTCGATTGCAGCAACATTCGATGAGTCGACTAAGAACCTGTCTTTGCCTAACGGAATGGAGCTTTCCCTGTCTCAGGGGTATGAGACGAAAATGATCTTCCGACCGGGTGACCTTTCGTGGGCTGGCGGTATCATGTCGGAAAATGCACGCTCCCTCGCCGGCCTGGCGCTATCTAACACGACTGTCCTCGCTGTAGAGAAAGCAAGCAGTGATGGACAAAACAAGTCTACTACCGACTCCTTGGCTTTGTCGTGCTCGTTCTACGCGTGCTTGCGAAGCTACTCGGGCATGGTTCAGGGGACGGAGTTGAGGGAAGAACTTCTGTCTCAGGTTCCCATGCGCAAATCTGTTTCCAATGGTACTGCAGATTATGTCGCTCCTCTTTCGCCCTGTTTGAAAGATGGTAGAAACTACACTGCGGAAGCTATCACGGAGGGCCGTGATCTGACCTCGTTATGGGCACCCCAGAAATGCATCTACGGCATCTCAACGGTCCTCGCGACCAGACTTGGACCATTCTTAGATGATACGTACAACGCGACATGCCTTTGGTGCGAAGACCAGCTCTGGCTTTCGGACATTTGGAGCATCGCAGATCGGTTCGCGGAGCTTTCTATCGCCCTGACCAACCAGTTCCGACTAGGACTAGGTGATCCTGCAGGATCTCAGGCAAAAGTCGATGGCCAAGCCCTTCAGTATGTTGCATTCTTTGTCATTGACACAGACTGGCTCATTCTTCCTACTTTAGTGTTGGCTCTAGAGGCAATACTACTAGGGCTGATCATTGCGAGAAGCTGGAAGCTAAGGAGCGGTGAGAGCGTTTGGAAAAGCAGCGTGCTACCGTTGATATACTACACTGATCGGTTCAGGGGAGACGAACGTCATGAACTGAGGGAGCAGCAGGCATTGATGAGTACGAAAGAGATGGAAGACGGAGCCCGAGACACTCGCGTGCAGTTTTCTCGGGTTCGCAAGGAGGAAAGCAAGACCTTTCGACGGTTCATTAGATAAGGTAACGTTACGATCAATCGATAGATCCGGGATGCTCCAGAAAGACGGAGTCTGCCCCGCAACTCCGGCTCCGAGCGGGCACGGGCCTGCCGTGGTCCGGCCTTCAATTCCGGACTTCGATGGATTTCAACAGCTGTAGAAACAAAGCTCGTCTTTCATCCGTGTAATACAAGAGAGTGAAGCATCAAACGACGCTCTTCTTTAACGGCCAAATTTCTCGAAATGAGCGGGATCCGCCCGGAGTGCTGAATATGCTCTTACCCCCACACCCCTGCATCGGCCCCGTGCAGATCAGGGTCCAGAAACCCTCCTGCATCCACCACAGCCCACGCAACGAAACATGAGCATCATTCCCGGCACTACCAGCATCCTAGGTCACCAACTACTGTGAAGCGCCGATGGTTTAGTGGTAAAATTCTCCGTTGCCATCCAGCAGCGTCGGGGAGCCGGGGGTTCGATTCCCCCTCGGCGCAATCTTTTGCTCTGGGCGTGAAATGGCCCGTAGTCATGTCTCCTTTTTTGGTAGGGGATTGAGTAAACAGTGATGAAATATGAATGAATGCTATGTGTAACCCGCTTGGCAACCGGCTGATTAGAGAGACAGAAAGAGAGACATGTATGGTACAGGATGTACAAAGGAATGACCACAACCTGAGGTTCGACGACAGACCTCACGACCTCCCAGACGGCGCACTCGAACTCGACCTCCGCCTCTGGGTCCCCGGCCTCGCGTCACCATTCACCCTCCCGTTCTGCTGCCCCTTCGCCATCGCCTGCGAAGCCGCAATCACAACCGTCTGGTCCGACCACAGCCCGACGCCGGGATGTATCACATTAATCGTGTCCTCGCTCTCCTCCATGACGACCTGCGGGAACAGCGTCGCGCACACGTCCCCGGGGCCGCCCGCCGCCAGCTTCGACCGCGCGCCGTACTCATCCCACATCCGCGGCCGCTGGCCCTCGTCAATCTCCTCGATATCCTCGTCCTCGAGGTCCTCGCAGAGGACGAGCTGCTTGGAGCGCTGCAGCTCAGCCCACATCTTGACGCCGGCCTCGAAGAAGCGCGTGAGACGCTGCTGGAGGGGCAGGTACTTGGTCGCGGGCACGAAGGCGCACAGCTCGCGGTAGACCTCGTCCTTGGCCTGGGCGGCAACGGCTTTTGCGGAGTCGTTGCGGTCGCAGGCGGCGAGGATCTGGCAGCGGAAGATGGTAGCGCGCTGGACGTCTTCGGAGAGGTACTCGAGCACGTCGGCGCCGGCGTGGTGGATGTCTTGCGGGAGGAAGAAGGGCTGGAAGATGTGGGAGCGGAGGAACTTTGCGATGACGGCTTGGGCGACGAGGCAGCGTAGGTCTGGGGTCGAGCCGGACTTGGGGATGGGGACGCGTTTGAGGTAGTCGAGCTGGTGGGGGAGGGAGACGGTGTTCTGGTAAATGTTAGTCTTGTGATGGTTGGAGTTGGCGGGGTAGAGGGATGGGGGCTTACCAGTGAGTTATCTGGTTCTTTGAAGAACTCGGTTACCAGGCCTCGGGATTCTTCGGCGAATGCGTCTATTTCGCGGCGGCTGTGGTCTGTTAGCTGTCTTTCCATCAAACTTCATGGTGGTTAACTTACAATCTGGCAAGCTCCCGATCCTCGTAGTCGTGCAAGAGGTTGACCCCGACGTCCTTGTGCAGTTGGCGGAGTTCGCCGTCTAAGACGGTGAGTTCCGCTTCCCGCTGTTGAAGATCTGCCGCCAGAAGCGTCTTTTCTCTCCGACAGCTGCTGCAGCTCCGCGACCCTCTGCCTCGCTGCTTCGGCCTCTTCCTCCTTCTTCTGAAGATCTTGCTGCGCATCCGCGAGCTTCTGGCCGGTGGCGGTGTTCTCGGCCTTCGTCTGGTTGTGGACGCCGACTCTCTCCTCGAAGCCTTCGATGAGCACACGGCGGGCCTCCTTTTCGGTGTCGAGCTCGGCCTTGAGCTGGCTGACTTTGGTGTCCGTCTCTTCCTGGATGAGTCTGACCTTGGTTTCTGCCTCTTCCTGGATCAGTCGGACCTTCTCGTCAGCCTCTTTCTTCGTGAGCTCCACCTCCTGGTCTTTGGCAGCCAGCGCGTCGTCCCTGTCCTTCTTGACGGCGTCGATCTCGTCGTTCTTCTCCTCGACTTCCATCCGTAACCTCTTTTCGCTCTCCATGAGCTTCTCGAGATCGGGAAGGCCGCCGAGTTCCCTCTCCATGTTGTTTGCGGAAGAGACCATGTTGCGGATGGCTTCCAAGAGCTTCGAGCCCTTGAAGGCCCCTTTGCCATTGCCGTTCGTCATGCCGTTGGTGGCGGGCTTCGTCTTGGATTCTGCTGCCATCTTTGCGAGAGGGTTGGGGAAAGGTGCGTGATCAGAACAGTCTTCCTTTGATCGCACAGAGTTCCGAGAGAGGACATTATATGCCCCGGACTTCACAGCAAGACCGAGCCCAACGCCGTCGCTGAAGACTCGCTTCATTGGCCGCCTCGAACGTATGTTGGCCCGGGTCACATCTCATGATTTGCCAATGTCGGAGGCCGACTGAGCGGATGGTGTGTTGTTCGCATGTGGTGGCGGCTCATTCGTCGAGCTCGCCTCGTTGGGTTTTTCGTCCAGTCGAGAACGGGCTCGGTTCGCCTCCTCGGGCATGGTCGCGCTACATCCGGGCTGCACGTCTGTCTGGTGCGGGGTGGCCGGGACCGTAGCCGCCGGCGAGGCTGCGGGGCGGGATCGAGAACGGTTGGAGAAGACGGCGCATCGGAACATGTAAGAGTCGCTGGAAATAGCAGTTGTGGCAGGACGGGATATCTTATCGGGTAGCAATGGGCACACGACCGTCGACAGTCGCGTCGACCCAGTCGTCTTGTCAAGCGCCAACTGGCGCGCGCGGGGGAGAGGAACGTTGGGCAGACGCGGACGTGTCAGATTTAGGCGATTGCCCAACCTGTGCCCGAACGCCGATAACCGACTGCCCGCAAGTTGTCTAGGCGTAGCCATCTGGGAGCATCCGTCTCCTGTTCTCAAAGAGATACAAGAAGATCTCTTGTGGCTCCCCGCCCAACATTGGCAGTGGCATCGCGGCCTTTTCCGTAACCGCCCAACCATCCTTCTTGACCAGTTCCCACAGTCGATCTTCGTCAGCGTGGCGGACCTTCATCGCCACCAACACTCGAGTGACAACTGGTTTATCTTCGGCCATTGCGTTATTCTGCTTGTGGATGGCTGACCAAGTGTCAATCAGAGAAGGCAGCGCATCGGCGTTGTAGGTGCAGTCGCTCAAGACGATCAGATCCCAGTGCGTGTCTTCGACGAGTGGCCCAAACGAGCCGTCCCGACCTTCGTCCCAGTCGAGCTCTTCGAACTGCGGCTCAATGTGATTGCTTCTCGACAGTTCAATGTTGGAAAGAACTCGCTCCTCGGCTTCGGAGAGGTCCGTGATCACAAGTCGACCCTTTCTCGACATAGTCTCCCGGCCCAGCATATGAGCAAGTCCGAGACCAAAGATACCGACGCCACACCCAAGCTCGAGAATATTGACGGGTTTGTTGCCGAACAAGAGAGACTTGAGGGTTCTCATGCCCAAAGGATGACCTGCAGCCGTGCCAGAGTCGCCGTTGCAGAGCAACCACAGTCTCGAGACGACCATCATTCCAGCATCCCAGACGTGACGCGCGATGCTCTCGCCAATGTCCTCCTCTACCTCGATGTACGGATGGTGCTCACTCCCGAGCCGCAGGCGACGGAAACAGGTCGTCGGCGCACCGGGGGAATCCCCATATGCTTTGTAGCCCTGGATCGGAACGTCCACATTCGCCCAGAGAGGCACAATCTTGCCCTCCTCGCCGTTGAACCCAGCCATCGCGACATCCACCGCAGTCTCTGCAGACAGCCCGGATCCAGCTGCGATATAGACCCTCAAGGGAGTCTCGCCGGAAGGAAGGTTCCACTCAGGCTTCAGGTGCTGGGCCGGGAAGTCTGCTTTCAGAACCCGCATGCCGGATGTCCACTGCAGCGTCTTCTCTCCCGCAGGAGTCATCGGGGCCGGCTTCTGCTTAGCACTGCGAGGGTTCTCCCACCCGAGGGCGACCTTGATCTTGACTGGCTCATCGTGAGCGAGGAACGAGTCGCCCAGATCGGTGGTGACGGTGAGTACCAGGTTCAGAGACCAGGGGTTCTTCTTCCCCTCCTGAAAGGTGAGCTTCGGGGCTCGGAGGAGCCGTATATAATGCATTGGGCCTGTTCAGTCAACTTTTTGTGTTCCCGCTCTGGGCGTGGTGCATGAAGTCTTGTTGACGATACAGTGAAAACACAGTGGAAAACTCGAGGTCGGCTTAGTCATGCGCCCGGGACTATCAAAGTCCCACAAAATCACCTTGAGATGCTCATCTCAGCGGCCTTGCAACTCTCAACACCATCTTTCCTCCCTCGACAACTCCTTTACACGCCGTGAACGTATGCCACAGCAGCGCAACGATGGGGCCAATCCAGTGATCCCTCAGGTTCACCACTGCCGGTCTGAAAGTACCTCAAACCGGAGGTCGCCGCGACCGGACGCAATGGAGAACAGCCCGCGCTACGGATGCCTCCGATAGCAGGAGGTCGGCGCCACTTCTTCGCCGTGATAAGCATCACGGCGATAAAAACCACCGGCCAATCCACCTCGTGATTTTCCCGTCTGAAGGGTTTCCAAGCCAAGACGAACTGCCTCAAGTTGACCTTTAAAAACAGCACTAGGTGCCAACACATCTCGTCCACCCTAACTACCTAGCTTCGAACCAGCGAACACCACACAGCATGGCCGACGAACCTCTCCCCCAACGCGACCCCAAGACCCTCCTCTCCGCCCTCCTAACCCTGACCGAAGCGCGCATCGTGCCCCTAACACAACGCGGCGTCTCGTCCGGCAGCAAGCTCTTCGGCGCCGCCATCCTCTCCTCGCAGACCCTCGAGCCCTACACCGTCGCGACCAACGACGAACGCACCTCCCCGCTGCTGCACGGCGAGATCAACTGCATCCAGCAGTTCTTCACAACCACCCACCCGGATCCGGCCACGCGCCCGTCGCCGCGGACCGACTGCCTCTTCTTCGCGACCCACGAGCCCTGCTCCCTCTGCCTCAGCGGCATCACCTGGTCCGGCTTCCGCGAGGTGTACTACCTCTTCACGTACGAGGACAGCCGCGACCTGTTCGCGATCCCGCACGACATCAACATCCTGCAGGAGGTGTTCCGCGTGCGGGCCGAGGGGGAGGGCGACGAGGCGCTCGCGCGGCGGGAGCTGTACAACCGCACCAACAAGTTCTTCACGGCGCGGAGCGTGGCGGACCTGGTCAAGGAACTGCCCGAAGAGGGGGAGCGGGCGCACTGGACGGGCGAGGTGGAGCGTGTCAAGGGGCTGTATAACGCGTTGAGTGACACGTACCAGGAGGGCAAGAAGGCCGGCGCGGAGAGCTCGAGCGTGTGGAAGTGAGAAAGTAAGCGGCTGGCTTCATTCGTCAATGACTGCGTTGGCAGGCTTATTTTGGAGCGGCGAGGTCGGCGGAGGCTGGGAATCGGCGCCGGTGACGCGCCGGCAACTCCAGCGGTTTGAGGGCCGGCGAGGCGGCTATTTTAGCCTGCGCTGTGCGCCTATGTTGGCGGAGGCTGGCGTCTGTAGTCGCGATCTAAAGATAATGCCAGCACGACATCTTTCTAGTTTGGTTCTTCCACACTAAACCGGTTTCTATGAACACCCCAAGATTCGCCCGAATAGCAATTCTCCGAGTGTCAAAATTCTGATGTTGACCCTTTTCGGGTCGCCGAGCAGAGACCTACCTCCGTCGTGACCCGGAAGGAGCACTGCTGCAGAGATCAACCTCGCATATAGCCCCCGGTGGCGGGGATTCCACACGCTCAGCCGGCCAAGAAGGCAGCGAGCGACGCGCAGAGTCCGAACCAGTAAGCACCTAGTTTACGTTTACTGAACCCCGAAGCAGGCATGCGGATGCGGCCGGTGAGCCAAACTCAACGCACTGTGCTGAAGAACCGGCGAGTTGTGAGGGCAGCGGATATGCATGGCGGGGTAAGCAAGGTGAACACAGCGAACTGAATAGCGGGGTGTGGTGTGTGTTTCTCTCGTCCATTCGTCCCCGTCGTGAGCGAGGTACATGACGAGGTACTTTGCTCCTCCACGCCCCTCCCTTGACGAGGTGCATCCGCAGGCTGTTGATTGGCCCGAATCGGGGGGAAGGAGGGGGAAGAGCATCTTGGCCGTTTTCCCATGTGGGTTCTCTTGCGTGCAGAACAAGCGTCGCTCGGCGTGGAGCGCACGTTGTGCCCGCCGCGGTTACGGTTACGGGGTGCGCCCGGGTCGATGGATTTGCCCGCCGCATCTGTACCATACCATACCAAGTTCCCAAATTAACGAGTGGCATCGTCGTGGTCGGATCGGTCGGGAATGGCGCCTCGTCCCGAAGCTGAGGCGCGTTGGTTTGGATGAGCCACCGTACGAAGCCACCTTTGCTGGGTATGACGAGCTGACGAAATATGTCCTCAGCCCGTCCGTCAAGCAAATGCCACGACTACTGCTGCAGTGCGAGTATCTCAAATGTGGCCTTTCTGCAGACTGCGGCCTGGGTAGGTAATGAACTCCACGGAACACAGACGGACGAGGGGCGGCTCCGCCGTCGTACAGCACCTCATGCTCGAGGGCGGGCAAATCTAGGGCAGAGGGCTTTTCTGTAGGAAGGTCTCCGGAGGCTGCCAATAGCATGCGCACCCGTCGCTTCGTTTGTTGTCGTTGTTGGTCATCATCTTCCCCTCTCAGGTCTCGTCTCAGCAGCTAGTTACCCCTCTCTTCGTTGCATGCAGCAGCATCCGTGGCATCCCGGCCGGCCAGACAAACAAACGCGGAGCGACAGGCGCGGGGACAGCGGCAAAAAGCCCTATCACGCGCTCCGTGAGTCCATTCCACAGACTGGGTCATGAAGGCCATGGCGGAAGGCTTTTTCTGGATGTTTCGTATGACCATGATGGTGAGGACAGGGACTTGGTTCAGGATCACTGCGGCGCGGACACGGCGGCTGTCGAAAGAGGTATCGCAAGCAGGGAAGCGTTGGCAATGTGGCCTGGTGTTCGTGGTGGTGTGCGGGTGACGACGCTGGGTGGACGCTGAGGAAAGGTGACTTTCACAAGATTGGACTGACAACTGACAGTTCGCGGGGTGGTCGAGTTGAGTTGGACGTGAACCCCTCCCACTGGGAACGGGTCGACACAGCACCTGGCAGCACGGGAACCGTCGAATGCCTGGGCTGGGTTCAGGGTTGGAGCTGGTGAAGACGGCACAGCTACGGCTGGACAGGGCCCTGGGCGTGTGCATCTGAGAAACAGTCAAGTCACCTCAACCCGTTCGGGAATGCGCACGGGGGTTGCAGCGCAGTGGAAAATGACGCAAGGACAGACTGCCTGCGATGGGCTGGCACTGGCAGGACAGGACAGGGCCCAAAAATACCGTCGTGCGTTGGTGTTGGTGCTGTGCTGTGCCGCTGCTGCATGTTGTTAACACTCTTCTGCCTGCCGTGGGTTGCGTCCTTGTTCGTTTGCATGCTGCCTGGCTGTAGTCATTCCAACTCTTTTTCTGGAAGCCAGTGAACTTCTGCTTCCTAGATTGGCTTTGGGTATCAGCAGTGAGTAATACGGCAGCCGTGTTCCTGCGGTGCGAGGCGAGAGTGAGGTGAGAAGGCAGAAGAACCCCCGGCGGGTGGCCAGCTTACAGAGCAGAGCATGGTGGTGTTAGGGGCTGAGCTGCGAGACAACCCGACGGTGGTATTGCTGCCTCCAAGATAAGACTCTAGGTCTGTTTTTGGGGACATGGGGGTTGCGGTTGCATCTCCAGGTCGTGAAGGCGGCTGGGGCCAGGCACCGAATCCTGTGTTGGTTGCTGAAGAAATGGAAAGGAAGGGATCCATGGCCATGATGTCAGTCGCTGTTTGACATGAACCGGAAGCCAACCTGGCTAGAGGGATTCTGAGTCCAGACGACGTACGAGGGGTTGGTCCCCTGCTTCCCCTCATTCACACCTCACTGCGTTTCGATCGATATCCGCATCTTCAGATTGAACAAGCAACGACAACCGCAACCAGAAAGTCAGCTTTTCTGTCATCTCGAATTCTCCAACAACCACGTCCAGGCATCAACAGCTGCATGGAAATTGACCATTCCTGTTTGAGGCGGAGGACATGTCCTCCGCCCTCTTTCGGACTTCACTGCGATTTTAACCCATCACAGGAGCGTAATGAGGCTGCTCAAGACGGGTGGATCTTGGCAGCCTCAGAGGCGGCCTGCATTCCCGCGCAAAGTGCAAAAGTTGCACTTTCATTTCTTCACTGCAAACTTAACCCACGCCGAGGGAGTTGTGGGCTTTGGCTCTGAGCCATTGGGGTCCCGAGTTCTCCATTCGGAAATCACTGCAATTTTAACCTATCCCAAGGGCATAGCTTGTTCATGTCACCGAGGCGGAAGAAATTGGATTCTTGCGCGAACCTAGCCTGCATTTCTGTGAGAAGTCGAATGATCAGTCACTTGAGTGCATGCGATTTTATCCAACCGAGATGTTCTGCCAACCCATCACAGGGAGGAAAGATGCCTGCGTACATTCTGGCTGCTCAGATGACTCTTTCGCCGTTGAGAGGGATTACCAGACATTCAAGGGACCTGAACCAACACATCAGCCCCCATCACCAGCGGGAGGAGCGGCATCCTTCAAAATCCAAAGTCCAAG
The DNA here is from genome assembly GCA_009801095.1 of Colletotrichum sp. COLG25. Taxonomy (NCBI): domain Eukaryota; kingdom Fungi; phylum Ascomycota; class Sordariomycetes; order Glomerellales; family Glomerellaceae; genus Colletotrichum; species Colletotrichum sp. COLG25. Next base: position 4,375,648 of record VNWT01000023.1, read on the forward strand.
ACACGGCATCTCACCTCAAAGACAGGCCGTCAAGCATCCAACATCCCACAGCCTCTGCCTCGTAAGGCTGCCATAGCCCCCCTCTCTCGTCCTCCCCTCCAGTGCTCCGTCCGGATCTAGCCCCCAATCGCAGCCCGTCACATCGCAACACAAGGTACTCACAACTCTCACAACGCCCCTCCATCACGGAAGCCCAATCACCACATCGCAAGCCACGGTAGCACCAACCGCAGCCTGCTTCTGCTGCTGCTCGGAAGTACCTTGCACTTTCAGGCCTTAGGTTCGCATTTAGAAATCCCGTGCTGAGACATGCGGGCTTACCTGCGGCAACTGTAGCCTACCTTGCCTGCCACTCAACCCCAAAGACACAGAGCCAGAAGAAAACGTGGGTGAACCCCCCGGACTGCCGCTGCAGGTCATGGCGGCCGTTGATTGGCGACCTTAGCGCTGACCCAAGGACGCCATGCCCGTGCATCACCACCACCAACACCACTCACCCTTACGACTGACTCCCTCGGAATACCATCTCCAACCAGGTCCGGCCCTCGAGTGCCAGTCAGACAAACCACACCCCTTTCCCCAGCCTTGCGATATTTTTCCTTCTTCCACGTCGCGATGCAGCCACACTCAACTCGCCCAGAAGCCAAACGGCGCACCCAAATTCAATCTACCCGCTCATCCGCCCGCAGCGCCGCCTCCATCACAGGCTCGTCACACCGAAGCCCCCGGTCAGGACCTGGACGAGTGCTCCCACACCAAGACACCAACCAACTTCTGTCCTTCCGTCTTCCAATTGAGCAATGGTTTTCCATCACAAGGCTACCCTCCCCTGCTGAGCAGCACGTTTGTCAAACGCAGCCAACCACCTGTCTTGCGCGACAAACAGATTCACGCACTATTGTTTGTGACCACCACCAGCCAGCCTCCTCTCCGTTGCCGCCGCCGCCAGAATTAACCACAACCACCACCATCACCAATATGTGCCCCTTTTTCGTCACATCACAAAAAGACGCACCGGAAAGTCCACCCGCGAGAAGAAAGAAGCCACACCGAACCACCCGCGGTAGCACAACCGTCCGCCGCCGTTTCGTCTCGGAAGCCATCATCCACCCCAATTCACACGTCCCCAAAAGGAAACAAGGACACACGCTTCCATCAGCCGAGCCTCAAAAAAGATGAGATCTGAGAATCACCCTCTCTCCCTCCCTTCCATCCATCACATCCATTCCCAGCCTCGTCTCATCGCACAGGTACGACCAAAGTCCCCTGACAAGGCACCCACGTTCTACGGCTACGCATCGACGACCACTGACTGCTGCATACGCCATCCGCCGGCCCCCTTCAAACCCTGCCATCCCAAAACGCAAAACCAACGCACGCACGCACACTTGCCAACGGCCGCGGGCGAACGGGCAGAGGGCAAACAAACTTTCTTCCATCTGAACCACTGCAACCCAAAGAAACATGCAACCGTGCCAAAAGTAAACCGCTTGCTCACGTCCTGCCACCTGCCTGCTGCAAGCACACAGTCCCCCCCTCCCTGTCCACAAGAAGACCCTGAACACACACACGATTTCACCTCACTCAAAAAAACGAAAAAAGAAAAAAAAAGCCGTTTCTTCCAAGCCCGTGCATGCAAGGGAGAAGAAATCATGGCATCACCCAGCAAGCTCAGACGTGCCGACAAGAATGCGGCTGATGTCTACCTGACCTGCCTCACCTCAGCCCGGGCGCCGGTCGAGTCAGGACCAAGACAAGACACCAGAACGACACCCCCCAAAACATCATCTCAAACCAGCTGTTCTTATTCCTCTCCAGTGAATCATGTCTCGCAGCCCGAAAAATGCTCACTGCCCAAAGAAGCTCCGCCCCCATCCGAGGGAGTGAGGGCAGTCTCGTTGGGGTTCAAGACCAGGACTTGACTAACAATGTCTGACTATCATGTAAGAGAAGGAAAAGGTCTCAAGTTGGCCCGGCCACGAACAGCCCATGTGAAATGTGTCAAAAGTGATGGAATACCAGACAATCTGTGTTCATTGTCTATCTAAGCTGTTTGTCTGACTGAAACATTGGACCAGTCAGCCGCCGCAAGAGGCTCCCGTCGCAAAACATTCGTCCTCCTCCCTCCTCACGCTTCTCCTTGCGACGCGCAAACCGCCATCGCCGCCTATCCCGCGCCCGACCACCCGCATCTTCCGCCATTGCCTTTACAATCGCGAACGGCGACGCTCGGAAATACACATTTACAAATCCATCCTCGTGATGTCCCGCCGCGCCGAGGGTTCGCATGAAATCCGCTCCCAAGGGTCCCCTGAACCCGACCCCCTCGCCTAAAGCTGCGTATGACCTCATTCTGGCATATCCACGCCGGGCCCCCCGCGCGAACGCGAACGCCGCACGGCCGCGCCCCGGCAGGCCCCGCTGTCCGAGATCCGTCCACGGGTTCGTGAGGAGCTCGCTTCGCCAAAAAGCCCACGTGGATCGTGACTGATGATGACGTTTTCAACGACCGGGGTCAACGGTCCATGCTTCACATTAGCGAGACGAGGGTCATGATGGCCTCATGCGAGGACCGCTCAGTTCTTCACATGGGACACAATGGTATGACGAAACATTTTGAATGATACTGTGTCAGGTTTCTCAACTATCTCGCGGCTCCTCTTCCATCCACCGAGCCAAAGTAGCAAAAGGAAGGGGTATCTTATGCCAGCACTCTCCTCCGGTCTTCCTGCTCAAAAAATAAGAAAAGAAAATTGTCGACTCTTGCCAATGAATGGAGCCGCAAAAACTCGGGTAGTAAAGCGATGCGCCTCCAGCGCGGCCTGCTGCTGCTGCTCTACTAACAATAAAACAAATAATTCTCAGAATCCTCGCGTGTCCCTGTCCGTCTAATAAAAAACAAATCGTGCTTTCGACCCCCCGGTAAATATTACATGTTGCTGTTCGTGTGCCTGATAAACAACGCAGCAAATAACAAAAAGTACTTCTCAAACTTTGAGCGCAGCGCTATCCCATGACTGGACCGTGGTCGCAGTCGCCCGTAAAATAAAATTCTCATGGTCGCAATCGAAAGCATGCTTTTGATGTTCCATCCCAAACACAGGTGCCCATGGTGTCATAGGCTGTGCGTGTTCGCGTAGTTCGTTCTCGTTCCGTCCCGTCGTTCGTCGACTCGGGACTCCAGCGTCGAGTGATCCGTAGGTATCTTGGGTATCGAAAGAAGAAAAGATCCTTGGTATGTATCCCCGATGCAATAACAGCTCGCGCCGTATTATGTTTATGGTGATAAGAGAGAAAGTCCAAATCCCTGGTGCGTAGATAGAGATGGAAAAGGAAATTCCTTGGGAAAATGAGATCCGGAAAACAAATTCCTAATCGTACAATCGGCAACTCCCTCCGTCGGTTCGATATTGGTTTTTTTGGTGTTTTCTGTGTAGTATGTGTGGCTCCATGTGTCCATGTGGGTAGTCCGGGTTTCCAGTGGAAGAATCCGTCCAGGAATAAGACAATAGACATAAAGAGACCAGGCAGAGTGTCCAAGGGGAGGTTTCTAAGCCGTGGGGTTGCGGAGGATCTCCTCACAGTTGGCATCGAATCTCAGGTTGAAAAGACGGACACCCTGCATGAAACGCTCGGTCTTGTCAAGCTCGCGCTCACGGCCGAAGAGAGTCTCGACGAACTCGACACCGGCGTTCTTGCCGAGGGAAGCACCCTTCTTGTTAGCCTTGAGCATGGGAGTCTCGCAAGTCTTGAGGAGCTTGCGGAGCTTGTCAGTGAGGCGCTCGCCCGAGTCAATGAAGTCATCGAGGATCTCCTTGTTCTCAGTGCTGCGGACGCGGTCAACAGTCTCATCCGCACGCTTGATCTTGCCTGCGAGCTGGATGAGAAGGAGCCAGAGCTCACCAGCCATGTCGGAGATGGGAGTGGCAGGGCCGTGGTGGAAGACAGTCCAGTCGTAGATCCACTTGCCAAGGGAGTTGGAGTCAAAGACACTGCCCAACAGGAGGATTGGCTCCTCGGTGGGGTCCCAGTTCTTGAGCGAGTAACCGGGGGGAATCTTGTGCCTCTTGGCATCAGCGTCGGTGGCCTGGCGAACAGGCGTGGGCTTCTTCTGCTGGGACGTGGGGCGGGTGGTAGAGGGTCTCTGCGGGACATTCGCCGAGGAGCGGCGGGCATGGGTGTTGGCCGGGGAGGGACGCGAGCGGGAAGAAGACTCGTAAGGGATGGCATCGCGCTCAATGTAAGTGAATCCGCCCTGCTTGGGATAGTGGTAATCAGTGGGATATCCTCGAGCGGCGTCTTCATAGAAATATGTGTCTTGAATAGAGTGTCTCTTGTTCCTCGACCGCGACTGTGCCGGCAAGACGTAGGTGCGTCCATCCATCTCGAAGAACTCGTCCTCGTCGGATTCGCCAAGGGGCGTGGAGGCCCGGACATAGACAAAGGAAGTTCGGCGCTCGCGCTTTGGTTGCGACGGAGTGGCCCATGAATGCTTGCGCGAATGATGACCACTACTCACATTTGCCGTGGCATAATGGCCATCGCTCGTGTACCGCGGCGAAGCCGTCGGGGGACGAGGACTGTACTCGCTGAAGCCGGAGCTGGCGTTGCGGAAGTGGGCGCGGGTCGCCGGTCTCTGGGGAGTGGCGCCAGAGTAGTAGTAGGATGCGTGACCCCTGGGAGAGGGAGTGGGCGTTGCCGACTGGAATCGTTCCCGGGAGTAGTAGTACTCCTCGCCGGGAGTGGAGCCGGGGTAGGGTGATGTGTAGTTGGCCATGATGTCTGATGTTGGCCTGTCTCTTGCGACGTCTGTTCGGTGGCGTCCAAAGTTCGTCGTCTCAAATCTTCAGCGTCTCCTGCTGCGTCGTCCTCTTGCTAACTCTTGAAGTCGTTTCCTCCAAAATTCGGTTGGTGTGATGCGGATGTCTGATTCCAGGGCCAGGTGTCGCGCCGGTGTCGAGGCACGAAAGAAGGTGAAGCAAGTCACCTTGGTATGCGGTCGGATGATAGAGGAGAGGGAAATTGTCTTCTGTGACCGAACATGACCAGGTTGTATAACTGCTTCGGGTTACCCTCGATGACCAAGGATAGGATCCAGATTACCGAGCGGAGCGAGAATCTTCTCGGTCTCGGTAGAGCGTGCTAGAAGATGCTGGTTGCTTCGAAGGCTCGCCAGCAAATCAAACGATGACGTTGATGAGGGACTGGAGTTGGGTTGAGGCTGAATGATCAAAGATTGAAGTGATTGGCAAAAGCCAAAAATGTGAGAAGAGAGGAGAAAGCCTAAGAGGATGGTGAGGGTGCGGCCTATTTAATTATTCCCACGCAGGTTTTGTGTGTGAGGAGAAGGGTGAGAGGAGTCCACCGTCGACCCAAGGGGGGTGGTGCTCGCGGTGGAACTGGAAGGGGGACAAGGGGGTGTGGTGTGGACTTTGCTAAGGTAGCGGCGGAGCCCAGGGAAGTTGCTCCCTAGAACCTTGCTGCAGGACAGGACAGGGGTGGCAGGGGTGGCTGGCTCTAGCGTGCGAGGACACGGAACCTGGGCCCAATTTAGGCCACTCCACTCTGGGATTTTGGAAGGGGGACACAGACTGAAGGTGTCCAAGGGGGGGAGGGTGGTGATAGAAACAAGTACTCGTAGCAAGCTGGCTTCGTATCTCTCTCTTCCAGCCGTCGTGCAGCGCTGAGCATTACTCACACCTGCGGGAGGTCTGGATGAGCCACACAGCGTACAGTGCCAGCTTGTTGTCGCAAACACTGCCAGTGAACGGCTGCGTGAGAGGTGAGTCTCTCTCTTCGGTCCAACACCAATCGCCGGCCCGTCGTCTGTAGTTGCGATGCTGTTCGTGCGCCCACAGCGAATCCAACGCCAGCAAACTGCGACTCAGCCCGTTATGTCCGTGGTTCAGCTTGGAGGATGCACCAATGCGTGGACAACTCAGGGTTCTTCTTCTGGCGATGATGCGTGATGACTCTTGTCGCTCTGAGCCTGCTCCCGGTCCAAATCTTTTGGAATCCGCCTCAGTCCGGCGCAGCAAGTCAGTGTCAATCAGCGCGCACTGCTCGACTGAGAGCAATAGGGGTCGCGCTGAGGCGATGACGCTGACTCGACAAGATGCCTTGTAGTCGGGGCACAGCGGCGCCAGGCACGTCTGCGAAAATAAAGAGAGGCCGCGAAGAATGCTGTTGTCGTCGCCGTGTTGGCCGCCTCTGTTTGTCCACAGGCAACTGGCTTGCGCGATGCTGGCACTCGCGCCGCACCTCTTTTTGATTGCTTTATTCTATTGTTCGTCGCTGAGTGTGACACACAATCTTGTCATCTCCCCTGTAGTGTTTCGGGGGACGCGGCTTCTGTGTCAATCTCAACCTTCCTTCTTGGTCGAAACAAGTGGAATGGCGTGAAGCCGTAGATCGATATTCACACGTCGACGCCAAAATCGCCCACACCTGTATCAAAATCCGGTGTCTGCCCTGAACTCTGGCTCCCGATGGACCTGACGGCAGGGAACACTCGAGAAAATCGACCCTGGCCGTGCTGGAGAACCAAAAAGTCAGGACTGGGAGGCCTTGTCGTTTCAATGAGTCGACGCCAACGTCCGTGGGATCCCGGCTGGAGCTCCTAGTCGCCGCCCAAAAGTGCTGGTGAAAAAAAATAACCCCAGAGATGCAATCCCAGTGATCCTAGTGAATTCAGGCGCTGCCGTGTGTAAAAATTTGCCGGTTGTTTGGTAAGCGAAATTGGCTGCTCGCACGAACAGGCGTGGAAATAATTGGATTTGGAAATGGCCTCCCCAAAAAAGCACTCCAACGGTGCGGCAGCGGGATCTCACCGGGGCCCAGTGCCGCTCGAGCGTCCCAGTGAAAAATTTTTCTCTCTGCTCTACCCCCTGGCGTAACGTGGCTGGCCGCTGTCTGGTCCTTGATTATCGAGCAGGGTAGCAATTGTTGGGAGCTTGGGATTCCTCGAGTGAATCATACGGTGTCAAGGTGAAGGCCACCGAAACACGAGCCCACCCTACCGGCGACGATTTTGGTAGGTCGGACAAGGCTAGAGAAAACTCTACGGTGCGATTGGCATGAAGATGATTTCGTGGCCTGTCGCCGCAATATCGACAGAGATTCCTCAGGGATGGGGAGGATCAATAGGGAAGGTGTGCGACAATGGTTGGGGCGAGAAGAATCCAGATGCGCTCCGTGAAGAGTCAGAGGAATGGCTCCGATTGTTGTTTTGGGCTGAATGTTGGTGTTGGTGTTGGTGTTGTTGGTGGTGGTGGTGGTTCTTCGTCGTGCTTCTTGTCGTGGCCAGGTGCTGCCTGCTCGCGCCCTTCCGTGCGTCCTCGGTGAGGCTGCTTAGCCTTGACAGCGATAGAGAGAGCTAGGAGGAAGCAGTCTGGCGAATCCCGGTCTGAGTTGCAGGGACGGATAGGTCGAACTTTTTTTCCCCTTGCCCCTTGCTTTTCGTCCCTTGGGTTTGCAAATGTGGTTGGAAACCCCCCTGGTTGGCGTTGACGCGTAGTCGGAGCCTCGGTCCTATGGCAGATGAGATGTGCCGTCCCTTGGAAATGAGCAGCTGGCAGCTTCGGTCCGTGGAATTGTTCGAATGCGGAATGCGACAGGAACGATTGCGCCAAGAGCTGCGCGGCGGGAAGACGAGCTGGGGTTTTGGAGGTGCAGCCAGATAGGCTTGGTAACACCGGAGCACAAGCAGAGGATTGCGACCAGCCGCGCCAGGGAGAGTGCAGCCGGGCGATTGATCCGGAGGAGGTTGGTGATGCGATAGACTTGTTCGCGGTGGTGTGACGAGTTCTGTGCTTTGTTTTATAGGCGGCTGGCTGGTTGGTAGGTCCGGCAGAGGTGACTCCCAGAGGCAGGCCGCGACGATGTTTGCCTGGTGGTGTTGGGTGTAAGTGGCAGGCCGCGATGCGATGACGAAGCCGACAGCGTGAGGCAAAATGCAAGAGGGCGAAAAGGCAGGAGACGACGAAGCGGGGCTGGGAGTCAGAGGCCCTTTAATGATATGGGTGCATGATACAAGACACAGGAAAGGAAACAGGAAGGAAGAAATGGGAAAGGTGCAAGAAGCAAGAGGGCAGAGCAGGCCTAGGCGTCTTGCATGCAGGCGTGATCACGTTGGAGGGGTTGGCGATGACGAGCGTCACCATTCACGATGGAAGGGATGGGATAATGCGCGAGATATGGGAGATGCGATATAAGTGCTCACACCCTCCCAGCGAGACCGGTGAAGATGAGAGGCTCAAAACGTGACTGCGCAAGTGATAGGTGCCCAGTGTGCACACCCTCAGTCTGCCTCCTCCAACGTGAATAATCAAGTGACTGAGCAATAAGCGCCTGCGATAGTGACGATGCGGCAGTTCATGGGTTTGAGTGGAGGAGTTCGCCCATCACAAGGCCACATGCACCCTCAAACGCGGGGTGACGGGTAGCGGAACCTGCAGGTGAGTGGCAGCGGGCAGAGATGGGCCCTCGGTGGCCGCCGTGGCCCAGCCATCCCTCTCCATCCACGGTGACCGGAGAGGGCAGCAGGTGAGCGTGGTGAACCAGGCGAGCCCAAGCCCGGTAGCCCGGTGTGGCAGAGGGAGGGGAAGGTGAAGGGGACGAGAAGCAGCATTGATTCGCCATTAATTCTTCACTTTATCCAGCAATGGGGGAAAGTGCACTTTGATTGAAGGTTGCTGACGTGCTTTCCTCGGTACCTACCTTACCTACCTCAGGCTGCTGCAAGTCGCCACCTGATAAGGTAAACTCGGGACGTGGCTTCTTCACTGGGAAAAGAGGCATCCAATGGCAGGAGCGCCCGGTCCGACATGGGAAAGAGGAAGGAGGAAGGAAGGGGACCTTCCAGATGAGAAACGACTTGACGGAATGCAGTGTGGTGCGTGCTCAATCCCATCTTCTGTCTGCTTCTTTGCAACGCGCTCCCCTTCCACGAATCAGAGTTTGGCAACAGCACCATGGGTAACTCCCGTCTGTTGCGCAAGGACTTCTGCAAGCCCGCGATGGAATTGCACTTTCCAACGCACGTCACCCGCTCGTCCGCACCGCACCTCTCGTCTGTCTGCCTGCATCATCCCGACTCTGTGCTCGGGTACTGGCAGGCAATAGCAGTCTTCGGACGGTCGCCCACAATGCAGACCCCTGCATTAGATTGAGGCCAACCGCTGGGATGAACCCGAACGCAACGACAATTCCAACGTCAATCTATCACTTTTATTGGCATGGCCGTCTCCAGTGCGTATGCAGCCCTTTTTGCCTCCTCCTGTCCATCATCGGTGATCAACTAATTAAGTGTATACCTAGTAAATAGCTCCAATGTCGCCGCGCCTCTGACTCCAGTCCAGCACTTTCCATTCGCCTCCAGCAATTCTTCTCCGCAAGCTCAGCTACAACCTCCATCCATTACGACGCGCTACAGCCTACCACGCTTCCATGTTGTATTAGCCCGGGTCATCACCATCCAATGACTCGATCGCCGAGAGGAAAGAAGCCTACCGACGGGACGGAAGCACGGCGGCGGCGGCACCGGCCAGGGCATCGAAGCTGAGGTGGAGCCCATCATCGCCCCGCATGGTCGAATGGGATGGATTCCATGCCCATGGCCATGACCTCAGCCTGAGGTGCTCCGACTGAACGTTTCCCAGTGGTCCAGACCGACCCTCTTTTTCCGCGCAACTCCCCAGTCATCGTCGTAGTCGGCACACTCTTTTTTCCTTCCTGGGCCCGCCGTCTGGAGTCAAGCCCACAACTTTGGACGACCGGATGAACTGGCCTGTCTTCCCCGTCCTCGTTGCCCCTCCGCCATCCAGTGCCACCGACGACTCTGCCATTCCGCCGTTATTTGTAGCGCATTTCGATCTTGGGGTTGCTTGTCGCTTGCCCTTATCCAGCAAACTATCGCGCCACTCGTCCTCAATGGCTTTTTTTTACCGGCCACCAACGCGTTTTCACGCTTCAACTGTTACGTGGCCACCAAGCCTCGATGCGCCCACCTCCATCGGTGACCGACCATGGACCACGGTGTACGGTGTGAGCTCGGTCAAAAGATTCCTCCCATTGCGACAAGCACCGTCTTCCAGGGGGTGGGAAAAGGGGGCATGTTGGTGGAGACGCCGGCGATGGCCTTGTCTCACCTTGGCTGGCTCCCTGCACACCGGGCAGCGCACCCATCTGCTTGCTCTCGGGCCTGGCATTTGTGACCGGCATCTTCAATTTCAACCACATTCATTGGCCTCTCACCTTGGATCCTCGTTTGTTTTTATTGTTGCAGCTTATTTCGCTGGCGAGGCAATCCGTGAGCAGAAGGCAGTGCACCAAGACCCTGGTCTTTGCGGCCCAAGCAGTTCGCAACCCAAGCATTGGGTGCCAATAATGGAGTTCGCCATTTACGAGCTGTGAGATGCTCGCCGCTCATGGCAGAGCGCTGGCCTCGTGTTCGTGACACCGTCCTGGTCAAACTATTTACACTCGTCCCAGGGGTCTCCTGGGAAAACGCCGCCGAGCGTTGAACTGACTTTCTGCTCGCGGTATCGAGTAAGTGGGAAGAATTGAAAGTCTTGAGCCACGCAAGAGGAAACAACTGCGATTGAAATGTTCCCCCTGCAGGAGCCTTCTGACCAAAAACGAGCGCTGCAAGGGATTGGTCCGACGTCGACGCCCGTCAGCCGGTCCCGAACAACACTTCGCGACAGGCTTTGCTCCCTTCAGCTCATGCAGCCACTCAAGAAAGACATTGTTTGCTCTCCTGCACTGTTCAGCCAGGCGCCTGCAGCAAAGCGAGGGGTCACCATCTGGACCTTGCGAGCCCAGACTCCAAGTAGACCCGCGCTGCGATGCGCGCAATGGACAGGCGGCCTGTGATCGCAGCTGCAACAGCGATTTGAACCCCTGGAATGCCCATGTGGTCTTTTGCCCGATACGCATCACAGGAGTGTAGAGCAGCGCATGCCACCTATGCGCCGGCTCAAGTCTCATTCTACGGTGTCTACTTCACCAACTACCTTTTCGGCCGCGTCTCATCCAAGACCTAATATGCAGTGCCGTTGTTGTGGCTCGGCCTGGTCTGGAGGCTCACGGACGGAATGAGTCGCGTCGTGTCTGTCGTGTCTCGCATGGGCAGCAGCCTCATGTCTCGGCCGACGTCTGTTTTTCCCGTCTCATACACTTCGTTCGGCCTGTGCCTGCCGTCGCATTTTATTTATCGTCTGGATAAACATCCAGGGACCGTCCGAGAGCGGGCGACAGGGAAAGTCAATCCTGAACAACATTCCTCGACGAACTACCATCGACTCACCTTGGACGAGTCGACGTCGCGTTGACTCTGTTTCGTTCCTCACCGACGGCCGCTTGACTTTCTTGTTTCGCAATCACTGACCGAGATGGATCAACGCCTTCTGCAACGCCGCACCAGCCATACTTTGCTCCGTACAGTATTTCGGCACGGCCATCGTCTTGTCGAATCTGCTGGGTGATCTGTACTGTGGTACACTCACTGCTACGGGTCGCTCCATCGAGAGACAAGCGTTGATGTTGTTGGGGCCGCTCCAGATACGGACCAGATGGGAAAACACCACGGTCCAAACTTGACCACAGGCTCGAGGTTCCCAAATCGCACACCCCCTTCCCTGTCCCCTGCAGTGCAGAGACGAGATAGCGTCACATAGGCAGCGATTCCTAGCGTCCCGGGTGGATTGAGTCTTTGAAGCTCCCCTGTCCCCGACTCCTTGCCCGTACCGCTGCGCTGCACTGCTACAGTTGGTGTTGGCTCCACACCGGTCCAGCGTCTCCCGTCTCCAACATCCGGCGCTCAGCATGTCCTTGACACTGGCGTTCTCCCCTCATATCCTTGCTCTCTGTCTTTCCTCCCCGGCTCTGAGTCCACTCCCAACCCAGCAATCTGGCTGCCGCGCGCGCATGGCTCTGGCGCAAGCTTGTGAATACAGGGCTTCAGTGCGGTCCTGTCTCTCGCTTGGTTCGCTTGCTTCATCCCACCACAAAAAAAGTTTTCTTGATTGTTTTTCTAGAACACAGGTACCCTTCACCGTGGATCGCAAGTTTCGGTCAGAGAAGCAGGGCTTGGGCCGCTCGTCTGTGAGGCGGGCAGTCAGTCTGTCGGTCTGTCTGCCTGTACGTACAATGGCGTCCTGTCTCCCTGCGTGTTGTTATTGTTGTAAATGTTGATCCTAGTCGGTCAACGATATTGTTGGAAAGTTATGTGTGTGTGCGTGTGCGTCAACACCCATGGCTCTCGTCAAGAGCCCTGCGCCCAAGCGGCAGGTTGCGCCAAATGTTCCGTCTGTGTGTGGTGTGTGTAGCAATTTGCTTTTCCTGGCGTCGATGTGAAAAATTTTCGCATCTCTCACCGAGGCAGAGGGCTCATCTCATTTCGTTTCGCGGCACTCCTCATTCAGCGTCATTCCCCCTCATGCCAGACACAATGTTGCGCCGGACACGGCAAGGTCAGCGCACAGTGACTCATAGCAACGCAGGCTGAACCAAGCAGAAGCAAAGAAAGGCGCGCCATCGACTGTAGCTGCGTAAGGTGTGTGAACCTTTGCGAGCGCGAGGTGTGCGGTGTAGCGGCCATGATGCGCACCGCCGGGTTTTCCTCATGCCTTTCGTCCCAACTTCCAACGACTCCAGCTGCACTGCTGTCCAACGTCCAAAGCGAATCGAGTGTTTGGTGCGTCTCGACCGGGCCCTATTAGACCCTTTCGGACCCCCTTCCTAAGGCCAGAGATGGGCGGCTTTCCCTCTTGATTGGGTGTGAGCGAACACGTCGCCCGACGCTCAGCCAGAAGTTGCTTCCTCTTGCTCCGGCGCGACGAGTCCTCGGGCCAGTCATGACGGGCGGCCAGGGCCGTTGGAGGGGGCCGCTAACGCACCACGAGGGCCGCATCCGCATCCCTAATCCTGCGGCCGGGGGCTCAGGGGTCCCACTGCATTTGCATTCTGTCTGCCTTCCATCCATTCTTCTGCCTGCCAGAGTCCCATCTGAAAGGTGGTGAGGTGCATCGTGCAGGGCTTTTTGGCAAGCGTCTCCCCTAACCCAACACCTCTAAACCTTCCTGCGATCACACACCCATCCGCTCGACATCGAGACGCACCAAAAACTCCACTGGCGATGGCTTCATTGACGTCTATTCGTCCGCACCGAACCCCTCCAGCTGGGTACACGCAGGCCTGCCTGCATCCCATCGATGCTGCCGGGTCATCAAACCCTCTTCTAATGCACACTCGCCTGCGCCCATCATCCCCCCAAAGGTCCACGCCCCCAAACTCTGCCTGCCCTTCCCAAAATCCTGAGAAGAAGGCCCAGCTTCCCACCCAAAAATAGAGCAAGGGGTGGCTTTGCTTCACTTTTCCTAGTAGCAACCGCCCGCCTTGCTGCCTCCTCTGCTGCGGTAATGTTGCCCCTCCATTGATCCCACGAGTCCATTCAACCTTCGTCCGGCCCTCCGGATCCAGGCCCAGACCGCAAATGTGACAGGCACCGCAAAACCACGCTGGCACTCACCGACTCTTTGGACGTCCATGGCAACCGCCCTACGATGACCTTTTCATGTCTCAAACGGACCAGTACCGCTGCCCGCCCTCGCGGACTGGCGGGGCACTTGCATGCGCATTGCATATCGTTGCAGACGCGAGGGAGGGAAGAAGGAGAGGGAGGGGGTACCGCATTCAACAAGCCCTATTTTGACTTTTATTATTCGTGCTCTTGCGTCCCCAAATGCCCGCTGCCGGTTGGGTTCTGAAGAAGCGGTTTTTGGATCCCATACGCCCCGATGGTGAGGGATCATTAGGGTACGGTGACGTAGGGTTGCGCACAGGATTGGTGTTTTTTTGTCTTTCTTGTCTCCTCCTTTGACAACGTTCACACTCTGACCGCTTCGCCTCGTCATGTGGTTTCTTGAATCGAGCCCATGATCACTAACGTGGGCCGGTGTTAGAGTTACACGATATTGCTAAGAATGGCGATATATCGCGGGGCCGGGTGACGTCCTACCAGAAGACGACAAGACGCAACCGCCCCAGGGACATCAGCTCACAGGTGGCGGGTGCTGTCAGTCCGACTTAGAGCTTAGAGAGCAGCTGAATGAATTTCTACAGCTGACCGACCGACGGCAATACGGGCAGGAAGACGATTCCCGGGGCACGGTCGACGGCGAGCGAGTAAGCGGGATGTGACCTCCGAACCTCGCCGTTCTTCCTCGCCATGCGCCAAAGTGGGCAAATCTCGATGTCTTGTCTGGTCTCTGACAATCCGCGCCTGTTTCGGTGTGGGGAAGCAAGAGAGAGTCTGGAGTTTAAAGCGGTAGCGGCAATCGGAGACCACTCGCGCGCTCCGCTTCTCGGTTGGCGGAGGTGGACTTGCTTCCCACCCACGATGATCACGAGCGGTATCTGTAACGCGGTGAGAGGAGCAAAAGGTCCAAATTGAAAGTGCTGGCCGCGACTGGGCGGACTAATTCATGATAACCCCGGTATGTCCATGGGTTATTCCCCATGATTCTGGACTCTTTCAACCAGACCCCCTGGCTAGCGGTGATCTCTTTAGCATTCTGCGAAGAAGGGGCCAGAATTAAACCTTGAAGAAGATTTTCCCTGATTTTTCCTCTCCTTGAATGCGTGCCTTTCTCTATCATGGGAGAGGCGTGCAGCGGCAGGCAGACCGGGACAGAGCAGGCCCCGGAGGCTGCTGCTGCTGCTGCTGCTGCTGTGGACAACGCATCAAGCACTACAACCACCGCACGCGCGCTCCGGCCGCAGACGCAGATGCGGACTGGACGCAGCGAACCTTGACGGCGAGCCATGCACACCATGAACCAACGGATTCCAGCCTGCGGCTTCTCGCCCTGTCTACACGCCCGCCTCGCATTTCATTCGAAACGTCATGTATGCGGTGTATGCACGCCCCTCTCTCTCTCTCTTTCCGAGGGGGATTTCCAGAAGAGCTGCCGTGCAGTGCAGATATCAAACTCGCCCCTCCTTGAAGCCTACCCTGTTGATGATACGACCTATCGGGAGGAGGAGGGTTTCTGCAACAACGGCGGAAAGGGGCCAGGAGCGGGAGGGGTAGAAGTTGTGGTTGATGTTTATTCTTCAATTTTGGGCCTGCATTTTCTTTCTTTCAATTCGCGAATCGTGTAGCGAAGCTGGGAAAAGGGTTTCGGGGGCCAGGGGAGAGAGCGGATCTGGGTGTCATGCAGTCGTTGACTGGTCCGATTTCCGTGGATGACAGCTGGCCAATGGCGGGAGGGAATCATCAGATAACATCCGGGATGGGATGATTTTTCGTATCTGCGATGGCGATATTGCCATGATCCAAGTTGAATCACGGTCGGAGGCCTCGGGGGTGATGGGTTCTTCGTCGCATCGTTATTGAAGATGAATCATCACCTGACATGTGAAGTTTACACAAGAAACATCCTCTCCTGTCTTGACAAGATACGGGGCTCCGACAGCCCGTCGGCCGCCGGGATAGATATGAGTCAAAGCTGCTCATCGCTTGCGCGGACTTTTGCACAGAAACCACGTCCCGTGACGGACTTAGACGGCGACATCGCCCAAAGAGGCACACTTGGACCGCGCAGCCTCGAAGACGAATGTCGTCGGGATAGCCACGCGTAAACCTCCGCTCCGTCCTCACACCAGAACGCCACACCCGAACGGTTGCTACCCACACTGCTCGAAAGCCAAGCGCAGCTTCGGTGTGGCGCAGATCCATGTCTCAATCGTGAAATGTGGCACAGCGTCGAGGGGAAAGGAAACTGGCCAATGGTTCGCGGTGCGACCGCGGGGAGGCCCGGATTCGCCACTCGAGAAAGCGCCCGGATCTCCCGCTCGGTCCCGGGCTTTCGGGACCCCCTTGAAGAAGGAAAAAAAGCAACGGCGGAGGGAAGTCTGTCCGGACCTCAGTACCCACCCGACCAATCCGAGCAGCGGGTATGACTCTTTTGTTTTCTCCGCCGTTCGAAGCGTCTTTGACAAATCTCACCAGGCGGCGTTTTTCCCAACGGGTTTTGCTTCAGAGAGAGACTTTCAATCAATGTACCGACTTATTTGCACACCCAGCTCAAGCGTTGTACCTCGTCTTTCCTCGCGCCGGTACCCTAAAAGTTGGCCACTTTTTCGCAACTCACCATCGCTTATGACGCAAACGCGCTGCAGGCGTGCAGGCCGCCTGCAAGGTTGGGTGTGTGTGGTGTGTGGCTGTCGGCCTTAGGCTTGAATGCGCCGGGCGCATGCGATCTGGGCTCACCTTTTTTCTTCGCGGTCCCTCCCTCTCTCACCCGCGACCAGCAGGCTGCTGCTTGTTACACCGGTTTCTTTTGCTGACCACTTTATTGCACTTTTTCCGTTGCATCTGCCCACATGCGTGTTTTAGTTCCCGCCGCAACCCTCGTGGCCTGGTAAGGCTTTGGGCAGCAAAAATAAGGCAGGCTGGGCCAACAAGCCCGGAGAGGTAGATACGCAGGGTCGCAAGCCGCAGCAGCAGCAGCAGGGTGCAGGATTGTTGCATCCGCAGACACACACAGACACTGCCAACTCACCACCCGATTGCAAATTTTCAAGACTCTTGCACGATCTGGAGGGGGCTTAGATCTTGCCTTGCTGACAATTACATGACAGAAGAGACTGCTGGCAGGTTTCCGTGTTGTTCACGATCGTGATTTTTCCCCTGGTGCTGTTGTCTCCTGTGCTATGCGTTCACGGTTTCTTCACGTACACGCCCCCTTGAAGATAACCGCCAAACCACCGACGACCCAGGTGTGAATAGCAAATGAGGAAAGCCCCGAGTTTTGCTTGCGCTACGTAGAAAGGGGAGTCATACGTGTCCGTGATTCGCCGGTGTTCCGGCACACCCTGTGACTCACACTTTTGTCGACGGTTCCCTCAGGTCTGGACCTGCGTCCTTGCAAGATTCTGGCAGGGTCCATGCTGTGAATCTAAGTGCCTATTCGTTAGAATGATTTGAGGTGGTTGGGGATTGGTGGTTTATTGGGAATTTTATGGTCTTGATATCGCCACCTTTGGAATTGAGTTGGACCCATCATGGGCAGCGGATCTTTGGTCTTCAGGCTTTGGGGGCCAGGCACCGCGCCTTGATGACGACTGTGTACCCGGCGTCTCGGGAATTAGGGGCGTGTGTGTCAATGGAAGAAAATCAATAACAACAAATCATTTCTGGTTCGCTTTGTTTTGAGGGTGCTTGGGACGGGCTGTGTAGGCAGCAGCCGCGTCTTTTGGCCGAATGAGGTGAGCTTTTGGGATATGGGGACACCTGACTGGCAGAATCTGGTTCGGGCTTATCTTGCTTTCTGAGGTGAGTGATGTCGTCTTACGCAGAGGGGAGGTTTTGAGAGGCTGGGGCATTTGTGCACTGCCCGAAGGTGAGTCTCACATGTCCGAGATGTGTGGATGTGATTTGAGGTTTGGGCCGTTGGCCTCAGATGGGAGATCTGGCGATGGGCAAGATTGGTCTTTGGGATTATTGTGAGGCGCCTCGTCTTCGTAAGTCTCCTTGATGACGTATTATGGCATTTTATTGGTTTGTTTGAATGCTATGCCTGGAATTTGAGTCACATATCTTGAGTTACATTCAATAGGGGCACCCCTGAATGATTGTTAGGGAACTCATTAACACAGGAGGTGTTCGTCCTTTGACATAATCACAAGCCATTACTCTCCTAAGAAGGACAGTGTATACGCACTGGGCTACGTGAATGCCAGTTCAGCTATGTGGCTCCTACTCTAAGGCACGACGATATCTCAGGATTGGATGCTCGTCAGCATCAGCAGTATAGGCAAGGTCGGGACGCGAACCCCCAGCTGACCGATTAAATCACATAGATGGTGTCATATGCTCGCGGTGTCATCCACGAATCCACCTGGGGCCGCCACCTGAGCGGGAGCCTCGTTGAGAGACTTCACAGAGAGCGCTTCGCATACCCTTAGACTCGAATGCAAATGTCTGCTGTTGCCTGGGCTAAGGCTGTACTGTCATTGGTGGTGAATATTCACTTGTCAACTTTGGGGACTGCTTATCCTCCTTTTGTTGACTACTTAGAACATATATCTTACCCATTGTTGCCTCCTCTAACTTAGCTGTTATTGATAGTGTGGTGGATATGAAGGCTTTGGCAATTTCTACTGTCGTAGAGCTTTGGTGATGCGTGCTACGCTGGCTTTGCGCAGCACGACCTCTTGGGGTAGCCATGCTGTTGCGCTTCTTTTCTTTTTTTACTAAGCCAATATTATTTCCCGGTCGTCTATGTCTTGTTTTCTTCCGCTGCTTATATTGCAGCTTGTTTCGATACTTCCAAGAGTAAGAACTTGTTGTCGTCAAATGTGTCAAAAGCCGCCGGTCAGGGAGTCTCATCGATACGTCGATACAATACGAGCACTCACAACACCGGGTCTGCAACCGGTGTGTGAGATCAAGTAATTCAAGAAGTCCTTCTTCGAGGATGAGCCCCCAAGGCTGGTCAATTTGTGATATGTGTGAGCCCCGAGGGCCAGATATAACAGGTTTCTCGTCAATACCTGCAGTTACAAAAGGAGTCCCAGCTTAGAGTAGGGAGATGACAGAACGTTCTGAAGCATCTATTCTGGGAAAGAGCATTCATTATTCAGCAAGCTGTCGTCAAGACTCTTCCAACATGCAAAGACGGCTGGGTGATATATTAGGTTTGATTTCTCTATGTATGTGAATATTATATGATCAGGGATGGCTTATGAGGTGCAGTGCTGTTTCTGACGCTTCTGCAGCCAGGATGAGAAGTGCTTAGAACGCTTAGCACACGTCTCACAATCCTCCAAGATTTGCTCTCGGAATACCGGCTTTTTCCGAAGATCCCTCGTCCTTTGAACCCTGCGTTGAAAAAACTCTGCCCTTCTCTTCGTGGCAAGGTCTTGCTTTGCTTGGCTGAGTTCAATCCACATTTCAAGATGGATCCAGCTTGTGTTTGCGAGTCTCCAGGCAGTTTTCCCGGACTTGTCGGGCTGGAATACGTTCGAGCCCTTCAAAAGAGCCTTGATGATGCGCTGAAGACTCTCTCGACGCAGCTTGTAATATCTCTGCTGCCATGAACCCCACCTATGATGCTTCCAGTTCTTAAGACAACCAACAGGAGCGCTAGCACATCCCTGCATGTCATAGCATGAGGGATTGAGGTGCGTCTCGTCATATGGCTCTGGAGCTACCTTTATCTTGCATGCAACGTGTAATAAAGTTCGCGTATCCAGTCCAGGCAGGACTTCCACAGATCCAGAGGCACCTCTGGCCACCAAGTGCTCTACAATTCCTGCAAGGCGGCACAGTGTTCCATGTTCTACACGACGACTCATCATCAAGTTAATTAAGACCTGCCTTGCAAACCAATCGTCCTCGAACAACAATCCAGGCCACGTTTCGGAGTCTGCGAGGAAACGCTCGAAGCTTTGATACCCTACCGGTACGTAATTGTATGTATCTTCAAATAGGCCGTCGCACACCGAGTCGGGGGGCATGTAGCCTTTGTTGGACGCATCAAGTAACTTTGAGCGCGCGTTAATAGTCCGTGAGTGTTCGGAAGGCGAGCATTTCTTGGGCACAAGATCGAATATGCGGAGTCTGTCGTCGTACATCGACAGCATGAACATTTGGGCCCCGGCCCATGAAGGAATGTGCAGCGTCGAATGCGGAAAAGTCTCCTCGTAGCTCCAGCTGTAGCCACTCATAGCGATAATATGCTTCGCTACAGACATGATGCCGTTTTGACGTTGAACCAACTTCCCGAATTCTGCGGCTTTGAAGAGATGGAACCATTTCCCGAAACCTTCCTCGTCCTCTGGATCGCCAGTGACGAGTTCAAAAAGCTTGACAGCGCATTTTTCTGTAGTTCCTCTCCTTTCTTCGACGAGGAACTCGATCTGCTTGTTGACGCACTTTCGAATGTCGGCACTCTTCCAGGAAATTGGAGACCGGACTACCTCTTCTAGGATGCCAAAATAGCAAGATGATCCGAGGCAATTGGATGGACAGCGCTCTTCTATTCCCTGAATCTGCGACTTCAGGATGAAGCTGACGACATCAGCTCTTCCATGTCTCAGCGCGATGTCCAGCAGTCTTTTCGACGGCACCATGATGCGTTTGTTGACCATGAAATTCAAAAAGTCGCTGGTAGCCTGTTGCATCATCGCGTCTGTGTAAGTGTCGTCGACGAGCCTCTCAAATTGTGGCCGCAAGCCTCCGTAGTAGAAGAGGCTTCTCAGAGTTTTCTCGTCTTGTACAGAGGGATATGTGGTGTCCCAGACGAGATCGTCGTTCTCCAAAGGCTTCAAGTCAGCACCTGCGTCAATGAGTTGCCGAAACACAGCATAGTTTCGGTAGATGAGGGCCAGTGACACCATAGATAGGTGCTGCCTGTGATGAGACTTGTGTTGTTCTAATTGCTGCTTGGTTCGTACACGGTGAATGTGTTGGTAGTCCTCGGAACTTGGTTGGGTGGTCATGCTCGGCGAGAGGCCAAGGTCGAGGCATGCGTCGATCAGCTCTTGATTACCTCTCCTGCAGGCCCACGGCAGCATATCAGTGTGGCCTGCCTCGACGTCCTCTCGAAGGAAGTGATCATACAATAGTATAGTGAAGTATCCGCAAGTCCGCGCCCAGCTGATGGCGTCTTCTCGAGGAAGGTGTTGGACGATACGGAAGATGGCTTTGGCTGGCAAAGATACAATCGGAACCTTTCCGTGGTCGCGGAACCACGAAAGAGATATCTTATCCGAAGAAATCGGGAAGTATAACGGAGCCTTACCAGGCAAAGATGTTGAAGATGAAAGACGCATGGTGTATATCAAATTCTGAGGCAAGATCGGTCTTTGAAATGTGAAAACGAATGTTATTGTCGTGATGCGGATGCAGACGAGGCAGAGCCATTTTATTTGTGGGTGAGAACCTGAGTAGCGCACTTTCGGAAAATCTGAATTATATATGAACATGTGACATTTTCAAAGGTTGGATCTGTTCTTCTCAAGCGCACAAGGTCATGTATGGATGGCACCTTGAAGGGTCGTGAGACCGCGATCTTCGTCCACCTCAACACGGCCATGGCAACGATGAGACTGAAGACGAGATCTTCAATCGGAGGGGACTAAAGAGCCCTTAAACTAATCAAACTGCAGCTCTCCCCATTTGAAGTTGCCTGGTCTTTCAAGCTGCATTCTCTACAACTTCCTCGGCCGATCTGTTTCTTCACCGAAACTGCTACCAATATCTTCGCAAACCTTAGTTTTCTCCGAAAAGATCATCGGCACCTTTCATAGCTCTGAAGATGTGACGGGCAGGTAGAGCATGAGCCTTCGGAGATGGCTCTTTACCATCAATATATGGTCGAATATCCTTCCTTTCTCTGATTGATTGCTTTACTTCTTCTCTAAGATTGTCGTACATCTCAATTGCACACACATAATTGTCATTCGACGCACCACCAGCATCTCGATACCGGCACCAAGAGCGATACAGACAATAACGTGTTCCCGTACAATACGAATACTGTAAGTGTTCCATTCGTGTATCTCCCAAGAGCCTAAGGCCGTGGATTTCTGGCAAACACATCATCTTCGTCGTCTTCTCCCGAGGGCAGTAGGGCACTTGAACACAAAGTAGATCAACCGCTGACACTCCACCATAGCCAGCAGGTACCATGTCTTATCAGGACCCCAATGCTTTTCTCGAGGTGCTCGGATGGGAATGTCCTTGCGGCGGATGCGCCGCCCGAGGGCTGAAGAATGCTATTGATTATTCGGTCATAAGAGGCAATGATGACGCCGCACTCAATGACGCAACATCTTGTTGTCAAGAACTCCTGAAGCTTCTTTGCAGCAGCGGCATGCAGCCAGTCTTCCTCGAACGGGATTGCAGGTGCCGTTTTGTTGGTAGCCTCCTGCCAGACCTCCTTGACCAGAGATGCTCGGCACAGGTGTTTGAGGTATTCTTGCGCTACACAGGCTACGACGATGTCAAGCACCCCTATACTCTCGGAGTACTCCAAGTGGTAATCGAATTACTCCTGAGCATTGATCGTTGTGAGGAGAACAAACTGGACGAGCACTCTCGACAAAAGATCGACCTCATACTGTTCGCTATTAGCAGCAGATTCGTCGCTGAGGATCCCAGGTCGGAGCGCCAGTTGACCTTCAGTTATATCAAGCCCTGGTTGATGGATCGTTGTAGGTGGGCTGCTTACCCGCCAACAGCTACTCACCCGCCCAACGCACACTTCCCAGCGTTTCTTGGTCTCTTGGACACCATGATATCCTGTTTCTGGGACAACCGACATCGGGATAATCAGGCCAATGTCCTCTCACGCACCATCTACGACGATGCGTTTTGGTTCTGCCTGCTTGAGATGTTGTGGACGGATCAACGCGTCATCAACGGGACCATGTGTCGCGTCGTAGACATCTCACGCAGGCTGCTGGCTATCGGGAAAGAGCTGAAGGAGGGGGGCATGTGCGCTGATCGCGACCCCTTCACAAGGAGGGAATTTTCGACTGAGGGTCGTCGCGGCTGGAAACTCCGGAATTTGGTCAAGGAACTGAGGGATGGAGCAAAGGGGCACAAGAATCGTTGTATTGCGGCAGATTGGTCTGATGACATGGAAGTAGGATTCAGGATTGTGGACGGGAATCAGGGACGAATCAACTTCGACAACCAAGCTGCGAGGATGCGCAAGAATAGTTGGCTTGAGATGGGCAGACTCGTGCGTTCCTGAAAGGAGTAATCCAAGGGTAGCCGAGGTCAAGAAAACTCTCATCGAAACAGCCATAGACGTGGTTGCTGCAGATCTGGCATCTGGCGATGAGAGAGATTGTGCCTTAGCTTGACACATACCTTAATTCAATAGAGGTGTTCCCACGCTCTCGCATTGTTCGTATGATGCTGTCCTGCCCAACTGTCATGTTGTTTTCGATTCCATGGTTCTATGACCGTAGCGTTTTACTTCGTAACCCACTGACTTTCTCTTCTCGATTTGTCGTTCATAAGTCTGTTTCAGCCTGTGCCATCCGGGCGAAGCAAAATCTGTCAAAATTTGCCCTTTTACACTATTCGTCGTGGGAGCAACCGACGAAGAAGCTGCTTCAATTCAACTCTAGTATTACCAATGGTCAGCGACCTTTACGAGCACTCTCTGGGTCATCCCTGAAACATCTACACAAATGTTTTAAGACGTCAGGAGAGCTGTCAAGATCACCAAAGGCTTTCTCAGCTTTATCCGCTAACGATTTCCGAAATACTGCCCCAAATAAAAAGCCATCCAATGGCCTGGGTTGCTTGACTATGCAACAACACGACCCAAATGTAACACCCTCGTGAAATGAAAAATTTTGAGGTCAGATTAAACTTTTTGTCGCTTCCAAACAGGTGGATTGTTGCGCGTGGGGCTTGCATCTGTCAAGATCTCGCAATGGGTTCGGATGACAGCACTTTTCCACAATGTTGTGGATATGGCGGCGTTCTGGCCACTTTGCCTTGCAGTGCGGTCCTGCTCGGGGCCCAAATTAGAAATCCCCGGACGGTGGACTTGTAACACTCGATGAGCCTGGGGATCACTCCTTGTCCACAAGACCTTTATTGCTGGTTGCTTGGGTGTACTGGTGGTCCGGTCGGCATTTCTGTACCAAACCAATGCTCCCAATCTAACCCGTCGCACTTCCTCATCAACGCTATCCAAGAGGCCCTTCCGCCGAGACGGTTAGAAGACCCCCGACCTACATTCTAGATTCATTGCAGGAAAGTTCTTTCATTGTCACTGGCCACATAAGGTGCGATTGGTCTTCATCCATGCCCGCCATTGTGGCTCATCATGCTCCCATTCAGCAGAAGCGAGCGATGGCTTGGCGTTAGAATAAGGTGACGGGAGCCCCTGGTGGCGGAACCCATCCTTTCCTGCGACCCATCAACACATCCGAGTCTCAGCTGCTTGCCTTACCTTATCAGGCTGACTTTGAAATTGGTTAGCAACGGAGCACCTTCGGTCAGAATCTCTCAGCTTCAAGCCCTGTGTCAGTTATTCTCATTAGTTCCGTCGTATCGTTCGACTGTTACTGGCCGAAATCATTAATGTTCGGGCCCCGCTGAACAAGGTGTGGTGCGAACGATGTGGAACTGCGCTTCAGCGACCAATCGGAGGGAAATGGGACGTGGTGGTTGCAGGTCAGCGCTCCCCGAAGGATGCAAGGTGGCCTGCATTTGCGCGTTCCAGCGCTGCCCTCAGCCAGTGTGATGTCTTCCTTCTTTCGGCACTACTTCCAAAATCGAAGTCAACGCCGTGGGCTAGTTGGATGAGCAGCGCCCGGCTTTGATGGGCAATGGAACACAGAGCGCGCACTCGTGTCACTCGCCTAACGAATGTTACTGTCTGTTCTGCATTGCTCGGTGGAAAAAAAAGTTCTTGAAGTAGCAGTCATTCACAGAGTAAATTCGCAGTAGGCGGAATACAGAGCCCACAAATGCGAGCACATCGACAAGCCTTTGTGCGCCAGCCCGTCGTGGCTGCGGCAGCCGTCGGGAGGGGCTTCGAGGACTTCGTTCCATTGCCGGCGCAAGTCTCCTCGCGTGCCAGCCTCCCAAAGCAGAAACTGACGGCTCCGGGGTGGTATTGGTGGGAGATGGCGTGTTCGTTGGGCGGAAGTCAGCAGGTAGACTGCTACCTAGGGCGGCCGTACGGGTGAGCTAGGCGGTGATCCCGGGTGCGGGGGGAATCAGCCTCTTTCGACATGGCTGGCATGCCGAGACAACGACACCTCCCCGAGAAGGCTCGCCCATGGGAGGTTCCAAGGCGGCGGTGCGGCGCAGGCTCTCAATTATAGAAGGTGGAAGGGGTCCAGAAGGGCGATGCGATATGTGAAATTGAAGCTAAGAGATAGGCGAGTCTAGTCGCTTACTGTTGAGAAGGGACAATCGACAGGTGACAGATGGCGGGAGCGTACATCCAGCGAGGAGGAAAGGGTCGTATGGTGGTACGGCCCACCGTTGAATCGTCTTGGTCATGCTGGCCGGCGCCTTGAAGTCTTGGGGGAGGGATTCTTCGGATCGCTGGCATTCGCAGGTTGCGGCGGGAAAGGTGCCCATGGATCGTTTGGCAGGAGTCTGAAGGGGCGTTATCTGGCTGTGGCGAGGGCGCCAACACCGATAAAGCAACTTGGCGAGAGCTTGGTACCAGTGATGAAGAGTCGATAAAAGATGCCAAAATTTGCCAAAGGGTTGGCGAGGGTTGGCATTTCTGGGCCGGCGAGTGAGATGTCGTGATTTTGTGGAGGGAACTGGGTTTTGTTTCTCGCTTGGGGGCTCAATGGCGTTGGAAGCAGGCGAGTCTCGTTGAGGTAGCGGTCGCGTACTCTGTAGAGACCAGGGGTCTGCAAGTCGGTGGCTTCAATTTGCGAATACGTAATCGCGTGAGCGAGTGCTTCGGGGCAGATTGGAAGCTCACTGGCTGCGTGGAGGACTTTTTGAAAGGCCAAGGGCTGGGCAGCGCAAAGAGTCTGCAAACCGCAAATTGCATCCATTCATGGAGGACGTTAGGTGGGCAGCCGTCACCCGTTGAATCGATCAATCCGTCCGCCCATCCCCCATTTGTGCTGGTGCCACGGGTTTGGCTGTAGGGTGGCCGTTTGGGCGCGCTCGAAACTGCTGACCCGTTGTGATTGGCCTCGTTTGGACTGGCCGAGGTGGTACATGTTTCTTCCGTTCCGGGATTAGGTTGGGAGGGAACTCGTGTGAAGCGCAAAAGAAAGTAAGAAATGTCGCGAGCAAAGAATGTCTGGTGGGCAATCGTGTCACGTCAAAAAAAAAAAGAGAGAGAGAATGTCGCCAGGGGAGGATGCCTGGGGAGGAGCTCGGGACGGGAGTTGGAAGGCACCTGTCCGCTAAGACGAACGGGGAGTAGTACGGCGGTGCGCTGGAAAGGAAGGAGGACGGGGCGGACGGGCAGGGCAGTTGGAGGCAAGCGCCGCAGATGCAGGTGCAGGGTCCGCTCCTTCTCTGTCGGGTGTGACAAGACAGCATACAGAGTGTGAGCAGGTGCGATAACCGTGTTACGAGCAATACCTTCCATCCTGAGGTAAGAGCACCTTCCAACAAGTCCTCTTTGGCTTCTGGTCACACTCATCCTTCCTCTCTTCCTTCCTGCTTTATCCTGTCAGGTGCATGAGGTGCTCTTTCCCTTTCCCATCGCCGGTACGTACATTGTACCACACCATCCAACGGGACCCACATTTCCCCGCCAAGATCGACCCCCCGCCGCCCCTAGAAGGCGCGGAACGTCCTCACGTCCTTCCATGCATCAGTCCGGGCGGGCTCCGCTGATAATGGCCAGCTACGCACAAGATACACGACGCTACCTCCCGCGTAGCCCTCACAACGGCCTCTTCTCCCCTCAGAAACATCTGATCTCTGTGTCCCTCCTGTACGCCATTTGCTGCCGCAGTCTCTGGCATGCCCGTGGCCACGGGCCATGTCATATCGACGTCCACACCCACGCCGACTCCTCGACTCACGCCCACGTCCTCCAATCCATCACTCACTCTCATTTGTCTTGGTTATTCGGTATCTATTC
Organism: Colletotrichum sp. COLG25; assembly: GCA_009801095.1. Taxonomy (NCBI): domain Eukaryota; kingdom Fungi; phylum Ascomycota; class Sordariomycetes; order Glomerellales; family Glomerellaceae; genus Colletotrichum; species Colletotrichum sp. COLG25. The sequence goes on from VNWT01000023.1 coordinate 4,402,263, forward strand.
AACATGCTTGGCTACCTATCCGTAGGCAGCCCACGCCTCGAGTCCCTCCTCCGATCAACATGGGGTCTTGCGACACTTCCCTGAACTCTCCAAATCCACCTTCTGTTCTCGTCTGGCCTCCCGCCTGCTTCACTCCACTTCCCCAAGACTTGGCCTTCCTCTGCCGCTTGGCAAACATCCATCTTACTCGCCTGGGTCCGGATGTCGACTCTTGCAGCTCTTTGACTCGTTGGTTACCGCTGCTTCGTTGCCTCTCCATAACCTTGCTCCCCTCCGCATGCCTGCCAGTTCCTCGCCGCTGATAGTCATGGATACATGTAATCGCTCGGCATGACAAGGAGACACCGGATAGGGTGCGAGGCCAAGGTACCAACACGGATATGGATGCATGCTAAGATGTGCTAAGGCAACGAGGGCAAGGAGCTGGGAAGGGCTAGAGTGACCGTCGCATTTGCAGCTGCTGCTGTCGCGTCCTCCACCGATCGCCCTCTCGTCCTTTTAATCCGACCGCGTCCCCCCTCGACTCTCAGCGAGCTTGCTCTTCTCCTACCCTTGTGCTTCACCTGTCATTCTCCACAGGCCCGTCGCCTCCTTTCCAAGCACCTGCGCCCAAGGGCCCTACCCTTTCCTTCGCTGAGGACGGACAATCGCCCAGTGCGAATCAACAACATGGCGGCCGAGAAAGACATCCACGATGGCGTTTCGACGCCCGAAACCACCCAAGTCCATACTGGAACCCCCAGCGGTGGCCTTCCCCCTGTTAGTGGCAAGGCTGCCACTGCATATGGCGAAGGCGCTCTGAGCCATGGAGCGGCTCAACGTGACGAGAACTTTTACACGCGTAACGGCCTCAACTTTGAGTCGTTCAAGCCTCGCGACTATGGTCGCGGCATCGTGGAGCTTGACCGTACCATGAAGTCGCGTCATCTTCACATGATTGCTATCGGTACGTTTCGTTGGCGAAAGATGGCCATGAAGCGACTGCTGACGTGACTATTTGACAGGCGGCTCCATTGGTGCTGGTTTCTTCGTCGGTTCCGGAGGTGCTCTGAGCACTGGTGTCAGTCTCCGCATACCCCCAATCGTGACCCACTCAGTACTAACCTCTTGAAGGGACCTGGATCTGTTCTGATTGATTTCATGATTATTGGTGTCATGATGTTCAACGTCGTCTACGCTCTTGGTGAACTCGCTGTCATGTACCCCGTGTCCGGTGGTTTCTACATCTACTCATCCCGCTTCATCGACCCCTCTTGGGGATTTGCTATGGGTTGGAATTACGTATTTCAGGTCAGAACGTCCGTCGATTCACTGCGCAAACGCAAGCTGACAGTAACTAGTGGGCCATCGTCTTGCCTCTCGAACTAACTGTATGCGGCTTAACTATCAATTACTGGGAAGGTGCCAGGGAAGTCAGTCTGGCGGTTTGGATTACCGTCTTCTGGGTCGCCATTATCTTCATCAACATATTTGGAACTTTAGGATACGCCGAAGAGGAGTTCTGGTCCTCTCTTCTCAAGCTCAGTGCGATTTGTGAGTGGATTGCATCCTCGAACAAATACGACGGTTCTAATTAATTTGCCAGGCATTTTCATGATCGTCGCATTTATCCTTGTCCTGGGAGGTGGCCCTTCCAACGGCCGCTACAACGAATACTGGGGAGCTCGATACTGGTACGATCCGGGTGCTTTCCAAAACGGATTCAAGGGCTTCTGCGGCGTGTTTGTCACTGCTGCGTTCTCTTTCGCCGGTACTGAGCTTGTTGGATTGGCTGCTGCTGAGTCCGCAAACCCGCTAAAGTCTCTTCCTGGCGCCATCAAGCAGGTGTTCTGGCGTATTACCCTTTTCTATATCTTGGGTCTCTTCTTTGTCGGCCTCCTTGTTCCCGCTGACGACCCTACCCTCCTTGGTGCCGAGAACGCATACGCTGATGGTGCTTCGCCTTTTGTCATTGCTGCCAAGCATGCTGGATTGAACGGATATGACCATTTCATGAACTGCATCATCCTGGTATCTGTTCTATCACTTGGAGTTTCCTGCGTTTACGGAGGCTCCCGTACCCTCACTGCTCTTGCGCAACAAGGCTATGCCCCCAAGATCTTCAGCTATGTCGACAAGGGCGGTCGCCCCCTGCCATCGGTCGTGGTTCATCTGGTTTGCGGCGCCCTTGCCTTCATGAATCTGGATGCTGACGGTGAGACCGTCTTCAACTGGCTTCTCAACATGTCTGCTCTGGCTGCTCTGTTCACCTGGGGATCTATCTGCCTGTCCCACATTCGCTTCCGCAAGGCTTGGGCGTACCATGGTCACACGGTTGACGAGATCCCCTTCCAGGCGGCATTTGGTGTTGCTGGATCTTGGGTCGGCCTAATTCTTTGCATCGTCGTCTTGATTGCCCAGGTAAGTTGTATTGTCGTTGAAGCTTCTATGCCGTCTGCGTTACTAATACTAGCCAAGTTTTTCGTTGCGATCGCCCCTCCCAAGAACAACGATGAGCTCAATGACGCTGAGGGATTCTTCGAGGCGATGCTCACTGTTCCGGTTATCATGGTCTTCTGGGTCATCGGTTTCGCCTGGAAGCGCACTGGCTGGCTTCGCACCCACCAAATGGATGTCGACACCGGTCGTCGTGAGCTTGATTGGGATGAGATCAACGCCTACAAGGCCGAGGTTGCTTCCTGGCCTACCTGGAAGCGCATGCTGAACAGGTTCTTCTAGATATCTGTTGCAAAAATTCGAGAACGCATCTCTACTGAACTGGACTCAACGGTCAGGATGGTGATAGCCACTCTAGGTCACCTAGAGAGAAGGTTGCCGGATTTCCTTTTTCGAAACGGGCTTTAGATACCACAATCTATCTTTAAATATCATTTGGATCTGGTTCCTCGACCCACTTCCAGAGACTTGTAATATGAACGGCGAACAATAGAAGAAGTGGTTGTGATTATCATCACCAATAACCGATCGGGAAACTGGAAACAATCTGTAGCCCACCATGATCGGAAATCCTGCAAATGCACATTGCGAACGTATTCAAAGCCTGAACAACAAATGCCACTGGGATTCATCGGCTACTCACGGCTGCTGGCAATGGGTAACCGATACAACCACTCAGGTTAGCCCTGACACTTCCTGGTATCGGTGAGCTGCAGACATTTTGGATGACACCGATAAATCCAAGAGAGGAAGAAGTATCATGCAGGCCGAGACCGTCCATACATGAAATCCTCCAGGAATCAGGGCACGGGCGTTGGTCTATCATACGAAGCTCTCGCAGGGGAGATGTACATTAATATTTGGGGCAGGCAGATAAGGTTCAGGGGGTGCATAGGACGGCAGGATTGGCGTGCCGGGCGCATGTATGCGGGAGAAGAGTTCTAGAATGCTTCCGTGCCCGGGTGTTCCGGGGAATTGGGTTGCTGGCTGGGAGGGAAGGGCGAGGCGAGGCGAGGCTAGCCAAGGGGGCTTGGAAAGTGTGCCGAGGTCTAGGCATGAAGATATGTTGGCAGCATGCAGGTCTCGGAGAACGAAGGCTGCGGCATAGAGGCTATCACGTGGGCTTGCCGAGGCTTGTTAGGCTTCTGAGAATCATTCCAAGTATATTGAAGGAAATGTCTGATGTTCGTAAGGTCATTCGCACTAAATAGTAACGCATCTACGACCGTCGGCCATGGAGTCGCAGCCTAAATCTCCTCTAAACCCGTCTAAGAAGAGTCAATGCCAAATCCACGGAAGACTACGTCCTCACATCGCTTCAAGAAGTCGAGAATGTCTGCTTCAGTGTGCCAAGCATCATTGTACGCCGCGCTCAGACACAGTTCGCCTCGGAAGGTCCCCAAGAACAGACCCAGCCCGTTGCCAAGCTCATCGCCGGTGACCCACGGATCATGGGCCTCGAAGGCTCCGTTCTTGGGAGCGATGATGCCGTCAACCCGCCCCATGCTCGAGATCGACACGGAAGGGTGGGCCTTGGGCGGCGGGACGGGGAGGGGCCGGGGGCCAGCGGGTAGCTCGGGCGTGATCGCGGCCCAGATGTCGTTGGCGAGGGCGTAGTGCTCCGTATCGTTGCGGACGCCGTGGTAGAAGTCCTTCATCTGCTGGACGATGGGCAGGAACTCTTCCTGGACGGACTTGGCGTTGTCTTGGCCATCGGCGGGCAGGTCCATGTCGACGACGAGACTCTGGCCTGGGACGGAGTGGTACAGCGCCGCGGGGTGTTCGGCGGAGTTGTAGGGGGCCTGGCAGCTTGAGCGCTCGTTGCGGAGGATGTAGTTGACGTAGCGGACGCGCTTGGAGACGGGGCTGCGGGGCTGGATGTCGCGGAGAACGAGGGCGATGGCGGCGTGGAAGGCGTGCGTGGGAGTCGCGGAGGCGGCCTTGCAGGCTTTGAGGAGGGCGGAGGTCTGCGACTCGGTCAGGGTTCGGAAGACGCGTTGGTGTCGGTGAGGAACGGCTGCGCCGCGGCGGTAGGGCATGTCGATGATTTCAACGCCGGAGGTTTCCATTGCGGCGGCCTTTTGGGCGGACATGTCAGCCAGGCGCTTCCGCTGGGCATCGGTGAGGGTCGGTGGTACGCTGGCGGCGATGCGGAACGGCGGGCTGAGGTTTGCGGCTTCGGAGCCGTCGAAGGGTGGGAGCTTGTAGGCATCGCCTTCGGAGTAGGCCTTTGCGGCGTGGGTGATGAGGTTGTTGAGCAGGGTGAGGGTGCCAATACCATCGATGATGTCGTGGGGCGAGCGGAGGACGAGGTCGCGGCGGACGAGGCCGTCCTTGTTGAATGGCGGGCTGAGGACGAAGAGAGTTGGGACCTTGGGAGCTGGGGGGTTGGAGTTCGCCCAAGTGATGCCGGTTTGCTGAGAGGAGACCGGAACAAGGGTTGTCTTGAGCCAGGCCTCTTTGTCGGCTTCGTCTTGGAACTGGCGGTAGGTCTTTGTCCATTTTCCGGTTGTGGAATCTTGGGTCACCTGGGAAGCAATGGTGGGATGGTCGTGCCGGAGTGCGAGCCATGCTTTCTTGAGAGCTTCATCCACGGCGCTGGCGTCGGAAGAGGAGCCGGCGTTGGCGACATCGACGGTCAGGGAGACATGGCCAGTGATGGCAAAGAACATGAGGCCGCTGCCCTCGTAAAGAACGGGAAGAATGGCATAGTGCTTCTCTATCTCGTCGACGCTGCGTTGCCATAACCTGGTGGAGGTTTGCTGCCAAATGAGCTCAGGGTAGGTGGATGAAGCCATACTAAATCAAGCAAGGTTGATGAGCAGGTTGTAAACCGAAGATCAAAGAGATGAGGGGTAGCAGGATGCTTTCATGATCCGGTTTCCTGAGGAGGTCAGCTCCTGTTCTTCTTATGGTTTGAGAACTTACTCACGCGACATGGAAAGATTCCCGAAAACCCCGCCGTCGTCGGAAGGGTTCATGGCAGACCCGATTTCCAACATGGATCTGCCACGATCTCACGACGGCGGTTGGGAGATGGTCCAAAATAGGAATGGCGGCTTCAGTGTGGAAGGTAGGGAAGTGTCAAGGCGGGCCATTAAGATCATCCGATTGGATGTGATATCGCCGGAGATTAGCCACAGCGGGCCCCATGTCCCTGTCGCTCATCTGAGTGGCTCAACTCTCCGGCGTTCTACCGATAATACCAGCTGAGATATCAAAACGAGAAACTGCTCATCAGTAGGTAAGCAGCATTCATACGTGGTACGTGCCGGGCAATTCAAAGGAGAATGACTATGACTAAGAAGGGGGGGAAGTCCTAAGAGGTTTTCAAGAAAAAAAAAGTTCTAGCGCTAGGATTCGAACCCTAGTGCTTGAGAGGATAACCACGAACTCTGTGTCAGCTGGCATACTGGTTCTACCATACTGGGCATATTCACGGCCGCTTATTCCAGCTCGGTTGCTGGATAATTCGGGCACTAGCCACCCTAAATACTTTGTGGCCATCAATGTGTGCTCAGGACGACCTGCCTTAGTAGGCGCCACGGACAGACGTTTTCACGCAAGCCTTTGTCCATTTGTCCACATTCAAGGGAATTTACACATGACGCTTTCAGTGAATTGCCCTAAGATCTCAGAGCGATTCAAAAAGGGAGCACGTAGTCAGTCGCGCTATTTCGATAGTACCAACTTGTTCGAGAGCTACCGCTACCATATTCGTCAAAACTGTTCATGTCGAAACGTCATTTTAGTCAATCCTTCTGAAGACAGATTGAGCATTTCAATCTGAAGCCAGAAGGACTTCTGCACATGCAAGAAGTTTGCCAAAGCTGCATTATTTGAATGACTGGTGTGATATGAACCCTACGTAAAATCTGTGATGATACTCCTTCAGAGACCCCCCTGTCCTGCTAGCTCACGACTTCAGACCGAGAATATCATCGGCAATATCTCCGAGCTTGGAAGTGCGCAGGAATCGCACAAGCTGGTCCGACTCCAACTCTGCTTTGCCTTGATCCTTTCTCTCGCGGTTGACGGCAGGTCGGACCACATCCCAGAGTTGGCGCATACGGTGAACCCAGCCATCGTGAACGCGGAGAGCGACAAGTTCAACACGCTCATTTGCCGCCTTCAAACCAGCCTCAAGACCCTTGCACTTTGAACACGCGACTTCCTCGTCAGCGGTCTTCGCCGAACCCTCCGCCTCGTCCTCGTTCTCACTGGGAGTGATTCGGCGCATCTTCGGGAGGTTATAAATCTTATCCTCGAGATCGTCGGAGGTTCGCTTCCGGCCAGCCTGAGCTGGGAGTACTAGGGTGTGGTTAGCTCCGCAGATCATTTCTTACTGTAGTACTGAGGAAAACTGGCCCACCGAGAGGGGCATTGGCTGCCTGTTGAGCAGCGATCTTTGACTCGGCACCGTCAATGAACTCATCAATGGCTTGGAGGAACGGCAAGAACGTCGACCTGATCTGAGGCTTGTCGCCTCCTTTAGTCAAGAATCGCTTCCGAGCGGTAATGACTTGGTCGATGATGACAGACGACTTGCGCGGGGCGGCATCGAAGTTCCAATTGGGGTGGAGCCTGCGGAGCTGTCTGAGAGCTTGGACAAAGACCTCTCTGATGCTGGCTAGCTTTGGGTTGGATTGATAAGTTCGCAGACCAACCTCCATAAGCTGGCGAACTCGGTCGGCGGCATTGATCAAACCTTCAAGAGACGCAGACTGGTTGACGGCACGAGGAAGGAACATTTTAGCGACTAGGCCCGAGTGTTGCTGGCTGGCGAAAGGAGCGTCTTGGGGAACATCAAAGTCAAGACCCGGGAGCAGTTTGATGTTGGGATGCGCTGAAAAGTTTCGACGCGGCAGGGAGGTCATCATGGATGCGAGGTCGAGGTTCTCAGAGCTGTGTTGGTTGCCCTGGTCGTTTCTGCCCTGGTCGTTGCTGCCCTGGTCGTTGCTGCCCTTGTCATCGTTGCCTTGGTCGTCGCTACCCTGCTCTTCGCTGCCCTCGTTATCGTTGACCTCAGCGGCACCGGTGTCCTTGTCGTTGTTGTCGCCATTGTCGTTGGCACTGTTTCAGTGTCAATGAAAGGAGTCAGTAGAAACAGGCTGAAAGGGGCATACCTCATCTGTGGCTTAGGCTGCGCAGGCCGCATTGGCAATGTGAAGCTGGAAGGTGTTGCCATCTCAAGTTATTGTGGTGGTGAGATGAAGTTGGAGTGAGGTAAAAATGGGAAGGGTGGGGAAACTTGGGATTGTTTTGTTTTTCTCTGAGTGAGAGAAAAACCCTTTTCAGGACGAGACTCTAGCAACTCCTGATTGGAACGCGACCGGCGTAGCGAGCCTGAGAGAAAGGCGCTCAGGGTGAATGAGGCACTGGGTGAGAGGCGGGAGTCAACTTGGGAAGTCACGTGTCCACCAAACGCTGCCTCAAGGTGAGGCAACCCTGAAGATATGTAGGGAGGTTTGCGTCAGGATCGATCAACAACAGCGCTAGGAATAAGCGGCCGTGAATATGCCCAGTATGGTAGAACCAGTATGCCAGCTGACACAGAGTTCGTGGTTATCCGGCGCTAGAGCCTTCAGGTTCGATCCGCTCTTTTGACCTTTTTTCTTTCTTCTTTTTTCTTTTCCCTTTCACTGTCGCATTTAGAGTCTTTCTTTTTGAGTCTCACGCCTGCAGATATAATAGTGTTTAGCTGAAGTAACTGTTTAATATTTAGAAGCCTAAAGAAGAACTCCTAGTCTACTACCTTATGCTGTAAGTGAGCTTGAGCAACTCTGATAATTCTGGTTGTGGACTAATGGATGCCTGATGAGAATGGTGTATTGTATGAAGTTCCTGGAGCATTAAGTGCTGAACTGTTCGCCTCCCTTCGAAATCAACCAACGACTCGATCAGATCGCATGGCAGGAATGTGCTCAAGTCCCGCTGCCTGAGTGTTTCATCTCAGAGCAAGTATGTTTGGGATTGCAAAATCACGGCAGAACAGGCTACTTGACGTGACCTCAGCTTCCATTCAGTACATTCTGGTCCTCAACTTGAGCTGGCAAGTGGGAACTCCCAGGCAACACATGACTTACATGAAAGACATGGCTGCAGATTGCAGGGATCACAATCGCGATATATCCTAATCAGGTAAACGGATGCGGAGGCCCACAGTCCCCGCTCACCGTGGTAGACGTCTTCACGAAGATTGGAATCGAAACTGTTGCGTTTCTAATTCTACATCGTCGCTTGTTCAACGTACTGTTTAGATCGCGGAGTCTTTGAAAAGCTCCTAAGCATGAAGCCTTCGGGAGTTTTGGCTATGGTCCCTGCCATCGCCGCAGCTGGCACGTTTCGAGTCCTGGACCCACCGGCATCCGTCTGCGCGTCCGCCGGCAAAGGCCATGTTGGATATTACGATTTCTGTACGTAAAGCTTGAGTGTCTGCGTGAGATGTTCAAAGCTGATAATATTTAGATAATGGCACCAAGAATCTGTTTTTCTGGTTGGCGGAAAGTCGCAGCGATCCTGTCAATGATCCTATGGTTCTTTGGATGAGCGGGGGCCCCGGCGCCTCTTCCGTAGCCTTTGGTCTCTTTCAAGAACTTGGTCCTTGCCTCATCGACGGCGCTAACGCAACAAGACCAAATCCATATGCATGGAACAATAACGCGAACGTCCTTTTTGTTGAGTATGGATTGTCCCTGAAATCACTAGGACGACAAGGCATAAGCTGATCAATTGGACTGGAAAGTCAACCATCAAATGTTGGCTTCTCATATTCCCAGACTCCTGTGACCAATTTGGAAGACGCCACATCCGACATGTACAGCTTTCTCACGGCGTTCATGGAAATTTTTCCGCAATATTCGCACCAAGACTTCTACATCATAGGAGAGTCGTATGGAGGGACTTGGGTTCCAGCACTTGCAAGGAAGATCCACCACCGACAGTCCTCCCCAATGGCGCAACTCGTGCGATCGACCACGAATGTCAATGAGACAAAGATCAACCTGAAAGGAATCGGACTGGGCAACGCACAACTCTCACAGAAGCTGCAATGGCCTGGGTTCTACCCGACGGGATGTCTAGGGCCCAATCCCGTCTACAACGACAGTGTTTGCTCCATCATCGAGGCGCATATGCCGCAATGCGAGAGCATGCTGCAGGTTTGCACTGACATGGATAACGATGCCGACGTCTGTAATAATGTGCTAGACTATTGCAGGAAGCGAAGCGTCTACTTCATCTTCGACGAGCACCTGAACCCTTACGATTTCCGCAAGCCTTGCCCTGACGGGGGGCTATGCTACGAAGAGGCCGACTGGATCGCGGAATATCTCAACTCTTCCTCGGTAAAACGGGGGCTTGGTGTATCCGAAGATACCATATTTAACATCATTGACTATGAGCTGGGACAACATTTTGATAAGTCAGGAGATGTTTCTTTCGACACCGTCGCCTGGGCCGGAGAGCTGCTAGACCAGGTAAGGAGGACCATATCGTTTCTGTAAACCCAAGGCTAAGATAACGACAGGGATACAGGGTGCTTCTCTACGCTGGCAACAAAGACTGGTTCTGCAACTCAGTGGGAGAAAAGAATCTGGTTCACAATATTCGTTGGCGTCACCAGCCCGCTTTTCAAGCACAAGACTTCCAATCATACACTTTGGATGGACAAAGAATAGGCTCGTTCAAAGAAAAAGATGGCCTCAGCTTCGCAGAAATTTTCGATGCGGGACACATGGTTCCAGCTGACAAGCCGAAGGAGTCACTTTTCTTGATACAATCTTGGATGAAAGGGGAGTTAAACTCTACGTGAAATGATCATAGTCTAAAAGCATTGTATCTAATGACATAGGGGAGTAGGAGAAAGTACAGGTGAAGAGAATAAGTTGTGATGCTTGAAGTGAGGAGTTGCTTCGCCATGCAGACCGGAATACCTCGTGACTGCTAAGTTCAAGCCCGAGTATATGAGAAGCTGAAGGAGCGCAAAGTGTGGTGAAAGCCCTGGGCAGAGCCCAATTTGCGATTCAATCAGCAGTCGATGGAGTCCAAGTCGATCTCCTCCTTGCGCCTGCGGATTTGCATCTTGACAGTGGGGTCTGGCAACAAAGCCATGCCGAACGGGACAGGCTGGGGGTTAGATCCCTCCGGGAGCTTCCAGTCGAACTTGAGAAGAATATGAGCCAGCGCAATTTTGATCTCGTTGGCGGCGAAGAAGCGACCGGGGCAAGCATGTTGTCCGTGACCAAAGCCGGGGTGCTTTGAGCTCGTAGAGACCAAGTGTGCGTGCTTCTCCTCGTCGGTAGAGCGCATGTTCAGGAAACGGTAACCGTCGTACTTGCTGGCGTTCTCGTACCACTGCTCGTCCCACATGTGAGTGTTGTTGGCGATGATCTTCTGGCCCTTGCGAATCTTGAAGCCGTTGGAAAGAGTGATGTCTGCGGTTGCGAGTCGGCGCCAGGTGGCTTCAAGCTTGAGATTAGCATCACTGAAGAAACACTATTCAGGGGATGTAAACCTACAGAGGAGGACGGGCTTCATGCGCTGCGACTCCTTGATGACACTGTCCATGAGCTTCAAGTTGTAGAGCGCAGTCTTCTTCAAGCCCTCGGCAGGTAAGACCCGAGCCAACTCGTCGCGCAGGGGCTGGATGAGCTCCGGGTTGCGGGCCAAGTCGATCAAAACCGTTTGAAGGAGGTCGCTAGTGGTGTGAATGGCAACGAGGGAGAGGGTGATCTTAAGTCCCCCAAAATTAGCACCCCTAAACAAGAAAAGAAAATGGACGCCGTAGCTATAGGGTCTTGTGGCTCACCTGCTCAGTCGCGGGGTCGTATTTCCTGTTCTTGTAGACTTCCTCAAACCACTCGATGGAGTCGTCGAACTGAACACCCTGGGACTTCTTCACCTTGCGACGCTCGAGATGGGGCTTGAGAATTCTTCGGCAGTCCGCCAAGAGCCTTCTGACTCTCCAGCATGACGGGAGGAACCAGTGGACATAAGGTCGGGACCATCTCGGGTAGTAACCGAGTTCCCAGCCAACCCCGAAAGCGGCAGCAGTGTATTCCGATGAAGCCTTAATCCACTCGTCGTCTTGGCAGAGTTCTCCGCCCATGAAGACTCTGGTTGACATGCGAGAGACGACGCGGATGATGTCATCCTTGGGGACCATTTCGTGCCATTCTAATTTCCCATGTCAGCTTTTGGATTCTCGTTCGATCGAAAACCAGAACTCAGGTCCTACCCTTCTTGTCGGTGAAGATTTGCTTAAGGACAATGGTGGCTTCTTCGGAGATTGGCTTTGTAAGCTTGGCTAGAGTGACACACAAGTCAGCTTTGAAGCTCTTTCGGACTAGGACAGGTATGGTATCATACTCAGCGCCTTGGTCAAGTACTTGGTCACGACCTTGGGCGAATCATCGTTTCCTGCGAAGGGCTCGAAACCGGGGATGTATCCATGAGAGTCCTATATGCGTTCATGTTAGAAAACTAGTCCTTAACATTCGTCCGCTCCTCCCGAGTGGGCTGTATTACATCGCTGGCAGGCGTGATGAAGTCGAGACGCGGGTCGCTGCGCAACTCGTGAATAAAATCGGCCGGCAAAACAACAGAGGCGCCCCATTCCGAGTAAAGTCTGTACGGGTTCTTGCCAAAGGTTGCTGTTGCGCGCAGGAAGATGTCCTTGCTCTGTTGTACAAATTCGGTCATGCGGCGTGAATTGGTGAATTCGAAAGGCTTCAGAGGGTTGATCTCGGGGAGGTTCGGGCCGCTATCGCCCATCGCGTAAAACAGCACGATGAACAGGAAAACTGTTGCGAGGTATGGGATCGGCTTTTCGCTGGGAGATGGGATCGAGTAGGACCCGAGGCCCAACTCGAGGGCTGGTGAAGCCATGGTGGCGAAGGAAGGCGTTCGTCTTGTTGTGGTCGTGTTCAGTCGATATCGCACGGTCGAGTTCCACGTTTCTGTGAGTGTGTGTGCTGATGTCGTCTGTTGATGGTGTTGAGCAGTTCAGCGATTCGAGCCGGACGAACAGGTTGTGTTATAGTTCCCATCTTTGCGATGAAATATCGTCATGACGGACTTTGCCAAGACCGAAACCGCGATTCGACTCTTAGCAGAGTCTTTAACGAACCCGAATAGCAACTCCACCGTTGGAACATGCACGCGTCGTCTATGCCTCGTCTACGTATCGATGGGGCCAAGCTTTTTCTCCACTGCGGGTACTACTTCCGACCGAAGTGCCGCCCGTTGTTGCATCCCAGTGGCGGGAAGTCTGAAAATCACTGAATGTTATGTAAGGTTGTCTGGCTAGCGTCCGTGGATTCCACGGGGCGCGCGTGAGGGATGCGGACGGGAGTCGGCAGATGGGGTCCGTATTCGTATCTCGGAGAGTTGCCAAAGGCGTCCGAGTGCCCGACAAGTGGGCCCCGCCGCCGATCTCGACCGGGAGATGGATAGAGTTGCCGGTGGTGTTCGTGCTTTGACCAGAGATTTACGATGGCATTTCCCTGTCGCGACCAATAAAAGAAAGGTTGATTGCGTGCGTCATGCAGCCATCGTTTAAACTGGTGGAACAACAGGCTTGTTCACGTCTGTCATCCGAGTTTAAATGGCCCACTTTGGGGTTTTCCAGGTCATCACAAGACATGCTCCGTGATTCGTCTAATATGTCCGCACCGACGCTCGCATCGATCCTTGGTGAAGCCATGACTTCCAAAGGCAATCGAAATTTATTTCTCAAGTCTTAAAAGTTGCAATTGCAGGAGAACCAAGGCCGGATGCCGATGGCCCTTGTTACACAGGTATTTGGTCCTCATGAGAACAGCGCTCTCCAGGTCTTGCGCCCTAACTTGACGCGCCCTAGGTATTGAGAACCCTTAGTCGAGCAAAGTGTTGCGAATGCGAGATGTACCTATTCGGGATTTGAAGCGGACGCCGCTCGCGGTCCGTCCCGTCAGCCACCAACGCCGCATTCCGCAACTTTCGCCTAGTTGCCGGCGCCTAAGTGGAAGTTAAGTGAGGCTTTGTTGTAACCGAGTTCAGTGTTTGTTACTATTCTGGATGTATGAGTGCTTTTTGTGCGAATCAGCCAAGATAAACATCACACTGCTAATGGCTTGCAGGTCTGTCTGGGAAATGTATGCGTCTAGGAGAGCTCAGACAGACAGCCATCGGCTCGTCCAAGGACACCGGAATCGCGTCAGGAAGGTCTAAACGAACTAGATCAAGAAACGAGTCAGATGGAAATGTCTACAGCCCGTCGGGTCACAAAACGGAACCCGATGTTTGCCTCCAGAGGTCGCGATACCCGAAGGCCTTGTTCGTGCGACCAGGTGATGGATAAGTTTCTTGGCCTATCCGTGTTCCTTTACAAGTGAATGGCTTAGGTATGAAATTAGCATGAACAAAGTTTGTTGTCGTTCGTCACGCTAGACGATTAGCACCTGTGGCGGAGTTTCTGTCGACAGGTTTTCTCACGGACAAGTTCTCCCCGCAGATTATTGATGTATGTGTAATGGCGACCCCAAGAACGGTAAAGGAGACTTGCGTGAATACGCGTACTACAAAACCTTAAGTAGCGTTAGTGAACAACGCAGATAGGGGATACATCTTCGCTGGCGGACGTTTCGTTTCCGAAGAGCTGAGCACTTCTTCCTCGGATCTCGGGGCACTGGTCAATGAGATATACCTAGGTTCCGAGATGAGCAGCAAAAGTGTGCCCCGATCATTTTAGATCGGCCGCAGTAGGATGCCGCATGAATAGCCAGCCGAAGACTTAGGAGTGATCCATCATTTATCATTTAAAGTTGAGCTCAGTAATGCCGCTCATACAATTTTATCCCAAGCATGGCAAACCCGTCGCCTTTGCGTGTGAGGGTAATACAATAACCTCCGAACGCCGATTTAACAAAAGAAATACGTCCCTCATCCAAGAACTTAGAATGGCCGGCAAGGGGGATCAACAGCGCCACATCGCTTGCCAGTTGTGGACGTGGAGTCAGCTGGGATTTGTGAGCAACTTCAAGCCTTTAGAGATAAGTTGGACGATAGTACATACTCTTGCAGATGAGAGGTGTCTTGTTGTTAAGACATCTAATGCAGTCGGCATCATTGCGGCATTCACCTACAAGAAATAAAATGTTAGTCTTCCTACCCACGACCATATGGAGGGATTGGTTGAGGAGGTCATGGAAAACCCCGCTTCAAGGACTACATACCTCCAATGCCGCGCTGCGCAACGACAGCAGAGACAAGGAAGGGCAAGACGGCGACGAGAGAGAAACGCATGTTGATGTTGGTTGCTGATGGCAGGGACTCTTTTAGCTGAAACGATTGATGATGATGAGTATGGACGACAAGGTATAATTTGACACTGAATTTGACAACGAAAGCAACATGGTAATATTGACGACTTATATATGGCTGTGGTCTGATATGTCTAAGTCGAAAGGCATGAGTTGGGTCGACGATATTTCTCCCCGAGTCATGTCAACTAATTGGCCCTTGCTGTCTAACGAGAGAGCGCGCTGGTGCACAACACATGCTTGACTCGAACTTCAAACACTGAGGTTGGTTGCGGAGCAGAACCGTATGAAAGGACAAACTCTATTTCATCAGGTGTCACCTGCCCATATTACACCATAAAATGGGATGAGCGAAAACACCAGACGGTAATCAGATGGAAAACATACTAAACGGCCAAATCGGCTGCACTGAATTACTATGCGGCGTACTTGAACATCATCATTCACAATTGCCGGTGTTATTTTTGAAAGGAAAAAAAGATGTCATGACATTGGCGCTGTTGGGAAGACTATGGATACATCCGCTCAAACACGGAGACCATGCATCGGCTTTGATTCCGAGATCGACATAAAACAGGACGAACGTGAATATTGGAGACAGACCTCAGACGACCCAGAAAAATCCCAAGACAGAAAGTCCTGAAACCCGACAATTTGGACAAGTTTGCCGATCTACCCCATGCACTCCCACCAATCATCATTCGCGGGTTCTCGAATTATCATGCGAGTACGAGATGATTGGTCTGTACATCAGCTGGCAGAAGCCCTACCCGAAACCCTCGCATCTCGGAATGACCGCGATTGAGTCATGCCATCTCACCAACTCGGGAGGTCTGAGGCCCGGCATATGGCTTCCGTTGACAAGAGTCGCAACAACTCGCCGTGTTCCCCCGGGGGGGATGCCGAGACCGAGAATCATCTACGCCGACTTAGCATGCTCGGTTTTACACGGCGACTATATGCGCCATTTGGCGGTAAGGTGGGAGGTACGGTGTGAGATCTGCAACGCCCAACGGATCTGGTTTCCCGTCCAGCGCCCGCAAGCAGCGGAACAGCCTCTGGAGACCGGTCTTGACTGTGTGTTTCTCCCCGCCGAAGCTCAGGCGGAACCACCCTGGGGTTCTGGCGAAGAATGCCTGCCGCGCATCGGAGTTCGTGTCAGCGTTGGGTGTTTCCGATCTCGTCTGAAGAGGAGACAAGTTCCGCTGACGTACCTTTCCGGGTTCCAGGAATACTCCGTTCTCCATCAGGTGCTCTAAAAGCTCCAACTCGCCATCCTTGCCGTGTTGTGCGAACAGCAAGTCCATCCAGTCGGAGAGATCGACGAACATGAAGAACCCTGAGTCGGCCTTCATGTATGGAATGTCATACTTGTCAAGCTCGCCCTCGACAAGGATTCGCCTCTTCTTGAGTCGGCGGTTGAACGTTGGCGTGTAATGGTCTTTGAAGTACTTCTTGTCCGAGAGCAGCTTTGCCGCAATCGTCGCGCTGTACGATGAGACCCAGCCAAACATGCTGGGGACTGTTAGCAAGGATCTGTATCCCCACTGTCTGGCTGGACTAACCTTAAAGTTCGCATGGTATCGTAAGTCTCCTGGTTGTACGTGGCAAGGAACCCAATCCTGAGACCGCCAAGTCCAAAGTCCTGCAGTTGGTGTCGTTAGCATCCTCGTCTCCGGGTACAAAGCTGATTCAATCTTTACGCAGTGGGGACAAAACGCGAGATCGCCGCAACTTACTTTGCTCATCCCCCACAGGACGTGCACGTTTCTGAAGTTCGTGTCCAGGCCTAGACTCAACATGCTTGAAAAGTTGTCTCCGGTCATGGCGTATATCTCGTCGACAACAAGATGCACTTTGTACTTGGAACATAGTTGCGATATTTGCAGGAGAACATGTGCGGAATAACACCGACCCAAAGGGTTCTCTGGGTTCGCAAGCAGGACGCCGGCAACCTTCCGCCCTTGACTCAACTCTCGTTCGATTGCATCTTCCAGGCGGGCCACAATCTCACATTGGCGAGCTCCGTCACCGTTACTTGTGGATTGTCCGGTGAACCGATCATCAGTTATGTCATCGCATGGGACTTCGACAAGCCGTACTTTATTCCTTGTGGAGATGTCGTGGGCGAACATGCCGTAGCTAGGTGTTGGAAGCAATATCGAGTCACCCTCATCAGCAATGTTGTAGGTCAACGTGTCCAGCAGTGTTGTGGCTCCATTTGCTGCAAGGATGTTGTCCGAAGTCAATGGGATGCGGGCATTGAAGTGTTCGTTCATGAAGTCGGCGGCGGCTTTGAGGAGCTCAGGGGAGCCTTGGGTATCATTGTATCCGAGACCTGCGACCAAAGTAAATCGTCAAATGCCGGCTCAAATGCGAATCATTCTTCGTTGGGAAGCCTACCATCTTTCAGTTCGCCCTTCTTCAAATTCCACCTGGTCCAGCTGGCAATGTCTTCCAACATCAGCTCGTTGACAGCAGAGCCGAGGTCAATGATTCCCTTTGGGTTCTTTGACGGATGATATTGATCTTGTTCCACCCTCCGGCTGAGATCGATCATCAGGTCCGGCTGGACATTCCGTCTTCCCCGGCGTGATGGCGGCAAGGCGTGACTGGTAGACATGACGGCTTTGCTGTAAGTGAGGGTCTTGTGTTGACTAGAGGCCTGAGTCTGAACTTTCCTCCTGCCAAAAATTACTGGAAAACAAGGCATCTTACCGACATATTTGTACAGTGACTCTTCGCAAGACTTTTTAATTCTTGTTAGTTGCCTGACTCCCGGGTCCCGCTGAGGCCAAGCCACGGACCGGGGTCGGCCGACCCGCACCGCATGCCCCACCCATCTTCTTCCCTCAAAATTGCCTGTTCGGGAATAAAAATGCGACAACGTGGTGGTTGTTAGCTCCTTATGTTGACTCACTCCGCCATTCCATCATGATCCTGTGGAGGGCGTCACCAAATTCTGATGGCGCAAATTTTCCATTTGTCATCTGCGAGCGTTTCTCCGGTTCCTTGGTCCATACCTAGCACTGTCCCCAGCCTCTGTCGCGTTCTTTTGTGAATGTGATGGCGTCCCCACGCTGGCTTACGGGCATTTTAGCTTGCGCGGCCCTCACCAATCATGTCGTCGGCGCCGTTGCAACAGGCTACAGGACGATTGTGTCGGAGTTTAGTGACCACTCAATACGCGTCAAAAGTTGGTCGGCTGATGACGCGCTTCTTTGTCACGCAGGCGCCAGGCAGCACACTGGTTGGGCAGATATCGGTGAACGCCATCTGTTTTTCTGTCCGTCTTACCACACGTTTCTTTCGCAGAGACAAAAGTACTGATGCGTGGCATGCAGGGTTCCACGAGGCAAGAAACGATGAGCAAGATGCACCCTTGATGATTTGGTTCCAGGGAGGCCCGGGCGGCAGTTCTCTGCATGGCATGCTTTACGAGAATGGACCCTGCCTCAGCGATGGTGCCAACGGGACCGAGTTTAACCCTAATTCGTGGACGGAACACTTCAATATCATCTACCTCGACCAGCCTGCCGGTGTCGGGTTCTCTTATGTGGATGATTACTCCGACGAGACATCATATCCCTCCCGCGCCGAAGAGTGTGCTCCCGATATTATCAGCTTCACCAAGCTCTTCTACGAGGCTTTCCCCGACTTCGCTGCCGCCGACCTGCACCTGGCGGGAGAATCATATGCCGGAAGATACATCCCGTCAATTGCATCGACAATACTTGAGTACAATGATTTTCTGACTTCAGCGCCCGATATCAAGGCGGCTCTGGCCACTATCCCCTTGAGGTCGTTGATGCTCGGCAACCCATGGATTAGCCCCGCCGAGCAACTAGTCTCGATGTATGATGTGTCTTGTCTTTCGTATCGGGACCAGTTTGATACTCACCTGGACCCCGAAGACTGTGCCAGGGCGTTAAAAGCTGTTGACAGATGCGAAGCAGTCGCTCGAGCATGCGCATTGGGAGACAACGATCCAGTCCTCTGTGCTCAGCCGA
This sequence comes from Colletotrichum sp. COLG25, assembly GCA_009801095.1. NCBI lineage: Eukaryota > Fungi > Ascomycota > Sordariomycetes > Glomerellales > Glomerellaceae > Colletotrichum > Colletotrichum sp. COLG25. Next base: position 4,421,011 of record VNWT01000023.1, read on the forward strand.
AGAAGCTGTGCCAAGACGATTTCATTGGCATTTTTGCCAATGTGACAAGAAGCTACTATGACAGACGTCTTCGCAATTGCCCTGGTCCTCAGGACTGCTATCCGGACATTGCCAAGATGGTTGACGTTCTCAACTCCGACAAGGTGTTCAGGGATCAACTCGAAGTTCCAACTCAGACCGGTGGTCGAAAGAAGGGATGGGATATGATGAGCCCACTAATAGAAAGACGGTACTTCGAGTCTGGCGACTTTTACACACCCGCCATCAAAGACCTGCAAAAGATTCTCGACCATTCTCAAACCTCCATTCGTTCGAGATGGCAAGGTGTTGTGGACGTGCTGGTATATGTCGGTGTGGCTGATATCATTTGCAACGCCGAGGGTGTCTTGGAGGGCCTGAAGATGGTCAGATGGGCTGGCCGAACCCCTTTTAGAGCGAGTCCATGGCAAGAGCTGCCGTGGAATGCGTCCAAGGGTGGACGCGGCGGGAGGATCAAGAATACTACCCGGCTTTGGCTTGCAGAAATTGAGGAAGCAGGACACATGGTAAGACAGCTCGTTCGGTTCATAACGTACATCCTTTTGACGAGGTGCGCAGGTACCTCACGATCAGTCGGCTTCATCACTCAATCTCGTCGAATATTGGCTGAAGATTATTGAAACCACTAGCGGCGGCACAAAAGCTTTTGTGAACCCCATTGCGAATGATGAGCTGAAGGATACAGCGGCAGTGAAGGGTGCGAATGCCGGTGTGCTTGAGTTGCTTAAGCAAGACATCGAAGGTGCGACGGATCTGTAGTTATGATTAGACATTCAATTCCGAAAAACAAACTTTGCCGCACCAATCGGCTCAGTTTCAATTCCCTTTGATAGATAAACCTGAAATGTTTAAACTTCTGTCTTGGAGAAGCGGAATGAAGCCGAAAAGTCACGCTTGGGCCCGGTTATCCGGCAGGGGACGGCGGAAACTCTAAGGTGGGGCGAAGCCGTTCCGTCCCTGTATTTATGGGGTAACAGGGGGCTTTTCCGGCTTCGGCTACTTCAATTCGGATGTCGGATAACTACAGCAACCGGCAATATTGACTGCTCCAGACACGCCTTTGTCTCCCAGAGCCCTCCAAACCGAAATGCTGTCGATGATAGATTCTCCAGAGATGGACTCTCGTGTGTCTCAGCATGCTGCTTCGCATAGCCCTGCAACTCCAAAGAAAAGTCCGCGGGCTAGGGTACGAGTTAGCCGAGCCTGCGACTACTGCAAAAGGTACGAACACTCCTCGGATCGGGAGGTTTGATATCGCGGCAGCGTGTCAGTTGGAGTAGGAATGCTGACTTTCCTCAAGCAAAAAGATTCGATGCACCGGAAAGCAGCCCTGTCCAAAATGTGTTCAAGAGGACATCACTTGCGAGTTCAAAGCCCCATATGCCAGGGGTAAACGAAGGCCTCGCCCCAACTTGGGGATTCCATCTGAATCACCCTCAATCTCACCCTACCCTCTTTCAACTCCCCAGTCAGTTCAAGATACTCAGACTGATACTCATGGCCATGGTGTAACTGGCATCGCAATTGAGAGTGGCTCATGTGAGGGACGAGAACCGGGAAATGAAGCTTCGCCGGAACCGGGTGAGAGTGATCGCCAGGGTCATTTTGTAGGCGCTTCGTCAGGACTTAGCTTTCTCCTCCGCTTGCAACGACGGTTGAGAGAGAATAGTGGTGGATCGACGGAAACATCAGTCTTTGCTCTCGGCGATCCTGTTCTGCCTCAATTCGACAACGATGCAGTCATTTTACCCCCGAAAGAGAAGGCGGACAACTTACTGAAAACCTACTTCGAGCTATCCTCACCAACGTACAGATTCCTTCACAGACCTACAGTTGAGGGTTGGCTGGAACAATTGTACCAAAATGGCATGGTTTCGGCACCTCACTCTAGAAGTAAATATGCAGTCATCATGACCATGTTTGCCCAGTCGATTCAGTACATCGAGCCGCAGGGTACTTCTAACGTCAGTAATGGGTGAGTTTTGACCATCGAACGAGAAAATTCAGGGCGGCTCTAACTGCGTTCATAGCATGCTCTACTTTCAGTCTGCCGAACGGGAGCTCAATCGTGAGACAGAACCCGCTACTTTGACGAGCGTCCAAGCTCTCCTCGGTTGTTGTTTCTACATTATGACTCAGTCACGACTCAATCACTGCTGGAGCTTGTTCGGGACAACCTCAAGACTTGTTCTTGCATTGGGAATGCACCGGAAGAAGTTTAATCTCGACGGCATAGGCGACAGCACAGGATGTCTCATCGAATCTGAATGCAGGAAACGGACATTCTGGTGTGCATACAATCTGGACAGATACTTGAGTGCCATATTCGGCCGCCCATGCGCCTTTCATGATGACGATATTGACCAAGAGGTTCCTGCACTCATCGAGGATCACGCACTGGGCAGTACATCTGTGGATGTCGCCAGTCGAAGAGCTATGAATATTATGCTGGGTCCCCTAGCACACCAACAGCTGGCAAGGATACTGAGCAGGATTTTGAGACAGCTCTATGGTATCAGCTCGCTGGATGAGACAGCAAGGCACGAAACGATGGCCAGGCTAGGCGCTGAGATTCAGACCTGGCGAGACCAGCTGCCGGCTTTCCTTAATCCGGACAAAGTCGACTCCCGCATCTTGCAACCAATCTACCAACGGCAGAGCAATACTCTGAGCCTTGCGGCTGGGCACTGCCTGATGCTCATTTATCGCCCATGTCTCTTCAACGACTACTCAAAGTCCAGTCTTGACAAAGAGACGAAAGAAAATGTCAAGAGATGCGTTGACGCAGCCTTGAGCGTCGTGACTATCATTGACTACATGGTCGAGTCGAAGCAACTGTATCCGTCGCTCTGGTTTGCACCGTATCAGGCGTTCTGCGCAGTAGTTGTGCTGTACACATATACCATCCGGAATCACAAAGACAACCAGGCTCCTTGGAAAGAGCACTTTGAAGCGGCAGAGCGCTGCCAAAGACTATTGTTCAGCATCACTAGCCCTAGCTCCCTTGGTCGGCGACTATCCGTCATCATGGAGGAATACCGTCTTGAGGTCATAAACCAGGTTCAGCAAAGCTCTCAATCGCATACCAGCAAATCCATATCGCTGTCGGAAACTGCGCTTGAGCCGGGTGCAACATCATGGCTCGAGAGCCTTGGGGCCGAGGACAATCTCTTTGAGCTGATGGATCTTCCTAACTGGGAACAATTGGATTCATTGGTAATTCAACCTGTGTCATTTAATCCCGAAGCAGCATGTCAGCTGATAATACCGACGAAGGTTCTTGATTTGGGTAGAATCATCCCCGAGCTGGACTTCATGGGCGCCAATGCTGGGTTCTGAAATCCGGGAGCAATCAGCCGAGCCTTTGGAAACAAAGGCATTGGGTAAGCTGCGTTAGTGACAACTGTAAGGGCCAACTCGATTCTCAGCCTTCCGTATTTCCGTCGAAAACTCGCGTATAACGAGCCGCCGGTCCAGAGGCCAGCGGATGAAGCATACCCCGCGCCAAGGCCTGGTAGATGTCACATGCGTGATGCTCCGATTGGATCGGGGAATCACTCCCAGTATCAATCTTGTGCAGAACGAGCCCTTGGCCTTTTCCGAGTGCGATATCGGAAATTTGATCGCGTCTTGGCTGATCTGCCTTGCTACTTTAGTAAGAATCCCGGAGGAATAAATTGCGTGTGGGGGGAATCTCAACTCCTGCGCCTCGCACAATCCAAATATTCCCATCGCAATCTATCAAGCTGAACGTGGGTATATCCGTCTCCGAGGTACGATCACAAGTCTAACTTTAATCAGATGGCGCCACAGGAACAGATTATCAGTGCTGTTGAGCCACTCCATGTAGGCCAGTTCATGTTTTGTCGTATCACGACGACTGAAGGCATCATTGGTTATGGAGAGGCTGGGATCTGGGTTCACATAGAAGCAGCCGCGACATGCATCAAAAGGTTCGCCGACTATCTAGTCGGGAAGCGGGCCTTCGACATCGAACACCACTGGAACGTGATGCATCGCTTCAGCTACTTCTAGGGCCTTGCCATCAACGCCGCAATCTCCTCCATTGACATCGCGCTTTGGGACATCAAGGGCAAGGTTTTAGGTGTTCCCATCTACGAACTCCTTGGCGGGGCTTGCCGCACGAAAGCTCGGGTTTATGGACACATCTATGAGAGTACCATTGAGAAGGTACTTGAAGAGTGCAAGCGAAAGATGGACATGGGGTTTACCGCCTTCGGGCATATCAACCCCTTTCTCGACGAGGGAACCGACAAGGTTTACTTTAAGACACATGTTCAGAAGATGCGAGATGCCATCGAAAATGTGCGAAAGATGCGGGAGGTTGTTGGAGACAAGGTTGACTTGCTCGTCGAGCTGCACCGTCGTCTAACCCCGGCAGAAGCAGTCACTTTCTGCAACGGTATTGCCGACACGCTGCCGATGCTCGTCGAAGACCCGATTAGGCCTGAGAACGCCGATGCCATGGCTCGCGTGGCCGAACGCATCTCCGTCCCGATTGCCACGGGAGAGCGTTTCTGCACCATCTACGAGTTTCAAGCACTGCTGGCCCGAAACGCTCTCGAGTACGCGAGGGTGGATGTTGCTGTTTGTGGCGGAATTACCGGAGCAAAGAAGGTGGCAGCAATGGCCGAAGCCAACCATGTTCAGATCATTCCGCATAATCCGCTCTCGCCGATAGGGCTCGCAGCCTGCTTACAGGTTGCCGCGGCGATTCCCAACTTTGCGATACAGGAGTATGCTACGGGATTCGAGGCTGGGGTATTCGAGAGCACTTCGAGACATCTTGGCAGCGACATTGTTGATTATGTTCCCACGCCTAAGGAAGGCTTTGTTGATATTCCATCTACCCCCGGTCTCGGAATCAACTTGGTGGCGAACGCACGGGAGATCAGACCATCGTTGGTCCAGCCTGTACGGATGCGACCCCACAAAGATGGATTCGTCGTCGATCAATAGCTCCAACAAATGGCCCAATAGTCCTCGTAGAACCTCCTCGCTCGATTAGTCTTCCTTGAAATCCTTGAATCCTTTTCAGGCGAACGCATTATCTGGAGGGAGTCATAATTCCGAGCTCTGTAAACCTATTCCTAACATGACATGTTCTGAGGGACAATTCCTAGCCCAAACGTACGCCTTTGACCTGAGATACTACGTTCTTGTCCAAGTCAGAGAATACTCCACGCCCTCTAGTCAAGCAAGTTCATCCCTGGAAACTTCATACCACCCTTTGTCTTGTCTTATCGCAAAGAGTAGTGGCGTCTTCCCTCCTGGTACTGCGCCCAGGCTCGAAGGATGATTCGAGCCTGAAGCAAAGCGTTCTCTTGCCGCAGGCGCTGAATCTCAGCGTGCTGTCGGCGCATCGCCTGTTGGTTCCGGGCGATCATAATCTCTTGGACGCGGATGGTACGTTCATCGGCGTTTAGCCATCTCTGATAGTCCCAGACCGTGTCCTCGAGCTCATCGCAATGATCTGCAAGCTTATCGTTCTCCTCCAACAGCTCGTCGTTCTCGTCATCGAGGTCGGCGTATTCTTCCTGCAAATCCTGAAGTTCTTGGTCTCTCTCCTAGAGAGCCTTTGCCAAGGTTTGCTTCTCGGCGTCCAGAGATTGCTTCTCAGCGACGAGAACCTGAACGCGCTCTATCATGCCGGGAGAGGTCAACGCCCGTCCGGCTGTGGCAGCGGTGGAGGCAGGGATGGTGCCGCTGAGCTCTGGCTTGATGACTAGACGGCCTCTCAGCACCTCAATGAAAAATAAAAGCGACAACAAAAGACAGTCAAACCGGCAGCGACGACGAAGACGATAAAGACGACGAAGAAGAGGGGATTAACAAGTCTTACCAGGCTTTTCGCCATCCGACTCCCCATCCATGTCTCCAACCGAGGCGTTCTCCTGGTTCTGCAAATGGTCGCCGGCTGCTTGATCGTGCCGAGGCGGGGCTGCAACCTGAGTGTGACGACGGGAACGAGAGCGAAGATTGTTGTACTGGGCTTGGATCTCAATGAAATGGTCGAGCGCCTTGAGGAACTTCTGGACATCGTCGGGCGAGCCTTGCGCAGTGCGCGCAGTAGCAGAAATATTGACGCGAGCGTTGATGAGGATATTCATGACGTCTTCCGTGGCCTTGGGGATGATGGCGCGCTTCCACCTGGGCTCATTGTCCGCGAGCTTCCTCAGGGTAGCTTGCCAGACCTCACTGATGGACCAGTAGTGAATGGTGGGCGTCTGGTCGATGATGGTCGCGGCAGTAGCGAGGACTTGCGTGGCCCGGCGAGCAACAGTCAGCGTACGCTCCGCAGGTGACATGTTGGAACCCTTCTTGGTGCTGTTGATTCCGCAGAGCATAAACATGAAAGCGGGACGAGCCTGGCGGAGTACGAGAGGCTTGCGTCGGTTTGTGACGACGGCGAGACCGGGCATCGTGCGGATCGTCTGGAACCAAGGACCACAGGCCTTGGTCTCGCAGTTACGACTCTTGCCGCCCATCTTAATGAGGATGACGAGATGGTAGTTTGGAGTTGCGATGAAAACTTGTCGGATGATCTCACGATGGTGGTCGAATTTGTTTCGGGAAGGATGATGTGGATGAAGAAGGATTGCCAGCTGTTGATTGTACCCAGGTGAGATTGAGTGTCCGGAGGAGTGGGTCCAGAGAGAGCTCACAGCTCACATTCACCAAGGATACCTTCGTGTCGGTAACTTAGCTCAGTTTCCTGGAAGCTACATGGGGAAAGAACACAACGGGCAGTGAAAAAATTTATTAATTCGTTCTTCTCCGGTCTTACTCAAAATGCAAACCGCGTCCCAAATGATCATGTCCCATATGCGGCTGCTCCAGTCTCACCCTGAGTATTTCGGAAACCGTGAGTTTGGTAGGGTGTCGTTGTTGTCAGCGATATTTGATCAAAAAATAAAAAAGGGGAAGAGGGTAGCAAGAGAGTGCGATTCGAACACGCAGACTACAAAAAGGACCTGCGAGAGTGTCGCGTGACTTGGGCAGTAAGGCTGGCCAGGCCTAAACCACTGAGTCAAACTTACTCGATCTACGATCGGAAACCATGTAGCAGAACGGGCGAGACAACTGCTCTAAATACCCACACCGCGAGGTGAGGTTGCTCAAAGACAAGGTGAGAGGTGAAAGGGATGTCCCCACAATTAACCACCCGCGACCAGTGACGCGGCTCGCTTGGTGTTCGGCCTGAGGAGGACACACCATGCGGCCTCGTTTCTGTCGGGATTCTATTTGAAAATGGAGCATTGTCAAAAGACAAATTGCATCTACAGAAAGACTCAATGATGTCGTACTGTCATCGTGCGACGCAGAGAGTCAAACCCAGACCCATCATGTCGGGATATCAGCATCAGACGATGCCAACGACAAGAACGACAACGAATATCTCAAGTGACGAACATGGATAGAGGTCGAAGAGACTTCCCTTCTGGCGACATGTGCTATAATGGATCGTCGTGTTTGTACAAAGAGAACACCAGCGGCCAGAAGACCGTCGTGCTCAGCCCCAAAAGGAGGCTGCCCAATCTCTCGCCGATTTGACCCAGTTGCGAGGTCTTCTCGAGTCGTCCTCCTCCGCAATCTTGCTGTTTTCGGCCAAGCTATGTTGAAGCTTTCGATTCTCAGCCTCCAGCATCGCAATCCGCTGCTCATAATCAGAGGTTAAAGACTCGGCCTGATTGGAGGCTCCAGTATCTTCCGCCTTAACCTGACGAATCTTGTTAGGCGGCTCCACATCTTCGTCTGACGGGCTTGTCTCATCATGCGACCTCTTCGGAGGCCTCTGAGGTTTCTCATCAGTCGTAACTGTGTTGTTTCACTTTAGTATGATGTACATTGGCACTGTCTTCGCGAGGACTTACTGGTTTCTCTCGATTCGTGGGTGGCGTTCAGGTCATGCCCTGGCTGAATCCAAACCGAAGCTTCAATCCACCTGTCAAGACTAGCCAAGAAAGGGCGGAACCCCTTTGGAAGCTTTATCGGCCGCTGGCCACGGAGGTGACCGCGACGCAGATCACTCCTCCTCAGGAACAGGTTGCGGGCTCCCACAAGCCGGGTCATGCACTTGGAACAATCCTCCACAGCGACGGCGCCCCATTTCTCCCTGCCAGTCCTTGTCTCTAACCGCTGCATGGCTTCACGAAGGACTTCGTTCCATTGACCGACACCACGAGACTCTGTGACGACCTCCACACAGACATCCGTGAATTTCTTGATATTAGCGGCAAGAAGAAGCTTGTTGCTATGAGACGGGAGAGCTGGGCCATCAAAGAACATGCGCCAACCAGCCTGGCCAACCCGAGTAACAGGGTCGCCGATCTCTCCTGGGAAGCGGAGACCTGGCAGCCTGCGCAGGTCAGGATGGCTCGCATAGTAGTTGACAGGGTCAGTTTGCTCGTTGAATATCTCTTGTTGAAGTAGGGACCAGTCCTCATCCAACTCTTCGTGTTCCGGAGTTTGGCTGACAGGATCGCTTGGCTCGTTGAGTATCCCTTCATCGAGCCTTACCCAGTCCTTAACAAACTGTTCATCGTCCTGAGTTTGGCTGATAGGGACAACCTCGATTGCTTGCGAATAATCCGCCTTGTCGGTTTGCTGAGTATTGACATCAGTCATACTGCAAGCCGTTAGCGGTTGTTTAAGGAGAAACAATCGAAAAGAGACTTGGCAACACTTAGCGGCTTCGGCGGGGGACGGCGGTGACTCAAGACGATGATGGATGTTGACGAAAGGTGAGGGTAGGTAATAAGACAACAACGAGAACAAAGGCTTATGAGTTCAGAGAGAAGAAATAGTCGACAGATGTTGTATATAAGGTTCTATGAAAAAAAACTTGCTCTTCTGGTCTAGAGATGTTGCGAAGTCTAATAGCAACTTAAAAAAAGGTGGGGAGTGACCAGGAAGGTAAGTCCTTAATGGTCTCGAATTCCAGTAGCAGGGTTCAGAACGGTCGATCAAGGTGGATAGGTAGCCATCACACTCCTTGCCCTTCTAAGAAAGCTTCTGACACTGAGAAGGCACTCCTAAAGCTTCACGACTGCCTGGAAAGGCGCTCCGAATAGCGAACGCAGTCTGGTCAGAGAAGGGAACAAGCTCATTGCGATGATCAGATGGGCGGAAACCAGCGATCTAGCGCAAGCCGAGATATGTCTTCCAATTATACTTCATGATAAGGGAAACAGTTCCTGGAAGCCGCGAGTCATCTAAACCTTCAGAAGACCAACTTGGAAAGCCAAGATCGATCCCTCCGTCCCAAGATACAGACCATGACCATTTCAGATGGTATCAAGCTTCGAACGCCCAAGGCCAATCATTCAAGAGTCCTTTCCGAGATCCAAGCTGCAAAGATAAATCCCTGCATCATTTGCCCCCCAAGAGAGGCCCTCCATACCGTTGGCCTCTAAACCTCTGTTCAACTGGCGACGGTGGGCTTCCCAAAGCTTCCAAAAGGCTTCCTGGACCATGCAGAGATCCTTCTCCTTGGCCTGAAGGGACAATGCCGTGCGTGTCTTCAGTGTTTGTTCGGTGACAAAGCGGGTCTGCAGTTGACGGTTTTCCTTTTCGAGGCGCTCAATCCTGCTCGATATGATGTTGCATCTTTCCTTATATTTGCCCAGAACATCCTCCTTCGCTTCAGCGCAGTCTATTTCGCCTTCTTTGATGACCGGCGTCAGAGGAATGGTGGAATTTGTTGGGTATCTGTACGTCGATCCCTGCACGAGAAGGGGGTGAAGCGACTGTGTGCTCTGCGGGACGACAGGCTGGATTGAGCAGGCTGGGATGGGCTCCTGTACAGGCTCCTCTAACTCTGCAACATCAGCCGATTCCGAGGTTGATGGAGTAAAGATGTCGTCGTCTGAGGATGCCTCGCTGGCGGGGGACTCTGCGTCCGTTTCTTCGAAAAGTGTTAGTGGATGAAATTCAGCAGACTAAGATGGGAAACCTACCGTCACGCAAGAATCCGTAATTAGATCCGTCAACGAGCATATTTGGACGGTCTCGTGAAAGCAATCTTGTAATGTCCACAACCTGTCCGAGGCCTCCATATGCGGGCGCTGGGCCACTCCTCATCCTTTCCACGAAGGCATTCCGAGCAAGGACGAGTGTATTCACGATTCCAAAGGCGAAATGGAGCCTGTCAACCAAGGGATAGCTCTCATAAACTCGCCCGATCGTGGAGTAGAGCGAGTGCTGGATTAGTGACTGATCAACATCGGAACCGAATCCAGCGCCGAAGACCCCCTTTGGGAACCTGCCCAGCTCCTGATTAACGACGTTGAAGTAATACATCATCTTTAGTTCAACGCCCTCCTGGGTGTCGAGAGTAGAATCATCGAAGAAAATTCCGAATAACTCCAGGCTGCGTCCACGGAATAGGCCTTTCCACTTGTTGTTCTTTGGAAACCTCAGGCCTGACAGGGCGTGAATGTATGGATGATCGGCCCATTTGAGCTTCTCAAGTGTCGATGTTTCGGGCATGGCGGGTAGGAGCTTGGGCGAGCGGTGTACAAAGACTGTAGTGATTTTCGGAGATGGCGGGAAAAGGGATGTCAATACTGCAGCCTTTCTATCTCGTATCCTAGCGTCATCAGGGTCTCTACGCGAAGATTTGCGGTCTGCGGAAGCGACGGCAGTGTGGTATATAAGCTCGTTTCTTGACCCTCAAGGTTGCCCCAAATCGCCAGAATAACGCCATTTGACCTGGATGGCAAAACAGCACCAAGTTGCTAAGTGCCACCACAACCTAGTTCAGCCTGGCTGGAGACGTCAGCACACTTATCGCAGCGCAACATGCCTGACTCACCAGTCGACGAGGTTCTCTCTCATCCTGTCGAGCGTCGAGCACAAAGCCCAGAATGCCATCACCTCTTATCAACGGAAGCAAAGCAATCCATGACAAAGGTTTCCCTGAAGCTGCCTTTGCCATTGTAGTCGCCAAAGCCTGCCATCGTATGCGGGGTGAGGATGCACCAAGGATCAGAGTCCTCTTCTACCCCCGTCATGAAGAATCTCATAGCCCGCCCACGCAGCTTTTCCCTTAGCCAGTACTCCATCCTTGCCTTCGTGTACACCCACGAGACCATCTCCGGGGCCGTCAGCCCGTTGGATAGGACCTTCGGGATCAAGTAGTCGAGGATCGTTCTGGCAAAATTCGTGCTCTCGACCAGGAGTGCCACCCAGCGGACGAGAACGTCGATACGAAGCACCGTGAACTGCTGCTTCTGAAGCACGTTCATACCGCAGATGATGCCGAGGGCTACTCTGCCCCACGCCTCCGTTGCGGCTGCTGAGACAGAGGGATCGTAGACCGAGCGGAGGTTGCTGATGCTCATCCGGGAGATCAGGTACAACAAGTAGTCCATGGCCATCGTGTTGTCGGTAAATCGGTACGTGATGACGGGCTCAAAGGTGGGACCGGTAATCGTGTCCCCGTCGGCGCCGACTCGGACGATAGGTAGGTCGCAGTCGCGCAGGCCTTTGTGCCATGAGTCGAGGTGCTTTGAAAAGGTATCGCATTGTTCCAGCACTTTTTCCGACGTCAGATCCTCCTTGTAAAAGTCGCCCCTCTGAAAGTTGCGGTGGTCGGACTTTCTGTTGAGCACGGAGCAAAGCCATCTGGCTGCCCTCTCAGACGCGCTTGATCCCTCAACAGTGTTGTCATTGAGGAAGCTGGCCTCCATAGCGTTTCTCGAGTAAAGGCTGAAGACTCTGGACATGACATCTCGGATCGCCAACTGAGGGTCGAGGAAGCTTGCACTGTCGTAAGTGTCGACAGGGTTGCTTGACTTGCGGGTCGGTGTATACGTGTATCGAATGTCGTAGCGGAGCATCCGCCATGCTTTAAAGAGGTTTGGCATCGATGATGCGGCAAAGTCCATCTTTGAGGCGATGGCGTCGAGACCGCTGGCGTGGTTCCTGAGGCCAAAAGCCGTGCCCGCCTCCAGTTCGTGGTACGCTAGAAGGAGGGCTGCGCCGGCCAGCTCCTCGCTGCTCTTGTTGGATCGCTGTATTTGCAGCTGAAGGTCCTTCACCGCTGTGTCGTAGTAGACCCAGACGCATTTGTCGTCACATATCCGCCGCAGGCTCTGAAAGTCCATCGGTAACCGCTCTGCCAATTTCAGATGACTTGCGGACAGCGCCAGGACTGCCGCTCGGAAACAGCTGCTCGATTGGAACAGGTTCGAGAAGGCTAGCGCAACGGGGATTGCGGGAATGACATTTGTGTCGAAATGCTGTACAAGTGACTCTTCGAGGGGTAGCGAGATCTGGAGGTCGGTGGTAGGTTCGCCCAGAAGGGACTCCTCGGCAGATGATGTGTCGAGAGGCGAGTCTTGAGACACGAGGAACTCGTCCCAGTTGGCAGGTGTCAAAGCCTCCGGTGAGCTTTGTCGCGGCGAGGTAGTATCGTCGGATGCAGGTCCAGGAAGCGGAGTCGAAAGGCTTTCGATGACGGTACCCAGCACAGGAGCGACTTCAGGGAATACCTGCGACGGCGCATTGTTGGGGATATCGAAAAGACCCCAGGGCAGCGCAAACGCGCCTCCAGACCAGGCTTCAGTCGACATGAAGTTGGTAGACGGTGTCGGCACCGGAGCAGACGGGGCCTGAGCGCTGAGTCCCGGTCCGATGACGATGTCTGGGCGAACAACTTCGGACGACGCCGTCTCCGTGGCCGTTATGCGACGCTTTCTCCGCGCATCCTCATGTCGCAGCGCCGACCACCGAGCGGCCTCAAACTTTCGTGACGACTCTGCGGCCAAGGCCGTCACGTCTTTGAAGGCGACGGGGCGATCATAGCCGCTGCACTTGATGCCGCGACGGACGCAGGCGGAGCACTCGGGGCGCGTCTCGTCACACTGGAACAGGTCAGCAGGCGGTCGTTTGCAAGAGATGGGCGTGTACTGACCTTGCGTCGCCTTGTTTTGCAGTTTTGGCATCCGGTCCGTTTTCGGACGATGTCTGTCTTCTTGGGTCGTGACGATTGCGTCTCCATTGGCGGTCGACCAACAGCTGTGTCACCGCTCAGCGCAAGGGGTTTTGCTATCGAGTGCTAGAAAGCTGTCGTTCAGGAATGCGTAGCGGGGCTAAGGGGAAGGAAGCTGTCGATACTGAAGAATAGACATGAGGCCGTTTCGATCTGTTGGGGAGGATGGTTGGCATTTTGGTCGGTAAGCGGGCAGGCAGATTGTGCCGATGGCGGTAATCTGACTGACATGACGGGATCCAGGATGGCGGCGTCGGGCGAGATGCTCGTGGAGGGCGCAGCGACACTGAACTACCTTAGTGGGGGCACAAAATCCCCACAATGCTGACTCTACGTTGTCGCGGTTGGCTGCAGATAGCGGCGACATAGTGGCACTATGCCTAAACAGGCTTGCGGGTGCGCCGCTACTCCTGTTTTGGCAGAGCTGTCCGCTGCTTTTCAGCGTTGCGCATGAGAACCGGGCGGCGGCAGCGACAAGATTAAGAATGATGGCGGACGACGATGAGCTTGGAGTTTTCAAAAAAAGAATACGCTGTATTGACTACCACTGAATCCAAGCATCCTGGGACCCTGACACCGTGTCACGTTGTCCGAACCAACCGTGACGCGTCGCAGCGATCGATTCTTCCACGGTGAACGTAGCGCCATGCTCATAGATCAGCGACTCTACTAGTTTATAGGCCTTGGATTCGGCGTCCGGGTTCGCCTGCCTGATGAATGCGTCCTTTAGTAAGTTTCTACACGTGGAGCTGACTCCTGGCTCCTCTGTGGAGTCATGTTCAAGCAACTTCTTGTACGTCTGATTGACATTGAGTCCGTACTCGACGCAGGTCGAAATCACCTCCATCGCTCGTTCCAATTTACTGCTGGGTAAAGAGAATAGGTTGCCAGCAATGAAGGCATGGAAATGTATGCTCTGCCGAGTGATGACTGTTTCGTATGCAAATCCAGCACCCCTTTCCAAAAGCGTGCGTAGAAGATCTATTCGGTCGTGGTACGCTGCGGCCTCAATGGGCGTTTGGAACGGAGGGGGTCCTGAACCATCCCTGAAGAACGGTAGTCTCGTTGAGTATTCTGGATATGAGCCATCTGGCAGTGATCCTGCTTGTAAAAGCGCTGAAAGACCGTCGACGGTTATGCCCCTTTCAATGTGCTAGGTAAGAAGAGGCTCAGACGTTGTCGTTTTCTGATCGTCGATTGGCAACCCTGGGTCTATTTGTCGAAGAGCTCGTATTATTTCGCTACTGCTCGCAAGATGGAATAAGGTAATCTGGTCATCACGATCGTTGAACTGCATGAATCGGTGCCATGGTGTCTGCTCTTCAACGAGAAGATCCAGAAGCTCCACGTGGTCGTTTTGGACAGCGTGTTCTACCAGGGTTGGCTGTCGTACATAGTAGCGTACCACATCATTGAATCCGCAGGAATGGGTTACTTCGCAGTCGCATTGAATGATTGGATGGCGGAGCCGAATCTCTGGAAGTCGGGATTCAATATCGTCGATCTTATACCCACGCCTCAAGAGGTGCCGGGCGAAATCGACGTCGCCTTTGTGTATGAAAGCCCAAGACACCGCTCGATAGAGGCCACGGGTCCGATCGAAGTCGATAAGAATGCTGGCCGTGGGGATTATTGGGCTACTTTTGTCGCTGTTCATGAGTCCTCCTTGAATTGCTAGCGCTGAGCAGGTCCGATGCAAACTTGATATGTCAGGGAGATTGAGGTGGTCGCAGATAAGAAAAAGACAGTCTTTTGCCAATGTGGTAATGTCGAGTCTCTGATGGGTGTCCCGTCGTGGCTGGCCGAGTGCGTAATCTACTTGCCTGTTAGAAACAACTTGCAGATGTTCGAAGTCTTTACGCACGGCTGCAATAAGAAAAGTGCACCATGGTGACAACCCGAGTTGCTCGATGTGTTGAATCTGATGCTCGACAGAAGGATATGTGACGCTGAATACTACGGTGGAAAAGAATGGATTTGCGGATGTATGGAGGACGTGAACAGACCCGTGAATTGACGTCTGATGCGTGTGGTCTGTAGACTTCAAGCGAGTGGTCAAGGCATGAAGAAGGTTAAGTGGTCTTAGCATCGATTTTCGCTCCTACTTCCACACCCCATGTGCCTCTCGAGGCTGGCGGTAATTGCCTCCTTTCTCTTACTCCCGCTCCTCGCCCCTTCCTCAGCGCCAACTTCCCTGTGGCGTCGCCACCTTCCGCCTTTCGCTGCTGTTCGTCCCTCTACAATAGGTTGCTCGTGGCATCCACCACACCAACTGCGACTGCTTGAGATACCCAACTGCAGAAACTTCGACCGACAGACAGACACCTGCTTGGACATCGCGATCCTTCCGGATTCTCCCACCTGGCACGCTTTCAACTGCAATAAGGTAGTCCGATCTTGGCAGGGAGCCGCACATGTCCCTGAGCAGGAGCATGGTGCCATTCCAAATCTCATCGGCCAAGGTAATCAGCCGCGCACCAAATTGCAGCACTGACAGACACCAACCCGTCGGCGCATGCCTAAGGCAAGACCCCCATACCGTGAAACACTCCACAAGGGCTAACTTCGCAAGCTCTGCGCTCTTCCGGATGCGAGACGCATGTTGTCAAATTAGGCTCACGATCAGCGACGCCACAACCCCCAAAGCCGTCGCCGACTGCATCTCCGCAGTGGGGAAAGTCCTCAGAGCCCAACTCTGACTCAGGCCGGACACTTGATGGGAGTGAGGGCCTCGCTAGAACTCGCCCAGTCATTGAGAAATGGCCATGATCAACTTGGATGATTGGACCGGTCGCATCGTAGGTCGGGTGCCAAGACAGAAGCTTCGCGCGAAGGGGGGAAATTTAGGCAGCCAACGTCGAGATGTAACCGAGTTGCGGCACAGCAAACAAGTTGAACAAGGGTTGCAGTCACCAACCGATAAATCAAAGCGATTGTTTGTTGTATTTCAGCTGCTTTGCCGCAATCCACTGTTCATTTAAGAAAGCAACGGCCCATTCTGCTCGGCTTTCCGGCCTGCTCTCTTTTCCCCTTGCTGCGCTGATTTTCAAAGACTCCAAGGCATTCCTCAAAGACCGTCCCTCAAAGAACTCAAATCCCAGCAACCTCTCCTATCCCTTCAATCATAAACACAATGCAGCTACTCAAAGCCATCACCCTCACCTCGGCAATGCTGCCAGCCGCCCTCGCCAAGATCGACCCCCTTCCAACCTCGACCGACGCAGAGTCGTACCTCTCCGACCACCCAAGCCTCTCCACCGTCGCCACCGGTACGCAAGCGACCTCCCTCGTCAGCGCCATTTACAGCGTCGAGAAGAGCTGGAGGGACGAGGACATGTACACGACCATGTACTCGCACATGTGGTCAGCCGCCGCCAAGGCCACCAACAGCCCCGACGTGGTCGCTTCGCTGGCCGTGACGGGCTGGTCATACTGGGACACCACCGAGCAGAGCTGGTGGAAGGATAACATGCCGGACAAGGAGAACAAGTTTGTGTCGGAGTACATGTCGGATTGGGAAAGCGCGTACCAGAAGGTGATGGCAACCGCAACGGGGACTGGGTCCAAGGGCACGGCGCCGCGGTGCACTGGAATGGCGATGGCTGGGGTTGCGGCTGGAGTGGCGGCGGGAGTCATGGTTGCGATGTGAGACTTACTTGTGAGAAATGGTTGACTGGTGTACTCCATAAGCGAATGTTCAAACATCATATTCCAAATCATGTCAGAGAGAGCGCGTGGTATTGAGAGTAACTAACGTAACGTGCCAAATCAGGCTGGGTTGAGAAGCTGACTTGGCGCTGCCCCCAACCGGGAGTCAAAAAACCTGGGTGTGGGTAGTGATGCCAAACCCTCCTGCTGAATTCAACACAACACCCCCTAAGAGTTCAAGGCTTCCTCTCGGCGCTGCCCCTCAGCAAAGATGTCCTCCAGCTTTCTGGCTCCCTGCCCGAAAAGAACGGGCTTCTCCTCCAAGATCAGGATGATCTTGTCTATCGTCTCTTGGAGCTTGAGTTTATCAACCAGGGCGCGGGCATCAAGGGCGCACTGCGCCTTGGTCTGGGTCTTGGAGGCTCCCGTGTCAGTGGGCTCGGCAAGGGTGGGCGGAGGAGGGGGGCGATTCTCAAACATGGTCCGGCTGTCGCACATCTTCTTCACGACACGAGCAACAGCCCTAGCCACGTCCAGACCATGTTCCTTGTTGAGCCGAGCAGCGGTGCGGTCCTTTGAGAGGGCCTTCGTGAGTCTCTTGAGGAAGGATTCATCGGTGAAGTCCTTTGTCGGGTGCGCGCGTAGGACCTTGAAAACGGTTTCGACAAAGAATAACTCCCGGAAGATGAGGGAAGACTGGGAGAGACTGTACAGCCGGTAGTTCTTATTGATGTGGAGAAGCTGGTCGAGCAGCCTCGCAGGCTCATCCTTGCCGAAGAAGGATCCGTCAGCCTCTCTGCAGCACTCCAGCTGGGACATGTCGATGACACGCCAGCCTGAACGGAACAGAATTAGGTGATGTGTTGCGCTAAGTGTGAGTGCGAGTACGGCGAATAATACTTACTCATTTTGACAGGACGACAGTGACGGACGTCGGTGTGGGTAGGAAGCAGGAGAGGAAGCGTTGCCGATTGATAGAAGTATCCCAGGAGGAATGTCGACTGAGGACGAGAGGACCGTATCAACGCGGGACGATGCAGAGGTAAGACGAAAGACGCGCCGAGGAATGGTGATAGGCTTGAGAAGGTGGAAGTCGTTGCTCAGAGTTGGTAGCGATCGAGGATGTGGCGAAGAAGGTTCCCATGTCAGCGTCCTTGTGGAGAAGAAGAAGAGAAGAGAGAGGCTTCGGCGAGCTCAGAAGTTGAGATTTATACTACAGATGCTGGAGAGCCGTGGACCCTCGTGGGGCATCTTCAATCTCACCTTGGGTTCGCCTGAATTCACCTTCAAGCGGTTGAGTGAACGAGCAGTAGGTCGGGCTTAGTTAGGTAAGATAGGCTGTCCTACCGCCAGAAGACCTCACCTTCTGGTCGTCGCGACCCACACATTGGCGATCCACGTCATGGTGAATGAAGCGAGACTGCGAAGAGCCAGCAGCCGCTCCTAGCGCCAAGCGCACGCCCGCCCTTCGGGCTGGGCTTTAAGTCAAACTGTCGACAAAATCTGCCAGAGTTCTAAGGTCTAGTGGTCACAGGATGCATCCGATTGGGGAAAGTCCTTCTAGATAACAGGCATGGCCTAGGGTCGAGCGTTCGATTCCCGTCTCAGGCGGCTTGGATTTGAAATACTAGTCCAAGGTCGAAGTGTGAAATCCTTGCTTTTTGTGATTTTCCCCCTGTCTTATTCAACTTGGCATGTTACCTACACTTTAAGTTGTAACTGTTGTAGGCAGACTTGAAGTATCATATCCAAATAAGAGGTTCCATGAGTGAACATCACCTCTGTAAGGTGTTGCTCCTATTTATTTACCTACTGCTATAGCGGAAGTTGAGGAGGCACTTCACGGGTGGTTCTGATCTCGCTTAATCTGGAGCGCAGCTCCTGAGGCGAAGCGCAGCGAGGGAGTCACACATCTATTACCTTAGCCACTAAAGCCAAGGCGCAAAAATCGATATAAGAGAGCACTTTACTAACCGGCCGCAGCTTCAGGGCCCTTCGCGGACTAGCTAAGCGAACTGGAGCTAATGTGAGGTTATTCCAGCAGGGCAGGAGCTTTAGAGGGCAAGCGTGAGGGCAGGTGGGAGGGCTACGCTCCCGTAGTTGCACTGAGAGAAAAATCAGCGGCGAAGGTCTGGGCTATCGAAGATAAGAAATGTTTTAGACGGGTTACCAATCCTGCACCGGGCTCGTAATCCCGCCGACGTTGACAACACGTGACCCAAGCGCAAGGTGAGATCCGGATACCAGGAGGAGCCAAAACTTCAAATTTCCACCTCAACACCACAACCACCGTCTCTGCGATCCTTTCCATCTGTCGAGCAGAGATCAGATTCAGCTAAAGATTGTTGTCCGAAAATTCCCCGCGATACCCGAGTAAGCTGCCCCATAACCATGCGCCTTCGAGATAGCTAACACGCCGTGAACAAGACTCCAAAATGACCGACGTCGATCTCGAGCATCTCCTTCGCGTGCCCGGCTTGACCTTCAAGGCCGCCGGCCCTGTGCTTGGCACAGGCAATATCGCCGAATCCGCCCTCCGTCTTCTCCAGCTCGACTCTGGCCAGCGTCACCGGGGCGCCAGTCAGCTCTTGGTCGTAAAGCGCATCACCTACTTCGCGCGTGCAGCTCTCGGCATCAGCAAGCACTACCCCGACATCGATCCTAAGACAGTCGCCTATCAGAGCATGGTCACACGAATCGTCACTCTCGACAAGATCGCTCACCGCGAGCATGTCGCCAAGGGCCTCACCATGCGCCAAGCCGTTATGCGCATCGTCGACAACTACCGCATCGCCCGCAAGCACTACGTTCTCCACGCTGACGTCGTCGACCCCCCTGTTCCTGTCGCTCGGGAGAATGAGACAGAGGCTGCGCTCGCTACCCGCCAGCGATTCGATTTCGCGCTGCGAGAGATGTGGGGCGTCCTCGGCCAGCTTCAAGACCTGATGACTGTGAGCGGCAAAGCGACTCTGACTGCGAAGCAGGCTCTGGCTCAGGAGGTCAAGAAGGGAGAGCTCTTGCAGCAGAAGCTTCGTCTCCACGAGAAGGATGCCGAAATCTAGAAGAAGGAGCATCTTAACTCTCGCGACAAGTTCATGGCAGCTGAGAAGAAGGCAACTATCTTGCAGAGTGAGAATAAGGACTTGAAGAAGGAGAATGAGGAGTTGAAGAAGGAGAATGAGAAGTTGAAGGGTTACATCAGGCTCATGAAGAAGGACGCCATATATGTCATGTCGGCCTTCGAGGTTTTCGAGGAAGGAGGCGTCTCTGAGAATGCGCTCAACGAGCTGGAGGCGATTCCGCAGTGATGTATCAGCGACGACTTGGGGACGGGCTTTTGATACCCAACACCGACAGCCGTTGCATATGGAAGGAATTCGGCTTTTGATCGGAACGAGTGGAGTTCAGGTTTGTCCTGTGGTTCGAGCTATCAAATGTCAATGGTTCAACTCTGGAGTAACATAAATGGTCCTACCCATCGGGAACATACCTACACATCCACATGTTTTTGCCCACACACCGTGCGATGTGAAAGCCGAACCTCTCTCAGAGGCTTCGGTATTGGTGCTGATCATGTGTCCCTGACCTTTCATTTGCCATGTCCCATTGTAACTATCAGAGATATGAGGGCCCTTTGTGATCTAGTTAAAAAGTGCGGCTCTCCCACACGCAAATCCCTCCGAGATTATGGCAATGGAGAAGTGTTAGCTGGCTATGACAGATAAATGCAAGCCCTCGAATGTGAACAATTGCATCCATCCTTTATCTCCAATGCCGAAGTATCTCATGACGATTGTCTCACCACAAGCCTTTGAACAGCACCGCCGTACCCACAGCAGCAGTACTCAAGTCTGAAACCATGCTGCATCCAGCACATGGTTGGTCAAAGGGTTTAACTACCTGCATTTGGCATTTCAGCCCGGGAACCCCGAGGATCAAGTTCGAAACATGGCTAGAGCAATGGCCGTGCGAAAGCCGCCATATAGAGAGCTTGATCCTACTTTTTGAACTTATCTGCGTTTGAAAACGACTGTTTTGGGAAATCTGTTCAACTACATCCCCTCTCGCTTGTTTTGCATATGTACTCCCCCGCCATTTAAGTGCTGGTGAAGGTCTCATCAGTCATGTTTTAAATTACATCTTCGATATAATTAGCGATCCCCAGTATTACATTTGCCTGAAGGGGCAGTTGTGCCTGTCAACTTCCCCATGTTCTGAACGCTCGCCCGAGGCTTCGAAGGCACTGTGTTTCATATGATCGGTGTCACTGCAATTGTCCGAGGTATTACTGCCACTCGTCTATGTGCCCTGGGACTGCTGCGTTCTCAATGCATAAATTCCTCCGAAGCCATGCTGATTGCCAGCGGTGGCTGTCCCAAACCCAGAACCAATGATGTTGATTGAGTGATCTCTCCCTGACTGATTTCTCTGCCAAGATTTCCGTTCCTCCTTCACCCCGATAGTAGGACAGTATCAAAACATTCTCACTCAACCCATCCGGTCTCTCGTCTTCCACCTCGAACTTATCTTTTGCCGATTTTTCAGGGGCTAGATCGAGGAAGCCTCTCTAGCAATAGAATTCGTTGAACCATTAGCTTCGTGCCACTGGAAGACTTGTTGGTACAGTTACCTGTGTTCGCAATAGACAACTTATTTAGCTGGAATCGGCATCGTTGGCGCATAGTGCATTGTTGACCGCACGGTCATGGGTGGTTAGGGCTGCCTTATCTTGCAGAATCTGGGGGACGTCGCGATTGCCATTCCGGAGCTTTCGGCGGCCTCGTCTCTGGTTACGCAGATGAGGCTTTTCCAATTCCTCAAGTTCGTCCAAGTAACCCAACAGGGTGTAGTCAGGTTGAGAATTGTCTTCATCCATGTGTAGCTGAACGTAACTCCTCCGAGCCTTTCGGTAGGTGTTGACAATCCGAAAGATAGCATTCTTGACACTCCTACCATGCTTTGAACCTTCCTCCGATACAACAGTCATCTTGAACGGAATACTGCCAAGGCACCTGTCAAGAACCTTGGACCAGAAGGGATGGGATTTGAATTCGATATCTTTCTCGTCATCGGCGACTTGCGTGGTGTGAAGAAGGATTCGCCACAAGTTGAACTCAAATTCCTCATATTCTGGCTTGGGACAGAGTTCGGAAGGTTCCAAACCAAGAATGCGCATGGCCATGCGCGCGATCTTGTCTGAACCTAGACAGGGTCCGGGAGGAAAGTGAACACCCTGGCCATCTAGACGGAGAAGCTTCTCGTTGCGCTCTTGGGCTCGTCTCTGAGCTCGCAAGTAGGTCATTTTTGCAGCGCTGTTGACAGTTAGACGGATCTGCATCACACACAATGCCGAAAGGTATGGGTCAACATACGAGGGTACTCCCAGATGGCTGAGTGAGAACGGTGGAAGACGGTGTGGGCGACGGTATGCAGTAGCGGAGGTTGTAGTTGATGAAGTGTGATCGGGAGGTAGGGTGTCAAAAGATGTCCGATTGGGATGAGATTTGTCGGAGAGGATTGCGGCGCTGGTCCTGCCGGTGAAGAATGCAGACAGTAGACGAGGGTAAGGAGGAAGTGGAAGGTGTGGCTCTTGCCTAGGTACCTACTTAGCCCCCTGGACTGCAACTTGCATGTCGAGGCCGCCTAAAGGCCTAAGGCAGAAAACCCGTCAGATTCTGGAAGGCAGTGGAGGAGCTCGCCACTCATCCAGTGATCAATAGGGGACAAAAGACACAGCACCCAGGCAGCCTGCTTATCAAAGGCGTCACATGTGATGATGTCAAAACCATGGCGAACTTATTGCACTTGTCGTCCTATTCCACTACGTAGCTTCAAAACCGTTCTTCATATTTTGAACTTCAACTTTCCAGCCCATCTTCAACTCATATGTCTTTCCCATCAGCCATGTACCTCCATATCAACTCGGAGTTCAGCCCCAAATAGCTGGCGGCAATGGCATCCAAAGACATCATCTCTGTCACATACTGAATGTGTGGGAAGTAGAAAGCCAAAGTCTCCCGTGTACATCTCTCATAGCCAGTTTTTTTCGCGTGCAATTCTTTGTCGAGCGCAATGGCAGGAATGTCAAGTTTTTTTGTGCTTGTGTTGCCTCGTTGGGAAAGGCCTGTGTCATTCACAGTCAGTCTTTGATCCTCTCTTTTCCGTTTGGAGTGTCAACTTACCTTCAATCTTGATCAATGCAAATCGCCTCCGCCACTGTGCTACCACTTGGGCTAGTGAGAGCACGTGCTCTCTTCACCGCGGCAGCGCGTGCGTAGGGGAGCTCAATGCCTCTGAGGGCAGCTTCTCGGGTGACGGCAGTAACCTTTGCCTGCTCCTTCTTGATCGCTGCCTCAAGCTCCTTGACCCTGCCCAAATTCTCGCGGTTCATGTCGAGTATATCCTGCATCTGTTGGTTCAGAATCTTGCGGGCTGACTTGTCACCCTGCCGGTAGCCTCTGGCATGTGCCTTCTCATGATCTCGCTCATGAGCCTTCTTCTGTACGCGGAGGATGGCGACACAATGCTTCTTGATCATGGCTTTGTCCTCATCGGAGACATCAAGCTTGTTGACATATTGCTCTGCCTCGCGGATGGTGTCAGGCTTGGTCCTGTGTAGCTTTCGCATGGCAGGACTCATGTGAATTTCGTCATCGTCATCAGTCTCATCGTCATCAGTAGACTCATCCGTGTCGGTGTCGTCGTGGGTGGACGAGGGAGAAGGTAGCCCAATGTCAGCTTGGGCAGAAGTCATGTTCATTTGCCGCACGATCTCCTAGTCGTGCATGGCTTGATGGAGCTGATGGACATCCTTCGCCTCAGAGGAGTAATCGAGAGGGGCTTCGAGCAAGGCTGCAGCTTCATTGGGGTGGGTGCTTCTGTACTGCTCCCAGCCTCGCTGGTAGGTGTCGATGAGGTATGCGAGACGAACCAGGACTTTGGCGTCGGCGTCTGACATAGCAAGATCATCGCGAAGGTTCTCCTTGGCCTTCTCCCAAAACTTGACGGTGTGGAGGCTCAGGGTGGGTTCATCGCAAGCAAGTTGAGTAACGACGTTAACTATCATGGTGAGACGGAACGCGAAAGCGCCGATGGTTGTGTGAGTGTCGAGATGCAGAATGGGGAGCAACTCATCGCCGTCGTAGAAGAATGTCAGTTTGAACGAACCGTCGAGGCTGAAGCCGGGAAGATCGGCAGGAGCGGATGACAGAGCCATCACTTCGAGCTGGGTGGGTCTTCGTCTGGTCCAGACCGTGGCGAGTAAGGGCTGTGGCCAAGGTGCGATTGAAGATTGATGGCGATGGTGAGTTTTCAGCCAAGGCTCCAAGGCTGAGATGGAAGTTGGGAAGGAGAAGATGGATCAGGACGGTCCAACGAAGGGGATGTGAAGGCATGCGGTTAGATGGACTAAGGTACCCCAGGTACCTTACCTTACCTAATTGGGATATGGGTCCCAGTTCGGACCCACAAGCGCACTAGTGTCACGGTGCATCTTGCCCAGGCTTGAGGTGGTCGCGACTCCAGGTCGTTCGTTTTCTTGCGCTGTTAATTGCCACCTAACGTCGAGAATCGCGACGATGAAAATGCCACAAAGATTTGATACTTGATCTCTATTCTACAAGCTCATGTGATGCAATGCAACCCCTTCATGATGACTACTTCCCCATTCTGGGCAGGCACAAAGAGTCCAATGCTAACCTTCCTTCAACATTTCAGGTTCGTACTAACCTCCTTCTACCTTAGTAGAGACCTGACGAGTCTAAATAGGAAAGCATGTCTCGAGTCATAGATATGTTGGATATCGTTCAATCATCAGTCAGGTCGATAACCTCAGTCTCGTCTCGAACCGACTCGGAGTCGTTGGACTCGTCCTTGTCGGTGTCCTTGTTGGTGGCCTTGTCGGCGCCCTTGTCGGCAACCTTCGTCTCGGGGCTCTTCTGGGCAACACTGTGATGGTATGCAGTGCTCTCGGTCTTGATGGTGACATCATCATCGTCGGTGTGGCCCTCACCGGTCTGGAGCTGTCCCTTAACGACGGTGACCGCCGCATCCTTGACGAGGCTGTCATCGTTGAGAACAGCAGCAGCGGCGTCCTGATTCGCTAAAATCGCCTCGTACTTGACAAGACGGGCCTTGAGCTCATCATTCTCTCTCTCCATGTCTCTGATCTGACGGTCACGGCCAATGTTGTCCATGGCGGAGCGACGCATCATCTCCCGCTCCTGCTGCAAGACATTCTCAGATCGGCTCATCATCATCTGGATGCACATGTCCCAGCCGGAGCTCCAGTTGGCAAGAGAAGCGTTCTTGAACTTCTTGTCGCCCTCTAGCTGAGCGTAGTATTGGGCAGCAGCGGCCTTGTGCTCGCGCTCCTCGAGAATCTCGAAGCCTTTCATGTCGACCGTGGCGCGGAAATCGCCGCCCATGACGGCATTCCAGTCAGCTATGGCAAGATGAAGATCCCAAAAGACATAGTTGGTGCCAACAGGACTGGCCACAAAGCCCTTGGTGCTGTGGGGGTGGTCCTTGGCATACTTCAGCCAGGCAGAGTAGTAAAGCTCGACAAGATACTTCCACTCCCCAGTCTCTTCATTGGTGGCAGACGTCAAGATTGAGTCATTGGTCAGCAGCTTTCGAGCCATGGGCCAGAATCCGGGCTTCTCCACGTCCTTGGGCTCCAGACCGTATGCGTGAATGTTTGTCAGAGCCGCTCGAATGATGCTGGTAAGTCTGGCAGCAAACTTCTCCTTCCTGGTGTGGAACGGGCGATGGTCGGGGTCGAGGAAGACGAATCGGAACACAGCTCGATGTCCGGTATCGATGAGATGCTTGGCCAAGTTCTTGTGCTTAGTCTCGAGATGGATTGTGAAGGCGAAGCCATCAATCATCATGGACTTCTCCATCAAGGAGAGGTTGCCAGGGTTGAGGTTGGACTGCGACATATTGATGTGAGGGATATCAATGCGAACTGAGTAGAAGGTTAGCAGGCTTGCATTTTTGAGGCTCACGAGTATCAGATATTACCTTCGTGAAGTTGCTTGGAGATAAGAGACTTCGCGATAGGGGGAAGGAACCTGAACAATGGTGACTGGGACAAAATGGCAGTCGTCGCAGTCGAGCGTGCTGGAAGTATGCGGATGAAAATCGGGTCGAAAAGACGAAGAGGAAGACTAGAGACGACGGCGGGAGAAACCAAAGACGACAACGTTGGAAGTGGACGAAGTTGAGATCGTGCACTTACGCGGTGGGTGTGGAGGCAAAACGGCCGTTGACGCTTGGGTGAGTTGAATAAGAGGATATTTTTCCGGCGAAGGGCTGCGGCGAGGCCGACCCAGGAGGTAGGAACATCAAAGCAGCCCAAGTACGCGCCTTCTGGAACTGATAGAAACTCGAAGCACACGCGGCACCGGGTGAGGTGAAGTGAAGTGGAGCATCCTGCCGCTCAAAGGTCCCCATAGGCCGGCACCACCTTGTGGTATGGTATATCAGTTGGGTACGTTCTGGAATCTGTCACCAAATCGGGGCTTCGCCAGCCACTGGGCCACTTGGCCTAGTTGGTTGTGCTGTTGCTGCCACGGGTAGCTCGGGCTCACTCGACACATGTGAATGAGGTATCTTGCCTGGCGGGGTACTAACATTCGAAAGTCGTACTGACCTGCCTACTCAATTTGGTATTTCTTTTTTGCAACTTCATTTTTTGTTTTATAATAGAAAAAGGGTCGGAATCTGTGTTTTTGCTTCTGTGTCTGCCATCGTTTTGCTCATCTTTACGTGGAGGATTCGCGGTTGGGTGCTCCACCCTTAAGCTCAAGTGCATTTTGACCGGCCACATCCAGTACGCCCTAGTAACTTAGCCGTCACCCATCCCCGATAGGTAGGTAATCTCGACAGGCACCGGTATCAACGTTCTTCCGTACTACGACTGAAACTCGCGTACCTTAGGTACCTGTTGATGGACGCGAGGCAGACTCTTCACATGCCACGCTCCCCGAAAAGGTAGTGGTCTCCATCATTGCTACTCCAGCCATACTTCAGCGACCCAGCGACCGTCGCTGTGTCTCTACCATGGCGTCTGAGCCGAAGAATCCTTGCGAAAAGGCTACATCTTCTCGTCTCCTCCAGTACGTTCAATTTCTTGGAGTAAGGTTTCATGCTGATAAACTCACCTCGGACACTAGATGCACCGCCAAGAACATGCAAGAGCGACGAACGCAAGGCCTAGACCCTAGAGAACCCAAAGACATACGAACCAGCCTTTCTGTCTTGAGAACGACCGTCACGAAACTCGAGATCGAAGCCAGGGCCTACCAGGAGGCCATCAAGAAACAAGATCTCCTTATCGGAGAAGCTTTCAATATCTTGCAGGACCCATC
Source organism: Colletotrichum sp. COLG25 (assembly GCA_009801095.1). Classification (NCBI taxonomy): domain Eukaryota; kingdom Fungi; phylum Ascomycota; class Sordariomycetes; order Glomerellales; family Glomerellaceae; genus Colletotrichum; species Colletotrichum sp. COLG25. The sequence continues at coordinate 4,448,089 of VNWT01000023.1, forward strand.
ATCTGACCATCCAATGCGACAGACACCTTCCAACATCGCCAAAAGCTCCGCAAAGTCCTGGAAAGCCTCATTGGAGCACCTTTGGGACCTCTACACAGAGCGCGCAGCTCTCAGAACCAAACTTATGAAGATTACCGAGGACAAGAAGGCGGCGGAGCGTTCAGTGCAGGCACTCAAGAGCCTCACGATCACCAAGGCCAGTAAGAAAGCCGAAACGCCTACGGGAGATGCTGTCGCTACACTGGCGTCTGCCATGGGGGATCTTACTCTTCACCCTGTGACGACACCTAAGATTGAGGAAGCACAGAAGAAGCCGTCTGATTCCAAGCAGCAGAGCAATCAGATCACGCGTTCCAATTGCGGAAATCTGGGAAAGCCTGAAGCGAGGCTTCGTCAGACGACAGAGCCGTCGACCGAGAAGAGGCGAGCTTCCCATGGAGGGTATTCTATCCGCATTGTGGAGGATAATGAGCCCTGGAAGACATACGGCTACCGGGGTGACAACTTTTACGATCACTACGACCGCATCCGTGCGCTGGCTCGGAAGCGATGAGCTCACAGGCGGTCGAAACTCTTACAGACGTCATCACGCCCGTCAACAACACGGTCACGTGGGGGGAATCACATGTTAATCCTACTCTTCGTGAGCAGCAGTGATTCGTGCTCTTCATGAGCCATGGTTATCAGTACTCTTCATGAGTAGCCCTCTGGGAACTGGGAGGACAGAGGTAGCATTTTAGATTCATCGGCGTAACTTTCAAAGAAACAAACAGTACCACCTGTTTTGTGACCTTTCCTGCTACCAAAACGTCTGAACAATGCCCGAAGTCATCGGCTGTATCCCCATGGAAAACATCGAGTCATGGAGGTCCTCTTCACCGCTCACCAGACGCCCCTAATAATCAAGCCGACTGACCAAAGGCCCTTGTGCGAGTACGTATTCGCATCATTGGCTTCAGCTTTCACTTGGCTACATAACTAGACGATGAACCTGTTCTTGGTTTTCGAGTCTGCCTCCCTTTGAGCAAGAAGGCTCCGATGGGTCTGGGCATACTCGTAAGGCTCAAAGAGTCCCTGCTACGGGAGAAAAGTATCATCATTACTATGTTCGGGAGGGGACCAACCAATGTTGTGTTGTGCGCATTCTCCACCCCGATAGACCCCTTGGTTCCACTATTCAAATCTTCATCTCGGTCTCGCCCATATGGCCAATCCGGACCTTGCTGGCAAGGCCGTTTGCGGTGGAGAGATCCTGGAACAGGGAGCCAATGTATGGTCCGTAATGATCTGGCTGGTGATTCAAGCAAGCCAGAGTGACGATGTCTTCTTTGCTATCATGTCGGTTTGGTTGGCAATAATATTGCTCGCATTGACCTTGCTCACATCATTGCTGGACTTGAAAGGCGCCTTGCTACTGTTGCATCGGCCATTGGTCTAGTCTGTGACGAGTGTGTTCTTCAAAGACTCCCGAGCTGCGGGACCCCGAGCTGTCGGACGATTGGAAGAAGTGTGCTCTTGAACGCAGACTTCAACGCACCCACTGTATTCGTCTTGAGACTGATAGAGCCTCCATTGCACCTTACAGCACTTCGCACAGCAATCCATGAAGACCGCTGAAGAATGAGGTAAAAAAAGAATCATTCTGAGGGAAGGCGATGAACATATCTGAAGCGTTGAGGCGTCAGAGTGATAGAAGACACTCCGACAGTCGGCTCGAGAAAAACGGAGGTGCCGACAGTAGTGTGCGTTGACCTGTTTGGTGACTCTGAGGGAGCGACTTCCTGCGAAGATAGTAGAAGGCGGGCAAGCCGGCACGGCGAAGGAGATATCGAGAGATTGGACTTGATGTGTCCAGAGAATCAGAGCTTGTGCATTGCTTGAATTCCTCACAAGGCCACTCTGGATCTTTCTCTTGACGTTTGCTTCCACAGTAGATTCCTCCGTCTGACCGGTCAAAGTAGTGCCGCCGGATCATCCTCATCATTGCTAGACTTATGGTCGATCTTATTCTGGTCTGTACAAGAGGCAGACTACAGTACGGTGGAAGACCCCTGATCTTATCCACAAGCCTACGTGGAATGAAAAGGGCAAAAAGCAAAAATGGAATTAAGAAGTTTGGCACCATGATGCGCGATCATGTAGCACGTTAAACGTCCTTGTGGGCCTAGATTGATGCACATAAACCTTTATGGTGACGATACCATAAGCTGGCCACAAGCAATAGCCTCTGCTTCTCTCGTAACTACCACAGAGACCTGAATTAATCCCTTCTTCTCTCTCACGCACCTCACGCCGCGCTGAAATCGGCCCCTTGCTGGAGAGAGTGGCGAAGCCAAGGTTCTGTATTGCCTCCAGGATGTCATCGCGACAGCGGACAATAATAGACCCCAGAGATGAGACGTTGAAGCTCAAGACAGCAGATCGACAAGGACCCCCTCATGGTTGTATGTATCGGGAGCAGGTATGCTCGCACGTCTCAAGGCCTCATCCCGTTCCTCGACCAATGTGATGATCTCCTCCGCGTGGCATTTCTTTTCGTAGTCCAACTCCTCTTTCAACGCTTTCTTCTGCTTCTCCGACTCGTGCAGAGCAATCTTGCCCTCGTGGACGTGGCGAACAAGGATCTCGAAGGCGTGCTGCATAGGGTAGTCGGGTCTGACCGGGTTGGCCAGTTTCTCGACGCCGAGACCCATGTCGTTGGCCAGGTTAGCAAGTGCGCCCCGTTCGTCCGTCGCGAAGCTGATCTTGGCCGTCGTAGCTTGAATTTCATTGTGGAGCTTCAACACAACTGCCTTCAGGCGCTTGATCTCGGATTGAAGACTGGCCGAACTAGCGCCGCTTAGCCGTGTGGCAATTTGTTCGATGGCGTGAAGGGTCGTCTGGGTTTCATCATGAAGTGTGAGAGTCTTCTTGAGGGTCCACTCAAGGTCTTTGATTTTGCAGCCGAGATGATGAACATAGATCAAATCCCTGCTGGCAAAGAACTTCGAGAAGTGAACTGTCTTCTCCGTCTTGGACAAACCACGATCGTCGCTGCTGATCTCGATGCTAGGCCTGAAGCTTTTAGTTCCACGCATCTAAGTGAAGGAAGGGCGACGAGAGACATACTTGGACACCAAGGGACAGTCGCCATTGGATCTGTCCGGGGGACGATCCCATTCCATGGTGTTCTCAGTAGCGCCGGTGGTGCCGGGGACCCCGGTAATTTGGCTGGACATGGTGTATCAGGAGAGAAATTCCCGTTATTGTCTGCTGGTGAAACAGGATCAGAGAATGAAAAACACAAAGAAAAGTAAAAGCGAGGCAAGTGCATACCAATTTGGCAGAATCGACATGGAGTTTTCACCGCCTCAATCTCTTATCAGCGGTAAATGGCTCCTTATCTGTTGATTGCAAAGCCCGGCAGGGCGAGAGCATCTTATCTCGGGCTGCCAGGACGTCTTCGCTCACCGCCTCGGCAAGCCTCTTTTCTGCCGGTGGGGCCTCGATTGTCCATCACCAGCCACACCGAGCCTTTGATGCGATCGTAAACAATCATTTTGTTTTGCGCAAATTCAGCTGCTGCAGGATTTCAACAGCTGCTAAGCTGAGTGACACTTTGATGCGACCTTGCCGCGGGGATTTGCGTCGCAACCGCACTGTTTCCCAATCTGCTCCCAAAACCAGCTGCAACCCACCGCATCTTAGCGCAGAGCCACAGTGCTGCTTTCGGTGCAGCCGCAGTGCTTGATTGGCACGCGACATGGGTGGCGCAGAAACCTTGCCCTTGGCGTGTTTGGCTCCACCACCTTGATTCAACGACAACGCAATCTGGAATTGAAATTTGGCGATGCTGCGTAGTAGGCGTGCCCCGTCCAGCAAGTCCAGCAACTGGTCCATCAAGAACATCAGGGTCAAATACCCGATGATGACGAGTCTTGCAGAACGAAAGTGAACACTGAGGCTCGTCCACTCACAACAGACAAAGGTAGCAACCAAGCGGCTGGGCGACGCAAACTAAGCATTTCAGCGCCTGAGTTTATGGGAGCAGGAGCATCAAGCCTACGAATCATACCTACATGGTAACGAACAATATGCCGAGAAACGAAATAGATAAACACAAGTTGCATCATCAGCAGTGACAAAACGCATACGTGCGGAAAACAAAACTTGAAAAGGGGAGAGAAAAAAGGAGTCAAAATGGAGTTGAACCCTTGCTCTCTGGTGGACCAGAGTGGTACTAATGAACCGGCGCGGCGTGACCTGCAAGCCGGGGCCCTACGACTGCACCACCCGACTCAAACCAGCTCTTTTCCCCTAGGGTTGCTGAGAATTCCCGATCGCTTGTTGCTTAAGACCCCACCCTCCAGTCCCACGTCCTGGAGCAATCCACTGAACCTATCTCACCTTATTCTAATTCTTGCTCAACGTGTCAGGGCCTAGACGTCTCAATCGAAACCGGTGCGAGCCATTGGATTCCAAGATCTGCCATGCCCTTTGTCGACTTTGACGTAAAGGAAGCGTCGCCAAAGGGAAATATCAACGAAGGTTTTCAATGGACACGAACCACAGTAACTTAGAGAGCGAAGGGCAGTAGCAGGCATCAAGGCGATTACGGCTTCTATCATTTCGTTTCAGTCAATCTAATCCTGCTTTGAAGACCATCTAATCCCTTCCGTATTCCAACCAGTCTGAGCAATTTCCATGATGCCAAACGTATCAGGGGCATGGGATGAGGATTCCAAGAGCCCTTCTTACAAGCAAGATGATGTCTAGAAGGGGTGCGGGCAGTCTTGCATGAACTCGTCGAGGTCATACTCCTTCCATACGCGCTCTCCGAGCTTGACCTGCTGCTCATTGAAAGCCGGGAGCATCTCGCACCACATCCACTCAAGCACGCGGCGTGAGACCGGCTCTTCAGACTTGGGAGCAGCTGTTGAGAGAGGGGAGCCCTCGTTATCAAGAGCGTCAGGCTCAGTAGTTCCGTTCTGCGCGATCGAGCCGGAGTCGGCGGGGAGGGGGCTCGGGAGGAAGAGCAAGTCGCAGCCCCGAGGAACGTCCTGGATAATGTCGTTGAGCAGGTGCATGGACTCGTCCTAGGCGTCCAGGGCACGCAGAAGAGGACCGAAGAACTCAGGGCCGTCGGATAGCTCGCTTTGGTGCGAGAGCTTGACCATAACGTACTTCTTGCGGGCAGCGACAAACTCCATGATGAAACCCTCGACGTGGTCCGGGTCGGGCGTGAAGACGGTCCAGTGCTTGCGGTTGGCCCGGAGACGGTTGAAGACGGCCTGCCAGAAGTTCTTGCGGCGACGGTCGTTGAGAATGCCCTCGAGCTCGAAGTTGCCAGACTTTATGTCATCGATGAGAGTCATGGCTTCGTTCATCATGATGGAAAGGCGCTTAGAGAGCTTGCTGAGATAGATGTAGGTGACATGTCCTTCCTCGACAGGGCGCTTGTCGTTGCAAAGCTTTGGACCCAGGAGCATGCGACAGGCGAGATCATCTCCGACGAGGAAGTCGGCGGGTCCGCCCCAATCGAGTCCAGGAATCTGAGAGATGACAGAGTCGTCGAGGTGCCGAGCACCGTAGCTGGTGTTGACTGTGATCGGGCGCATCTTGAGAGATTGGGATCCTGGCGGGCTGCAATAATTAGTACGAAGACTAGATGAAAACAATTGCATGCGGCTGAAAGCAGCATGCTGGATGAAGAGACTCACAAAGTTCTGATGATCGCCCCGATGGAATGATGCCAGCCGGTGAAGGAGGCTTGATGCCAGGTGAGCTTCGCGTCGCGCGCGCGGGATGGAAGTTTGAGAGAACAAATTTCACTCAGACGCGATGAGAAGCCAGGCAATGAGCACACACACCAACATTCCCAGGACGGGTTAGTGTGGACCCGCAGCCGAGATGGTCGTCGCAGTGAATTGCTGCGCATCTTCCACTGACGTAATTGGCTCGCTTCAAGACCGAGCTGAGCTCACCTCAGGGGTTAAGTATAGGTTAGCGACCGAAATTCTCACCACTTGAAAGGCCTTGGCTGGCAGGTTAGAGTCATGTGTCGGAGTCTGTAGGGCCCCAGCTCCAATCGGTGGCGCCGAGCCGGCTAAGTGCTACCGGTTCAAACCCGGTCAGTGGATTTCTTTTTTCTTTTTTTTCTTTCTGCCTGCTTTCGCTTCCGTTCTTGAACATATCCAGCAGGGCAACCACTGCGACAACACGGAACATTTCTAACAGGAGATAGTTGATAGATCCTCAAGAGTTTCTTTGCCTGAAAGTTGATCGTTGATCGTTGGTCGTTGATTGTTTTATACCAAATCTTGTACATTGGCATGGTCGTTTGCCGCATGACATATGACAGACAGATTACTACAACAATAAGAGTCCAGATTCCAAGCCATGAATATCAAGAGAATGCTTGTGCTATGAAAAGAATAAAGTACGTCCGTTCCATGCCTCAGTTGAGGGTAAATAATAAGGATGGGTATGCGGGAAATCTTTGCTACACGCGGAATCGTAGTCCAAAGCCTGTCCCACTGGCGTATCTCGATAACGGCAAGGTCCTCGAGGCCTCTCCAATCATATACAGAAATGCCGTGCAGTCAACGCGCTGAAGTAACTAAAGATATCATGGTCCACATTCACAACTCATTCGTGTCTTGTCTCGGTTCTCGCCTCGCGCGAATGCAACGTACTGGTCATCGAGGATTCGGTATGGTAAGGCTTGGGTATTTGTGTGGGCATGGTAGAGAGCTCTGTTGCAGCGTTGGGTCCCAACGTCTTGCTTCGTGACGCGTAGCTAGTCGAGGCAATTGGTCTTGATGATAGCACGGGTTGTTGTTCATTGACCACCTTGTTGAGGAACATTGCTGCGTATATGTTTTAGAAGGGCAAATCACCAAAGTCCACTATAGGGATAAGTACTCACCAATCTCATGAACCCAGCCTGACGGAGACGGTTGAATGTTGCGAGCCCGGGTGTCTGCCATGCTTCGACAACTGGATGAGGGAAATGAGGTATTCTGGGTTGTTGATGGAGCTGGACATTCGATTCTCTGTGCGGCTCGAGTACAAGTAGCTGGGGGCGCCATTTGCAAAGAAGCTTGGAAGAGGTTGATACCGTTCGCGGGCTTCCCCAACAAAGCCTGAAAGCCGTGGTGGATGACAAGGTGGACTTCGTGGCTAGACCTTTTGTCAATATTTGTCTCTGAAAGGGGTCACTGTTAGCGACTTGCCTTTGCGCATGCGATTCCAGATTGGGCCTCCTAACTGGGTTTGCGGCAATGAGCCTCTCCGTTTGTCCGTCTCAATTGTGTAATTGTAAATGGAAAGTCGAGAGTAGACAGGAAAGATCTGCCGCAAAGCATCCAAGGTGTCAAAGACGCCATCTTATCTTCGCAGTCGGCGACCTTGATCCTTCAAAAAGGGAAAACGGCATGCTACGCCACGTCAAGACGCGCTGTCCGCCCATTTGTCCGCCGCCCTTCATCGTGATCGCGTCAAAGGTCGCCGACCAGTCGGCACCGTTCCCACCAACCACGCAAACCCAGTCTAACCAGATGTCAACCCATCAGCCGAAGTGAAAAGACGACGACGAGAAGCCGGCGGCAGCGATGAAATCACCTCCCGCGGCGTCCCGTCCGCTCAAAAGTGGTTCCGATAACGAGAAGGCTCTTTTGACCTCGCTGAGCCCCCGCGGTGTGGGATGCGTCGGCACTTCGCCGCCGCCGCCCGGCGTCTCCGGCCGAGTGGCGGACATCGGAGGAATGGTGCCGCGGGAACGAGTCCGTCATGTTTTCGTATGTGGGATAATGGGTAGCCTGCTTCGGGGTCAACGGCGTACCGCCGAAACGTCGCCAAGCCAACCCAGAGTCAGGTGAAGCCCGACGTATCTCCATTCGCTCGTCTCCCGGCTGCCCGCCGCGGCGGCCAGAAGGGGGGCGAGCGCTGCGGGGCGGGAGGCGTTGGCGCCGAGAGAGATGGGCAAACACCCAAGAAACTCCCAAGAGGTGCTACGAAGCTTAGCCTTTGCAGATCCTCCTTCCGGAGGGGCTTGGCGGGTTTCTTGGTGCGACGATGGCACGTGGGGCGGCTGGCTTGCTGGTTTGGTGATGGGAGAAGAGGGAGTATGTGGCTGGGCTGTGGTTGGTTCAAGCTTGCCCGCGGCGCAAGCAGCAAGCTTGGCCTTTGACGATGTCTCGGGTCGCCGAGTGGACGGTTCCTGGAGGGCGAGCCGGGGTGACCCCGACGCAAGAGTTGAAACATGAAACAGGAGTCCCCTCGAGTCAAGTATGGGAAATTTGAGAAACGTTTTCTTGTTGGCAGGAGGAGACGAAAATCAGGGGCTGCTTTCGTAACCAGCGGGGTGAGAATCCGATGGATTGGACCGAGGAGAAACTCCGACTGGACGGTCGCTCAAGGACGCAGTGGCGTTTGGCGACTGCTGAAGGTTCTTGGAATACGTCGTATCTCGAGGCAAGAGTAGGAAATTTGCCCGCATGCTCTGCCGATTGATGGTTCTGGCATCGGTTGCGTCGTCTAATCTCTGAATGGTGGCTACTGCTTTGGCCCGTCGAGGTCTGAGTTGCCACGCTTCACACGCGTCCCGCGGAGGCGCTCGTCTGCCCGAGAAAGATGCTGATGAGGTTCAAAGAATGCGCACGTCGACATGGCAGTCAACACGCAGCGCACGCACTATGTTCTTGCTCGAAGAACGGTCAGCCATGGATATGCGATGGAGAGATGCAGCGGGCTCGGGAGCGGATACGGGATGTGGGACACCGCCCTAGGGAGGCCCCAAGACCTCGAGGTCGACGTTGGTTGGTGCTGCAGGTGCTGCAGGTGCTGCCCGGGCTGCCTGGTGCTGCACCACCGTTTGGGTGACGGGCCAGCGGGCTCCAGCGGGCGAGCGGGATTCGTCCAGTGCTTGGGGGTTACCCGCTGAATAGACTTCCAGCGGCTGCAGCGGCCCCGCTAGCTTCTTTCCCTTTAGCGTCCACTTAGCACTCGCTTAAGCCCCACCCAACCAGCTGCTGCCCTGCACCTTTTCAGGAACAAAACCTCGAGCTTGTTGGGAGGCACCAAGGTTGAGTTCAAGCCCATACCCCATTGGCGCTTGCTGTGCGAAAGACTGGCTGAAGCATATCGCGAGGGGAGGACGGAGATTGGGCTGGACGGCCTTCGATTGTTTCGTTTGTTCGGCGTCGATTGAGGGTCCCCACTCTAATCGTCAGCCATCGGAACTCTTTTTGGTCGTCTTTTGTTATCGGAGATTGGCTGAGAGTGGCGGATTTTATTGGGCTCATTGAGCAGAAGCGGGAAGGACGACTCTTTTCTGTGTGGGAGCCGCGGGTTCAGCTGATGGGCGGTTCGACGATGGATTACGTGGGTTTTTGTGGCATAGCGCTGTCAGCTGGGTCACGGTGTTGGCTTGGCGATGTTTTGCGCTCATGTTGCGTCTGGCTAGCGGTGACAGCGTTTTGGAATGCGAGATGAGTCTGTGGGATCAATGGATTGTGGTGAGAATGAAAATCTTCATGTTTTGTCATTACTTCGTATGCTGTTTGATGCCATCGTTTGCGGACACCCTGTAAAGTGCTATGTACTGAAGTCAAGAATGACTTGGTCTTTGTTACTGAAAAATTCGCCCAACACAATTCCTGTGATCCAAAATCAAGGCATTATGCCGGGCCATGTTTGCGGGTGCCGCTCGTGGCTTTGCTTCATATGCGGTTCTCCATCATCTCCTTGATTGCCACCTTGCTTTCCCTATCCAACTTCGTGCTTACACGTTTTGGTTTCGTTTTTGATTCGTACTTTTCGATAGCCTCAAGCTCCAGCCCGAGGACCTCCTCGATATCCTTCATTTTGAAGTCCGCTTGCCTAGGTGTTGGGTCATTTCGCCAAGTTGACGCTTCGCTATCCCACGAGCCACCGTGCATGTCGTCCTTTCTCCTCCGGAAACAGCACGGGAAGTGTCTGCTTGTCCAGATAATCACGCGGTTGTATGTCTCTTCTACCAGCGGTCTGATTCCCGGGATAGAGAGGGCTATTAATGTTGCACCAATCTCAGCGACCTCAATCGCTAGCAAAGGGCTGTAAATCCATGACTGGTCGGGTTGCCATTGGCCATTGATGACCAATATGAGACGGACAACAGAGATGGCGACGACACTGCTCACGTTAGTGATTGCTCTTCTCACGGACAGAGGTATCTGACTTACAGGATACCGGGAAGCAAGATGCAGGCCAGTTGGATCTTGCGCTTCCTCGTCATTTCCAGCATCCTCAGCATGGCAACCGGGATTCCGAACAACACAAAGTCGCACAGTAACGAGACGGCGGAGTTGATTCCGTACACAAAGCCCCAAGGTAAGCATTTGAACTGGTTGAACTGTGTTTGCCACTCGTACGGCCAGATGGCTGTTACCGGTAGACAGTGGAAGACAATGAGTAGCATTTGCGTAAGCCACCCGACGAAGAGAAAGCCTGCGAGGCCCTTGATCGATCGGAGGAAACCGTTGTGAATTCCGCACACACGATAGTAAAACGCCAGTCCAGAGTACCGACAGAAAAGCAACGCCGTCGAATAAATAAGATGCGCCGTGAAGTCGAGAATTTCCGTTTCTTCCAGGGTATCCTGCGTCATGACATACTGGATATATTCAAAGTGCCGACCCGATCCGATATTGATGAGAATAATACATAGAGGCACAAACGCGATGAACATCGCCTGGTTACCACCACATTAGCACTAGTACTCAGTCACCACCTTGAAGTTGTCCTCACCATTCCGATAACAGCAAGCGCATCATCAACACCAAAGCTTTTCCTCAGGAAAAATCTCGAAAAGGCGCGGCCGTTGACAACCACCAGGGTCAACACGAACATGGCGATGGATGCCGCCATCGACGGCGTATCCCGATCCTCATCGAGGTACGCGACGCTGATCTCCTGTGGTATGCGACCGGCCTGGAAGGCATCTGCGACTGCAGCGTCGCCGCCGGTCATGGCGACGGTTATCGTTGTGCTGTTGGCGGACCAGTATGGTATGGTAACATTTCCCGTGGCGTCTAGCAAAAAAGAGCGCACACCGCATTCCCTCACGAACGTTTGCGACGAGACGATATACGAGAAGAATGCGCACCCCCTCAACAACTTATGTATATTGCAACCCTTCTATTACCCGCTCCTCTTGGAGTGCCCTCCCACCCTTCTAGCGGGAAAATGCGTTCTCCCCTGCATTCTGAGTTCGGATCCGATCGGATGACACAGATTCGCCAACTCTAACGATGGTTGGCATGGATGGGTGGGTTCGCTCTAGAGCTCGCATGGCTTGGCTTCCAAGCCTAACAGAGTGAGGCTGCCAAGAAGGTTAACGCTTGTGTCTGGACTGATATAAAGCTTGGAAAAGCTTACCTCTCCAGCCTTTTTTGGGGAGGACGTCCGTGCCATCGGCAGTTGGCGAAGGCTGCACTCCCTTGTGTTGCCGCCACCGTTGACAGATTCATGTCAAACTGATGGGCACAATCAATGATAATTATCCCCTTTTCTCTGAGAATCGAATTGTTTTGATAGGTGCGTCTTTTCGAGGATACTGATTACCCGCGGGAGAGGGGCGTAGATGGTGTTGCGGTTCACGCCGTGGGTTGAGGTCGAGCGTTGAAGCTCTGTTCACCCGCTGTCTGGCATCCATCCCTGCTTAGCGTGCGGCTTGTGGGGGAAAGGCGGAGGCCAATCGTGATCAAAAAATGAACTGCTCGGAGAGTCCGTTCTGTGGGGGATGCTACCCAAACACATTTGGCAAATCCCGGCGATTGCAGTGGAGCCTGCGAAGTTGGGTTTGGCTGGGGGCCCATCTCTCGATCCGGGCGAGGAGCATTTGTGTGGTTCGTGATATGAACCAGGGTGGTTAAACGAACTTGCGGCACAGGGCAGACAAAACGTTGGCGTCCCGGAAACACTGGCGGATGTTTCTGCGGAGAGCCCAGCTCCGCAACAGAATGACTCGTCCTGGCGGCTGGAGGACGACTCGCGCTCGGTATCTTGGGGCTGCTTTGCTCGTGGGCGTTTGCGATTGCACGATCGTGGGGGAGAGATCAGACGGTGAAACATGATTCGATCGTCTCAGATGAACAAAAGGTCCGAAAGTAGCACGGGTGCCTGAAAGAAAGTAGATTCCATGGAAGATTCTCCTATCGTCAGTCTATTCGCGCAATTTGGTCAGTCATTTTTGCTTGTTTGGGGATAACTAGCGCATCTTGCGGCCTGATGCGAGTGCACATCATTGCTGCCATGGTTGAATTTGAGGCGAACCATTTTGCAGGGCACATCGTCGGTTGGTAGTTCAGCCTCGATTCTGAGAGTTTGTTAAAGTTCCTTGGTTGTTTGCGATGGTCGATGAAGGGTCCATTTTATATGTCGATGTTGTCCCGCCAGACAATTCGAAGTAGTCATGATATCGTGCCAACTTGACGATCGGCCCCCTGTCGTTCAACCCGAGCTCAGCGCACTGTCGGGTATCCTCATCATGGTCCAGTAGGCCTGACCTTGACCATCTTGGAGCTCGGTGGGAATGTCTTCTTTTTGGTTGATCGTCTCCGTCTGGAGCTTGAGCTGTGCATCATGCTTCGAAGTCGAGGCGGGGTCTTCTCGAACCATGGCGCATCGTCCACCCATGGATGGTGGTTGATGAATGCTTCGTGCCACGACAGACATCGGGGAGAGAACATAAGTGGACTCTGTCGGAGGACAAGCCATGTAATGCTGCGATCCGTCAAAATCATGTCGATGTGCTACACATACACGACGAGAGGTTCATCCTCGCAACCCGATGAACCCATGGGATGGATCATGGGGCATGGACGGTCACCTGGCAATCTTACGATGTGAAATGCTGCTGGGAGTATCGTAGAAGATTGATTGATGCAACGATGGGTCACAGACCAAATCGTCATCGAGTCGCTTTGGATCTATGTATGTGTTGTGAGGTGGGGAGGAGACCAGATTGCCTGCTTGATTGCCAGAATCCAAGGCAGGTGCCAATGAAGTCATGTAACTGCCCTAAATAGTTCGATGTTTTCCCGGTGAGAGCTGAGGTCAAAGACGAGGCAAGTGGATGGCCAGTGGCATCCTCCTATGTGGGGCACCACGCTCTCGCTGACGGCACTGGAACCACACTCGGCCCTGGGCACTGTATTTGTCGCGCTTCCTTTTTTCTGTTCACAAGCAACCACATCCAAGCAGCAACCAACACAGAGACATCAACTTCGGCATTTTTGGGTTCTTTTTGTTTTCTTTTGCAATTGTTATCAAAGGCATCTTTCATACGACACACATTGGCTTCAAAGCATTTGTTATCACCAGATTTTGTTCCTTTCTTGCTCGGTGGCACCTGCAAACGAGTCTTCGCCTGTTCCACGAGGTTTGCTGGTAAGGTATGGCTCCACATTGCCCGACTTAAGTCTCTTGGAAAGCATCTGACTCAGAGTAGATGGCTTCATCCCGCGCCGACGGCGAAAATGCGGGATCTAGCCTCAACACGTCGTCTTCTATCACCGGCCAGAACTCTTCGCAAACCCTCCGAACGGGCCCCGCGGTATGAACCTGCTGCCCTTTTATCCCGAGTGCCTTAGTGTTCTACCTGCTGATGAACATTTACAGTCCTCTGAGACAGGGCCATCAACCCCGAGATTCCCAGCCAGTGGGAACATGATCACCAACGGTCAGCTTATTCGCATCCGACGGCACCTGAGTCATCCCGGACTTGACCTCCCAGCGGACGTCATCACACACAGGAATGCCAACTTAGCCATTGCTCTGGGTGCCTGTGATGACAACTTGGATCCCAAGGGCCCCGATGTTCGCGTGCCGGAGGGCCAGATGCCCCGCCACGTGTCTGGCCACGTCGAAGGGTTTTTTTCCGCAGCGTTCAATGTACTGTACAACCAAAAAGACATGGACCAAACGATGCCATTGATGTGGCAGCAGGTTCAGATGATTCTCGGAAAAACCAACCCCATCTAGAAGACGAAAGTTATGCCTGAGCAGATCCGTGAGCTTGTGGAAATTTACGTGGCCGCCCGCGAAAGACATCTCGACGACTCAACAGAGACGAAGGGCGATCACAGCCAGAGGAGGTTCCTCGAAACTGTTGACAAGTGGATTGCGATGACGAAGAATCGAGGTGCGTTTTCGGATGAGCTGATGTTCCCAGCCAAGACACGATGGGCTATCGCAAGCGATCCGCTCCATTTACGGTGGAAGGAATCGACAAAGAGACAGTTGGTTGAGGAAAGCAGGGAGGAAGACCGGAAGTGGAAAGAGCAGAAGGATACGGAGCTGAAGGAGAGGGGGCTCGAAGAGAAGAGACAAAAGTTAGAGAGAGAGCAGAGGGAGTGGGAGCAGAAGCAGAAGGAGTTCAAGGAGATAAAAGAACAACTGCAAATGTCGCGGAGAGCGCAGAGGGAGTGGGAGGAAAAAGCGAAACAACGGATAGAGAGGGAAGAGAAACAGCAGAGAATAGAAAAAGTGCGAGAAGAGAGAGAGCGGAAGGAGCGGGAGCAGAAAGAGAAACAGCAGAAGATAGAGAAAGCACGGCAGGAGAGAGAGCAGAGGGATAAAGGGCGTAAGGAGAAGGAGCAGAAAGAGAAATTAGATAAGTTAGAGAGAGCGCGGAAGAAGAGGGAGCAGAAGGAAAAGGATCGGGAGCAGATACTACAGAAAGAAAGAATCAAGCAGGAAAGGGAGCATAAGGAGAGAGAACCGAGCGAGATAGAGCAAAAGGAGAAAAGGCAGAAGGAGACGGAGCAGAAGGAGAGAGAGCAAAATGAGAGGGAGCAGGAGGAGAGAGCGCGGAAGCAGAGAGATTTGAATGAGGATATCGCAAAAGAGCGGACAGAAAGGGAGTGGGAGGCGAGAGAGTGGAAGAAGAGGAAGAGAGACTCCAACGGCCAGGCTCCTGGTGTTGCTATGCGACCAGAAAACCGCTCATCAAATGCTCCCAAAGACGCGGAAGGCTTTCAACGAAGCCGCCAACCACAGATACGCCCTCGCAACGCCGACCAAGAGCATAGAAGGCGATGAGCGATTCGTCACAGAGTAATATCCCGCGAAAGGTGACACAGTGCATGCCAAATGGCTGGATGTCATTCACTCGGCATGTAAGGCACTTGGAGCGCTGTTGGATTGGAAATGAATCACGGCACCTTAGAGAGGAACTACTCTGCGGTGAACCAATGGAATGATAGTTTAGAGTATAAATATCTCGTGGGAAGCCCAAGTCAAGCAGTTTCTTTTCTCAAACAAACACATACAACACAAGCCAAGCATCACAGCATTCAAGCAAGAAACAGACTTTTGACAGCCCAGACTCTCGACAACATGGCAAACTCACCCTCTCTCGGAGCACCCTTCCTTCCCAAGCCTGCGCCCAAGCCTGGCCCGCCTCCCAAGCCGACTCCCCAGCCTCTGCCTCCGACCAAGTAAAACACCGTCATGTTTGGCCTGGGAAAGGGGTAAGGAATTGAGTGTGGACATGGCGCAAGACGTGAGAAATATACAGTCTTCGGTAGTTTCATAGTATTCAATTAATCAGTTCAGTTATTTTTAATGCGTCTTCAGACACTTATTGCATGGAATGCAGCTGCTTGCTTTTGATGCGTTGTGTCGTGGGCAAGCCGGAGCCGGGAGCCGGCGTGATGGAGTTGCCGGCGATGCTGCTCCATTCGCGATGTTTGGCACAACGGCTTCAAAGAAGACTCCCTGTTCACGGCTATTTGGTGCAGTTGCTTCCCACAACTGGTTCTCTTGGAGTCTTTCTCGCTATTTTTGCGCACCTCCACCCCCTGCCGAGTCAAGGCCGCTCTTTGAGTTTGGCGTTACGCTTGCCCGGACCCAAGTATTGCTGAACACCTATGTGAGTCATCTGACGAACGAAGGTCGAGGCGAGAGGTTTGAAAAGTAACCTTTATTTCCCATCGCTTGGTGACATCAAACACCGTCGACCTAGAGTAGCTGCCATGACAATTTGCACAAATAAGTGAGCTGCCGGATATCCCTAAGCAGCAGCCCGAATTTGGTACCATGTCCTCCGGTATAAGACAACATTTAGACCACTTCAATGACGACGGGCAGGGCAGGGGTGATACATATTCGCACAGGCTCGCAGTGGATTTAATCCGCCGGCATCAACTTTCCAATCTACGAGACAACTGGTAGAACCGCTCATGCGGGAGCAAAGCCACGGAGACTTCAGAAGCATGTTGGCATTAGCAGTATCCAAGAATCAAGGCCCATGTTGCAGGTGAAATGGCTACCGATGATTGGAGGGTTCCATGAGGCGCACGTGATTGGACAATTCACCTCAGAGCGCTTGGTGTGGCTGAATGCCTTGCGCCCCAGGCACCCGCCTACTTAAGGGGGCTGGCTGCCCAAATTCGCAACCCAATGTGAGAGGACGAGGTATCGCGCCGTAGGTTTCGGAGTGGTAGCGCGCCCACGAAGTACATAACCCGATCGGGCCCTCAGAATCTCCCCTCGCTAAGAGCGAGAAGGCCAGGGTTCAACTCAGGGTAGTGGCGACACCCCAATCTTTTTTTTTTCTGTTTGTTCCTTATATGATAGAAGCTCTGAATGAGAGTGTAGATCAGACTTCTTACTCACCGTGTGTTGAGGGTAGCTGATAGATGGGCCTCTGTATATTGAGAATATTTCTGTTTCCTGCGTAATGGCATATGCATCCTCATTCTTTTGGTCTCTCACACAACCTCATCACCTCAAGTGCTAGACCGTTCACGCTGACTACTGAAGCGTAGCTCTCCTGCCTATCTGCCCTCACATCTGCCCTCCTGGGTTAACCTTATGTTAGTGTTACTCAACTGGCTAGTCCTCGAAAGGCTCAAAGGCTGTGGCCGATCAGAGAAGAGCTCCATCATGTTGACGTCGCGCCCGATCTTTGGTGTGAATGCTTTTTGTGATTCCCTCTCTCCGCCCCTTCCGCTAGCCTTCACTGCGCGTCGGGAGCTATGCTTCGGACCATTTCTTCTCACCTCCAGTCGTTAAGGGCCGGCTCCACTTTGATTCACCTCAATCCGGGTCATGCTCAAGTTTCTCTATTCACCCCATGCGCTCTGCCTCACGCTGGGTGGCAGCCCCACTTATTACTGAATCCAAGTCGGACTGCACATATCTCACTTGGACGAAAACTTCTTCCCTCAACCTTCCCCTCGAAGCTCCAACGAACGGGCTGTGCGGCACACAAGTCGGCTACCAGTGTCCACGAGTCACGAAGAGCGTCACATTATTGGGTAAGTGATTACAATCATTCTCGCCATCCTTTTCTACGGATCACTCTGTAATAGGTGCCCTCTCGTCGAAACCATTTGGACAGCTGAACTCGTCCAGACAACGCTTACTGTTGAGAATAACACTGATGAAGATTCACAGAAGCCGCGGAGACTCTCACTCTCGCCATGGCCAAGTCCGACGCGCCGCTTCGCGATGCGACCCAAGTCGCCATCTGCCCCGATCAGAAGGCGCTAACCCAGATACCCTTCATCGAGTTCATCATCGGCACCAATGGAATCGTCATTGTCAATCCGAAGACGCCGAGGCTGACTCTCTTCACCCGTCCCTTCAAGAACGAGCCCGCCAACGCCACCAAGACGATTGCGCGCCGTGCCACCGAGCTTCTCAATGCGTACTTCGCGGTTGTTGATATCGCCCACGAGCCAAGCAAGGCCTGGGGCTTAGCTTTGGAGTATCTACGCACCAAGAACTGGCCTGCCTACTCAGTCACAGATGAGAAGATGGAGCTGGTCATGGGAGCGTTTGCCGATGCCCGCAAGCGCTATCTCGACAACGGTGGCAGAGGAAAGAAGGCCCCCCTCAAATCAAGCTTCTTCAAGACCCTCGCCGAGCTGCTGGATAAGTTCAATGAGATGCGCTACCCTCCCGCTTCGCCTCTCGAGTCCCAGACCTCCGAAGACGCCACTGCTTCTACCGCGCCAGCCGACCTCCCCTCTCGTCAAACTACCCCTGAAGGCACAGAAGACTCCCTCTTCGTCAGCAGTCCCGAGCCTGAAGACCGCACCGCTGCCTCTGGTCCTTGGCCTCTCCAGCATGATGACAGTCTCACGTTCTCGCTTTTCGAGGAACTTCAGCAAGTGAAGGACGAGTTGGAAGAGGCCAAGGCTGAAATCGTGGAGATGAAGAAGGAGAACAAGAAGGAGAAGGAGGTGACAAAGCGCATGGTCTGGTGCGCTGTACTTCCAATCATCAACGAGCTCCGGGAGCTGCAAGGTCAGCCGGCCTAGGGACCCGACGACTGCGAGGAGTATCTTCTGGGCCAGCTCTGAGTACTTGTTTTCAGGCCCTTCCGTCGTGTGTATTCGGCAAATGTTCTACCTCTGACGAAGGTTATGACGATGATACTTTGGGCGATGGGGAAAGAATCACTGGTATGTCTGAAAGAACGCGATAGCAAACAGAGTTTTATCAAGACGGAAGTCTTCTCCGTAGTCTTCCTATGTGCTTCGTGACTTTGATGAAGCCGACGACGGGGGACGACGGCAGGGGACGACGACGAGAGACGACGACGATAGTAACAATAACAGTAATAGCGACTACAAACAGCAAAGACGATAGTGAGCACACAGGAAAGGTAGTCGCTCTACCGCTGGAGAATCAAGCGGTATCGTCTGGAAAATTGTCCATGTCAATCAATCCAAGCGCGCTATTTCATGGGATGAACCTTGACAGATTAGATAAGCATCAGCGCGCCTTCCGTTGTTCAAGTTGCTCAGAATGCGCCAGGCGTAGGAGAGATGGTCGAATTAAGTGGGTCGCGAACAACAGCTGCCGGTCTGAGCCAATGAAAGCCACCGCAATCGTGATGTGGCCCGGGAGGTGAGATCGAGGACCCACACCATAACGACCGCCCGCTCCGGCGCAGCAGGTGGTATGTATTGAAATACTACGTCTTTCTTCCGTCGATGTTGGTGGTCGAACGGTTTACTGTTCGTCTTCCTTCGGAGGCTACTCGACCCTCTCGACGTAAGATGTGGGCTTACAATCATTCAAATTTGCTGTCTGCACTTGGGTCTGAAGCGTTGAGTCGTCGTTTATTCTTCATTCTTTTGCTTTTGTTGTTCTAAGCTCTTTTTCCCCGTTTTTGCTTGTTTGGAAAAAGATTGATTGATTGTTTCTGGCTCCCTTCCCCTTATACGACGTATGTGGCCAGCTCAGCATCTTTGGTCTATGTTGCGGACGACAAGGGCAGCCTCTTTTTTTTTCGCATCTCACCGCTACGGGAAACAGCCATTTCATTTTTATGAGCGTTTTTCCTCCACCCTCCTTGGTTGACAGGCTTACTAGTAGTCCTTGCACAAGTTACAAGAAGTCAAGATATGGCTTCATCAATGCCATAACGCCCGGATACTACGTTTATTCTGCACGACTCTAACGTTGATAACCTAACGACTTCAATATTCCCAACGACCTTCCACACCATGTGATCTCATGTTTGCAGGCCCGACCAAGGGTGACGAGGACCTCTGTGCCTGCATTCTCAGCTAATGACCCAGCCCTGAACCTCCTCGGTGTCGTCATCAGCTTCGATGAAACCGTCTTCACCCATGTGGGCAACCTCCTGTCGAAGTTCCTCGATCTCCACAAGCTCAATGTCGTGTACGGGCGACTGCTGACGGGCAGCGCCGAACCAACGCTTCAGCATTCCGAGAGCACGATCGGCGGCGACTCGGTAGCCCGCCACGAGGGTCTTGTACTTCTCCTTGGCAGCCACGCCGGCGGCGAAACCGAGGTCATAGCCCTCCTTCTTGCCTCGAGAGTACTCTTCCACAAGCGCTCGCTCCTCCTTCTTCTTCTGGGCGCGAAGGAACTTCCGGAGATGCTTCTTTATCATCTGGATCTCCCGCTTGGTGCTGTTATCGTCGACGGTGGCCAAGTATTCGTCGATCTGGCGGTCAATTGCGGAAATGACCTGTGGCTTCTTCTGAACGGCCGGGGCAACCTCAATGCTCTCAACGGCGATCTCCTAATCGCCGAGCGCGACATGAAGACGATGGGCCACGTTGGCCTCGGGGGTGTCCATGGCAGGCCGAGACAGGAGCTCTTGGGCTTCGTCGGGGCTCTGCCGACCAAACTCGTTCCAGGCAGCATGATACTTGATGATGGTGTCGTGGCAGAGGGCAATAACAGAATCGTCGGCGTCCTGAAAGGCGTCTACGCACTTCAGAATCGTGGTCTTTGTCAGTTTCCAGAGCTCCGGGGAGTGAATGTCGACGGTGGGGTCCTTCATAACCAGCTGGGAGCAAGCTTCGAAGATTGTGGCAAGTCGAAGCGCGACGTTCTGCTTGGAGGGGACGTAAGGCAGGCGGTGCGGATCCAGGTGAAGGATGTGCAGAACGGCATGCTGATTGCCACCAAAGACGCGGTCGTCAGCGAAAATGAAGCCATGCTGGCGGGAGGCGGCGTCGATCTCGTTGAGGGCGGCGGCCGAAATGCTAGGCTGCGGGCGCGGCTGCTCAGTGTCGCTGAGCTGTCGCTTGTGGGACGACATTGCAGCGACTCTTGAACTGAGATGAATTTGATGGTCTGCTTTCGTTAGCGAAGCTCACGAGATTTCATCCGTGATCATAGTCGAACCTGTCAAGAGATTCGAGATTCGGGGCGGATCAAGATTGGACGGACGCCGGATGACCGTGACGTGTCTCGCGAGTCGCGACGGTTTGAAAGGTGAGAAAGAAGGAAGCCGAAGCCGCTGGAGACGGGTCGGGAAACGAAGACCTCCCACCGGACAGCGGGTCACGTGAAAGGTGAGAAAGCATTTCTCGCTAAACCGACTTTGCAATCATCCTTCTTTTCCCAGATGGGCCACCCGCAACCTGAAGACCGACGGGTGAGAGACTGAACCTCTGCTCATTCACCAGGCCTCATGTGGGTCCATCGGCCACATGGGCGTTCACCTCCACGTCTGGATGAGGCCCGTGTGCCCACCCATAATGCCTTTACCAACCTCACGATACTGAAAACACGGCTTTAGATATGTCAAGACGGAGGAAGGTCAGTTTTCAAAAGTAAAACATTGCGCTCTGTGATCTATCGAGTGTTTCCTGGTCGAAATTTGATTGCAATCTCTACACGCATACCTCCATTCACAGCGAAATCAAATGTAAATACACAACAAGTGTTCACCGCAATTTGAGAACCCAACAAGGCAACCGAACTGGCTTGGTATTAACCTGTTTCCATTGGTGCGGCAGTGCTTCAGTCGGTGGGGTCATAGTGAACTGTGTACTTCCAGAGCTCCATGCGGACCGGTCCATTGGCACTACCGGTACTGATCTCAAGCGCAGCGCAAATTCGCCGCATGTCGTTGTCTGCGAGTCATTAGCCTTTGCGAAGGCGAACTGAAAGGAGTGGATTCTTACGGCTCATGGACCAAAACGCAGCTGCCGTGGCAGGAAAATTCTGGATAGGGTCGCCAGTCTCAAGATTGCGCATCGGACGCAGTTGAGCCAACGGGTTCGCCTCAAGAGATGCTTGGTTCTCTCGTGCAAGCTCGGCATTGAGAATACTAAAAGATCAGCTTGGTATCCAGCAAGGGCTTCTTCTACAGCAACAAACCTTGCAGCAATTGTACGCCGAAGCAGTTTGATTTGATTCTCGACGGCGCCGATTCTGAGAACAATAAGTTTGAAGTGGTGGAGTGGAACGAGGCATCTGACAACGGTGTTTTTGGCCTTTGCAATGGAGGCGAGAGTGTTCAAGAGCTCGTCAGAGATGGATCTGGAGTCTGCGTCGGAAACCATAATGATATGTGCGGCTTGGCCGGCTGTTGCCTTGGTTGCGAGATAATCAGCAAGTTTGAATAAGTCTCCGTGTCTGGGGTTGGATCTTTCGGCTTGGAGGTTTATTGTGCTTGTCATATCGAGGCTGTGGATTGTGAGGCAAGGGACGGCATTACCTGCGGCGACTGCGTCCGGTTTTATAGAAGTCAGGAGATGTTCAATCATCTTGCGTTCAAGCAGCTATTACAGCACTTCGAATTTCTAGACATTTTTGGAAAACCACGGTTCTCTTCTGTCAACTCACTATCAGACTTGTCATACTGCAGCGTGTAAATCGGCGTCTGGAGACCAACCACTTCAGGAGTCTAAGCTTCAGAAAGTTTCGGACTTCAGCGAGAAGACGACGTTTGATGTTGATTTGTCTCAATTTGGTGCCTGCTAGGTCTTTTCAACCGACCTTGAGGGGGTAACCGACACATAAAAAAACGACAACAAAGACTTGTCCTCACGTCACCAAAGGCATCCGATATTGGAAAGTAGCAAGCAACGTCAGGGAAAATGACAACTCATATATATCACATGAACTTCATAGTTGCGTCGCAGCCACTCGTTCCAAACCAACACACGAATATAGCAAAATATTTACCTCCGATTGGCATCAGCTCAGACCCGAACGCCAGCATGGAAACACGTCCAAGGATCAAGGGATTCCGACGTTCTTTGGCTTGCAAGTCAATACAAGACGCTTCAAGAAACATCGGGACGTATTGGTCTTGAACTAAAGCAATGAATTTCATTGAACAGCAAGAGTCCTCTGGAAGGCGTTGTTCAGATGCGGTGCAGACCGCCTCCCCGCAGTTCTGACATGATGTTGACGGGATGTCGTCGAAAAAAGGCGAATACGTCCGGCGGTCATTTGCCGATTCCCGCTAGAGGCTGTTGCCTGCCCAGGGCTCCACTCGCCGTTGAAGACCCCGGCCTTCGCGTGCGGCTGCCGCTCGCGTCCCAACCAGCTGATTGTCGACCTGTGTTTGTTCCTGCGCAAGCGCGTTGAACTTGAACTTCGCATCGACTTCACACCTTGATTCGGACAAAGTCATCGCGACCACGCCATGACTTTCTTCAACTTCCTGCCTCTGCTCACCTACCTCCATCATCCGAACCGAGCAGTCAGCAACGGTGGGCCAGCGGACATGGGTATATCGACCAATGCAACCCCATCTCCGCCCCTTGAAGGCTGATCGCGCCAGGAACGAGAATCACTGGACCCGAGCAATCTGCAAAATGGAGTCTGTCAGCAGGGATCGCCCGCCCGCACCCGACCCGATCGAACGGTTGATTCGTCCACCGCCGAGCCTGGCGAGGATTTAAGCAACGGTCGAGTCCCGCGCAACTGCACCTGTCACCTCCGTTCGGTCATCCCTCTCGCGCCTCCCACGACTTCCGCCAAGATGGTCCGCTTGTCCCTCACCACCATCCTCGCCGCCGCCGGCATGGCCCAGGCCCTCGCCTCGGGCAACTGCACCGGCGTCAACGCCATCAGCACCAAGTGCGCCTCCAAGGAGACCGCGCACACCCGCGACTTCTTCTACGTCGGCGGCCGCTACATCGAGACTGCCACTGGTAACGTCACGGTCGACCAACTCTACGTCGAGAAGCTCGTTCCCGTCTCCGCCGGTCGCGCGCGCCGTCGCGGTGTCGCCGCCGCCAAGCCCATGGTTTTCTTCCACGGCGGCGGTACATCAGGTGTCACCTGGCTCAACACCCCCGACAACCGCCCCGGCTGGGCCTCGTACTTCTTGCAGCAGGGACACACCGTTTATCTCGTCGACGTTGCTGCGGTCGGTCGCTCCTCTGAGAACAACCTGGACAACTTCACGATGATCGCCGGCACTGCGGCTGAAGGCATTCAGAGAGGTTTCACGGTCCCGGAGGTGTACAACACCTACCCGCAGGCTTACCTGCATACTCAGTGGCCTGGTACGGGGCTCAAGGGTGATCCGACATTTGAGCAGTTCGCCAAGACCATTATTCCTTTGACGAGAAGCTGGGAGCCCCAGGAGTATGCCCTCCGCGCCTCCGGATGCGAGATGCTATCGCTGTTGGGCGAGAAGGCGTACCTCGTATCCCACTCCATCGGAGCTCGCGCGCCAATTCTTCTGTCCAACGACTGCCCGCAGTACATTGCCGCCAACATCAATCTCGAGGGCACAACGATTCCGTTCTGGTCATACAACATCACTTTGGGCGGCACGCCCACGAACCCGTGGGGCTTGACCAACACCCCCATCGACTACGACCCTCCCATTGCCAGTGCCGATGAACTCGAGACCGTCGTCGTTGGCAACGAGACCCTGGCCCTGAGGAGCTGCCACATGCAGAAGGAGCCCGCGCGGAAGTTGCCCAAGATCGCCAGCGTGCCGTACTTGATGGTCACCGGCGAGGCTAGTGTTCACATTACGTACGATCACTGCCTGGTCAACTATCTGAAGCAGGTCGGCGGCAGCCCGGAGTGGATCAAGCTTGGCGAAATCGGAATCAAGGGCAACGGGCACTTCATGCATATCGAGAAGAACAGCCTGGAGATTGCCGAGGTTGTCAATGATTGGATCTTGGAGAAGGAGAGCCAGTAAGAATTAATAGTAATACATCTCGGTCCATTTCCCAGCCCATACCATGTGTCTTGACTCTGAAAACCAGGGGCCCCATTATGACTGAAAGTGTCGCTTCCCCAACAGCTTGGCTGTGCTATGTTTGCAGGCGGTCTCCAAGAGGGGCGGCTGGTTCCATTAAGCAGCGTAATCCAGTGTGAATTTTGTTGTTTTCCCAGAGTCGGGTGACCTTTAGACGATTTTCGTAAGATGCGTTTCCTTTCAGCTATCTCTGATTGATGCTGCTGCTGATTATATGTTAGTTCCAGCAAAGTCCTTTGATAAAACGATCGAGTCATCAAGAACAAAGACGTTGTACAAATCCATACCTTACTGACGTCCACGTCCAGGAATGTTCCAATGGGATGAGCTCTCTCGGGCCAAAAGCTCGCCGTTGAAGTCTCTGACAGCATCAAGCTCAGTCCGTACGGTCTGCTTCTCGCTCTCGAGCTGGTGGATCTTCTTAGCCATTCGTAGATTGTCTTCCGCCAATTCATCCTCAAGGTCGCTGGTAATTTTGCCCATCAGTGGCGCCATCAGGTCAGCTTCATCATCTTCGATTCTCAGCGATCGCATCATCTTCTCGTCCGCGGAGCCGTGGTTGGCGAGGTGGAGGGCGGTAGCAGCAGGTATGGATACGCGCGGGATTCCCAAAGCCGCGGCTACAGCGCTGTTGCCAGGGGTGAGAACCTTGTTACCATCGGTTGTGAGATCGAGCCACTCGTCGACGGCGGCCCATAGTCGGATGTAAAGGGGTTCCTCGTGATGTGCCATGGCAGGAAGCTCCGTTGGATCGGCCAGGAAGCTGCGCCGTCCTGCAGCAAAGACGTCGATGCCGTAGGATAGATTCTTTTTGCCATCGTCCTCTCTCATGATCTCTCAGACGCTGTCCTCCAACATGAGGCGGCTGAGAACCCCCTTGAAAAGATCCGACGCGAGGACCTTGCTTCTGTTGACCTTTCCGGTAGCATGACCTGGTGAACCCTTGACTTCAAGGAGGCAAGCCTCGAAAACATTGATCAAGCGCTGGGCAACGGCGATGCGGTCGGCGCGCTTGTAGATATGCGGGTTGGCGTTGAGGACGATCCACCACTATTTGTGCTTCAGACCGAAAACTGGCTGGGGCAGACGGAAGCCGGGTTGCGACAGGTTGCGCTGCATTTCTTTGCGGTTTTTCTCGCGGGGGTAGGGATCGGTTGGCTCCAGCTGAGCGCGGCTAGGAGGGTCGCCGGACATGGTGATGCTACAAAGATTAGCAGATGATAGATAATTGGGATGTTGTTGGCGAGGACGTACGAGGTGAGGTGGAATTCGCTGGTGGGATGGTCACGGCGAAGTTTGCGCAGGTTTCGGCTTGGGATGGTGATGACTCGAAAATTCAGACAAGCGTCTTGAACGTAGTAATAACATGGGCTGGGGTTTTAAGTGATTTGCTCGGTATCTCACCACTCACAGCGCACCTTCCCTCGGACTAATATTGTCTGCCTACTCACCCTATAGTCTGGTTGGATTCCGGGTCTGCCAACTGCGCTATCGGACTTGCCTGGGTCCAACTGGCTCAACTGGTCAATCGACCAGAGGTGTGAGTGGCTGCCAGGGGTCACAGGTTCGGAGCCCAGTTCAGACTTTTTTTTTTCTCTTTTGCTTTCTGCTGTTTCTGGCTAATAATCCTTTGTTGTTCCTTTGCTCCTAATTTCTAGAACTAACTGTAACGATTTCTGTGTGTGATTGTATCCTGTGTTCTGCATGTACCTCTCTTGATCTTTCTTCTTTTCTAACTTTTCTTCTATAGTTTACTGCTTAGAAGCGCACCTTATTAACTACTATATAACTCTTATAAGGAAATAATTAAAGGCTAGGATAACTTATAGAGAAACCTCTATAACTATATATAGGGGTATATAAAGAGAGTATAAATTACTAAAGAATAAGTATTTCTTTTTTTTATACTACTATAACTTATTACTCTTTTAATATTAAAATATTATTATTATACTATATTAATACTATCTATTATTACTTTAAAAGTAGTAATAGTTGTTTTATAATTACTTAAAAGAACTAAAATAAAGTATTTAGATTTTTATATATATAACTTAGTTCTTTAATATAAAACTTAATAGTATATTAAATATATTACTACTTTTTACTAATATACTTTAATAAAATAATATATTATTAAGCTAAAGTATAGAGATATTTTAAATATATTGAAATAAACTTTAAGATAAATAAACTATATAATATTAATTAAATTAAGTATTTTATATTATTAAAGTATAGTACTTTATTAAAGGAACTTAAGGATATATATATGATCGCTATAGCGTGGTAGTAGTTAATAGGGGCGGTTAGATATATAGGGGGTGGTTGGAGGTACCTCTCTTAATAAGAGAACATTACTTTAGATTAAATGTGTTTTGAGTAGTGCTAGATTTATCACTAGTTGTATCCTTATATTACCCCCAGCAAATACCACTACATCGACGATAGAGACCTAAGGTAAATCGACGAACGTAGTGGACTTTCTGCCGACACATGGGACAATTAAATACAGGTTGTCACTTTCCGCATCTGACTGGCATTGTGACGGCGCAAATCCAGGCGAGAACGCCGGGTTTGGCCTTCTCAGAACCCTGAAGCGACCTCAACGTGGTTTATAATATAAGTCGCCAATCCGTCATGACATTCTGTTCAAGTAATAGATCGTGTCCTCTGTGTCTACATCATTCTCACCGGCCGTTCTTAGACGAAAGCCGCCAAACCCTTGTGCTAGATTCAACTAGCCAAACACACTCGTCAGACCTTGTTTGGCAATACTCGCCCCAATAATATACGGCCGATAATGGACAATCTAGATGACGATTAACGGAGGTTGTGGTCACTCTTGAGCTACGAATCCACCATTGAAACCGCAACCCGCATCCCTCTGAAGGGTAGAATTCTTTGCGAAGAGAAGACTATTCTCCAAGATTGAGTAATTGGTGAAGGGCGCCTATTGTGTCTTCACAAGATGACATGTCAGTCACGTCCAATTTATACAAATAGATTAATTCCCGTCTCTAAAGTTCAAGCAATCAATATTTCTGGAAGCATAAAGTCCCAGTCACTCTCACTCACAAGAGATGCTGTTCACTGGGTAACCACAAATTTCAGAGCTACCAATAGTATTCTAGTAGAGCTTGAAATGATCAGGTCCCTTGCCAGCGGCATCAACACATTACATGTGAACCCATCTCAAAGGACCTCTCAAAAAGGGGCCGAATCAGTCTTAATTCGTCTTGAATAATCTGCCAGCAATGCAGGATGAAGACGATGGTGGTACTGGGGGATGGTATCATATGTTCGAAGGTCGGATCACTAGCACATAACTTGATAGATATATTGTATCCAGGCTCGCGAAGGTCCTGTGAACATGAAGTACTGTCTCTTGCTAAGTCATCCCGATATCTGGGGAGGGCTCATCAGTCCCGATATCTTCTTTTGCGTTGCAGAAAGCAGGAAGCAGAAAGGAATTGGCGATTGAGAGAGTGAAAACTAGCCATCGGCGTCGGACAGTGGTAACAAAGCCGAATGATGATTATCACGTCACGTGCAACACAAGCAAAGTTTATGGTTCATGCCACAAAAGAAATCTCGATTCAAGTTCGTCGCGCCAGGGATATCATCGCTAAATCAGGAGATATGTTACAAGACTTCATCTTCAATTTTCACCAGAACACCTCATTACCCTTTTCCTCACGCCTGCGCCAGCGATGTCTGAGACCACACAGGTAGTAGCACAAACAGCAAGCTGCACAGACTGGCGAAGACAGCACCACCAACCATGGCCTGTGTGACAATCTTGTGTTGCAGCCTCCTGAGGTGGACATCCTTGACACGAATCTTGCGGTCGAAAATCATCATCCGAGAAACAAACTTCATCAAACCAGACTTCTGAGAAAGGAGGGATGCGCTGTCATCAAATCTTTCCCATGGCAGTGGTTGACGTCGAGTGAAGAGCAGGAGAAAGAAGCAGCTACCCCTGAGACCGGAAAGAATGAGAGACATGCCGACGAACCACATGGGCCACGGGGCAAAGGCGTTGTAACGGCTGTGTGATCCCATGAACGGGACGAAAGCTCGGAGGAGGACACAGAGGAAGCCAGCGACGGTCAGAACAATGCCCATGCTCGTCGCCATGCACAGTGTCTCAAAGGTGCCGTTAGAAACACCGAGTCTAACGAAGTTGCGGTGCGAGCAGTTCTTGAGGAGACCGTAAACGTGCTGAGCGATAGGGCGGAGATGCGAAGGGTCGGAAGAATGTTGGAGGTCGAGAAGAGCCTGGTCGCGAAGGGCGGGCGGGATGTTGAGCTCTTTCTCGGAGCCAGGCAGGAGGAAGGTTTTGACGACGGCGTTGAGCTCGACTCGGTAGGCGGAGTTGGGTGCGATACGGGCAGGGACGACGTTGGCCACGTTGTTGGAGCAGATTGGCTTAGCGCAGGCGTTGGCCCATGACTTGATGCGATCGCGGCCGTTGGGTCCGATCTTGCTGTTTGGCCTGCATGCGGCTTCAGGGGCGATGAGCTGGACGATGTTGGTCATAGTCTCATTGGCTGAGAGGCGTTAGTCGGGATGCAAGTAGATGGCGTGGCATGACTGACCTGCTTCAGGATCGCACTCAAACTCTGACATCTTCAGTGATGGGAGCTTGTGCTCGATGGAATCCATCGCGCTGTCGATGGCACTGTCCCGGGATGACGATGCATCGCTCTCTTTCTCGGCCATGGGAAAGTTGTTGAGGCTTCCTGTCTTGGCGTAGGCCGATTCATAGTTGCGGAACCTGGTAGAATGTTAGACTTAATGCAGAGATCAGGTGAAGATAAGGACGAACATACCAGACGTAAAATTCCAGGTTTTCCGGGGAAAACTCAATGTACTTGAGGTACATGTAAAAGTCATACAAAGACATTGGCGAGCCTAGTTGGAGAAGGTCAGCAGGTATTCTTGGTTGAATCCTCGGTGACAACATTTGCCTCGGGGTGCGTTGCGCGGAGGAGATGGGATGCTCACAGGTCTCGTTGGCCAAAACCTTCTCCAAACTCAAGCGGGCCGGGATGGGACTCTTGTCTCGCCCGTCCCTGCTCAAGGGTCTCCTTCCAGTCCGAATGGCCGTGGCATACTCGCGAAAGTCTCTGTATTCGGGCTTCTTGTACCAGACCATCCAATCCGGGAAGCTGAACCTTGATTTCTTCTCCTCGATCCTGGCGGATGTCGTCGCGGGCGCCGTTGTGGCCGCCGTCGTAGTCTGAACCTCCTCCTTCTCCATGTTGGGTTGAATGTCCTGCATCGTGTGATTTGTGTTATCCAATGTCGTGTAACCGTCGTTGAATGTGTATGGCACAATCCGGATGAAGGGGCAGAAACAAAAGGCCGGTTTGGAGACGCATCCGGGAGACGCTGGAGTGATATACGAATCCTGCCTCCCGTTAGTGTCAGTTCATGTGCTGCGGCGCCCATGACCCCGTCATATCAGACCGCAGACAAGGGCTAGGCCTCGACGAGGCCGAGTGGGTGCCGCTGCCGCTGCAGACAAACCGCGCACAACCGCACGGGCCAAAGCAGCGGCCACCAGACGAACAAACGAACTCGAAGGGGTATGGGGCTGTTGCGACGAATCGGTCAGTGGCAGCTCCTGGCCAGTCGGCACCTTTCCCCCTCTCTGTATCGGCCAAGGGCTATCCCTCTCTACTGCGACAGTCCATGACCAATGACGGTGTACGCGGGAGAGAAGCCACGTCTGATGGGAGGCGTGCGCCAGTATGCCATTTTGGACGGGAAAGAGGGAACGAAACTCGAATTGCGTAGCTCGATGTTGGAGACTGGAGACTGGAGTTTGGAGCCGGCGAGTACTTCGGACGACCGGCGAGCCAGCCGAATGTAGAGTGGACGAGTCGAACGAGTCAAAGCGGCGGCGGTAGTGCTCGAGGTTTAGCCCATGTTGGAGGGTCCTTTTTTAGCTCGTCAGTTAGTGTCTTGCACTATTTCTGACTCTGCATGAGGAAACACCTGATTCCGTCCCGTAGATTCCAGTTGGCGCCGATTGACCCCGTGCCTTATCGAGTCGTCCTCATGGCAATGGTGGTGCAAAAATGTCCTAGGGCGCCGTCCCAGGTCCTGGCGTTGGGACCATTCCCGGGTGTTGCGAGACAGAAAAGGTGTGTAGCGTCAGGTCCGTCTCGCCCTTTGGAGCTGAACTTGTGCAGGGCTTATGCAAGAGTATTGGCGGAGCCTGAGGCGATCGGAATCTTGTTTGTCTCGCGTTCTGACATTGAACAAAGGAACCATTCATCCTGCTTGGCCGTACCTCGGTCTCGTGTTGGATGACATTTTACCCCCAATCTCCCCGGATGAGTGTCGCTATATTTGGCCGCGCAAATGCAGGACTGTGCCGGACCGCCGCTGGGTGATGTAGTCAGAGTTTGGGGTGCCCTGGAATCGCCGAGAGCCGAGAAGGATTTGGAGGCGGAGGGAAATCGGTCTTTTGTTCCCATTGTTCGTTGGAGGTCTCGCAGATGAATCGGAGGACGGCTCCTGCGAGGAATCCAACGGCGCCGGTATTCGCTGAGTGTGCGATGAATGGCCGAATGACGACGATGACGAGAAGGATGCTGGCTGCAGATCGAACTGCAGAGCGGCAGAGAAGAAGGTTTCCCCTCTGGCTGGAACACTGACGATCCCCCCCTCGTGGGAATTCTCGGCAACCGGCGATGGTGCTCCCTTGCCTTAGCCTGCGTGAGGTAATCGACAAGGCGGAGAAGGTAAGGTAAGGTAGATAGATGCAAGATCGGTGCAGCGATCCTCACCACGTGGAAAAGGACCGCGCAGGTCGCAGGGCAGAGCCCAGGGCCAAAGCTAAGGCAGGCCGTGGATGCTGCAGGGGGCACCCACCCACGTCCACGTCCACGTCCACTGAGAAGAGGTGGCCCCTGCCTCTTCCTTGGGACGAACCTGCGCATGGGCCCTGGGCCGAACCTTAGCGTTTGCCCACCTCACCTCAGTATCTCTCTCCTTCCCTGCATTTGCATTTGCATTTGCATTTGGTCCTCCCTTTTTTTGGTCTTCCTCAAGTCGCACCTCCGTATCCCATTTCCATTGTCTGAGCGACTGGAAACGCCGTTGCGGTTTGCCATCCGTGCTCTGCATTTCTCTTGCATGTGCTTCTGCAATTTCGACAATGCTTCTGGACCATTCTCAAACCGAGTTGAATGCATGGAAAACACATTGCAAACACACACACAAACACGCGTTCAAAAACGTTGCCGGCGCTGCCATGCACCAACACCACCACCGCCATCTGCAGCAAGCCGTCCGGAGGCTGGCATGATTCAGGCACAACCATCCGAAGGACGTTTGTAGCCCTGAGAGTGGTAGCGCCTGTCCGCCGATCAAACAAATCCAATCAAGATTAGCGCCGGGGTTGGGAGCATGCATTTGTCGTACGAGTGAGACATTCACGCGGAATTATTGATTGCGAAAAAGATGATTGGGGGGCCGAGTGTTTGGGCGAGACATTTGCGAGTCGAAATTTCTTTCTCTTCGTTTGTTTGCCCTTTTCCCCTCCCCTCCCCAAGATGGGAAAATGCTCGCTGGTGTCTGACTCTGCTTTCTCAAAGGATCAACCCATATCCCATGATCGAACCCCTGCTGCTGCCGCTGTCAACTCCGCAGCCCCCATCCTGCCAAGCTGGGCTGCCCCTCTTCCATCGAGCTTCCATCCATGGACCATGAAAATCAAAAACCCCTTGCCTTGAAATTACTCGAAGCTAAATTGTCAGTAGCCAGGCACATCTCACCTGAGGTCGCACACCATCTTCACGACAAGTTCATCAGATATTCAACCGCCTCCATCCCTCAAGAAGCGGCCCGAGTGTCAACACCAACTCGATAGCTCCAGAAATTAGCAAAACTCTCTTCAACGCTCCAGTGTCACCTCCCCCTCGGTCCGTCGTCTCCCCCTCCAGACAATCGGCCCCAGAAAGCCCCGTTCCTCCGTCCCTGGGCACGCGTCCGCGTCGCGGTGTCAGCAGTTAATCTGCCAAAGTCCGGCTTCCGGTACCACGTCCCACCGCGCCTCTAGCGCAGGCCTGACTTGTGTGAACCACAACTGCACGGTCCAGTGGCGCTTGCTTGAAGGTTGCAGCATGTACATGAGAGAAGGAGGAGGCTTATCCTTCTTCTCTCTCTCGCCTATCGCCGGGAATGGCGGTATGGCGTCCAATCTGTCTGCGGTGGCAGTGGCTGCGCGTTGAAACAACGTCCAAATATCGGCATTGATCTGTCATGTCTGGCTGCATGCGGCAAGGCGTTGTCGGTGTCTGAAGATTGGAGTAAATAGTAATCATGACGTTTGGCACCAAGCCCTTCCCCAAAAGCACCATTCCTTTCATTTGTCTACCCAAACTCAAATGTCGCCCCTCGGAACTCGTCCAGATCCGTCGTCAGATCGAACAAGGGGCAGAGGAGCCAATGACAATTCTCGGTGGTCTCGCCGCGGAAGCGCGTAAGCAGAGGACATCCAGGATTTCCAAGCCACGTACCCTATGAATTTTTGTCAACGATGAAAGGTCTTCCCGAGATCGACGTTGAACTCTTTGTTTGTCTGAGTAATTTCAACACGCATCACTAATCCTATGACTGTGAAACTTCGGACTCTGGGTCTCTTCTCTCCGACTCTCCCGTGTCAGCATCTCCTCTGATTCCCATCCTGCAAACAAGCTACCATGCAGAAGCGCCGGTGCCTCCAGACTCAAGCCATTTGATCGACCCAGTGTCTCATGAATCGTGTTCCACCCTGTCGCGCGTAGGAGTCCACCTAACATGAGCGTTTAAGTTTTGTTGCGGAAGCGGCGGGTGAGTAGACGCATGCGTCCGCCAAGACGGGAGCCTTGACATGAAGGGCATGGTAGTCCAGTGTGTTGGAATGCTATTCCAGCTCGAAGCTTGTACATGAAAATCAATGATCTGCGATTTCGTCTACGCAGCTTGGGAAGCTTTGGCGCGAGCCTTTGCGACGGATGCAAAGCCTAAACGACTTTGTTCATCTGGCTGACCAATCGTATGCGAAGAGCTGCTTCCGAGTCGATTGTACTGTGCGCATGGCTAATCTGAAGTTCTGTCTTGATGGTAATGTCTTCAAACAATGCAACGCTGATCCACGCATCAAGCCTTGTCTTCAATTACCTCGCTCCATCCCAATTTCCATGTCCCTGCGAGTCCTCAGGAGGGTCTTCACATATTCTCTTCCTCCTCGTGCTGCTCAACGTATCGCAAGAACTTTGCCATTGCTTGAGGTCCAAGAATAGGCTTTCCCTCTTGATGTTGCTGCTCATTGTACCGTTGAAGTACCTGGGTCCATCCTCTCATGCGTGCCTCGCGGATCGACACAAGCTTTGCTCGAAGACATTTCAGTTGTGGATGCAGGGCATCGATCTCAGTTTCGAGTTGCTTGATACGCTGAACAATCTCGGAATTCTGTCGTGCGACTGTGTCCTAGGCGTCAGTATGGAGCGATTCGTAGATCGAGGCGAAATCAAAAGCGTTTGACTCGTTGGCAACTTTGATGCTCAGCTGATCTCGAGCACCAGCACCGCTGGAGAGCGTCGAGACTGCCGTTGGGACAGGATTTGGGTTAAGATCAGCAAGGGAATTTTCTCGCGCAAAGGTGTCCCAAGTGCCGGCTTGGAGCGACTCGTACAGTGAAGTCAAGTCAAAGACGTCTGAGTCGTTGACGACGTTGACGTTTTGCTGATCTTGGAAACCAGCACCGTCGGCGAACGTCGATATTGGCGTCGTCACAGGAGCTGCGTCGAGATCAGAAACGTGAATCGATATGCCGTTGTTGATATTGAGGACCGGGTTTCCGTCGGTCGTCAGTTCAAGCCACCAGTCGATGAGGTACCAGAGCCGAGTGAAGGTAGGGCCGTCATCTCCCAGGCTCCCGATCTGCGTGGGACATGCGAGATACGCCTTCCGGGCCTCATCGTACTTGTCAATGCCGTAGGTAACGTTGCTTTCGTGCGTGTTCTCTCGGAGAGTAGCCCACGCCACGTCTTTGGCGACAAGGTGGTCACGGATCGCTTTGAAAAGATCTGGAGTCAACAAATCAGCCCGAACAACTGTGCCGCTGACACGGCCGAGAGAGCCCTTCACACGGAGCTCCGCCAGTGCAGCTTCGTATACGTCGCCGAGCCGCTCTGCTACCATCACGCGACTGGCTTCCTTGAGATGATATGTTCCATAGCGCTTGTCGGCATGGCAGGGATTCGCCTAAAGAGGTCTCCACCAAGGCCAAGTTTCGGTGTCTAGATCGTCGTCGGGGAAGGTAAATCCAGGCAGGCGGAGGTTTTCATCTATTCTGTCGCGGTTTTCATACCACGCTGTTGCGTCGTCTGGTTCGAATCCCCCGTTGTCGAAAGTGGAAGGCTCAAGGTGCTTTGGTCCAGCCATCGCTAGATATGGTAATCGAACGAGGACAATTGATATATCGCGAATGGCTCTGGTTTGAGTAATGATGTGAAAGCGGATTGTTCGTATAGTGTAATATACTGTCTTTGGTGTGGTGGTTGATGTTGTTGAGTTTGGGTGGCGCTGTGGAAGGGTCCAGGGGAAATGGCGGTCCAAAGGGCGAGGCCTGTCATACGATGAATGTGACTTCCAATAGATCTTCTGACTGTGATACGCGCTCAGGTGAACGGGTGGTGACATCCGAAGCGGTTCCAAGAAGGTGGGTGGCGGGCGTTGCTTCCCTTCTATTACCTACGCAGCAAAGACTTGAAACCGCTGGAGGCAAGACCAGACGGAGGGGGCTTCGGGCTACCGTTGCCCTTCATACTACGCATTACCTGCGTAAGATTCTGGACCATTTGAAAGTTCACTTCATTAGCTTGAGCTTTTGGACCTTTTCCGGTCGGCATTATGGGGGAAGGTTTGCTTTAGAAAAAAGATATGAAATTAAAACAAGAACTAGGGCCTGGAACCTGTGACACCAAGGCCGGGTTGATTGTGATTGGTATCAAGCCAGACTTTTCATAGTCAAGCGCATATCTTCCAGTGGGCCGTGGCTGGCTTTCCACGTCTACCCGCTTGAATCAGCCAAACGAATAGCCTCGGTAGTTAATATGTGTTTCCATTGAGCCCTGGTCTTGCCCGATTTATGCGACAGGCTTTTGGACTTGTTCTGAGCCTAGACAGCTTCCACTAATAAGCTTGAAAGAAGTTATTCGATGAGTTCGCTTCATCTTGACACCACCTTGTACAGGAAAGCGGTGTTGTAGAACACTCATTGTAGTTTTGTAATAAAACGGCCCCATTCCATTCATCCCTAAAGTTCTTAGAAGATTCCTGGTGGTGATATTTCCCAACAAGAACCCAACAAGCCACAAATGGCTCCTGAACAAGTAATCGAGGCCACCATGGAATAAGTCTTGTCACATCCTCAGCGGCAACGTGTGCATGTTCAGGTATTTGATTCCTTATGACTTCTTAACACACAGCTAAAAGGCCGCGTTGATCATTGGTCTTGCAGTGTCTGTCCTTGAGCGCGGTTGATTTAAACATCTACAAAGGGGCCACCGCGCCGGGTGGACCCTTGCAGAATTCTGCCACAACCAGCGAACCAAAGGGGCTGGCAGATACAAAGTTTACATCGAGACATAAAAAATAAATATAGAAATACCTAGGAGAAAAAGCTGCCGATACCGGGGAAAGCCTTGGTCATGTTGACAATATACGGTCGGCTCAGGTTCTCGGCAGGGGAAACACATTCCCTTTGCGGCAAGGTCGCAATCTGGCAATACGAGCTTCTCTTGGCGTTTGGCGTGACGAACCCATCACGACAGCCACCTTCCTGTTTAGACCATTACTGCTGCATATCAATGCTATGTATAAGGGATCTAGCACCGTACCTCAATAAACCGAGTTTTGACACATCCCGAACTTCTCAGTGAACACCTCCTCACTGCAGACATCATGAAGCTAAAGACACTGTTCACCGACTCGATTGCGCTGGCGACCATCGCACAAGTGACGGCCCAAGAAAAATGCGGGTCTAATTTTCCGGAGCCAGAAGCAGTTCAAGCTGCATCTTCTCTCCGTTCAGCACATCGAGCAGAGGGCTTTTCTGCCAGCTTCCTCGGTAAGAGGGCCGAGGGCTTGCTGATCCCGACGTATCTTCACGTGGTTGAGGATGAGGCGCACGCAGGGTTCGTCACAGACAATATGATTAACGACCAGGCATGACCCTACCCTTCGCGACCAGGGAAACTACCGACCGCTAACGATTTCTCAAGATGAGAGTACTCAACGAGACGTTTGCTCCGCACAATATCCAATTCGTTGTCAGGCACACGTCGCACACCGTCAATGACGCCTGGACCCGCCAGGCCCGCATCAAGGAGAAGGCCGAAGCTCTTCGCCGAGGCGGGTACGAGGAGCTCAACATCTACTTCGAGACGGGCATGATGACAAATGCCGGTTCCGCGACGGGAATTTGCAGCTTTCCGGTGGAAGATCCTTGGAACACCGGAATCAACGGAACTTCGTGGTACACTTACGACGGCTGCCATGTGAGTGTCGGCACTATGCCCGGGGGACCAGGCGTGCCTTGGGATCCGGAAGACAACAAGGGAAAAACGGCAACGCACGAGGTGGGGCACTGGTTTGGGCTCTTCCATGTTTTCGATGGTTTCGACTGCAATGGCGAGGGTGACTACATCGACGACACCCCGGCGACTCAGGTTGCGACGGTTGGGTGTCCTGTTGAGCAGGATTCCTGCCCGGATCAACCTGGACTCGACCCCATCCACAATTACATGGACTACTCAAAGCATGACTGGTACGTTCGAATTATTCTGGGCCAGCACGATGGGGCTCGCTGACGTTTTTGTTAGTCTCTCGGAGTTCACTCCCCTGCAGGAGGAACGAATGTACCGGTCTTTCAACACTCTTAGGTTAGGGCGGTAAGGCGGGAGCTCTGGCCTGTTTTCACGTTTCCCGATGATATTGCTATTTGAAAGATATGAGAGCAGTTGTATGCTTCCTCTATGTCTTTCAAAGTCAAAGAGACGAAGGTAAATTATTAGACTACAGACCACGACAGGGAGATTCCTGGCTTCTCTAATCATTCTTGCCCGTCGAAACTTTGAATTAAGATTCGTTTGTACCTCCGGATTGGATGCCGACCCTTGTGTTGTTCACCTGGAGTACAACATGCCAACATCTTCCCTCAAGTTGCGAGACGCCCGGCACATTGTTCACTATCTGGACCCTCGGCCCAATCGTGACGTTCCTGAATTCTGCAATATTAACCTCAAGATACCCATCTGTACCGGTTGGCGGTAAAAGCGGACGTATCTCAATGAGTCCTTCGAGATATGCACTGGCCCAAGCAATAGAGGCTGTATTGTAAGCATGCCATTCGAACTCGAGGTGAGTCGAGTCTTCTGGGTGATCAGGATCGTAGGTCTCGCTGGCATCCAGCACAACAGAACCTTTGTACGGAACAAAGATCTCCATGGCATCGAGGCTGATGGAGCCGTTGACATTGATATTGGGTGGGTGAGTTGCGTCTTTGAATTTGTCCGTAACGCTCCACTGCATTCGTGCCGCAAAGTCGTCTTGGTAGGCGTCGCGCCATCGCCAAACAGTGGCATACTGGCTTTGATGATCCACACCTGTCACAGAAACGGCGATGTCCATGGAAGTTCCGTATTCGTTGATGTCTTCGGCCTCTGTAACTCGGGTGTACCGACCACCCCAGCTACCCCAGTCCGGACGCCTAGCACTATTAAGGCCGTTTTGAATAAGCCACATGAAGCTGGGCGAGTCCCCCTCCATTCCATAGAGAATCTTGGGATACACCTCACCCAGAGGACCGATCCGGATATTCGGTGTTAGCCAATCGTCTTGTACTTTCGTCACGTTGGCAGCACCGTTGTCTACGCCGCCTATACCGGCCCACGTGGACGATTGGTATTCTCTGAAGCCGTGAACATTGACGATGTAAGTAATATCTGGCCATTTGACCCGGATCCACGGCCCAGCATCGTCCTGATCCGAGATCGAGTAAACGCGGAGCCTAGACCGAAGCTCAGCTGCTTCATTCGGAGTTCTCTCTGTGCTGATGAACTGCAGCGCCTGCGCCAGGGTGTTGGCTCCGCCCCAAATGGAGACAAATAACGGATCTGAGCCCGCCTCAAGCGTTTCGACCAGCAATTTGGCACCGTCGCTCAGCGACTCGTTGAGAGCTTGTCGCCCGTAAACCTGGGGAAAATGATTGATTAGAAGCCATTTATAGCCACCAGGAAGGGAGAAAGTCACTTACCACTGGGCCTGACCTCACGAGTTTCAAAATATCTTCGGCAGGACTGAACGTTTCGTTGGGGTGCACATGCTTGTTTAGATTGTGCACAACTTTACCATAGGCTCTAGTAACAAGCTCGATAGCCTCTGGGTGCGTTTCGTTTGGCAAGCTGACGGAGGTTGTAGCAACAAGGCCCTTGGTATCGAACTCGTTTGAGTAAGCCAGATAGCGTACCATTGACATTTGGTCGTCGGGCTCATTGAGGATATCCGTCAGAATGAACGTCCTGGGCTTGTTGGGAAACTGAGGCAACTTTGCCAGGTCATTGGCGGTAATCTCTTGAGATCGAGCATATACAGAGATGAGTGGAATGAGTGCAAGGTAAAAGAACTGAATAAGAGTCATCTTCATGTCGTCTATGTTGGCGATGAATCCTGGCTGCTGCCTTGAAACCTATAACTATCGTTGTGGTAGGAGTAATTTATACATCCCATCCTGACAGCTCGTACGACAAGCGCTTAAAATGCCTGAACAGAGAGAGTAGACTTAAGGGGTAATTGAAAGCACCTGTCAATCGATTTGAAGGTGATCGAAGACTTGGTTATGGAAATTCTGGTGTCCTACATCTAACCATTGGTCTCACGCAATCAGACTGGACCTCTGATGCGGGCAGGGAGGGGTCATACCCCGCATCCCCAGCATCAAACTTGGGGTTGGATCGCCAGTTGCAACATCTTTACGCGGAAAGTAATACGAAGACAGCACTAAGAAAGAAGCGGATAGCAGCATGCACCGGGCGTCGGGAGAAACATTCTGGACATAGGTAACAGTTGCGCCAGAGAAGTATCACGAGATGAGCACCACGGAAGCCGACAGGTGCTCAATGACAGCATAATCGTATTCAGTGTTGTTTTTTGACGAACCGCTGGATTTTCGCATAAGTCTTATTATCCACAGTACTAAATTAGGTAGAAATAACCGCTCCGGTACCTGTACTGCCTTTCTGTTGAGAAAGGTTATGTAGAACTTGTAGGCGTACACCACGTCGACGGACCCGCCCGATTTCGCCGTGCCGACGCCCACGCTGCAGGGTCTACTTCAATGACCCGAACTCACGGCCGATGGATTTCACTCTCCTGCCCTTCCTTGATATAGTAGTAAAGCGAGCCATCGATGGCATACCTTAGCCAAAGGCCCCTGCCATCGCCCCACTCGTCTCCTCGCTGCTCCTGTTCGAGGCCGAGACCTTTTCTGTGGCCGATGCCTCTGATGTCGCGAAACACGTTCGACGGCAGCTCCACCACAATGTGCTTTTCCTGATGCGGTGCGAGGTGCGCAAACGCAAGGGCAAGCGGCCGTAGCAGCAAGCGGTCGATCTCGGGCAGGCGAGCGTCTGGGTCCGCGTGCCGTTGATTGTCAAGAATATTCGGAAAAGTGACGGAGAGAGATCGCAGGTTCGGGAAAGGGACCGCCAGGCCGGCTAGGTCCGGGAGCAACCGCATTCTTTCTTTGTCGCTGGCGCGCGCAATGAACGGCAGTTTGAAATCCCCAAAGAGCAGGAACTCGCACCGCAGCTCGAGTGACCGTATCTGGGCCAGGCGATGTGGGACAAACAGGCGCCGGCCGTCGTCCGGGGGGCAGAGCAGCGCTTCCAGCAGGTCCCGGCTCTGGATGAAGAATGTGTTGGTCGCGTAGAGCACCTCGACGCCCTCGACGTAGGCCTGCCGGCATGCGCGCAGCCAGCCCAAGGCACCGACCGCGCAGTCGCAGGTGCCCCTTTCTGGGGACGCCACGCCGTCCACGGCGGGCCCTCGCGGCCATAGCTCGCACAACATGGCGTCTCCCTCGAGGCAGCCGTCGCGGTGCGGCCAGACATATGGGTCGCGGCCACGGGCTCTGATGAGGCGGTCCACGGGCGATCCGCCGGGGATCACACGATGACACACGCAGCCGTACCAGCGCCACTCCCACTCCCACTCCGGACCTGTCTTCTTCCTGATCTTATAGCCTTCAGACAGCGGCAGGGCGGTCGTCGCCGGCGTCTCGCCCGTGACGGCGACAATGCGGGACCAGCTGAGGGGCGCCGCCCCGCGGCCGTGCTCGTGCGCAACTCCGTGGGCCGTCGGGGGGCTCGGCTGTTGCCCGCGCGGGGCGAGCCGCAAGTCCAGGTGTAGTGTGCGCTCGCCGAAGGCGGCCACGAGCACGCGCCGGCGCAGCTCCGGCGACAGGAGGGCGAAGGTTCCGAGCGCGGCGGTGGCGGTCGTCGCAGGAGGCGTGATGGGCCGGGGCCGCTGAGCAGGAAGAAGAGGAAGAGGTGGTGGCGGCAGCTCCGAATAGTCAATTTCCTGGTCGCTACGCGGCTTCTTCCGACCTCGAACTGCGTCTAGCAAGCGACGCATGCTTGGTCCACTTGCTTGTTGTTGATGAAAGTGTGATGAAAGCGCATGGTGTGCTGGAAGCTGATTAGGTGAGAGGCGGTGTGGTCCCGTGTCGCAGGAACGGCAAAGTAGCGTTTGTTAACAAGGATCATGTTCCTATACTGACGATGACTCGCTTCGCAAAAAACCATTT
The DNA here is from genome assembly GCA_009801095.1 of Colletotrichum sp. COLG25. NCBI lineage: Eukaryota > Fungi > Ascomycota > Sordariomycetes > Glomerellales > Glomerellaceae > Colletotrichum > Colletotrichum sp. COLG25. The sequence continues at coordinate 4,489,440 of VNWT01000023.1, forward strand.
ACAGGCGGCTCCTACGCCACGCATCTGAGTCTCATAGTTGTATCTAGGTCAATGATGTCTCCGCCTAACTCACGCGGAGATGGCTTCACAAGGTCTGTAGCTATGAAATGGCTTACCTTGGCCACGCATGCGTTATCATTGCTCATGCCGTTGGCAATTTATTTGATTCCTCAAGGTCGGTCGACAGTCCAAGCAATCCTCAAAAACTCAGAATCATGGTCTGGAGTCTAACGCAAACCCTCAAGGGGAGCCGCTCTCAAACCCTATTTTTCATCACCGTTTTCTGGCTGGAAGCTCAAGATATTCGATGGCATTTCATTGGAAGCACTCTGTGAAACCAAGGGAAGGTACCAACCTCGGTCCTTCTGTGTTTGTTTTGGGGAGTGGAACCACCCACGATTCCTCGAAACATAGCGACAGAAGGAGCCAAATAACTCCCGGTCACGACTTCCTCTCCTTTCCAGTGAGGCCGAAGCGGTTCATTCCTCCCACTTGGCCACAGATATGCTTCTCATAAGTGATAATCTTGCGAGAAATCCCCAACACAGTATGCATCCCCAGTGAAGAGAATCGAACCAGTGGCTGCTGGCAATTTCATCCTTGATAAGATCCAGCATCTGAAGGGACATTCGCTGTTGGGGAAAACCAGACGGGTCGTGACTTTTGTACTTTTTCTAAGATTTTTCCAGACTCCACTCGATGGGTTGGATGTTAGGACCAAAAGGTGCAGCTGAGTTTTGACTTCATACAAAACCTGGCTGATCTGTGTAAGGGTAGCCCACAATCGGCAAAAATGTGTGAAATACTTTGCATCATGAATGCTAGGTAGAATGCATAATTCTTGGTTTGTTCTTTATTCACTGAGTCTCACGTAACTTCGGTGGCGATGTTCTGTCGTGGCTGCGACCATCGGTTCCGGGAAAGACATGAACGCCCCGATGACCAACTGCACATGTGTCTCTGATTAGAACAGTCACTTTCTTCCTGCGACATACAAGTAAGAAGCAGAGGATGATTTCTCGCCCCTACACACTCCGACTCACCCCGGATCGCGCGCAAAAGAGTGGCTTCAAACTACTGCCGAAGTCTTGTATTCCTATTCGCCAGGTAACAACGGCTGAGATGCAGCCACCCGACTGAGACACACCCCTTACTGAGAGCTGAACTCGTGTTCGGAAAGATCAGTCGCCATCTTACTTTTGAGGTTCCATCGGTTAGAAATACCAGGCAACTGGAACCAACTTGCCCAAGGCGAACTTGAACCACCCGGAGAGGCATCAAAGTATATAAACAATGGTGTTTATCTCCATTTTGCTCTTATACTGAACTATAAGCTATCTTTGTCCTCAATAAATCAGCCAACTGTCAACTTTTTCGGGGCTGCCATGTACGTCTCACGATCTGTGTCTATCGCTCTGAGCGTCCTCACTTTAGGTTGCAGAGCTGCGACCACATTGGCCAAGTGTAATGCCGACAAGTAAGTGAAATGCCCGATTATCCGATTGATTACTGATAAGGTTTCTTGTTTGAAGTTGCTATCGAGCTTTGTTCCCTTGTCCATCTCCAACAGCGGTATCTTCTGCCTCAGCATTCTGTGCCACAGTTACAGCCAACGGAATCACCGCCACCAACTTCCCAACGCGCGCGACATCAGCTTGCGGCACGGCTCCCGCTCGTTACATCTCCGCCTGTGCATGCGGCCCCACATGTCCCGTTCCGACGCCGACGTCGACTCCCTGTGCGGTCTACGGCGGTCTGTTGACCAACGGCGACTTTGAGTGCGGCATTGCCCCGTGGACGATCGAGGTTCTTGACCCGAATATCAAGGCTGGTCTCACCTCAGCATCGGCCCACTCTGGAACAACTTCATTTGAATCGAGGCTACTGGCAGACAGGCCTCTCCAGGAACCCGTCACCAGTACCAGGATCAAAAGCCCGCGGGTTTCCGTGCAGAGAAACGTACCTTGCAGACTGAGCTTCTGGGTCTGGTTCGACAATATGGACGCTGGCTTTATCGGGGTCATGATCGATGGACAGCCCAAGAGGACAATCGATGCACGGGACGCCCCTGGATGGGGAGTTTGGAAGGAAGTCACCGTGGACTACACCCCTCAGAATAACCACGTCCAAGTCACTTTTGAGTCTCTCTACGGGAGGGTTGCTAGCGTGGCTAGGCTCGACAGTGTTGTCCTCGAATATTTACATTGACGGACAAAGATGTTGATCCGATGTCATTGGGTTTTATTCGGGAGTTGCTTTTCTTGGAACCACACTCCTTTGATCTAGGAACATTCTTACAGACGCTCATTGGAACACACCCCAGGCTTGCATTGGCGAGCAAGACAGGTCTCTCGAAGACTCAACCCATCCTGTACTTGTTGTTTCTCTTCCGAAGGTTCAAAAGATAGAAAATACCAAGTCTTGGGAAACTCTCACTCCTTACTCATTACTCATTCAGTCTCTCCTACCGCAAAAGTAGAGGAAACAAAAAGCGACCACGCTATGTCCGAAGTATATCTTATCGCCGAAGCGGAAAAGGCCCTGAGTTTCTTCAGAGTCTATGACAGCACGGACCAGGAACCGGGCCGCCTCCGGTCCATAGCCGCCGAAACCGGCCGGAAAGACAGGGAAATTACCGTCACAGTCGCGAAGTCGCGTCTATTCGGCGTTGGTCTCCGAAGCTAACAGCACAGAGCCGCTTGGCGTTGCGCAAACAATTCGCAGAATGGTAGCATATGATGTCCTGCAAATGCTGGGTAAATGCGGCCATAGAACGAAGAGGGCTCGTCATATGACATCCGCAGGGCGTGTTCCGCGTGTTTGTTCAGGGGTGCTTGACGGATAAAAGCAGAAACCCTCCGGTCCAGACCACCGAAGCCGTCCAGGTTGCCCAGCATGAAGGGGAAACTCGACAAGACCAATGAGAAGAATCCATTACACATCGATCCGCGGCATCTGTATCCGGTCTAGCCCACAGTTGCATCCCCCATCACCGTCAATCTCGCCTTTTTCTCTAGACACCGCGCCGAGTTGTCTCCACACGATTCCCGGCGCAAACAAAAAATCCAAAACGCGCCTCGGGTCGGGAACTGGCGTCGAAAACTCGCTTCGTCAGAATTGATCCCCCGCGAATGCCTACTGTATACGGTTACCCAACTACTGTATACGGCTTGCCGAGTCCGACCTCGTGCCGAATTCTCAGTCTATTTTGCTTTGTCACCAACACCCTGACGTCCTGAGTCAATCAACGCGGTGTCGCTGTGCGCCTCCCACAACTTTTCCGTTGCATTTCTCCTGCTAGAGAGAAGAGAGCATTTTGACAACGAGCGGTCTGGTTATTTGTCGCTGCCCGGTATGCCTTCTCGATCTGAACCCCCCAGTATTCAGGACAACGACCACGGCGGCGTGGTGCAGATGCCTGACAGCGTTTCCAGGGCAGCGGAGAGTGAGAAGCGAAATGACACTTCGCCGAGCCAGACCAGCAGCCCGCGCACAAGCGAAGAGGTAGAATTCAAAGAAGGCGGCTATGGATGGTGAGTCTCGACACCAGTCTTCATTCGGTGAATGACGCTGACAAGAAGCTTAGGGTCGTAGTCGCCTGCGTCTTTCTCATCAATGCACACACTTGGGGTCTGAACTCAGTGAGTGTGACTCTCGCCCGATGACTCGAATCTCATATAGCTAACAAGCCACAGTCATATGCGGTCTTCCTCGCCTACTATCTCAATTCCGGGGCCTTTCCCGGCGCCAGCCCGATCACTCTGGCCTTCGTCGGCGGCCTGTCCTTCTCCGTCGGTGAGTCGAATCTCACACCGACCCCGCGTCCGCGCCGAGCCGCCTACTGACACCCGGCCCACAGCCCTTCTTGTCGCCCCCATTGTGACCTGGTTCATCCCACGAATCGGAACGAGACCGACGGTCGCGATTGGTGTGACGGTTCAATCGTAGGTGTTCTGTATTCTCACCATCAGTCATCAACTCTAACTTGACTTCAGCGCCGCCCTCATCGGCGCATCCTTCACGACGCAAATATGGCATCTCCTGTTGTCCCAAGGCATCGGCTTCGGCGTCGGTATGGGATTCACTTTCAATGCGACCGTGGGCGTCATCCCTCAATGGTTCATCGTTCGCCGGTCATTCGCATCCGCCATCGGTAGTGCCGGCTCGGGCCTCGGCGGGTTGATTTACTCCCTGTCGTCCACTGCCATGATCCACAACATCGGTCTGCCATGGGCGTTCCGCATCCTCGCCATTCTGTCTTTTGTTGTCAATGGCATATGCTGCGTTCTGATGCGAGACCGCAACAAGGCTCTCGGAAGTGTTCATGCTGCATTTCACAAAGACCTGTTCAAGAGGACTGAGTTTTGGCTGTTCATGTCGTGGGGTTTCTTCTCCCTCTTCGCATACGTCATTGTCGTCTTCTCTTTGGCCGACTTCGCTGAGACGGTTGGGTTTACTGCGAGCCAAGGATCGATCGCCTCGGCCATGTTCCAACGTAAGCCAAATATAAGTACAACATCCCAGCAATGATACTAACGCGAAGCAGTGTCACAAGGCATTGGTCGCCCCATCATCGGTCTCATTAGCGATCGCGTCGGGCGCATCAACGTTGCTGGCTTGGGCACCCTTGTCGCCGGGCTAGCGACTCTGTTCGTCTGGATCTTCGCCGGGGGGTATTTTGCAGGCACCATCGTATACGCACTCTTCGGTGCCTTCGCTGGATGCATCTGGGCGACGGTCACCCCTGTCGGTGCCGAAGTGGTGGGAATACAGCTCCTGCCTTCCGGTAAGCAGCCAACGCGTGACATCTTCTCCGCTTAGCAAAACTGACATTTTGATTCTCAGCACTCTCTATCTTTTGGATGATCCTTGTCCTCCCAGCCACCTTTGCAGAGCCTATCGCTCTTACCATCAAGGGCTCGGGTATCGATGCTTACCTCGGGGTCGAGATCTTTGTTGGTTTCATGTACATTGCAGCCTTTATCTCACGTAAGTTATAAACTACTCTGAGCATTACGTAGGCTTTCATTGCTAACTTCAGAAAAGTCTGGTCCCTCCGCGTGTGGAAGATTCGTGAACTCGAAAGCCTAGATCTACCCGAGCATGAGCGAGCTGACGCTCTGCGCAACAACGATGCCCTCTCCCTTAGCACATCGCGGCGCACTGGACCGAAGCCGAGTCTTGTCCACTCAATCTTCAAGGGAGCTCTGGCTGTGCAACGTGTCTAAAAGGATACTCAGGAACAAAAATGGTCGTTTCATACCTCATCTATTAGAGCATATGTGCATAACAATGACATCAACAATGGAAACAAAAGTCAGCCACAGGCTAATTCACACTTGCTTACCCGCGTATATCCCTAACCAAACACCTTGTTGAACAGCGCTTTGATGAACAAGAATCCAGGCAAAAAGCTCGCAAGCAATCCTACCACCATGCGTGACAAGATCTCTGGCCCATACCTGCGAAATCCCTCTTTGGATCTTTCAGACCAAACCCCGATTGCCTTCAGTTCCCGGTACCGATATTTCGTGGCCAGCTCCGCGAAGCCCGCGCCAAGGTCGGCATACGACACCGTCATGCCAATCGACTCGACGCCGATGTGATGCCCGCTTCCGTCCTCTTCGATGATGGCTGGTGGTTGCACCAACAACAATGACAGCGCGTCTTCCTTCTCTGCCTCTTTGAACGTCCTGTGCGCATTGAGAAGATCCTGGTACGGGTAGTAGAACGCATTTTTGACAAGCCAGCTGATCAGCGCCGGCTGCTGCGCCTCAAAGCGCTCGTTCCACGTCGCTGACGATAGCAGCAACACGCGCGGCTTCTTCCATGCAGACGAACCAGAACCATCCTTCAGCTGCTTGAGTGCGGTGACGATAGTGCGCGACGCATCGGTGAGCACGCGGATGCCAGGCCTGTTTTCATTCTCGCCGAGGGCGCAAATGATCGTGTCGGCGCCGTCTAGAAATCCCTTCACGCGAGAGACGTCGGTGACTTGGCCTTCGACTATTTCTACGCTGTGGTCCGTCTTGAAGGAAGGGAACATGGAAACCAGCTTATCCTTGGAGCGGACATAGACTTTGAGGTCGAACGGGTTGGAGGGGTTCGCGAGGAGGGCCTTCAGGGATTCGCTGCCCGTGCGGCCGGTTGCGCCGAAAATGGCCAGGGTTATTTTGTGGGAATTTGTGTTCGATGCCATGTTAAAGCTTTTTGTGCGTTATTCGTCGGTCAGTATTGGTGCGAACTTAAGCAGTCACTTCCTGCACCTTCATCAACAGTGAGATTCTCATCAGTTTTGTAAAGATTTATTACTACCGTCATGCCATTCTCAGGACGCTGACCGTGTCGTATCTCCGTGTTCGAGCTCCGGACAATTGCAAATCTTCGGACAACTTAGAGTTGCCAATTGTCCGCGCCGACTAGCTGGGCCGACCGCCAAAACACCGGTGCGGTGAAACGAGAACGCCGTCATAGACTTGGGGCGCCCCGCCACGCGAGTCCGCCCAAGTGCCGATTCGGCAATCGCTCCCAATTCACATAACCCAGATCCACCACTGCAGGTCCAGATTGTGGATTCCGGTATCCCTGGCATGGCAGAACCGTGGGGGTCTGGCGTCGGTGACCGGTGGTTGTGACGTCCGTTTTGGCCGGTCGGATGAACCCGCGCAGCGTGGACGGTTTTCCGCCGATGCAGGGTTCATGTGTTGGTGCGATGGTGTCATTGTGTGAGGCAAGTCGTATCTGAGACAAAACAATTCCTCTTTCAACAATTGAACGAGATGGCTGCTCATGATAAGGTCAAGCATCATTGAATCATTGGGTTTCAGATACTTATCTGGCTTTCCTAAGCGGCCCTCGTGATTCTCGGAGTCCTGTACGAGGTCACAAGTCCGCCTGTAATCCACAATTCTAGAGGAGACCGCCTGTTTTTCCTGTGCTAGAGCGACTACTTTTCCCGTGGTCATATAACGCTTTACACCGCTCTACTATCGTCGCTGTCGTTACTACTCCCGTCGTTATTACTATCAGCGTTGTTATCGTCGTCGTCGTAGTCGCCGTTATCGTCAGTATTATTATGGTTACTATTATCGTCGTGATTCATAACACAAGTATACAGTTACACAGGAAATATGGAAGACGTTATACTCTTCTGTAAGTATCGCCCCGCTGGTTTGCTTAAACCCCAAGCAACAGATTGGAAGGCCATTGTGGGAGTTTGCACACAGCCTCGCAGCAAGCTTGGCCACATAGCCTTCTTAGGGCAATATTACCTCCAGCATCACTCAAGGAGAAAGATGTTGCATTAAAGGTTCTCTCATTTACATTGTTTAGCGTTATAAGAAAAAGGATGGAATTGAAACAGTTTCAAAGGTAGGCTTTGGCCCACAGGTTTGTAGCCCGAGATCTGACTTCATCTATTGTGCTAATGAGAGTATGCGTTGATGCTGATCCATTTTATCATGCCCAATTCAGGAAGGGCTGGCTGCCTTGTATTATCATGTGATTATGGACTTCAACCGCTAAAGGTACATCAAATCTTATGTTAAGTGCTTCAAAAAGTTCAGAATCGATTGCTGCCATTTAATTGAAGCCTGATCTTAAGTCCCAACCCTAATTGAAAGCTTGCTACTATTGTCATCTGTCATGACAGTCCTGTTGACGGAGTCTTCCAATGCAAGAGTCAGCCATAGTACTAGAGGAATAGACCGGCAACCGTCTTCGTTTTTTCAGGGTGGCCAAACTCACATGATGTGATCTCTCATGGGCAAAGTCGTCCACTGCAAATCCACTCATTGCCAACCTTCTTGCAGGAACACTGCCTAGCTACGAGCTCGCCATCTCTCTTGACCATGGCCGGTTCGGGGACAAAGTCCTTTGGGCATAGCCGTCCGCTGCAGATCCACTCGTTGCCGACCTTGTGGCAAGAGCACTGTCTAGCAACAAGTTCGCCGGGAGCAGCGGTGGCGAAGGCGAGAGTTGCCACGAGCGTGAGGATGGAAAACTTCATGATGCCGTCTTCGAGGTGATTTCGGTTGATTTTTGGAGGTGATTTGTGTGGCCGGTTATGTTGTGATTATCTGGAGAAATTGCAACAAGAGCGGGCCATTATTTATGTCTGTTTCTGACGGGCCCCTTGTTCCCCTACGGTCAAAGTAACTGGTGCCCATTGCTGAACATTGGCACCAAGCAGAGACTTAGCCGTTGCTTGGCCGTCTGAGGCGACACCGCGAGCTTCCTCTTCAAGACTTACGATGCACCAGAAGTATGGTTCTATGTTGCCCGAGATTTCAGGGCGAGTCTTCATTGGCCAATCCAAGACTCGAAGCACTGCAAGTCAGCCTTGATTGGCATACAACTCTGTGAGATGGCTGAAGGATTGGGTACTTTTGTCAATATCTCAGCCGCAGCGACGCAAGGCGATGCCCGATTAAGAAGGTCTTGATGGATTATGACCTATCCAGGGCGCGTAGTCAGAAATCGTAGAACCTGACATAAGCGTTGTGACCGTTAAGGTTGCCACCATGATTAAGTAGGATTGCACTAGGATACCGACTCCCCCGCTTTCTCTGTGCGTGAATAGGCAAGTTTCCCGCCAATTCAGAGTCTCTTTACGGAAACTCGTGATCTCTGAGCCGACAAATGGTCTTTCATCGCGCCCGGCCAGATAGGCGCCCAGCTGGGTGGTTGTTTCAACACATTCTGGCCGCCTGAATGTCTTGGCACGCCCGCTCTTGAGAGAGCTTTTTTAGATAAAATAATGGCTGGATCAAGCGAAAGCCCGCCACTGAACGCGAAGTTCTCCACACGGCCTAGCTGGGCCTCAAATCCGAGAGCAGGATTGCCCGCTTTCCCGCGGTTGTCTCAAGTCTACCTCAGTGGATAGATTGAAGAAAACTGATATGTCGATGCCTGCTTATTCTGATCTTCGTAGCCCACTTGGACGATGATTCTTGCCGAACTGTTGCAGAACCGCAACTCCTCGCCAGAGACGTAGGAGGCAACCTCCATTCATTAGAACGCTAATGAGGCTGCAGGGATCTATCAGGCCAGAGTCCAGCCAGGACAACCCGATCCATGAGCTCACTGGGTATCGTTGAAACTCATCGTTGACAATCATTCTTGTTTATCTTCTTTCACACCTCTAATTTCTCTCCACCTCGCCCCCTGAACCTTCTCAGCCTCTACACCTCTCCATCTCCTTCCATCCAAGTGTTTCAAACACAGTTGTTTCCCTTCATCGGGGTAATACAGCCAGCAAGCCCATTTGGCCCACATGCTCTGCTCTTTCATCTGTGTTCTCGCACGCTGCCCGATAACATCTTCGATGAACGCACCCTTCGGAATCGCCAGTCTTGTTGGAAATACGCGGGAGAGATAATGCTTGGTGGAAGCGATATGTGGCTTATCATGCCAAAAGAACATTGGTGTCAGCGGCACGGTGCAATTTTGATGTGACGGGTGGGTGAAGTCCCGCTTGAGCTTCTTCGTCAACGCTCTCAGAGCGGGGTAGTCATGAGCATGGGCTGAGTTGGCGTACTCCAGCATTCGCACTGAGGCGAGGCAGATGTACTTCACCGGCGCCTCCTCATCCTCGTCAGTAGCCTTCATGACGTCCAACATTGGCGCGATCGGGATGTCCGCCACCAGCGTCCAATCATGTTGGTGAACCCAGACGTACGGCGTTGTGGTGATCCTGAGGGCTGTTCGCACAGCAAGACCGAAGCCAAGTCTCTCTGCGGGTTCGACAAACGCGACCTTGTCATCTTTTGTGCTGTTGACTGTGAATGGTGTGAGGTTCAGAGCTGCTCTCCCGTCGAACCCGTACTCCGCCTCCCCTTGCTCCTGCGACAGCTCTTCATCCGACGAGTGTCCGTAGGCTCCAAGAACGAGGGTCTTGACATTCTTCTTGTAGGCATCATACTGCTGTGCGCCCTCTTCCGTCACCACGCCCTTCTTCAGTCTGGATACTGGGCCAATGCGGTCATACGTATCAAACACGACGACGATGCGACAAGACAGGAGGTACTCGCAGTGTTGGCGAACAGACTGAAAGACGGTATCGAGAAGTTCTGTCGAGGGGGCAGATGGCGTCGGTGATGTTGTGATAATGAGAGTGAGGTCAGCACAGATCGACGCCGACGGGCGCAATGGAGGGGTGGAGGACATGGCTCCTCGCCCGGGTGAGTTGTTGGCGACTGAGCTGAAGTGAAACCGGCTGCCTGGAGTTGTCTTGGGGGTCGTTCGGTACGTACCTTTTCGGTAAAATTTTTCGGTTTGCACCATGCCGAATATGTGGGTCCTCGGAGCCGATGATGCTGGATCTGTTGGAAGTGTTCATCTCATGTTTTTCCGCGTGTGATCTATGCTTGAGGCGATCATTGCCGTGAGATTAAAATCATGAAGGAGGCTTTATGAAAGCTAGGAAGTTTATAAATCAATCGTGTTACGAATGACCGAGGGGCATCATATCACTACGAACCAGAGGGATGTAAGTGCAATAAGATTGCTCTCGTCGGAATACGCCTGCTATGCTGAAGAAACCACGGACCAGACATCTGGGTAACCCTGTCAGAAAAGGCTGCGCCAAGATCCCAGCGCCTCCGACTAGAACTTGCGTCTTTTCGCGGAAAGGCAACTCAGGCAACATGTTGAAAGCCAGCTATCCCGGGCCGGAGGACCGACTAAGGACTAATGCCCTGGCCCCGGGACCCAGTTAGGTCGGACCCGCACGCAACAAACTCTTCCCGCACCACAAATAGCCAACAGGATCAAAAATATGACCAGCCTGGGGGTCGAACCCAGAATCTCCTGATTTCACGATGAATCGTAGTCAGACGCCTTGCCATTGGGCCAACCGGCCATGGTTGTTTGTATCCATTGCTGGATGTTGGAAACAACGCCATTGTTTGTGATGAAGATCCTCGGCCCACCTCTCGCCCCCATTGCTCAATTCCCTCCGCCATGAACATCGCCGACGGCGTCTTGTGAGACAGCAACTATGATTATCTCTTGGAGATATTTGTATTTCTCTGATAATTCTGATTCATCCAATGGGTATCCCAAATGACAAAGAAACATCCTGAACTCCAGGCCATGCTGATGAAGCGAATCATGCACAGATCATGCCCCCTGGCCTTCCTTCATGTTCCAAGTGCCCATCCTGATGCGCTTTGGGTACTCATGAACTCTTCTTCTTCCAGGCGCTGAGAAAATAGTACCCGCCGCAGATTTCCGAGTTCGGTGCGCCGGCGCAATGCATATCGCAATTCCATGCCGGAGCAGCCGTCTTAGGTGGCGTCTTCGAGCAGTAACACTGGTCCCCGTACTGAGTCCCAAAGTAGTCAAAACCATCGCAGGCCAACGCGCACAGCTTGTTCGTTTGGTTTTGGATGACGCTGATGTTTCCAGAAAACACGCGCTCGTCGCCGTCCTCATAACAGCCGATGAAATCCCAATCGGTAACCGTGACCCATGTCGTTGTTGCCGCTGCGGCGGTAGTGGTCGATGAACCGTTCGCGTCGGCATCGCTTGTCCTGGGCATCGTTGTGTCAGTGCATCCTCTCTTGCTATACCCTGGATGGGCTGTGCAACAAACTTTGTTGGCGATGTGCTCTTCAGATCGAGAATCTCGGCGGATTGTTTCGCGAGCATGCTGCCGAAGACACCGGCAACCACGACCAGAATCGCAATGAAGAAGGCCAGAAGACACAGCAAGATAAAAACACCACTGCTGATGCCGCATATCCACTTCTTTGTGGGCCGAGATGCGTCGATCGGAGCTACATAGCCTTGGTCCGCTGATAAAGGTACTGGCTTGTATTGGTCGTATGAGACGTAGTGGGAATTGTTGACGATCTTGTCGGTCTGCTCGACGGGATGCAGACCATTCTCGACGTATGCGCCATCGCTATCGTGTGGTTGGCTGTAGTTGGGGGCTGGGGAACTCCCGTGCGATGAATCCATTTCGCAATCGCTATTGAGATGTCCTTGTCGATGAGATGTGTCTCCGTCCGATGATCATGGGAAATTTACGACCACGGCACCGGCAATATGAAAAGATCAGATGCGTCTGATTTACCAATCCAGGAACACAGAAAGATGAAAGGTCTCACTCGAAAAGGGACGAGACACCCAAATAAGAGAGCGAAGCATCCGTGGGATGGCGGGCGCTAGGCAGCCACAAAGCAGAGGATCGCTATGCCAGCGCCGAATTAGGGATTGGGAAACCAGCTCCCCTGCGCCACAATTTAGAGTCTTGAATCCTTCAACTCCACTAGAGCGAAGAAGCTCCTTGCCCCGGTTGCCAATGATAGCAACATGGAGCGGGCTGGCAATGCATGTCAGACAAGGCCCGCTCGGCCATGCGATAAATGGCGGCTTTTGCAAGCGTGAAGTCCCTGAAACAACATCGCGCAGGAGTCCAAAGTGGTCGAGAATGGCGTCAATGTTGCCAACCTTTCCAAAATCAGCCTTACGGGGGCCCTTGGCAACTGGGGCTGCTGATGGTAGCTAAGCTGTATTTGGTGGTGCTCATTTCCTAAAATGGCGCCAAGATCGGCTCCCACCTTCGCTTCTCTTAAAGCCGTTGCTTTTTCTCCCTTATTCCGCTACAAGGCTCCAGGCAGCCGTTAGTTGACCGCTTTCCCGTCCTTTGCGGGGGAACTGGTCGAGACCATGTATTCCCGTGAGACGTCAACTCAGACAGTTGTTTCAACAAGATAATGTTTTAGTAGACAAAGATTATCAATTCCTCAAGGCCCTGTTGAGTCAGGAGACCCAGTCGAAACTTTACGTATCCATTGGCTTTGCAGTGAAGGCTTTGGCAGTTCGTCGCTCTCAACTCGGGCCTTGCTTGACCTTCAAGAAAGCGCGCGCCAATAAAATGGCTGCTGCGCAAATGCACAGCTGCCCGAGCTGAACGTCGGTCAGCATTCACTGGATTTTTTTTCAGGAAATCGTCCACCAAAACACCGCTGACGTCATTCTTGCATGGCTAGAGCCAATGTGAATTGAGGGGAAATTAGGTAGACAGGTTGTACTTTCACCCCGTTCCCTCAGTTTTCGTTATTCGCCTTTGTCATTTGCTAGTGTATTGACGCGGCTCAAAATGTCTGAGAGGACTGATGTTGACGATGAGGAGAGGATCAACTACTTCACACGGCACCTCGTCGACCCAACTGAGATCGCACAAGAGCGGTTTCTGTGCCTCGTCGTTGAGCGCGTTCGCAAGACAGCTGTTTGTCTGGCGGTACTGGGCTTGGTCGCTGAAGGCACACGTCTGCTGGAGATTCTGCATGCCCATGGGATCCCGCCGTTCGATCTCTACGAACTTGGTCCCGAAAAGCGTTCCGAAGACTACGACAAGTCGTGCTATCTTGCCAAGGGTGATACAGAAAAGTACGCGATCAGTGTCCCCCCGCCACGACCGGACCCATTCACACGAGCCGTGTTCGCATTCGCTTGGGAGAAAACCGGCTCCTGGCCGACGTGGGCGTCTCCGGGACCCGAACCGCTGGAAAGTGACGACTCAGATGTGAGTCCAGATGGGGAAGAAACCACTCTGGATGCCTTGGAGCGGTATGCGCGTCTATGTGTCTGCAACAGGTTCGGCCATACGTGGCGTGAGGACGACGAGACGCTTCAACTTGTTTCTGAAATGGGCAGTAAGGGTATGAATAGGGCGAACCCACATGGGCCAATTCCGCATCGCTTGAGACAGTTTTGGCTGCTCTGGGAGCGGATGTTGGCGCCGTGGTCGATGAACCAGGTTGTCAAGTCTACAGGGCGTGCTCTGACTCTTGATCTTGCCGTGCGGCTCACTTTTCCGCAAAATCGACAAAGGCATGGAGACACAAGACAAGAGAATGATGGAGGGGAGCAAAGTCCAGAAGACAACGAGGAGAAACAGGATGAAGATGAAGTGGTTGATGAGTTTTTCCTGGATGATGACAATGATGCAGGGGAAAATACCTCGAGCAAGGAAATCAAAGATCCAGAAGATGCGCATCAGTACAACCTCAACTACATCAACTCGTGGGGCAAGGCCATTGCCGAGAACCATTATGCGCAGGACCAGTTGCCCATGCTTGGCTGCATGAGACGGCTGTGGCAGAGGGGCTGGTTCGAGCACAACGCCACCACCAACAACACCCTCGTCAAAGAACCCGACCTCGATGTCGACCATATCCGCAGAGCGGCCCAGAAAGGCTGCGACATGCTCACCAAAAGACTCGAGACCGGCCCGACCCGACCATACGCGGGTGCCACCGTTGCAGAGCTTGTGCGGGCAATCGACGAGAACACAAAGTCAAACGCGCCGTACTGGCCCGAGCACAACTCGGAGGAGAGAATCGCCGCCGACGCGGGCGCGATGGAGAGGGACGAGGACAAGATCACAAGGCCAGAGACGCTGCTGCGGCGTCCCGTCCCGTCTCACCAAGACATCGCGGACCTTGAACATAAGCTTGAGCTCACGGCCCCTTTGCCGGAGCAGTACAAAGCCTTCCTGCGAGCCACGAACGGCATGGGTCCGATTTGGTGGAACGAGACACAGTTGATCCGGCTTTTGTGCCCGATCGCCGATGTTGGGCTCGCTGACAGCTCCTACTGGCCTGTCCCCATCCAGCTTGAGCTCCTCCCCGATCACCACTGGCTCCATCCTTCCATCGAATGGCCCATGATCCGCCGCTCAGTTAGGATAAGCCAGGACACAAGCCACGATGGGTATGTTTTGTTGGTTGAGCCGAAGTTTGTCGCGGAGGCCAAGGCAGCCTTCTTCGAGGTTTATGACCCTCTGCCGGAGGGAGAGAGAGGCATGCTCCGGCGGGTTGTCGAAGAGGTGTACGGCAGCGTCGACGCTTTTCGCAAGCTTGAGTGGGGAGTTGTTCTGTGGACTTCTTGGTTTGCCGAGATGATACCCTACCGCGACTTTGCGGCGTTGCTAGAAGATTTGGCGGTGGGAAGTCAACGCAAGATGAGGCCGTGGTCGCGGTACTGGTATCCGGGGATTCGGAAGCTGGATTCTTACTACTATTTGCCGCAAAACGAGTGCGAAGAAGACGGCGAAGATACCGTCGATATTGGAAAGGGCAACTTGGTTGTTCATGAGGATGGGACGATGTCCATGGGCGAGAACGTCTATCCGGATAACGAGTTTACGAGGCCTGAAGTGTTTCACTAATGTCGTTCGCCTGGAGATAATGGCATCAAAGAATTCCCCTAAACCCAACCCTCAACCGGCAAAGACCATAGTGGGTCATCTTCTGCACCTTGACACTACGGGCTTCCCGATGCAGTGTTGCACCCATGAGAGAAATTTAGAAGCCTCCACTTGGCAATTGAGTGCTTTCATATGTTCGAGCCATGCGACGCCCTAATGTCGTGTAATTCGGATGAGCGGAAAGACGCGGGCTTGGCTATGCGAGTGTCATCAAAATAGGAAGTAGGAACTTCAAGTGTGTCTCAGCGATGCAGAACTACTAGCTACAGATGGAATCAGAACCGCAGACGATTCATCGGCTTTACGATGCCGAGAGTGGCTCTGCGTTCGTTCCACGACGCATAGCTAACGTAACGAACGGCCGAAAGGTCCATCTGTGCTCCACCGCCCAATGTGAGGCTCCTGAAGCTAGGGATGAACGGCTCGAGTACATATACGACATACGATGCTCATATGTGCTTTCATCTTTCCTGTCCAGAATTACTCGGACCCAGCGCAGAAACATGACTGAAGAAAGGTCACAAGTCAAAAGGGTCGTCCAATCAGACAAAGGTATGATCCTCAATCCAAGCCGTGAGCCTCGCCACTCTGACTCCATCTTAGTCTGGGCAAGTCTCATCACAAACATGAGCTACCTCCCGGGGCACCTCACCTTGCACCATTCCCTCGTCTCCTCGAACACAATCTACCCCTTCATCGCCCTGCACACAGACTCCTTCCCGGAGGAGGGCCGCGCCGCCATCGCCGCCCGAGGCATCCCCCTCCACCGGGTCCCGCGCCTCCGCCCCGCAGGCACGAGACACTACACGCGCGAGCCGCGCTTCGAAGACACCTGGACCAAACTAACCGTCTTCTCCCTCACCGCGTACGCCCGCGTCGTCCTCCTCGACTGCGACATGCTCGTGCGCAGGAACATGGACGAGCTGATGACGCACCCGCCCCTGAACCCCGCCTCCGCCAGCAGCACCGCCGGCACAAAGGTCTTCGCCGCCGGCCACGCGTGCACCTGCAACCCGCTCAAGAAGCCGCACTACCTTACCCGCCGATCTGGGTCCCGCCCAGCTGCCCGTTCACAGCGCACCACGCGGACCCCGCCGCGGCGCAGACCGACGGCGCGGACCGCGCCCCGCGCCCGCTCGGCCTGCTGAACAGCGGCCTCCTCGTCGTGGTCCCCTCCGCGGCGCACTACGGCGCGATAGCAGCGCGCGTCGAGAACGCGCCTGCGGAGTGGGTGTTTCCAGACCAGGACCTGCTTGCGGAGCTGTTCCGGGGCCGGTGGGTCGAGTTGCCGTATGTGTATAACGCGCTGAAGACGCTGCGGTGGCGGGGCGTGCACGACGTCATCTGGAGGGACGAGGAAGTCAAGAACGTTCATTACATTCTCAGCCCCAAGCCCTGGGATTGTTGTGAAGACGATGGTGCGGAGGGCTATGACGAGTCGCATCGGTGGTGGTGGGCGGCGGACGGGGAACGCAGGGCGCGGGAGGAAGCTGATGGGATTGCGGACGGGTACTGATACCTGCGGAAAATAAGTCGCATTGTTGCGCAAGGAATACCACCACATGTTATTAGTCAAGCTTCGTGATATGTACTTCACCCTGGAGGAATGCAGCAAGATGTATCAAATGCAGCCCAAACAAAAGTAGACCACATGAATATTGTATGTTTGCACATCCCCAACTCTATCTTCTGTTCTTCCGGATGGAAATTGAGCGCGTGTGGAAGAATTGCGGATCTTGTGCTTTGAGATTCAACCAAGGGATGGTTTTGGGAGATCTCATAGTAGTGCACCCCCACCGCAAATGAGAGATCGTCATTGTGTGAAAACAAGAGCTCCGTTGAGTCGACGGCGTCAGATTTTGTACAACGAACTTTCAGCCTTGGTAGGCAGACGGTGCATCAGAGGTTTCTGTGACTAGACGAGTGAGCTATTTTGTGGTAGTCCGAAATGGTCAACAGCTCTGCGGCCCGCAAGCCGCTGAAGTGCCATTAACTTCATATTATGTTTGGTAAACTTATGAAAGTAAGCGAAACCCAGAACGTCCTTTGAGCGCATTACAGTGGTATCTTTGCCAAAGTCATCGATCCCATCCGCCTCCTCATCCCTCCTTCATTCCCCCCTATTTTCATCGTAGTCATCCCCCAGACAATCATCGCGTAGATATTATATATAGCAAATAGACGAATCGCGTCTTTAAACGGCGCCGGCACCCTTCTTCTCGGTCTCGTGAGCGACGTCCTCTGTCGCGATGGCGCCGTGGGGACGTGCGACCTTGAGGTTTCCGGTGGCGATCTCGTTCTCGAGCTCGTCGAGGCGGGACTTCTTCTTGTGCGTCTTCCAGGCGGGGAGGCCGGAGTTGAAGACGTCATCCATCTCCTCGAGGGTGAAGCCCTGTTTGAGCTGTTAGCGTCCAGTAGATCGAATTGCGAACAAGCATACGAACCTTGGTCTCGGGAGCGAAGAAGGCAGTGTGGAGGAAGGCACAGGCGTTGAAGGTGGCGAAGATGTAATACATCTTGTAGTTCTGTGCAGATGGGTCAGCATTCGTCTTCCGGGTAGCTTTTACCGTGAACTTACAATATTCCACAACAGGGGCGGCACGGCAAACGCCAGAACCATGTTCCAGAACCAGTTAGTGGAGGTCGCAAGAGAGACGGCCTTGGCGCGAATCTTGCTGGGGAAAATCTCGGCCGGGTAAGTCCATGAAACGGGACCCCAGGTGGTGGCGAACGTGGCAACGAAGAGGTACGAGCAGGAGACGACTGCGGCTGAGACGGAGTGGTTGTTGACAATGATCCAGGACACAGACTCGTTCTCGGTGGTGACCAGGTCGCCAACGTTGGCCTGGCCGTAATACTGCTGCAGCGCGCCGGAGATGAACAACCAGGTCATCATCATGAAAGCTCCACCAACGAGGAGCGGACGACGGCCAATTCTGTCCATGAAGAGGATGGCCGGTAGGGTGAGGGCGACGTTGATGACGTATTGAATGGAGGCGGTCATGAGCGGGTTACCCATGTTGGCGCCTTGCATGATGTAGACGATATAGTCTATTGGAGATCAGTTTCTCATCTTCCTACTTCGAAGCAGCGACTGTCAACTTACACATCATGATGTTCATTCCGCTCAATTGGGACCACATCTGAATGCTCATGCCCAAGAGCACACGCTTGTACATGCGGGGGGCTACAAGCGCCTTGAAGCTGTTGATCTTTTCCTCGCGCTCGAAGCGGAGAGCCTCCTCAATCTCTTGATACTGAGCAAGGACCTTGGGGTGGTTCACGTCGCCATGTCCGTGGAGGCTCGCGAGAACTTTGATCGCCTCGTCCCAGCGGTCATGAGCGGCGAGCCAGCGAGGACTGTAGGGGCAGAAAAAGAGACCAAAGAACAGGATGACGGCAGGCACCATTTGCACGCCCCAAGGAATGCGGAAAGCTGCGGTTGGCTGATCTGGGTCATTGGGGCCTCCTCCGATACCCGAGGCAGCCCCGTATTGGATGAAGTATTGAATGAGGATACCCCAAGTGATGGCCCATTGTTGCAAACTCACGACCTAAAGAAGTATTAGCATGGCAATGGTTAGAGGGAAAACCTCGTCAAGAACTTACGCGACCACTGTGAGATCGTCAGCATGACTCTCCTGAAGTTCTCAGTGTTTTTGGGAGCTTACCGGATCTCCTTGGGAGCAATCTCTGACTGATACACGGGCACGATGGATGAGGCAATACCAACGCACATTCCAGCAATGACACGGCCGACGCAGAGCATGGCGACGTTGACGGAAGCGCACTGGAGAATGGCGCCAAGAATCCAGAGTAAGCAGGAGAATTGCAGGGCGATCTTTCTGGAGTACTTGTCGGCGATGAAGGAGGAGACGAGAGAGCCGACGAGGGAGCCGGCGGGCATGGCGGCGGTGATACCACCCTGAGCGTATTCCTTGGGGTCATTGAAGTATCGCTTATATGCCTGGGTCCCGAGAACACCGCTCATGGAGCTGATATCGAAGCCGAAGAGTCCGCCACCTGGGCATGGTTAGAATTGGCAGAAGTGAGAATGAGGTTGGAGCATACCGATGGCGGCAAAGCCGCAAATGGCGTAGACGTTGGTAAACTTCCACATATTCACGGCTGCGCGTGGCGAGTCTGTGTGAGGTGTATCCAGTTGTGTTGTATTCGGAGTACCAGTCTGTGTAGGACAGGTTGCGGGATGTGTGATGAGATGGACTGGGTTGATGAAGGGAACCCTCCTGGCTTCCTTCTAGAGGGCTCGCAGGTGGGCGCGTTCGAAAGTTAAAGTAGCAGTCTGGAAGCAGGACAGGGGGGGACAAGGCAGAGACGGGACGGTGCAGATGTCTCATGTAATGAGCTCCGAGTCACAAGCTGGAAAGGACGCGACCCCCGTCGCACCGGGATGCGGCGTCGACTGACATTGGACTGGACAGTCTCGGCAGAGGAGAAACCCCTGGGCGATGGATTGGACGGACCGAATGCAAAAGTTGGCGCATGGGGTTGACAAGGTTGGTGTGGAGGATTGGCCGTCCCGTGGTATACGATCGGTCAAGGGTGGATGGACGCAGGCGTGGAGGAAGCGAGGGGGTGATGATCAATCCTTGGAGTCGGGCGAGGAGGGAGGTTCGAGAAGGATGGTCCAACATGGCGGGGAACAGCCAACACTGGCAGCGTGAGTCGTGGGGAATCAGGAGCTCCCGTCTCGTCACCTCTGATCCCCCCAAAGTGCCATCCATTGATGATCCGGGGACTGGGATTGGGTGTGGGAGGCAAAGTGCGGAGAAGGGCAGCAGCGTCAGAGTCGCAAACCTAAGCGTGAGAGGAGCAGAGGGCTGGCGGTAAGGGGCTGCGAGTGGCCGAAGACATGGGACGATTGGCGATGGTGCCGCCAAGGAAGAACAAGGCCAAGGGCGTGAGCTTGCAGCGACATTGCAGCGAGACGAAAAGCTCGGCCAGATCCAATGCCACACGGGCGGTGTTGGTTGCCTTGAACCGTGAGCCTTGGGGGCTGTTGGATCCTGAATGTCTCATGCTGTGCTCGTGTTGGTGGTGCTGCAAAGATGCGTACCGCCGTTCATCGTACGTACGGATCCATAGGATAGGATAGGCAGCCTGGTCTGCCTTGTGTGGTCTGTCCAGTGTCGTTCGTCGTGGTCAGTCTGGCTGTTAGTGATGTCGCCAAAACATTGGGCCCCGCAGAAAAGACAGTGGAGTGGGGACGTGGAGAGAGCTCAAGTCACCTCAGTCGGTGCAGGCATTAGATCCTTCAATATCAGGTACGTACCTCCACAGACACCACACTCACCCTCCATGATGCGACGGGCCAATCCTCACGGCCGCTTTTCCCCGCACCCGAACGTGAACAGCCACAAAAAAGACACACATGCTGCCAATAAGGTAAGGCACCTAGTAAGGTAAGTTAAGGTACTGTAGGTAAGTCAAACAAACGACCGCACAGACTGACTGACAGGCAGCTAGCTCTTTGGTAAATGATACCCGGACGGGAAAGACACGAGGAAAAGACGCCGTCCAAAGTGAAGTGCCCTGCCCTGCGGTGACAGGCCGGGCCAAAGACGGGCAGATGTCGCACCACCGTCGGCGTATCCTTCCTTCGCCTTCGTTTCGCTGCATCTTGTCCCGTGATCTGCAGAATTGGATAGAAGAGCCAGCCTCTTGGCAAGAAACGCAGCAGTGCTCCACGCATGGCTCCTGCTTCCCCGTTCCTCACCTCTCTCGTCTTTGCGGGCATGTAACCATTCACTATTCCC
Organism: Colletotrichum sp. COLG25; assembly: GCA_009801095.1. Lineage (NCBI taxonomy): Eukaryota > Fungi > Ascomycota > Sordariomycetes > Glomerellales > Glomerellaceae > Colletotrichum > Colletotrichum sp. COLG25. Next base: position 4,510,437 of record VNWT01000023.1, read on the forward strand.
ACACTGTGACTCGACATTCCCCCCTCCCCATTCGCTCCCTTCACAAGCCACCGGCCTCATCTTACATCCTCCCAAGACATCCCCCAAAGCGGTATCAACAGTAGTGTAGGCGACCAGCGCCAGCCCGCTTCTCTGCCGCCGTTATGCCGCAGCTAATACTGCACATCAAACGCCCTCCTGCAAGCCACCCACCTGCTGTGCCGCGATCGAATCGAAGCCCTCCTCCCCCGGCCAAGATCGCAAAACCTGTACCGCAGACCGCACACCGCGCCCAATCCACCGAGAACACGACCGCGTCCATACCTCGTGACTCCTGTGCCACACGCTCGCAGAGGACAAATCCATCATTTCCTCACAAATCCATTGCCTGACGGAGAGTCACCAAACATCTCATGCCACCACCCAAGGTATTGCACAGAATGAATACACAAGGTACCTCTCTGCTTGATGGAGCACATGCGGGGGAATGCCCCCCGAGCTCGACCGGGAGGCCCACAAACGCCTGCCTCCCGTCCTTGTTTTGCGGGCCATTCGTCGGACCACATCTCCGAGACGGGTCCTCCATACCATGTACATCAACCCAGACTTTTCTTCCAAGATACCCATTGGCTGTCGTCGCTTCAGGCTCCATTACCTAAACTAAGCCCACTGAAAGCTCGCCTGCCTCCCGCACCTTGAATGGACCGCTTGCGAAGAAATCATTCAACCCGTCGCAGCAGCCCATGCCCACGCTTTTCCGTGCAGATTCCATCTGGTCAACGGGAGAGAAAAAATTTGCAACGTCCTTCTTGGCAGACGTGGTGAGAGATCCGGACGCCCAGACCACCCCCTACCATCGCGCCGAAGAAGACGACTTTGCCCTGGCATCGGCCGAGGCACGCCGCAGACGACCCGAAGTACGGCCCACCACCCGATGGCCCCCCATCACCAACATGTCTGCTGAAGATCGATGAGTCGTCTACACTACTGCACCTCACGACCCCGACTCATTTCACAAAGTTCTTCTCGTCACTCTGCGCGGGAAGAACTGAAGACCTTTGCGGTGGCCTGCCCATGCCTCGGCCACTTGCGCGCCCTCTCATACTTGGAGGAATCCGCGCTGCAACGTTACCCCGAAGTCTGAGTGAGTTACGTGCTCCAAGTATCTCCGTCTTGGTCGCTATCAAGCTACAGGACATCCTCATTCCGTGCATTCTCGCGCCGATTCGGTGCGACGCCCATGCCCCGGCACGACAGGCCCTACCGCGAGCAACACGAAAGCGAGAAGCTTTCGACAATGTAACCCCCCGTCGGCCTGTCGCCGGGACCCCGATCTGTCAAATGCTGCCATGCACGCCCGCCAACGGTCCCAAGCAAACGGTCCATCTGCTTCGTCTCCATCCTGCTTGGTCAACTAGCCGCAACCTCTTCGACGTGATCTCGGCGCTGCTTCGCTCCGATTGCAGGCTCTGCGAACCTCCCCGCTTGCTGTCCCTTGCCTTCGCGGGGAAAGCTGATGGTCAAGGTACAGTCTCGCAGCTGCCTGACCAACGAAGTCAGCCAGTGAAAGCCGAGGTCGAAGATGTCCTGCCTGAGCTCGTTACCCTAATAAGCTCCCGGTCGGGAATCAGTGGCAGCGAACTCGGCGGACAAGGGACTCCCGACTCCTCCTCATGTCAGCACTCCTCTTGCTCGTCTCGCTTGCGGCTTGGCTGTCGTCAGCGCCATCCCAGGGCTGAGCGGCAGACAGTCTACTCATTTCGCCTGCCCGTGAATAGCATGCTAAGAAGCTCTGCGACGAGATGGCACCGGTGCAGGGGTCGGTGTCTGGCAAAACGTGACTTGTCTCCATGTCGCAAGACTCATACGGGAAAGTCCGATACTCGACTGGCCGGACAGCCAAGTAACATGCCTGAGCCTCATCGCGACGGTCGTTCACTGCCGCTCAACCAGGCCCTCCATGGCCGCCCTTTCATGGCATGCACTATAGAACACACTCGGTCCAGAGACCATTTCCTCTCCACATCCGTGCACAAGGCAGCAGAGTGCAGTGAGAAAAGCGGCGGCGCCCCGAAAGGACGCTGCCAGGTTTGCAAGTCATCACCGGACCGGATCCCCGTCGCCAGGGACCCAGGCCGCCTCATCGCGAAGAGCCCGCGCAAGCTTCCGAAGAAGCTGCGAGAACAGTCCTGTGAATCGTCAGCATGGGATAGGGAGCGCAGGCGTTGGCGTTCTACCGCTCCCGCGATGGGGACCGGTAACGCTGCATCGGTTAGCTTTCTAATGTAGAATGTCCTTTCTTTGATTCAATGCCCACTAGGGCTGGCCCGTGTCGTGAAGAGTTGGCGGCCCGCACCAGAGGACGTAGAGAGACCCGGGCCTGTAAAGTCAATCCATGCCGCCAACTTCCCCGTTATCATACAACTCGTTTCGTCAAAATGAAACTGCAAAAACCTCTGAAAGTCTCTAGCCCGGCGCTGATCGGTCGGGCTGAGGGTAACGGGGGTATCGATGAAAACAGCCGCCTCTCCTGACTCCATCTCCGTACTACTTTCTGTACGGAGGCCTTGTCCGTACCCCGTGTAAGCAACGCAGTGTGTATAGCAAATGTTCCTGTAGCCTGAGAAGTCCTCCCCACAACATTCGAAGAAGCCCGCCGAATTTGAACAACATCACATGTCGAACCATCGTTCACGTCTCTCGATCGCGCCATCATCTTCAGTCACTGGTCGTGAAGTCTGCGAAGGTGTGCGCGCTGGTTACGAAACGATGAGTAGTTGCCGGCGTAGATCGCCTCCAGGATGCTGGTCGGCTGGCTGGCGCGGGAGCCAAGCTGCGACAGCTCCGCCATTCTCTTCTGTAGCCTCTGATACGCGTAACGGAACTCTCCCAAGATGCGGCCGGCGTTGCTAGAGCCGCCCGAAATGTCGTTGGCAGGGTTGTTAGGGTCAATCACAGAGAGTCGGTCGCGATTCTTGTAGACGACATCGGGAACTTTGGTCTGATGGGGGTGTTAGGACCATGCCATCGCATCGGACGGGGGACGTACCTTGTGCATGTAACCGGGAGGGTTCAGACGGATAGCCGTGTTCGTATAGTCGAATCTGTTTCCATAAAGATCGAAGAATTCCATGAGCATTTCACCAAGGTGATGCTCAGGGACGAGGTTTCGGCTTTGAACCTGGGGCATGAGCTGAAGCATGCTGACGACCATGCAAGTGACGGTGAAACTGCCGATGCCTCCGTTGACAGGCTCGTTGAGACCACGCATGACGAGGAAGTGCTTGATCATGGTGACGAGAATAGGCATTGCCGGGTACTGTTCCTTCCACGCAGCAAATGTCTTGATGGCTTGGGGACCATCAAGACGGTCAAATGAGATGTCGACTCTCAACCCGGTCTGGGTGTCAATGTACTTGACCAAGGGCACCTTCGCGTGACCAATGAACTCCATGGTGCTGTAGTTGGAAATTCTACAGCTTGACAGGAACTTGCCAAAGTTTCTGAGGGGCTTCATACCAAAGAACTCCGAAGGACCGCCGTTAATCCAGCGCTTAGCACAGACGACCAAGTCCATGTCGGCCGTGGGAAGATACAAACCTGACATGAACGATCCAAACGGCTCGAGATCGTGGTCTCTGTAGTTGCGGCTCGTTCTCAAGGCCCTGCGAAGCTTTTCGACGAGTCGGCTGCGCATGGCATGCTCAAATTCACGAGGCCTGACCATTTCGTAGAAATCCACAACTTCCTTGTGCAGCCTTAGACAGGTCAGTATGGGGCTGTCGGGATGGACTGTCAAACTCACCAAACGCTCATGTCTGACGACTTGGAATGGTCTGCCTTGATCCAGGGCGTAGGGTCCTCGTGCCTGGTGACTTGCCATTCGGGAAGTATGTCACCACCGACGGGCATCTTGTTCACCTTCCTCAGAGGGCCGTAGGTGGGTGGCTTGATCTGATCATCTACAGTGCGCTTGCGCGAGCCAAGTGCGTCGTCAGCCACGACTGGCTTCGGAGGGAGGGCCGGTCGGTTGTTGGCGGAGGTGGATGGCGCCGTAGAAGCGGCAGAAGCGTTGAAGTGACCGTTGGAGACCTGGTCGTGGCGGGGAGCAGTAGGCGGCTCTCTGAACACAGCAGCGGCAGGCAGGGAAGGAGGGGGGGGAGGAGGAGCAGGAAGGGACGGCGGGGGCGGGGGAGGAGTTGGCGATTTGGAAGGAGGCAGAATGATTTCTTCCTCCTCGCCATCATCGCCACCATCCATGTCAAAGGAAATGAACTCCTCGGCCTCGGTGCTCGCAGCTAGCTTGTCGGCAGCAGAGTCGTCGACGCGAGCTTTGCGAATCATCTTGACCATGTCCTTCTTCTTGCGCTCCTTGTCGGCGTCGGGCGGGGGAAGTGCGGTGTACGGATCTGGGTTGGACCACTTGGGCACGCTGTTGCCGCTTTCGTCGTTGTCGTCGCGGCGGACGCGCTTGTTGGAAGGCTCGCCCGAGTCCTCGTCAGAGTTGTCCGAGATGTCCATGTCGGCCTCTTCGTCGACCGAAAGCTCGTCTATGTCGCGATACTTGGCGCCGCCATCGGCGTCATTGACGAGATTCTCATCGACGCCGTCGCGGCGAGACTTCAGAAGCTCGCGCTCGGCCGGAATGATTTTCTGATATCCACCACGACCTCTGCCATAGGGACCCCCGCGGCCGCGACCACGACCGTTTCGTCGCGCATTACCTTGTCCAGGGCGGTAGGAGTCGCCGATGTCGCCCACGCCAGAGGGCTTGTCCATGCGGAAAGTGAAGTCGCCCTGAGGGGGTCGCGAGTCGGGTCTGTAGCCATCATAGCCACCGGATCTTCGGCCTGTGTCGCCTCCTCTGTAAGAATCATAGTGGCCGGAGTGCCTCGGTGGTGATCGAGATCGGGAACGGCGGCGATACTCACGGTCCTCTGGCCAGGGATTGCGCCAGCTATCACCAGCCCCGGGAGGACCCTGGTGGCTTTGGCGGGAATCGTAGCGATCACGGCCATGGTTGCGATTGCTGTCGCGATTACCTCTCCGAGGTGGGTATGATGGTCTGTATGAGCTCATCGTGTACGCGTTGTGGTGTGGATACTGGTGTTGACGCGTTGAACTTTGAGCAACAGCACCCGGCACTGAAACAAATTTCGGGAGGGCGACGTCAAGATGGGACCCAGTACGAGAATTCAAGTGCCCTAAGATAGCCGTATCGATAACACCACGTGATCGCCAATGGCCTTATCTAAGGTGAGGTGGGTGCCTTATCTAAGTGGGGTCGTGCGCAAAGCCTGTCACCGACCTTTGTCTCAACGCTGAGTTCCGTTTTCAATTCTTCACGGGCAACACTGAAGAAGCAGGCAGGTGTCAAACTAGACAAAGGCTGGTTGTGCTCAGGCAGAACTCAGCAGAACATGGTGCAACTTGCAGTCAGAGATTGCATGTACACAGTCAGACAGCATTTACTTTCTCAGGGTGACTGCCAGGACACAAATAATTGGTTCTGTTTGCTTGATTTCTCTGATCCTACAAGAGCTCAGATGAGCCCAAGATCTTTTGTTTGTCATCTGCCTACTTGGTATCCATACAATTGGGTTCAAGGCTTTATTTGAGAAAAAGCGGGGAATATGAAGTATTCTATTCAAATCGAATGCACCTCTGTCTACCTATTTATCCAAGTCCAGATCTTGCCCTCTTTTGACCCATCTACAGACCCTGCTCTAGAACACAACACCTCCGCCGTCAACCACCAGATCACTTCCGTTGAAATAGCTCCCTGCCTTTGAGCACAGCATCACGACAACCCCGGCGACCTCTTCCGGCATGCCCATCCTGCCGGCTGGGTTCCTCTCTGCCCACATTCTTCTCGCCTCGGCCAGTCCCTCGCCCTCGTTCAGCACGGTGTCCATGTATCCCGGACTGATGCTGTTCACGTTGATCCCGTAGCCGGCCCACTCGGCCGCAAGACTGCTCTTCAGCATCAACAACGCCCCCTTGCTCGTGTTGTATGCCGACTGCGGCTGCGGGAAATTGACCCGGTGCGCCGAGATACTCGCCGTGAACACAATCCTTCCGCCGCGCCCTTGCCGGACCATGATCCTCGCAGCGGCCTGCGCGCAGATGAATGCGCCCGTCGTGTTGATGTCCAAAATCTTGCGGAACTGCGCGGCGGGCATCTCCAGCGCATGCACGCAGCCCACCACACCGGCGAAGCACACCAGGTAATCGACCCCGCCCAGCGCCTCGGCGGCGCGCTCCATGGCCTTGCCGACGCCCTCTTCGTCCGTGACATCGACGGACAGGGCCTCGATCTTGGCGTCGGGGAAGGACTCGCGCAAGGACGCGATTGACTTGACTGCGTCTGCGGATGTGACGTTTAGATCGAGGAGCATGAGGCCGGTGAGCCCGTGTTGGAGCATTGCCCGCACGACGGAGAGGGCGATGGCACCGGTGCCGCCTGTGACGACTGCTGTCCCGGGGAGGGCGAAGCGGGAGATGGCGTCGTCCGAGACGGATGCTGTGCGAGTTTTTGCGCCGGGGAGACCTTCCAGGCCGTTGGCAAGGGTCATGAAGGGGATTGCCCGCTTCGAGAGCTGGTCGCGGGGCGTGGGATCGCCCATTGTGACAGTGGGTTGATTGCAAGGATCTCGCTAAATCAAGTGCCTTGGTGAAGCAGAGAGACGTGTGAAGTGAAAAGCGAAGCTTTGGATGAAAGATCAAGTTGACGACAGGGTGAGGTTAAAATGCCGGGACGCTTCGGGGCGCTGGAAACCGGCCTCGATATGTCACTGTCATGCAAGGGGGTGACAGGATGCCGGAGACGGCGGGGTCGCGGAGGACAGTCGCCCGATGCGGGTCCGTGCTGCCGGCGGCGGGTTTCCGACGGCGGGGTCATTCCATACGTCACGGCGCTGGGTTTGTTCAATTCAGTATCAGCATCTCTGTGGGTGAAAGGGCACTTTATTCTCCACTCGGCCTTTGCAGCTTAAAGCTCCTCGGATGCCTATTCAAGGTCTGTTGAAACCGCGTAATCGAATCCTTGCTGCTCAGACTGTTGAGCCACACGCTCGGACGCTTGCGAAATCATCGTCCACCAAGTTGCGGTGCCCATACTAGGGATTCTTTCAGCTTGCAACCAAAAGCAGATCTCTCATGCTTTAATGCTCCGCCTTCTCTTTCCCCAGCGGTTCATCACAGTACTCGTCCTGAGGTGGACTCGTTGCAATTTTGCATCGAATTCCTGAGGCCTGCCGCGTTTCGATCCAGCCGTTGAAATTCCACCCTTTGGATCTATGACATATACCACTTCAAACTTTAGAAGATGGGGCCGAAGTGTCATAATGGTTCTACGCTTTTTTAGCCATCTTTATTTTCACCCATCTTTGGGGCTTCTTTGGGGCTCCCAAATCAATGTCTAGACAGGCCCATGAGAAAGAAGGGCGACAGCTCAGACATAGCTTGGCTAGACAAGTCGTCACGGGCGCAAAGGCAACATTCTTTAAATATGACTGATAACCAGAATACGGACCTGACCAATCTTCAATAACGCAAGGGTTTTGGGCCTCGAAAAGTCTGCTCTTGGAAAGCGAGCCTTGAGGCTGGTGCGAACGATTTCTCCTCTGGCCGCGATTTGGTCAAGTCGACAAGCACCCAGGATTAAGCATCTCAGGATTCAACAGCCAGTAAAGTCTAGACTATCATCAGTTTGCCTGAAGTTGGCAAGACTTGGGTGTTGCCAGAAAAGAGTCCATCGTAAGCTGACATCCTACGACCCATTCCCCAATCAATCCGCAACTCTACTTCCGTTCTCGTAACTCTGGATGGACGGACGCTGCAAAGTACGTGAGAAGAGACCTCGCTGTCGTGCAGGCCAAGGTCCCACGACTGCACCGCGTTTGTAACGGTTCGTCCATTCCGTCGAGTGAAGCACACTGCGCGCATCATAACGAGTTACGGAAAGAGGGCGAATCTTCAGATCATTTGCACCTGACGAAGACTCCATGGGCAAACTTTCAAGTTTTTAGAACCCGGCTTTGTAACCTTGACGAGACAGCGGTTGGAAATGCACACTGGTTTCAACGTAGTTTCTATTGATGGTCAAAGAACCTAACAGTATCTTTCTCTTCTCTTATCGTGAATAGGTGTATCGAAATTACCTTAACGTGATGCAGCACACACAGCCCATTTATCTCTAAAAGTCAGCAGGGTCTATTGGTACGTTCGTTTCGAATGTGTTGTCGCAGAGGAGCTGTAGATATTTCGGCGACGGCGGATCGGGGTCGAAACGTACGCCGAAACCGCGTTTCCAGCGTTCTTTCCAATCGCTCATTGTCCAGTCCTTTCTCTCTTCAACCAGTTTCTCCACGTCCCATGCCTCGCCCACGTCGAAGTTGCACTTGACAATGGACTTACCCGCCACGATATCTTGCACTGCTTGCGGGAAGCCTTCAAGAACGTGCCACTTACTCAGACTTCCGATATGGGCCCATCCGTCCAGTCTCCTCGTAACCCACGACAATGAAGGGAGAATCTGCCTTTCCAGAGAGAGGTCGACTGCGGCTTGCCATGCAGCATCGCGTTGCACGACTGTGCGGAAAATCTCCGAGCACTTTTGGTCTCCCTCGAAGGTTAACGTGAAGGCGCCAGGCGGCATTCCGGAGGGTTCGAGTTCCAGGGCTTCCAGGATCCAGAGTGCCACAGGACGAGACACCGAGTCCGCCCAAACGCCATCGTTGGAGTCGTACGGCCTCACGTGAATGTTACGACCATCGAACTGAGTCTGGAAGACTGTCCTCCACATACTGACGCGGCGTTCCACGCGAAGGCGCGGGTTTTCCTGGCAGTATGGAATGAGACCTAGGCCGTGCGCTTCCGGGAATGCAACAGCTGCTCGATCTTCGTTGAGAATGATTTTTCGTATGCTTAGCCGAGAGTCCCTACGCAAAGAGCATAAAAATCGTATGGCAACAGCCGCAGCTGAGTAGTGATGTTTGACAAGCCTTTGATCGAAGCCTTGGTTAGGAGTGTTCCACTGTTTTGAGACATCTGCAGCAGCAGCTGGACACATCTCGCCCAAGTACTGCTCAAGGTCTTGCAATGTCGGAATCTCCCATGCATCAGGGTTGACGCCGACGATGCCTGCAAGCTCGGTCTCATGCCAGCGGAGCATCCCCTTCTCAAATTGACGGAACTCTTCCGGTTCGAATCGATCCTTATTCGCCAAAAGTACTTGTAGCGCAGAACGAGCAAATTTGCGGAAGACGGACGGCGTCTCTCCACAGGTTCCAGGCCAGCCAATCTCTGGTCTCTCAATGATAGTCGGTATCATGTGGCTTGCGCCATCCATATCGCGCCAGCCATTGGGCCTGCGCTGAAGGAGTTCGACGTATGGGGCTAGCTTCGGTTCGATTTCCGAGATATCCCTCCATATGTCATCGGGGATGTTCAGAGTATCCGGGTAGATCTGGTGCAGCTTGTGGCTTCGCCTCTGACTGAGCGTTGTCAGAGCTAGACCGAAGCGACCAGCTACCGCACGATGCTCCTGCTCACTGGGGCAGACTGCTACGAAGTTCAGAATGTTCGATGAAAGTGCCAGTCCCCTGGTTTCATTTGCAATCTTCTTGCAAGTGAGCATGAACGCCAGGTCAATGCGCTTGCCGTCTGCACATCTCAGCCTGTTGCTGTTGAAGTCCAAGATGTAGCCGCCCTCAGACAAAACGCATTGAAGATAAATCAGATCCCGCACCTCGCGCGGAATATCAAATATATGAACCATAACGATAGATGGTAGAGAAGTGTTGGGAAAGGATTTAGCGGTGATGAAAATGATGCAGTTGGTGGATGACAGGAGAGGTGAGGATTGGGGGCTAAGCTCGACTGAGGAAAGGCACTAAGCTTATATAGGATTGGGCGTCGGACACACATTGACTGTCCTGTTTCCGGCTGCAGCTCCAGTACCTACAGTGGAGACGGCGCGAACTTTCCGGCGTGGCCTGAATGGTCAGAAATCCTCAAGGTTACGCCCTCGCCCTCCAAACAAGGAGTCATTGGTCACAGCTATCTCCAGGGTGACTCACGGGCTCCGGCCAGGTCGTAAGCCAGACGCTCTACTCAACACTTACTCTCAATTTCTCACCAAGGTGCGGCCTGTGGATCTTGAGGCCAGGCAGGAAACATGGTTTGAGGCAAGACATCATTCACATACAGGAGGGAGGCATTTCTTAGCGGGTCAAACGCTTTTATTGAGTTTGTAGTTACGACGCAGCCCCCCCGCAAAAAGACTACGGCAAAATTCACCCTATACGCGGGCACAATTCTGGAAACACTATATGGGCACTTTGACCTGTGCCCTCTACCAATTAAGGAAAACAGTACAGAAACCCCATACGTTCCTGCTGGCAGGCAAACCCTCTGAACATCACCTACAGTTCTAGTTAGACTCAGGTATACCAAGAAACAACGATCTTACCGCACAAAGTCGAACGCGCGCCCTGGCCGAATAGACCGGCGGAACAGCAACGGCGCCGGCCGCGCAGCGCGGGGCCGGCGGCGCCGCACGTAGCGGGCCCGATCACATCGGGGCCGAAGGGGTCACTGAGGCTCTCATGGCCTGGCCTGGCAGAGATTAGCATACGCTCGTGACCGCGAATTGGCTGAAGCCAACTGACAACAGCTTCGCTGAACCTTCCAGCGAGGTGCTGCGCTGACTCGGATCAGCCCAGATCTAAGATACAGAAGGAACTTTGACTCACAACGCCACCAAACGGAGATGACTCCTCAACCAAAGAGGTCGTCGCAAGAGGTTCTCACAGCCAGAAGCATAAAAAGCTCTGCTGCTTAGAGAACACATTAGCAATGAGCAAGAAGTATAGGGATTGATGCAATACCTGCGCAGGGCCTTGCGTCCATCCCTCTTCCTCTTCCTCACCCTCAAACCCATGTTAACAACCTGTCCTCATCTGAGAAGGAGTGTGAACTGAGGAGCATCACACAAAGCACAGGGCATACCTACAACCCACAAGAAACCTGAAGCATCTTTCATTAGTAAAGCCCATAAGATTACAGAGAAAACATACCTTCACGATGTCGGCACCCGACCCCGCGTACAGATACCCTGAGCCCTGCTGCAGAGGTTAGAGTACTAGCTATTCAAGGGAAGTTGTACTACTTACCAGCGCGTCCATCAACACGAACAACGCGCGAAGGCTCGCCATAGAGTTCAACATCAATCCGATCGACGAAAACCTCTCTTTCCTCGCGCAGCCCGATACACACAAAGAGCCTGAATAGAAATTACTTAGTGTATATACTATCATATATCTCATGTCCACTTACGCATGATCGGGATGACGCTCAAGAGAGCTCTCATCAATACCCCTATAGGGGACCTCGAGACGCGCGACTTGATCAACGGCAAGCGCGCAAACTTAGCTGCGGAGGTGGATAGGGTACTCGCGCACCCTATGGAGTGGCCCTTCTTTGAACAGGCCCTCCGCAATGCTAAGGCAGAGGCAGCCCTCTAGGGCTTCTGAGTAGTGAGCTAATGTCAAATACTCCTTGGGGAAACAACATACGAACATCGGTGAGTGCCCCTTGCGCCGACTGCTTGTGAAACGGTTAATCAAACTCGCTTCTGAGATTGAGAATCGTGACTGACTTACACAGAGAGAGCGTTGCTGACGACGGCACAGCTGCTGCTGGGCTTGTCAGCTCAGCGTACCACTTTGTTCGCGGACGACGCAAGGCATACCGAAGGCGTCAGCCGGCCCGATCGAACAAGAAGACTGCTTGAACCACTCAAGTCAACAATGTACCAGACGGCCAACACATGGGGCGCTGCCCACCAACGACAGTGACGACTTGCTTCCAAAGAAACCACTCTGGTAAGCAGGGTTCAGTGGTGCAGCAGCTATGACGAAAGGAGTGTGTCCCGACTTACATGGCGGACGGCGAAGCAGTGATGGGGACGGTGTTCTGATCGATGGTCAGCGGTGCGCTCGGCAAGCTGTGCGCCGGAGGTGGGCTCACTGACGGCGGCGCGGGTGATGCGCGAGAGAGAGGATAGGTCGACAGTTCAGTAGTCTGCTTATGAAAGTGTCAGCAGGGAGATGTTCCTTGAGAGCCGGGCAAACGGTCGACGCACCAGTAATTGAGTAATTGAGTAATCACAAACCACATCGTTGCCGAAGTGAAGTTGAAGATGGTGAAGTTGTCTGGTGCTTGGAGACGGGTCAGCACGGTTGGACGAAAAGCGGAGAGCAAGGAGAGAACGCGCTGACTGACGTGCACATGTAAGTGCGGCTGAGGTTGGGAGAGCTGCGTGAGACAGAAATGGTCAGCCAGCTTCTCGTTGCTGAGGCGATGGGTAGGACGAACGGACGTGGTCGGAGACTTGGGAGGTCGTCAGGCTGGTCCAACTCGAACGTCAAGATGATTCAATGATCGGAAGGGGGAAGACTTACTTACGATCACGTGACCGAAGGCTGTGTGTATTGTCAGGAGGCGCGGAGTTAGGAGGTCTGTCGCTCTAAGCAGGTAAAAATCACAGTGAACGGCCAGAGGCCTGCGGTTGAAACATTTGGATTGATGGAAGCTGTCTACTCTATCTAGCTTTCGGCCTGATGGACAGCGATGTTGTTCCCCCAGCCCCAGCGTAAGACCCCCCCGTTGGCAGGTTGCCAAAGTCAGGGTTGGCGAGGCGTTTTGCCGTCCATGCGAACTGCTCGAGCGAAAAGTATCGGATCGCGAAGTTGGCAGCCAGCTCGGGGTAGTCGGTGACCAGGACGTGGAAACAGAAGACATGCATGGCGGCCTTCAGGTGCTTCCTCGGGGCGGCCAACAAGGGACATTCCATGAAGAGGTGCCTGGCGTCGTGAGGACGGGCTCCGCAGGGGCAGGCAGAGCTGGGGGCCAGCTGAGACGTGTGAGTCAGTCGAGTTTTGGCGACAGGACTTGGGCTTGAGAACGTGGAGGGGGAAAAAGAACAGAGGTGTGCAGAAAAGTCGATGAGAGGCGACGACGCCCGGGTTTGGGAACGTGGAGGGACGAGAACAGAGTTAAGACGAAAGTTCGATGACGTCCGATAGCGAAGAGAACGGTCGAGCAGACAGAAAGCTGACTGACAACGCCGAACCGCGGTGAAAACTCTGAACTTGTCCCGCCAGGGCCACGCAACCCGTGTGGGCTCATCGGCTGTGCAAGACACTCGTGACAGGATGTGCCCACAAAGAATGGCGCCAGAGGCGTGGCGAGCGGAACATCGGGAGAGGCGTGTGATAAAGGCCAGTGGGAGAGGTGTGTGTGAGAGAGACAGGGGGTGCGGGAGAAGGGTGTAAGCCGTGGAGCGGTGCCCTCAGCGGTGTGAACAGATTTCCACAGTCTCGTCCCGCAGATGGATGTGGATGGATCGAGGGTGGAGAGCCAGGTATGAGGGAATTAAGAAGAGGCGGGGGGACGTTGGAGGGAAGAGGGAGAGAGGGAATAGGGGGAGAGGGAGGAGGGGGGAGGGAAGGGGGGGAGAGGGAAGAGGGGAGGGAAGGGAGGGAGAGGGAAGGGGGGAGAGAGAGGGGGGGAGAGAGAAGGGGGAAGAGNGGCCTCAACACCCCGCGATGACGATCTGGGAAAGCTGCCGGAGTATCACCATGCCGCGAAAGAGGGCGCTTTGCTAACAGAGCCTTGGACAATGGTTCTGATGCGGTCATTTACGATGGCGGGGCTGTCTCTACTCGACGAAGCTTCAAATCGAGGACTACAAGGTGATGTCGCTGTTGAAGACTCGCAGAGACGCTGCGAGGATTGTGTCAAAGCGCTTTGGTACTTGGGGCGCAAGTCAAGCCTGTCTCTCAAAGTAGCCGCAATTCTAGGTGATGGTTTGGAAAAGTCGAAGCTTCGAGGCCCCAGGTCGCGTACAGAATTCGCTGGTGCTGGCGAGCAGAGCACAATTAGCCAGGTAGAAGTGTTCTGAGAGCAATCCGAGGGCGAGATATCCTGATTGATTATTGCGAATATTTCTGCATGTAATAGGCCATCGGGATGATTGAACTTTGGTTACAAGACGGACAGAATTCCCGATTGGCTGATCAAAACTTCTAATTGTCGTATTGGACCGGAACTTAGCCAATGATATGCAGCGTATGTCTCCTTACGAGCTTGAGATTGCCGTCGTTATCGTTCTTTGTGCTCCTTCCGCCAAAGAGTCGTCAGCCTCTGGGATGACAAGAGTCCGAGATCCCATCTAAGACTCGTCCACGTGTGAACGTCTTTCTTCCTACGGGGAATAAGACAATTTCCGCGGGATAGACACGGAAACTTCCTGTTTCCCTTTGGGGCTGGTCTTGCGTTGGGGTCGCATGGAAGATCTATTTCCGCTGTCGTCAGGTTTTACCGCATCCGGAAGGGAGGCTGAATCAGATAGGCGAGGGTTCCGGACAAGCTTCACATGCGAGTCTGGTTTCTTTGAGTGGATACTCGGATCCGGTCCTGCCAATGCAATGAAGTGTCCCAGGATCATGTTCGATCAGTTTGAAGCAAGGTTGGAAGTTGAAAACTTGAATTTGATGTCGTGATATCTGCAGACCGCAGACTATTCTGAAATTATAATACGTAAAGATACCCCAATTGTACAAGAAGAAAGGGGTGATAATACAATCATGATACCGTAAAACCCATCTCGAAAAACAATTCGTCAAGTCATTATTGAGCCCTATCAGACGCCCCTTTACCCAACCTTGGTGACCTCGGTCGTAGTTTTACCCTGCATGTACGCCCCGAATATCCTCGTTTCCGGCACCTCAAACAGCTTGTCCGTGTCCGCCGTCGGCGAGGGCTGCGAGTACGAGAAGCTCGTGCCCGGGCAATGCGCCAGTTCCAGATCGAGGTCGTCGTCGCGGGGATATTCTTCGGTCGTGACCTCGACCTTAACCTCGTGCGTGACAAAGATTTGACCGATGCCGCTCCTGAGAACGGGCCAGAAGACGGGGAGAGAGGCGCAGATCGCGGCGACATCAATCTCGAGAATGGCGAGGACCATGGGCACCGGGGCGTACCACGTCGGGTCGAGGGTGGGGTAGGTTCCTGCGCGAGAGCGGACGAGGGAGACGAGGCGCCAGGCAGAGAGCATGAGGACGCTTTGGAAGATGTGTCAGCCTTCAAGGATTGTAGACGATGGGAGAGTTAAAGCTGTAAAAGAGACTTACACGCTGCCGAGAAGGAAGAGACCAAGAACACCCTTGCGCGACCTCTTGTTGGCTTCCTTGTTGAAGTAGAGCGGTAGCGGGATGGCGAAAATGATGAAGTCGAGGAGCATGTTGCTCGTCGCGTGGGCTTCATATGTCTTGATCAGATCCTCCGCCACCTGTGTCCCGAAACCCCAGCGTCCTATCGTCGGCTGGCTCCAGTCCCAGTACCCGCGGACCGGGATGCAGGGGACCCAGGCGAGGAACATGAATGCGATGCCCCACATGGACGTGAGGACGATCATGACGATGGTCAGGGTGTAGGACTTGGAACCCTTTTCAAAAGTGCGGAGATATTGGAGGAGGATGGCAATTTTGATGAACGTTGTTGACATTGGAAGGGTTCCATTGCATATGTAAAAGATCTAGATATGTTCTTAGAAATGAGTAAGATGTGGCATTTGATGGGAGGCGCACCTTGAGGAAGACACTCAAGTCTATTTGGAGTTCGGGGAATTTCAACAAGTGCTCTCCTAAGCCATGGTCGGTTGCGACGCAGGTACCGATACTGCCTATTGATATTGATATCTGATGAAGAGGTTAACGGATGCTACGGCCCACGTCATGGTTTGTGGAGCTTACCATCACCAATACCACGAAGAAGTCGTCCCATCCTGCTGCCTTGACGATGAAGACGCGAGTAAACAATCTCATGAGCGCGCATAGCAAAGTGAAGATCTGTGGAAGTAAGATGTCAGCCACCAGTAATCTCCCAGACGTTGGACGCCCACATCAATCGCGACCTACCAAGAACGATATCACGATGCCAAGCATCACACTTCGATTATTAATTGCAGGCTTCGCATCATGGAGATTGTCGGCTTTCCCAATCAACTCGATAAAAGACGTCATATCGTCGATGCCCCGGTCGAGGGGGAAGAAGCGCGACAAGGAGGGAAATGGCTAATACCACTATTGATGCATATCAAATATCCTCAAGTCCGCTCTTGTTGTTCCTCAGTCGGATCGAATGTCAATCGGTATGGTTGAAAAAGGGGTCGGATGGAGTCTTGTAATCGGAATCCAAGACAAGAAACAACAAAAGAAGGAGCACAAGAATAAGTGAACTGCCAGAGAAGAGGGTGTGCGAAGGCCCCGGGCCTTATGGCATCCTGGATCATGGCAACATCCGGACATGGCTAAACAGAACGCAGATCAAGACGTGCCAGCAGACTCCCGGGATTAGGAAAATGATGAAAGCGCGGCCGCCCGGAGGCGTTGGGCTTGGTCGTACAAGCGTCCAGCGAAACGTTTCTCGGCTGGCAAGAAATGATCCACGCCAGGATGGCATTAGCCCTCCAAGGCGTTTGTCTCTCTTCGTTGTCTGTCTCTTCTGCCCCCCTGGCTCGCTTCTGGGCCTTTGCGCCCCACCAATTTCCCGAATGAGGTGGGCAAATTCTCCGGGCTGCAGCAGCGTTTGCATGTACGTCGTATTACAGCGCGTGCAAACAAAACATTGAATTGTTATGAAGTGCCATTGAAGAAACGGGGGAGATTGCTATCAATAGTAATGCCCATTCGGCTATCCCGCAATGGAAGGTCCTTCAATTACGAGGCGGGTACGACATGTCCACCGCTCTGATGAGTTTCCCCCATATGTCTATCTAGAAACTGCCGCATGGCGAACGGGCGTTCCATTCACGCCGCGGACGCACACGCTATACGAGCTTGCACATCCCGCGAAGAACCCGGAGAGCCGGTTCTCATCCGCTTGCCCCCTGTCCCCTGTTGCCGGGAATGCTGCAAGACCCCTGCTCCATTCTGGCCCTCTGTTTAAAAAAGCGTGGCTTGCCCCAAGACTTTGGTCCGTTGCCCAGAGCTGGAATATCCACTCGACGCATGCGGGGATGGGAATGTGGCGGATGGGCAAAATACGCCGTGTTGGGATTAGGGCATTGAGAGGAAATGCTGTGGTCCTTTGCAAGGCGCCCAGCAGCAGGGTCTTGTCTGTCTCCCTCTTCTCTCTTTCTTCGGGCAAAGCGAGCCCCCCACATTACCGAATGAGACATGTTTTCTTGTTCTTCAGCAGCAGCGGTTAGTAGTGCTGAGCTCGCGTTCTGGAAGCTTGCGGGTTGTGGGGTGCTGGTGAAGCTGCTGATCCGGACGCATTCGGACGGCAAGCAGTTGTCGCAAAGGTCTAATGTTGCGAGATTGTGGCTGATATAGAAGGAGATGCTCAGTTCCAGACGAGCAATCTTGACGCATGCGATGGGTCTGGTACACCTGTTGGCTGGAGATGGACCTCGAACGTCATTGTTCGACCTCCCATCATCTCTGGGCAAGCTAACTAACGACCAACTCTTTGCCTGCCCTATCGTCCTTTCCAGTCTTTTGCCTTGCCAACCGTTTCAATTGTTTTGCAGCTTTTCTGCCCGCCCGCCCTACTTCTTTGGCCGTACCTCTTTCATATCCCCCTTGCGAGCTTTCCCCTGAAATCCACGCAGCCCATTCCGAAATGCGGCGTCAAATGTGGCGCGAGCATTTCTACATAACTGCGGCCCGCGGCTCCAGAATGATGGCAGGTCTGCTCGTTCGGTGCGTCTAGCACCCTCGCTTACACGCTGGCGGCAGTGATGGACTGCCTTGAATACCGGTCATCACACCGTGACACCCAAGCTTGACGTCTTTTTAACCCACTTCACACAGGTTCTCGAAACGGACGGTGATAAGACCATGCGGTCGGGTGGCAAGCCACTGTCGTCTGGAACGCAACACCTCGACGCCACGTTATTTCCTTAAGGGCGTGGTTTGGGGTCTAACTGCGCGGTAGTCGCATTCGATGTGAGCTGCGAGTTGCGGCATGTAAACATGCCAGGAGACAGCCCAGGCGCTCGGTAAGTGCTGGGAAAACACGTGGCTTATCAATCATTTCCAGACGATCTCGATCGTGAGGCACTCGTGTCTTGGCTTTGACATGATTTCTTCATTCATAATTTGATCGCGGTCTCGTCTATTCATGCTCATTCCCTTCCCCTTTAACCCAACTGCCGGCCCAAAAACAACGTGCGCGCGTCCATCGTAATTCCCACGCCGTTTGCCATGCCCCTGATTCCGATGCCATTCTAGGCGTCCAAATCAGGAAATCCGCGGAGACTATCCTCGCGGTTCCCACCCCTCGCCCAATGAGACAGGAGACTAGCCTCCGTGACCGTTCAAAACAACAACAACACCCTACCCCATCTGGCTGTTTCCCATCTAGCTGGACGCACCGAGCTCCTCCTCGAGCTTGTTCAGCTCGCTCATCAGGCTGTGCACGGCCTTCTTCTGGTCCTCACTGGCGGGGAGGTACGGCCTGCGGGGGTCGAAGAGCTTCTCCTGGCCCGCGAGACCGGCGCGCGGCGCCGTGAACACGGAGGCGGCGTACTTGATGGTGGCGATGCCGGCCTTAGTGGCCTGCTCCGCGAGCGCGGCCTTCTGGTGCAGCGCCAGCGCCTCGGCGGTCTTGCCCTCGTTATGCAGCTTGTAGATGTGCGTCGTGACGCGGGGGAAGACGTTGGCGAAGGCGGCGATGCAGCCCGCGCTGCCGACGGTGAGGCCGCCGAGGAGGAAGTCGGACTGGCCGCCATAGGTGGCGAACTTCTCCGGGGCGAGCTCGGCGGACAGGCGCACGATCTTGGCGACGGCGCCGCAGGTGAGCTTGACGCCGACGACGCTGTCGTACTTCTTGGCGTACTTTGCGATGGTGGCGCTGTCGAGGTCGATGCCGTTGCAGACGATGGGGAAGTTGTAGATGACGATGGGGATGGGCGACTTGGTGGCGACCTCGTCGAAGAAGCGGTCGATGACGGCGGGCGTGGTCTGCTTGCCGAAGTAGGCCGGGGGCAGGACGAGGGCGGAGTTGGCGCCGGCCTCGGCGGCGTCGGAGAGCAGCTCGAGGACCTGCTTGGTGGAGTGCGCGCCGCAGCCGGCCATGATGGGGAAGTCGGGGCCGGTGGCCTTGCGGGCGGTGGCGATGAGCGCCTTGCGCTCTTCGCGGGTGAGGAGGAAGGCCTCCGCGTTGGTGCCGAGGATGACGAGGCCGGCCAGGCCCGTCTTGGAGAGGTAGGAGTAGTACTTGGTCTGCGCCTCGAGGTCGAGCTCGTCCGTCTCGGGGTTGAAGAGGGTCACGGCCGGGGCCCAGACACCGTTGGGAGGCACCTTGGAGGGAGACATTCTGGTGGTTTAGGGTGTTGGATTTTTAATGAGGGGTATCTAGAGGGGCTGTGAGATGAGATGCAGTGTTGCTGAGTGACAAACACCTTGACAATGCTTAAGTATGTTGTGAACACTGATTGCTACTTGTGATGAGTGAGTGATCAGGAGTCTTTATTATGAACGATTCGGGTTCGATGACCGAGGTTGTGCTCTCCCCAGAATCGGGATCGTATCCGTTGGATGACAAGAGTCAGATAACAGAGGGGTTACTATCGGATATCCGCACCGGGACCAGATCCGACTCCCCCGCCTTTGAGGCCGGTCTCGGCCGTGCATGGACAGGGGTATATCCGGCCGACGCCCGATGCTTTTTCCACGGATATTATTAACACGGGCGGCCCCCGCCCGTAGCGCACCACTCTCATTCGCAACAGCTCACACTGAGACGCTGTCACAATGTCACTTGCATGTCTGAAGAAAGTTTCGGGTTCTACAGCGCACTTTCCAGCAATCACGTAAGGCGTGTGACCCCGAAATTCCCCCGCTAACGGATTTCTGCAACCAACACAGCCCACGCACACCCCAAAAAGTCGACGATAGCTTCAAAAACGAATGTTAGGCCCTGGCCAGGGATCGAACCTGGGACCTCTTCCAAATTAACTGTTGAACGATCAACCCTAAGGAAGAATCATACCGCTAGGCCACCAGGGCTGGTGATATCCGCTTGCCGATGATGGCTCGCTTGGATGGCGGGGCGAGAGTGGTGCCGCCATGAACCGATGGTGGGCTCGATGGGTCTGCTTGATGGGGTTGAGCAAGACCATCACGACGCTTCATGAGGCTCTCCCAAGTGTGCGTTTGGATCTTGTCCGACCCCGTGATGAGCCGCTAGAATCGTCAACCGCCGGCCAAGAGTTTGCTTGCGAGGCACGAGCTCCTCCTCCCTGTCTCTCACTCCTCCAATGACTCAAGCAGAACGTTTTTCACGCGCATATGACATGAACAATTCTGAGATTAAGCATGGCATCAGAAACATACTATCCTTCCGGTATCGAACGCTCAGCTGAAATAAGTGCGGCAATAGATGAGAGCAACCTGCCAACAAACATAGGCTCGAACCATACATGCATGACATGAATCAGACCAAAACGGGTTAGAGCTTCGCGCTCATTTCTATCAGATCCTCAGCTCTCGAAAATCGAATACGGAATGCTGGCAGAAACCGCAAAGTTCGGCATATCGACAATTTCGGCGGTTTTCAAATCCGCTGCGATGCTGCAGAGCATGTACGCCTCTTCCCTAGTCAAATCTCTCGTTGCAGTAAGGTGCGCGATGAGAGATCTCAAGGCCTTCTTACTCGCTTCCAACAGGTCGGAGTCAATACCTAGCACAGCATAAACCGCCGGATCACTCTCGACCTTGCCGTGCACCGAGCCGCGAGTGTCGTAGTGCGGACTCGTGACATACGGCATATCCCTTCGGACGTTGAACCGTAGCGTGGCCTTCATCGGTGTCTCAATCGCCGTCCCGCAAACTTCGCCGTCGCCTTGGGCTGCATGGCCATCCCCACAGCTGAACAGAGCCCCGGGAACCTTGACCGGGAGATACAGCTTCGTTCCTTGGGTGATATGTTTGCAGTCGATATTTCCGCCGGTGTCTAGCGGCGGGATGGTCGAGAACTCGCCGTCTTCCGCTGGCGCGATACCCGCGACGCCCAGGAACGGTCGGAGCGGGATCTTGATGCCCGGCTTGAAAGTGATGAACTTGTCGGAGTTGGACCAGTGGTAGTGCTTCAGCATGAGCGTGTCCGGGAAGTCCGCGGCCAACAGACCAAAGTTGGGCATGATGCCTGTGAAGCCCCAGCCCGCTGTCTCGAGTGAGACGACCTCGACCTCGAGTACATCTCCGGGGTTTGCGCCTTCGATGTAAACCGGTCCGAAGATTGGGTCAAACGTTGAGATTGGAATTTCTGAGAGATCTGAGGCTTTTGAGGTGGCTGTCACTTGGGCGCCGGACGAGTCAAGGAGATCGAAAGACACGACCTCGCCAGGGGACACAGTCAGGGCCGGCGGTGTTGCGTTGGACCATTTCAGGCGGGAGGTCGAGGGACCGATATGGTGTTTTCGCGTCATCTTTTCTCGCAGAACTGTGAGGGGAAATGAGAGACAGGTGAGAAGGAGCTTAGAAAAGGCGCGATTATCGACTGACTCTGATCAGTTTGAGACGCTGGTAATGAGACCGTATCGCGGGCGCAGAAGCCCGAATATGTCGCTTATCGCCCCTAGCGATGCGGGGTATCGCGGTCGTGACGTATCGTCGGTCCAGGACAGGCCCCTGGGTACGTTGCGTCAAAAGTGCCGCTTTGCCGTATTTTTGCCAGGAGGAACAACGGCTCAGATAAAGATAAGAGCGAATTGTTTCTCATGGGCAGTTGAGCAATTAGGTTGTTCCATTTAGCTCAAACCTTTGCCGTCCAAGTCCCTGCACAGCGATATTCTCCGCATTGGATCGAGCGAACACCGAGCTTATTCCCGTCAGTGTGGTTATGCTTTTGATCTGCCCTCTGTTCGGACAACTCGTGCAGGAATGAAGTTTGTAGTCGCATTGATCTCAGATTGGCTTCAATCCTTATAAGATCTTAGTAAATCGATGTTTTGCAGGTTCGTTGCCATGAGACGAGTAAGCCCCGAACTGTGGCTTTTTCAGCTTGCCATAATGTGACTTGAGGGTTTTCATTTGTTGGAGATAGCGGATGCATTTTTGAAAGCCTGTAAGATGCGTGCCCCATTCAACCACAACATGACTGCACCTGTGCACCAATTCCATTTTTATAATAACCTACTTACTTACTAAGATGCACCGAAGGATTCTGGGTGAACATGTCAGCCAGGCCAATCAACCAGGCCTCCGCCCGGCGGAACGGCGCGCAGGCTGAGCACAGGAACAGCTGAAAAGACTGCCCGAATCAACGTGGTTCTAATTTCGGCTCCCTGTAAGAGCCCACTTAGTTGGATGATGTCGCTCTGCAGGACAGAATGCGACGTTCATCTTTGGAAGCCTGGAGCCTTGCCTCACTCAATTGCTTGCTTACTTCTCACAGTCTACCAGGAGCTCATCTTGACACGTACATCAACCGCTCGCTTGATCAATTTCGTAAGTACGCATTGCCTGCTTCAAGAGTACATCACTGATTGTCCTCGTTTCAAGGGTCCATGACCGATCCGATACCTGGCAGCAATGTGGCTCATTGACACTAACACCCTCCGTCTCGTTGGGGTCCAAGGGGATCCACAGGAGGACTACGCAATTCTTTCTCACACCTGGGGCGCGGACGAAGTCACCTTCTCCGCCTATCAAGCCTTGAACGCGGCGACTCAGAATGGATCATTTCCTGCGCTCGAAGACATCGGCGGCCAAATTGGCGTCACAATTACAGCCGGCTACCGCAAGATCAAAAACTCGGCAGAATTAGCCAGGAAACAGAAACTTAAGTACATATGGGTTGACACCTGCTGCATCGACAAAACAAGCAGCGCCGAACTGTCCGAGTCCATCAACTCCATGTACCGATGGTACCAGAAGGCTAAAGTCTGCTACGCGTTTCTCGAAGACGTTAAACCAGTGAGCCTAAGCGACCCTTTCGGCAAGAATTCTAGCTTCAGAAAGAGCCGCTGGTTTACCCGTGGTTGGACCCTACAAGAGCTGATAGCTCCTGCGACCGTCCAATTTTACGCCCAGGACTGGTCCTTTATCAACGCGAAGCAAGCTGGAGACGATGCGTTTCGTGGGCTCTTGACCCAAATCACGGGCATCAACGAGTCGCTGCTTGCCGGGAAGACGTTGCTCTCGGATGTGAGTGTGGCGAACAGGATGCAATGGGCGGCTCTCAGACAAACAACGAGAATCGAGGACATGGCGTATTGCCTGCTTGGTCTGTTCAATGTCAATATGCCACTTCTCTATGGCGAGGGCATGCGAGCCTTCACCCGTCTACAAGAAGAGATTCTGAAGGAAACAGACGACCAGTCCGTCTTCCTTTGGGGCATTCCGCCGGACGAGACGTCAGAGGGCGACGCTCTCTACGGACTGCTAGCACCGTCACCTCATGCGTTCTGTCAGCTGGACCTCGATCGAGTCCGTCCTCTCCCGCCATCTGAGGTACAAGAGAGCACGCCCGCGACGGTGACCAGTCAAGGACTTCGAACAAGTCTGCTCCTCTTTCCTGTTGAACCCGAGTCGGACGACTATTACGCGATGCTTGATTGTGTCGCCTCGAAGGCTGATGGGGTGGCTGTTGACTGGAATCCCGGGATTATGGTCAGGAGATTATGGGGCGATCAATTTGCTCGAATTACATCTCTCAAAGGCTCCGTCGTGTTGTTTCCCGAGGACAGCTTCGACGAAAAGAAGGGGAAATTCGAAAACGTCTACGTCAGACAAAATCCCTTTTACGCCCTGCCCGAGGTGACGATTAAGTCACGAAGCCGACGTGGCGACAATTTGACGCCAGGATATCTGGGTTTCAAGGTGTCCGAGGCATATCCGCCAGATCGATGGGACTCAAGCCTCTCAGTCATCAGACCCAAGGAACCACAATCAGGACGCCCATTTGTTGTCCTTCGATTTGCTGCAGATGACCGGAGTCCAATTCCTACGGTTGACGTTGCCATCGGACTTCGTCGCATCCAAAAACGGTGGGAACTCTGCTACGAGAAGCATCCATCTGGCGGCGACCAGCTCCAAAGGATATATCAGAATCTTGTAAGAAAGGACATCACCACAGACCCGGCGGCATCAAGCTCTCGCGGACTCGGATTTGTCAACATCGCCGTCAAAGCCACGCAACGCAGAGGTCGGCGCTTCATCCAGCTAGAGCTCTCCGGCGCGGTACAACTCGACTCCAAATCCATCCAAAACGCCACCGTCTCAAGAGAGATCAGGCGCACTCTCTCGGACGAGATATCGGAAATCACCCGAACATGCTGCGTCCCTCAGAAGGTTGCATACATCCTGCCAAAAGAGACCCGGATGATTGAGGCCGTCAGGACCAAGTCGCCGGACATGAAGCCCTCGCCGGGGTACTACGGTTTGGGCAACATGATCAACGACGTCGAGGTCGACGAGAACAAGCCGTACGCCAACATGATCCGCGCTGTGCGTGCCAAGCGCGAGATGAAGATCAAGTCCCTAGTTTCCAAAGATCGCAGCCTTCTGGAGTGTGAGACGGAGGAGTTTGACCGGTTTAGACCGATACACTGGGCAGCAGGCATTGGCTCACAATCTGTGATGAAGACGCTGATCAAGCTTGGCGTCGACCAGACTAGTCTGACTGGAAGCGGGCTGATGGCGATTCACGTGGCTGTTTTGAATGGCCATTTCAATCTGGTGGCCTATCTGTTGGAGGAAGAAGCATGCCTCCAGCCGCGAACGACGCCGGATTGCCTACACAGATTCTTGACCGATAGGCAAGAATCTGTGATGCATGTTCTCGTTTCGCCCGTCTCCGTCGGACTTCACATGCAGCGGATACAGAAGATCATCGAAAATATAAAGGAGGAGATGGGAGGAACACATGCTTTCGCCCATAGAAATTGGCTGGGTGAAACTCCTCTCCATCTAGCTGCCGCGACAGGGGAAGAGTTCCCTCTCAAGTACTTGATGGACATTGCAGGACACCCTGACGCCCACCAAAGAGTAGACAGATTCGGGCGCTCAGTCCTCTTCCACGCAGCTTGTGGCGGCAACCGAAATATCATCAAGTACCTCGCAGAACGTGGAGCGACAGTCAACCTCAGCGACGACCTCGGCCGAAGCCCCCTCCACGCCGCCGTCACCGTCAACAACCACGACTCCGTCAGTGCTCTCCTCAACTACCACGCAAACCCAACCAGCATAACCCACAAGTTTGGACTCACGCCGTTGCACTTCGCCTGCCTGTATGGACATTCCGGGGTGATTCGCCGGCTATCGGGCTCAACTATGGACCGCTGGTCAGCCGGCGGTCTTGCGTTCCAGCCTCTTCATCTGGCTGTTGCCAACGGACACGAGAGCTGCGTAAGCCATCTGCTCGATGCCGGGTGCCAGACTGATAGCTATTGCAACAGCTACCTGAAGCTCGTGCGGTCGAAGAATGGCGTTCAGTGGGAGGGGAAGCTGGTCATGTTGGAGACTTCGCTGAAGCCGGCCGATCTCGCGTTCAACCTCGGCTTTAAGAATCTTGTTTCTATGTTGAAGGGCAAAGTGGTCAAAACCAACGGGGTGAACGGAGACGGGACAAGGCATACAACTTCATCGGTCGAAGTCAACGGAACAGGAAAGTCGAACGTGACTACGGGCCCGTTGTGGGGTTTGCTCGGACTGGAAATGCTTGACGACTAGGCATCTTTGGGAGTCTGGCCAGATCACGTCCGGAGAAGAGAGACAGAAGAAAATAACAAGGCTGTATGATTTATAGATAGGGTATGTCATCGCGTATGTGTAGCGTTTAATGTCTGAATTTGAAGCCTTTATCGCGAGAAAAGCTAGCTGAAAGATGGCTATTTTCATCATTACGTCGTTTCGCTTCCATTGAGAGACAGTCCGCGTATGAGCGATCAGGTTTTACAATTTAAATAAGAGAACATCCTCTATCAATCCTCAGAACTACTATACGCGCTTAAACAGTCTAAAATCAATTAATCCAATTAAACTCCTCTAAATGCTTCCATGCAGGTATCAATCCATTCTCACGCCTCAACCGCGCCCCAAGCACCACCGCCCGGCGACTGGATAATCACCCTCTCCCCAGCCCTCAACTTCGTCGTCGCCTTAGCCCCAAGGTTCACCACCCTCTCCTCTCCATTCTTCATATCATCCCTTACAATAACCAAGTTCACACCCGCCTCTCCATCTCCACCGCCCTCCATTCCATACGGCCGCCTGCTCCGGCGCTCGCTGAGGATGGAGCACTGCACCGGCACCCGGAACTCAATCTCCCTCACCGTGCCGTCGCCGCCGCGGTTGCGGCCCACGCCGCCCGACCCCGCGCGCAGCTGGAACCGGCGCAGCACGCACGGGTACCGCTTCTCAAACACCTCGGGGTCCGTAATGCGCGTGTTCGTCATGTGCGTGTGCACGCCGCTCTGGCCCGCCCACGTCGGCCCCGCGCCCGCGCCGCCGGCGATCGTCTCGTAGTACCCGAACCCGTCCTTGTGCTCGCCGGTCACGGGGTCCTTGCCGCCCGTGCCGAAGGTGAGGTTGTTGCAGCAGCCCTGGGAGGCGGCGGACGCGCGGAACGCCTTGAGGACCACGTCGGTGATGCGCTGCGAGGTGAGCACGTTGCCGCCGACGACGGCGAGCCCCGCGCCAGGGTTGAGGATGCTGCCGTCCGGGATGACGATGTCGATCGGCGCGAGGCAGCCCTGGTTGAGCGGGATCTGGGACGAGATGAGCCCGCGCAGGCAGTAGATGATGGCGGAGTGGGTGATTGCGATCGGGGCGTTGGTGTTGCCGAGGACCTGCGGGCCGGTGCCGGTGAAGTCGAAGGTCGCGGAGCCGTCGGGGGAGACGGTGATCTTGAGGGAGATGGGGGTGCCGTCGTCCATGTAGTCGACGGCGACGAGGGGCGAGGGGCCGAACTTGGCGAGGGTGGACTGCATGAGCTCGCGCACGGCGTGCTCGGCCGTGTGCTGGATCGCGTACATGTAGCGGTGGACCGTGGCGAGGCCGTTTTCTGCGATGAGGGCCTTGATGAGGGCGATGCCCTTGGCGTTAGCGGCGATCTGGGCCTTGAGATCTGAAAGGTTGTCTTGCAGTCTGCGGGTGCCGGAGCAGCCGTCGTACTGGGCGGGCTCCTCGAGCAGCAGGCGGCGGACTTCGTCTTCGTTGAAGCGGCCCTCGCTGACCAGCTTCGTCGACTCGATGGCGGCGCCCTCTTGCCAGAGAGCGGACGACGTCGGCGGCATGGAGCCGGGGAGGATGCCACCGATGTCCGCGTGGTGTCCACGAGAGGCGACGTAGAAGGCAATCTCCTCGCCGTCGAAAACGGGCGTGATGACGGTGATGTCGGGCAAATGGGTTCCTCCGCAGGACGGGTGGTTGGAAACGAGCACGTCACCGTCCTTCAGCTTGCCGTTCCACAGGTTGTGCTGGTAGCGCACGGCGAACTGCATAGAGCCGAGGTGCACAGGGACGTGAGGAGCGTTAGCGACGAGGCCACCGTCGGGGCTGAAGATGGCACAAGAAAAGTCGAGACGCTCCTTGATATTAGTGGACACGGCCGTCTTTTGCAAGGTGCGACCCATCTGTTCGGCGATCGACATGAAACGGTGACCGAAGACGGTCAGTTGAACGGGGCTGAATTCCTCCTGCTCGCCGTTGGTCTTGGCGACGACCTCCTTGGGCGCGCGGTCGATGACAACGTAGCTGTCGAGGACAGTAGCAGTCGACGCAGGTGTAACGAGAATCGTCTGAGTGTTGTCGATAATCAAAGCCGGGCCGGTGATACGGGCACCGACAGGGATGGTCTGGAGCTCATAGATCGCAGTGTCAAGGTGGCCGTGGCCCTCAAAGTAGACCTTGTTCGTGCCGCTGGGAGAGGGAGTAGCCGCGGTTGAGCCCTCGACGACCTTCATCTGCGCAAAGGGGCTCTTCTCGACCTTGGCGCGGGCGGCGCCCGTCGCGCGGATGCGGATGTCGTCGACAATGATGGCCTTCTCGGGGAAGTGGAACCCAAAGCCGCGACGGTGCGCGTCCTCGAACTCCGTCTTGAAGTTCCAGTCGGCGCCCTTGAGGATCATCAGGGAGCTGCTCGAGCCGGCATATCTCATGTTGAGATAGGCGTCGTGGGTGATGCGGTCCTCGGCGAAGCCCTGCTTGACGAGCTCGAGGGTGGCTTGGGAGGACAGGTCCTCGAGTTGCTGCTGGATGCTTGCGGCGGTCTCGTCGGAGTAGGTGATGGCGGAGGGGCGCTGGATCTCGTGTACGACGTCGGCCAAGGACATGCCGTAGGCTGACAGGATGGAGGAGTACTTGTGGATGATGATACGGGAAATTCCCAGGACAGTCGCAACGGAGCACGCATGCTGGCCACCCGCACCGCCGAAGCAAGCAAGGTGATGAACACCAGCCTCGTAACCGCGGGCTTCGGTGAGGGCACGGATGGGACTGGCCATGCCCTCATCGGCAACCTTCAAGAAACCCAAAGCAACCTCCTCGGGGGAGAGCAGAGACAGGCCTGAGGCCTCACGGTCCTTGTTGATCTGGCTGGTGAGCTCGAGGAACTTGGAAGCAGTGACTTCGCGGTTCAGGGGCTCGTTCTCCTTCGGGCCGAAGACCTTGGGGAAGTACTCGGGCAGAAGCCTGCCGAGGAACAGGTTCGCGTCCGTCACGGTAAGCGGGCCGCCCTTGCGGTAGCAAGCCGGGCCGGGGTGAGCAGAAGCGGACTCGGGCCCGACGTTGAAGAGGCCGTTCTTCCAAGTCAGAATCGAACCACCTCCGGCAGCCACCGTGTGAATATCGAGCTGCGGCGACTGAATAGCAATGCCAGCGGTCGTTGTTTCAAACACATGGTCGTAGACACCAGCGTATCGAGACACATCGGTGGAGGTACCACCCATATCGAAACCAATCACCGGACGGCGCTCCTCATCGTCCCAGGAGGTTTGCGCGTAGCCAACAACACCACCGGCAGGACCGGACAGAATGGCCTTCAGACCGCTGAACTTGCGGTAGTCGACGAGGCCGCCGTCCGATTGCATGAACTCGATACGAGTAGCAGCAGCCGCAAACCCGCCCTTGAAGTTGGCCGAGATCGAGTCGATGTACTGGCGGATGACGGGTGTGAGGTAGGCATCGGCCACGGCGGACATGCCGCGCGGCACGACGTTGATCATGGGCTGGACCTCGGACGACAGCGTCACGGAGAAGCCCATCTCGGCCGCGACACGGCCCACCAGCAGCTCGTGGTCCGGATACGCGTACGAGTGGATGAAGACGACGGCGATGGAGCGGAAGCCCTGCTCGCGGACCTTCTCCAGCTGCGTCTTGATCTCGGCCAGGTCTGGCCTCTTGAGGACTCTGATGGTCTCCCCGGTGATGGCGGTCACCAGCTCCTTGTCGGCGGGTGTGGGTGTGGTCTTAACGGAGGCCGGGTCCTCGGTGTAGTCCTCCATGGTGATGCGCTCGTCGACTTCGACGACTTCGTCAAATAGGACCTCTGGCCTCGTCACTGAGAGATCGAAGATGTTGGGTCTGGACTGGTTTCCGATGGCCAGCAAGTCGCGGAAGCCCTTGGTTGTGATGAGGGCGACGCGCTCTCCTTTCCTCTCGAGGAGGGCGTTTGTGGCTACTGTGGTGCCCATGCGGATGGACTCGACGTGGAAGAGGTCCAGGAGCTGGCCTCTGGGTAACGTCTCCCCGGTGACCATCTCAAGGATTCTGCGGATGCCCTCGGTGGGAGCATCTTGGTAGTTGGCCGGGTCGACGGAGAGAAGCTTGAGAATGATGTCCTCTCTGCCGGGGATGGCGGCGTGCACATCAGTAAAGGTGCCGCCTCTGTCGATGGAAATGCGAATGCGATGTGATTTGACAGTCATGATGGATGCCTGGGTCCGACTTCTGTGTAAAGTTGAAAGGGTAGTGATGTTGAAGAGAAAAAGGAAATGTGGCAGGGGTATCACGAGCAGTTGAGCCACAGCAACACGAATGAAGATGAGATAAGTCAACAACAGAAAAATTGATAACTGTTGAGGGTTTATACTTCAAATGGTTCTCACTGTGAGTTTGTCACGATGTGTGAAAGCGCAGCTTAATAATTTGCCGTTGGGATCGGTAAAATGGGGCGTCGGAAGACATCTGCGATCGAGGAGAGGATTGTCCCTGGAACCGGCCTCTCGCGTTGCGCCATCGGGTCTCCCAGACGATTCATGATCGGGAATTCACGCATGAGAGGCGAAGACACAGCCGCTGGGCTGCCTTCACTCGGCCACAACGGCTTCAAGGCGCCATCGGCCTTTGCACCGGAGGTCGTCGGCGGGGGAAAGACGGCCAAGCTGAGAGTTTGGCTGCAGTGTCTGGCGGAGTGGGTCCCCGATCAGAGAATCTGCGAATGAGAATGGATGTATTGGCCGATACTTGATAAGGCATGATGGCGAATGATGAAGTGGGATTGCGAGAGATGAATTCGAGCGCGAGACAGGCAAACGCCCGACTGTACCCGTCGGAGTGGGTCCCCGACGATATCGGCCTATCGACGGCACCTGATTGGATTTGAGCCGATGTCAGCCTCGGATCATCTCCGGGCCGGTCAGCTCCACCGCGGGCAGGGGTCCGGCTGTCGGCTGGTCTGTGCATCGGCAAAAAGACCGACTTCGCGATTGGAGGCGCCTTGGTCATGAAAACATGTCACTCGCTGCCCATCGCCGTCGCATTTCACCGTGCTTTCGGTGTCGTCCTTTGGAGGCAG
This sequence comes from Colletotrichum sp. COLG25, assembly GCA_009801095.1. NCBI lineage: Eukaryota > Fungi > Ascomycota > Sordariomycetes > Glomerellales > Glomerellaceae > Colletotrichum > Colletotrichum sp. COLG25. The sequence goes on from VNWT01000023.1 coordinate 4,541,232, forward strand.
TGGAGCAACACCCCATAAAGCCCGATCCTCCAGGCTCCATGCTCTCACGAAAGCCATGAAAGTGTGCATATCCGTCTGCTTGACGTCTCTCCAACCATCCAGTCATCCGTGGCCCCCAAGTCCGTGATTCCCCCGCGTTGAACCCCAGCCCGTGAAGCATTTCTGTGTGTCAACGACTCCATCTTCAAGAGGCAGCACAGACCCGCCCGCCTGCCTGCATCCAGCATCGCACATGGGGGTGCTTCATCCCCACAACTGATATGCCCGAGTGAGAGATCAGACATCACCAATACACACATCGAAATGTCGTCGGCGACCTCTGCATCTCCATCGCAGGCGTGCGAGAGTAATAACACAAGACCAGTAGCGTAAGCGCTATTCATGTTGCTTCATGTTGCCAAGACGTTTCCCTGATGCGTGTGGTCTAGTTGTCTCAATTGCCGTCAACGACGGTCTTATTGCTCCAAGGAGAAGCCAACTTGTTCACGATGCCGCGATAGCAATCTAATTTGCAGCTATGAAGAGACGCGGAAGATTACTGTCACCGAGGCGTAAGCTTTTCTGTGCCCGAGCCTTTGGACTTATCACTAATTTGCTACAAGGCACTTGAGGGAGCTCGAGTGGAAGGCAAAAGCTTATGATGGTACGTCCAACTCGTAGCGTCCGTGACTGCCACAGAGACTGACGTTTCCGTGCAGAGCTACTTACACGCCAATCACAGAATACTCAAGGCCAAACTATCCCTGGTGCAAAACTCAAAGGTGTCTCGACCGAGGAGAATGACGAGGAATTTGAGGACGCGCATCCTTTGCTAGAGCCTTTCAACCAGTTGAGTGTTCATAAACCATCAACAAGTAATGACAAGCCCAGATGATATGCGATTGATGATACTGATCCATGCTCAGGTTTCAAAGGCCCAGGGTCTTCGGACAACTTCCTACGAAGCGTCAGGAAACTCTCCGGCTTCCACGGTGACGACGGCAGCCTGGACGTAAACCCCAACTTCTATGAGCCAAGCGCGCTACCATCACGGCGGGAGACAGCGAGGACGCGAGTAAGACTACCACCAATCGACATTGCCCGAAGGCTCTTCGCCGCACAATACACCTACATTGGCACCATCTTCTCCTTCACAGACCCAAAAGAGAAGTTTGACCAGCTATTGACCGAAGCATACCGTGGTCCTCCAGACCCGTCGGACAAAGAAGCATGTCTGTCGTACGCCAAAGTCCTCATCATTTTGGCCTTTGGACAGCTCTATTCGGTCAACCAGTGGGTGGACTTCAGGGGCCCGCCAGGGTTCGAATACTTCACCCATGCTCTGAACCTTCTCCCGGACACACATGAGGAGGGCTCGATTCTCTGCGTCGAGACCTTGGCGCTCATTGGCTACTTTATGCAAAATATGAACCGCCGTGATGCTGCGTTTCTGTACATCGGCATGGCCCTCCGCATGGCCATCTCGCTCGGGCTGCATCACGAAGTCGGCTACAGACCGGCGCCCACTACCTTACAGGGCCAAGATGCGAATCCAGAATCGATCGATCATGACACTAGGGAGCACAGGCGGCGAGTGTGGTGGTCGGTTTACAGCCTAGACCGTATCCTTTCAGTCAAATCCGGCAATCCCATCACCATCCAGGACGAAGACATCGGGGTGGATCTCCCCTCCCGACTATCCAGAGAAGCAGAATACTGCCCGGCGGTGGTCTTGCGGCACTACACCGAGCTCTCCAGAATCCTCGGCGAGATCCACAACACCATCTACCGCAGGACAAGCAAGACGGCGCCAAAGTCCGGGCAACGGCTCATGGCGTCGGTGCAGGGCATCATCCTCGGCCTGTCCAAGTGGAACCAGGACCTGCCAGACGATCTGCGCTTCGACCCGGCCCGCCTCAGCATCAGCCGCGAGAGCGTGAGCACGTTTGCCCATTACTACCAGTGCATCAACATGACCGCGCGGCCGCTGCTGTTCCACGTTGTACAGAAACGTTTGAAGAGGATTCGGAGCAGCAACGATCCCGGCGAAAAGGAGAGGGACTGGAAGGAGGGCTTGTCGCAGACAACCGTGAGGGTCATCGACATGTGCATCGGGGCCGCCCAAGACACCATCAACATGATGACCATCGCGGCGCAGAGGGATCTTGTGGGTAAGTAAAGTAACCCCCTTCGACGATGCAGCATGCATGTGGGATAGCGGGCTAACGGAGTAAACATGCAGCAACGTACGGCTACATGGACGGCGAGCACGTCTTCTCAGCCTCCATCGTCCTCGTCATGGTCTGCGTCGTATTCCCCACCAACACGTCCAACATGCTCGCCATGAACGCCGGGCTGGACCTCCTCCGCGGCATGGGCGAGCGCGGCAACAGCTACATGGGCGCCCGCTACGAGCTGCTCGCCAACCTGCGCTCGGCGGTCATGTCCGAAGCCAACACCCACCTCGAGCAGCAGCCGCTGGGCGCGTTCCCGACGACCTTCTCGCCCACGGAGTCGCTCATGCCGGCGGGCGTCATCCCGCCGAACGTCGCGATGCTGCCGGTCAACAGCATGAGCGGCGACGGCAACCTCCTGGCGATGCGATACTCGCTGGGCGGCGGGCAGAACATGGTCGTCGGCGCCGAGAGGGTCACGTTCCCCGTGGTCGACAACAGCGCGCTCGGGGAGCCGTTCTACGACGAGAGCGTGAGCACGGTGATGGACTTTGGGCTCTGGGAGGAGGGCTTCGCGGACCCCGCGATGGCGATGGACGCGAGCTTCGACTTCTCGCAGTGGACGCAGACAGCCGCCGCTGGCATGACTCAGGCAGATGATAGGATGGATGTATGACAAGCAACTCTTATTTTGCAAACTGCTGTCGCTCACCAGGAAAGTTTCGCCTTATCGATGTTATCGCCATGGGTGACCACAAAAGTCTGGCCACTTTTTTTCTGTTTCTGGTGATCGGCATAAGCTGAAGAAAAGCCTGAGGCGGAGACTAGCAAGAAAGGAGTCGAAGCCCGAGGCTTCGGACGTCGTGTCCGGGGTGGCTTTTGTTATCCTGACATCATGCCGGGTGGCTGGGATGAGCTTCCTTGATACCGCGCCTAACACCCAAAGAGCTAAGACAAGGAACGCCAACGCTGTGGTTTTCCGCGGCGTACTATGGTATATGTTCCCCCAACGAACCTATGAAGGCAACTCCCAGCGCCTTCTTGAACCCAAATTACTCGCCAATGCAACGGCCACGCGAAGGATGATAGGGGAGCCACCCCGAAGGCGGGCGGGTGGAGAAGGCGCTATCAGCGCTATCATCCCTGGTGGGGATGATCTCCCCGCACAGTCAGGGGTGTCGGTGAGGTCCTCCGATCATGGCCTGCTTTCTGGTTCGTAGACGACAGCCTGCCTTGCCCTGCGGCGCGGTTCTGTTCGTCGTCGTTAGGGGAAAGCCAAGAAATGCGGAGAGTAGTTACTAGTTGCCCCCTCACGATGTCGCCGTTCGATACCAAGGATCCGTCTACCCGTGCCATGTGGGTTCGGCAACGCGACACATCCCGACGAACTGAAAGCGTTATCCGTCAAGGAGAGAGAGAAAGATGCAAGTGTCCCCCGGGAGGGGTGCCGGCATTGGGATAGATAAAGTCGAGTGATGCCCCCGTCACATCGTCCTGCAGCAGGAGTTCCAAGAATAAGGAACAAACTTTAATTCGACTCACGTCTTGACGAGCTCACCAACTCCCACCAAGACCCTGAAGTGAGAATAGTCCTTGTTTCTTCGCCATGACGACCATCTCCACGGCCGTCGACGCCTCCGGCGGCATCACGGACTCAACGGAAAAGGGCCTCGGAAGCGACATTGACCGCGTCGACTCCAACAACGGCACCACGGCCATGGAGTCCATCGACCCGGCGGCCGAGCAGAAGCTCCTCCTCAAGCTCGATGCCTTTTTCGTGCCCATCATCATGTAAGATTGCTGTCAAATTCACGAACACAATTGCTCTTGACTAACAATTGATGAAAAACAGGCTGGTCTACCTGACCTGCTTCCTCGACCGAACCAACATCGGCAACGTCAAAGTCGCCGGCATGCCCGAAGACATCGGCGCCTCAACACAGGAATTTTCCACCGCTATCTCCATCTTCTACGCGACCTACGTCGTCTTCGAGTCTCCATGGACCATCCTAATGAAGCGCCTCACCCCCCGCGTTCTGCTCACCGGCCTCTGCGTCGTCTGGTCCATCACCACCATCTTCTCGGGCTTCATCACCGGCATCGCGGGGCTGTACGTCGTGCGCCTCATCCTCGGCGCCTGCGAAGCCGGCCTCTTCCCCACGCTGAACCTCTACCTCACCATGGTGTACAAGCGCGAGGAGCAGGCCAAGCGCGTGTCGTACTTGTTCGTCTGCACCGCAATCGCCGGCGCCTTCGGAGGCCTGCTCGCGTACTCCATTCTGAAGATGGACGGCGTCGCGGGCCGCGCCGGGTGGAGATGGGTCTTCATTATCGAGGGCATCTTCAGCATCATCATCGCGCCCATCATCTGGTTCGGTCTGCCGAATGATCCTGGCAACGCGTACTTTCTCACCGCTGAGGAGAAGCGCATGATGAAGGTCCGCGCGGCACAGCGCGTGCAGTACATGGGCAGCGAGGAGTTCAGCTGGGACGAGGTCAAGATTGCCTTGAAGGACCCGAAGCTGTACATCAGGTACGTCCACTCCACACATTGCCATCCTCCCCTCACAGCATCATATCACGATGCAATGCTAACACCATCTCTCACAAACAGCGGCCTCATTCAGTTCTGCCAAGACATCCTCCTCTACGGCTTCAGCACCTTCCTCCCCTCCATCATCGTCAGCATGGGCTACACCAGCATCGAGGCCCAGTACCTCAGCATCCCCGTCTACATTTTCGGCGGCATCGCCTTCCTCTGCTTCGCCTACGTCTCCGACCGCCTGTGCTTGCGCGGTCCCCTCGTCCTGCTGGCCAACGTCCCCGGCATCCTCGGCTACATCCTCATCATCTGCCCGACCCCGAATGGCGTCAAGTTCTTCGGCACCTTCCTGTGTGCCGTGGCTGTCTACAACGGTCCTGGGCTGAACCTGACGTGGCTCAACGTCAACATCGCGCCGCACTACCGCAGGGCCACGGCGATCGGCATGCAGCAGTCCATCGGTAACACTGCGGGCATCGTCGCGGGACAGATCTACCGTACCTCGCCGTATTTGCTGGGTAACGCGTTCTCTGTCGGTGCGTTGGGTGTTTCGCAGCTGTTGATCATTGCGAAGTGGCTGTACATCAGGCGGTGCAATGAAATGAAGAGAAAGATTGCCAGTGGTGAGATGGAGGATACGAGGAAGGTTAAGACTGGTGACTGGGAGCTGGATTTCCGTTATCATTTGTGAAGGGGGTTCAGACGGACCAGAAACAGTGCTATACACTTCAGGATACGGAGCAACTTCATATAAAGCCTCATGGTTTCTAATCAGCAAAGTAATTGTTTGACTTGACTTACGATGCTATGATTTGGAGTCCGTGATAATGTCGAACTCGTTCACTTTGACGTTGGGGTTAGATCCCAAAGTCGAAGAGTCGAGATGCAAGTCTTTCTCAAGTCTCCGCATTCAGGTCGGCCAGGAAACACTCTTAATCATGGCGAGCAATTGAGATAAATTCGCTCAAATAAATCGCAAACAGGAATTCCATTGGCATATTTACACTGTCTGCAAAACTCTTCAGCGTAGTCTACTCGACCACCGGTGGCTGTTCCAGTGGCTTCCTCCCATAAACGCCAAAGCTAAGAGAAATTAGCAACAATCAGAGACACCTCACAAGCATTACAGGTAGCAATAACTCACACGTTCCAGTAGGCATGGATGTTACGATTCTTGAAGTCATTCCTGACCCCAGCACAGAACGCGAGGACCTCCTCGCGCGTCCACCCGAGCACGCGTGTGTACAGAGCCAAGCACGAAGGCTCTATCCCCGCCATGCACGCCTCTCTCACCCACTCTCCCCGGTGGTAGAGCTTTCTGTCCTTGGTCCACGGGGAAACCGGCCACACCTCCTTCACCTCGACCACGTCAACAAACCCCGCGTCCTGCAGCATTCGCTTGAACTGAGAGGGCGCTTCGATAGACCGCCCCATCTTCTGAACCGCTTCGATCAGGAGAGAAGACCACTCGGACATTGAAGTGCCTTTCAAAGTGTCGTCGTCGCTGAGGATCGGGAATGCGTTGTCCTGCAGCTCGATGTAACCGCCGGGTTCGAGTTTGCTTATGTCTCAATCAGTACTTGTCCACACTGCGTTAAACCAAGCGTCAGCCACGCACTCGTAAGCCTTTCGCAGGAGCTTCTCCCAGCTCTCGAAGCATGAGTTGCCGTGTCGGATGAAGATGAAATCAAACGGCTGCGACCACGTCCAGTCCTTGTCTACGTCATCGACCTCAAACCGGCAATTGGGGGGTGTACTGTTCGAGCCTGTCATTTTTGGCTCATTCAAACCAAGTCTTTGGCCGACTTACCTCGAAGGTTGGATGGGACTCAGATCAACGCCAATGACCTACAGCGGCAATGCTGTTCAACGCCTCGTTCATGGCATCAAAGATGTGAGAGATTCGACCTACCTCAGCTTCAGGGTGCTCGTCCGCTGCGTGGTTGTCAGCCTATATGGGAACTTGGAGGTAAGTCCCGATGGATCCACTTACCGTACTCAAGAGCCCAGATACCGGTTCCGGTTCCTACATCCAGAACCCGTTTGGCACTCTTTGACTTGGGGGACAGGCAGAACTGGCCATCCCAGGTCACCATCCACAGATGGTGCTGTAAATCTAGATCAGGTCAACATAGGCGGGTAGCAAAGTCGACGAAATTGAAATTACCCAAACGATCTTGCTCCGCCTACGGGTTGTCAGAATGGTCAGGCCACATGCCGATAGATGTATCAGGATTGGGGAAGTACCTCGTCATTCGGAAGAACGTACGCTACATATTTTTCAGTCAAGAACAATCCAAGTCGGAAGTTGTAAGGGACTTACTCCCGTCACTCATGCTGTGATATGTGCGTCCATTTTCTTCTCGGTACTGCAGGATGCTGGATCTCAGAGAAGCAGTCGAGGATGTGCCGTCCGACTGCGTCGAACACGTTAGAATTTATACAAGAAATACAGCATAGTAGTATTGCCAACCACGGCTAGAACGGACGATCCATCGGAAAACTGGTCATCGTCGCCAAGAGCCTCAAGCGCTTGCGGAGCCGACTGCGTCGGCTCCGGCTCTGGCTCGTGAGATGGAGTTTCAGTCGTGTCAAGCTGCGCGTTCGACTGGGTGGCGTTCTGGCTGTGTGCGCCTGCGGCCTCTTCGGGCTGGGCAGCCTGCTAACTTGTCAGTTCATCATCGCGCCTTGAGCTGTTCTGCCCTGCAGTAGATGATATTTACAGCGCTGGTTGTCAACAAATCACGGACGTCCATCTTGCTTGCCTTTCTGATCAACGTAAATCTTCGCGACAGTCGAGATGGTAAAGGCGGAGAGGTGTCCTGATGCTTCAATCTGAGCTCGCGTTCCCCCTCTCGCCATACAATCATTCCCCCGCTCCAACAGCCCCCTCGGTTGGTTTGTGGGATTGGCTATTTGTCACCCAACGCCGCATCTGGTTGGACTGCGCCGCACACACGCAGATGCAGTGTCTCGGCGCTCCCGATCATCCCTATTGGAGGATGGACTGATAAGAATACATCGGTTCAAACCGGCTGAAAGCTGCTGGACTAACCCATCATGGTCGAGTAGACTACGACGGCCCTGAGAGAACCAACCACTGATCCTTGACCTTATGTTCGTTTCGCTTGGCCATTTTGTTCTTGCTGTTCTGCTACAGCTGATCACATAACAATATTTTCTATGGCACCCAGCCGAGACAAACACGGCTAATATGGGTTCGAGTTGAGGGCTCGCGACCGCAGATCAGGCGCGTGGTGCGCAGAATCCGCAAGCCGCATCTCTCTGCTGTAATAAGGTACTAGTCCAACTAACCGCGCAGTGCATCCTGCTTACAGGGTGAACTTGATGTAATTCTTTTGCTTGAGGTCTGCATCAAAAAGTCGAAATCCAAAATCACTCTGTGGGCCGCTCAATTGCTAGGGTCGTTGAACTCAGTTGACGTCAAAGGTCCGAACCACTTCTAAGCACAGTATAAATCAAGTTCATTTCATCTGTCGTAATTGACAGTCAACGTGGAAAGTGAAGGTTTGAAGCATGCGTTGCACGAAATTGTCTTCAGGGAGGACCTTGATTCTGACTATCATTACCGCCAATAACACCTCGAGCAAGAACCCTCAGTTTGTTTTGTTTTCTAGCACACTATTTATGTGTCGCCATTTGCGGGCCCCCGCGGTCACTTCATACTCGTGCCTCATTATCTCAAATCCACTCGAGGATGATGCTGTCCCAGAGGAACCCTCTCCACTGGGTATACCGCGTGACGCTGAACCCAACCGTGTTCTTTCCCGCCTTCAGAACGTCAGTATCGATCTTATACTGGAAGAACCTCCACTCTCCGCTGATCTTTCCAGAGCGATAGAGAGCAGGATCACTCGTCAAGACATCTTTGCTCAACGAGCCGTAGACCTGCCCATTGACATCGATATCGAGCGCCGCGCTCTGCGAGTAGCCAGCCAGCGACACACTCAGAAGCGCAGTCCTGTTAGCAGCAACATCGCCGGCAGGGAGATCAAACTCGATCGTCCACTTTCCGACGGCAGACGACGCAAAGTACCAATCCGAGTCTTGGGACTGACCGACAACGAACGTCAGGTTCGCAGGGCTGTCGGCCGCCACGCCATGTTGGTACGGTACACCGCCGTTCTTGAAACCCGTCGCCTTCTTGTCGAACTCGCCGACCTGGAAGATGCGCTTGATGCTGGGAACCTTCCACGAGAGCTGGCCGAGGTTCGCCGTCTTGTCCTTCGAAACGGTCACGGGCGCGGTGAAGTTGGTGTACACGTCGGCGAGCTTACCGCCGTTGGACCAGGCGTAGATGGCGTACGAGCCGGTGCGGACATTGTCGAAGGTAAAGCGGCCCTTGTCGTTGGTATACGTCGTGTAGTAGTAGTTCGTGCCTTGGATGGAGGGGCGGATCCTGGTGTCAGAGTCGCCAAGGTAGACGGCCGCGTTGGAGGCAGGGCGACCGTCAGACAGTGTGAGAGTTCCTTCAATCCCGCCACGGGTATGGTAGGCGGAGTCCTTGAACCACGTGTACGGGACGTGCTTGACCTCTTCCTTGTGCTTTTGCGCGGCGTCGGCAACGTCGCCGTTGTTCTTCTACTGTGTTAGCAGTGTAATCGTTGATTCATACGTTCGGCAAGTCTCACCAGATACCAGAGCCAAGGGCCCCAGACCTTGCCCACCGGCTGAGCGACGGTCTGTCCAACACGAAAGTGCGAAGTGTCCTGAACAACATTGAGCTGCACCGAGTCCCCAGTCTTTGACTCTCTGTGGATCTGCAGCAATGTCAGAACATACGATTTTCACACGGCAGATCACCCTCGCACTCACCGTCAGAGTCTGACTCAAGTGGTCGCTGTTGTAGTACTCGGTCGTCGGGTGGATGTACCACGACCCGGCCTCTGAGCCGTAGATGCCATAAAAGTCGCGATCCCTCACGGCGTTCGACCAATCGTACTTGGTGACGAAGGACCCGTCAGCCAACTGCCAGGTTTCATCCTGGACCTTGGTCGCGTTTGCGTACAGCGAAAAGTCGGGCAGGGGCTCGTCCTTGAGATGCGTGCGACCGTTCGGAAAGTACTCCGGCGCCAGTCTCCACAAAGTCCGGAGGATGCTGATGTCGGGCAGGGCCCGGTTGACAAAGTACTGATACGCGCCGCTCAGGTCGTCGAAGATGACCCAGTGGAAGTCGCCCGCAGTGGCGGAGAAGCTGACGTCAATGTAGTTTGTGCCTCGGGATGCGATTGTGGCATTGGTGAACTGGAGATTGTTTTCGCCATCTAGCAATATGTCAGATATTAAAAGCCCCAAATTGCGATGGGTCCCGGGGAGGGGAGGGGGCGATGTCTAATGTTATCGGGGAGGGGAGGGAAGCCGCCAAATCGTACCGTAGCCGACGTAGTGGCCGACGGCCGAGCCCACCAGATCGGCGCCCGGGACGCCGGTCCAGTAAAGCTTGGTCGCGTACAGCGAGCCCTGCGTCAGATTCCAGAGATCATTTCCAATGACCCAGGTTGAGTCATTAATCTGCTCAAGGAAGGGCCCCTTGCCGGCGCTGACGACCGAGGCGGTCAGCGCCCAGGTGGAAAATCCTGAGAAGCGCATCTTGTCGGGCGCAGAAGACGAATTCCAACGAGGCGCTTGAGCTTGAAGCTATCTTGTCTAGGGGGGGTGACGACGCGAAGCTTGTCCAAACTCTATGAACACCACCATACTGAAAGCGCGAACGTCGAATTTTATATCACTGCCGTCAAACTCTGATCGAACACCGTCGATTGAAGCTTTCGCTTCTTCGGCAGGAGCCGATAGCGACGTGCGGGAGTTGTGTCGTCAATGGGGCTTCGGTGGAGAGGCGATATTGATTGGCACATTGAAGCCTGTCAGTTCGTGATAAGTCGCAATAGCCGTTTCGCACTGTAATGGTACCTTGTAGTTGTGTGTATGAACACAGTCTGAAAGCTTTTCAGATGGAACAGAGCTTCTTCAAACGACGTTGTTCTCCGTGGTCCCCTTGTTCGTTTCCTGAATTTAGGCTATGACGGCATTCAGCAAACAGCTGTGGTTGGTGGCGCTTCTTTTCACCGTGGTATCCTACGCCATCGATGCAGGTCTTGCACCATCGCCGTGTCCACAATTTCGGCACCCTAACCGAAAATCACTTCGTGATAACGGTGAACTGGCATGTTGATAAGACTGACATGCGGTCTTTTTTCTTCTGATCCTTCAAACCTTGGAATTCAATCTCAAATTTTCATCGCATCACTGATTCTAGACGCTTCCTATCTTACATGTATGCCTGCGCCCTGAGAATTTTGAAAGCAAGTATAGGTCAATTTTTACCAACTGGGCGCTTCGAGCCATTTCAGGTCGGAAGTTCTTACGGCGTAGTTGTAAGAGTCTGAGGCTCTGAATAGCAGTATCAATTGCTCTGTAATACGAAAGCTGGGGGGACAAAGTCTGATCTAGTTATAGTATATATATAATGAATATTATAGCCGTCTCTTAAATAGCAGTCGCGGTGTTCTGCGTCTCGCGTTACAGTATGAGCACTTCTTACCTCTGCGACGAGAGATCTCCCTCGTACTTACTGCTAAAGACTGACTCAAATAGTCGCTGTTGTATTACTTGTTCTCAGGTGGATGTACCACGACGCAGCCTAGCTTATTCTTCTCTGCATCAACTCACGTCACACCCATCGCACAAAATCTGGATTCCACAGTCAACTCTGGCAGCACAACTTGGCTGAATGGGCTGATGAGGTTATGGAAAGTAGGCACCTCGTCTTATATACAGTTTTTAGATCGGGCATTTATGCATCATCGTAAGGCGACTTCTGCGAACGGCTTTTGCTACACTATATGTGCTATCGCCTATCGATCACCTAATTAGGTTGCAGACAGCCGACTTCCCATACAACTCGCGGCCTCAATCAGAACTAGGAGTAAACCTACTTATCATATCCTGACAGCGATCAAGTCTGAATTCAGGCAAGTCGTGGAAGTATTGATATTGACTGCACATGTTCCCACACAATAAGATCAGACTGAAGAAAGCTAACCGCCTATCACAGTAGTCTAGATACGTGATTAGAGACCAAATGCGTCAAATTCACCAATTGCCCCAAGGCCAACCAGATACCAAGAGAATTTGAGACTAAGTAGAGGAGGTTCCTCAAATAGAAGTTCATGTATGTGTCGAACATCCAGCTTCCTTGGTAGACACAAAATTTCTGCCTCTATATCTTTTTCAACACTAAGTACTCTGCCCTGACTCCACTAAAATTCTTTGAACGAGACAAAGCACGTCACAACTCGGGATGACTTTTAGCGGCTATCGCGACGGATCAATTCACTCGGGACCCCAGACAATGATCTTCGATACATGGCTCATATCAGGCGCCGGAAGCCTTGCTGTTGTGGGATCCCGCACAACGACCATGTTATCCGCATCGGACCAGCAGACGCCCTCGTCGGTAGTTTCGCAGAATGAATACACTGTCTTGGTTGGCATGTGACAGAATTTCTTCTCCTCGTACGACGCGAAGCTCTGGCCGGCGGCGTGGCCGTCAGGGTTGCAAAGTTCCGTTGCGAGGTGCTTTGCCCAGTGACTCTTGATGATGCGAGGGTCCTTTTCGAACCGCTTAGCCAGGCGCTCTCCTTGAGCTCGCCTGGCCTTCTCCCGCTGTTGCTGGTTTCTCTCTCCATCGGCTCGAAGTTCTGCGGCTGGCGACATTTTGATCGATGGGTTGCGCGCGAAGAGGTCGCGATTCCGAGTCCAGTGGAAGATCGATCCGGGGTCGCTCTCGGTGTGAAACCACACAGGCGGCCGTTCCCTGCAGTAGTAGTCCAGGTTCTGCTGCTGCGAGTTGTCGCCGTCGAATTCGGGCCAGTGGACCTGGAAGCCTGTGGTTGGAATGTCTCCATCTTTGTCGACCCAGGCGCAAAAGACATCATCTTCGTAGCTGATGCCTGGGACTTGTGTCCCAGCGTAGTACCTTCATCGCTCGTTAGATGTCGTTTTCTAAGAGGGGTGATGCCTAATGTTAATGGGGCAGTCTATTAGAAACGTACCAATAGCCATTGTTGAACGATGTCTGATCACACGCGTGAGCCCAGTTCCCGGGATGGAAGCCGTACTTCTTTTGGCCGCCGGCCCACGATAATCCGGTCCAGGCAATACATATGGCGTCGTTATTCCCCGAGAAGAGCGTATAAGTCGCAGCCTCCTGGGTGTCAACGTCCGTTGTACACGTCGTGACGCCCTCGCCGCAGGAACCGTCGTCATAGTTGGCGCCGAGGAACTCGGCCGTCTCATCCCAAAGGCGGACGTCAGGAAGATCGCCGCCTGCGCTGCTCAGGTCTCCATTCGCACCATCGTTGGCGATGATGTAACTGAGCTTTGTCTGTTCATCGCCACTCGGGACGTTGTCGTGCAGGAAGGAGAGCAACGTGATGCCCGTTCCAGTTACAGAGATGATGTTTGCAGCAGCCATAACTTGCTTGAGTTGAGATGGGGAATATAACGTAACAAATTGATTGGAGATGTAGCGTCCAGCAAGCTGACGATGCACTATGCTTGGGAATGCGAAATCGAAGTGGCCTGGTTTCCAAAGATGAATGTCTGAATCAGACAAGCTTCCATCCTACTTATAATTTTGGATCTCCGGATTACTTTCCAGAACACGCACTCGTTCATACTTTTCAGCCTCATGCGTTGGTCGTGAATGCCAATGCCCCCTTCAAAAAGTCCCTCCACCATCACAACTACTGTGCCGCATCGTCTACGCACGACTCAGGTGACCTTCTGTGGTGACTGAATCCTCTGTCGTCACATCCTGTTCACGTTCCCTGCCGCTGACTCTTTCCATTTTCATTTCGCTGCTGCTTCAAGGTTCGTTGCCATCTTGAGCCTGTCAGTTGGTCCGCCCCGACGGTAAAGACGTCGGTCGAATTTTGTTCAATAGAGCCGAGCAAAAGACTTGCCTCAGTAGCCAACACCCTACAATTAATCGAGTTCAGGCAAGAATATCAGCATTCTCCCGTCCTTCTGCTCAAAGTCCCTATGCCAAGAGAGCAGATGCGTAATGAAATATGGCTCACGTCATTTTGACCGCCGTCGGGGATGCTTCTGTGATTTGAGAAAGCCTGGTTGCCAAGAGCGCTCACTCGATGTAACAAGCAGAAAGCCTTGTTCAGGCTCACAGGTTATGGCAACCTCGTCACTTTCTTTTCGTGGCAGGCGCCATTCATTGCAAACATGTCGCGGGCAGTTTGTTGTTGGTGAAGGACGGTGTGGAATTGATGAGACCGGACTCATACATTGGAACCTGGAATACACCCCAATCGGGCGTAAAGAGCGGAGAGCAGGCGGGATCGGCTATTCCGGGGTTTTCACCGGCGGCTGATGTGACCTGACAGACGGACCGACACTGGCCGCCGTGGCGGGATGTAACGTTGGCGGTAACGGATCTTGGCAGACGATCCCGTTGCCCGACGCGTTGGAGCGGCCAACGAGGGATGACGTTAATAGCGAGCGGAGGCCAACCACGCCAAGCCAGTTTTGTTGACTCGGTAAGTCTCGAAAGAAGAAGACAAGACATTCAGGTAGCCAACAGAAGAAAAGAAAAGAAAAAAATGGCCAGATGAGATCCGCCTTGCGTTCTCTGCCCGCTTTAACATAAAGGGTTCAACCCGCACGCCGACACGTTTGTGGGCAACTGAGCGACTAGACAGGATCGATTCTCTCTGGTCTTGAGTACAGATTATATCGGTCGCAACTTTGACGGCACTGTTCTTCGTGGTTGAATTGTTAGAAACTTGATCTCATAGCCACGAACAAAATGATCGGCAATCGCCAACGGGTCAACGGCTTTGCAGCTTTTGCGACCGTGGTTGCTGCACAACAGAACCCGACCGAAATTCACAATCCCGCCGTCGACATTTCATCCTGCCAGGCGCTCGCCTGTACTCCCAGCAACGACAGTATTTGCTCAACAGGAGAGATGTCTGGGCCTGAGGTTGGCGTTGGCATTGCCGCTGAGGTCGTTAACGCTTCATCCACCAAAATATCTCTGACCCTCATCGACGGCCTTGACGAGAATGGCTTCACCGGCATTGGCAGCGAAGAGTACGAATACTCAGACCAGCAACTGTTCGTCGGTCTAGACCCCAGCCTAAACGACGAGAACTACCCTTCGGGCTGTGCTCTGATGATGCAGTACCAAGGCCAGACATTTCCCCTTGAGAACCTGCCCGAAGATGAGGCGCGGGCAGAGAGGCACCAAAACACGACCTCATGTGACGGCGTCATCGACGTGTTTTGTCAGTCAGCCATCGAGGAAATCATCCGGAGCTTCAACGCCTCCTCCGACAGTGAGCAGGGCGACCGATGCCAGCTCCTGACTCAACATGTCAGCTCCGAGCTGCAGAGCAACCCCGACACGTGTGGCGGCGAGGGAACATGGATCGCCAACTTCATCAACGTGACGGGTGGCGCCTTGCCCTCTGCCGCTTCAGACTCTGCGACAAACGCCAAGCTTGGTGAAGAGGAGTGCAGGCCTGTTCTCCCGCAGTCGTACCGTATGTATAAAGTCGCTGAGATGCGAGCCTTCACATTTGCGGACGCCGCCGATACGGGATCGGAATTTTATGACAGCTTGTTTGGAGGCCGCGCCGGCTTTACGCCTGTTGTAACTGTGATTTTCCAGGAGGATGAGGAGGATATAGAGAATGGGGGGATTCAATTCTCCTGTATGAAGACGTTCCAGCGAGATGGAGACCCCCGCGAAACCCCTGCCGAGAGCAGCGCACACGGTAGGCCGCAAATGACGGCTTTGACATTGGCTGCCTCCGTCAGCTTGATGTTAGCACTATTACAATGAGGTCCGGGGATCTAACAGTATCAAGCCTTGTCTGTATCAATCTCTAGGCAGCAGCTTGCTAGCTGCACACGGTGGAATTGGACATTCATTGCTTTTTTACTCAGTCGCGTACTTGCATGCCGCGTGGATAATTTGAGGATCAATAGACTGTGGAGCGACTGGTTGCCAACCCAGGCAATATGTTTTTCATTTTTCATTTGCTGCCGCTGCCACATGATAATCAATGAAACGTATGTAATAAACCAAACTGATCAAGATTTCCCTCCTTTCACATTTCTATGATGATTCGGAATCCTCATTGGGATTCTTTTGAACTCAGCCGTTCTCGTGCCTAAGCGTTGCAAAACGCACTGTCTCACCTGCAGTTAGCCAGACTTTGTTGATGCAGCTCCGCTACTTAGGCTAGAACGAGAAATGGAATTAGAGCAGTTATTTAATAATCTACCTACCTAGTAGCTTATTGTTCTAAATGGGTTTTCAATGTTATAGTAAATCTTCACGCTGTAGTAAATTGTGTTAAATATGTTGCCACAGTTTGTCGGCACAGGTAGAAGCGGGTGCGATAACTAGCCTAGACCTTCTTTTCCGGTTAGGCGTTTAGACAACACCTCCAGGTCCGGCCTCGGGATATGGAGGTGGACCGTCGCTCATTGCCCGGAGGCCGTAACGCTAAAATTTCTCTGAGATACCCGCCAGTTTGAGGCGGCTCAGGTTTTCTGCAAAATTCTAAAACTTACGCTGGGAGACTACTCTCGATATTTATCTTTCGGCGCGCTTGGGTGCAAGCCGTATTGGGACACCCGCATTCAAACCAGTGGCATTCCAGCATGGCCGACGCATTTGTAGCATTTAATCATCGCACAGATCTTGCTATTGAAACAAAAAGCCGAGAATCAGGAGAAATCACTTCTCGAAGTCGGCCGGTACTTTTCTGAAGGAAACAGTTTATTGGATAAGTGACTGGCACGGCAAATGGACACTCCCTTTCATGGAAATTCAGCTAGCCTGAGTCCCTGGCCATTCTTTTCTTCACAAGACGTCTAGATATCCATACGAAATTCGCAATGCCGGGTTTTAGCGCAAAGCAGTACTGAGTTCACTCCGTCTTCCACCCGATCTTGGCGCGATGTTGATCAGAGCACCAATACTAGAGCGACGGCCCCCAGCTTACGAGATCCATAGTCGATGCGGCCAAACCTCGCCAAACGGAAAAAGAAGTTATTTTCACTCATGTCATCTGATGTCCAGCAGCATTCAGCCTACCTTTTCTATCATCGTTGCAAGCATCATCTCAACCGTCGGGTCGAAATGCTGGTTACTCCTGTGAAACCCATCAATATCTTAAGCCCCTTAAGGTCGCTTTGAGCCATCTTTTCTCCAATTTCGCTACTATAGTGCCTATTGATTGAGATATCGTGTAAAAACATGTGCTATTCTAGGTGCTCATTTTGGACGTCAACTGTGGCACACCTTGGAAGTCCCTGGAGTAGGTACTGCGTCGAATTGGTGAAGAACTCCGATGCTACTTTCAGAGCCAGTTTAATGAAGCGTCAAATTGAGTGAACAAGAGCTAAGAAGAAATTACTAAAATAAAGGCTTTCGGTGATGTTTTAGGTTGCGTAAGCATGAAAGAGGTGAGAATTCAACGCTCCCTACTCGTAAAAGTGCTCTCGTGATCTTTCCAGGGCGTATGTTGAGGATCTTACTATGAGAGAAATAGATCTAGTCAAATACAGACATCGCGAAGATCACGTTCGTCTCTTGAGTAGCAGTCACAATCTTCCACGTCCCTCTGCGTCCCATATCATAGCACTTGCACTACTTATATTTGGAACGTCCTCCATATCATGACTCCCCAGTTAGAATTTAGTATTTCTGTCGAGATGAGGCGTGCACGTCCTGAGGAACTTAACTTCTCAATCACAACGCAAGGGGAAGGTGTTATTACGACGGAATCTCGAGAGGGTCCGATGACGTCGATGGCAAATTACTGTTGCGCGGCTGCCTACGGAAGTTCCGAGTCCTGATGTAGCTTTCCAACAGACTTCGTTTTGTCAACACGTTGGAGCCTTTGCCGATGTGTACCATTTGCCGTATTATCAATGTCTCGTGGCCTTTTCGCAGATTGTATCTGAAAGACTGTCGGACAATCTCCTTGCGATATTATCTGCACTCACAGCAAGGTCACAATACGAATGACATAATGGTCCATAGTCGTCTCTCGGGGTTGAAGAGAATGTTTCGCCAGCTACTGCTTATTTCTGGCCTCATTCTGGATCACCGAGTCCTTTGATAGGGGCGCTTGTGGCACAACGGAGGTTTCCCGAGACCGAAGCTCAAGGCCAAATCTCAAGTTAGAGCAAGCATCAATGTCTCAGGACCGGAGACTCGTCTCGTGAAATGAACCCGCTTCTGACGGTCGGAATCTGCCTCCGGCAACTGGCCGGTAGTACGACTTCTGATTCGTGAATGGCGACATGAAGTGAGCCAGAATGCTCGATTCATGAATACACGAAACTTCTCACAACACGCAAGAATGTCGGTGAAAGCTCACGAACACGGCATCTTGATGATGACCCATCTATCGAGATAGCATCCTGGGCCAAGATAAAGAGCACGCTTGATTGCGAGCTCAGGCGAACACCCCTTTTATTCCATCAACCTGCGCTGTTTTTAATATGGAAAAATTGCATCGCTCCAGTTATCTTTCAACGCCGCCTGCGAGTCCACCAAAAGATGCAGTGCAGCCAAACGCCATTGGGGGCCGAACCGTTCCCGCAGATGACGATCAGCATTCGTGACATGCCGTCAGCAGGCACCTTCTCCAGACTCCTGGATCCCAACCAACCCGTAACGCCCCCAGTTTTCCCGCTGCGGGCTCACCCTAATTGCTCTAATCTTATCGCGGCGCGACAGACTTTCGGCGTGCATCCGGCTCTCTAACATGCTTCAGAAAGCTGCGTCTGAAGGTCCTTACAATTCTTAAGGTGTGCTATTGTTGCAAGGTCCTGAGATATTTGGGGGACGTTACGTGGCAAGTGGGGTTATGGGCAGAATGTTTTCCGTGATGTCCTGTAAAATCGCCATGTTGGTCGGTTTTCTGCTCACCATGCGGTTTAGTTGACCGCAATCTGGATGCATCTAAAGGCCGTCCGAGATGTCAGTCACTATCGTCGACCGAGGTCTTACGCGTCTTTACAAAAGCTAAGCCAACTTTCATCGGCTATTATTCAGAGTTGTTTGCATTAAATGGCTGCTTTCTTCTTTAGCCCCAAAGACGGCTCAGCTGTCTCACGAACCACCCAGACATTGCGGCGAGAGCCTCGTTAATGCGTACTCGGCCGATGGAAGGAGTTTGAATCCGAAAGACAATATATTGGCGGGGAGTGCTTTTCCGCATATTAAATGCGGGTGAGGTGAAGTGGACTGCTGCTCGCTAATGAGGGAGCTGCAACCCCGAGCAAACAAAATGTGCAATATCTAAAGTTGCCAAGTCCGAGTTTTCCAGAGTCTTGGCAAATTCCATTCGAACTTTGACAGAGTTTACAGCATGAATCAAGTAATGCTCGCCTGCCACGCGGGTAATGTGACATCAGGTACACATACCGCCGGGTCTGGCCATCAATGTACAACGAGGACGACCTCCTTTAAGCTCTACCCTCTCGTGTTGATTTTGTTCAGGGGGAAATCATGTTCCTGGTTGCATTGTTTCGGGACCCGCACAAGCGCCACAGAAGTCTCTCTGTTCGTATCCAGTTAGGGGAAGCGAGCCAACGAAATGCGGCTGAGTGCTTATCCTGGGTCAGCCAATAATGTTGCACTCCAGCACAAAATCGCACACGTTACCGCGCCGCCGACCGCGGGTTCCTCCCTGCGTCGGTCGGGGCAAGCCGAATGGAGCGTAGCTTCAGACGAAAAAAAATCCCCACGATTCTTAACCCTTGCCTTCGGGGGGTTTATGAATAGTGTCATGCGTGACTGTCAACTGCCGCGGTGGCGCTACCAGCTGTCTCTCTCTTTCTCCGGCCGCCCCATCGTGTGTTCTGCTTTGAGTGACGGGCATGGGGGACAGAGGGCCAGACTGGGAATCCGAAAGCCTCGCTCGCTCGGTCGCGTCGTACGTTGCCTGGACTGATTTTGATGATTTTGATTCGGGTGGTGGGGGCCTGTCTCCGCTTACGGGATGTCAGGGGTTGGGGTTTAAACACGGCTGGAAAGTGACACTGGAGCCTCAAAAGAGGCATCGTGGGAAGTTTTGACGTTTCTGAGAGGCTCAGTATGCTTGCGGATGGGCCCGCGTTAAAGGAACGGGTGTTCTTGGCAGTATTAACACAACACAGCACATTCTCCGTTATTGCGTCGATCGGCTGCGGATTGATTGCGTCTGTGCCAGCAACCGCCTTGACCACCCCCTTGAGGAGCAGGGGTCCGGCATGGAACCCCAGCGATTGTTTCCTGATCGAGTAACTGTTGGCTGCTCCATTGGATTTTACGTGTGGAGCAGTGAACCCCCTCATATATCCAAATCCATGGTCGTTTACGCGCCGCTGTGAGCCAGGGGCCGGAGCTACGCGGCCACTGCAGCGCAGCAACACGGGCGACATGGGCGAACATGGTCAATTTTGGGTCATCATGGTTGTGACTATCGAGACAATGAGGCATGATGAATGATCCCAAAATCCGAAAGACCCAGTTTTGGGCCAACGGCTCAGTGGTATAATACCTCGCGTCTTCTTGCCGCTTGCTGGTCGATCTTCTTGGTCTTTCATTCTCCAGTCACTCATTTTCCATTCGTTCAGCCCTATTCAGTCTTTTTTTCCAACTACCAAGATGTTTGCCAAGTCCTTCCTTATCGCCGCTGCGGCCATCGCCCAGCAAGCCGCCGCCGTCTCTGTCTCCGGCACCCCTGAGGGTTTCGCCGCCGACGTGACCGGAGGAGGCTCTGCCACCGCCGTCACCCCCACCACCAACGACGAGCTGGTCTCGTACCTCGGCGACTCCACGGCTCGCGTCATCGTCCTCACCAAGACGTTCGACTTCACCGACGCCGACGGAACCGCCACCGAGACCGGCTGCGCCCCCTGGGGCACCGGATCCGCCTGCCAGGTCGCCATCAACAAGGACGACTGGTGCACCAACTACCAGAGCTCCGCGCCCTCCGTCTCCGTCTCCTACAACAAGGCTGGCCTGAACCCCATCAAGGTCGGCTCCAACAAGTCGATCATCGGTAGCGGTTCTTCCGGTGTCATTGTCGGCAAGGGTCTCCGCCTCGCCGGCTCCAAGAACGTCATCATCCAGAACATCAAGGTTGAGAACATCAACCCCAAGTACGTCTGGGGAGGTGACGCCATCACCCTCGACTCTACCGACCTTGTCTGGATCGACCACGTCACCGTAAGCTGCTTCCGCTCTCTGTCTTATCGACCCCAAACTAACTCTCTCCCCCTAGACCTCCAAGATCGGCCGTCAGCACCTCGTCCTCGGCACCTCCGCCTCCGGCCGCGTCTCCGTCACCAACAACGAGTTCGACGGCAAGTCCGACTACTCCGCCACCTGCGACGGCCAGCACTACTGGAACGCCTACTTCGCCGGCAGCAGCGACACCATCACCCTCAAGGGCAACTACTTCCACGACTTCAGCGGCCGCGCCCCCAAGGTCAACGGCAACTCCTTCGTCCACGCCGTCAACAACGTCTTCGAGTCCTCCACCGGCCACGCCTTTGAGGTCACCTCCGGCGGCTACGTCCTGCTCGAGGGCAACGTCTTCAAGAACGTCGCCGCCCCCATCGAGTCCGGCGGCGACGGCGCCAACCTCGCCATCACCTCCGACAACGCCTCCACCTGCTCCTCCAAGCTCGGACGCTCCTGCCAGGCCAACAGCTTCTCCAGCTCCGGCTCCTACGCCGGCACCGACAGCTCCGTCCTCAACAAGTTCGGCAGCGCCGACATCCCCGACGCCGTTGCTGCTTCTTCCGTCAGCAGCTCCTCTGCCGGCTACGGCAAGCTCTAAGCTGTTTCTCTTTTCCGCAGCAGCAGCTCGCCGGCCACTCTTACTACCCGGCCGTCGCTTTCAGACGCGCCCTTCTCGAGCATTCGGCACCCCAAGGTTGACCTTGGGTTTGGTAGTGTGGGGCGGTTCTTCTATTCCGTAAATACCTTTTTAGCTTCTTCACAACATGTATAAACAGTGTGTGTACATGTACATATAAATGCAAACAATCTTCCTGGAAACTATCATCGCGAGCCTCTTTCATCAAGTGACGTTGAATTGACTTTCCGCCCCGATCGCCATTGATTAAAAAGTTTCTCGCGCCATGTGCCGGATTGCCGGTGTTGGTCGCTGGAACGTCAGTGCTCACCTCCCACCCGTACCGCCCGCCCGCACGCACGGCATGTCTCCGAAACCCTACTTAGCTTAAATCATGCATCCCATGTCGATACGCCGCAGTGGGCGGTTGTGGGCGCAATGCAACTTACACTCAGGTAGTTGAGTGGCTTGTGCGCGAATTCAATTTGACACGGCATTGCGACGCAGTTTTCCGCACTCTTGCGTAGTCTGGTGTGCGTATTTTTATCTACCCGAATCACGGCAACTTGAGATCTTCACAGTATGGTGGGTACGCGCTGCAAATCCGGGTTATGTGATCGGCTTTTCTCCAAGACCTCGATCGCCGTGCGCAGATCGCAACTCTTTTTCTCCAAGTGGCCCACCTCACCTGAAGCTTGTCACGACTTGGCAGAAAATCTTCAACTTACCAGCGATCTTCAGTCAATCAAGCCGTTACGCCATGTGCATGCGAGTAATGACAAGGATTTTCCACGGGTAGATTATCTACCATGCTTAGTGCTTCCCTGAGGATTTCTTGGGCAGATTTTACTCGTTTACGTTGATCTTAGCAGCGAGTGCAATTCCCACCAAGACTGACCAGGACTTCATCAATTGAGAATTTCATTTTTTTCCTTACACAGCGAGATGTGTATGATTCTCAGCATATCATGCAGTGAAGAGTGTGGCACGACTTCGTCAAAAGCCTTCTTGCATTCTACCAAGTTGTGTTGTCTCTTCGTTTCTATAAAGCTAAAGAAAACGTCAAAGGCGTCGCCTACCAACTTATAAAAATTGGCTGATTCGTCGGGATGTTGTACCGCGCGAACATAGGGTTGGTCATTTATAACAGATTGTTGGAATAGCGGTTTGTTGAAGGAGGCAATAGAGGAGTAAAATGCGCACACAGATGGACCGGGAGGGGCAGTGCAAATGGTTGATTGGATATCTCGGGCCAATGAAAAACATCGCTGCCCCTTTGGCAAAGAGACACTCGCATATCTGTCTCGATCGATTTGCGTTTTGGCACGTTGGGAGATGGAAGGGCTGACACCCGGACAGGGAGACAGGAATGTATGTACGCTGGAATTAGAGAAACAAGTGTTTTCATTCCCGTTACACTATCACTCTCATGCAACATGTCAACAACAACGTGTCTCTCATCTGCGAGACATTGCGAAACAGGTGAATTCCCGGATAGTCTGGGTGCCAGATCTCACCCGTCGTGAAGATTTAATATCATTAGGGAGCGCCACAAATCTTTGCTTTAGCTTCCCCCTTGCCCATCACAATTGCGCTCGCAAAGGGGACCATCTTCGAAAGGCATACCGCGTTGCTTCGCCACCATTGCACGTCAGCCTAGAGGCCTATATACGCTGCTGGCGCATCGGATTTATGCCTATGTTATAAGCGCAACGGCCAACTCTTTCTCCGCTATCATACAATACAAAGCATAATCATGCAAGGACATCGTTGGATACCCTCAGTCGCCATCACTTCCGCCGCCGCCGTTTCTGCGGCACCGGAGAACATCACGCTGACATGGCGAACTGCCACAATCACACAATGCTTCGCATTCACGTTCGAGACACCCTCGGTTTGCAACGGCCATTGTGTCAGACCTTTCGTACACAAGCCAGTAGCTCAGAATGAGCCCATCACGGTGCAAATACAAGCTCCAAGCTGTAACTCCTGTGGGTGCGACGCCTGCGCCCATACCATCGCGTATACGGCGACCTACGATTCATTTTGCTCAACCGGCCTCTCTCGTCAAGTATATGCGGTGACCGAAACGTACAGCGGAGTCGCAGCGAAGCCTACCGTAGCTTCGTTATCAGTGCCACTCGGCTTCACGGCCGAAATACAGACCTGCACGACCTGCGGCGACAAGCCTGTCACGGCCACAATTACGTATCCGGTGCCAGATGCTGCATATATTACGGGCATATCGGGACCATTTCCTGCGCCACCTGGGGCAAAGAGCTACGAGATCAACATAAGTGGTTCACTTGGAGCTTCTCCTTGGCAAGATGGCGATGCCGCTGGGGCTGGCTTTGCTTCTACTGCGGCACCCACTGCAGCACCTACTCTGGGTTCCGCAGCGGGGTCAAATCCCCCTCCCGGTCCCGGTCCGGGTTCAATGCCAGCGTCGGGCGAGGCGAATAGACCAGGACAAAATTCTCTACTGGGTGGAGAGGAGGGGAGTGGGGTGTCCTACAGCGACTCTGGTATCGCGCCGAGCCTTTCAGCTGGACAGTACGGCAATCCGGCCTTCTCACCGATCAACGGCGTCCCTGGCCTGAGTCCTACTCAAGGCTCAAGCTCAGGTATTGAAGCGAAGCCCTCATTTCGTGAGTATCCTGTACGAGACCACAGGATCGCCGATTATCGTTCTGACCAAAATACAGCTGTAGCATCGAACAGCATTGTTGTGGTAACACAGGGCTCGACAGGCTGTCCGCCTTTTTCTTCCCGGCTGGGGCTTGCGGTGGGGTCATTTATCATCTTTGTTACGAACATCCTGTAGATATTAAAAGGGTTTGCTCCTTGAGTTCTGTACACAACCGTGATCGGTACTTTTCAACGTTGTCTTGGGAGAAGTAGGAATGCTCTATACAATACGTACATGATAGAAGAAAGGCACGTAACCTTTCAACCAAGAGGAAACCGAGGGCAAAGTAGGGAGGCTCACATGAGCTCGGAAGGACCAGTAGATGGATTGCTTCGAATACACAAAGAACAGCAGAGATAATTCAATAGAATACCGTAGAGAATACCAAAATTATGAATCAGAAAGCCTAAGAATGTTATTGATCAAAAGCTCCTGTTTGTACACCAATGATGGACTATTTGGTCTAGGAATTTTTCCTCTGCCACCAAGTTTATGTAGTCTCCAAATAGTCTCTTGCCGACTGAACAAACGAAGTGTCCTGCTTCATCTCCAACGATATGGCTAGGCTGTTGTCGAAATGATCGGCCCAGGAATACAGCAAAGACTTTAGCTCTGGATCGTCCTTCTCTTCAACCAGTAACAGCTTGTCCTTACCACCAACCTCCTCCAAGGCGTCCAACATATCCTGTACCGTCACACAGAAACCCGGCATATTTACGGCTCTCCGATGTGGGGGCAGGGCGTCTTTCGGTAAGGTCAAAGCCACCATCAGGTTGTGTACCAGTGTCTTTGGAGAAGACATCCAATGACGCCAAGCTCGATCTTTCAAAGGGATGGTGCACCTCTGGCCATTGAGTGGCTCCCGAATCACTCCCGAAAGAAAGCTAGACACTGCTGCGCTAGGAGCGCCCGGTCGGACGGAGATGGTAGGGAACCGGAGGGCAAAGCCATTGATCATGTTCCTACGGGTGTAGTCGTTGATGAGGGTTTCGCATATAACCTTCTGACAACCGTAGGACATTTCTGGACTCGGGATGTCGTCTTCCGTGACATTTTGCGCGGGGACCGGTCTGCCATACACGGCTTCACTCGATGCGTAAAGAACGCGAACGCCGGGGCATCTCTTGGCAAGAAGATTCAAAACTGAGCGTGTTGCATCAACATTGACGCGATAACCCAGTTCGAAGTTTGCCTCTGCGCCGGAACTCATGATCCCATGGAGAAGTATGGCTGCATCGAGACTCTCTGGCACCACCTTTGTCGCCTCATCGACTAGATCAGCTTTGATAAGCTTCGCGTTGTTGTGGGATTTTGAGCTGGGTATGGGCGGTTCGATAACATCGGTTAAGATGAGCTCATTGCTTTCGTCTTCTAATAATTTGCTGGCGACAATCTGACCGATGAATCCGGCGGCGCCGGTGATGAGTACGCGCATTTCAACGTGATGTTTGGCAAAGAACTCAAGTTTCGGCAAAATATCCTCAATGTTGGCTCATTCATGAGTTTCTATCAGGATCATTTCGAATATTTTGAATTGCCTCCATGTATAGATTCCCACGAGACTCCTTTTCCAATTCCCTCTCGGATCTAGATTTGGGTGCCGTTCCGGTCAGATAATGCTCCGCTGCTAGGTGCCGGGAATTGAGGGGTCTCAACGGGGGATCAATACCCCGGTGGCGCCGGCGACGGCAGTGACAATTCGCTCGAAGCTTACGATGTTGTCAAAATTGCTGCAATTCGCGATTCAAATCGAAGGCATTTATACGAGAAGTTGCGTGCTAGGGGTTCAATCATCTTTTGCCGAATCTGATACAACATACATCGATAACAATTGTTGGTTTCCATCGCACCGGCCCTCATAGCGATTTCATCCACGTTTGCAACTTATTTCCATCATGGCGACCACAGCTACGAATCCCGCCTCTGTCAAGGTGGACAGCCCTTTCAAGTAAGGAGTTCCCCTCCAGAGTTTCTTTGTCTTTAAATTACGAGGCATGACTGACATTCATCAAGTATCGAGAACCCAGGTGGCGACTGGCGCGACCAGCTCGAAGCCAAGGGCTACTGCGTCGTTAAAGGGGCCATTCCACCAGAGAAGGCCCGCTATTATCAGCAGAAGGCTTTCGAATGGCTCAAGTCTTTCGACGAGTCTCTCGACATTGAAGAGCCCTCGACTTGGAAAGACGCCAAGTTTCCCGTCCAGACGGACAAAAACACCTACGAAAACTACAGCGTCGTCCATGAACGCTTCATGTGGGAGGCCCGCCAGGAGCCGGGCGTTCTCGACGCATTTGCCAAGGTCTGGGGGACTGACAAACTGATCGTCTCGTTCGACTCGCTCAATATCACTCTGCCGAATCTCAAGGAGGCACGCGCCCCCTGGCCCCACGTCGATCAAGCACCGCGCAAGCGTGGGCTGCACTGCATCCAGGGAATAATCAACCTGAGCCACGCGGGCCCAGAAGACGGTTCTCTATGTGTCATGGACGGATCTGCTGCGCTTGTGGAGGAGTTCTTCGATGAAGAGACAGACCCGGCAACATGGGAGTGGAGGGACAATCGCTACTTCGATGACAAGGATATGGAATGGTTCAAGGCCCGGGGGGTGCGTCCCGTCAAGGTTGAGGCTGAGCCTGGGGACCTTATTCTTTGGGACTCGAGGTGCATTCACTGGGGCGGAGAACCCACAAAGGAGAGCGATGTAGTTCGGACTGTCATCTACGCGGCGTATGCGCCTGCTGAGTTGGCATCAAAAGACGCCCTCGAGGAGAAGAGCAAGGTTTTCCAAGTGAACGGGGCGACAACCCACTGGCCTCACGACAACATCAAACTCAGAGACATGCAGGCGCGCCTGTCTGATGGTACCGTCGACCCTCGAAACCGCTCGGAACCTTTGGAGAAGCCGATCCTGAGTGATCAACTGCTCAGACTGGCCGGTGTAAAAGCGTACTAGTAATCTGCGAATGGGATGGAATCGGGACATGCGTGTTCTGAAACACCGACAACTTTCACTATTCTTGACCTTCATGTTCAATTAGTTTGTATTTTCCATAGCTCCAACGTTCATTACCGCCACATCATGCGCAGACAATGGTTGTGACTACTCCGGGAGATGATTGCGCCGGATCGCGGAAGGGATTACCAAGGTCTAGTGGGTTACCCCGCGTGCAATGCCACATAACCGGGGGAAGGGCTTGGCTTGCGGGGAAGCATGCTCGTCAGACCTTGGTCTAATTGTGGAGATGAGGTCACAGATGGACTACGCTTTCTGCTTCCGTTGAAGTTCGCTTCGAGCATTGAAGCACGTCTGGATCTGTTTTCTCACCTCCAAAGGTAGCATCACTGATCAATGATACTCCGAGATGCCTGCCCAATCAGCGAACGAGGGTGGTTCTGATAACGAGGAGGGCACTTATCGCCCTCGCAAGAGACAAGCGGTGATATCGAAAGCGTATGTATTGCAGATCACTTCACTAGGCCTTGGGAGGACTTACTAAACTGGATTCACAGATGTGAGCACTGCAAGGTCAAGAAAGCTCGATGTGACAGCTCTCGCCCTCAGTGTGGCATGTGCCAACGGAAAGGTATATCATAATCTGATTTACTTTGAAAGATTATTTTGTATCAATCATAACTGACTCGGAAGTTCTTATGCAGGTGTGGTATGCGAGTACAAGGAGAAGGGCCAGCCCGGTTTACGTCCGGGCTATGGCAAGGCAGTCGAGCAACGCCTCAGCTTATTGGAGGATAACATGGATAACATGTCTCGTACGGTACAGGAGATCCTCAGTTGCGTTCAGAATTACCAGAAAGGCCCCATACAGACCCAGCCGCCGGAGGCTCAGCTCTCAGCATTGGGTACATCGCCCAATCCCGCGACGACAACCAGTGACCGCGTACAGCAACAAACGAGCCCTTCGGATAGAGAGCCACTCTGGCAACCGGTATCTGCCTCTTTGTCAACTACTGGATCAACTGCAACGACTACTGAATCGACTGCAACGGCGACAGATCTGAATATGTTTGCCGCATCACCGCTGATGGAAAGGATTGACCCCCGTCCCCTTGAGTCGTGGAATGTAACAAACAGCCCACAAATGCCGACCGTCACAACCGCCGATTCATCACTGCCACCTGAACCGATAATTCGCGAGCTTGTTGATCTCTTTTTTGAGCACGTATATCCCTGGGCGCCACTGCTCCATAAGCCAAGCTTTCTCTCTAAAACATTCTCCCCAGAGCAAGAAGTTGTCCTCCACGGCATCGTTGTAGTCGCCTACCGATTCTGGAGAAAAGCAACACCGCCTGCCGAAGTTCGCGAAGGGCAAATAAAGACCTCGAGAGAACAGATTCTTCTGCGATCAATTGACGTTACATCACTCGCATCAACGCAAGCCCTTGCTCTTCTCGCCATTGATGCTATCGGGCAGGGCCCTGGGCCAAGGACATGGAATATTATGGCTATGCTGGTAACATCGACGCGCCAGCTTCGCCTCGCCAGTACCAATAACACAGCTCTGGACCCGCGCTCATCTTCCCTCGTCGACAATGATGCTCCGGACAAAGGCCAAGGCGGTGACGATATGTCCATCAGCGGCAGTAGTAGTGACATCCAATCGAATGTCGAGGAAGAGCAGAAGCATCGTCTTTTCTGGACTATTTATGCCCTCGATCGCTTCTCAAGTGTGCCTCTTGGTCAACCAGGCTCAATCGACAGCAGGCTGATCAAGCTACCATACCCCGTCCGTGACGGAGAGTGGGGTCAGAACGTGGTGCCTGAATGGTTTCAAAGGCCGTCTCCTGCGAGGCCTTACCTTGACCATCAGAAACCTGTCAACCTTTGGCATTATTATATCGATGTCTTGACAATGGTCGACCAGTCAAACCAGCTGCTAATCCAGCCGGTGAACCTTGCCCTGCCAGCTAGCTGTGAGGAGTGGCAAAGTAGCTTCCGTCGATTCGATATTTCGCTCTTCACTTGGTTCGAAAATCTACCATGGGAAGTTCGCGAGCCTCCCGCAAACTTTGAATCGATCTGGACTTTGGTCCATGCTACTTTCTACCTGTAAGTGGCATTGCGTCTCCACCCAATCAACAGATTCTCGATGGACTGACTCGACTACAGAATCAACATACGCATGTACACGGTTGCGGCGTTCCCCTCAACGGCCTCACCTTACCTGAAGCCCTCAACCTCGGCCCGAAGCCGCTGTCGGCAGGCGGTCCGCAGCGTTGCTAACCTCGCAGCTTCTCTGGAGTCTCACCAGATCCAACAGCTAGGACCCAAGTTTCCCTTCGTGGTGTGGGTTGCCGCGCGGAGCCTGGTTATGCTCTGGACAATGGGTTATGAAACCGCGCGCGGAGCTGTGCCTGACGACTTGGAGGCTCTCCTATATACTTTGAGACAATCGGCGATACACTGGCCATGTAGTCAACGCTACTCGGATATGGTTCAGTTGATTGTTGATACGAAGAATAGTCCTTCTGGGCCAGTCGGTCTGGAAATATTCAATGACACCCGTCGAACGGCGTATGGACTTCAGAATAGGCTAGGGGCTCTGGTTGACTGTCAGGCTATGGCTTTATTCGCTGGATCTGACGACTTTCTTGATGTCGGATTTTCGGACTTGCTCAACTTTTCTGGGCCTCAGGTTGGGCTGAGAGGAGTTGGCAGAGAGTTTGATGCAGACTGGTTGTGAAATATGGTCGAGGCGAGAATTGTTCTATTGTGACGATATGGGATGTTTGCTGGGTCCAGTCTTTGAGTCTTTCACGGCATCCTTGAAATATTGGTCTAATTTGAGGAAAGTGAAATATTGGGTACATTCAATTATCAAGAAGAAACACCATTAAGCTTTGCCTGCTCTGGAACCAGCGTAACCAGCCTTCCCGTCAAAATACCCGACCGGACATTTGAAATTGTGCACTCTTCCATCTTTGTCTTGGTCTGCGATCGAATGTCAGTTTGAATTGCTCTGGCATGTTATGGAGCACTCATTCAGAACGCCTTACCTCGACAGTCGATGTTCCCATATGCGGTAGCATGCAAACATGTGGGTTTGATAGAAGACCGGGGTGGATGTCAGGCTCGCTTTGGTAGACATCGAGCCCTGCGGAGAGAACTTTGCCAGAATCCAAGGCTTTGACCAGGGCCTCTTCATCTAGAACGCCGCCTCGGGCTGTATTGACAATGACGATGCCATCCTTCATCTTTTCGAATTCTCCGGTTGAGATGATGTTTCGGGTATTGGCCTGTGATTGTCAGAGTTGCTCATTATTATGCAGAGAACAACAGCGGCTGTGATAGAGCTCACATTCAGTGGTAGATTAAGACTCAATACGTCGCTCTTTGTAAGCAGCTCGTCAAAGCTGACGTACTCGGCACCGTCTGACAGGACAGATGGTGATCTGTTATGATAGACAACCTTCATCCCAAAAGTTTCCATCTTTCGCTTCAAATTGATGCCGATGCCGCCGAGACCCAGAATACCAAGAGTTTTGCCTTGGGGATCATGGCCAAGAGGCCCTGAAGGTACGTGGCCCGTCCAACTCCTATTACGTATGGACATAATGCCGTTGTTGAAGCCTCTTAGCGCAGCCAGGATCAGAAATACAGCGGTGTCGGCCGTAGCATCGTCCACAACCTCGGGGCAGTTTGAGACGAGAATGTTTCTGGCGGTGCAAGCTACCACGTCAATATTATCATACCCAGCCCCTAAAGATCAGGTTCGAGTCAGAATTACTGCGCAGTGGTTACTGGACCATCTTACTTGCCGTTGTGACAGATGTATTTAACGCTTTTGGGGAGTGCCTGCACTAGCTCCTCGTCGAACTTTCCAGTGACTGCCAGACTGTAAGGTGCACGATCACATATGGCAACAACTCCATCCAGTTTACCACTTTGAAGCTCAATGAGAAACTCTTTCCTGCTAGTTGATTGAGGCTTCACAAGTTGTGCATGCTCCGAGAGTGAATCCCAGGATGCAGTTGCGCTGAAATGATCAGTTCCGTTTCTGGTTGGCGGCTAAAGTGATTTGACTTGGAAATGCTCGGTCACTTACTGGTCAATTTTGCCAAGAAGCAGTACCTTTGCATGCGCAGCCATGTTCAGACCCATGGATCCCAAGTGACTCAAGCTGGAAACGAAAGTAAGGCCTGAGGAAGTGGTACACAACAGTCAAGTCTGGTAATGGGCCGGCGAGACTTAAGGCGGACTGTACCTTTCTATGCCTTGTTGACCGATAGAAGCACTTGTACCGCGCGGGGTAATCTGGATTATCCTTGTCTTCGTTCGGCGGGCTAAGCGGAGACCCGCCGGCTCGTTATTGCGCCGTCAAGTATTGGTACAATCAAACCCCGCAAACAGGCAACTTTTCCGAGAATATGGAAACATGGCTGACGAGGATCTTGCGACCTTTATGCCACGCCTTCTAGGAGTCATACTCCAGTTCAGCAAGACGCTTTGGAATGGAAGACACTGAGGGTATTATGTGCGAGGGTCATCGTGAAAATGGTGCTTCATGGGTTTTGCGACAACTGAGTGCTTTAAGTCTACTTGATGCCTTCTATTTAAGTCTTATGCTTTACCCGTAGACATTAAGAAGTCCATGTGGTACTCCACCACATCCTGCATTGTCTTTGTCTGCTCCTCGATGACCGTCGTCAAGGGGACTTTGCCAGTCAGCTCGCCCTGCACCTTGGTCCATGCTGCAGCCACAGGACCATTCACGTTAACCTTTGCCATGCCGTACGAGATGCATTTACGCAACAGCTCCTCTTGGAAATACTTCTCATGGGCGCCGTGGAGCACGAGGCGCACACGGTCCCCCACAGCCTGCCGGACAGTATCGAGACGAGGGAAATCCAGCTGCGGTCCCTTGGGCCCGTAAACCCCATGAACATTGCCAAACGCAGGTGCTAGCCAGTCAATACCGCAAGCAACGAACTCCTCCGCTTGTTCAGGACCCGTGAGAATCTCTTCCATGTCGCCCGTGTCAGCGATGCCGTCTTCACAACCATTAATACGGCCAGGTTCCGCTTCGGTGATTATGCCGCGTTCATTGCAGTACTGGACCAGTTCCTTGGTAAGGCGTAAGTTTTCTTCCTTTTCGTAATGGCTCATGTCGACCATAATGCCGTCAAATCCGCCTAGATCAGCGGCCCGTCTGATGATGTCCGGGGACTGGGCATGATCCATGTGGACGCCGATGGGGACGGAAGCCTTGTCAGCCGCTTCGGCGGCCGCATGCAGAAGAAGACCGTCTGCGTACTCAATAGACCAAGGGAAGAGCTGAATAAGGGCTGGCGATCGCTTTGCTTCTGCCGCGCGAACAGTCGCGACAACAGCCTCGAGGTTGTAGCAGCATACGGCCGCAATAGCATAGCCACCCGCTGATGCCGCATCGACGATAGCCTTGGCGCGGTTGTTTCTCAGCTTGTGGGCGAACCCATTGGTCTTGCTATCGACACCATTGCTGTTGACTCCATTGATTGCCATGGCTGCGGTGTGATGATTTCAGAGATGAAGCAACGAAGTAGTGCAACACAGAAGAATGGTTGAAGGCACCAGGTCGCAAAGCTCATCGACATATGGCGCACGCAAGTTAATCCCAGCCTTCATTCTTGTAGGATGACATTGGACGTGTCACTGGACTCATTGAATATGTGAGGGATCATTGCTCCGGTCACTGACGATCCGGTGCAATTCCACGCCTCCAAGGGTGGGGACTCTCTAAGCACCATGGATGATCTCCGGCTTGATGATGTCCCGCCAAGTGACGCGCCCGGGAATTCAGTTCCGTCATCGTGGAAAAGCCGCCCCACTATACAACTGAGACGGCCTGCATGTTAATGCAGCTTTTCCGGGAGTTGTTATGTTCTCGTGTCATCTACTGCTTTGCAGCAGACTCTCTTTCAGTATCGAGGTCAGGTCTGATCGGCAATCGCTATCACCATGAAGGACCACTACACAATCCTCGTCGCGATGTTCGCCTGCCTGGGCACCTTTCTCTATGTGAGTTCTTAGCCTCCGTCGCAGAACGCGTTCATCATGTAACCACGCGGTTAGAAAGCAAATGACTGATGAGTGATACTTGGGCTTTAGGGATTTGACACCGGCATCGCGACGACCAGTAAGATTTCCCCTCCAAAACCAATCGCGCCGACTAAGAATCGAGAGTAGTGATTGAACTGACAGCTTAATAGCTATCGCTCACTTGAGCTTCGTCGAATACATGAATAACCCTTCGAACGCCATAATAGGATCTGTAAGATCACTCGATGCCTACCCGTCAACCTTTTCTAACTGTACAGGTTGTGGCGACTTACATCGCAGGTGAAGCGGTTGGTGCTATCATGCAGATCCTCATCGCCGACAAACTGGGCCGTCTGCGCTTCATGCAACTGCAATGCATCATTGTCAGTCTTGGATGCGCCATTCAGACTGGTGCAGTCAACGTCGGGATGTTCCTCGGGGGTCGCATAATAGCAGGCATCGCTGTTGGGGCCCTCAGTGGCACTGTTCCTGTATACCTTTCTGAGATCAGCCCACCTAAGATTCGTGGTCTTATTGGAGGTCTCAATGGCGTTGGGCTTGCTTTCGGTACCATGACTTCAAATTGGGTCGGGTTTGCCGGTGGTTTCGCCCCGTATGGCCAGGCCCGGTGGCGGGTACCGCTTGGTCTGCAGATTCCATGGGGTATTGTCCTCTTTACAGGTCTTATCACGTTTATGCCAAATTCTCCGCGTCAGCTGATCCAACGAGGCCGTGTCGAGGAAGCGCGACATGAATTCACAAGAATCCGGAGCGACCTGCAATCGCATGTTGTGCAAGAAGAATTCGGACTCATGAAAGCTCAGATCGAGTTCGAGATGCAGAGAGAAATCCCAACGTTCAAAGAAATCTGGAAAACGTATCGACGCCGGGTATTGGTGTAAGTCGAATAGGCGAAGGCTGTGCGGAAAATGTGGCTGATTTGAACCGACGTCTAGCTCAGTCTCAGTCCAAATATTGACAAGCGTCACCGGAGTCAACGTGGTTCAGGTACGTAAAAGCTCCCTAAAATTCTCGGATTTTTTGTCGTCTTCGTGCAGATATTGACAACAAACTGAATAGTACTATCAAAGTGAGTGGACATGCGCAGTGGCATTCTTATCATGTTGCTAACATGCTCAGCGTCCCTGTATCGCTCCCTCGGCATTGACTCGAAGACAATGCTCGCTCTCGCCGCTGTTTGGGGTACCTGCGCATTTCTCGCCACAACAGTATCTGTTCTCATTCTGCCGGATAGATGGGGTCGCCGCAAGTAAGTGAATCGAATATTGAAACCACGTTATGTCAGACAGACTGCAAAGTTAACCATTTCGCATATCAGGATGCTTCTTGCTGGCGTCGCTTGGGTCATTGTTGTTGAAATCTACTGCGCTGTCATGCAACGCTCGTTTCAAAACACAGACAATCGCATCGGCAAAGGTTTCGCTATTCTGGGTATTTATCTATTTGCTGTGGGATACTGTGAGTTGGCTATGGCACATGGGATGCAATCGTCTTTTTCTGTTGTTGCTAACATAAACACCCCAGACAGCCTCATCAACCCCGTCACATGGATCTATGGTGCCGAAGTCCTTCCAATTTCCATCAGAAGCAAGATCATGGGCGTCGCCGCTGCAACACATTACATTGTCAACGTCGGGGTTACCCAAGCCGGCCCCAGCGCATTTGCCACAATCCATGAGAACTACTACTACGTTTTCGTCGGTTGCTGCAGCGTATTCTTCGTCATAATCTATCTATACTACCCTGAAACCAAGCAGAAAACGTTGGAAGAAATTGCAGCCGCGTTCGGTGATCGTGTGGTTGAGATTGAAGATCATCAGGCAGCGAATATGATGGGTGGCACAGAAGTCAAAGGCGACGTCTCTCTGGAGCACTTGGAAATGGATGCAAAACATAGATCCAAAGTTTAGTACTGTATCTTTCCGGTAGAGACTGTGGTCAAAAGCTTGAGAAAATATCAGCCCATGGGGCTCGTCTCGCCGACGCTAACCCTAAAGTCCAACGTCCTTGTACAGTAGATCCTTGCGCAATTCTCCTAGGTGACTGAGATCCTTAGCCCATGCTTCGCCGCAGGCCGGCGGCCCGACAGTCTGCCTGCACTTCCCGATGAAAGGCAGCAGCCAGTCACAGTAGCAAGTGCAACACTCGCTGTTCAAGGAGCAGCTGGTGCCCTTTGCGAGACACTGTTCGACTTTCTGAGTCTGGTCAGTTTCGATACTCAAGAGTGTTTTTTTGGGGGAGATTAAAACGTTACCGGCTCTGCGTTGGCTCCAAGAAGACGCTCCAAAGGGCTCATCTCCTTCTGGCTCGATTCAGTAGTAATGGTCATAGCCACGCTCAAAGATGCGAGGCTCTGCAGAAAGGTGGTGAACTTCATGATGGTTTGTATGATAACTTTGTTCTAGTGCAAGAAGGGGTTTGCTGTGTTGTCTTCATTCAAAGTCGATCAAGTTGAGCAGATGAGAGACGCTTTTATATGCAAACCAACATCTGCTCCGCTCAGACCCAATGCTCACGGCATACTGTGACTGACTACCCAGGGAGTCTCTAATGATGATGATGTGGTACTCAAAAACCTTGTGGCTAGCTGAGCTGCCCCAAACAAGCCACTTCGCCGTCCCGGCGAGTTTTATGACTTAGAGGCAGCTCGCCACTGTCGTGATCATCGAGCTTCCATAGCTCATGTGCTCGATTCAACTGCTCCTTGGCTAACGAGCTGAGCCCTTATTTTGAGACTTAGTCGCAGAGAAGTAAGCCCTAGCGGCTGTTTTGCTCCCTTCTCAATCAGAATCGCGGTTTCAATTGGTTCACGACCTTTGGTCGGCTTATGAGCTGAGCTAAGACACAGTCTCAAGGCCCGCCGCAGGATTTGCAGAAGAAAAGCTTGAGCAAGGTGATCGTGGAAAATAATCATGCGAAGAGGTTGGGAAGAGTTGCAACTGTCATAAAACTTTCAACTGAGGGCATGGGCCAGCGCTTTAAGAATAGTGATAGGTAAATATAGCTAGCCAGGCTCATTCAAACCTTAGTCACAATCTGGCTAGTACCTAAGGTTTAGACCTTCTTACCAGCGAATTAGATACAGACTCGCAACATACGTTTAGTCTGCACTGAATTGAAATTCAATTCGTTTGGAAGCTGCTGGAATTATTAGTCATTGCGACAACCCTCGTAAGAGACAGAAATTAGCCTAGAATTAACAACGTTTCATTTCTTGCAAGAAACTGGGCTTTTTCTTTCGGCTGTTGACGTCATCCTGGTTTCCCTTTCGGATCTCACCGACCGCGAAAGTACTATGTATTACCTGAGGCGGCTGAAGAAATATGCGATCGCTTCGGACTATTAGACCGCCTCTTGATTAAGGCTCGTAACTGGCTCCTCCAACTGATCCGCAGTCGCTGCCCATG
This sequence comes from Colletotrichum sp. COLG25, assembly GCA_009801095.1. Classification (NCBI taxonomy): domain Eukaryota; kingdom Fungi; phylum Ascomycota; class Sordariomycetes; order Glomerellales; family Glomerellaceae; genus Colletotrichum; species Colletotrichum sp. COLG25. The sequence goes on from VNWT01000023.1 coordinate 4,577,991, forward strand.
GAAACTTTGGCTCATTGCATACCGACAATCTCCCTATGGATAGCTCCGCGGGAACCAGCCCAAAATGCGGAGCCAAAATAGATGAACCTGCCAATCATACGTTGCTGATCCTTGTTCCCAAGAGTCAAAATCCGTATATAGATCATTAAGCCTGGGGCAGACTTGCCAAATGTTCCCCACTGCCCCTCGTATTTGGCTTTAGTCCCACAATAACAACCAGCATCTCTGAGCAGTGACCTCACTCGACAATAATAAAAAAGGGTGATTCCCCGTACGCGAATAATTCCAACTTCACCGACAACTCCTCAACTCCAACAATACCCATAACAACACCCAAGATGCAGTTCACATCCGTCCTCCTGGCCCTGGCCGCCACCGCCAGCGCGTCCCCCATCATGGGCAGCATCAAGATGTTCTACGACCCAAACGCCAACTGCAGCGGTGTGGCTCTTCAGACCGAGGGCGGCTCGGAAATGGCCATCGCTCCCTACGACGTCAACAAGTGCCAGCTCATCCCTATGGGCGTTGCCAACACTACCTACAAGAGATTCTCCGCCAGCGGCTTGACGCCCATCTTTAGCTGTGAGTAGACCTTTTTACCTTGGTTGCCGGAATGTCCGTGTGGTTGACTGACTCGCGTTCGCTACAGTTGAGCTCTACACCGACAGGGAGTGCCAGCAGCTCGCCACTAACGCGTCAAATGTCTGCGTTTCCGACATTAAGTCGTACATTCCTCGTCGCAACGACGGAAACTAAGGCAAAGTCTGGAGAGGCGGAGGGCTACCGTACCGTAATCGCAGAGGACGGTCCGTGTTGCCAGACCGATCATAAAAAAGGGGGATGGAGAGAAGTGCATGGCCATAATGACTCGAGGGCCAGGGTTCCAGTACATAGATCGGGGGGTAGCGTGTATGCGGCACGAGAAAGGGAACGAAAAGGAACGGACGTGCACAAAATATTACTGAGTTGAGGTAACCTGCAAGGAGACATTGGGTTGCGGAGTGGGAATTGCTTACGGGAAACCGGCCGCTTGATGAGGACCAAACACCTCCTTGGCCGGATACTCTGTGATCCATGGGTATTTCATGAACGGGAATACTCAACATTAACCAACCATTGTGAAGGATCGCGACGTCCGCCCAGTGGTTGAAATACGAAGTAGATCAGTATGAGAATTCATGGGACACGACAATGTCACCTCATTTTGGATGAGGTTGAAGAAATCTCCCCTTTTAAGCCTCTTGTTGGGAGACAAAATTGCAGTGTAGGTCGGAAAATGCAGCTCGGACAATGTCCCCTGTCATATATGAATCCAATGGTGCAGCCGCAAACATGCATAATTGGCTATTGACTGTCTTTCATGCCGTTGCCGACTTGGCACATATGCTGTTGGTCGAGGTGACAGAGCAGTCAACTCAAGAACTTTCAAGGGTCAGTCTCAGATATTCCTCAACGCCTCAAAAGGAGTTCAATTACACTTCGAACAGATACGGATGGTCCGACAACCCTTAGTCGGGACCAGTTCGATAGATATCAACAGAGTTTATTCAGGTTAGTATTTTTCCCCATTCGTTCTGCTTATCTTTTATACTTACCGATACCTTGAATGAATACAGATGGTGGTATCTCATGACACGCTATTTTAACGCTCTAATTAAGATTTTGATGGAAATGGGCATCATAGAGCAGCCATGGGTACGAGGACATGAGGGCAACGGTTTAACAGTAGTCCTTTTTCGCGTTCTGATCCACTCTGAGTGCAGAACTAGGTCTTCAGTGTAACAACAGCGGTTTATGCTGAACTGCCACCTCCAGACTTATGGACTGAATGAATTTCTCGGTCTCAGTGTGCAAAAGATTGAACAAGATGTTCTTACTCAATTTATACAGTTGAGTCTCTTGTGTCGAATGAACCGAGAAAGGTTATTCATATGCTGCGCTATCCTCATTGCTTCATATTGCAAGGCCATGACAGATGTCTTCACAACGGAATCCCACGTAGAAAATCGCCAATCTGTCAACACCGTGTATTAAGTGACTACTTCTCTAGAAGTCCTCTCGCGAGGAGAATAAATTGCAGTGAAGGTTTTACGCCGCTTGGGAGTGGCTGTGTCTGCATGCACGTTCGCCGTGACGGGTTCTCGTTGGTCGGTGACTTCTTAGTGCGGTTGCCTCAACTTGGCAAACGTGAGGTCCTGTACTGGTTGGAGCAGGGTTGACATGGACCAATGTAAATGTCGATCAGAGATAACGGAGTCATGTCCGATGCCTCGCAGGGTGATTAAACTACAGTGTAGCAATGGCATGTCATTGCTAGTTGTTGATTGGAAGCGAGACAATAACGCTACCTTCAATGCGTTGGGCGGCGTTAAGATTGCAGTGAATAGCTACCGACCCCTCACCGAATCAAACCTTACCTCACCGTACCTTACCTTAATCTCACCGTACCTCAACCTCAGCGTACCTTAACCTCACCGCACATTACCTTAGGTTAGGTAACGTAGCACAGCCCCAACTGACTACACTGATAATCACAGGTCGGCTAAAGTACTGTCCTTCCTAACGTTGAGTGTTAAATATAAGTAATTAAGGGGCTTCGGGCGAACAGCGAGCCTTGATTGGACTCATGCCTTGGTCAAGCCTCTTTTAGATTACTATGCTCGCTGCTTTGCTTAGAGGGTGATCTGGGGTGATGGTCACGACGTTGTCGTTGCTGCTTGATTGTTCCGGCGAATGGCCCTCAATCCGATCTCCGATTCAAAGATGCTGAAGTCTTGAGCTTGCAGACAAGACACGAAAGAGGAGTCCTTCATAACATTGATTACACATACGGGGCTCATTATTAGGGGGTATCTAAGTATCATCTGCTCGTGTCTTTTGCGATCGATTCAAGTTGCCAAAGCCTGTTCTGCATCAAAATCTGCTGCCACTTGCACCGCCAGCACCCTCAGTTCTCTGAGCATTGCGCGTCGCAATATTTCCCCGCGTGCTACTACCGGGCAATCCCTCTCGGTTGCTCGAACCTCCGTACTCGCTCGCATTGCTCCAAGTCATCGGCTCGCGAGGAGAAGACTCTGCACTCTCTCCCGCCGAGAAGCTGTAGGTCTTGCCGTCGTATCCGGGCGGCTGCGGCCAAATCCTTGGGATTGGGAAGAGACCGCTGCTTTGAGTCCGACGCTTCTCAGTTGGCTGGATAACAATGCGAACATTGCCCTCGCGGGAGCTTTCACCACTCGTGTTGCTGGGCAAGGACCCGCTTGGGTCGCGTTGGTTCATGGTGGGTGGCGATGAGTCGATAATAGCGGCTGCTGCGGCGGCCGAAGTCATTTGGTAGTCGTCTTCGGTGATATTAACGTGCTGGCGACGCTTGGAGCGCTTGCGAAGGAGCCAGATAGCTAGCACGACAAGAACGATGCCGAAGACGCTGCCTACGGCGATCCCTGCGATTTGGCCATCATCCAGTGCGGGCCTGAGCGATGGTCCAGAGTCTGGAGCAACAGTCGACGATGCCGTGATACTGGCAGATATTTGCGTCGAGGTTGAGGTCGGGGCCGGGGCTATGGTTGGCCATGTGAACCCATCAGGATCATCCGTGAACCAAGTCGTGATACCACTGGTTGCGCTGGCCAAACTCGAGATGCTGCTGCTGATTGTGACAACAGAGGTAATCTTATCGCTCGATAGTAAAGTTGGGACGAGCGAAGTCTGGGTTGGCGTGGAGATAGTCATGCGAGTGGAAGCTGTTGTCGGGATGGTCGGCTCTGGGGTAATCGTAGAGACCTCTTGGGTGCTTGCATTTGAGGTGGGAGTTGGAGCGCCCGCTGTGACGAACAAGGTAGTGGTTGAGGTTGGAGTTGCCGTCACAGACACTATGATGGGGTTCACGACCGTTGCCGTCGAGACGAAGCTGCCCGTCCTAATCAGGGTTACCGTCGTTTCGACAGTGACAATCGAGACCAAGCCAATGACAGTAACCGGCGCATCCAAGACTTGGCGTCGAACGCCGCGGCGTGCGGTAACAAGTGTCGTCGGGGCTGGTGGAGGGGGTGAGTCTCGGAGAGAGGAGAGTGATGTCGGATCCGGTCGCGGAGGCTTGTCACGAGGAAGACCAGGAAGACCAGTGTTTGCCGACGAGGTCGAATCGCCATGGTAACTGGCTGCTGGTGAAGCAAATCCTCGTCTCGCCAAATTGCTAGGGGCTTGCGCGATCGCGACGGTGCTGGTCTTGGTGACGAAGATAGGGTCGACAACGATCACAGTCTCGACAAGCGTGGAGACGACGACCTGCGTCTCGCTTGGTACCTCGATGAAGGATGTTCTCGTGAGTGTGACGGTAGAGAGCGACAGCGACGGCTGGCTCGAGGGTCTGCGAAAAATGGTTAGCGACTCGAATTTGGCCGCGATAGGGAGGGGGCTTCTTGCGTCGAATTCTGCCTGGCCCAGAGATGCATCATTTCCTTGCCATCGTGCCGGGAGCGCGATCCGTCCGACTCCAAACTCTTTGCTGCCACTTTCTCGCCAGTCTGAAGATGATCCGCGATCTCGATGCTCGCCTGTCGCGACGCCCGCGGTGTCTCCGCATCAATCAGGAGCGAAGAAATCGATGTTCCGAGAGCAGGAGCGCCATCGCGAACCTGAGAAGCGACGGCTGCGGCCAAAGCCAAGCAAAAGGCAAGCAAGATCCGAATTTGCAGCATGGTTACTGATTTTGTCGCAAGTTGCTAGATCCTTCCCATTTTTGGTTTTGCGAAAGTTTGAAAGGAAGGTGAAATGGATTAGAAAAGAAAGTACGCCGTTTGCCCTTGCAAAAGGCAGGAAAGAAAAGAATGACGATGAGGCAAACGGTGGAAGCAAGCTTCCTTGGACGGGAGGACTGAGTGAAAGAATCGAGCAGCTGAAGGGCGTGTCGGAAAGGGAAGGCGCATTGAGATACACGATGCTCCGAATCGAGTCGCCACCACTTGGTGCAACACGAAAAGTGGTGGTTTGAGAAGGAAGCAGACTTTTGCCGGTCTCCCGCAGCTGATTGAGGCAATGCATCTCGTCCAGCCGTCAATAGCTTCAGGTCAAGACAAGATCCGGCATGGCTTGCATGGGGTCTGTATCGGAGAATTAAGTCTCAAGTCAACCGTCTGAGGTGCGCGGGAGAGCCTCCTTGTCATCCCGGGACGGCATGGGGCCGGCGACTGGCGTCCCGATTGCAAGGTGTTCATCTCAACACACAAGTATAACAGAGCGAAGTTGCATTGATATATCTGCCGATCTAAGAAGGCGCATCAGTTACGGAACTTGTTACGGACCCATCGAACCTTGGCCAAATCGCCCCAGCCTTACGAGCCCGGCACGGCACGGCACGGGACGAATGAGCCCCGCCTCAGATCGGCCGCACCTCATCACCACAGCCGGGAAGCACGAAGACGGGCGAGGAAGACAAGAAAGGCGAGGAAGACGACAACGACGATGATGAAGACGGCCAAGAACTAGGAGGGCGAAGACGAGAAGGACGACAACCACGGAAGTTGGTTACGCTTTGGTGATCTCTTGCCGCGACGAGAGACATTCAGGAGGCGGAAGGAAGGAAGAAAGAAATGATGCACAGACCGTCTTATCGGGATCCATCCCGGGTACCCCATCCCTGCTCATGTATTACGTAAGATTCTTCTTTGCCTGTCGGCCGAGATTCATCTCTGCCATCCATCCACCTCGCCAACCACCGACAAAACCTCAGCCACGGGCGTTGTTCGGCTGGATCACGACTACATCACGACAAAACACGTTTGAAGGTTCCTTAACGAAAGTGTCTTGTCATTACGTTGATCATTACGCTGGGTCATCTGGCCGTCTCGGCCTACGAGGAGGGACCTTCTTGTCCTTCTCCCGGGGTATCTCTGTCGTCAATCTTCCGCCATCCTTTTCGCCCTTGGTGCTCCCACTGTTTCTGTCAACAGTGTATGTGTCGCCACTCAGATCGGACATCGGGCTCATGCGATTCGGGCTCAATGGCGCCTTCTCTGCCATGAATCCGACTCCCCCTCCAACACCGGACCCGAGACTCAACCTCATCTCCTTCAATACGACTCCATCGCCCCTGCCAGACCTAGGAGTGTCAGGCACCTCAAACCGATCATCCTGCGAGTATACCGAAGAGCTTCTCTTTGCCTCCCATGTCGCATCCAACATAGGCCTTCCGTCTCCAGTGAGAGGCCGGCCTCGACTTCTCGGCACCACCCCCAACACCGCAGTCCTCAGACTGAGCGTTGTCGGCGCCATGTGCGATATCGACAACACAGGCACAGGCGGTGCCGGCATCCGCAGCTTGTTCAAGTGACTGGCATAACTCGCGTTCCGGCTCCGCGCAAAAGGCGTGCTGGGCTCCGTCCATGGATAGCCGTGGTAGGTTAAGCTCGTCAAGTCAAAGCTCTCGTTTTCCGTGGCCTCAGGCGACCTTCTCTTCGCCGCACTCATCAGGCCAGGGAAAACCTTGGCCAGCAGCGGACGCAGTGTCGGGGCGCTGGCGCAAATGAGCGCCAGGTCGCACTCCAGGATCGTCATAACGAAGAACGTGAGCGTGTTGGTCACACCCGTGCTGTTGGGCAGGTAGTGCCTGTGCAGGCTGAGCTGAAGACGGACCATGCTCGCTGCAATGACGAAGATGCTCAAACTCAACACCACGGAGAGCGCAATCTTGTCCCTCCGAGGAAGGTCGAGTCTGGCAACGCAGGGGATAACCATGGCGATCAACCACGCGTCAGTAGCGGAATGAAGACTTGCGCTCGAGATCAACAGCTCTGGAAAGCCGAAGCACATCATCGGCCGCCCGAAGAACTGTCCCATCACCGGATGGCATTGGAGGAAGCTCATCAGCAGCATCGGTACGCTGTACATGAGCACAAACACAACTGTTCCCCATGCAAACAGCCGCTCTCGCGGGCGGGAGACAAAGACCCGGAGATAGAATGCCAGGATGGAGAATTTCGTCAGACAGAGGCAGAGTTGGTAGTAAATCAGCCCGAGATATGTGCGCATAATGTATGGGTTGACATCTTCCAGCAGGGACGCCTCTGACGGGGCCGCCAACAGCGACGGCGTCGTGGCGGTGATGCCATAGACGATGCACAGCGCCGTTGAAAAGAGCCACGAGAGGAAGATGAGCGTGTCGTCCAGAAACCATTTGCGAATCACCCATAGCCGCGAGGCAATGCGAGCAAAGATGAAGAGAGTGCATACGACGTGCGGGAGGAGGATCCCAGTCATGAAAACCGGGATGTTGGCATCGTCCTTTTAGAGGTCAGATACGCAAAGACAGAACAAGACGAGAGACTTACGATTTCCTTCAGCACCGACGCTGGGACTCTCGGGTCTGGCGATTTCGGGTACGTGAGGTTCATGCCAATGCCCTCGGCGGAAGCCATCTTGCCGTGTTGGCTCTGCGATCGCAGAGATCGGGGAGATCGGGCGTCTTGTTCGTCTGTTCTGTCGCGCCACCTGAAGAGAACTCACGTCCTCGAACCCATGGAGAATGTGTCAATGGTCATACAACATGAAGCCTGCGCAAACCCCAAATCCGGAAGAGCAGCTCATCGGTTTACATACGAAATCCCATTCCCCCAAAAAGGCAACTCCAATCATGCAAGCCACCCACACCACGCCATCCCGGCACCCGAGAGACCCCTACCCCTCCATCCCATCAGATCTCGCTCCCACGGCCACGTCTACCGCCTGCCGAACTCAACCCAGTCCGCTCCAAGCAACGGGCGCACAAGCTCCTTGCCAGGCAAGAGCGGTACCACCTGCTCGCTGCAGGCTAAACCCCCGCGATCGCGATTGGACGGGCGGTGGTTTCGTCACTGATGGGACGGGACCGTCGGCGCGGCGAGCGTCGACTACTCAACTTGCACGGACGAGGGAGGATGGACTGAACTTGTGGCATTCAGCCCATCTTTTGGCACCGCTCGAGCTTCACGTTCTTGAAGCCCTGCCGTCCGTCTGTCGCTCTCAGCTTGAGGAGCAAACGAGACGACGAGCTGAAACGCCTGGGAAGGAAACGATCAACCCGTCCGCCTCGCCTCACTTCCATCGAGCTTTTTGATAAAGCAGTGGAAGCAATAATGAAACGCGCCTCACCTGTCAAAAAAATCTTTACTTCCTTTCCCCGTACTGTTCTTCGGCGGAAGAAAAGAAATGGGAACCCCGCCCTCTCCAACTCTGACAGCCAACAGCCCGACCAGTCGCAGAACCGTTCTTGGATGCGGGGTGCGGCACGCCACACACATCCGCTCCGTCGCCTCCCCTCCACCCCCACCAACCTGCCCTTCCATTGCGGATCTACTGCGCCAAACGACTCACATGGCCCCAGCTGCAGCGGAATGCCGTCCGGGAGTTGCCCGATCCGGCAGGACAAGTCTGCATCCCGGCGCCGATTGGTGGGCCATTTCTTTCTCGCAGAATGCGCGCGATATCATTGCCGACGTCTATTCGTTGTTGCGGGGCGTATTTGGATTGTCGATTCACGATTGCATTTTGTCTGGGTTGAAGGACACGGCAGACACCCACTCTTTGGTGGCAGTCGCGCGCATTTGGCTGGTTGGGCTTCCTTTTACCCTTTCGCCATGAACAATGCGCCAATGCATGCGTAGGTTGGCCAGCTCAGCAAAGAACGGGGAGGAGGGGACGAGGAACCAGCACCCCCACCACAGCGCAACTGTTCGTGGTTGGCAAGAACAAGTATTTCGCAAAAGGTTTCGGCCCGTCGTTCCCTTGTCTTTCCTCGCCGTACGTTTGTGCGTGGCTCGATTACCTTTAGCAGCTCGCGCCAGCGGCCGATGGCTCCCCGGGAGGCGAGATTGGCCTCCGAATGATGGACGCGCGGAGTGCTGCTGAACGGCACCGCATTGGACGAAGCTTCTTTTGCTGGTCCTCGGGATACTGGGGATCCTGGATGTCTGGGATGAGCTGTTGATATTGGGTTCCCGGCTCGCGCTCTCTTCATATACCCCCATAGGTGGCCATAGGGGTTTCTCTAGCCCAGGCCATCCTGGCCCTCGATTATTCCCCGTGAGAGTCATACGGCAGTCAACAAGGTGCGCCTCCAGGCGGCAAACTGCGGAAGAAAAGTTAGAAGGGAAGAAAGATTGGGTTCCCGGCGTTGGGCGGAGGAAGACCCGTGGGTTGTGGTTGACGTGCGGTGCCATCTGGTGTGGTGGGATGGACGTCGTCTGTGCGACCACGCCGTCGTGTCTGTGGGGAAGGCATGATGTGATTCCTGAAGTATAGATGCGATGGATGATGAAATGCTGGATTTGTGTTTTCTATGCGAAGGTTGCCAAGCGCTTGGAGGCAGTGCTGGCTTGGTCTCTCATGTTTCTGGAGAATTGGCATCGTGATCGCGTTCGCGTGGTAGAGGAGCTGAGCGGCGTCTTGGCCGGAGGCAACATAGTGCGCCTCATCTTGGCATGACCTCTGCGCGGTATCTCCTTAGGACAGGTGTTCTTGGCCTTGTGGCTTGGCCCTAAGGTAAAGTGATGCCTCAGGAACAAGATGGCGGCATGTGCCGTGGTGTGCCGAGGAAAATTGTCAACATGCTTATGACTTCGGTTTCGCTTTATGTATGGCCGGGGCGGACGTGGAAGACGACAATGAAACCTGAGAATCATGTCTCCAAAGTAGCCCAAACCCTTTTCAAACACCACACGAACTTCCAATCAAAGAGTAACATAGTTCAGACGGCAAGGCGATACTGAGGACCCTGAGCCGTCAACCAGTCTTTGTCCCTGCGACGCCATGCGCCCCTCTGGCTTGAGACTTTTCCGGGAGAAATCCGCGTCTTGGAGGCGTCGTCGGATATATCAACTCTACTGGTGGGACGATGATTGGGCAGGTGAGGGCGCCCCGTATTCGCAGACTCTCGCAACACCAAATTGCCGCATGGCTCACCTTTGGCATCATTAATTTATATCCAGCCCTTCTACTTTGCAGTCGTATCTCCACCATGACACAACCCCAGGCTGCCTATGAGGCGAAGCTACTTCTGGTTCTCCAGGGCAAGACGCGAAGTTGTATTGTCCAAGTCTACTCAGTTATCAAGGGGTTTGTTCCCTCCACAAGTGTACCCACGGTCAATGGTGTTCCGTGGTTCGATACTGCCAATCGATTTGAAGTCGGGGATCGAGATTGGCGTAGTAGTCATCCGAATCGGTATTGATTTGGGCAACGTTGAAGCTGTCCCAGCCGGTCATGACTAGGGATTCAGCTGTCGAGATGGTCGCGGAAGAATGTCCCAATACTGTGTTGTCTGCCATCTGGGCCCCTTGGTCTTCTCTTATTCGGTCGTACTTGGCCTTCGTGCGTTGCATGTAGGAGTCGATGCCCACAGTGATGTCCCCGCCTAGCTTCTCCATCGCCAAACGCCCCAGAAACTTCACCGTTGCATCCAAACGAATCTCCATCGGCAATATTGCCGATGCTTGGGCCACCCGTTGCTCCATAGCTGTCATCTGTGCTTCGGTAAATGCTTGAGGTTGTGATCCCGGCCCAGGGGCTGTTTTCGACGGTTTACCTTCCATGTTGATCGCCCATACTCCGGTATAGGTCACGTTCGGGAGGCGAAATTTGTATGCTTTTTGTACCAGTTCAACGATGTCAAGGATCCGTCGATCATTCCGAAACGCTTCGACGATTTCAGTCATCGCCAGCACAGTGTCTCTGAGTTCGTCGTGAGCCTTCCACAGGTCTGTTGTTTGTCCACTGTCAGGCACGGCAACGGCGCGGATTGCTATCGCCCAGAGGACCGACTCTTGCACAACTCGTCCTGGTAATTGCTGGAGCACTGCTCTTTGGATTTGTCTGTAAAACGGCGTGCGACACAACCGAAACGTACTCTTGGTAACGATGACATTTGCGGTATCAGAGAGGTCTGCGAGCATCTCCCAATTGAATATTTTCAAGATGTAGGTGTAAGACGTGATCTTGTCCGTTAGAGCCTGGATCTTAGTCTGAGCTATAAGGTTGTAGTCTTGGATCATCTCATCAGCAGTGAGCTTCTCGTTGCCCGGTTCGTTGCCTGTGAACATCTTGCCTGATCGAGGTCATAAAAGTCCGGGCTCGAATGGGGTTCCAGGTTTCCAAGCGTTCAAGATCCAATGACTTTCAAGAGATGTTTGTCGCGTCGGTTCTCTATATTATGCATGCGGCGAGAAGAGTTGCAGTCGTTCTCGTTTGTTTGCGCAGAAAGCTGATGGTAGCGGTGATGTTGGAGTTGAAAGGCGAGAAGTTGGGGAGAAGCGCTCTTTTTATCTCGATGTTTGTTTTCCTTCTTGGACGCTTCAGGGAAGAGCTACCATTGAAATGGAAAGAAGAGAGTGGTATGACTGAGCTTTGGCAAGCGCGATTCCCCGAGGCAGTATTTTTGCTGGAAGCAAGAGCTTCAACTGCGGAAGCCTCATCCGAGCTGCCCCTCCTTGATCTTGACCCTGAACAACCTCTCAGCGTTCCCATGGGCAATCATGTCCAACTCGCGCTCTCCTACCAGCCCGCTCCCTTTCAACTCCTCCATCCATTTGACCCCGTTCTCGCTCTTCTCAAAAGGGTAATCGACGCTGTACAGCACATGCTCAATAGGCGTATTCCGCAACACACAAGCCAGCGGCGCCATGCCCCAGACCCCGCTCGTGGTAAGCCAATTATTGCCCTCCCAGACCTCCTTCCACGCCCTCCTCCTGGGCCCCCATCTCACCGACAACTTGTCAACACGCTCCATCATGAACGGCAGCATCTCCCCAAAATGCCCAATCACTATCTTCACCCCTGGGACCTCGTCAAACAGCCCCGCAGCAAAGAGTTTGAGCACAGCAAGGCCCGTCTCCTGATGCCACCCAAACCCGCTCGTCCCCAAGCTCTTCGCCGCCCCAAGCTCGAAGTTGCCGTCGTACGCCTCCTGCTGCACCTGCGACGGCCACGTCGGGTGCAGATAGATCGGCACATCCAGATCCGCCGCGACCCTGAAAACCTCCCAGAACTTCTCGGCGTCGTAATGCGTCCCATCGGCGTGTGCATCAACCAGTGCGCCCACAAACCCCAACTCCTTGACGCACCTCCTCAGCTCCGCCGCCGCAGCCGGGGGATTCGCCATCGGCAGCACCGCCAGGCCCACGAAGCGGCGCGGGTGCGCGCGAATGGACTCGGCGAGGGTGTCGTTGGCGAGGACGCTCATCCGCGCTGGGCGGGAGGCGAGGCCCGGCGCGTGGGAGATGGCTTGCAGTGCGATGTGGTTCTTGTCCATGTCGGCGAGGCGGAGCGGGCCGACGTCCGTGAGGCGCGCGGCGATGTCGGGGAGGTGTTTGAGTTGTTCTGCGTAAATGTCGGAGAGCTCGGGGAGAAGGGCTGGGGCGATGAAGTGCTCTTCGAGAGCGATGAGTGGGGGGATGTTTGGGGCCATGGCTGTGAGTCAATTGATATCGAGAAGTTGGCAGTGGTGTGGATGAGGGTTGCCGTTGGGAATTTGGCTAGGTAAGTGAAAGCGAGTGTGGTTGTTTTGATGATGTATTAGCTCCCCGCACTTCCCCAACGCCTCAACGCCTCTTTGAGTTTACTTTGCGGTACTACGTCCGAGACATGCATTCAGATCACGGCACTCGGCAGCAAACCGTCCAACCTTTCATCTAGAGTCTTGCTATCCGGGCGGATACCTCTAGCTAACTGGGCGGATAACTAAATATTATGTTAGGTCTGACAGTTCTTTTAATATGAACAATTTTGTCGTCCCTATTGTCGCTATCGTCCCCGTTGTTATAGTCCCTGTTATGGTCGTCCCTGTCGTCCCTGTCGTCCTCGTTATCGTCTGTGCCTACTTCCCGCCCGGATAGCAAACGCTTCATCTATGTATGAAGTTCGATGGGCGCAAAAACAGTTCGTCATTCAATTCTGAATCTCCTCCCGACTCTCTCTTTCATACTCTCTACTTCCTCCCCTCAATCTCCTTCGCCTTCTCCCTCGCCTTCAAATACCCAGGCTCCCTCTTGATCCTATCGATATACGCAGCCACCAGCGGATTCGCCGCCCGCGCCGAACCACCCTCCCAGGTACCCATCGCGTCGAACGCGCCGAGGTGGTCCGCCGTGGTGAGCCCGAAGCTGAGCAGGATGTCCGCGGCACTAAGCTCCGGGCCGCAGAGGAAGCCGTTGCCGTCGGCCACGCCCGGCGCGGTCTTGAGGTAGGACTCAAGCAGGGCGAGGTTCTTCTGCGCGTTGGGGAAGAGCACGAGGGCCATGACCTTGTTGACGACGAGGGAGGTGATGGGGCGGATGAAGAAGGGGACGTTGTCTGATTTCAGGACTGAGCGATGTTAGTGAGCCACGCGCAATGAGTAGCAAACATATCAAGGAGATGAAGAGGGCGTACTGCTGAAGAGGAGGTACTGCACCAGCGTCGGGAAGAAGGTCCCCTCGACGTAGTGCAGCAGGTACTGGAACCGCGCGTACGCCTCCGTCTCGCCGCCAACCTTGCCCTCCTGGCCGTCCTTCCACTTGCGCGGCACCAGCGACGGCTTGTTCTGGCCGAAGTGGTCGACGAGGTACTGCGTGATGTAGCCGCTCTCGGCGAGCTTGATGGGCTCGCCGCCGTTGGGTGGCGTGATTTCGAGCACGGGCGACTTGCCGAGCGGGTGCACCTGCGTGAGCTCCGGCGGCGCGAGACGGTTCGGCTGCCGGAGGAAGACCTCGGTCGTGTAGCTGAGGTTGAGTTCCTCGAGGAGCCAGAGGATGTTTTGCGCGCGAGAGTCGTTTAGCCTGGGGGTTTGGTTAGTGTGATGGACTGTAATTGAGGGGTGAAGGCGGGGCGAACCAGAAGAGCTTAATCTTGGGCTGTTCGTCGGTCGCCATTGTGAGATTTCGTTTGGTGGACAGTGAGGGTGAGTGAGATCGGCGTCTTGCGTTGTGGATGAAGGTGAGGTTTCGTTGCGCGACGAAGAACTTCGGGAGCTGCGATGAGGGGACGCCATGATAAGCTAGGGGGGCAGTTAACCGAGCGCCACGTGCCGCTAGCATTCCAGCGTTCGCGGCGATGATCATTGTGGGTTTTGGGGGACTTTGGTTGGCTGGAGGGCTGCAGCGGGTTTTTCAGGGCTCCGGGAGAGCATCATGACGTGCGTTGATTTAATAGCAATCGGGTCATCGGCGGAGGGATTCTGACCGCCGGCAGGATCGGGGGACGGGGGTTCTGTGGGCCGTGTGCGGAGCCCGGAATGGGAAAGCTGCGTGGGCTGACTTGCGGGATTGTAAGACGGGCCTAGACAACTCGGGCAAGGTCGTGCTGCAAGGTACGATTTTGTGTACTTCTAACTTCCTCAAGTTGTAAGCGACTGATTGGGGTGGATGAGGATGAGACGTTCATGCAGGTAAGACGGCTTTAAGATTCAGGTCCGGGGATGAAGCATCGCAAAAGGGACTTCTGATTTCCTAAATGGGTCCCGTAAGATGTCCCCGTCGGTCATTCACGGGATATTTTCGTACCCACAACATGGAACGGTTCCTGACACCATTCTCGATGAGAGTAAGATCGGTAGTCGATTGTCCCGGATCATTGTCAACTTTCCCACAACAGCCGAAGTTCCAGACTCACAAGGACGGCTGGTCGGAGGCGTCACCCCCGAACTACAACTTCCTCTTCACCAGCCCCTTCCAAAAATCAAAACTATTCTCATCGCTCTGCAAAGCCCACATCCGCCCCGTCTCGCGCCCGTCCCTGTCAACCTCGATCGCCTTCAACAGGCCCCAGTCGCGCGTGATGCCCACGATCCGCGCCCGCGCGCCGGCCTCCTGCTCCAGCGTCACCGTCTGCCCGGAGTGCAGCCAGTGCCTGTAGTACCGCTCCTCGAGGTCGCGCGAGAAGCCCTCGCGGCGGAACTGTGCGTAGATGGCCTCGAAGCGCGGCAGGATGCGCGCGAGCAGCGTCTCGATGTGGAAGCCGCCGGGCAGGGAGGCCGGCGCGATGGCGTTGAGCGAGGTTGTCGGGCGCGTGTTGGTCGTGTTGATGCCGATGCCGACGACGCATTGGTATGAGCCCTGGAAGTAGCTGCAGGTGGAGAGGATGCCGCCGATCTTGACATAGGAGGGGTCCGAGGGGGAGGAGGCGGGATCGCGGCAGTCTGTGATTGTGGTTAAATACGGCCTTTTTGAGGAGAGAAAGATGTGAGGAGACTTACAGATGTCGTTGGGCCACTTGAGCTTGATTGGGATATCGCCACATCCTACATCATACGTCTGCACGGCCTCAGCGATGGCGATCGCAGAGATGTACTGCAGGAACACGATCGGGTGGGAGGCGGCCAGGTGAGCGGGGTGGTTGATGACCGTTGAGAAGAGCAAGCTTCCAGGCGGCGCGATCCAGACGTTTGTGCCGCGGCCGCGGGCAGCCACGGAGACTGCTGCCGTCAGCGTGAAGCCGGTCGGGAGACAAGACAGGAGCTTGTTGTTTCTGCCAAAGTCAGCACGTCTTCGTATCACATACAAAGAAAAAACCTACTTGTCCATGAGCGTGTTCGTGCTCGTCACAACCTCACCATACAACAACGTATCGCCCCACTCCTCCGCCTCCTTCTCCTTCTCGCGGTAGCCCTTCAAGCTGTTGTAATACAGCCGGTGGTTGAAGCTCGGCGTTTCCTTAACATCCGGCCACGCATCCTCGTGCGGGACGATGACCTTGACCACCTTGTCATAGTCCATCGCCCCGGACGGCAGCGCGTCCCGCAGGTCCTCGACGCTGAACCGCGTCGCCTGCTTCTCGATGCGGAAGACGTCGTGCTCGCCGTGTATGTACTCCTCCCCGTCCCCGGTGCGCGTGATCGCCTCCTCCCAGGAGGCCAGCGTCTCGGCGACCTCGGTGTGGTTTGCCGAGGTCAGGTGCAGGCGGGACAGCACCGGGGGAGCGGACGGGTCGGCGCTGAGGTCGAGGCCGAGCTTGGTGAGACAGGTGCGGAGGAAGGTGATGCGGGCTGCGTCGGCTGCTGCGAGCGTCGCGATGAGGGTTTCGTAGGATGGTATCTTGGGCTGGGGGTGCAGGTTTGCGGCAGCGAATCGAGGTACAGTTAGCTGAGCCATCAAAAAGGGGGCCGAGGGACATACTCGGGATGAGGACCGGTGAGAACGACATGCCCATTCCCAACCTTGGAGTAAATCACCGCAGCCTTCCCATCCCCGCCATCGACATCAATCTCATCCGCATAACTCGCAAGCACCTCAACCCCCGAACACCCCTCCGCATCAACAAACACCCCGCCCCCGTTATAATAGCTCACAACCTCACCCTCAGCCGTACTCAGCCTCACAGCCCGCGCGCCGCTCTCGCTATGGTACGCAAACCCCTTGAACGCGCCGCCGCGGCACGTCCCGGGAAAGAAGCCCAGCTCGCGCGTGCCAATGACCTCGAGCGTCTTGTCGCCGACCTCGAACTCGCACTTGCGCGAGGCGTAGTACCCGCCCGCGCAGAAGCCGAGGTACGACCCGCCCTTGCGGACGAACTCGGCGATGCGCCGGTTGCCGGCGCCGTTAAGCACGCGGCAGTAGCCCAGGTCGCCGCCGCCCGGGATCACGAGCAGCGCGCAGGTCGCCTGCCAGGGCTCCTTGAGCAGCGCGGGCTCCGGGAGCGGGATGACGGCGTAGGTGGGGGAGAGGAGGTGGCGGAGGGTGAGGAGGGCGTGGCGGACTGATTCGAGGGTCGTGCCGGTGCCTGTTGTGGGTGTCAGTTTGAGGACGTGGAATGAGAATTGGGAGGTTGCTTGCCGCTGTAGACCAGCACGTTCAGTTTCCGAGGCGCCATGGTGTAATGTTGGCAGTGGCCGGTGAGATGAGTTGTGAGGGATGAGTGAGTGAGTGAGTGAATAAGCCCCCGTCGTTGGGAGTCAAACGCCGAAAATTTAGGGGCACTGTCCTGAAGTGCTGAACCCCAACAATTCCGCAATGCTAAATTTGACTCTTTTTCCCTTCCTCACATCCGACGAAGTAAAAGCAGCCTGCACTCGTCAATCAGCGCAAACTTCAACTCTCAGAGCGGATATCGAGCAGGAGAAAACAATGTCGAAGCAAGAGAGCGACGCGGCGCAGAAGGCGGCTGCAGACGACGAGCCCGATGACTGGTGCGTATTTCCTTTTTCACCTCGACGGATCTCACCATTCTCCGAGACAATGACCTTCGTGGCGTGAAATCGATGAGGAAAAAAACACATCTCGGAGAAAAATTGTCGACGGCCATCAAAACAAAAACGCAGGGGCTGCGGCTAACGTTGCCATGCAGGGACAAGCGCATCTTCAGCACCGGCTGCGCAGGTAAACGTCCAACCGCATTCTCCGATCCAGCCACGGAACGATCGGCCGGCAATGGCTTGCGCTAACATGCCGTTCAACAGACGAGAACGCGAAACTGACAGACTGCTATTTCGAAAAGAAGGACTGGCGACAATGCACCGCCGAGGTTCGTCCAATTGTCTCCCCTGCCAACCGACGTGATGAGTGAAGCTGACGACGGGGGTCGTCCCAGATGGAGCGGTTCAAGAGCTGTTGGAAGCAGCAGGGGAACGATGCCCGGACAGAAACCAAAGACGCCTGACTTTCGACTCTTCGGCATGAAAGAAGTGTACGATTCGTGTATTATTACTGTACATAACTCCCATCAACAACATCATGATGCCCTCAGAACAAGAGTGGACTGACCGACTGCTCCATGACCGCAACAGTGCCGAGGCGTCGCTCACACGGTCCCCATTTAAGCGGTGGCCCAAGCTCCAGTCCACGGCACGGCGTTCCTCCGCCCCGGCCAAATTTCAATCTCTCAATCACCATCCGCCCGCCGCCGCCGCCCATTCACGATATCACCATCGACAGCGCGCAATCACCCATTTGCGCCGCCTGTTCCGTCCACCACTTTTCACCGCTCTCCTTTTCCTGATTTATTTGCAAAAAGCGCACGAATCCCATAATGATCCCCGCCATGGCTTCCCAGCAAGCCCTCCGCCCGCTCCTGCGCCTCACCCGCCCCGCCACCCAAATCGCCAGAATCACCTCCACAACACGCACAAAAGCAGCCGCCGCCGCAACAGCAACAGCCCCCAAACCCGCCCCAAAGCCCGCCGTCTCCCGCGCCGCAACGCCGATAGTGAAGAAGCCATACACCAAACCCGCGCCCAAGCCCCCATCACCACCCCCGCCTCCGCCACCAGCAGCGACCCCCGAAGCCGACGCCGCCATCGGCCCCTCGCTCTCCTCCTCCACACCGCTACCCACCGCTCCCTTCGATAACGGCACCAGTAACGGCAACGGGAGCGGAAGCGAGGACGGCAACGGCAACGGCGTCGTCGACTGGACGAGGTCATACTATGGCCTCGGCACCGCGCGCTTCCCCAAGGAGGTCGTCGACATCCTGCTGCAGCCCGTCAACCCCGCCGACGTCGAGGTCAAGCCCGACGGCATCATCTACCTGCCCGAGATCAAGTACCGCCGCATCCTGAACCAGGCGTTCGGCCCCGGCGGCTGGGGCCTGGTGCCCAAGGGGGAGGTCGTCGTCGGCGAGAGGATCGTGACGAGGGAGTATGCGCTCATCGCCGAGGGAAGGTACGTGAACCTAATATCTCCTCGCTTCTCTTCTTCTCTCCGGGAATGAGACAGAGCAGCAAGACTAACTCCACCATCACACAGATTCATCTCCCAGGCACAAGGCGAAAACGGCTACTTCAACGTCGAGAACCTCCCCTCCGCCGTCGAGGGCTGCAAATCCAATGCCCTGATGCGCTGCTGCAAGGACCTGGGTATCGCATCCGACCTGTGGGACCCCGTCTTCATCCGCGCCTTCAAGAAGGAGTACGCCCTCGAGGTGTGGTGCGAGCACGTCACCACGGGCAAGAAGAAGCTCGTCTGGACCCGCAAGGATGTGCCGATTGCGTATCCGTTCAAGAAGACGCAGTAATTAACCGAAAAACATGGAAAGAAAACAAAATGCAAGGGGTGGTGGAGTGTATAGAGCCACGAGGAATAAAACAATGTACGATTGGATGGGAATCTCTCCTGTATAAATAGACCAGATCATATGGCATGGGAAACGCGCATAGACGCATAGGCATTTTACGTAGCGACAACAGCAGCTTGCCTTGATGAAAGACTTCATATCGGTTCGTGAGAAGGGGACATCGACTGTTAGCGATGAGCCCCGTCTATTCAGCCCTGAACAAGAGGGGATTGAGGGGAGCGCAGTGCTTTCTGGTCCCCGAAGACGTCTTACAAGTCTGTCCATCCGATGCTCCGCCCGGCCGAATCTAGCAAAATCAGACGTGAAACCCACAAAACTCCGTAGCCCAGTTCAATCAAAAGAGAAGCGAGACACTACTTCTGCACGCCAGAGCTTGACCCACCGTCGGGATTCTCAGCCGTCGGCGTGGAGCCCCATCCGAACGGCATCCACGACGATCCCCCGCCCTGTCTCCGCCTCACGGTCCCTTCGCCGTCTTGGTCCTCGGCCCCGCTCTCAGCATCAATCTTTTCAAAGTCGGTCTCGCTGCGCGACTTGCTCAGCCCGCTATGCGCGCTCATTGGCCTCTGCGTAGACTCGTCGTCGTCTGCCCCGTCCAGCTGCATGCTTCCCGCCCTGCCAGGCACCTGACCCTCGGTGACGGCAGCCTCACGCTCCAGAACTTTGAGGAGGAATGCCAGGCGCTCGCGCTGCGCGGCGATGAAGCTCGTGCGCTCGCCGCCCTGCAGCTCCGGCGGGATGAGGTTGCCAGACTTGGAGAGGTCTTGGTGCGGGTGGCCGGTCACGCCGCCACCGGTGGCAGCCGAAACGGCGCCGGCGAGGAGGTTGTAGAAGTCGGTGCCGGTGTTACCGGCGGGTGCCCAGCGCGCGGCAGGGACGCTAAACCGGGCAAGCAGCGACTGGGTGTAGGACTGAGAAGCCGGGGGCGGGGTAGCAGCGGGTTCAGGCTCGCCTGGGGGCAGGCCGAGAACATTGGTCTTGATGAGCTCAATGGCACGCTTGAGGTAGGCGATGCCAGCGGCCTTGAGGCGGTCGTGGGCTTCCGAGATGAATTCTTCGATTTGGGCTTCGTTGTCTTGGAGGAATGGGTGGACGTGGGTCTGGTAGATGATGCGGGCGCCCTGGGTCTGGGGGAGGACGAGGTAGAGGAGGAAGAACAGGCGGATGTAGGCGTAGAAGGGGATCCTAGTAGTGTCAGTCGTTGCGATTGCAAAGGAGAGGGCAGTTGCGACATACCAGACGAGAATCCATTCAGTCCAGGACTCGACGAGGAGCGCGCAGGCGAGTACGACCCAGTACATGAGCCATGGCGTCAGTTGGGCGGGGTCGGAGGTCTTGAGGGCCTTGTAAGAGGCGAAGAGGGGGAAGAGGAAGGATGCGATGGAACTACGATGCGGTGTCGCGAAGTCAGTGAGTAGTCCGGAATCGGCGGAGGCTTCCCCCAGAAAGAAGTATGGGGGAGAGCATTGGGGAGAACGGGATCGGAGGGGCGGCAGAGTGCCCCGCGCGGGCTGTACTCACGATAAGAGATGGGCGAATATGTCGAACATGGTTGCGCTTCGGGTGGGAGTATCGATAAGGGAAGCAGCAGGTAGGGAAAAGGTCGAGAAGGTGTGTGAGAGAGAAAGAGATGTTGTATCAGCGAAGAAGAGATGGATGGCGGCAGCCTTGCACACGGATCGGTCAGCGCACGCGCAGCGGCAGCGGGAACCTGATGGAAGAAGCTCAGCAGGGCAGCACAGCCGACGTCAGGCGAGGGATTGCGCAGACGGGATGGCCTGGCCGGACCGAGTCGAGGTGAAGGTTCAAGTAAGAGTCGGGGGGCCTGCGTTCGAAGGGTTCCAGATCCCACGTCCCAGATGATCCCGTCAGGGCGCTGTGTAAGACGGAAAGTCGGTCTTAAGGTGAGGCAGGCGGAATAGCACTTGTACAACGGCGACCACTAGAGGTGGGAGGAAGTGCAGATGCAAGCAGCCGGTGCAGGTGTAGGCGCAGTAGTAGCAGTAGTAGCAGCAGCAGCAGCAGCAACAGCCAGTGTCGGCGCTCGGAGGACGAGGGAGGTGAGGTGAATGACAGGGTGGGGAATGGGGGTCCTGAGCACGCGGACAGAGCAGGTCACGGTGCAGGCACTTTCTCTCCAGGTCAAGTGAGCTCTCACCTTGGCGGATGCAGCGGGGCGAGCTGAGGAGACACTCGTGGCGGGGACACTGGAGGGGGGAGGGGGGGCGCACCGGGGATCGTTTTGGGGGCGCACCTTACCCGCTAGAAGCCGCGCACTTGCGGTTGATCGGAGGGGCGTCGCAACGAGGAAGGGAGGGGCCTGGATGAGATCCTAGTGCGTGCCTGCTGCACCTGGATTGGCCGACGTCATTGAGGGGCGTCCGATAAGCCCGATAAGGATCACTTAAGCAATGCTGAAACCGGACCTGGCAGGGACGACTCGACAACTCATGTTTTCATCTCATCTCGGTCCGTGGGCTGTTGCAGGGCTCACCGAGGCACGATGCTGTCTTTAATACCACGAGAGACCCCTTAATGAACACCTAGTCTTTGGCAAAAGATATATATGTGGCAACGCTAAGGTTCGTGCCTGAGTCTGCCAGAGAAACAAACACCTGTCTTTGGTTGACGGTTGCCTGGACCAGCCAGAACTGCGAGTACGCGTCCATTGACGAAGTCAAATGCCCATCTTACCCGACAGGAACCATGTTTTACCCCCAGGTCTCCCCCGTATCCAAGCGGCATGTGATGCTGTTAGCGCCTGTCGGTCCCGCACCCTGGCCAGGGCCCCAACTTACCCCTCCGGAATGCCCCTTTCAGACATGCCACTGAGGCCGTCAAAGAAATTTTCGGATAGATGTAGCCAACGAACTGTTGAGAGGAAACTGAAAGTTCAGGCTACAGTCTGTGTAAACTCATCTTTTATCCTAGGCAGGCAACAAGAACACGTTGAACAGCCACGTAGGCTTACCAATAGGCAGCACATGATTCTGTAAAGAACAACATGGCTCTACTAAATATGAATCGTGTCTTGAAAGAGCAGAAAACTCTCCCGTCGTTTCTCAGCTTCAGTCTTATTCGCATTCCGACAACTCTATCCCTCAAGTGCAGCCCGCATCAAATCTTATCACAGACTTGCCCTACAGCAAAAGGCATTCCTGGAGCAACTAGAAAGAGCAGGTCAGCTGCGAGTCCCCGGCTGAAGTTATTCTCATTCGTCATGACATCACAGTAGGGAGTTGCATTAAGGTTTAGTCTTTTACTGCCATAGGCAAAACTCAATTCTCTTCTGGCAATAAGACGCCTTTTTGTGTCCAGGTACAGACTGCGCCATAGCCCGTCTATGTATGTGTTGAATCAGGTTGAGTTCTGAACTCTCGTCTAAGTGTCTAATAACACCACTCTATCCGTTGAATAGAATACCTCGCAAATTACAAAGTCCCTTCTCCATGTACAATTTTCGTCCAAGCTTCAATAGACTAATCATGCGCTTCGACGTTTTCGATGGCAGTCTTGTTCAACCCAGGCCAGTGCTTCTTACCCCAAGTGTACCAGAAGCTCACCGCACCAACAACAACGACTACATACACCGGACCGGCGTAGTTCATCTCCGTACCCGTTACGGGGACGGTCTGCGGGAACGGCAGCCAGATGCTCAGGTACATCGACCAAAGCAGCGCGTAAATGTTGATCGGCGTGCCCCAGCCCTTTGGCAACGACCATCCTCCGTACTGCACCTCGTACTCCGGCCCGTGACCGATACGTCCCGTCATCCTGGCATGAAGCATGCAGGATATGGCTATGATGTACGAACTGTACAGACCCAGAGACGACAGAGCCGTGAACGCCGAGAAGATGGTGGCCGTGGCGTTGTTGCCAACCGTAAACAGCGATAGCAGGGTGACGATGACACAGGGCAGCCAGACAGACCTGACCGGGACCCGGTACTTGGGATGGATCTTGGCAAAGTACCGCGGCAGCCCTCCATCTCGAGCCCACGCCCACGCAATTCTCGACACCGATGCCAGCGAAGCAGCAACCACGCAGAACGTGATAATCAACAACCCGCACACCATCGCCGTCCCCGCCTTTGCGCCAGCCGCGTTGAACAGCAGCGGGATGATGGGATAATCAGACGCCAAAACCTCATCCGGCTCGCCCATCGCAAACAAAATCGCCAAGATGATCCCATACGACATGATCCCATTCAGCACAATCGTCCACAGCATCGCCCTCGGCACAGCCTGCTTCGCCCGCCGGACCTCCTCCGACATGTGCACCACGCCATCGAACCCGATGAACCCCCACGCCGGCACCAGCATGCCAATGTTCCACGACACGAACCCGTTCGTCCAGCCGGAGCTGACGGTGCGCTCGAAGAAGACGAAGTCGGCGCTCGCGCGCGGCGCGAGGGCGAGCAGCACGACGACGATGACGACCCAGAGCACGACGTGCAGCACGCCTGCGAGCAGCTCCATCCACGGGATCGTGCGGAAGGCGTACATGTTGATGAGCCCGCACGCGACGAGCTGCGCGACGATGACGAGCGTCAGGTGCCACGGCTGGAAGGAGTAGGACGGGTAGTTGGTGACGACGAGGCCCATGATGATGTTGGCTTCCGAGGCGGCCGAGCCGGCGAGCGCGGAGACCCAGGCGAACCAGGTGACCCAGCCTTGCATCCACTGACAGCAGTAAGAATCATGTCAGCGTTATCTTTCTGCTTTGGTTTGGACACTTGGATGAGGCTTACCGTGATGAACCTGCGGTGCTTCTCGGGAGCGAGGAAATGAGTCCAGTGATACTGTGCTCCAGCAATCGGCTGTATGGTTGCGAGTTCCGCCATCGAGAGTGCCTGGGCCATCGCTCCCACGACAACGAGAATGATGCCCCAAGCAAGTGTCTGCGGTCCGCCGTTGTAAAAGGTTGCGCCCATGTCCATCGCCATAACTTCCCATGACGACATGAAAATAAGGGCGAACGCCAAAAGTTGCCAGAATGAGAATAGTCTCTGCGTGCGATGTCAGACTCTAGAGAACCATACATCCACTCGCGCTTCATATCGAATTGGAGTTTGTTACTTACCCTGAGCGATGAACCGACATTGTCATCGACCGGCGCATGGGCGCTACCACTCGTCTTCTCAGAAGAGCTAGTAGTGTTCACCGCAGCGTACTCGCCTTTGGGCTGCTGCATCTCGATAAAGTCCGCTTGTGCCATATTGTCGACTCTCACGAAGACACGTCAACTTACAATTACCACACAAAGCTTTGAAGACAACGGAGGAAATCCTGTCAAGAGGGGAAACCGCTGCCTAGAAAAGTCTTCGGTAACACGACCGGGTCATGAACAATGCCAAGACGACTAGACGATCTGGCCGCTGCACCTCTATCGCGCCAATCCGCCTTGAGATGCTCGGTACGTGGTGCGATGTGCGATGCGACCCTGAGACACATCGGCCCCAGTGCCGTGCAGGGCAATGTCCAGCTTCTCATTGGGTGTGCTGGGCGGGAAAACGCGAGATAGAGAGGAACTACGAGACCCCCAGCCATCTTGATGAATTGCAATGGCCGCTAGCAGGGGAAGCGATCTGTTTTTTTCGCCACTGATCGTTGCAGAAAAAGAAAGTTCTGCTGCAAGTCCGAGGTCGCGAATTGCGTCGCTGCTTTTTATTGGGTCGCTCGCTTGAACAAGGGGGAACACAAATTGAACATCTTGTCTTGCCGTGGTGGGCTTCCTCAACTTCATGGACGAGGCATGCTGTAGATACCTGCGAGAAGACAATGGAGTGATGGAAATGATGCAAAAACAATTGTGTTAAGTAGTTCCGTAAGCCCATGTTGGTCACGCTTTTGGACGTAGTTGTCTATTACACGGCTGGAGGAAATCTTGACCAGGATACTGCGCCTTGTCCGCATTCGCTGATTGGTTACAAGTGCCATTTTATTTCCTCAATATATGAAACAGACTTACGGCTTGCTCTCATACTTCTTGTCCTAAAGCAGGACTGTTACAGGCACGGTTCCAATGTCTTCCGACACACTCTCACGGGACAAGGAATGGGCTAGGCACATGGGAAGGAGCTCTTCAGTCTGCACTCTATCGTAGCGGCCTTTTTGCTGTTAGCCATTCAACTGGATCTAATTTCAGTTACCTGGCATTGATCGTTTCTTTGAAAAGGAAATTACACTTGCAAACCACACTTGTGACTTACGGTGAAGTGAACACCGCCTTCCAAACATTTCTGAACATTCAAGGTTTTCTTGAGGTATGTTTTCAGCTCGAGACTCCGCAAGGAACATTTGTGATACTAATCGATCCCAGCCTTAGGATGTTAGTCGTCCCGCAACGAGCAATATTTAAAATGGTGAGATCCAAAAGGTTCCTCCGGTCTAAGAGTCTTACTAGCTGTCTTGCTTTCATCTACATCGCCCGGTATTTCATCATGTGTTTAAACTCCACTTGTTCCAGCAACACAGTGACTAATTGGCCGCAGGTATTTTTCAGCTTCAGCACGAGTAGCATCCCTCAAAATTTCAGTATCTCCAACAGCATGATGTTCTCAACTATCTTGGCCCGCCAGCTATACAACCCACGCTGCTTCTTTCAAATGCGGATCCAAAAGCCCCTTGAAAGAAGATATATCCAAGCAGGCCTCATCGCTTGCTCCACTCCAGCAAGCCCTAGCATGATGGGCCCATTCCACTGCGGGCCCGTCAACGCTTCCAAGGAAGCACAAAAACATTCGCTCAGATCGTCTAGTTGGTTAGGATGATACGTTGTGGTCTTCTTCACACAGCGCTCCGTGTTGACGGCGGTTCGAATCCGCCTCTGAGCAATGATTAGATCGTGAGATCTTAGCCTTTTGCTTTTGGTCGTCCTGGATTGTAAGTTTGCGGTACATTTTGTGGGGCGCGCCTGGGGAGGTTGAAGAAGTTGTGATTCCATCTTCGTTTGTTTTTAAAATCTGGAACCAAACATTTCATCAAACGCTTAATAGACAGCCCATCAAAGTTGTGTACATGATAGGTCCAAGAAATTAAATAGAAGCATTCTTCCTGGGAGTTGATGTTTTGTCCTTAATAATCGCAAAGCATGTAGCATTTAAGTTCACGTCACTGTTTCTGAATAACAGGAGGTTTTTCCCGTCATAGTGCCATCCCATCCTCTACCCCTGAATCAACCAGTAGAAGAGTATCTTGATCCACCAAGGTGAGTGGCTTTCTTGTACGGCAATTCACAAGGTGTACAGCCGATGACCCGCTATACGAGCTTATGGAGGATAAGTCAAAAGGGGGGGAAAGGCACGTACCTCTTTTTCTTCCTACTGCTTTTGATTTCTTTCCTTCTCTCATTTTGACCTGCTATGCAGACAAATCTGTAGCCGAGACGACTTCCAATGGACGAGACAACCTTAACAATCCTGGCAGACGCTGGGTATGATATTTACAGCTGGGTTTTTGACATAGACCCTTCTCGAGACTGCGATAAGCCGCTGTTTCGTTCTATCGGTGAGCGATGCTTCACGATTCAAACGACTTATCTGCACATTCCCCCGCGTCTGGGCTTCTTTTCGCCGGGACCCAGTCGCTTACAAGGGATGGAAGCCTGCTTTCTCGCAAAGTTAGCCAGCTTCTATCTCATTTTCTACCCGTTTCTCGGCATGATGGGTCTTCTAGGGTTGTTGCCTTACTCCTTCATGCGGAAGGCTGCGCTCTTGCCTCCAGCAATGACTGTTCTTGCCTGGATCATGATGTGTATAGTAAGTCGCCACGATTTGTCGCTCTAATCCTGCTAACATCCGATTTCCAACAGACTCGCTACCTCGCACCGGCTTCTTTGCGACACGATGGACCCCCTCAAGGCCGCTGACGCTTGGCAAGGGTCTTCACATATTTCTTCAAAACGTGAAATGGCTCGTGTGATGCTTCTCGGTATCATTTCTCGGGTCTGGCAACTCTCGGCGGTGGCGGACGATGCGTCTGTGTCCATTCCGGCCCACTTCGTCCCGCCAGCAACAGACAGGTTCATGGCCGGTCGATTCCTACCTCTATTTGTTGTCACAGCGGATGAGGATTGATCTGGAGCTACCTTAAATGGGCTCTGCGGGGCTCTCTCCTGCCAAAACTGACTCTCTCCTGCAGTTGGAAGCTGCGGCACCCATTGCGTTGTGCTTGAGAAGGGCCGTCCTCCCCGCCCTGAACTAAACCAGAGCCAATCTTTACTTGAGACGTTCCCAAGGCCTTGACCTGCATAAACTCTCGAGTGTCTAAATTAACGTTCGTTTTCTTCTCCCTTTCTGCTTCGCTGAGAGCGCTTCGCTTCGCTGAGAGCACTTCACATCCACATGCCGCCTGCAATGGATTCTCGGTTGTTCAAAACGCTAAAGAGGTTTGAAGAATCCAAGATCACCATTGTGGAATGGGAGACACCTATACTCATCCGTTTGGCCTATCCGCTTGTGACTCGAACGGTAAGCCACCAATATCCCGACCTACTCAAGAACCTTTCACTGACTACAAGACTCGATTTACCTGGTACCTGATGACCAGATCCAGCTAACGAACAACATCGCTGTAGCCAGTGGCTTACATCTCACTGAAGACGACGACTTTCCCAAACTGTGCCTTACCGAGCACGCGAAGCAAGGCACTGGCTATGCATACGGTAACCCAGAAAGTCGATTCATCCTCGCAACGCTCTCCTGGACCGGCATTGAACGAGACGAGCTGTCTGTCGTCGCATTAGCTGATGAGTCGCTTCCCTGCACCATTTGGACAGTGCCTTTGCCTTCGTTTTCCGCCGCCTGCCTACGCATCATCATGCAAGAGAGCATAGTCAGCCGGGTTTGAATGATCGCAAACGCAGATCTATCGGGTGTCATTGCTTATAGCATGTTTGACATGATACACGAGGGAAGATATATGAGGACTCCAGAAGATGATCCGGATGACGACCACGATGGAGCTGTTCCTTTCCCGGATGATAAAGCATGGGATGAAAAGGATGCTTTGGAGATGAGGGATGCTCTTTGCAAGATCAGAGGTTTGCACTTCAAGAGGAAGGATGAATGGCTTAGAGATATGTTGATTGAGCTGGTTGATATCAGGCAGCCTGCGATGCGAGACATTGCCCAGCAGAGAGATACAAGGCTGCTAGCACAACGGAGACGGAATTTGGCCAGGCTTGAAACTCAAAGATTGGTTGAAGGATGTATCACAAAGTCCTTCCCATGTCATCTGGAACCAAACCAACCATTACTTCTGTTCCGGAGAAAAGTTTTGGCCGTCGAACGTCTTTGTTCTTTGCCTTTCTACCCTTGCCTATGTTCCGGAACGGCTTTGGCAAAGGCAAGCGAAGGATGATCTCCGCGTCGCATGCTACGCAGAACATATAACCTCAATCCATCAATGAGTAGAACACAAGGTCTGCATTCTGTAATGACCTCTGATCGGTCCAAACCCCTCACCTCGGCGGTTGTCTTCTCTTATAGTACAGTATTAACACATGCGCAACCCTTTTTTTATCGTCTAACCATGCCAATGCAGGCGGTGCCACGCCACAAATCCACCCTGCCCAAAACGCCATGCCATGCGGAGTCGAGTGAAGTTGTTCCAATATAGTTCCCTGATCCAGGAGGGCCCTCTCAAGCCTTGTCGCGAAAAAAAACTCTCAGCCCTCCCGGCCTCATTCCATCGTCGATCGTCCCTCCCCAGAACCGAGGCAAAACCCCCAGGTTCAACCCCCCAACCGCTCACCGGTCCTTGTAAATCTTGGGCTTAAACCCCTCCTTCACCTCGGCCTCGGCCTCCTCCTTCTCCACCAGCGGCCCAATCTCGCTCTCCAGCCTCTCCCGCGCGCGCAGGATCTTGCTCTGCAGGTAGAAGCTGCCGCCCTTCTTCGGGTCGTTGGCGTCGAAGAGCCGCTTGAAGCGCTCCATGACCTCGCCCGCGTTGTTCGCGCCCTCCTTGGGCGCGTCGACGTTGAGGATCTTGCACGCCTCGTCGAGCGTCATGCCGCCCGCGCCGCTCGCCTTGGCCGCCACGCCGCCGCCGTTGCCGTTCTTGGCCTGCGCGCGCGCGTACTCGGACGAGGCCTGCGCCTGCTTGTAGGCCGCGGCGAAGGAGCGGCCGACGATGCGGGTGCCGACGAAGAGGACTTGGGTCACGAGGCGGTAGGCCTGATTGCAAGCAAGACTTGTTAGCACCTTGGTACAGCTTCTGCGATGTTTTGGAGCGGTGTTTCTGGGGGTTCCGGCGGGTTCGGGGTGGAGGCGGAAGATGCGGTGGCGCATCGGAGGGGAGGGGGCGGCAAATGGAGACTCACCATGTTGATGTATTAGTCGCAGCAGGTTCTGCGGTGGAAATCGTAGATTGAAGATGTTGTAGAGAATCGGAATGTCAAATCGCGCACGGTTCAGCGAGTGCGGATGTGGTGCGTTCGGACGGGCAGTCGTCGCGAGGCAGAGCTGCTGGGCGTGGGGGTTTGGCGGCGTCGCTGATGCCAGAAAAATCCATCACGATATGGAAATTGCCGACGAGAAATTCCGAGCTCTCCGGGTGCGGGTTTCGCCGTTCCGAGCCTTTTTTTTTTTTTTTTTTTTTTTTTTTTTTTTTTTTTTTTTTTTTTTTTTTTTTTTTTTTTTTTTCTTTTTTTTTTTTTTGTGCTTGGCTCTTCACAATTCTGCACAACTGCGGCGATTTCTCGCCAGCTGGTGCCAGCAGGCGGGAACGCCCTCGGCCAAGATGGGTGGCCCTGGTGGATAAACATGATTCTGTAATTTGAGTTTGCGACCATCACCAAAATGCTCCGCTGCGCTCGTGCCCCTTTTCTACGATAACGGGCTTGATATCGCCCTGATGAGCTTATTCTCACTTCATGTCAGCTGCTGCTGTCGATACGTAATAAGTCAGCCGAGGAACTTTGGCACGCAAATGAACGCATGGTCCCATGCCGAGCTCCGGGAAGTTGAACACGAATGCCAGTCTCTTGGCCATCGACTACCCATGCGCTCAGCTCAATATACGGCAAAATTCTGTGACTAAGGCTACCGGCTTTGATGGCAAACTACGATTCATGCACAGTGGCAATCGTACCACTTCAACCAGCACTGATGCGACTGACTTTCAGAGAGTATGTACCGGTGGATTTATGTACTCTGCACAACGGCAGTCTAGCTAAGTATTTACAGCAAAATAAGTATGTGCAGAAGAGAACTGTTCTAAAGCACCGCGCCAATGTTCACGGTGACCGAGGACAAGGATCTAAGACCAGGTGGTGGTAGCACCGATAGCAGCGCCGGAGGTGGGAATCAAGAAGTTGCTCGCGGCAATCTTGCCGTTCGCCTGGCGCGCGCCCTTGACGAGGCTGACGTCGACGCTCTTGAAGCTGGCGTCGGACCACGTCGCGCTGCCGTCCCAGGAGTTGCCGCTGCTGGTCGTCCCGCTGACGAGCGACGTCTGTCCGCTCTTGGCCGTCGTCTTGGAGTTGCCGCTCGCGACGTTGCTCTTGAGCGTCGACTTGGTCGTGATGGTCTGGAAGCCGACCTCGCCGTTGTTCCACGCCGTGTTGCGCGAGAACTGGAAGTTGCCTGGGTTTTTGTTGTCCGTGAAGCCCTTGGCCGCGTTCTGGAAGGCGATGCAGTTGGTGATGACGTGGTCCGCCGAGCCAATGTCCGCCGCGTCGCCGCCGCCCAGCTTGAAGCCGTTGCCGTCGCCCTGGAAGTCGGTGAAGCCCCAGCGGTTGACGCCGTTGCCCCAGGAGAGGGTGTCCATGATCGTGACGGGGGACTTAAACTCCCTGTCGTGCCATGTTAGTCGTGCCAGGAAGGTATCAGAGGAGGCTTTGTCTTACCAGAGATCGAGACCGTCATCGACATTCTCCCAGAGACGAGCACCCTTGAGGATGTTGCCCGTACCTGAGCCCTCCTTGCAGGCGAAGCCGTCGGCGCTCTCGCCGTTCTTGCGGGGGTCGCGGTTGCGGTAGGAGTCGAGGTAAACGACCTGGTTGTTGCTCAGGGAGCCCTGCATCTGGAAGCCGGTCTCGTAGTTGTCGTGAGTGACGATGCGCTCAAAGTAGTTGTTGGAGCCGTCGCGGAGGTACACGCCGTACGGGCCGTTGATGATGGTCAACTTGTAGAACTTCCAGTAGTTGGCCTTCTCGATGTGCAGCACGCCGCGGTCGGCGTTGGCGAGGGAGGCGTCCAGCGCGGCGGGTGTGCCGGGAAGAGCCTCGCCATCAAGGATCACGGCCTCGTCGTTGTACGCCGTCATGGTGTAAGGCTTTGCGGATGTACCGCTCTTGGCGATCTTGATGTTGGTCGTGGGCGAGTATGTGCCGCCGCGGAGGTAGATGGTGTCACCAGCGACGGCCTTGTCGACGGCGCTCTGGATCGACTTCAGGGGCGCCGCGAGGGTGCCGGCTGCGGAGTCGGAGCCGGTAGGCGAGACATAGATGTCGGCAGCCAACACGACCGGCAAGATGGCCAGAAGGAACTTGTAGAGACCCATGTTTGCTGTGAAAGAGACCAAAGAGGTAGGAGAAGGAGAGACTGCAGCTGTGAGTGACTACTAAGAAGGATCAGCAAACATGCCGTGTTAGCCGGCTGCCATCAAGCTTAAATACAAGGCCTCGGGAAGCCAACAGGGAGGCCCCTTCGTCTTGACAGCTCTCGGCTTGTACCTTAAACCGAGCAAGCTTCATTATCCAGAAGTCAAGGACCCAGGGCAATCAAGGGCCGTTGCCAGTCTATCTGCGGCCACCATTGAAGGACCCCCTGTCTTTGATTTGGGGTTGAAGAACAACATCTCGAGCTCCCGTTGGTGGAAACAAAACCCCTCAACCGTAGGGCACCTCATTGATGGAGTGCTTGGCCGCGCAAGGAAAAAAATCATAGAAGGGCGGATCCATCGACATCTCCGTGGGAGAGAAATCCCGGCAATCGAGAGATTCGAGGAGTGCCCGGGATGGAGGGGTCCCCTGGGTTCGTAAGGCGGAAAAGTCGCGAGGCCTTTACGAAAAAAGACCTTCAACCAGTCGGGCCGTCCCCACGAAGCACAACACGCGCAAATATTGTACTCGCCTGGAGGATCTCACGTCCCCTCCATCTCGGAGAGCATCCGGACACGGACTCGATGGAACGTCGACCAGGGCTTTATTCGCATTAAGCAGGCACGCGATTCAGCAAAGCCGCCGGGCCATGTCGGTCTTTTCGATGGAAACGTGCCCGAAGGTGTTGATTGCATCTTTTATTGCGAGGACGGAGGAGATTGACCGATTGAGGCGAACCGCGAGACTTCTGCGCAGAAGGACCAGGTTCAGATCTCACGATGTGTGTTTGGAAAAGCCGCATTGGGCTGTGGAGGCAGACTCAGTCCAGTGCCGGTATTTGTGTGCAGTGCCGTGGCAGACTCTCTGCTCATTGCAAGGCCCGGCCGGATGGGTAAGAAAGGGGGCCCCATATCCGAGTGCTTGGGGAAGCAGAAAACTGCCGCAGAATCTCGGGAATTGGAATTGCGGGATGCGCTGGGTGGCTTGAGTCCAGACTCCTCCCTGTAACGAGGCACTTGCCTGTTCCAGACGGCGAACCACAGGGCAGAAGGGACGCTAATTCGAACGACCCAGACTGTGGGCGCCCTCTGGTACGAAGGTATTTCGTCTGTTGTCGGTACCAACGTTGGTGACAGGAAAACTGGATAATGTTGTGTGACGTCGACCCTTTCTAGAAACAAAGAAAGGGGGAAACAAGCATCGGCTGTTGAGGTGACACGAGCAGCGTTCATGAGCAGTTCATCTCAAGGTCTCGGCGCATCAGGGGGATGCTGAAAATCGGATGTTCTTCGCGCGAACCCGATTGCTGATTAGATAGCTTTATCGATAACGCCATCCGATAACACTATCGATACGGCCCTAGCTCTGTGCCTGACTAAAGCTGCGCTGTGGCCTAACATACCAGGCACCCACTGGCTCCAGAGCTGGGCCCTACCTGACGTGTGTTGAACCTCCAAAGAAGCTACATCTCCAACACCGACCGCCGCCCCAAGCTCGGGTGTCAAACTGTCCTCTCCACGCAAAAACCGCCCACCACTCCGGCGCGACGAGGCTCTCGAGCCAGCCACCTTTGCGACCACTTCCAAAACCACTGCAAAAACCCTTTCGAAGACGATTTCAACCTGATTCACGAGCACTAAACCCGCACGAGAGCCTCGCGGTACGATATCGACAGGGGGTGGGAAAAGCATCATTATTCGCAACTTGACGACAACATAAACCAAAGACAATGTCAAACTATTATCAACAACCATCCTACGGCCCAGGGCCCGGCCAGGGCGCCCAGAACCTCCAGTTCTACCCCTCCTCCTACTCCCCCGCCCAGGTCTCCGGCCACGCAACCCCACAACAGGCCTCCTACGGCTACGGAGCCCAGCCCTCCGGCTCGCAGTTCGGCGCTGGCGGCGCAGGCGGTTTTGGTGGTGCGGCCGCGTTCGGCGGCGCGGCGGGTGTCTCCGGGCGCATGGGAGAGCAGGGCGGTCTGCGGACGGGCTGGCTCGCGGCCTTCTCGACGGAGGGATACGACGGGGAGCCGCCCCTGCTGGAGGAGCTGGGCGTGAACTTTGGGCATATACAGGCAAAGGTTCGAACCGCTCGCTCTGCGTGTTTGCAATTCCCGAAAATGCTGATGACCTCTTGTAGACACTCGCAGTCCTGAACCCCTTCCGCCGCATCGACCAACACCTAATGGACGACTCAGACCTCGCCGGTCCAATCCTCTTCTTCCTGTAACTACACCTCCCTACAACAATCCCATCCCTGTTCTCATCCGACCAAGCCACCGACCAAGCCAACTAACAAGACTCACCTCGCAGACTATTCGGCACCTTCCTCCTCTTCTCCGGCAAAGTCCACTTCGGCTACATCTACGGCCTCGCCCTCCTCGGCAGCACCTCCCTGCACGTAATCCTCTCCCTCATGACCCCGACCGACGTCCACCCCTCCGCAACCTCCTCCGTCCCAGGCGGCGTCGGCGCCCCCCAATACGGCGGCGCAGGCTACCCCGGCGCCGTCGACTCCCACGACCACCCGGCCGCCGCCGCGCGCACCGGCCACTTCTCCAGCACCCTCACCTTCGCCCGCTCCAGCTCCGTCCTGGGCTACTGCCTGCTGCCCATGGTCGCCACCAGCCTCGTCGGCATCGCCATGCCCATGGACACCCCGCTCGGCATCGTCCTGACCACCATGGCCATCCTGTGGAGCACCTACTCCGCCAGCGGCATGTTCTGCGCCGTCGGCCGGATGAGGGGCATGCGCGGGCTCGTGGCCTACCCGCTCGCGCTCTTCTACGTCGGCTTTGGTATCATGGGCATCTTCAGCTCGAGAGGCAGCGGGGCGCTGATCAAGGCTGCTGCTGGGGTGAAGGCGTGAGTTCAGAAAGGGATGGGGGGCTGCATATACAAAACGAAGGTTGTGGAATGAGGCGCAGATGCGGGAGCGGTGCCTTACAAATCTGGTGGGGATGTTCAAAACGGGCGAAGGAGTCCCTAGGTGTCCAAAAGGAGTCATTGATGGATAGACAGAAGACAATAGCGTGAGGCATGTCAGCCATCAGAGGCTCAGCAGGCGAGACGCTTCTTTCACGTCACTGTACAATAGCATAATCATGTTCAGACGAAGCCAGAATAAAATTTTGATAGTCCAATGCCCTGCCTCCCCCTTCCGGTGCTTGAAAATGCGTCAATGCTGAGTAGCCCTCGTGATACCTTCGAATGATAACAGCGTCGAAGGTGTGGAAAAAGCGGGGCCATCCTAATATTACAATGAGAGACTTTTCTTCAGCCTCGCAAACAAGAGCCAGGCAGTGAGAATTCATCTCCTGCAGGCCAAACAAACGGGGCTTTGATGAACTGAGTCACCCTTGGTATCATGAATTGACTTCCTTGAGGCCGTTCATTATGTTCCCATCCGTTCCATGCCTTGCCGGAGCCCACTGCAGCTCTCATGAGAAGAAATGTCTATAAGCCCGTTCGCCGGACGACCAAAAATCCAAAATATTTCATGCGTTTGCGCAAAAAAAAGACGCTCTTGCCACAGAGGCGAGCAACAAGATATCGGAACCCTGGAAATATGTCCATGACTTGATCCTTGCGTCAAGTCCATCTGTTTCCCCTTCTATTGACGGCCCTCAAACTCATTCATTATGCGTGATCTGTTGGATCTGCAGTCGTCATGCGCTCGTTTCGATACATGCCCCACGGGCGAGGCTTCAGGCGCTCCAGTGCTCAGAAGACGGGCCTGAAGCCTCCGGTAGCTGGCTGGCCGTTCGAGGTGAAGACCATGCCGTTGGTCTTGGGAACATCGGCGACACCGCCAAGAACGGAGTACTGGCCTCCAGCGCCGGCAAAGATAATCTTCTTGTCCTTGACAGCACTATTGTCAATCGTTGTAGGAGTCTCGATGTCATCGGTTGTACCCTGGCCAGTCTGGTAGTTGGCGGAGAAGCCCCATGAGTGAGCAACGCCCTTGGAGTCAACTGCGATGTTGTTGTCAACACCAGCAGCGACGAACACGCAGTTCGCGACATCTGAGACTAGTTAGCAACATTCAACGCATGCAAATGGACTCACGTACCCTCAACGATGGTAGGCTTAGACAGGATGCGAGGGTTTTGGCTCTCATCCTTAATGACGTTCTCGGCATCAAGCTCCTCGATGGGAATGCCAACCTGGTGACCATCAAGACGACCCCAGGTCAGGAGCTGGCCCTTCTCTGTGCAGGCCAAAGAGTGGTGCTCGCCGCCGGCAATGTGCTTAATCTTGTAGTCCTTGAGGGACTCGACAATGGTCGGGCGGAGGATGACAGCATCGTCCTCACCGGCACCGCTGGAGATACCAGTCTCGGCAAAGTTGTTCAGACCCCAGGCCCACACAACACCGTCCTTGTCCATGGCGAAGCTGTGGTAGGATCCGCAAGCAATGCGGTTGATGCGGTTCTTGGGAAGACCCATGCTCTGGGGGACCAGGGAGGCAAGCTTGTTGCGCTCAATGACGCGGCGACCGAGCTGGTTCTGCTGACCGCAACCCCATGCGAGGACGGTGCCCTTGTTATCCAGGGCAAGAATGTGGTTGGAACCGGCAGCGAGAGCTGTGATGTTCTTGAGAGAAGGAATGAACATTGGGGTCATCTGAATGCTGATCTTCTCGGTGAAACCAAGGATACCATCGCTCGACTGCTTTCGGTTAGCATGTTTGCAGTGTTCAAGAGGAGAGGAAACTTACTCTGAAGGTACCCCAGCCATAGACTCTGCCATCCTCAGTCAGCGCAAAGGTGGCGCTGTCACTAGCAACGACCTGGGTGAACTTGGCCTCGGGAGCGAAGTGGGTAGAGTCAACAGCAGTCGGCGTGCTCTCGCGGGGGTTGACACCACTGTCCTCGTCATTCTCCTCATCTTCCTCGTCATCGACATCACGGACGCCGCCCTCCCAGGTGGTCTCGCGACCAAGAGCGCCCTGGTCGTTGACACCCCATGTCAGGATCTTGTTGTCCTTGGTAAGGGCGGCAGCATGCATGCCACCGCAGGCAATCTGAACGACACCGACATCCTTGGCATCGAGGAAGGGGTTCAGGCGGGGACGCTTGACATCAGTAACCTTCTTGGGCTTGTGCTTGCTGCCGAGACCGAGCTCGCCGGAGCTGCCCTCGCCAAAGACGTAGATGTCGAGGATCTGTGTGGGAGCAGAGTTGATCTTGGCGCCAATCTTGTGGGGATGGGGCTTGGGAGCAGCGGTGGCGGTCTTCTTGGTGGCCTTCACGGGCTTGACAACCTCGGTCTCCTCATCGGACTTGGCAGACTCGGTGGCCTGGCTGTCGACCTCGGTGGACTCGGCTTCCTTTGCCTTCTTGGCCGTGGGCTTCTCGTCCTCAGTCTCGTCGTCGCTGACCTTGCGCTTCTTAGCGGCGGGACCAGCCTTCGCCTTGGGTGCAGCGGTCTTCTTGGTATCTTCCTTCTTCGCGGCAGCCTTCTTGGGGGCGGCCTTCTTGGTCTTGGACTCGTCATCCGTCTCAGCAGCCTTCTTTGCGGCAGCAGCGGTCTTCTTGGGCGCAGCAACCTTCTTGGCGGGCTTGGTAGCTTTGGTTGTCTTTGCGTTGCTCAGCTTGCTATCGTCGGCGGACTCAGCGGCGGACTCCTCCTCGGGCTCCTCGTCCTCCTCGAGCTTGCGCTTCTTGGAGGCGGCAGTCGCGCCATTGGTGGCAGCCGCCTTCTTCGCAGCGGGCTTCGCGGCAGGCTTCTCGGTCTTCTTGGCAGCAGCCGCCTTCTTCGTCGCGGCAGTAGTAGTAGCGGCCGTCTTCTTCGTGACGCCGCCCTTGGGCGCGACGCCCTTGTTGGTAGCAGCCTTGGGAGGCATTGTCCGTCAGGTAATATAATCTGTGTTGGGTGTTTCGGAGAAGACGCGTATGAAATGTGTAAAAAACAGGAGGAAACGGGGTAAACAACAGATGGCAATCGCTGGAACGGACGTCTGCGATGCGAATTGACGTGTTTTTATGATGTTCTGGAAACAAAACAGACCAGAATCGGGAGGGGTTGATGTATTGTGCAAAAGTGAAAGAGAAACAAAAAGGTGTTCCGAGGAAGGTGACGCGACCGGAGGAGCAGCTTTGTATTTTCTTGGGCCCAGGAATTCTTGCCAAAAGCAGGGGTGGCGCTTTGTGGCCCAAAGCCGTCCATGGCCTGCGGCGGGTGGGCTCCAGAGTGCTCGGGTGCCCACCACAGGGTCCCAGTGTC
Organism: Colletotrichum sp. COLG25; assembly: GCA_009801095.1. NCBI lineage: Eukaryota > Fungi > Ascomycota > Sordariomycetes > Glomerellales > Glomerellaceae > Colletotrichum > Colletotrichum sp. COLG25. The sequence goes on from VNWT01000023.1 coordinate 4,615,774, forward strand.
CCTGTCCAGTGGTCCGGCGCGGCACCTTCGCAGTGCTTCTGGGCTGTTTTGTGCCGCGGTGGCCCGAGCTCCAGGGCCAATTGCGTCGAACTGCAGAGCTCTTTCCTTGGAGAGCTCCTGACCGCCCGTCTGCACCTGCCCGTTCCATGCGGCAGAAAAGTCGTTGCAAAATATTTTTAGTGGAGCTTCCGGTGAGACGGGGAACGTTCGCATCGTCTGCCGATGCCCCCAGAGGAAGGCGCGACCCACGCCACGACGAGACCGGACCTTTGCATTTTTTTGACCACAAAATGACGATGAAAATCGAGTGGCCCCAGCTTCTTTTTCCAGGCACCTCTATATGTGCCCAGGTCCGAAAGCTCAGTGAATATTCAAGTGTCGTGGCGAGAACTGGCCGCCTCGCTCATGAGCAGCACCTGCAACAGTGGTCTTATTTTACTAACACGACCTCGCCTCAGCTGCAATCTCGATAAATGAACTACCCGGCCGTTCATCCCAACGATCGATCTCGCTTGCCGCTCTTCAGCCGACGGGCATCAGGTCACCCTTCCAGCTGTCACTCCAGCTGTCACCTGGTTTCGGTGCTTTCATGAAACGTTGTCCCCCTTGGCTGGCGATCCGACTTGAATGAAGCTGCATCAGGCCTGGATGGCGTGTCATTCGGCCTGCATGCTGGCCGTATGCAGGTCGCCAGCCCGAGGAGCCTGAAGAGTGACCTCTGATGACAAAGAGCCCGGTTAGAACCATTGGTCCGCGCCAATTCTGTGGAATCCTGCAGCGAATGTTCCATGCATATCAGCATCCCCAGAAATTTTATTCGTTGGTCTATTGTTGCCTGAGTGCCGTCCATCGTGGTTGGTTCTGTTTTGTTTTGGTTTTCTTCATTGGTCGTGGGCAGCCGCGAGACGTTGACTTTCCGAGCCCCTTATTGGTGACAGGGCCCCGAACGGTCCGGCGCCCCCGCGAAGCACCCACCAGTCCCGGTCCTGACCATCTCCGCAACAATCTCCCCCAGCATCATGGCGCTTTCTGCAGAACATAAAGTCTTCATAATGATTACGATGAAGACGAGTGTGTCGATTGAAGCACAGACAGGACCCTGAATACCCTGCCCTCAAGCGAGGCCGGATGCTATTTCCGACCAGCTGGTCCTTTATGGCAGGCAAAGGCTCAAGCGTACTTGTAGACGGGCCATTACAAACGTCAAGCGGCTCAGTATCCCCGGCCGTTGTTCCTGGTGCCTCGAATAGTTTGACAAGCTTGCTCTATCAAGAACAAAGTCAAAGGAGGTCCAAACGAGGACAGTAAATGTCAGACAACATTTCGAACAATGAAGACGGACATTCGAATAATTCGAATGAGCACCATGCAATGTGTTCCGAAGAAAGTGATTCTTATTCGTTGTACTTGCTCCATGCCGATGCTGTTTTTAGCAGGCAGCTTCTCACACCCCAACGCCGCCATTTTGTTTGTCACTCAGAAACCGCCCATGCCGAGTCCTGCCCACCCTCAATCCCAACTCAACGCCAGTCCGAAAATGCATGAAACGCCACAAATGCATAATGTCTCAAAGCGCGCTTAGCGGCGAGTGGTGAAGTCAATCTCGTGCTCGCTGGGGTTGAAGGAGCCATCAGAGGCCTTGTCACACGTGCAGGCGTCTACCACATCGTCAACAAACATGATCCATAAGTGACGCGGCGGAGGAGAACTACATACCGGCAGGTCTGACACCACAGGAGCAAGTCGCGCCGGCAGGTTTGACGTTCTCGGTGCCGGCGCGATCGCAGGTGCACTCGCCGGCGGGGCGGGCGCGGCATGAGCAGCGGGGTCCGGAGACGGCGTTCTCGGTAGAGGCCTTGCTGCAGGAGCAGTGGAGGGCGGACTCCTTTCCGCAGGAGCACTTGGCTTGCTGGGCTGAAAGGTCGAAAAAAGGTCAGCTTTGTTGGTTCCGGCGGCGGGGGTGGGCATGTGTGGAGGGGACCACGGCGTGGGGGAGGGGAAACGTGGGAGGGAACGTACCGCAGACGCACTCGGCGCTCTTGCCGCAGCAGGTGGTGGCCTTGTCGACGGTCATTTTGGTGGTGGTTGTTGGAGTGAAGTTGGTGGGAATGTGTGTTGTTTATTGTGTCGTAAGACGAAAGGTAATTGAGCTGGATGTGGCGGTATGAAGTAGAGCTTGAGTGATGACTGATGTCTTGGGGGTATAAGCTCATGAAGACGGTCGAGAAAAGGGTCCTTTTAAGCAAGTGCTGCTGCAGGGAAGGAGCGGCCGAGAACCGACGTCACGGTTCCTGAATGACACCGCGGACGGCCCCTGCATGCGGTCATCATATCGCGCGCCATTGGCCGTAGATCTTTTTGACCAATGAGACGCTTTTAATTTCTAAGACGGAGGCGGGTTCCGGGTCGGCCCATTTTTCGTGGCCTGTCAGCCCATCTGCAATTGCATGACAACTGCGCGAGTAATGAAGAATTGCCGATGTCCCTTGGGATGACCGTGGCCTAGACTTTGGATTGTGGTTCCATCTGTCCTTTTGGGACGACCAGAGTTGGTCAGCAACTTGTTGGTTGCTGACCTTCTTCAACATCTTCCACTTGGTGTAGGGCTTGTCCATCAGATGAATTGACAACAAACACACCCCAGCATTTGGTATAGCAGCATGACTGGATATTTGGCCCCCGTACTGATCCTTAGCAACCAATTACGCAATCTGGTACGCATCTCGTTGAAATTAACCAGCCACATCTTTCATCGACCAGAAGGCAGGAGCTAGAGTTACCCAAATTCAAATCACAAGTTCACTTCTCTTTTGAGAACCTAGCTCTATCCAACTAGACCTTTTAAGCTATGACACCCCGCTTAGCGCGAAAAACTCCAAGTCATTGGAGTTGGACCATCTCGCTCATCGCCATGATAGTATCCTCCCCAATAGACTTATGACCAATCAAACATATCTTCAATGCTCTTATTAAATGGATTTTTCATCTGGATAAAGACTAGATAGACGCAAACCAGTAATGAAGTCTTCGGTTTCCATGAAATTGGTGCGTCTTGTCCTCGGTTTTATTGTAAAAAGCACGAAATCTAGGTAAGCCTTTCATCCATAGACTTGGGGAGACCGCTCGATGCCGGGGTTCTCACAATTATCACTAGGGTCATCTGGCCGCACGACATCGTCAATTATCCATGGGCTGTTGTGAGAATTAAAGCACTTTGCCCGCATGGTATCACATGACGTACAACAGACAAGTATAATGAACCGACGGCTGCAGAAGCGGCTGAAATCTAGATGCTGCATGACCAACACTCCAAATCAATGTCAGATTCGACACTACAGTTCCGACCAAGAACAGCCACTTTCGGGTACGGGCACAGGATGCGGTCTGTCTCGGTCCCCTTCAGATCTGTGACCTTTACCGGTGTTTGGTCCGGTGCCGTTCCGTTCTCAACCCACGCACGCAGCTGGTCGAATAGACCAACCGGGTTTCCGCTCGCTCCTCCGGCGCAGTGGCCCATGCCTGGCACCTCAAAGTGACGGTAGAAGTCGTGAACCTCCGGAATAAGTACCGAGACTTTATTGTAGTAATTGGTCGTGCCTTTAGAAGGGAGGAGCTCATCGATCTGCGATGCCGTCAGTAAGTGCACAGAGAGCGCACCTTCAAGGAACGAAGACTCACCAGGCCGTGGAAAGTGACAATCTTGCCGCCAGATTCACGAAAAGCAGTCAAGTCGGGATCATCGGTGCCGATGATGGAGTTGTACCGCTGGCGGCCCTGGTACGCCAACCAGTCGAACTCCGCATGACTTATGTTAGACAAGTCCAGCTCCGCGCCCCTCGCCACGAAGAGGGACAGCCACTGCGTTGCAATGGCCAGCGGAACGCCCACGCAAGATGACCCCGTACAGTTGGTCACCGCAACGCCGGCCGTGATATCGGTGCCCGGGTTTAGGCCAAACCACGTCTGTTCCCCATGCGCATTCCGCAAGCCCTGCCACGTCGCATTCACGACAGCCGCTGCCGCCGAGCTGATAGTAGCTGATTCGGAGCAGTTGATAGCCCTGCCCACCAGCTTGAACGGGTCGAAACTGTCCAGACACCCGTCGACGTCACTGATGATTCCGTCCTCGAGGCCGTCCAGCCCATCGCAGGCCGAGACTGCGGCTGCCGTGATCGCCTGCAGCTCGCAGGGCGCAGGATACTCACCGAGCATGTACATGAACTGCTGCGGCCACAGCAGACTGGGAAAGAAGTCGGTCCACTGGATCCCAGGAGCTCCCGCCGCGATGCCGTCGTACTGCGTTGGATATCTCTGTGCTAGCATGAGTCCCTGTCGGCCGCCTTGCGAGCAACCGTTCCAGTACGAGTAGTCCGGTCCGCGCCCGTAGTACGACTTGATGAGTAACTTTCCGATGATGGCCTAAAGCAACGGTAAGCTAGACTCCTAAGCATAGAACATCAGAACAATCGTACCCCATCGTCCAGCGACACCGACGCAAGATTCTGCAAAGCGTACAAGTTCACGTTGCCTGGGCTGAGAAGAGCCCAGGGACTGGCATCTTCGGCATTGCCAAGCCCGGCATCCGTCGTGATAGTCGCGTAGCCGTCCCAAACTGCGCCGCTCATGGCGGTGTAGAAGGGGGCAGAACGTCCAGCGACCCATCCGCCGCCTCCAACGGCTTGGAGGCGTCCGTTCCATCCACCTGCCGGGAGCCAAGCTTCGACCACGATGTTATCGTCCTGTCCAGGATGCGTATAAGCTACCGTGACGTTGCAGAAGCTGGCGTTGTTCACTTCGACTGACGGCTGGGTGAACCGCACCGCTGAAGGGACCGAAATGCTGTGATTGGTGACGAGGTTTGCCTTCACGGAAAGTATGTCGGCTCCAAACAAGGCGATATCGCCAAAGGTCGCCAATGAACATGCTTGAACCGACATGATGGCAAGATAACAGACAGTTGATGAGGCTCAACTTAAAACGATGGTATTTTTCCGTGGCATTCAGGGCTTTATCTTCAGTTTAAGTATCTCTTATGTAGTTCACACGCTTGTAGTTTCTTTTTCCCATTACAGGAAGAAATGGGCTGGGGCAGAATTAGTGGGAAGACAGCAGCGGCTCTGCGGATGTTGTGAGGTAGTTTGCGCACATTCTGGCCATACCCAGCTAGCGTTCACAAACAATCTTGCAGGGTCTTTATTGTGGCGTTTCGATGCCTAGAGCCTAAAGCGTAAGCGACATATATTAAGCCCCTTGCATCGTCAAACTGATACCGGCAGGGGGCAAGCAAACTGGCGGAAGCAGACTCCGAGACGAATCGGGGCTCGGTACCGTGATGTCCGCAATATACCAGAAAATCGCAGCGGCCTTTACACTTGGCAGATTTGGAGAGCTTCTTGGGCTTCTGACTTCTAAGCAGAGGGCTATGGCTGCCATTTTCATGGCATGGGTAAGGACCTTGGTTTGGCGTCGTATCGCGGTGCAATTTGCCTTTTACATACTCTGTCTCTACTGGCAAGATTGTGATATTATGGAACGTGTGATAAAACAAGCAACCGAGTACGTGTCAATAGTGATCGAATACTTAAGGCTAGTCTACCCGTTCCAAAAGAGCTAAATATTTAGAAAGGGAAGATTAGGCTGTCTTGACAGCTTCAATATAGAAGTCTATGGGGATGATGAGGGGATCATTGGGAACAACTTTATATGCTCGAGCACAGAATCGGCACCCGTTGACATGGGACATTAAAGCGTCACCGAATGTGGTGGTACTGCTCGCTGTGGGAAATAATGATGCGAATGATGAGAGCAGGCATTATGAAGTTAGTGCGTCATCACAGAGCTATGCATGAAATGTGATAGGCAGTAGGGCAAAGGCAAAAATATGAGTTGCGATGATTCTTCTGTGGTGAAAAATGGGCGTATGAGGGCCTTGCGCTGGTGTTTCGATCAAGACCCAGCTTGTATCCAAGATCTTCGTCAAGAAATGCGACTGACACCGAGGGCGACGTAAACCTCTCCGTATGAAGCTTCTGATAACCTCCCAAGTTTACCTAGGAACGAATTGGAAACTCCAGCGTCGGATGGCCAGGAGACCCACTGAAGGCGCACGACGAAAAGTCCAAGTCGAAGTTACTCTGTTCCGGCATCTCGGAATCAACACACCTGAATCGGTATTCAGCATCGTGGAAGGCCTAAGAAGTTGGGAACGAAGGCTCTTCATCTGCTCCATACTAACTTTGGGAGCCTCCAGAGTGGACAAAAGCTGTTGGTGAGTTCTGATTCATACGTGTACGGATCTCGTTCATCGAAGTCGGGCACTCTCTAGATGAACGATTCCTTGAGTCGCTCAATCGTGGGCGTGCATCATGGGCCTCGAAAATTCGGAACTCGGGACAACGTACCAACATCGTGGACTGGAGATTGGGACTGGTCTGCGGCGACGGGCGGAAAACCGTTTCTGATAAAGATGAACAATGGCACACTAGACTGAGACCATACCTGCGGTATTTGGGACTACGGAGATGCACTTGAATCGAGCGATGGGCAACCATGATAGGCAGCATCGTCGAGTATCACCAGCCCAACTCACGAAGCTCCGTGGGTATAAAACTGTGGCAAGAAATTTCTGTTTGTAGACTTCTGGACCAACGAAATGTGACAGGCCTACTGCTTTGCCGTTAGGGGCGTACTTTCTGAGCTTCCACGTTGGCTGGACGGCCACGGCCAGGGACGTTCTCCTTCATCCGTAGTGTCTGTGGGCCACATAGCTTAGGCTCTTGCGAGGCATCCAAGCGGGATACACGAGGGATAGCGTCAGCAGAAGATGGAAAAATCAACAAATCTGTAGACGCCAAAGGCGTTAGGCAGGAGCGGTCACCTCTTCGCATGGTGAGACAAGCAGGAGATTTGTGGTCATCGTCTATCTATCCTCTTCCAGGAAAGAGTTGCTGGAAGGACAATTCCCACCTTAATGGAGTTCAAGTTAGAATCCAGAATAGTTGCCAGATACACCTGTACAGATAGCCTCACGTCAACGACAAACGGCGCCAGTCCCGGATTGCGGTCGCCGGCGGGGTGGACCCGATCCCGGAGGTGGGGCCATCTAAACGCCGGACGCCGGCGGGAAGGTTGACCTCAAGGGACTCCGTTTCGGAGCGGTCCAGAACATCTTTCCACAGGACTTAGAAAAAGGTATAAACCTACCCCGAAAAGATCAGAAACTTTCGCGCGACGACCCCAACTAAAGGCACGTCATCCCGACCCTCTCGGACCTTCAAACCTAACAACAAAACCTACAGCCAGATCTTCTGGGAGATGTTTTTGAATTCTGATAATCAAGTGATCATCACTGTAAGCCAAAGGCTCCATGTGGTTCCAGATAATTCGGATTCACTCGTCGCGCAACTCTCTCAAAGCACCCAGAACAGAGAGGCTACTTATCCGATGCAACTTCCAGGGGCCATCCCCAACCCCTCACGTCGCACATATCCAGGCTCTCACCTGCCACGAGAAACGTCCGATGTCATAAACCTTCCGATCACTGCAACGACGGAGCTCTCGAGAACCCGAAAGCCCGGTTCACGACAGTTGGGCTGATTGGCCCCATTTCGTTTCGAGTGTTGCCGTTCGGTTACTCAGCGCCCTGCGATGGTGTTGCCAGTTGGAGCATGTCTGTCGTTGCGAAATTGGTGTCCAGCTGTCAGGTGCCACGGTGGTACATTGGTTACTGATTAGGGAAACATGAGATCATGCGCTCGAGCAACGAGGGCTTGGAGGGGGTGGTCTCTGCGGAGGTGCATCATGAGTACATCTGTTGAGTTGGGACGATGCGTGCAAGATTGCGTGTTGCATTTCTATTACCAAGTCCTCGAAGGCCGGGTCGATGGTGCAGATGGTATGGGGCCCGCTCGTTGTCTTCTGGAGGACATTGCACGATGACCGAACCGGCCCCGAACAGAAGCTAAAACAGGAGTTACCCGAGAAAGAGCCGCGGATTCCTTGTTTCTGAAGTGTCAGTTGTGGTGACCCTGTCAAATCGAGGCCTCGCTAGAACGAGTTTGCAGAAGAGAGTCGCAGATGGAAAAACTCTATCTTGAACGCGTGCCCTGCTGACAGAAGAAAGCAAAGGGACAGCATTGCTCCCTGCATCGGGTCGGGTTCGAAGACGGCAAACAGTTTTCGTTCGAACGATGACAAGTCGACTGTTCCTTTTTTCCTTTTTCGGCACGAAAGTCTGAACTTTGAAGGGCGACAGTCTGCCAGCGACGTGGGCCGCTCGGATAATGGCAACGGCGAGCGAATTGACGTCGTTCGCTCGGGTGGGATGAGGAGGTGGTGGTGGAGGGTGGGAAGGATGCATAAGCTTAGAGTCGTGCGTGCTGCATGGCGCACCGGGTGTTGGGGCGAGTGAACGCGAGCGAGTGACCACAGTGCACTTGTCGGTTGGCTTTCGCGTCCTTGTTTCGTGTCCTGGGTCGCGGCACTTGAAGCCGAGACGATTCGCGGAGTACTGTGCGGCGGCAGGCAATAAACTTGCAAGCATCCAGCGGACAGGAGAGCAGAGGCGGAAGCAGCAGGCCATGCGCTGGCGTGCTGACCGCGATGCGCGCGATGCGTCACGCCGTTCCTCGGCTCGCCAGTGTTAGCTGCGATGAGACGGACGGACTTTTTGTCAAGTTGTGCGGATGGGTGAATTTTAGCGGAGCTTGGCAATTTGACCACGACACAATGTCTTGCAGCGGACTGGGACTGCGACGTCAGCAATTCCTAATTTCTCATGAACAGGACTTTTGTCAGGAATGACGATAACGAGCGACGGCCGGCGGTGGTTTGTTTGGAGAATAGGAATGAAGATTAGGAATCGTCGCCGAGCCTTTCGGCCGATGAAGGCCGAGAGACACGGAAGACTGGAGGAGCTATCCGTTCACGGGTAACCTGCGGCGGGAGGGCGAGCGGGAAGGCGTGGCGGCAGGGGCTGTGATTAGCGGCCACGCTGCGGAAGGTTGTCAGGGAAAAGTCCCCGACAGGGCGCCGGCCGTGACTCTCGAGTCGCGTCTTGTCTTGCGTGGCACAGCGCCGCCGTTGCTGCAATATGTACTACTCGTGGCCCCCGTCGTTGTCATCGTCTTCGTCGCACCGTCGCATGCAACGCAACCGCACCTCAACCGCAGTGGCCCGCACATTCGCCTCGTTGATGTTGATCATTCTAAAGCCTGGTCTTCTTGCAGTCGTCGGTGAGTCAGTCGGAAACGGGCTTGGCAATATGGCAAAAGTCCAGGGTTGCTCCGAGTGCTTGATAAGCCGTGATTAGCTTCGAGTGGACAGCAAACAAGGCGGCACGAGTGAGATTTTCGCTTTCGGAGTCAAGGCCCGGCGTTGCCAAGAGGTTGTGACCGCCGCGACGGCGGACGAACGACGAGGAAGAAGCTGCTGGTGCTGAGGAGCCTGATCCTGCTGCTCGGATTTTGGAACATGGGCCCCGCGGGGCGCGGTGCCTATTGGACAGTACCCAGTGCTCCACAGGGGACTTTCTCATTTTTTCCTCGTCCCTCCACTTGAATGTTTTTTTCTGCTCAGGTCTTGCTGTCTGACGGGCGGACCTGCGTAGTGGCTTAGGTAAGGGGCAACGACAGATGGCGGAGAGCCCACCTGGAGCGCATCGCCATTCGCAATTCGCAGCGCAATCTCTCGCATGGGGGCCATGCTGCGTACCACAGGTACCCGTGGATGTATTGCCCGCAAAGGGGAAAGGCGTTGGACCCTCTTATCAGATCTGCGGGCCGTTTGTGAGATGCCAGTGGGAGGTGGAAGGCGGGCGGCGGAAGACATCCGGAGGAGAGCAAAGGTCGAGATATGCTTCTTTTAGCTGGTGGAGGAAGAGCGGGAGTTTGGCGGGAAGACTGCGGGAAGGGCAGATGGCGGAAACTCTGGTCTGTGGGCACGCACGCGGCGATAGCAGCAAGAGACGATGGCCAGATCTGAATCCGTAAATTCAAGGAGCCTCGACCGGGATGCTGATGGCTGAAGTGCAGAGGCATGTTGGGAGTTTGCCGTGTTGGAGGCGCGCAGAAGGGTGGCTTGCTGATGGGAGACCCTCCAAACATTGGCAGCTGGCCTCTCTGATTGGCTATGTTTTGCCGCTGAGTAAGCGGAGGTTCCGAAAGAGGAGGTCGCACAGCATGACCCCACATCTGGCGGATGACTCGAAACCGATTGTGGTGCCCCACAAACCTGACAAGTCGCGATCTGGAGGGAGGTGATTGGGCAATGGTCAAACGTGCTTTCCAACGACGGAAGCCACGAAAGAAACCACGGCAGGCAAGGGTCACGTCCGGCAGCAGCGCCACGGCTACGCTAGGTGCCTTCCTGCGTAGGTACGGCATCCAGCCGGGCAGGGGCCGAAGGACGTGGAACTTCAATGGAAGGCGCAGGCATTCGAAGATTCAGTATCCATCCTTCAGGGGTGGGGACTGTGACTTTGTTCAGTGTTTTGCAGCTCTGCAGACGAGAAGGAAGGCAGCGTTCGGCTCCCACCTCGCATCAGTTGGCAATGGCAATGGCGACTGGTCCTCTTCCCCACTCTTTTACCCATCCATTATCTTTTCTTTTTTTACGCCGTCTGCAGACAACACAACGTGCATCCCCCCCTTTGGGTTCCCTTGGCAGTAGGTATCGGTGGAGCAGCTACTGCACCCAACGGTGATTTGCTTTTTAGTGTTTGCGTTTTGCGACCGGAGTTAGGACAACGACGATGCCATTTCCATTGGCCTGGATACCTGCGTTGCAATTGTCGTATCTACACTTGATGCAGATTATCCCTACGGCAGTTTGCCCTCCACGTATGCGGTCTGCGCCTGCACGGCAAGCTGCCAATTGACGTCGGGACGTGTTCCGATCAAGAGATCTGCCAAATACATCCTTGACTGGCAGGTGATACGCCGCGCAGCGCCTGCTGTCAGATAACTAGTATCTGTACAGCAAGTATCTCTGCTCCTCTGAGAACCGCACATCACCAACCCAACTCTGATGAGTTGCCGTTCATCTTGGCTCCCGGAGCTGGCTATAGCCGCATCCGCCTTGCTGCGCACCTGCACTCTAAAAGCAGATACTTGTACACTGGCCTGCACACGAAGCAGCTATCAGCAGCGATGCAGTTCTTTCTCAATGACGCCTCGGTAGGCACACGGACAGCCTGCACCCGATCGCCCTCTTCGTCCCATCTCATCCCATCGCTGACCGCCTTTCCCTCAAAACATCGGAACAACACCCTCTCTGTCACAATGTGGCTGCCATGCCGAACTTTCCCACCACACCTTTCCCACCACAGGCGCCCAGCACGCCGTCTGACTCCCACACTCCCAGCCGTCTGGTCTGTGACCGCAACAGTATCACGATGGCTCAAGATGGCTCATCGAGTACATGCACCACCCCGTGGAACTCATCTCGCGCCAAGCCAAGAGAAGGATGATCCACATAGCCGTACCCCCACCTCTGCGTCTTGCCCCTAATTGGAAGAGTTCCCAAGTTCCTAAGCCGTACATGGCAACCGGGGGGTCGGCAGGTCGCCTGGGTCTCCCCCGACATTTTATTAGCAGTGGGCCCCTCTCCGCCTCCCTCCACCTTGTCAGATGCAGTCGCATCTTTTGGAAGCCCTGGCAACTCGCACTCGAGGACCCAGAAAAAAAGTACATTGTGTACGGAGGGTGCAGGCCTTGGGTGCCCGGGCGGTGGTGCTTAGCAGCTCCAGATACGGTACCTACATATCCTAACTGCCAAAGCTCGGTAGACAGGTAACTCCTGTGAAGTTGCCTCACGCCCTACCGCCCAACGAGAGACACAGAGACACGGAGCTGGAGCTTTTCCTCACAACACAACCAGCTGCCGGGTACCCACCAACGGGCTTAAGACGTCCTACTTCCGGGCCCCGACTCCGGCTGAAATTGTCATTGATCCTTGATTGGTAATATTTTTGTTGTTTGGGGGGGTCCCGAAGTCGATCCGACAGAGACAGACCCAGACCCAGCGTTGCCCAGCCCGGCCAACCAGTCCAGCCCAGCACCAGCTCCAACTCCTCCAGCCTGTCGTCCTTAGTGCGGACACTTTATTTTTTTCCCTTTCCTTCTCCTAAAATTTAGTCTGCTTTCTGCTCTCATAAGCTTCCTCCACCAGACCTCTCTCTCCTCCGTCATCTCGGTCTGCGTCTCGGGTCGACGGCGGTTGCTTGTTTGTTTCTTGCTCCTTTCCTCCGCCGAAAGACTCACACACTCCCTCAACAAAAGACCCATTGGGTACAACGATACTTCCACACCTCCAATTTTTCACTATTTCATATCAAACACCGTTCGTCCCTCGCTTTTCTCGATCATCCATCCCCACGGTACATCGACTCAGGCAAGGCACACTCCACCACATTCGTCTCACCGGCACGGACCAGCAACCGCCACTTTCCGGTCGTCTAGGATCGCCATCGTCGCTCAATCCTCTATTTGAGTTCTCACCCGCGCCGATTTTCAGAAACCCCTTCCTTTTCGATCCCACATACGAACTGCCTCGCAGTGAATCACGAACCCGATCGCGAACGCCACCTCATCCCAACGGTCCCAATGGCGGACCGGGATATCGAGAAGCACCAGGAGGCTGCCGCCGCTGGCAGCCCCAACGAGAAGATCAACACCAACACCGAGATTGCGCCTGCCCCGCGATCCTCGTCTTCAACCTCGACCGCCGCCGACGCTGAGCAGCAGAGGGAGGAGGCCCGCGCCAACAACCCCGATGGCTTCTCTGCCATCCACGGCGGCATTTCTGTGCATCAGGCCGAAGCCGACTTTGAGGAGCTCCAGCGCGAGCTGTCTGGCTTGTCGCGCGCAAGCAGAGTGAACAGTCGCAACAGCCGTAGGAAGTCCGAAGATGTCGAAAAGACCGTCGCAAACGTCAACTCAGCCACCCCGTCCTCCGACACGGACGGCGAGCAGTTTGACTTGGAAGCCGTCCTGCGCGGTGGCGTCGAGGCCGAGCGTGAGGCCGGTATTAGACCCAAGCACATTGGTGCTTACTGGGACGGGCTTACTGTAACGGGCATCGGCGGCACCACCAACTACGTCAAAACTTTCCCCGATGCCTTCGTCGATTTCTTCGACTATGTGACTCCCGTCATGAAGATGTTGGGCTTGGGTAAGAAGGGTGTGGAGGCTACTCTGCTGGACCACTTCAAGGGTGTTTGCAAGCCTGGTGAGATGGTCCTGGTGCTGGGTAAGCCTGGCTCAGGATGCACCACCTTCCTCAAGACCATTGCCAACCAGCGCGCCGGCTTCACCAGCGTCACTGGCGATGTTCGGTACGGACCTTTCACTGCTGATGAGTTCAAGAGGTATCGCGGTGAAGCTGTGTACAACCAGGAGGACGACATCCACCACTCTACTCTCACCGTCGAGCAGACTCTCGGCTTCGCCCTCGACACCAAGGTTCCCGCCAAGCGCCCCGCTGGCATGTCCAAGAACGACTTCAAGCAGCAGGTCATCACAACTCTCCTGAAGATGTTCAATATCGAGCACACCCGCCACACCGTCGTCGGTGACGCTTTCGTGAGAGGTGTATCTGGTGGTGAGCGCAAGCGTGTATCCATCGCAGAGATGATGATCACCAACGCCTGCGTTCTGTCCTGGGACAACAGCACCCGCGGTCTCGACGCCTCCACTGCCCTCGACTTCGTCAAGTCTCTCCGCGTCAAGACGAACCTCTACCAGACCACCACCTTTGTCTCCCTGTACCAGGCCTCCGAGAACATCTACAACCTCTTCGATAAGGTCATGGTCATCGACGCCGGAAAGCAGGTCTACCTCGGCCCCACGAAGGAAGCCCGCGCCTACTTTGAGGGTCTCGGTTTCGCTCCCCGCCCGAGACAAACGACCCCCGACTACGTGACCGGCTGCACCGACGAGTTCGAGCGCGAGTACGCCACTGGCCGTTCCCCGGAGAACGCTCCCCACGACCCCGACTCCCTCGCTGAGGCCTTCAAGACGTCCAAGTTCCAGAAGCAGCTCGACAGCGAGATGGAGGAGTACAAGGTCCGCCTCGCCCAGGAGACCGAAAAGCACGAGGACTTCCAGGTTGCCGTCCGCGAAGCCAAGCGTGGCTCGTCTCACCGCTCCGTCTACGCCGTCGGCTTCCACCTCCAAGTCTGGGCCCTCATGAAGCGCCAGTTCGTCCTGAAGCTTCAAGACCGCCTCTCCCTGTTCCTCTCCTGGCTTCGTTCTATCGTCATCGCTATCGTCCTCGGTACTCTCTTCTTCCGTCTCGGCTCCACTTCAGCTAGTGCCTTCAGCAAGGGTGGTCTCATGTTCATCTCCCTCTTGTTCAACGCTTTCCAGGCCTTCTCGGAGCTGGGAGGTACAATGATGGGTCGTTCAATCGTCAACAAGCACAAGGCGTACGCTTTCCATCGTCCCTCGGCTCTCTGGATTGCCCAGATCATCGTCGATCAGGCCTTCGCGGCGACTCAGATCTTGGTGTTCTCGATTATCGTCTATTTTATGTCCGGATTGGTCCGCGATGCCGGCGCCTTCTTCACTTTCTACCTCATGATCTTGTCTGGCAATATCGCAATGACTCTTTTCTTCAGAATCATTGGCTGTATCAGTCCCGATTTTGATTATGCCATCAAATTTGCCGTCGTCTTGATCACATTTTTTGTGGTGACGTCTGGCTACCTCATTCAGTACCAGTCCGAGCACAAGTGGATCCGCTGGATCTACTGGGTCAATGCTCTGGGTCTTGCTTTCAGCGCTATGATGGAGAATGAGTTCTCGCGCCTGAAGCTGACATGTTCTGATGAGTCTCTCATACCTTCGGGACCGGGTTATACCGACATCAACCATCAAGTTTGCACGCTCGCGGGATCGGTCTCAGGCACGACTGAGGTTGATGGCTCCGCCTACATCGCCAATGCCTTCTCCTACTTCAAGGGCGACCTGTGGCGCAACTGGGGTATCATCTTCGCCTTGATTGTCTTCTTCCTCATTATGAACGTCACTCTTGGCGAGTTGATCAACTTCGCAGGCGGCGGCAATAACGCGAAGGTGTACCAGAAGCCCAATGAGGAGCGCAAGAAGCTCAACGACGCTCTCATGGAGAAGAGGGCCGCTAAGCGTCGCGGCGATAACACCGACCAGGGCTCCGATCTCACCATCAACTCCGTTAGCGTTCTCACCTGGGAGAACCTCAACTACGACGTCCCCGTCCCTGGTGGCACTCGCAGACTCCTCAACAGCGTCTTCGGATACGTCAAGCCCGGCCAACTTACGGCTCTCATGGGTGCCTCCGGTGCCGGCAAGACGACCCTCCTGGATGTCCTCGCTTCCCGCAAGAACATTGGTGTTATCGGCGGCGACGTACTTGTCGACGGCGTGAAGCCCGGCAAGCAGTTCCAGCGCTCAACTTCCTACGCCGAGCAGCTTGATCTCCACGACCCTACTCAGACCGTCCGCGAAGCCCTCCGCTTCTCTGCTCTTCTGCGCCAGCCTTTTGAGACGCCCGAGGCTGAGCGGTTCGCCTACGTAGAGGAAATTATCGCCCTTCTCGAGATGGAGCACATTGCAGACTGCATCATCGGCAGCCCAGAATTCGGCCTGACCGTCGAACAGCGCAAGCGCGTCACCATCGGCGTCGAGCTCGCCGCGAAGCCTGAGCTCCTCCTCTTCCTCGACGAACCCACCTCCGGTCTTGACTCTCAGAGCGCCTTCAATATTGTTCGTTTCCTCAAGAAGCTCGCCGCCGCTGGCCAGGCCATCCTATGCACCATCCACCAGCCGAACGCCGCCCTCTTTGAGAACTTTGACCGCCTCCTACTCCTTCAGCGTGGTGGCCGCACCGTTTACTTTGGTGACATCGGCCAGGACGCCGTCGTTCTCCGCGACTACCTGAAGCGCCACGGCGCCGTAGCCAAGCCCACCGACAACGTCGCCGAGTACATGCTCGAGGCCATCGGCGCTGGCTCCGCACCGCGCGTAGGCAACCGCGACTGGGCCGACATCTGGGACGACAGTGCCGAGCTCGCTAACGTCAAGGACACAATTTCTCAGCTGAAGGAGCAGCGCATGGCTGCTGGTCGCACCGTCAGCGCCGATCTCGAGAAGGAGTACGCCTCTCCGCAGATGCACCAGCTCAAGGTTGTCGTCCGCCGCATGAACCTCTCCTTCTGGCGCAGCCCCAACTACCTCTTCACCCGCCTCTTCAACCATGTCATCGTCGCACTCATCACCGGTCTGACCTACCTCAACCTCGACGACAGCCGCTCCTCGCTGCAGTACAAGGTCTTCGTCATGTTCCAGGTCACCGTCCTCCCGGCCCTCATCATCTCCCAGGTCGAGGTCATGTTCCACATCAAGCGCTCCCTATTCTTCCGCGAGGCCTCCTCCAAGATGTACAACCCCATCACTTTCGCAAGCGCCATCACCATTGCCGAGCTGCCCTACTCCATCCTCTGCTCCGTCGCCTTCTTTTTGCCGCTCTACTTCATGCCCGGTTTCCAGTACACTCCCTCCCGCGCCGGCTACCAGTTCTTCATGATCCTGATCACCGAGCTCTTCTCCGTCTCCCTCGGCCAGGCCCTCGCCTCCCTCACCCCGACGCCCTTCATCTCCTCCCAGTTCGACCCCTTCCTCATGATCACCTTCGCCCTCTTCTGCGGCGTCACCATCCCCGCCCCGCAGATGCCCGGCTTCTGGCGCGCCTGGCTCTACCAGCTGGACCCCTTCACCCGCCTCATTGGCGGCATGGTCGTCACTGCTCTGCACGACCTCAAGGTCGCCTGCACCTCCGCTGAGTTCAACCCCTTCAAGGCTCCCGACGGCCAGACCTGCGGAGAGTACATGCAGCCCTTCTTCGAGCGCGGCGGACCTGGCTACCTGGCAAACAACAACACCCAGGACTGCGAGTACTGCGCCTATAAGATCGGCGATGAGTTCTACACGCCCCTCGGCCTGACGTTCGACAACCGCTGGAGAGACCTAGGCATCTTCATCGCGTTTGTGGGAAGCAACCTGATCATCCTCTTTGCTGCTGTAAGTTGATGCACCCCCAATGTTTTTGCCGAATAATTACTAACACTCTCAACAGAGCAAGTTCTTGAACTTCAACCGCAGATAAACCCCCCTTCCTCCCCCAACCCGTACATTATTTTCCTTTTTCGTATGTTGCATGGAAATGAAACGCGCACGTTGACATGCACGTTCTTCCATCCGCCACACAAACATTTTCTTGTGAGGCAAAACCACTGGCATTTGCAGATACCATCAAATTGGAGTCTTGGGCGAATTAAAAGAGAAAGAGAGAATGTGTTTTGTTTTTGACGAGAAGATGGGAAAGATGAGAAGAAGATTAGAGAACGCCTTCATTGCGCGCGCAGCATGGCCTTGCATGGGAACATCACGCCTTTTCCCCAACCTGTCTGGTACCTTTGGGTGCCGACCATCATCATAGCATAGAGCTTTTACGTAATTTAATAGATGTGGAGAGATTGTATGAACCTGAGGACGGCTCTGTGTTCGAAAGTGTCGGCCTGCAAGTCCATGAGACTATGATCATCATGTGCAAGTAGGCTTTTTTTTATTTTTTTTAGGAGTTCTCAACTGTCTTCCAATCATTCTCTCCGGCGCGAGATGGTCAAGGCTAAAAACGCAGGTCTCTGCCTATCCAGCTGCACCTTCGAACTCCTGGTCGCCGAAACAGGACAGACGCCGCAAACCGGTGATCTATTATGTGAGATACTGTCAACGAATCTCTGTTCAGTCTTGCCCATCCTCTCGGTCATTTACTTTCACCGGAATATACGGGGATGAAAGCTCTCCATGCCGGCGGAGCAGGTCTTGTCTTCCACACAGATGCTCAAGCATACACATTGTCATCATTATAATCATCGAATCTTGTGATCCTCGACGGGGCGATGAAAACGGTTTGGCGCGGCTTGATTTGCGACCAGTAGAATAATGGGTTGTTACATTGGTAGGCCTCTTAAAGGTGAAGCAACACTTTTCGAGGAACACATTATGTGGGCCAGCACGTCGTTTCTCTGCCACATCTGACGTCGAGATTCGAACACACGAAAGCAAGCTCTGCTCATGACGAGAGCCACTGTGTCCGTCATCATCGATGTGCTTCTATCATTCGACGTGGGAATCGGGGATTAGATAGCAAGGTGACGAGTCGACACAATGAAGAGGCAAGCTTTTTGGTGCTAGCTGTTGCGTAGTCTGGGCCGATTGGGGCGCTCAGGAAAGGGGACTGCTTTCCAAATTATTAGTCGATAGAACAGCCTTTTGACGGCAACTCGTCTCAATTTCTTCGTACGGCTGTTCACAACCGTGTTCGTCTACAGGATAGCTCCAGGAGTATCGGCAGATCTAGGGTTCCCTAAGCCCTCATGAGAAAAGATGCCCCCCGAGTAAAAGACTTTCAACATAATGAAATGATATGGCAAATGCTACACATCACAGATCATCTTTCCACAGATGCTCATGAATCTCGCACAATATCTACTGCCTCCAAAATGACTATCACGCTTCCTTGCACAGTTATTCGCGGATTATGCTGCAGGTAGTCTCTGAATGCCACTGGCTCTTCACCCTCGAGCGGAATTCTCCCGTCCACGACACCTCTCCATCCCTTGATGGGCGCCTCGATGTACTCGTGGTCCAGCGGACACTGCGGCATATATCGGGGTCTACTCAAACTTTGTTGATCATCTTGGCCTCTCATCTTGTAGCAGTGCTCGCAAAGGAAACATTCAGAACAGACGAGGCAGAGGTAGGAAACGCGTCTCGCCGAACTTGGCCATGGGCATGCAGCCCCCGTCGCAGAACAACACGACATCGTCATCGAGGTCACCTTCATCGTCCTTGGGTCGCGTCACAGAATCCTCCTCGCCGCCGTCATCGGAACCGTTGTCACTACGTTCTTCTTCTCCATATCTCTCGTTATCGTCGTTCACGTTGGGGTATAGGCGGGACATTTGCGCGGACAGCAGAACCTGCGCCGCCCTCTTAAGGCCCTGCCCGTCCTTGACGGTCCCGCCGAGAATGCCCAGCGACATCGCCCAACAGACCAGATTATCCCGGTGATTCCAGCCCACGTTGTCACTGAGGGCCGCCACGCAGGAGTCGACGACACCCTGTAGCGTTTGGTGAAACTTCTCGGCCGGACCCAGTTTGAGATACATCCGGGCGAGGACGACCTGCTGATACAGCACAGCAGTGTTCGAAATCGGCGGCACGTCCAGCGCAAGGGACCGCATCAGGAGCCCTTCCACCGCGCCTAGAAGCTCCCGCTTGCGCTTCACATCTGCAGACTTACGGAAGAGGCGGTACAGGATCTCGCTCTGGAAGGTGTCGGCGGTGTCTAGCGTGGCCTCGGGCGCCTTGCCCATCACGGCGTACGGCCAGCCGGTGGACCCGCTGTTCAGGGCGTGGTCGAAGACGGTCCTAGCGGCTTCGGGGTCTCTGGTCACGTTGACGTGGAGAAAGCCGAGCTCGACGAGTAAAGGAGCGGATGCGTTGACTTGTTCCAGCAGCCTGATCGAGTCCTGGTACATCTGGACGACAAAGGCCACCTCTCCGGATTCGACTGCCGTACGAATCACGGCCTGGTAGACCGAGTCCCAGGTGTCCCAGCAGAGGTAGGCCAGCCGTTCAAGCGAGGACCATGTCTTGAGTGTCCTGATGAAATCCTGCTTGCCAGGTTCTTTCTCAAAGGGCTTTATCTGGGCTCGCAGGCCGTCGCCCGCCATGAGATTGCTTGGGTCGATTGATCCCGCCAACTCGTACGATGCAGCAGCGTTCTGACGCCTCCCGAGCTTGGTTTCGATCTGGGCTTTGGTGGTGTATAACGAGCGACGCAGCGGTAGCGGGACCGACCCATCATGTACTTGGCGCAGGCAAGCCTGTATGTCTTCGTAGACCGCTTGCGGATTGTCTTTGGTACGAATTTGAGAGAGCATCGCGAGCGACTGTACGCGCTCGAGTGGCGTTTGTGAATAAGTCATGGCCTTGAGACAGGTACTCTCCGCAGGCTGAACCTGTCTGTACAGGAAATGAAGGGCCGCAAGCCAGTGATAGCCATTAGAGCCCAAAACGATATCTTCAAAGAGCCCATCAAGACCGAGCACTGCCTGTTTGGCCGACACAGCTCCCGAAACGTCGCCAACCGCAGAGGCAAAATTCTCTCTCGCCTGTTCCTCAAGAATCGTTCCCTTGCCGCACTACAAAGTGTTAGCACCATTCTGAAAGGAATCTTTGTCAGAACTCACAAGCCTCAAAGCGCCATTGACTGCTGAGAATGAGGCTTCGGCCGTGTTCATATCGACCGCATCCTGCAGCCTGCGGACTTGCGAATTAGCAAGTTCGAGCAGGCAGTCTCTGGGGCGTTCCGCAACGAGAGCCCACCACTCGGCAGCCTCCGTGCTGAGAGCCACTTCTACATTAGGAAGGAGGCCAGCCCATGAGAGGAGTCTATCAAAGAATGAGTTGTCGAAATTCTCATCGTTGTAGAAGGTGATCTTCAGCTCCTCCTCCTGGATCCTCGCGAACGAGCTATTGTCCAGCATCAGCGAGGCGAACGCTTCCACCACTTCAGTGTGTTACTCCACGTGCAAGTGTTCTGCTGCGATGTCGCGCCAGTGGTGAAGGACGTAGTTCGGGGCGTACTCCCGAACACCTGTATCGGTACCCATGATGCCGGGGTGCTCTGGCTGGATGAAGTTAGAACAGGCGACAAATATTTGTCCTTGTGCTTCCGATTTTCGTGGTAGGTGGTCATCATTGGGCGCAACAGGCTCTTCCCGGAAGAATCCGTGCATAGAGCGTTCTCTGAACTTGATGGGAAGTTTTCCGTCTTGGTAGAGATCGCCCGACTGGAATGCCTTGTGAGCCTTTTCCAGCTCGTCTATGGCGGTGCCCCAGCCCCGATGCGATTGGATCTTTGCTCGTGTCCCAGCGCTTGAGCCCAGATCGCCAATCCGAAGAATCTTTGCAAAGGGCTCCGGTATTTCTTCAAGATCAAATTCATTCTCATTCGACCAGAGTCGCAGCAGAGACAGGCCTTCGTTCAAGTTCATGAGCCTGAGCGAATACGCAATTCATTGCAAGAGCTCGGATACAAGCTCACGGCGACTGGATTCGGTCCGACGGAAGCACTCTGCCGTCATCACTTCATACAGCTGGTAGAGGGTGCGGGAGAGAGGCTTCTCGAGACTGCGCAGCACGGCGCCTTCGCGTTCAAGAGTGTTGACTCTTGCTAGCAAGTGTTCGGCATAGAGTATGGACATCCGCAAATCATTAGCTCTAACATATCGAAGAAAGAGGGACGGAGGCCGGAAGATCTGATCTTCATGGGTGCAACATTCTCTGTCTTGTCTGCAACACGCTGCTGAACGTAGCGGCTGAACTTTTTGAGAGCGCTCAGGGAGTTTATGCGAACCCACACAATGGTTCTCAGGTCGTCCATCTGCTTCTCCCTTGCGATCTCAATATTCAAAGGGGGTTTCGAGGATGACTCCTGAACGTTGGAGTCAGATCTAGCTGTGTACGCCATTGAGATCCCTAGTTGCTGAACTGCTGAAAGAGGGCAAGGTCGTTGCCAGCAATCTCATCGATTCCATCGAACACCAAGAACAAGCAGCCCTTTGAATCTTTGCCAAACGCAACGCCTAGAAGCTTGCGTAAGAGGTCATCGGAGCTTCTTTGGTTGATCTGAGACTGATCGCGGACGATCTCTGCGTATATGGCCTCGCAAAGCTCTGGGATCTGTTCGGCAACTTGATCGATGACGCTGATGACACCGTTGGTGAAGGACGAGAGGCTTTCATTCTGCTCGCGAAAGTAGAACTGAGCCACGCACGTGCGCCTCGACGCGTCTTTGGCCGTCTTTTCGCTTCTCAGGGCTTGGTAGACGGAGAACACAAGATGGCTCTTGCCCGTGCCCGGGCTTCCGGTGATGGCTAGGACGGTATCCGGCGGATCTTGCTGGTTCAGCCATCTTTCCCACTCAGGCTCCCGAAACAACCAGGCACACGTATCGGGCACTATCGTCTCCTGTAACATGTGATACTCGTGGTCCTCGCCTGCCTTCTACATTCACCAGCGTCTTCCGAATGCCCTTCGCCGAGGGATGCTTGCTGTACTCCGCAGCAGAAGAGTTTCCCTTTCGGCTCGCCGCTGCCGCGTTATTTGCTCCGCTCCCGCTTCTGGTCGTCAAAGGCCCTGCGGAGTTTGGCCATGTCGTCACGGATGCTCTCGGTTGTGTCCCGGACGACGCTCATGACCTGCATCTGCTCCTCGTGCATTGCCGTTTGGGAATGCTGGTTCTTTAGCAGCTCGGGAGTCATTTTCTGGATCTCTTCGGTGTTGCCCAGGATGGCTAATTCAGTCGCCTCTTGAAGGCATCGGATCCGCAGATCCATCTTCTTTCGAGCCCCTCCGAGCTGTTGAGCGCCCTTCTCAATGCAGTCCAGGTTTGCCGAGAAGAGACCGCGCAACTTGTCGACTTTCTTGTCGTCGTGGCGAAACTTGTGGAAGTTCTGCATCTCCTTGATGCCCCGGGTGATCATGGCCTCTACGTTCTCGAACTTGCGCTCCAGGTCATAACCCACAATGCCCTTGTAAGCCTTCAGAGCATCCTTCCACAGATCCGCGACATCGCGATTGTGGCCGGCCATGTCGCCTGGGACCCTCTGAGCTGTAACGGGAGCCATGACTGACGCGTCTGTTTGTGAGTTGAACAGTCGCCGACGGCGAGATGATACGCCTTTTCACGGACTAGGGGGGCTGAATATCTGTATGTTGCCGTAAGCATCAGGTTTCAAAGCGTGATGGCGAGGTGATCAGTCGGTGATCTGGTCCGCCTGCGGGCGACTGAAATGCAGCAGCCTTGATGTTTTGCCGCCAAGCCGATGTTAGCCTATTGCTAGATTAGTTGGGAACGTGCGGTGTCAGCAAACACGCAGCTCATGGCTGACGCGCAGATCCAGCTGAAGTGTGCTGGTGCCCGGTGCCCAATCATCTCGCTCGAGTCACACCACTCGGAGAGAGATCCAGGGAGTTAAGGATAATGGCGCCAAGAACGATTTAAGGCGTCACGCGCTGCGGAAGCTGCGTCTACGATGACCCGTTCTCGGCAAGAGAACAGTTCATGTTGCCTGCGTGACAGACTCAGCTCTCTGCACTTCCTGAGTTCAAAGTCTGGTAATGACCCATGTAATATGAATTGACAATACTGCCATTGACTCACGTAATGATACTGCTTCCGGCGCAAGATCGTTCCCAAGTGAAAAGGTCTCTTGTGACTTGCCAACCACCCAAAACCTTTGCAGCGGCGAGTTGAAGTTTGTCAAAGAGCCAAACCTTTCCAGGCCACTAGGTCTGGTTCTTGGAAAACTGTGAAAGTCGGCGGGCAGTCGAGGAGAGCCACCGACGATCACTTTCCTCATGGAAGTTGTGACAGCGCGTGACAACCTGACGATTGATGCATATGGAATTAGGCTGGACCTTGAGCACAACCGGTTGCACACGATGATCTGAACGACAGCTTCGGCATATGTCTGGCGCCTAACAGAGGCGCGAAATCTACTGAAGTCAATTTCTTTTTAAAACTCGATTTATTCCCTTCGATCTATATGAACTAGCGACCATTACCTGACCTCCAAGCTTGTGTTCAGGCTGAGTACTAGGGTATATTCTAAGAAGAGCAGCATTGCCACTAAGTGACTATGTAAGCGGATGACGTGAAACAAGGGCGGCATCTGTGCATGGACTTACTTCCTGGTATCCTTTGCAATCGAACTTGTTGTTGCCCAGGCCTGTGGCGCTTAGCATAGTGTTCTTCTTTACGACGAGAGTTTTGAGATCGGTTCTCATATCGCAAGTCATAGCAGGGCCTCCGTCAATAGAGCAGGTTCCAGTCATAGTAGCTGTCCATGTGTTCTCGTTTAATGAGCATACAGTTTGCCGGGCTTCAAGCTGCTCAGTAGGTAGCCCTAGGGCAGGCTGGGCTATAGCAGCTACAGCGGCGAGGATGATAGACAGAGAAAGCATTGTATCAGATGTGTCGTGTTGACTAAAGACGATTGGATGAGGTATGCGGTTCCTCCACAGAGATGTCGAGACATGTTCACTCCTTTAATAGTCTTTGTAAGGTATCTTGCGGGCTGTCTGTAGTTGCGAATGGAGCCGCCGGAGTTGCAAGCCGGCGTTAACTGCGAGTCATAAGAAACCTTATTTAGATTCAGATTTATTGGAGGCGGAGTGCGCGGTAACTATAGAAAGTTTCAGTATGATAAGTTAGGTAGTTCTTAGAACCGGGAGAATCCTGAGTCAGGAGCCAATCTCGTGACCGGCAGTGTCGGAAGCTCGAAATGTGCACCGTAGCCAAGGCCCCACTGCATTAATCAGAACACCTTCTGTGAGTTGAAGTGATTTTCAATTCTGGCGAGATGGGAGAGAGGACACAATGGGCTGGTTCAGGCTCAGGGAGGGCTTCAGAGGGGTTCGGAAGTCTTCAGAGGGCTTTGCAAAAGTTTCAGAGGACTTCAGAAGGGTTGACGGGGGGGTTAGGGAGCTACAGAAGGCAGAGTGGAGTGGGTTAGAGGGCGTCAGAGGGCAGTGGGGGGAATGAAAAGTCTGAGCTCACCTCGGTTTTTGAGAGCACCTGAATTGTTGATTCCGGAGGAAGGGATCGACGTCAACGGTCATTTTGACGCCCCGAAGCCCGAAAAAAGCAATTTGAGAGGATTTGAACGAGTTTGAGGGTTTCTTGGCGTCTTTCATGTTCGTCGCATGTGTCTGCGCCACGCTGTTAAGGTTCGCCCTCGTCGCAATCCCCTTGATGAGACAGAAGTCAGGCCCGGCGTGGAGCTAAATTCCACACGCGTGCGCCTCATTCGAACGGAACCGTCGGATGGGCTGCGCGAGCGGGACGGGCCGTGCCGCACTTTCCCAACTAGGGTCCCCCCAACAGTGCAACTCAATGGCAACGTCTGCAGCGCACCTTGGAGACGATCCTTAGAGTGCAGCCTAATCGCCGTTCTGAAAGCCGCCATCGCTGACAGGAGGTGGCGCGTGCGGCCTGGCGCGCTGAAGTCGGGCCAAAGCTGAAGGGGATTGAGTCGCTTCCGTTGAACACCGAGACCGACCTCGACCGATTTTTCGCCGAGGCAGACAAGATTCTCCAAAATGGGAGAGACAAGCTCGTTCCTAAGAGCAGGCCTCCCGACATCAGCACCAGAGTCAGGCCTTCTGATCCTGCCTGGCCATTCGACTGGCGGAGGCATCTCCTAAGACGGACATTCCTGACTTTGTGGAACACGGAAAGTATTACCAGACGGTTGACGAGAAGGCCGAGCTACTGGTGCGCAAGCTTTGGCCTGATTCCAGTGAAGCCACCGGGCAGCCACCCGCACTGGAACTTCCTGATCTTTCAGGTGAGATCAACAGTGAAGACACGGCGCTCATGAATCTCAAGCCTGGAGAGCTGGCCGACACGTTCCGCCGTATGCCTGCTCATAAGGCCGAGGGAAAGTCCGGTATATCTATCGACGCATTGAAGATGCTGCTGCCCTCGAAAGATGACGACGAAGACCTCCTGACGAATGTCTTTGAGCGGCCTCTGCAAGCCTGTCTCAAGTTATGCTATCACCCAAACAGGTTCAAGGAAGCCATTACGGTCATGATCGCAAAGTCTCACAAGGACCCGAAACTTCCGACAAGCTATCGGCCCATCGCCCTGCTCTGCCCCATAGCCAAGATTTTGGAAAAGCTGTTCGCAGTCAGACTCACGCGTTGGCTGCTGAACTCCGGCGTACTTCCCTTCGAACAGTATGGGTGCCAAGGGAGAAACACCACCCAAGCTCTCGAGTCACTCATCAACGCTGCTTACAACAGCTGGACTGATGGCGACAAGGATCGCTATGTGTCCATTTACGCCCTTGACATAAAGGGCGCGTTCGACCGCGTTCGCCGTGCGCACTTGCTACGGATCCTGAGGGAGTATGGCGTTCCGGACTGGATGATCATGTTCGTCTGGTCGTTTTTGTCTGACCGAAGCACAACCGTCCGCATGCAGGGAGCAGTGTCGAAGAAGTTTTGGGTGAATATCGGCATCCCGCAAGGAAGCCCTCTGTCCCCCATTCTCTTTCTCTTCTTCTCGATCCCTCTGCTCAACAAGCTCATAAGGGATCAAGGATTGGTCTCTAACGAAAACGCTGTTCTGTACCAACTGAAGCGTTTTCTGATTGCCGCATTTGTTGACGATATCACCTTCTTAATCGTCTCCGACTCCGTCGAGAAGAACAACAAGGCCGCAGAAAAGTTGTACAACGCCTTGGTTGACTTTGCAAAAAAGGATGGCACCACATTCTCCGCTGATAAGACAAAAGTGATACACCTCTGCAAGGCAAAACAGAAGTTCAACGACAGCATGCCTAACATCGAAGATGCTCCTCCGAAGGCAGAAAAGGCCATCAAGATTCTCGGGCTCTGGCTGGACTATCGTCTGACATGGGAAACGCACGTGACAAAGGTAAGCGAGCCTGCCGATGAGCACCGTCTGTCTTGAGACTGACCCTGCCTCGAAAGATTGTGAACAAGGCCCGGCTGAAAATGTTCAACCTACGTCGCATTTCTGGGTCAACATTTGGCCCAGGACTCAAGAAGCTTCTGGCCAGATACACTAGCGCTATTCTCCCCATCATCAGCTACGCATGTCCTGTTTGGTTCGCGGGGTATGACGAGAGGAAGTACACCGAATCTGGGAAACCGCCGGGTGCCAGGTGCCGGCTCTCGATCAGTGCCCAGCTTGTCAACAGGCTCGAGAGCGAGCACAACTACTTCTTGAAGCAACTGTCTGGGGCTTATGCCATGACCACCGGCTTCATCCTCCTCAAGGAGTTCGCAGTGCCAACGATTGCTGTTTACCTCACCAGGCTTGTGCGAACCTACTGGGCTCAGGTCCTGGAGACGCGGTACGAGGGCAAGTTGCTGAAGCCCAGTGGGGATTACCCGGACCAACACCCTTATGTGCTTGCCGCAACTGATGCCCACAGCAAGGTTTTGCAACCGGCAAAAGAACGGCTCGATCTGGAAAAGCCGGTCGACGAGGGTGCCAGGTACAGGAAGCTCAGACGACTCATCAAGTCCATTGCAGACGACCTCGTCACAGACCAGATGCAGACGGATTGGGGCGTGTTTGTCGACATACGCAGCTGCGAGAATCGGTACTTCAACAAGCTCCCTCCAGCCCTTAGAGGGACGTGGGGGAAACATAACTTCAAGATCTACGAAGACTTGCTCAAGGCTCAGAGCACTATCCTGCTGCATTGCCGGACGGGTGTCAATGGCCTCAACGCATGCTTGAATTTCATGTCTTTCAAGGTACGTGCTGTGCTTCCTTCCCCCCTTCTTCTCTCCCCCCTTCTTCTCTCCCCCCTTCTTCTCTCCCCCCTTCCCTCTCGTCCCTTCTCTCTTCCCCCTTCTCTCTCCCCCCCTCTCTCTCCCCCCTTCCCTCTCGTCCCTTCTCTCTTCCCCCTTCTCTCTCCCCCCCTCTCTCTCCCCCCTTCCCTCTCCCTCCCTTCCCTCCCCTCTTCCCTTATATCGACACTGGAACATGACATATGGTCCACTGTTCCAGGATTGCGTCCAGTACCATGACTCGCTCCCCTCGACGGTCCAGAGCTGGTATTTGTGTCGGCCAAAATCATTACCGCTAAGAGCCAGTGGCCTAGCAGACACACATACCAGCTCTGGACCGTCGAGGGGAGCGAGTCATGGTACTGGACGCAATCCTGGAACAGTGGACCATATGTCATGTTCCAGTGTCGATATACGGAGAGAGCATCCTGGATCGCGCTTTCAACCTCTTCTTCCTTGGCGCCTCTAGATGACAAAGTTTGCAGCTGAGTAATCTTCCGAAATAGAAGAACTTTGACGGGCGCCGCATCTCGAAGTTCCCTGGAGACCGCCTGCTCGGGACACGGCCATCTCAAAGGTGCGAGTTTCTGGTGTCGCTTGATGATGAACCGGTCGTTCCAGTCGGTGGTAGACGTCCCTCTCCTTTGCTGCCCAGACTCGGGTTCGTCCTTTGTCTCATCATTGTCTTTGCTTTCTTCATCTGACACTGTCACCGGCCTTTCCGTCATGGCTGCGGATAGGGTGTCGAACATGACTGCCAACCAGAATATCAGTTCCATCGTCTTGCGCTCCTCAGAGTCTGCTTTTTTGCAGGAAATCCGCCTCAAGATTTGTTCTCTGGTGGCTTTTCGGTCGAATGTCTCGACTTGTCTTCTGAGCACGTGAAGCCGTCGAGCCGCTCTCTCCGTATACATATTGCTTCCATCCTTTTCAAACAACATTCTGATCCGTTCTGGTACACTGCCGCCACAAGACGAAGCTATATCAAAATCTTCAAATGTGAAATCGTCTGGCTCAGATATGTGCTGTTGTGTTAGTCCAAACACTATTTCCGCGAACGCAACCTTGAATGAATTGATCCTGGAACAGTCATCAAGGTGTCTGCGTGCTTGATTCCAGAAAGATTGCTGGATCGTTGTGTCAAAATCTTCCCCTAAACCCGAAAGACAAAGTCCTGCATCTTCAATATTTGATGGCCTGTATCGTGATTGGCTCCTCCAACTGCCCTGGGCCCATTGAGCTGTGAATGCCATGATTGAGAAGTGAAGTGCCCTAGTGGCTTGTCTGTCCTCATATGGAGTAAGCGGCTTGATTCCGAGAGAGTCTAGGGACTTGTCAAGATTGAGGACTCTTCGGTAAATCCTGTTTGGGAGATTCGAAACTGACTCCCCCACTTGAAAGTTGAGGTTCTCCGTTGATTTCGCAGGCAGTAAATACGGACAATTTTGCTCCGTTAGCCAGCATGAAAGTGCTCCCTCCAAGACATCGTGGTAGAGCTTCATGAGGTTTTCCGTCATTAGCCCGTTATTAGTGCGTGCCATCATTTGCTGAGTTGGTGAGAACTCCGACAACCCGCCTAGTGAGAAGTCTGGGTACTTTCTGCCTTGCCATGGTCTCTTTCGTGCTGTCGTTCGGGCTCCAGCCAGCGCTTTGGGAGCGAACTCAATTATTGAAGGGTCGTGCACAGAAATAGCATCAGCTCCGTCCAATCCGGGTAGCTCATCTGATAAGCAACTTGGCATCGATGTCGCTGAAGAAGCCGGAAAGACCAATGATAGATCATCAGTTAGAGAAGCGTTGCTGGCTGTGTCGTTGGTCGGGGATAGCGAAAAGTTCTCCGAGCACGGTCCGAACATGGGTTCGGGAAACAAAGGTTGATTCGATTCATAGAACAAACTTGGCTCATTATAGCCCAATCCTGGGAAGACATCTTGGAAGCCGTCGACTGTTCCTTGCAATGTTGCCGGTACCACGGCATCATGAACGGACTTGACCCGCTTGCGACTTGGCAAGGGACGCTTATCGGAGACTGATGATTGTCGTCTCTCGCGGATTTGATGCTGCTGCGAGCGAGCCCAGTCGTAAGTGCAACTCTTCCTGGTCTTCTGGCAGTTTGAGCACGGTCCCGTCAAATCTTGCCAATCTTGCGATGACGTTAGCTGGGAGCAGGCAGATGAGGCTTCGAGAAACTTGCCAATGTTCCATTGTATCTCATTGTCGAGGCAAAGCTGGAGATCCTTGACGGCACCGGCATCGCATGCCCGTTTCCCCTTCCTGCACTGGTCGCAGCTGCTATTCTGTCTCCTCATCTCTGCGGTTGGCTTGAATTTCTGGTAAACTGTGGATGTTTCGTTCGACGTTGACATTCGGACGCGAGGGACGTGAGTTGACGCAAGCAAAGTCAGCCCGAAGTGCCCACAGCTTTCCCCCAACGTTCTCCCCGCTGGTTCCCCGTGACCTTTTAAAGCGCCCGGCCATCCGAAACGATGCGCACCCAGGGATGACCATGTCAACCCCGCGTTTGAGCTGCATATGGGAGCGGGGTGCATACGGCTTGTCTCCCCGCCGACCCTGCGCGTCCCCAGAGATTGGTAGCTGCAGGCCAGGTTGGCACTTCGTCCAAATTGCTGGGGTCAGCTCAGGTGGCAGTGAGTCTGTAGCTGATGCTTGTGCCAAAGGACCGAGATGTAGGTGAACATAGACTTGCTACGTATATCGGCTGGGCTGAGCCAACCACGTTGTGCGTGCTCCCAGGGCTATCATAGTTTCATTGTGCTTAAGTGACGAAAAGTACTTGGGCAGCTCGGACGTGACGTCCAATCACTGCCTACGAAATTATTCCACCCACGAGACTTCATCGAACAATTCATAGAAGCCTACAAAACGAATGGATCGGATCAACTTTGTCAAGTCTCAATCCTTCAGAATGCCGAGCCCCTTGTACACACCCATCTCGAGCTGACCCCACAATCCCATGACCGATGCATCACAGAACGGCAAGATTTGAGAGCACACGATGCCAGCAACTCCGTTCTCTCTGTCGCACCACCAAAACAAGTTCGGCAGCCCTGCCCACCACGCGGTCCCGTCAGACCGCCCGGTCGACCCACCGGTGATCATGAACGTCAGTCCCCACCCTTGGGGCGGGTTCCAGGGGACCGGGTAAATCTCAGGGATGGGGTTCGTGAGCTCCGGCTTCGCGGGCGGGATACCTGACCTGCCAAAGTTGGGGAATTCGGGGATCTGATTCTTGAACATCTCATCTACGGTCTCCTTCTTCAAGATCTGCGCTTTGGTAACGGGGCAGGTTCCGTCGTTCAAGAAGACGGTGAGGATGCCTGATGTTGCTTAGCCGCAATTTTCTATATCGAGGGAATGACCTAAGGAAAACTTACGTGCGTACTCTGAAGGCTTTGCAAACAACCCAGCTCCACCACTGTTGAAGGTATTCGCGATTTCCTCAGGGGACTGGGCAATGAGGGACCGGTGAAGAGGGTGGTCTCTAACGGTAACCTTGCCTTCGGGGTTCTTGTAGTGCATGTATGCAAGCTGTGCTTTCATCGAAGGCGTGGGTATCATATTGACGTTCTTCAACCCCAATGGTTGACAGACATTCTTCTGGATATAATCATTGAGACTCATGTTTGTCGCACGCTCGAGAGCGATGCCAGCCCAGTCAATCCCAATCTGAAGGCAAGTTAGAACCAAAACTTTCAGCAATCAGACGCATTGAATTTCTTACGCCATACTCCCAGTTCTCACCAGGTTGGAAGACGAGTGGTTGCATCATGTCCCGGATACTACCAGAAAACTCATCGATGCCAGCTGGGTAACTGAAGTCTCGGAGTCGAGGGTCGAAGAAGGTGTATCCAAAGCCAGCGGTGTGCGTAAGAAGCATACGAAGTGTGATGCCTCTCTTCTTTTCCTCCAGTTTCCCCTCCGAGTTCAATACCTTGATCTCCGCGAGTTCCGGGCACAGCTTCTCGAGATGGCCAGAGTCATCCAGCTTGAGAACCCCCTTCTCAACCAACTGCATGCACGCGATGCCCGTGACCATCTTTGTGCAAGAGGCAATCCAGAAGACATTTCCAAGACTCATCTCCTCGCTTGATGAGATTCCGCGTTTTCCTGAAGAGTGAGCGAATTGTTCCGCCCCACTGCGGTCTACCACCACGACCGTCGTCCCCGGGATGCTGTGAGAGTTGCTGGTGGCATTGTCAACGAGGCTTTTCAGCTCATTGACCGTCTGAGCAGAGAGAGGCATGATTAGGCGGTAGTAGGGCTGAGATTCAATTACAATGATGGCTTGCCGCGTGGGAACGATTCAATGGGATGAACGATGACGATTCAGCACGCTGTCTCTGCTGAAGAAAAGGGCAAGCGGGTGTGTAAACCCGAGGTTACAATGCGGCTTTTCAACCTGCGGCTATTCTTGGCGTGTAACCGCTAGTTCTGCATGCTCGCATACTGCTGATAGTGGTAACGCAGGTTTCGCTCAATATGGCAAAATGAACGCACTTCGGTATCCATAGACGAAGGGCAGGAAATCAAAAGAGCCAATCCCACGCTGCGCAGAACCTCGGTCTGCAGCGAGTAAATGCCGAATTGGCATGCCAGCACACACCATGAACTCTGCCAAGGATGAAGGGAAAGTTAGTTAGATGTCTCATTGCTGGGGCTGCGTGATTCGTCAACGACAGGGGGCAGCCCTCCACGATGGCGACACGAAGGTTTTCATTTTCCCCGCAGACGCTGCGGTAGCAACGGCACATGCGGATCCGCGCCCGAGTGACGGTCGGCTCTCCGCACTTGCATGCGACATCCTTCCCGCACGCCAACCCGGGCACAACTAGCCTGCGGATCCGCAGCGTAACTGTTCCGCGGCTGACGTTTGTGAGAGGGGTGAAACCTCATGATGCGGTCCAGGAGCTTCGAGGCAGCTTGTTACGCGTGGTTGGTCGCGGAACTGTGGCTATTGGCTGGAAACCCGATTCTTTATTGCAGCCGGATTATCGAATACATGCATGCGTATCAGCAGGGGCTTACATAGGTGCGGTGCTATTGAAATGTCTCCGCGTGGCGATCGATGCAACTGCGGCTCAGGTTCGTTGGCCGCTTCCGCAGGCATTGGAGCTGCGGAGCATTCGTCGAAACGGGGATGAAGCTTTGAGGATGCCAGGTATCATCTGATGTCATGGTAAAGCATCACTTCAAACGAAACCGAACGGTAAATTCGTTGCGATGAAGGTGGTTATAAGACAGCTGTCAAGCTCTCATAGTCTTTCCTCAAACTGCTATACCGACCATTGTGTACATTCAAGCGAGACTTCTAGAAACACTTCCCAGAAACAGCATTTCAACCATGGCGGCAACAAGCGGCAAGAAATTCGCGACGGAGCTGTCAGACTACTCCTCACGGCGTCAGACTACGGGACCATATGCTGATAACCTCGATGTGGATGTCCTGATTGTTGGGGGAGGATTCGGTAAGTCACCCTCCAAGTTAACCGATTCTGTACGACTGTGGCACGGCTGACAATTTCAAAGGGGGCGTATTTATGCTAAAGACCCTCCGTGAGATGGGACTGCGGTGTGTCATCTACGAGGCCGGTACCTCATTCGGGGGCACTTGGCGGTGGAACCGGTACCCGGGAGCGCGGGTGGATTCTGAGGTCCCCGAGTACGAGTTCTCTTGGCCCGAGGTCTTTGAGGGTTGGACATGGTCCACCAACTACCCCAACTTCCAAGAGCTGCGGGCTTACTTCGACCACGTCGACAAGGTAAGTTTGTTGTGATTGGCATTTCCTCTGCCTATTTGGCAGTCGTCTGGTCACTAAGATGAGTGCCTGCAGGTCTTGAATCTGTCAAAAGACTGTTCTTTTGAGACAGTCGTAGTTGGCGCTCAATTTCAGCCCACCGAAGGAAAGTGGCACGTCAAGACTGCCGACGGTCGCTTGGCAAAAGCAAAGTACTTTATTGTTGCAGCCGGCTTTGTAAGTGAACTTCAATGTTCCACTCCCTTCATTCGATCACCTGGTGCTCATCCGTCCCGTAGGCATCCAAGCGATACATCCCCAACTGGCCCGGCGTTGAAAAGTTCAAAGGTGTCGTCCACCACTCTTCCTTCTGGCCCGAAGAAGATGTAAACGTCCGCGGCAAGCGATGTGCCGTCATTGGTACTGGCGCCTCGGGTGTCCAAATCTCTCAAGAATGGGGACAACTCGTCGGAGAAGATGGGGAACTGAAAGTCTTTCAACGAACGCCGAATCTAGCCGTGCCGATGGGTAAGCGCCCTCTTACACCAGCCGAGCAAGACGTCGCAAAGGGGTGGTACCCACGCCTTTTCCAGCTCCGCGAGAAATGTTTCGGCGGATTCTTCTACGGCATGCATGAGCGCAACACCTTTGACGACTCACCCGAGGAGCGCGAGGCCTTTTACAGGGCTCTGTGGGACCACGGCGGCTTCAGATATTGGCTGGGTAACTACAAGGACATGCTGTTCGATGCGGAGGCGAATAAGCAGGCGTACCACTTCTGGTCGAAGAATGTCCGTCTCAGGATTGGTGATGCCAGGAAGAGGGATATTCTGGCTCCTACCGTTGACAAGATGCCGCATTTCTTTGGTGTGAAGAGGCCTTGCCTGGAGCAAAACTACTATGAGCAGTTCAACAAGCCGAATGTGGACGTCGTTGACATCGGCAAGAACGGCATCGCGAGTTTTACCGAGACAGGCATCAAGTTGGAGGATGGATCTCACTACGAATTCGACGTGATTGCTATCGCTACCGGCTTTGTGAGTTTTACCCCTTTCATGGAACACAACAGTCGAGACCCGCGAGTCGGGCTTTGTCCAGATCAGCTCCTTGCTACCCAACTGCAGAAGCTAACTCAAAGATTTAGGATATCACCACTGGCGGCATGACCAACATGGGTCTCAAGAGCATCAACAACACATACCTCCAAGACGAGTGGAAGGCGGCGGCGAACACGTACCTGGGTACTACAGTCAGCGGGTATCCCAACATGTTCCACATGTACGGCCCCCACGGACCGACTCTTCTCAGCAACGGCCCTTCCACGGTCGAGGTCCAAGGACGGTGGATCGCGCACTGCATCCGCAAGATTGAAAGGGAGAACATCAAGTACATCAACCCTACTGCCGAAGCGACTAAGACGTGGAAACAAAGGATCAACGACCTTAGCAATGCGTCTTTGTTCCCGACGACTAGGTCGACTTACATGGGTGGCTCGATGCCTGGCAAAGCATTTGAGCAGGTCAACTTTGCTGGTGGTATTCCTCAGTACGCCAAAGAGATTCGCGAGGCGCTGGATGGGTGGGCTGGCTTTGACATTGTGAGAGACACGAGAGATAGAAGCCGCATCTGAGTTTCGCATGCATGCAAGCCACAGGTTCTTAGGCATTGATTCGGATCTCTAGAATCAAATTGAGCATCGGTATTGACAAGAAATTTAGTTGGAAATAGCAACGAGCATAATTTAGGAAAGTCTGCAGTTTGACTGACCCAAGATGATTTTTCAACCGTGGCAAAAGATGTTTTGAGGTCAGGGCAGTGTGTCCATGCAAGGGCGTTCTCCACTACTGTCTTTTTGTCTGCTGTGACACTCACCGCTTTCGCCAGTTAATGCTCTTCGGCAAATTTCTGATTACCATAAGAGTTATCTGACTATGATGCAGAAGCCTTTGGCCAAATTCAGACTGCAGTTGGCAGTAAGGAGGTGCTTTCAGGCTTTATTACTATGAGATGTTTCGCCAGCATGTTGCCGCCTACATGATACAAGATGAGACATAAGCGAGCCTCCATTTTTGCCAGAGCTCTCAGCTTCGAAATGATGCACCTACTTGCAGGAGTATTAGGGACAAGCTTGGTGGATATCTCTAATGGCAACATCAGCACTGGTCACGTTGGATTCAGAAACGAGGTCATCTGGTGACTACCTCAGTCTCATGTGAATGTTGACATGGAGAAAGTTTGAGATAAGAAGCAACTCAGAGCAGATTGATAATTATTTTTTTACTGAGATGGAATTTTCTATCTATCATCAATGAGGAAAGAACGACTTGCAAAATTGGACCTGGAAACTTATGAGATAAGTTGTCCTCGCTTAGCGCTAGATCTCACCTTTCCCTACCGTGAATGAAGTGAAGGGATTCTTATCCTACCTAGGCCAAAGGTCAAAGAACTATGGAAACTTCTTCCCAGACCACTTCCTGCCTTTCTGGCTTCTGAAAATTCACCTCAACGCTTGCCTTCAGGTGGGCTCCACTCACAAAACCAGATCTCAGCCGTCCCTGATCTTTCCTCCCTCTTCTTCTTCTACCACCACAACTTTTCACACAAACAACTTCACAACTTAAACTCCTTCTCAATCCGTCAATATCAACATCTTCCTCTCTTACCTGGGTTCACCAACTGATCGACAATACTCAGTCACAATGGCTGCCACCAGTCACACTCAGCTGGAGGCAGCCCTCTGGGCGTTGTTAATGTCCCAGTTCTTTCTCTTGGGTTTTGCGCGTAAGTATCGTTTTCCTCCCCATGAATGAGAGACAAATACCAGCTAACAGTTGTTCACAGAATTTGAGGCGAAACCAGCTGCCCTTGATTGCATCAAGACGACTCGCTTTCCTTTCGTCTATACCACCGTTCTTACAATCTACGCACCCGCCGATGACCCAGTCACTATTCCCTCACTGCGTCTCCCTGGAACAAGCTCTATCGACAGCTCGGTCCCTGGCTTCACTCCTGTTCCCTTTCCGACCTTCACTTCCAAGGAGTCGACGGATCGTATTGGACAGCCTCCACCTTTGAGCTCCTCGGAATCATGGAGTGTGCCTCCTCCCGTCAGTCTCCCCGGTGCTCCCAGCCTCTCAGAGTCTTCAGAGTCGTTTTCCTGGAAGCTGCCTCCCGTGGACTCAACAACAAGCCGTCAGCCGATCCCCGTCATCCCAAGCCCTTCTGCGTCTTCCCATCCAGTTGTACCCTTGCCCGCTCCTACCGCCTCAAGCACTCTGCCAGTCAACACCGGGAAGCCGACTCCCATCCCTCACGACCCGGAAACAGGCCCCCGCCCGGTCCCCTCCGGTCGCCCAGCTTCTGGCTTTATCGGTCCTTGGTATGCACCTCCGGGAAAATACACCACCGTTTTGCCTCTCATCGCAACGACAACCGAGCCGGATGGAAGCCGCAAGACCGCGAACGTTACATGGCTTTCGATCGACCTTCCTACCTCGACAACCTCAGACGGCATGGTCATTCCCACGGTTTTCCCTGTCTGGAGATGTATCTCCCTCAACCTCTGCAACCCGATCTGCTTGATCCCCGAGATCCAGTGCTACACCTCGCCTGAGAAAGACGACGGCTTCTCCTGGCCCAAAGCCCCTCCCGGCCTTGGCAAAGGTAGCAAAGGTGGCGATGATGAAGGAGATGGGGATGGCAATGGCGACGATGACGGTGACCGAGACGGTGATGGCGATGACGATGGAAATGGAGATGATGATGGAAATGGAGACGACGATGGAAATGGAGATGATGATGGTGACGGAGATGATGATGGTGACGGAGACGACGATGATGATGGGAATGATGACGACAACAAGAATCCCGATGACGATGACGATGACGACGAGGAGAAAGAGATCCACAAGAGACTCAACGAGATCCGTATCGACATTGACCTCGACGACGACTTCCTTCTCTGGTTCTTCGGCCGATTCAGCTGGACCATTCGCTGGCGTCTCCGCGTCCTTTTCAACTTGGGAACCAACCTGCCCAACTGGCGTATCGGAACAAAGATCCCCAACTGGCGTTGGGATCTGAACCTTCCCAACTTACGCCTCGGAACCAATCTCCCAACCTGGGGTCGCTTGGTTGGCATAGGACCCATTGGCGGCGGTGGTGGTGGAAACAATCCCAACGAGCCGGAAGACCCCGATGACCCAGAGCCTTCACAGCCAACAGCATCTCCTTCACCTACCTCTTCAGCATCTTCCTCCTCTTCGTCTTGCACGGAGTCAATCACCGTCGCCCCTTACTGCACTCGGCCCTGCGTCGTCTCCAAGGTGTCCAACCATGTCACAAACACATGGACGACCAGCTGCGACACCGCCAGATGCTCGACCACGGAGCTCTGCACCAGCGTCCGCACGACCACGACCACGACCTACACCACCAAGAAGCCGAAGGCCACCGGTGCCTGCCGCCCCGGAAAGTGTCCGGCATGCAGTGACAGCAAGGTCAAGCGCAACGACGGCCTCGAGAAGCGCTCGACTCTCGAGAAACGCACCATCCCCGAAGATGTCATCGTCCAGGATACCATGACCGGCCCCGAGACGTGGGAGAAGGGCGAGACTGACTGGTGGGAGAATATGCGTCGCATCGTGAAGTACTACGGTCCCGGGTATCACCAGAGCAGCCCCATTCACGCCGACTCGTCAGCCATATACGAGGACTTTTCCGAGACGTACCCGATGGGAGGCGGCAGCGGACCCGTATGGGGATGCGCGATGGTCGCGGTCTTCTCGCCCACTGGAATCTACACAAATCACATGTGGGAGGTCCCCAACTTCTCGATTCCCGACGAGGATAGAGAGGCTTTCGACACTGATACCTTGAACTACGATGAGGCGCACTACTTCCGGCAGAACGTTCACCACTTCCTTCGACATGGCTCAGCGTCCTGGACCGATCAGAAGCAGTACCCGGCCCTTCGACACCTCGTCGAGGTTGGAGACAAGCTCGACCCCAAAAACACCCAGTTCTACCGGGTAATCCTCTTCGTCCCGATCGATGTCAGCGGCAACATGGTGTATCCTCGGGCCAATCAAGAGATCATTGATCTCCTGACCGGAAGACTCATTGGCATCGACAAGAAGCACATCACCATCTACGGCTACAAGCGTCGCAAGGAGCTCGGCGAGGACCACCACCACGACGAAGGCAAGACTCCTCCCCCTGAGTTTCGTGAAGCAGAGCCCTGGCACGGTCTCCTCTCCTGGATGTACACTCCCAAGGGAGAGAGTGGCAAGAGAGAGCTCGTTGTTCGCTTCGAGAGAGACGTCATCCACGGCGAGACTTGGTGCGGCGATGGACTCATCGCGGGACCTGACGGCATGCATGTCGACAAGCGCTCTACTTCTTCGATTTCCAAGCGACAAGACGACACCTGTCCCGTGCCTCAGTTCTGCATGCTCAAGAAGAACTGCGGTTCGTGCGGCGGCTCTTCCAGCAAAGAACTTCAGAAACGCGACCCCTGGCCTGGACAGGTTCCAACTCCCGACGAAGTGTATCTTACCAATGACGACAAGATGGTCCAGCCCGAGGACTCGCCTGAGGGAGAGTTGAAGTGGTGGCAGTCGATGCGAAACGTGATCGATCAGTTCGGTCCAGGTTTTGGCGGGCCTCCTGATAGCTGGCCCTACGAAGAGGACGAATACCCGAGGCCTTGGTCAACCAGCGAGATCACGTTCTTTGACCGGGAGAAGATTACTGAAGTTCCCGTTGAGAGACCTCGCTTCGGTGGTTCAGGCCCCGTCTGGGGCTGCTCTATGCTCATCGTCGTGTCCCCGAAAGCCGTCTGGACCAGTCACTTCTGGGAAGTTCCCGGACACACGAGAGGAGAGGCAGAGCCTAACAACGCGTGGCTCCAGGAGGCGTACCCCCTGCCTACGGAACAGTACTTGAAGGAAGACATCATCGACCACATCGGGACCGGTAACTTCAGAGGTAACAAACGTTCTCTGACCGCGAATCCCCTAGACGAACATGAGAACCCGGGGCTTGCCCAGTACTTCCAGCCTGGCGGTCCGTTCAATGTGCAGGAAATGGACTTTGTCAAGGCCTTCATTGTCTCCCGCGGGTCTCTCCCTCCTTTCCCCGAGGACGTGATGATGCATCATAGCGTCGTTGTCCAGATCAAGGAGAAGCTGCTCCTCGACTTCGGGTTGTCCATTGACGAGATGGTGGATATCGCGTATCGCCCGCACTTCGAGAGCGACCTTGGCAAGTCGAGGGAAGACCATCCCGAATGGGGTGTCTTTTCTTGGGAGTACCATCCGCACGACGAAAGCATGGGGCTTGGCATAGGCTTCAAGGCCTTGAGGCTCCGGTGGGAGAAGAACGTTGTGTGGGAGAACTTGTGGTGTGGTGATGGCCACCGGGTCGTGCCGCCCACAGACGACGACCTGTTCTGGCCGCCTCTTCCGCCAATTGATCCCGAGGACGCTGGAGGCGATCCCATGATTGAAGGCCGACAAGAGACCGCTCCCGCTTGCAAGATCCCAGCGAAGCTGACACCCTCATCCTCGATCACGTTCACGCGCACTTCAGTTGCTCTACCGCACCCGACCGAATCCTGCGTCTCGAACTCCGAGTGCGGCACCCTCAGCTGTCCCGAGAACAGACAAGCCGTGTGCTTCTTTGACCATTGTCGCTGTGTCATCAAGGAGAGAAATGACAACATCACGATCACCTCAAGCCTCACCAACGCCCGCACCAGAGCCTGGTCGACCCGCGTCACCTCCCTAAACACCACAACCAGCTTCCCCTTGACGGTAGAAACACCCTGGACCGGCACCGAGCCCTTCACGACCGTCGTACTCTCCGAGTGGGAGCCCATCCCGACTAAGACCATCCCCACCGTCATACCCCAGCCCTCCGGCGCCGGCTCGACATGCGCCTGGGCCAGGAACTGCAATGCCCTGCCCTGCCTCGACGACATGTATCCAGCCTGCGCCAAGCCTGCCGATGGCAACCGCTACGGCTGCTACTGCGTCATGCGGCCCGTCCCCGGCGACGCCTGCGCCGTCGAGTCCGAGTGCAACGAGATGCGCTGCCCCGAGAACCACTTCCCCTCGTGCTCCCTGCAAGGCAAATGCCGCTGCGAGCCCATCCCTCGTCAAGTCGGCGCCGCGTGCAAGCTCGACTCCCACTGCACCGGCCTCATGTCCTGCAACATCGTCCAGTCCGGCTTCTGCAACGGCGACAGCTGCGAGTGTGCCATCAAGTTCACCGACGACACCGGCTGCGCCAAGCATACGGACTGCACCTACGTCCTCCGCAACAACGAGACGCACCCGTACAAGACGTGCTCGCGCGAGAACAGGTGCGAGCTCACCGCCTCCAAGCCGTTCCACCGCCCCGAGCGCGCCGGCGAGGTGTGCAAGGAGTCCAAGGAGTGCGTTGGTATTACCTGCGACCAGCGCAGCGACGGCAAGGTCTGCGAGAGCGGCAAGTGTGCGTGTAAGCCGTGGCGATGCGATACCCATGCCAGCTGCTCCGGCGAGTTTGGCCCTGCGAGTTGCGTTTCGGCGAACAACGTGATGTGCTGGGAGGGGGAGTGCCATTGCCAGCATTGCATGATTGCACTTGAGGACGTGGAGGAGTGTAAGGAGGATAAGGAGTGTGCGAAGAACTGCTGCGGACAGAGGCTTGGCGAGGTCTCGGTTTGCCGCGACAAGAAGTGCGCTTGTGTTTCCTCGTTGTGATAGAGAGGAGGATATGGCTTCACTTCATGAGTTTTGGCGATTGATTCTAGAGTGATACCCGGACGCCTTGAATAGGCTCGGAGAGAGAGCTTGGAAAAGGAGATCAGTCTTTGCGATAGATGCTGCCTTTGAGGCATGCGCATTCATAGAGGTATAGACAAGGATAGAGACTATTTCGTAAAGCCTGAGACTCCAATAGCCATCAGTGACGTAGTCGGAGATCAACATCTGAATCGCGAGCGACTACAACTTCACCGATCCATGGGTGGCTCTCGCTCAAGCTTGATTCGAGTTTATCGCTGAGCAGTAGCAATTCAGCCGACCAGCGTCGCATTCTCGGATACGCAAAAAGGATTCTGGGTAGATGACCGGCCCCTCTCGGGTGAGAAGTCCCCCTGCCGTGGTTACACCCGCCAAGCAACAGTTGAGCTTGTAGGGACAAAGATCGGCCGGGGTCTTGATGCAGTCATCATTCGAGATTGAATCTGAAGACTCTTCGGACTCAAGGTCTGAAAGAGGACAAATGTAGTTACCCCTCTTCTCGGCTGAGGGTTCGTAGTAGAGGCCCTCCTACCTCAGTACAAAAGCTGGCACAGGTTCCATCGCATCGTCATGGGAAATAAGTCTTTTAAGACCTGCGAGGGATACTCTGAGCCAGAACCGTCGTCATGTTCTTTCAA
Source organism: Colletotrichum sp. COLG25 (assembly GCA_009801095.1). Classification (NCBI taxonomy): domain Eukaryota; kingdom Fungi; phylum Ascomycota; class Sordariomycetes; order Glomerellales; family Glomerellaceae; genus Colletotrichum; species Colletotrichum sp. COLG25. Next base: position 4,657,404 of record VNWT01000023.1, read on the forward strand.
CGATTGATCCTGGGTGTTGCTACCATACTCTCCATCACCACCAACAGCGTCGTCGCGAGAGGTTCTGCCGAAAACAACACATACGACTACATCGTCATCGGAAGCGGTCCCGGCGGCGGTCCTCTTGCTAGCAACCTCGCGCGCGCCGGCTTCTCAACTCTGCTCCTCGAAGCGGGGGATGATGAGAGCCACGACATCGGCACCGCGCTCGCGAACGGCGGGTACGCCCTCACCGCATCCAACAGCTGGGGCTTCTGGGTGAAGCACCACGCCGACCCGGAAGTCGAGCTGCGCAACAACCACCTCACGTGGCGGTTCCCGAACGGCATGTTTTGGGTCGGCAACGGTGAGCGAGCACCGCCTGGGGCGGAGCTGATGGGCGTGTACTACCCGCGCGGCGCGACGATCGGGGGTTCGGCGGTGGTGAATGCGATGGGGACGCTGTTGCCGAGTGATGGTGATTGGGACTTTGTGGCTAACATCACGGGCGATGGATCTTGGAGGTGAGTTTTGACAAGGCTTCGAAAGAAAGCTTAAGCTAACAGGATGTAGGCATGAGAACATGAGGCGGATGTTTGAGAAGGTTGAGAAGAACAACTATCTCCCCGAAGGCACGCCAGGACACGGGTTTGGCGGTATCCTGGAGACCAATATGGGAAACGGCACTCAGTATCTACCGTTTCCGGGTCTGGTCGAGGTGTACAAGGCGCAGATCAGATCACTGGGATTGGATCCGGCGAAGGTGATTGAGATGCTCGGCAGCGATCCCAATTATCTTGCCAATGATCGGGACTTCACAGAAGGTTTCTGGGGCATGGTGTTCCACGCAAATGCGAGGTGGGAGAGGTCAACGCCGCGAGACTACATCTTTGAGACAATTGCAGCGGAAAATGAGGACGGGTCAGCCAAGTATCCCCTGACACTATCGTCAACCTCTTTAGCCACCAAGGTCTTGTTTGAGGAAGGGAAAGACGAGAAACCCAGAGCGGTCGGAGTTGAATACCTCAAAGGCCCTTCAACATATGGCGCTGATCCGAGGCGGAACGCTTCAGTGCCAGGCGAGACCAAACGAGCTTTCGCATCTCGAGAGGTCATCGTTTCGGGAGGCACCTTCAATTCCCCTCAACTCCTGCAACTCAGCGGGGTCGGCGACCGGCAAGATCTCGAAGCACTCGGCATCAAAGTTGTGGCTGACTTGCCTGGGGTGGGGCGAAATCTCCAGGATAATCAAGAATTTCCGGTCGTCGGACTAGCTCAGATCAACTTCACGGCGATTCCCAACCCCAACGAACCGACTTGCGACAAAGGCATGCCGAATAATCCGTGCTACGAGCTCTGGAAGAAAGGCCTGGGTCCGTACATGCGACCTGGGTTCAACTCGAATGTCCTGTTGATGCGTTCAAATCATTCGGTGAATGGGGAACGCGACATCTTTGTGTTCAGCGTACAAGGCGGGGCATTCCGGGGTTTCTGGCCGGATGTGAACCAGCCTGAGCTCTTTGGGACACCAAACACATCAGGCTTTTCGACTGTCAAGATCAATCCGCAAAACGGGGCAGGATACCTGAAGCTCCGGTCGGCGGACCCGACGGAGCCACCCGAGATCAACTTTCAGCTGTACCAGGAGGGCGCCGAGACAGACCTTGGAGCGTTGGCAGATGTTGCCGCGTGGGGCCGTCGGGTGATGAGCGATGTTGGGGGGCCTTGGGGTCCGCTGGCGCCGGCTGAACCGCCGTGTTCGAAAGTCGGGAGCGACGGCCAGTGCGAGGACGGAGACGGAACGTCGGACGAGGAATGGATCCGGGCCCAGACATTTGGCCATCATCCGTCGGGGACTTGTGCCATTGGGCCGGCGGAGGATAGCATGGCAGTGCTGGATTCTCGGTTTCGGGTGCACGGCGTCGAGGGGTTGAGGGTTGTGGATGCGAGCGTATTTCCACGTGCTCCGGGCGCGTTCCCCTTGATCGCGACGTTCATGGTCAGCCAAAAGGCGTCGGAGGTGATATTGGAAGATGCCGCGGCGTCATTTTGAATGTGTGGTAGTTGCAGTGAAAGATGGGACGAGCTAGAGATGGTCAAACGAAGGCAGAGTTCTTCCGTGCAGTTTGGGGTGCCGGTCGGTGTACGAGCCACAAGCCACGTCGTCCTGGTGTCGCGTCGCAATCACGGCAGACCGGGTGTGTCAGGCGTATTCAAGCGTGTCGTATCCGTACGCGGACTGGGTTGAGGGCAATGGCACGATGGGCCATCGTCCCAAGACCAGATGAATGGGCGTCTGATGTTGCGGCATGTTCCAGTAGGTGGGATATGTGAAAGAAATGCATGTGAAAGTATTCAGTCTCCTGAAATTGGTGGAGATGTACGTGGCTGAGGTGTGGCTCTGTTAGCGGGGCTAACTGTGGCCCGTGCTTGATGTGCGGCCACAGCCACCCCCACCCCTGGCACGAGCTCCTCACGGTCGCGGGCGATGACGTTTGGCAGTCGCCCCCCTCGCCCAGAGGAGGTCTTGCTGTGCTTGCTCTGCCCAGCATTGGACCCTGAGTGGCCCCTGCTCCTTGCTTTCCCGCCATTGCAGCAGCAGTAGTGGTCGCCCCTGCCCCTTCCCCGGCACACTGAGGACTGAGAATGACGGGTCGCCCCTCCCTCAACAGGGCGCTGCGGCGTCAAGCATCGTCACTGCTGGTGAGAGGCCGCCCCCTTCCCTTACCCTTCCATCGCCTTCTGCCTCCTGTTTTCCTGGGATTTGCCTTGGCTAAAAGGTAAAGCGCGTCCTTGTGACCCTTCGTCTGATCTTGATTCCTCTCTAACTTTCCCATACTCGAGAACTCGACACGTCGTCATAAAAGCCCATACATTCACGCGTTTCCCAACGTCGAGTCTACGATTATTCTTCCTTCTTTGACCGCCTGATTCAACACACATCCACTGTGAGACAGCACCCATATACATCCCTTGTTTGATACCCGCTCCCGTCTCCAGTTACCCCTCACAAACCACAAAGCTCCCTCCTACAACTTCTTTGTTTCCAAACACCACACCGACTTCAGGCAAAAAACTACAATTATCATGTCCAACACCACCGTCCACGTCAAGAACATCGCTGCGGCGACTGAGGATAAGGAGATCAAGGACTTCTTCAGCTTCTGGTGAGTACATTTCCCCGCACTTTCGCACACTGCAAAGGCACCGAGATAGCCTGACGTCTGCTACCCGGACGCATTCCGCACCCTTTCTTCGGGCAGAAGCTAACAGACTGCAGCGGCAAGATCACAGACATTCAGGTCACCCCCGCCGGCGAGACCAAGGATGCCGCCGTCACCTTCGAGAAGGAGACTGCTGCTAAGACTGCTCTCCTGTTGAATAACACTCAGCTTGGCACCTCCCACATCACCGTTGCCAGCGCCAGCGGCGACTCCAACGACGACGGCTCCCACTTCAAGGACAACGCGAACCGTGATACCGATGAGATCACTCAGGAGGAGAAGCCCCGCTCTCGCATCCTGGCCGAGTACCTCGCCCAGGGCTACGTCGTTGGAGATGCCGCTCTCCAGCGCGCCATCGAGCTTGACACCCAGCACGGCGTCTCCAGCCGCTTTTTCGGCACCCTCCAGAACCTTGACCAGAAGTACCACGCCACCGACCGCGCGAAGGCTACGGACCAGTCCTACGGCATCACCGCGAGGGCTCAGGGTCTCTTTGGCGGCTTGAGCTCGTACTTTGAGAAGGCTACCAGCTCCCCCACCGGCAAGCGCATCGTCACCTTCTACCAGGACGGCTCGAGACAGGTTCAGGATATCCACACCGAGGCTCGCCGCTTGGCGGACTTGAAGAAGGAGCAGCACGGCGGCAGCGCCTACAAGGCTTCCGGTCTCGAGAGATTCCTTGGTAAGGAGAAGGAGAAGGCGGTGCCGCCGGCCACTGGCGAGACCATCGGCACTCAGGCCCCGACCCAGCCCGACCCTACGACGGCTGTCCCCCTCTCCAAGCCCACCGAGGCCACTTCCGAGAAGACTGCGTAAGAGTAGCGATTGGCACGAAAAGGACATGAGGGTAGGCGTTGGCTGGTTTCATTAGGCACGAACGTTTTATGACTGCAATGCGATGACTGCGGTGCACGTGGTTCTATCAGGCACTCTAGGTAGTTGCGACTTCAACGCGATTGAATGCATCAATAATTGGTTTCGGGAAATTCACCCAATCACTTGACTGTGTGATTTGAGGCTTTTATTCGTGATGACGTGACAGCAGAGCGGTTTACCACAAGTCCCTTGCATGGGCTTAGCACATTGCCCGTCGGATGAATACGAATTTTGGCTAAATACATCAGGTTGTCCAAGCATGCATGTTGTCCAGCCATGCACGTAAGATGCATACAAAATCACAGGAGTTGATATGCGTGTGTGCCATAATGGTAGCTTTCGCAGAGGGGATGGATCACATAAGTATCACAGGCAATAAGCAAGACATAATTAATCAACGCTCTTTCAATTGGCATTGGTTTATACATCTATTGATACAGCATCACAATCGTGATTTCATCTCAGTGCTTCTCATGCCTTCATGATGTCCCATTCCCAACGCCTTCATATGATGGTATCCAATAATCTACTCGGTCTTGGCGAACTTCTCCTTTACAGCATCGTCAAGAGGTCCCTTGGGGTTGGATGACAGGTTCTGGGTATGGTTAGATGAAGACGTCAGGGAATGATGGGAGGGAGGCTCACCTCAAGCTGTTCCTTGTTGACCTGCTCCTTGTTGGTGGCATCGTCGGTTCCCTTGCCAGAGGCGGGAGGGTCGTTGAGCTGGGCGCCGGTCTGGCGCTCGGGAGGGGGAGACTGGCGACCTTCGGAAGGCATTTTGGATGTGATTTTTAGATGGGGGTTGTTTAAGGTAAGGTAGTTTGCAGAGGCGACCGTTGTAGTGTGCTGTGTCTTGGAAGCGTTTGTCTTGGGAGACGGGAGAAGGTCTGGAACAGGAGGTTTTCACGTTATATAGCAAGATCACGAAGGTCGGGAAGAGGGGCAGGAGCTTTCTTAGGTAAGGTGCAGCTGCTACTGCTGCAGCAGGAGGAGGAGGAGCTCTTGCGTCAATGGGGCGTTTGAGGCCCCGAGAGGTGGGAAAGCTCGCACCGAGTGGCCTGCCACTGGTTGCGGCGTTTGACATCAGATTGTGTTGTTGATGCCGTCATACGGGTATTGCGTTGCGGGTGCTTGGGCTTGACGTCACCCTGTGTATGTTTGTTGAGGGCGGGAGGGCGATGGGTGGGTGAGGTAAGGGTGCTGCTGCTGATAAGATGGAGGGGAGCTTTATCGATTAGATTGTCGATTCCTATCGATAAGACACACCCGATAAGATATGGTCTGCTTTATCGATACGAGATATTACTGGGCTTTGTCTAAGCAAAAACAAAGGCAGACGCACAGCTTTGTTTTGGTGGGTGGTTGCACCGCAAGATGCCACAAATTTTCTTTCATGGCATTGTTGAGGTTATGTATTCTATCCGTGCGTTCTGGTATTTCGGAGTAATGTTCCCTGGAGACGTAGCTACTGATGCGGTCTCAGAAAGAGAATCTATCTTGGATTGAGCCACGGATATGATGACTTTATTTCTCGTGGGATATTTCAAGAGATAATTTGCGGTCGTTGCCGTCTGTACTATATTCTCTGTTGCTGCGTTTATTAACTCTATGAGTCTTACAGAACGTTTGAACGTAGGACACATTGTCACGCAAACACAGGAAAGACGGCCAAAATAAACATCATGTTCTCTCAAACTCGCATTCATCTCGATGCAGGGTGCTTCGCTGGCAGTTTATGCAGGCGCTTGGGGCAGGTGAGCAGCAACGAAACGGGATTCTGCCCGCTGGCGGGTCCCCCTGTTTCTACTGCATCAGCCTTGCGGCGGCGACACGTCCGCTGAAGAATGCCACATGCCCACTAACAAAGGAACGCGATCGGCCTCTCTGCGACAGGTGCCGGGCTAACGAGAGCGACGCGATGCCTAACGCAGGGTCGGCATCGCTAGCGGGTTCAATAAATCTCCTCTCGTTGTGGGTTCACCGGCCGGTGATGGTCGAGGATTTACATTACAACCCGAGCCGCTCGCGTGGTCACCGACACTCGCGACATGCTGTTACCGTTCCGGGCTGCCATGCCCTGGACACATGGCCGGGATGTTGTGGTGATTCGAAGCCAAAAGTTGGATTTTAGGGTCTCGAAAAATCATGATCAGCCCTGAACTTTGCGATGACAGGGCCTGTTCTTGGCTGTTTTCGGCGCCGCTATGGACAAGGGATGCAATAGCGGGCAAAGTTTAAATCGCGGGGTTGGCTCCGGAAAGGGCGCGCGGGCGAGGCCCCGATATTGCAGAATGCGACCGTTAGCGTGTCTCTGCCAGTCTCGACGTCTCGCGCACCGCTTATCAAGACGAAAGTGGTGTCATGTTGTCGACCTGGATCCTTGAATTCTGCGTGGCCGGTGCTGGGATGACAGGACGGGAAGCCGCAGGGCCCGTGGTGAATCAGGGTGATGGGAAGAAAGTGGAAGGAAGAGACATGGACACACACGATGTTGTGCATGGTGACTGCTCCTGCCTGGTTGTCCCTGCCTGAACTTCCCCGTCAACGTCGCACTTGCCCGATTCTTGTTTGTTTGCGGGTTCAGGTGCTGCCCCCTTCGGGCAAAACTTTACTTGGACCGCATCGTGCCCACGACTTTTTTATTTTCTCCAACACACTGGCTACCGCTGCTGATAACGATATAGGCACGAACACACGAAAACACCAACAAGCCTAAAATACCATGTTGAAAGAAAGTTGGCGACGACGACAAGCTTATTCACCATGGATGATTCGGACATATTCAGAATACGAAAGGGCGTACAAATTAGTCGCTGGCTATCGTTACTACTACTACTCATACAAAGACCGATTCCATTCATTTTTCCCGAATCCAATCCATTCCAATCCAATGACCAAGTACACGGATACAACTCCAAAGAGAATACACGCGTCAATCAGACGAACTTCGACGAGAACACGCTGCGACGCTCAAGTCATAACATCGTAACCGAACAATCGCTTATTTCTTCTTGCCACCACGAAGGGCGGTGGTCAAGCTGCCGAGGCCGAGGCCATCGAGCACGCGGTTGAGACCCAGGGTGCCCAGAAGGCCGTCGACGATACCGCCGAGACCAAGACCGCCGAGCAGACGGCCAACCAGGTTGAGAACACCGGCCAGAAGGAGACCGACAGCGGCAAGAATCTGGCCAAGAGGCTCCGTGAGGAGACCCCAGAGAGGGTTGAGCTCCTTCTTGGCGTGAGGCATATCCTCAATCTTGCGCTTGGCTCCCTCGACTGTCTCGGTGATGGCGCCAGTCAACTGAAGTCTTGTTAGTACATGTGCATGAATATGTATGTTGTGTTATGAGAAAACTTACCTCCTTCAAGACATCAGCGAGGTGATGCTCCTCAGGGGTAGCCTCACGGGTGCCGGACTTGTGCTTGGCGTTGCGCTGGATTCTACCATCAGGATCCAAGGCGCGGACACTGCCGTTCAATTCGCTAAGGATCTTGCCACCCTCCTCGATCAGAGGCTTAACATCCTTCACGAGCTGCTCCTCATCAAGCTCATCCTTGGGGGTGCGCTCAGCCTTCTCGATCTTTCCTGTAATCATCTTGCAGATGGGACGCATGCGGTCAAGACCCTGCTCGATGACGGCACCGAGAGACTGGGCGAGCTTGCGGTCGGCCTCAGCTTGCTCACGAGCCTTGACTTCGTTGGGGTCCTCCTGAGGCTCCTCAACCTCAGGCTCGGGGATGTCCTCGATGAGAGAGCAGTGTCCAACAGTGCGGCCCTTGGAATCAACGACATCACCGTCGCCGTCAATCTCCTTGCCGGCGCAGATGGACAGTTCACCGGTCGTCAGCTTGCCGATGATGTTGCCATCCTCGTCAACGACCTCACCCTTGCGGTTGACCTTGCGGCCTTCCATGGGGCCGATCTTCTTCTCGACCTCAGGCTCTGGCTCAGGCTCCCATCTCTCGGCCTTACCAAGAAGGTTGCCGTTGCGGTCGAGAATGTCACCATCCTCATCGACGGCACGGCCAAAGAGAACCTTGGCGTTGCCTTCGATCAAGCGACCAACAATGTCTCCTCCCGGAGTAACAACGTGACCCTCCTTGTTGACGGTGCAGCCTGGAAGCTCGGCGAAAGGACCCTCCTTGAAGCCCTCGCGCTCACCCTCAGGCACAAGCTCAGCCCTGCCGATAATGTCGCCAGACTCGCTGCGAACGTTTCCGTCCTTGTCGCACATGCGACCGACGAGACGCTTGACATCACCCTCGACGATGCGGCCGAAGATGGTGCCGTTGGTGTCGACAACATTGCCAGCCTTGTTGACGCGCTTGCCAGCAAGGATGGACTTGTCGATAACGACCTCCTCTTCTGGTTCCGGCTCAGGCTCGGGCTCGGGCTCCCAACGCTCAGCCTTACCAATGGTGTTGCCGCTGCGGTCAAGGACATCACCTTCGTCATCAACCTTCTTGCCCTTCAACTTCTTCGGGTCACCCTCAATCAGGCGACCGACGATCTCGCCGTTGAAGTAGACATTGCCGTCAGACTCGACAACAGCGCCGGGGAAATCTTCGAAGGGGGCGGGCTCGCTGAGACCCTCACGCTCAGTCTCGGGAATGGGCTCAGCCTGGCCAATAACCTTGCCGGAGTCGTTCCAGATCTCACCCTTCTCGTTGGCCTTGCGACCGACGAGATGCTTCAGGATGCCAGAAACAACACGGCCAATGGCCTCGCCCTTGTCGTTGACCAAGTTGCCAGCCTTGTTGACAGTAGCGCCCTTGAGGACGCCGTAGTCGATGGTGTCCTTGAGCAACTCCTCGGCGACAATGGTGTTAAGCTCAGCCTTGCCAATGATGCTGCCGCGCTCATTGACAATGTTGCCCTCGGCGTCGATGACGTGACCAGCCAGGTCGGCAGGATCACCCTCAGCAACTCTGCCAATGGAGGCATCGTTGAAGATGACCTTGCCTTCGTCGTCGATTTCCGCACCAGGGAACTTCTCGAAAGGTTGCAGGAGCTTGTCGCCAGCTACGGTAACAGTGCGCTGGTCAGTGGGAATAGCATCGCGAATGGTGCTGAGAACACTGCGGGTATCCTCCTTGACAGTCCTGGTAACACCGGTCTCGCCAGTCTGGCCGGTCTGGCCGGTCTCGCCGGTCTTAGCGGTCTCGCCAGTCTCAGTCTGCAGTTCATCGGGAAGCTGAGACGCAGGAATGTCGCCGGTTTGCGCATCCGTGGGAAGCTGTGATTGGGATTGCGCCTCAGAAGCACCTCTGGCCCAGTCGGTGACGCTGGTGCCGCCAGTCTTCAAATCTTCAGGAAGTTGGGAGACAAGGTCGGTGGGAAGCTTCGTTTGGGCGTCGAAGGGGATTTGAGAAACAGGGATGTCGGCCGTCTGAAGATCCTCGGGGAGCTCGCTCTTGAGGGTCATGGGGATCTGGGAAACGGGAATGTCGAGGGTTGCGATGTCGTCGGGGACCTTTGACTGAAGGTCATCATCTTCCTGGGTGACAGTCTTCAGATCATCAGGAAGCTGAGAAACAAGATCGGTAGGAAGCTTCGTCTGAGCATCGAAGGGGATCTGGGAGACGGGGATATCAGCCGTCTGGAGATCCTCCGGAAGCTCGCTCTTCAGAGTCATGGGGATCTGGGAGACGGGAATGTCAAGAGTTGCGATGTCGTCCGGGACCTTCGACTGAAGGTCGTCGTCTTCGTCTTCGTATGTGACAGTCTTCAGATCGTCAGGAAGCTGAGAAACAAGATCGGTGGGGAGCTTTGTCTGAGCATCGAAGGGGATCTGGGAGACAGGGATGTCGGCCGTCTGGAGGTCGTCGGGAAGCTCGCTCTTCAGAGTCATGGGAATCTGGGAAACAGGGATATCAAGGGTCGCGATGTCGTCGGGAACCCGTGATCGAAGGTCCTCTTGCTGGGTGCCAGCTTGGGTGGGGGCCTTCTCGGTCGCCTGTTCAGTGGCCTCTGTCGCATCGTCCTTGAGGGACTCGGGCTTCGCGGTGGCGTCATCTTCTTCGAGTGGCTCCGGCTCCAACTCCTCGAGATCTTGGGACCTGTCGCCAACAGTGGAAGGGTCTGTAAGCTCAGTCTTGTCAGCTTGAGATGGCTCGGTCTCCGATTGGGTATTGTCTCCAGTGGTGAGCTTGCCGTTCGGTTCTTGCGGGGCGGAATCCTGGAGGTCCACGGGTGCCACTTCGGAGGTCTTGTCGTTGACCTCGAAGAGGCTCTTCTTGGCGTCCTCTGTCAGGGAGATCTTGTCCTCGACGTCGTCGGGCCTGTTGGAGAGGAGCTGAGTGAGCTTCTCATCCTTCTCGGTGACGGTGTCGTCGCGTTCCAGAGGCTGGGTGCCGCCCAGAACGCCGCCAAGAAGGCCTGATTGCTCGCCCTTCTCACTCTTGCCGCCGCCGATGACGCTGCCGAGTGTACCACCGACAATGCCAGACTGTGACTTCTCATCACCGCCGCCGAGGACGCCGGAGAGGAGACCACTCTGGCCATCGCCACCGGTAACACCGCCGAGGACACCGCCCTGGCCTTCGCCCAGACCAATGCCCTTCGTCAAGTCGCCGACGAGAGGCAATGTCCTGTTGACGGTCTGAACAGTGCCGTCAACGGTGTCGACGATACCCTTGACGCCCTTGGTAGCGCCCATAATGCTGAAGCTTCCGCCCTCCTTGCTCTCACCTCCGGCAACGCTCTCGGTGAGCTCGCCCAAAGGCAGGGCCTTGCCGATGACACCACCGTCCTTTCCGATGATGTCTCCGGTCGCTGTCACGACGTTACCGACGAGATCGCCAGCTTCGCCTTCTGTGACCTTGCCGACGGTCTTGCCGGTCTCGTCTACGACCTCTCCTGTCTTGCCGATGACACCGGCAACGAGGTTCTCGCCATGGTCTTGGATATCTTGCTCAACGGAGTATGCTGAGACGCGTCAGTCGTGAAACTTCGAATGCCATGTGAGTTGATTACTTACTTGACTTCTGTTCTTCACCCTTCCCCCATCCACCAGGCATGCTGCTTCCTGATTTTGAGGCAGCGCCAGCCATGATGTCGGTTCGGTGTCTGAGGTACAGTAGTCCGGAAATGTTGGGCAACTTTTGCGCGTGTAAGTAAGTGGGTTAAAATGGAATAATGTGGCTAATACGAAAAGATGTAGTAGCCCATGAGATGAATGCTTTGAATTGAGAGTCGAAAGTCAAAAAAGCTACAATCACCTGCCGGTCGGACGTCTTATACCAGAAATCCTCACACACCAAACCAAGTTTCCAGCTCTATGGCCTCACCCAACCTTACGTCAAGGGGAGCTCAAGCTTGGGGAGCTCTTCGAAGCTCTGGCCTGCTCTGGCTTGTTCGCGCCACATCTGTGACTTCATGTGGAAGAGGTGGTCGGCTCGTCTGCCGCCCATCATGACGCAAAGCCACACTCGTCCGAGCACGCGAAAGGGGTTGACAGACTCTGGCATCCCAGTCTCATGACGCAAGTTGACTTTTGAAAAGCAACTGCACCTTGCGAGATGGTGTGACAGTCTGCCAGTCGGGCGAGTTGCCATTGGCTTATGGGGTTGATCGCCCGGCCTCCATCTTGGAGCTTCCCAGTTATGTGTGGCTAGTGCATTCAAGGGCCCTCCCTGTTCTGCATCATCCATTCGTCAGATCCCCCACCAGCTACACCCCAGACGCTGCTTTCTGCCCTCCAACACTTTCTTTTGCAAATGAGGATTGCGAAGTTCGCAAAGGCTGGACTGCCATGCAGCATTTCCCCATGCACAACCAACGTCATGACGCTCTTCGAAACACGCGCGCCAGCCTTTTATTCGCCACGCTCAGGAATCGAGCAGCTCCATCGCCGCGAATATGCGCCCGCTCAAATTTGGGGTTCTGGACTTCACCCACCTTTCAGCCTTACTAGTGGACGGTTCAACGGGGGTCTCAGATGCACGTTATTCAGGTCTTGCATTGCCAAATACGGGTTCCATTGGAACGACATCTCGATCCCAGCCTATCACGCCCGCCTCGCCGCCGTCTGAACGCCGCCGCATGCCAGCATCTATAGAACCATTCCAGAACTCCATGATCGACATCTCCATCCAGTCGCAGAATTCCCGTCAAAATATTACCCAGTTCCAATATGGATATTTGGCACCCCGCCACCATTAAATACAGTTGGGATTTTGATAATGAGCTGGATGCCGTCATGTGTCGACTTCACGTCCATGAAAACCTCGGATGGACTTGGGGCAGACGATGGTTTAGGTCGACCGCAGCTGCAGTTCTCGTGAGAGGGCGCGCTGTTATGCGCATTCTCCGCTGGGCGCGCGCCGTTTGACTGCCCAGAAGCATTGCCTGCTGGTTGCCCAGGCTTCTGGAGGCCTTTGCCCAAGTGCGCGCCGTCGAAGTGGCCGACGACGTTATTGTTCTTATCGAGTATGTTGCCCATGTGGTCCACCTTCAGTCCATCGCCCATGCCCTCGATGGGCTTTGGCGACGGAGGCGTCGGTGGAATCGTGTCGTTCTCTGCTACATAACCAACGACTTCTCCGTCCTCGCTGAGGATCTCGCCAGTCACAGAAACAGGCCGTCCGATCATCGACGGCAAGTCACCCTCAACACGACCAAGAACCTGTCCGTTCCAGTCGAGGATGTTTCCGAACTCATCGACATACTTTCCCTCCAGTCCATGCGCCAGCTGAGCAAGGTTAGGAGGAATAGTCAGGCCAGATGCCACAGGTGTGATTCTTGGAATCCGGATGGGGGCATTCTTCCCCTCCGGCTCCTTGCCCTTGGGGCTGGTTGACCCAGCTGATGTGTCCTTTGACTCTTGAGAGTCTTGTGTGCCATGATCCGTGCGGCTGTTTGTTGTATCTGCTGACGATGGCGTCGAGTCTTTCGGCACGCTCTGTCCCTGCGTGGAAGACTTCCTCACCGGGATGGGTATCTCCCGCGAGCCCTGTAGATGATAAGGCCCGCCCTGGCCTTGCGGCTGTGGGGTGCCTGTGTTGCTGCTTTGCCGAGGGGGAGGTTGCGGACGAGTGGTTTCAGCTGGTGGAGCTGGCGAGCCAGGCGCTCGCGACGACGAATTCAGACGAGGCAGAGGTGGCCGGACGTTGCGTCGTGGGACCTCTTCTACCCCAGCTTCATCGTCGTCGACTTCAACAACCTCATATTCATCGTGTCGGGAAGTATGGTCTGGATCGCCGCCAGATGCAGCTCGGGGCTCGGCACGCTGCATGGTATGCGACGAGGGTTTGGGATGTTCGGGGACGGCCCTTTGCAGAGTCCGCGGTGTGTTCAGCGTCGAGGCTGGGCTTTCGGGTTCTGCGATATGAGCTGTGGGGGGAATCGGCCGAGAAGGAGGGGATGCCGTCATTATTGGATGGCCACAGAAGGTCCTCTGCAAGCAATCGTACTGCGCGTCAGCTGGGGCTCGCTTTCAAGGTGAGGGGAAGCATGGCCAGGATGGCCAGCACAGGACCAACAGAGAGAAGGAAAGGAATACGGACACCCACCTGAGGATCGCCTTGCTTCGGAAATCAGGCGTTGAACTCGACTCCGATTGAGAGACTGTGCTGATGTGTACGTTTCTCGGTGCACCCCTTGAGCAGTCACCTCACGCGGACGGGGCTTATCTGCTCTGGCAGGTGCGAGACGCGGGCAGCGCTTGTGCCAGGTCTGCAAGGCAGAAGGGGGTCGGTTTTGTTGCTGTGACGTCAGGAAGACGATGGATCGAGTGTGGGTACGCTGCCGCCGTGACAGATGCTGGGCAGCTGGGGCAGCTTGAGGTTCCAGAACTGGCGAACGGGGCGACGGTTCACCTTGTCAGGATGTCTTGCAAGGGTGATGGGATCAAGTACTTGTCGAACCGAGATCTGGTGTCTCCACTGGCTCCAGACACACGCAAACGTATCCACCGGGTACTTCGGAGAACAACAAGAAGAAGGAAGCGTGGGAGGGATCGCTGGCGGGTGGTGAAGATGGCAGAATGGAAACAAGACAAGACTCCGAAAGAGGCGCCGGCTCAGCGCAGACATTGGAGGGCAAAAGGCCCGACACGTCTGGCAAAAGCCTGTTTTCTGGTCGAAACCAGAACAGCTGTGCGAGTATCCGTGTTCCTCAGTGGTTGGGCTTTTTGCTTTTCGAACTACTGTACAGACGGAACGCACGGCTAGCCGTCAACGAATGCTGGAGGTTAGAGCACGGAGAACTAGGTGGACAGTTGCGCAAGCTGCGCAGGCTGCAGCGCTATCCCGGCCGGGATATGGCAGCTTAGAGACGCCTTTGGCGGTGCAGAAGCTTCGAGCCAGCGACACAGACTCTGAAGAAGGGCCTGGAGACGACCACAGACATCTACAGACCGGCGGCAACCGAGTAAACTTCAGATGTGGCTCAGCAGGTGATCAGCTTCATCACAAGTTCGGCATGGCGTTCATGCCCGGGAGAGCTTCACCAGGCCTTCAGATACGTCTCGAGTTTTTCCAGACGGTGTCCGAACCGGGGAATGCGTCTTAACGGATAGCGGCTATTGTGCTGATCTCGATGGTGTTCCCGACGAGGCAATGAATGGCAAAGAGGCAAAGAGTCGACGAGAGCCCAGAACAGAGGAAATGAGACGGGAGCGAACGATCGGCGCAAAACGTCCTCGGCAGGTGGCTTGACGGTTGAGACTGGTTGGCAGTCGCTTAAGAGACACCACGCGAACGGACGGAAGCCGATGTGAGTGGCTGATGGCCTCATCCGGTGTGCCGGGATGCGACGCAAGAATTTCCCGTTCAGCTACGGTTTCCCTGCACGACCACCAGCGTTTCGACCGTTCCGTTCCCCGCCGCTGATGGTCGAGACGGTACTGTGGATGCGGTCCTTCTTGGGTTGCATTGGCAATGGGCGGTGGGGAACAAGGGAACAGGGGGGCCGTTCCACCGTTACATTGGGCGGCGGGCAGGCACGCACACTCTGCACACTGACCAAGTTACATCGCATCATGTGGCGGCGACGACGCGTCGACATTGGACGGTCTAGGAAGGCCGAAGCCGGTGTGGCTGGAGAGTTTGCTTGCGAGTTTCCGGACCTTTACCTGCAGAGTTTTTTGCTTTTCTGCTCCTGAGTTTTCCGGTGAGTGCTTCGGTTAGAGAGGCTGAAGCTGAGATGCGGGCATGATCCTGTCAAGAGACCTCAATCTTGTTGAGTTGTCGTCTTGGGCAGACAACACTAACGCTAGGGCCAGGAGCAAAAGCGCACCGAAAGCAAGGCACAGAGGGAAGCACCCGCAGTAGCCTCCAGCACCGTCGATTTCGCAACGTGTGGCTAGTCGCTCTTCAGCCCCCTCCGTTAATGCCTCCCGATGGCACTAGCCCCGGGGAGGATTGGACAATATTATTGTGCTGGTGGTGGGTGGACTCGACCCCACAGTCGTATTGGAGATTCGCCCCATTCATAAGATCAACGGCACCAAAAGAGCGTGAAACGCAGAGTGGCTAGGCGGCAGAGAGATTGGCGCTACGAACGGTTTACTGGCAACCGTCTCCGCCATTTCCGCCCTTTCGCGTGCTTGACGGCGGTTGTCAACACACATGGTTTGGCTTGCTTTCTCCGCACGAGCTTGTGTAACTAGCGGGTGGCTGAGAGCACAGATGGTGTGCTGAAACCAACTACACACGCTGACATGGCCTGCATAGAGGAGGGCCAGCATCAACTTGGGGTAACGAATTGGGCATGCAGATGATCAATCGCGGCTGCTCACGGTGTGATATGGCGCATGTGACAGTAATTTGATCAAATACCATTCGTTGAAAGTGTTTAGAATGCTTTGGCTAACGTCGAATAGGATACCCATAAAAACTTCCCGAAATAGTGTCCATATCTCATCATGATGGTGGTGATGCACAATTCTTTCATAATACACGCGGCAGATGGATACCAATAGCCCATCCGTCCACCAACTCCCCCCTGTCTGCGGACCAACCGTTTTCTCTCACGGTTGGGCAGACAGGGTCGACAAAAGAAAACCCACACTTTCCAGCAAACTGTGTCGAAAATTCGCCCACTGTATTCCCGCGACTCCGTTTAAAAACCGATAAGATGTTGATTGCCGTTTTAAGATTTGTCCCTGGAGAAAACGCCTCTCAGTTCCTGATTAAAAGACGAGGAAAAGCCCATTAGCCCATTATGAACTTGGCCTAACTAGCCCGTCCTTGTCTCTCGGTAAGAAAATAGGACGGAACGGGATAGTCTGACGAGATAAAGGGGGCCGCAACTGAGGGATGAGAAAAAAGGTCAGTACTTACAAGAGGGCAAGCTCAAGGTCACCGTGAATGCGCGCCTTCAGCGTGATTTCGATATCGAGGTTGAGATCGAGACGCAACCTCAGGGTGTCGCTCTTGTCACCACCGCCGCCGCCTTGTTGCAGAGCACCGCCGGCGACATTGCCTAGTGTGTTCTGGACACCACCGGTGACGCCCTGGACAGCCTCGGTAGGGTTACCTCCTCCAAGGCCGCCGAGAGGGCCGCCCTGTTGACGGCGCTGCATTTGCCTGTTGCCCTGGCGGCGCTGGCGGCGCTGAGGCTGCTCCTGCTGCTGGGTATCCTCGGAGGTCTCCTCGTCGGAGGCGTACTTGGTGTTGTTCTTCTCACGGGGGGAAGACATGTTGACGGTCTAGATGGCTTGTTGATGGAAGTTCGAAAATGGGCTAATGGACTCTCTCCTTCCCGTCGGTGTGGGATGGGAAACTGAGGAATTAAGGGCTCTGGATTATATGCGAAAGTTTGTGAGTGCTTCTTCAAAGTTCTTCTCGGTCGATGAGTCGCGGATGAGGGTGCAACATATAACTGATTCCGGACAGTATCCGGAAGCAGTCAAAACAGGATGTAAAGCTTACACCCTCTTCGGCCGATGAGATCATGTTGGACCCTGGGAGACCCAGGATTTCTACGGTAGATGTTTTCACCCCTTCGCCTTTTTGCGTCACACCACTCGAGTCTCGAGGTGTTCTGGACCGAAATGACGTTGAAGGAGGGCCAAGCGGCATGCGGAGGGGGGGCGGAATCAATGGGGCTGCTGGGGCGGTTGGACCTGTCTCATGCTCTCGATGAGCGGTCCCGATCTGCTCTGGCGCCGAGTCCATTCTACTCTCCACCACACAGTCAGTCACTCATCCCAGAAACCTTTGATTGGAAGAGGGTGTCGAGCATCCCTGTCGCTTTTCTCGGATTTGCATCGCAAAGCCTTACTGCAGGCTACAGCCCAATCATGCTCACACCACGGGCTCGAGGGTCATCACATTGCCAATGCAGGCATGACGCACCATTACTCTATTCTCTGCCATCAAACAAGCTTCTCGTAAGTCAGTTTTGCGCCTCCGGTGCCTCGCAAGCTAGGCTTGACAGGCATTGTGGTTTTTCGCACTGACGGAGTACGGGTTCACGGGTTACAGATACCAACTATGCCAAATCCATGCAAGCTGTGCAGAAACCTCGAAGGAGCCGTGCTGTGCATCGTTGGTGGTCTACTCGCACATGCTGCCAGAAGGCTCCTCCAGGTTTCTGGTTTCTCCCCGCGCCTTCTTTCAACCCACACCCCTCCCCTTTCCTGGCTTCTGCGGTGCTCACCACCATCCGGAAAAAGAGGCCTAGCTATTATTCAATCTCGAACATATGCGCTCTCAATGCCTAGCGCCATCTGTCGCCGCAGGACAATCTCTATACACTCATCCGGCTCGTACCCTTGCCGCAGCCTCCCGTCCGGATCCCAATACACCGCCCATCTGCCGTCGTCCTCGAGGGCAGCCACAAACCCCATCCCACTGCCTCTCAGCATCAGATGCCTCTCATCTTCAGTCCAGCCCCAGGGTCCTATGACGTGGCCGATTGTGTCTTTACGACCCCCGTGCCGGACGGCTCGGGTATCTGCGTCGACATAGATCCAATTCAGCATCGGCGGATCATCCGAGATGGTTGATACCAGCCCGCGGTAGTTCTCTTCGGAGGGGTAATTGAAGTAGTACCCTGAAAACTTGTGTCCCGGTGCTGGAGCCATGCTGTGGTTTATCCAGAGCTGGGGTAAAGAAAGACTGCATGTTAGTTTGCTGTTGTGGATGGGATGTGCGATTGTGGATGTGTGCGACTAGTGTGTAAGTCGAGCAAAGGCTGGTATGTGGGTGGGTGGGTGTGGCCAGATACGCCGCCCCTCCCCCGTTCCCAACGGTGGGAAAAGAGACAAAAAAGCAAGTTGCAAGTGCACCTTGCAGATGATTGACGAGATGACACGCAAGAGGGTTGCAAAAAGCGAGGACAAACTTGCCTTGTTGTCGACGAGGACGCAGGGCGCTTCTTCCCGCTTGCCGTCGATGGTCATGGTCGCCGTGAGGCTGAACTTGGCCTGCTCTTTGGCGGCGGCATTCTGCTTCTTCTGCGCGCTGACGGCCTGCCCGGTGCCGATGACTGTGGGGATGGCGGCGATGGTGAGTAAGCCGATGACCATGTTTCGAAATCTTTTCCTCTGCGCAGAGAGGAGGGCCTGGAGGAGACAAGAGAGGCGAGAAGAGAAGAAGGGGGATTGGTTCCGCGTGGGAGAAGTGGACTGTCCAGATTGTCTGTCCAACGCCAGAGGAGCGGGCACCTTGGGACTGACTCTCCCTCTCTCTCGGGACTCGGACGTGTCAAAACCGTGTGAACCGCGGGGAGGCGAGGCAAGGGGGGCCCTCGACCGGGATTTCGAACTGATCGACTATCGACTTGTGGAAAGACAAGTTTTTTCTGATTTACGCTCGCTGCCGAGCTTCCTCAACAAGACGGCAGATTTGCGCGCGGACGACGGAAAGAGCTGATCGAGATTTGAAGAAACAGGTCTTAGCGAATATCCCATGGGAAAAAAGAAGCGCGGGGCGGCCTGCGACAGGCAGAAATTCCGCGTGGCTTCTACAGAGGGGTTCGTGTGTGGTCATCATATGCCTCCCAAGCATGCATATACCAGTATCTCTGTTTTTTTCTTGTCGTCCGTCTGGTGTTTCGATTCGCTGGGACTGCTCTCCTGGGATCGAGATGCCCGTCTCGGGAACACCCCCCTCCCCCCTTCTCCATCCATGTCTGGGGTCAGCCCACACCCACCCACCACCTCAGAATCGGTACCGGCCAGCACGCCAGGAGGATACCCACGCATGCGCAACGGTCTCCACCGAGATGAGTGTCCAGACCGTTCTGTTTTGCGCGTATCACTGGGTCACCGTCTGATTTACCTGTCACATTTTGTCACTGCGCGTGCGTGGTGGATGAGGTTGGGCGGTTTAATTGCACACCCTGTCCTACGTCATTTTCTCGGTTCGACTCCTTCGAGCTTCAAACCTCACCTTTGGTGCCTTTTTCGGTGCTGTTGGTTCGGCTACTGCCAGTGTACTTAGACACCTCTCGGCGTGTTCCCCCAACTCCTCGAACAAGGATGTGCTCTGCTGGGCCCCCGTATCAGCTCTTCCCGCCCGGAAGTAAGGCCGCAGACTCCCCCATTCGCATTGATGATTCGTCGCTCGGCGAGAATCAGAGGAAGGCAGAGAGCTTCATGCTCATCGACGTCACCTCTTTGATCCCTTTTCTCTTGCTCACCTTGTCAACACCTCAGGAC
The DNA here is from genome assembly GCA_009801095.1 of Colletotrichum sp. COLG25. Taxonomy (NCBI): domain Eukaryota; kingdom Fungi; phylum Ascomycota; class Sordariomycetes; order Glomerellales; family Glomerellaceae; genus Colletotrichum; species Colletotrichum sp. COLG25. Next base: position 4,677,094 of record VNWT01000023.1, read on the forward strand.
CCTGTCGATCGAGGGCGTTCGGATAGGAGAGGAATCCTGTTCTCGAGAATCACACACGTTCCCCCCCTCCACCGAATATGGTATCAAGTGATATCACACCGACGGGGTTTGTGTTGGCCGCTGGCTGGTTCACGGTCCCCACGATTCCTGTCTCTCTGTGCCTGTCTCCCTTATGCCTTGTCGGCGTGTAAGTCCACCACGTTTAGGGATTAGTCCATTCCCCTTCCCCTTCCCTTACCTGCATAAGCCGGGTCCCCGTTCAGCTTGCCGACCCCGGTTTCCCACACCTATTACATCACTGGGTATCACTCCCCCTAAGGGGTGTGAGGTAATTGTCACTGAAAACAAGATATCCTTCAACTCATCGTGCGCGGATCTGATTTAAGTGTTCGTGTGCCTTCGTGTAGTTTTCCCGTTAGTAGCTTTTACTACTTTTGGTTCCCAAGGTTTACCACTTTTGATCAAACACGTCTTGCACCTCACCATACCTCACCCACCACAGCCCCAACGTAATATCACGAGAAAGATACCCCTCGTCCCCCACTTCGGAAACGATACCATTGAGTGAGCAGGTGTCGTTTGCGAAAATAATTAGCTCGTTGTAAGGGGAAGATCACATTTATGGACGACACAATGGCCAAGAACAAGAACAAGGTATGCCTTTGCCGTTCACTGATGTCGCAAGATTCACATGTTGATGAGATGTGAGTAGAAGGGCCAAGCCGCCCAACAATCGCCTGGCGGAGAGGGCTCCAAGCCCGAGGAGACAAAGCCCGAGGGCACCACGCCCGTCGGCGAGTTCGGCAACCCCGCGGAGAACGTGGGCGACAACAACAACAACAACGAGAAGAAGGCCGAGGAGAACGCGCCCGGCAGCACCGAGGAGTCCAAGCCTGAGGAGCCTCAATCACAGGAGCAGAAGTCGCCATTCGACCAGCCGCCCTCATCAACAGAAGACGACAAGAAGCCCGAGGAGAGCAAGCCCGACGAGAAGAAGGCCTCCGCGGAAGAGAAGAAGCCCGAGACCAGCAAGCCCGATCAGAAGGCGCAGCAGGCGCAGGTTGACGACGAGCCCGAGGAAGGGGCCAACGTCGACAACGACAAGAAGCCCGAGGCCAAGGGCAAGGAGCAGGAGCCCGCCAAGGTGCGTTCGCGTGAATCAGGGTACACTGAGCGTGAAGCTGACGCCGAGGAGCCCACGGAGCTGCAGGATGACGAGGAGGGCGAGTACTACGACGACGAAGACGGCGAGGGCGAGTACTATGACGATGAGGAGGGTGAAGATGGTGAGGTCTACGATGACGACTACTACTCTGGCGATGACCAGGATGAAGACTACGACGACGAAGACGACTATGAGGAGGAGGAGGGTGAGGGGTCTGACCAGGCGGACAACTACACCACCACGAAACAACAACCGCGGCGCGGATACTCGCAGAACAACGACCCGTACGGTCGCAACAACCAGATGATGCAGCGCAATGGCGGTCGCCAACAGGGCGGCGAAGACATGTACCGCCAGCAGCAGATGCAGCAACAGCAGCAGCAGCAAATGCAACAGCAACAACAACAAATGCAAGGCGGCGGCGACGCTGGCGGCAAGAACCCGCTGAAGTTGAGGCTCGATCTTAACCTCGATATCGAGATCACGTTGAAGGCAAAGATCCACGGTGATCTTACTCTGGCTCTGCTGTAAGTTTTTCGGATATTCCCTTGTTTTCTTTTCGCGATACCCCCTGCGCATTTTTGGAAAGTCTGTTTTTGCTCCTTTTGCTTTTCGGATTGTTTGGTCCGTGTCGAATACGATGCTTTTCCGGACGTTTCGACACTGGAGGGCGCGAACGCGACTCGGATTTTCTGCCTGTGCTGCCCAGTGCGCTTCGTCCTTCCCGCAGAACTCTGTCATGCAAATGCGATCTCCGGGACCCGGGCGGGGCGCAATATCGGCGGTTGAAATCGAGTCAGGAACTGTGCTGCAAGAAAAAAGCTTTCGAGCATTCTGAAGGCTCGTTCCCTGCTTCCGCCTTCTCCACAGCGAACAACTCAGTTACGGAGTTATGGAGCCCACCACGCGAACGGTGAAGAAATGGCTGGCAGACCCCGGCCCGCGAGAGTTCGCGACCGTGTATGCGTGGCGCCTCATTTCGGACCCGAGCCAGCGTTCGGGAACCGTGTGTTTCGGGCTGTTGAAATTCTGCTCGACTCGATGTCAGAGTGACGACATGCCTCTTTTTCTTTTCTTGCTTCGGGCATTTTCCTTGCTTCGTTTTCGTGCGGGATAGAGACTCGAGAGAATTGCTCAGATTGCTAACTGCACAGCGACATGGATTAGTGACATGATGTGAAAACGGGTTTCTGACCTGCGGGCTGTTATCGCCGAATTTTCGTCAGACTTTCTCTTTCTCAGCAAGACATTGTTCGGCATTATGAATATTCCCCCAACGGCATAACGGCGATAAAAAATCCACAGCGTGCAATGCGCATTAGTGACGAGTTTCTTTTGTTGTATCACGGCTTCATTGAAAACCTTTTTCTGGCAGTTCGGCAAGACGGTGTTTGATACGGATGGGTATGGAGAATTGTGGCCGTTCCCACAGCGATCGGACTTGTCAGATTTAGCGGCGGATCAGATCTTGCCCAGTGTAATTTTAGGCGCCCACACAAATGATCAATCCTCTGAATGAATTGAAGTGGCTTGGCAGTGACAACCAGATCTCCAGAATTTGGGCCGTTCGTAAAAACGGTTCAACGACGCAAACTACAGCTCAACTCCGTGGATTTGACGGTATGCATTGCTGGAATGCTCTGATTCTTCTTTAATGCGGTCGGATCCTCTTTGGGAATGTTCCCCGACCGTTTGGTTTGTTGTACAACGGTCAGCGTAGCGAAGACAAGTCCGGGAGCTGTATCCTCATCCGGCGAGCTGCATTTTGGCGAGTTCGTATGATACTTAACGAGACTTCGCCAAGGTACGTTGCCGCGCATCGGCTTTCCGCAGAGGTGAAGGTGTGGCTGGTGCGGCATCAGTTCTCGTGGACTTCTGCCCAAGAGCATCGTCATTGTCAGGTATCCGCGGCTGCCCATCCATCCCAGTGCGTGATCCGCGAGAATCGGCCGAGTGCAGCATCACAATGCAGTCAGAGTGAAGTGCCAATGCGGTCGAGGTCCAATGATGAAACATTTCAGCCTCATCGGGTGCCCACCACACGGCAGCGGTTGCAGGGGATAAAACCTGTTTTTTGGTGTTCCCTCGTGATGTTGACAGCGAGCGATCGCAGGCCACCCCAGGGGAAGAAAAACAGCCACGGTATCCGTAGGAGCGGGAAAAAGGCAACGGACGACCCACCGCCCGATTCTAGACAGCTCTGCTCCATTTTTTTGAGTCGTGTTCCGTACCGCTTTTCGCCGCCGCCGCGTCGTACCCGCGATCGATCATATTTGGGGGTGATATCGCAGCCAAGCAAACGCTGGACAAAGCGTCTCCCCCAGTGAAAACGATGGTAGTCGGGTGGATGCAGTTTAGGCTCTCACTCTGTTCGGACGACGTCTGGCGGACAAGAGCACCGTGCCAGAACAATGGGATTGTGCAACGGTTGGACGTTTATCTGGCCTTGTGTGTGCGAGTGTGCCGTGCTCCGTCTCACAGGAATTGCGAGCAACGACCGTGACCGCAAGCGAGACCGTAGGCGAGCCGAATCGAGATCATTGCAGGAGCTATGACCAAACGGTTGGCTCAAAGGGCAATGAGCGGCGGGAAGAGATTGCAATGGAGGCGTCTGAAGGACAGGGGGCCGCGTGGACAGGGGCCCCGAGACGTCTGTTCGGAGCAAAAGCGCCGCCGCGGGCAGGCAAGACGGTCGGGATTGTTCTTTGGGATTGTCGCTGCCCGGGGGCCAGACGGAAGAGCCAGGGGCTGCTGGTCCATGCGACGTCAAGAGCGGGGAACGCGGCGGGGAACCGTGTGGCGCCGACGCTAGGGAAGCAGCCACATTCGGTGAAACGGTGGGTGATCTGCAGCCAAAACGGTGGAGTGGCTCCGTTATCGACGTGTATCCGTGTTTCGCCCACAAATAATGACAGGATTATGCCGTTTATTTTTGTGATGGTGGGCTGCTGCTGGCCTGCTTGCTTGTCGAGCGTTCCGCACCGGCACCACCGGCAGGCAACGAAGAGGAGTGGAGTTGGCAGCTGTCTGTCAGTCTGTCGTCAATGTTTGCGAATGGTGGAAGGCCGTCGAAGGTGTCGCAGGAATGCGGAACGTTTGTCGGCGATGGCCTCGTCGTCGTCGGGACAAGCTCAAAGGAACACCTAGGTGTCTGGGGTGCTGCGTCGTACTCGCACGGGAATCCAGACTTTGGAAAAGCATGTCGGTAGGGCTAGCGCTTTCGCGGAGATGGGATTTGTGACACCTGCTAGCATAAACTTTGCACCACGGCAATACAACGTCGGATCGAGGGCGTGGTCGAGATCGGGGGCGGTTGTGTTAGATGCGTGCAACAGGGAGCAATGGAACCTGCGGCACGTGCAGGGAAGGAGAAATGCCATCCCGTCCCGCGGGAATGCATTACCTAATCACTAGGTCGGTGGCGGATAATCCTAAGCCCCGCATCCCATTATCGATAAGACTCAGCATGATAAGATAACACAGAGCCGTGGCGTCTGTGGCGGAAGCAGAAGCGGGGTTGTGGCTGGCCTTATCTCCCGTGCTCAAGTGGGGGAACGACGCATGAAGCATGAAGCATGACGGAGCTCTAGACCAAGCAACCCTACAGGCAAACAACCCCGTCAAACTCAGATTGGACGATTTATGGCGTGTTAATCGCAGCCAAACAAACAACCACGCGTCTGGCGACATTGTCAACAACATCAGACAACACAGCACCCAAACAAAACCTTCGTCTTTGCCTCAACTTCGAGAACCAAGCAAACATCATCGACATCACCGCAGTCGCTTTCAACATCCACAATGCCCGATCTCAACACCGTCCCCGCTTCACCACATCCCGCCAATACCTCCCGGCGCTCTTCATCGAACCAAATATCTCAGCAGATGCCGCCTCCTCCTGTGCCCGCATCGTCAGAGTCGCCTTCCCTCAACATCCTTCCTTCGAACCAGAACACGGTCAACAACCCGAATACCTCGAACCCTTCTCTCCCATCGCCGACGATGGCCCCGGCAGCGACGTCTCCGCCGGTCGCGCCTGAACCCAGCGTCTCCGGGCCAGGCCCCATCCGTCATCCGCGTCCCATGACCGCCTCCGATCTTCATATGCAGCTCGAGAAGGAGCAAGAGGCAGTGGTACGTCGGGCTACATCCCCCATCACCGCTTCCACCTAACAGACCATGAGGTAAACCGCTTGACCCGCGAACTCCAACTCCTCCGCACCGCACAGAACGCCTCTGTCGTCTCCAACGCATCCTCAACATCTGCATCCAACACTACCGAAGCACCCGCCGACACCCACCTCCTCTCCGGTGCTGCCTTCTCCACCCCCGCGGTACCATCTAACAGCTCCCGCCGGCACCATCGCACCGCCTCAAACGCTAGTACGCGCAGCCAGACCGCGATCGCCGGCTCGGCCTCCGTGTCCACGACCTCCATCCCAATCCCGCGCCCCTCGAACCCCGTGCGCCAGGATAGCATTGCCTCGCGCCACAGCTTGTCTTCCTCGCCAGCCCACTCGCAGCAGCATCTGGATCCCCACGCAAGCGGCATGACGTACTTCCAACAGCAGCGTTTGCCTCACCAGGCAACTGGGAGCACTTCCATAGCTGCTACCCCTGGGAGCGAGTCACAGCTGTCACCGGGTATGATGCCGGCTACTTCGAGATATGAGGAGACTGCACTCCACCGACAGGAGTTGGAGGTTGCCAAAAAGGAGAACGAGGGATTGAAGCAGCGTATTCGCGAGTTGGAGAAGTTGGTCAGGGAGAAGAGCGCCAGCGTCAGCCGAGAGAGGAGTGAGAGTGTCAGCAGTCTGACCACGGGAGGAGCCGGCGTGGGTTTGCCGGCTCCCAGCGGCGCGGCTGTGGTCGCTCGTCGCGAGCGTCCTGGTGGTGAGAGGGAGAGGTCTTTGACAACCATGAGTGTTGCAAGCAGCGTTGCTGTTGGCGTCCCTGAGGAAGAGGTGCAGGTTGGAGAGAGTGCAGCGAGCTCTGGGCTGAATCCTTGAGTGCGCTTTCGGCAGTAGATTCTCTGATACCCTGAATCATTGCTAGCGATGGATTATAAAGAACATGGATTACGGCCTGATGAACGAAAAGGGATGGCGTTTGGGGGACTGAGAAGGGGCAAGCTTTGCCCTTGTCAACTAGGTTTACGAATTTTTAAGTAATGAGAACACTCCATCATGATACATAATCATCCCAAGTGACTTGATTCTAACTTCGGGATGACCACACGGGATTCTAGAATTCCATTATGATATTGTGGAGCGATGCGTCGATTATTTCTCTAGCAGATTTGATGTGGGAAGCTGTATCGATTCAATCACACAAATGTTTTGGGCTTTGCTTTTTGATCGTTCATGTATTGTGTCTTGTCAAAAGAAATAGCTACATCCTGCGTTGACTCGTGTCTGTGGTGCAATTTTTCAAGTTCTCCTCCGGCGTTCTTCTTCCATCATACTAAAACATCTGGTTAACTCAAAGAGCCGAGTTACTGTTGTTGACCCATCATCTGTCGAGGAATGTTCTGACCAGACATGCCTTGGGGGTTGATAGAACCGGTCTGCATCCCAGAACCCACATTTTGGTTTGCCATCGCCTGGTTGCCCATGCCTTGATTGCCCATAGCTGGATTACCAACACCTTGGCCTCCCATGGTGTAGTTGTTCATACCAGAGTTGCCCACGCCTGTGTTGTTCAAACCTCCACTGGCCATTCCCGCACCTGCAGTGACTTGGTTGCCCATAGCCCCGAAGCCTGACTGCAAGGGATTTACGAAGCCGGTCTGGGCTTGGAAGTTATTGTTCCCGAGGCCCTGGGACCCCATCGTCATCCCTCCCTGGCCACCGCCGCCCATGACATTGGAGTTTTGCAGATTACCCCATCCGCCAAGTCCTTGTTGCTGCTGTTGAAACTGCGGGAACTGCTGCTGCGGTGCAAATCCTAGACCGCCCCAAGGAATCTGGGACGATCGATCGAACTGATCTGCTCGATGCTGGTTTCTGAGACTCAGATTCTCATCCGTGCGACCATGCTTGACCGTGTAGAGGTAGGCGTTGAACTCGTTTGAGACAAATGCTACCTTCTCAAAGTGTTCGCGCTTTACATTAATTGGATCCGCAGACTCTTTGTGTAGTTGGTGCCACTCAGCCAATGCCACAGCCGTTTGGAATGCGTTGCGAATCTGGCGTCCATTCCATACGGGCTTCCAGTCCGCGCGTGACTGCTGCATCATCCAAAGCTCCTTGGCCAGCGACATGATTTCAAGGCTGTTGAACTTCACGTGTTGCTTTGGGTCATCAGGAGCAGAATCGACAGAAAGTTGCTCAGTGCGCCGTATCTGCACATCCCAGATCTTTTCGGTCTGGTCCAGGGTCAGGGGCGGATAATATAGGGCCAGAGACATGCGAGACTTGAAGGCTTCGTCAAAAGAGCCCACCTTGTTCGTGGTGAGGAAAAGAATGCCTTCATAGTACTCCATGACTCGAAGAAAGACTGCTACCATCAGCGGTGTGATCAATGGGTGCTTTTTTTGTCGTCACTCACCAGACACCAATGCATTTCTTTCAATGTTGTCCTGACTTCTCTCGGCCAGGAACACGTCGGCTTCATCAAGTAAAAGAACACAGTCCCAAACTTGAGCAAGCTGAAACGAGTTTTGGAGATTAGTCTCAACCTCTGTAGGAGTCATACCGAGGTCACCTATTCCTCATTAGTGCTCTTGAATGCTCCACGAAGTTTGACATGAATGGCTTACCACAAGTGATTGGCAGCAGCGGTTTGTTGTAGTATTGAGCGACGGTCTCTGCGAGGATATGTTACACATGGAACTCCGTAAACGAAGAAGATGCCCAAGTTGCAGGGAGATCAAAGCTTACCCGCTGTTGACGTCTTGCCCACCCCGGGAACCCCATGCAGAAGGACTATGAGTCCCTTTCCTTTATCCTGAATAAGATCGAATTGGCGCCTTTCTGACTTCTTTTTGCGGAAGTGTGTGGCCATCATGGACTGGATGATCTCACGATGATTATGGTCGATTTGAAGGTTTTCCCATGCTGTCAACTCTGGGTTCATTTTCTCCAAGCAGTTCATCTCAAGATTGGGATCACTCTGTCCAAGTGATAAACATGCTAGAATCTTACCGTTAGTAATTGTTTTTGCCAATGTGGAAGTTGCCCATGGCCTTGCGTGGAAGGTCTTACCCCATTTGCGAGTTCTCAAAACGTATGCAAAAACACGGCCGGGCAGCAATAGCAGCTCATCTTCTTTCGGTAGGGTACGACTATTCCACTCGAGAGCCTGAGACTGATCTGTATAGTTAAGGACCTTTTCTGCCATACGCAAGTCCCACAAGCGATCATCATCCGTACCTATGTTGGGCACTCTTTCCTCCTTAAAGGGCACCGTTAGCTCACGGGGCGTCCTACATGGCTTCCAGCCCGGGATGCTTTCAAAACAGCGCTTGAAGTCAACCACAACCGGACTCTCGATGCTCTCAGAGAGTACGCAAACCGACTCCGTGGTCCTTTCGGCCGGCCGTTTGAGTACAGCCCCTTCCGGCTCTTGAGTCAGACTCCGTCCTCTGTAGTAGCAATACCGAAATTGAGTATAGAAGAGGAAATCAGATGCTCTTAGATGAATGCTTCCAGTATCCACTAGACCCTCACGCTCAGCAACGCGGAGAGGTAAAATGGAAAGACTCTTGATGCTGGCCAGATCTTTGAAAACGTCAATGTGAAACTTTCTCACTACTCGAACAAAGCGAGTGCCGTCAAAGTCCACGTAGTAACAGTCTAGCGTGAGAGGACTCAGTCTGGTCCCTCTAGTCATACCGCCAAGTCTGAAAGTGTCGACGTAGGAGGTCGATGCCTCTGGTTGAAATGGCAACCAGGCTCCTCCACTTCCTTGGATAACACGCCACAATTTTTGTGGAACACTTGGATCTTTGACATAAACAATACTTCCAGGACTGTAGAGATGCCAAAGCTCATTGAAGTTCACAGACATGTCGTCCGCTTCTTTCAAAGCTTTGCGAAGAGGAGAGATGAATTTATCGACGAAACTGACGAAAACGCTGAAATCGTCGTAAGCCTCTTGTAGCTCCCCTGGACTGTGCTGTTCCCAATTGCCTTTTGTGAATAACAAGGCTTCATTGAGAGAAGGTTTCTCTGGGTTGGGTGGCGAGGGCTCCTCATGTTCGTCGTCTAGACCGTCCGCATCGTTGTCCGTATTCTTCAACCCATTGTCCTGGTTGCTGTCGTTACCAAGATTACCTTGAGCTTCAACATCATCTTCGATGGCCGGATCATTATCAAGACCGCCCTTCTGGTCATTTTCGTCACTTGGGCCTGTATTTTCCATCACTTTCTGGGATTTCGCACAGAGATCGGCCAAGAGAGCAAGATGCTCGCGAATTGCGTCTTCGAAGTGGACAAGCAACTTATATGGTCGATATATGATCATGTAGACGTTTCGACTTTCTGCTCTCAATTTTCCGTCTGTGATCATAGCAAGAAAGCGTCTGACTGCTAGCGAGTGAACACGAATAGACGGCGGGAGAGATTCGACCCCTTGAGGGCGCGGGGACTGTGTTGTCGTAGCAGATGAAGGCGCTTGAATGCCGCGGTGACTCAGATGCTGAGAAGATGCCTCAGTAATAGGATTATCTTCTGCCAAGTAGCAAACGGCGAATTGCTTTTCTTCTGAATACGTGTAGGGTATCGCACCCGGTGGTCCCAAAGGTACTGCATCCCATTCGCGAAAATTCAGGCCCTTCAACTCTGCAACACATGCCACTCTTCCTAGATCTTCACTGTAATCTGAAGGCGCACTAGAGGGAGCTTCTTCAAAAAGTTCCGATACCCACTTCATCATACTCAGATGGTCGTGCAGGGTCTTGACATTCAACTGGTCGTAGCGAAGCCGACCTTGCATCCCGGCAGGCCGAGGGGGCAGAAAGATATCCCGCTGCCGCCAGTTTTTACCGGCGATTCGTAGTCTCCGTCTCATGCGTAAATTTGCAGACTCAGTGACGCTTGCAGTGTCATTGATTTCCTCATTGTCGCTGTCGTCATCGCCTGGCATACTGTTTTCGTGTTGAGGAAGATCTTCTGAGACTTCTGGAATATGGGTGGCGTCATTTTCCGCACCAAATTCAATCGGATCTACTATGTTGCCAGCTTTCTGCTGTGAGGGTTGTCAGCACGCAATGTTATCAAGTGGTTTTGCATAATAATTACAGGTGAAGCTGAGGGGGTCGTGTTCTTGCTTTCTGAATCCATGAGAACTTGGTTTTCGGATATAAAACTCGAATCCGCCGTAGAAGGAGCCGTCGAGTCCGATGGTAATGGGGCAATCTGAGGCTCGAGATTGGGGCCATCCTCAGACCAGGAGGCCATTTTGCGTGTGGATGGGTGAAGCAATAGTGCGTTCAATAGCTAAAGATACGAAAATCGTGGCAAGTAAGAATCAAAAGTGCCCGTATGATAGACCAGGTGGACAGGCCTTTTCACACATTTTTGTGGCCTCAAATGGCTTTTGACAGTTGTATTTACAGAGCATAGCCTGACCTTCCACACCACTGTGAGTACCCGCTTATCGGATAGCCTGCGTGCAATGGAGATGCAGGCTGTGTTGTCATCCTGCAAATACGTGGTACTATCCTTGGCTTCCAAAAGTAGATCAGGATGACTGCAGCCTGACCAGTGAAAATGATGGGCTGACGCACATCACGTCAAGCCATCTCCTTATGTCCCAACAAGCGTCTAATTAATGCCTCTCAACATGCAAGTTTCATGCTTACCCCTCAACAGTGTAAGCCGAAATCCCGATGTAACCCACCATATTCACAGCCTTGCTGGAAAACTCTTGCTAGAAAAGATGCTGACAATTTTCACTCCCCAAGCCTCAAGCGGTAATGTGGTCGTCCGCTCAAACACAGTCTCTCTGAACTCAGGTGTTCGAGTGTCAATCATGGGGGACTGCGTGAATAAGTTCATGGAGACCAGGGCTCCTCAGATTGATCCGAGTTGGCGGGTTTCAGCAAGTAACAAGTTTGCCGAGAAACAGAGGCAACGGCAGGAATCCAAGAAGTAGGCTCCCGGTTTTGATCTTCTCAAGCTTGATCTTATTGACTGAGACTCGTATCAGAGCACGTGAACGAACGAGTTCGTTCAAAAGTCTGATGAGCGATTTCGTCAACAGGACTCAGCGCGCTGAACTCAAGTGGTTTGATGTCGATCGTCAGTTCCGATGGGAGGATGTGAAAGAGATGGCGGCCGCAGCTGTCGATAGAGACGTTGAAAAGACGAAATGGAGCAAGAACCCACTTCGAGCGGCAGCAAGGTCATTCCAGAAAAATGCGTCAAACTTGGAAATGCTGCTGGCCTTCCTCCCAAACGGGGACTTCACGGGCGTTCTCTGCGGGGCATTGACATTTGTATTTTGCATAAGTGCCATCCGAATCAAATTAATTTAAGCCCTATTTTTGACACATATGGCAGGCTGCAAAACGGTTATTCGAAGTTCGGCAGAAAATCTTCGCCTGCCTTGAAAGTCTTCCTCAGCTTGTAGGACAACTAGACGCTTATCTTCAAATCTACGCAGAAGACGGTTCGATCTGGGATGCCGCGGAAGATCTTTATCTAGGGATACTTGAAGGGGTTGCGGGGATGCTCCAATGGATCGACAAATCTGCTTTCGGTATGTTTTGGCGAGTTTCGCGAAGTTCAAAAAATCCATCTAACACAACCGCTGCTACTAGAACGTGCCTACAAAGTTCTACTGTTCCCAATGACATTTGGCAGTGAGGTAGAAGAGAAGGTAATCAAGCAAAACATTGAGGACAGGGTAGCTCGGTTCCGCGAAGTTGCCGAAGTAGGCTTGCATAGAAATGTTGCAGCTCTACGCGCGGATCTTGACCATTCGAACAAGTCTGTCGAGACGTTGAAAAAGATGTTGGCTGATCTCATGTCCTATTCCCAGTGGGCTCATGGTATGGAACAAAATTTACTGAAACATCTCCCTAGTAGGCTGTTAACGCATGAATCTAGAGAATCCCCGAGTTGCTGCAGCCAGTAAAACGTCGTTCGTAACATTGGAACAGCTCCGCAGCATTATCAATGTCGACGCACAACTACCAAAGAGAGACGAAGAAATCGCGATGATGGACGCCCAAAATGTTTGCCAGCCGAAGCTCATTAATCAGGCGCTGAGTGTCCTCTACAACGAAAAGTTTCTCATGTGGCTGCAGTCTAACATGTCCCATATTCTCTTCATCAATGGCAGGATGAAGCTCAACGCTGCACAAGAAGCATCCTCCCCTCTCACGATTCTTTCTTGCGTAATTTCTCAAACTGTTGCTATACATACCCAACGCAGTATTCCGATACTGTACCTCTGTGGGCAGCATAATTCGCCGGATGATGCTGAAGGTGGTCCCAATGGGATATTGCGCTGCCTGAATTCTCAACTTGCACACGCCCTTGTACAGGAAGATGTTGATCTGTCAAGCGTCGACATGGAGTTCGCAGAGGGTATTAAGGCACAGAGGCCTCAAGTGCTTTGTTCTCTATTTCGCCTACTATTACCATCTGCCATGAGGAAGGTGGTATTCGTTATCATAGATGGGGTCTCCTGGATGGAAGAAGGACCACACGCGCAGGATTTTGGCGGGCTGGTTATCTTTCTCCGAAACCTAGTGAACGAGCTAAATCAACGCCAGCCTGGGTACGCTGTCAAGGTTTTACTGACGAACCCGTCGACGAGTCTCCACGCACACCACTTGCTTCCGGAGAGCTGCATACTGGAAATGGAAGATGTGGAGGACTACATGGACATTCCAATTGAAGCAGAGCGATTTCTATGGTAAAGCCGGCTGTGTGCAAGAATATTGAAGATAAATACAGGAGATCGACAGGTTTTGATCTGGTGAAATATTTACAAACGTGTGCAGCAGCGTGCTCTACATGGTTCGTAATGGGCCACGCTCCTATTGACCCCCGCAATTGGTTTATTCGACCGAAACCAATAAATATTATCTGATTAGACCTTCAGAGAGATTCTGAGGCGCATTTAAATCATTAGTTGCGGAATTATTATTTCCGTTTGTTCCAGAACTCTTTGATGTCACCTTTAGGACAAGGGTTACCGCTGCAGGGCGCATTAGTAGGGTAGTGCAACCTTGAACTTCCTGCGACCACATACGCCAACGAGAATGTTACCACATCTTCATCCACGACACGAAATCGGGTTCCCGATGTTCTTGAGCTCGTGTTCAACAGACGTATCTAGACAATGTGTCTCACGGCATCTTCCCGCACCGTATGAAGCCCCTGCGTTGTCAAAGAATGTCCAATAACTAATAGTCAAGTGGTTGGGGCGAGTCCGAATGGCGGGCAGAATAATATGGAAACCGAATCCCGCGAGGACTGGTGGCACGAAAAATGCCACAAATAATAAAAAGTTGAAATTTGCGTCCACTTTCCGCCCCTTGATTCGCAAAAAATACGAAACCTCTGTCAGACTCCAGAACGCCAGATTGAAATGTCTATGCTCGAAGGACGATTTAAAGCTATCAATAGCACAGAATCAAAGCCAGAACAAGAACGCTGAATTGGGTTTAATCACAACTTCCTCCTTCCAAACCCGACGCTATATGTCTTATTGGACCATCGCCAAAGGAATCTTCCAACAACAAAAAGCAACCAATGTCACCGCATTCTGGTAAGTCTCAATCGCCACGGGGAATATCGGCGTCCAGACCGAGTCCGAGAAACCATGTTGACGATGCACTTTTGTTTTGTCACCCCACCTTCCGTCCCACCCACATAGCTACCCCTGAGATGCACAAGGGTTTAAATTAAAATAAATTGAGAACGACAATCAAGCTCACGAAAAGCGGCAGCCCACTCTATTTGAACGGGGCCAGGCGCGAACCCAGAGTGGGAGATTGAAGGGAAATAACTCGAGTGCGTTGCCGGTGTGCCGATCATTGGGTTAGTTGCGGTTCTGAGTTGCGCGCAAGTTGCGAGTTGGGCGGGTTAAAGTTGCAGATAGAGAGATGTTGAAATTGACTCAAATAGACAGTAAAAGATCGTCGTCGGAACGTTTCTTGGGCTTGAACATATACTAAGCATCCATTCCATTCAGCCTTCGCAATTCTACCGCACCTTTGGCCACCAAGAGCCGCCACACTCCTTTATTCCAACTACCTACGTTCACTTCCTCCCTGAAAGAGACCCACCTTCATGATGATTGCCCCCAAGTCTTTCATCCTCAGCCTGGCGCTGATCGGCTCGACTGCCACTGCCAACCCCCTCCTGAACAAGCGCGATGTTACTTGGGGTCCCATCGCTGGCTTCCAGGCCACGACCTCCGAGATCGTCAGCACCGTTAGCACCATCTACCCTGGGAAGATGCCGTCCGGCCAGAAGGGCTACATGTTCGCCTGGATCGGCATCGGTGCTGAGACCGGTGATCTGATCCAGAGCATCGTCGGCTCATACCCCGCTGGCATGAGCGAGTGTACCGGCTCCGCGGCCGACTCCACCTGGTGCATCTCCTCCGAGGTCTACGGCCTCGACAGCACCGGTGCGACTGTCCAGTTTGTCGGAGACAAGAGAACCGCCGACACCAACTACGAGAACGGCATCATCTTCAACTACACCCTCATCGACAAGTCGACCTACCTCTGGGAGCAGACCATGACTGACGCCGTCACCGGCGAGCTTCTGTCTACCTACCAGAAGAAGTCCGGAAAGATGACTCTGTGGAATACGGCCATTGAGCTGCAGGACAACAACGGAGCTGCCCCCAAGGGAACCATCGAGCCTCAGTACTACACCAACACCACCATTGTCTTCGCCGAGAAGGACGCTGCCTACAAGGACGGCGCTTACACCGAGTCCGGAGCCACGTACTCTGGCATTGCTACCGCTGACGGCGGCAAGACGGTATGTTACACACGGAAAGAATGTTTTGAACCAAGTACTGATCTTTTTGTAGTGGACCATTGAGAAGATCACCGTCCCTGCTATGACTAGCTCCTAAGCGGTCTGAAAGCTGTAGGGCCGAATGCAGTAACGCTCTTTGAGTGAGGCAGCCCTGCAATGCATAGTGGAAGCAGGGCTTCAGGTGAGGGAAACCATATTTTCAACCTTGTACAAAGAGTTACAACTTCAATATATACACACTGGCAGCCTGGTGTGCTGCCATCTCAAATCTGCCTCTTGAGTGGAAAATACCAGAAGAGGCCTTAAATCAAATATTGGTGTAAATTCACGACAGGTCTGAACGGAACTTGTGGAGGTCCCGGGGATGAAGCCGGACATGGGGTAAGATATCCGCATAGTGTCAGGGGCAATTGAACACTGTGTCTTGGGTTGAGTTCGAGTTGCGAAAGTTGCCCACAGCCTCTTCTGAAGTTGCTGTCCTCGTAGCAAGCCAACCGCGCTGAGCTGGAGACGATGCCATCGTATTTCAAGAGGCGTCTTCCAACGAGACTTTGTTGTTGCGACGAAGAAGACAACTACCTGGAATAGGATCAACAATCATCCGCTGACACTATCTTGCGCTAATTTCCTTGCCTCATTTGAGCCGATCTTCGGAATGAGTTCCCCAGTCATTGTTTCTGCATCATGAGTGCATCTTCAGCAGCCACAGATCCCACAGTAGCGGGGACCAGACGCTATCGGTCCAAGGCACAGCGACCATGTGACCTATGTCGCGCCCGCAAGGTGCTGTGCAACATTCCGGACCCGTTGCAGCCCTGCCAGCTGTGCAAGAGAATAGGCCGGGAATGCACCTTTGTCGGTAACCCCGGTAGAAGGCCGAAGGGTCGTCAAGCTGTCTCTCCTGCGTCGGCTACCGGACCACAGAGCCAATCACCTACCGAGAATGTGATGACTTTATCCCCAGGTCTCATGTTGCAAGCACAGCAAGACATGATAGACTTGACAAGTATCTCTTCCAACCAAACGATGTCCCCGCCAAATATGCTGATAATCCTGCAGATAATACCGCTGAGGATCCACATGCGGGCTCGGAGTTTATCTGGCCAAGTAATAGCCCCTTGAACTGGGATCTGGGAAACGACCAACTCGCTCAGAATATTGAGTTTCGAGACTCACCGACTGCCTTTCTGGAACCCCAAGGACGTGATGGAATATCCGGCGATCAAGGGGTCTTGCAACCTGCAACACATGCGGCTGTGAAATCACCAGACATGGAGTATATCCACGAAAGAAGGTCATTAGACGAACGTCCGAATCACTCCACAACATTTATCGGAAATTCGAACGAATCTGATCCATTCTTGGTGAATCATTTCCCTCACAATGATCAAGATGAGATCGACTTCTTCAGGGTCACGTACCGACAGGTCACCGGTGACAAGAGTCAACCACTTCATTTCTTGCAAAGCCAGACCGGAACAGCCGCTGAATCGCAAAAAGTCCTCGGCGAGTGTCTTCCTAAAATAGATGAGCGGGAGAGATTGGAAAATATCGTCGACAAGGCTACTGGAGTGTCACTCGTCAGGCTGTAAGTGACCCCTGTGGCTCTCATAATAACATGGGTAGACTAACCCTCTATAGATATTTCAGATTCGTCTTCCAAGCATTGCCCATTCTCTCCCGGTCGCTTGTCCTTCCCGATGTAGAACGCTTTGTCGCAGAGGCGTCGACTGGCCTGTTGGCAGGTATCTACATGCTCGCGTTGCCATTCACGCCATGGGATGAGACACTATGTATGAACAATGCATATACGAAGCCAAGTGTCGATGGTCTCTGGCAAATCTCATATATCTGTCTTCAGAGAGAGTTGCACTTCCCGCGACTCTCGACCGTTCAGATCTTCCTCTTGCTACTAAACCAGGTATCTTTTGATTCCGTCTCAGTCGAGAATCCTTCTGCCTGGTCCATGGCTGCTTCATTGCTCGGGATGGCGCAGTCGTTGGGTCTCAATGCAGATCCAAGGGGCTGGAACCTGCCGCCTTGGGAGATTAGGCTGCGGAGAAGACTGTGGTGGTCTGTCTATGTTGAGCATACTTGGAGGTCTGTCACTCATGGTCGGTCGTCTATGATACGACATGATGACTGGGACGTATCCCCTCTCACCGTGGATGATTTTGCTGTTGACTCTACAACACCGACACTGCCTGGTGGATCTCAGCCACCAGACTACATCATACAACTCTGCTCGTTGACAAGGATCGCCGATGAAACCTGCCGGCTATTCTTGTGAGTTACTTCGTCCCAGACCCATGATTCGTCTAACGCTCTCAGCACCCTTCGCGCGATATCACAACGCCCAACACTAGAGACATTGATAGCCCAAGCACGTGGCCCTCGGCAACAACTTCTCGACTGGTTGGATCACTTACCCGAATCTCTCCAATTACATCCCGAAACCGAGCCGTCTGCGGGGCACTCCATCGAAAGTCATGCTCCGTTGTACGTTACGTACTATACCGTTCATATTCTCATCTTCCGCGCTCTGTTGCGCCCCATCATAAGCACCGATATCAACCCGAGTATGCTACTGGCATCTTCAACCTCTATCCTCCAAGCTTCGCGGACTGATGTAAGACATCAGTCCGCTTTCTGGCCAGCTTATACTAGACATTGTTTGTCATACCCAGGACTGTTTTGCTACATGCTATCGCTACAGCAAAGCGAGCCGCACATGCTATCATTTGATCGGGCTTTACTTGACACTTGGAGAAAAGCTTTGCGGACGAGAGTACAATCGTGGACATTCTTGCGATTTGCTATTGTAAAGGTGGACGCTATCTACTGGAAAGGCCTCCGAGAGCCTGCGTCTTGACATGGAATGACACACAAGCATTCAAGTACCTATACATGTCCTGTACATAGCTCCGCTTAATTAATCTATTTATGGCTTGAATTGTTCATCAAGGCAATTCAGCTGCTTTCAGAACACGTATTGGAAGTGCAACGCTTGATCGCCATTCTTACCGTTGCTTTCCTTGCCCTCGGCCAGTAGACGCTCCTTACGGCGCATACGCCATTTAAGAAGAGCGTAGATCAAACCTATACAAATCAATGCAATAACCTCTCCTCCAAGAGACACCGCATTGCCCATGATGTACCTCGGGGCATCGTATGAGGGGTAAATCTGGGATGCGGCCATGCCAGAAGCGTTTGCCAGAGAGATGAGCATGGCAATCGAAACGGAGCGCTTGTAGTCGGGTTGAATATTGTTCGAAACCCAGCTAGAAAGGTTCAGCATATACATCATACTCTAGAAGAAGGTGACTTACGTGACGAGGACAGTGTTGAAGGAGTAAACCCCAGCGCCTACAAGGAACATGGCAAAGAATCCAGCGGCTTTGTTGCCGGTGCCAACTGCAATGGCATACCCGCAAATAACCAATGCGGGGGAGTGTATGAGACAGACAGCGCGGCGGTTGATTCTGTCAGAGACAAAAGTTGTGATCGCGGTGGAGATGGATGCAAGGATATAAACTGGGATGCTCAAGTAGTTCGCCTGAAGAGAAGTATACCTAGAGATAGTCAGCGAATGTTCAACTTTGGGATGTCCTGAAACTTACCCGAGACCCTTCAGCAAAGTAGGGAGAAACGTGCCGAAACCAAAGAGGGCGATTGAGGAGCAAAACAGTGCCACGGAAGCAAGATAGACGAAGGGGTCCGTAATTGCCATAACAACCTGTGGCCAGGAAAACGAGGTCTTCTCTTTAGTCATTTGGTCTCGTTCCTTGATGCGCATCATCGCGGCTTTCTCCTCGTCCTTCAGAAACCAAGCTGTCTCTGGCGACGTCGGCAAACTGACCCAGCAGATGACGCCTATGACTAGCGAAATTGTACCCTCGACAATAAACAACCACCTCCAGGCAGACAGTCCGTGGCGTGCACCCATGCTTTGGACACCGTATGCGAATAATCCACCCAGTGCACCAGACAGCGCGATGGTGATGTAGAGCACGGCCACGCGCTTTCCCTGGGATGCAGGAGGATAGATTTCTGAGATGACGTAGATCAAGGCGGGGAATAGGCCGGCCTCGAAGAACCCAAGAAGAACTCGCAAGGCGATGGCTTCGCCGTAGCTGTTGATGAAACCTGTGCCGATGGTGATGGCGCTCCAGCTGACGATTGCGATGGCGAGAACGCGACCTGGACCTAGCCTCTTGACGGCCATAACCCAGGGCGTCTCAAAGACCACATAGGAGATATAGAAGTACATGGAGATGTCGTTGAAGTCGGTGCCTTTCATACCCGTGTCTTCTTCCAGACCAAACACGCGAGCATTTCCTAAGATCTGTCAGTCAGTGCGTCAGTGAAGAGACATGGGTGGTTGCAAACCGATGTTTGTTCGGTCAAGGTAAGCGAAAAGGACGAGCAGCGCCATCTGCGGCATCACGAACTTGTCGAATTTGGACAATACTGCCCGTTCCTGGGGATCGACTGTGATCTCTGCGGCGTCAAGGCTGCTGCTGTCATTTTGCTGCCGGACCTCAACGTCCTTGTTTGGCATTTCTTTGCCTAGGGTCGTCATCGTAACGGGTACCTATGGCACGAAACTCTTAGGTTTGAAGCGATGCTCTAGTTGATCAGTACATGCATCAAGACTTCAAACCAATTGCAACATCCTCACGAGGTATGGGCCGCTGTATATACTCGATTGATAACCGCAGTTCCTTGGATTTCCCGACGGGGCGGACAATGAACCAACAGGGTCGAATGATTGTAGAGATACCACCTCGGGTCTGATAACCGGCACAGCTGCCATTGGCTGTCTTTTTGGGTTAACCTGGGGATAAGCTATCCGATAACTAGAGTTAGCCCCGCATCGTCGGCGTTCAGCCGGGGTAAATACCGACGGCCGACGGCGGACCACCGCCGTCGGTGGATAATCGCTTCCCAATTGGGTTGTCCTATCGCCCGGTGCGGGGCATACTCTGTCGCCGTTGGCTGTTTGCCGATCAGAACATGCCTGTGTTGGTATATCACTCCATGCCATGAACCTCCATGAACTGTTTCGACCATACAAACCGACCTGCATTCATTAAATTCAGCTTGAGTTGTTTTTGTTTGACCGTACTGCGGAAGAAATCAAAAATGGGTTCTCTGGGCACGACAAGTCAACTGAAAATCAGTCAAGAGAGCTTGGCTGGACTGCTCCATGAGAGTTGCCAATTTGGCGCCGCTCATCGATATGGAAAGTGAGTCTGCTAGACAGCGTCCAAAGTCGCACGTTCAAAATCTTACAATGACAGAGCATCTATCGATACCGGAATGGCTCGACTTAGTCTCGACGACACAGACAAGCAAGTGAGAGATTGGTTCATGCAGCACGCCAAGTTGCTCGGCTGTGAGACCTTCTATGATGAGATGGGTAACCTGTTCGCAATCCGTGCTGGAAAGAATAAGGAGGCACCGCCAATCATGATGGGATCTCACCTCGACACTCAGCCTACTGGCGGTCGCTATGACGGCATCTTGGGTGTTATCTCTGGTCTCGAGGTGCTGCGAGTTTTGAGTGAGAATGACTACGAGACCGAAGGGCCAATTGGTGTCGTCAATTGGACAAAGTAAGTCTACTGCTAGGATGCACAGAGTTCGCTCCCAACTGAATACTGACTAAATTCAGCGAAGAGGGTGCGCGGTTCCCGAAAATGGCCGTATCTTCAGGCGTCTGGGCTGAAGCCATCCCACTTCAAACAGCCTGGGACCTGAGAGAGGTGTTGTCACGCGATGGTCAGCCCAAGTCCATGAAGCAAGAGCTCGATAGAATTGGCTACACTGGTGAACGCGCGGCTTCGTATCGCACAAATCCTTTTGCTGCTCACTTCGAGCTACACATCGAACAAGGACCTATTCTAGAAGATGAAAAACAAAAGATTGGCGTCGTTCAAGGTGCGACCCCAAACCTGGTAATGGCTATGAGAGCCGACTGAGTATTAACAACGAAAATAGGCGTGCAAGCTTTCAAATGGTTCAACATCACTGTCAGAGGTCGCGATAGTCACGCCGGAACAACACCATTGTATGCGCGTAAGGACCCGGTACTCTGTGCAAGCAAACTTATCGTTGCGGCCAACGCCATCGCTCATGAGTTCAATGGTCTCGCTACGACGGGCATTTTCACCACAGACCCAGGAACGGTCAACACAATGGCGCACACAGTCAAGTTTACCCTTGACGTGCGGCATGTAGAGGACGCAGTGTTGAGCGAAATGGTCCGCCGCTGCGAGGAGGAGTTTGAGCGCATCGGAAAAGATGAGAGCGGGAAAGGATGCGTCGTGGACTGGGAACTTCTGGTTGACAGTCCGGCCGTTCAGTTCCATCCGGATTGCATCGCTGCTGTTGAGGCGAGTGCTGCTGATGTGTGCTCCACCCTTCCCGAGGCCGCTGAGCGCAAGCTGTTCAGACCAATGATCAGCGGCGCCGGACACGACAGCTGCTACACTAACCTGCGGGTGCCGACAAGTATGATCTTCACACAGACGAGGGAGGGTATCAGCCACAATCCTACAGAATACTGCTCACCGGAGGACTGGTATTGCTATCCCCAAGACCCAAATTCATTGAATACAGCTGACATGTGCAAAGCGCGATCGGTGCCAATGTTTTGCTTGGGGCAGTATTGCGGTATGATAAACTGCGTGCCGCAAAATAGGTGCCACTGTCCGCCCAGAGTTTTGGATTAGTCTTCTCTCCGAGGCACTCGGAAAGTGATTGAGTCGTGCCCCAAAAAGACAGCGGGACCTCAATTAACGAGACCCCCTGGATATTTGAATTGCTATCTATAGCATAGTCAACTGTTGGATTGTTGACTTTTTAGTTCTCGGTATGTCCGTTCGACTAGTTTGGTACAAAACCCGTTCGAAGCCAGTCACCGGATCCAACATGCCTCGTTACTCCTGTGAATCCCGCTCAGAGATACCGTGAAAATGCGCGATTGGACAGTCCTTTTCGTTTTTCATTTCTTCGTTGCGACATCCTGTGTAGCCCTGGATTCCCAGCTTTTATACAAAAGATTTCGCAGCAAAACGAGTCTTGCGATTGTCGCGGGCGCCGAAGCAGAGGGCAACCCATTTCTTTGCAGCGCAGAACAGACTTCTTTCATCCAAAATGCTATTAAGTGGATGAATTATTATGCTGAATCATCGTCTGAGTTTCTTCTTAAGGATGACGCCGAAAAAACAGCTGCATTTGTCGGATGGTTTGGATGTGAGTCTTCATAATCTCAATTTCAGCAATGAAAGTCTCATCATGTCTTCATTCCAGACAGTAATCAAGACCTGGTATCTGATATCAAGTTGAATATTTTTGACCCTATTCACGGATTGGGCTCTGGGGCTACTACTTACGTGTCATCGCTCCAAGAGAGAGATGGCATTGTGTCCATCGGATGTGGAACAGCTGAAGCTTCACGCATATGCAGGACCGAGCCCCAAACTATAGCTTATGTACGAACAAAAGACAACACTGTCGTTATTTGCCCTGTGGCCTTCTCTAACAATGGGTTTTACGGAACAGACGCAGGGGAACAGGCCACGCAATCGTCGTGGGTGAGCAATCGAGTTGCGCAACCTTCTGCCGGGCTCGCTCTGCTGCATGAAATGACACACCTACCCGGTGTGGTGGGAGGTTTTGAACATTGGACGTCGGCTCCTCAAGATGGTTCTCATGATTACTTTTATCCACCATCTAAGTGAGTAGTATACCTAGCTTTCATCCCGGCGATACCATTACTAAAGAAAAGAAACAGGTGCATTACCCTAAATAATATTGCAAAGCTCAATAACGCTCAAAACTATGCTTTCTTTGCACTAGATATCACGGCAAACCGTCAATATGCAAGCCGAGAAATTGATGAGGATGCGCCAAATAAGGAGCAAGATGCCATTTGGTGGCTGAGAGAAGGAGCTGGCGGTAAAAGAGAAAGTCCATAGGTGTCTAAATCCCACCCGAGCCCACGTCTTCGTTTCTAAGTTTTCAACCAGTCCGTTTCCTCAGTCTTGTAAAAGATCGTGTCGTCTCTCTTTACATCACAATCATCTCTAATTACACTGATGAAGCAGTAGTTTCATTGTCTAATTTAAATGCCCCGCTGATGCATGCTTCGCAAAGCCATCGATCTCTTTTTTTCCAACTCCGATTCCAGCGCAAAATTAAATTTGCCTAGCAGAGCAACTCGATGTTCCCCAACAGAGACGTTGGGATTTCCAAACGACCCACGCTTCGTTCCAACTTACACAAAACTGTCGTCATCATTCTTAAGCTTGTCATCAATAGACTTCTGGCTTTGAACATGCAAGGTTTTCTTAATCATCGCCAAGACGAGCACGCCGCCAAAGGTGGCACCAAGCCCAGCTACAAAGGACAATCAGCAATCAACTCAAGGGTCTCATTTTGTCAGAATTGTATGGGCTTACTGATGGTAAAGGCCCAGCCGACCCCGATAGCGTTTATCATGGGAACGACACCGCCAACAGCGCCGGCCCCTAAGCAATATTGGATGATGTACTTTCCACTAATGACTGCTGTTCTATTTTCAGGTACAACCTCTGTCAAAGGCACTCCAGTCAGCAATAGATAGGGATGAGTAATGAGTTTAAGGGATGAACTTACCAGCGGCGTATGTGTTCAATCCGCTGAATGACCACATGAGACCAAACCCTTGAACGAAGGAGCTGATGACAGGCAAAGCCATCCCACCTACCTCTAGCTGGAGACTCCAGCCAAAAACTAATGTTCCGAGTGGAAGTAAGAAGAAGAAGGCGGGAAGACATGCATTGAGCCGATCTTGCGGTAGCCGCAGACCATTCCGCTTGTGGATGTATTGCTTGACCGTACGGTCTGACAACGCACCGCC
This sequence comes from Colletotrichum sp. COLG25, assembly GCA_009801095.1. Classification (NCBI taxonomy): domain Eukaryota; kingdom Fungi; phylum Ascomycota; class Sordariomycetes; order Glomerellales; family Glomerellaceae; genus Colletotrichum; species Colletotrichum sp. COLG25. The sequence goes on from VNWT01000023.1 coordinate 4,701,122, forward strand.
GATCATGCTACCAAGCAAGAAGCCGGCTCCCGGGGCGAGATAGAATAGACCGCTGATAAGAGGAGATGTGAGGTTGAACCGCGGGTTTATGACACGTCGAACCGATGCTATGAGAGCATATTGATTGAAACCTAATGACCCGCAAGCGAAGTCCTGAAATCGGTAAGGGTCAACGATAGTGATTGAGACAGTATCTGAAGGGAGGACCTACCGCCATGATGATGTTTGGGTTCTTAAACAAACGAAACACATCAAATGGACTGAACTTGCGCAATGCGCCTATGACATAATTGTCGCTGGATCCACCCTGAGGTTCCTGGTTGTCACAACCGGCTGTATTTGGAATGAAGAGGTATCCAAGCGTGAGGCCAGAGAACGCCATTCCTGCTTGGACGACGTAGATGATTCTCCATGTTGTGTATGAGACTATGACACCTCCGATCATGGGTGCTTTCATCAAAGTCAGCGCAAGCGTTTTGTGACAGAACCAAGCTACTTTACTGACCCAATGAGTTTGCAGCGACTGAACTCCCTAGAAACAGGCCGACTGCCAAGCCACGACTGGTCTGTCAATCACGTCAGAGAGGAGTCTTGTAATCGGTAAACTTCGACAACAACTGACAGGTTTAAAAGTGTCTGCCAAGATGGTTTGTCCAGCAATAAGGAAGTAAAGTCCGGTTGCTCCTCCGAGGATCCAGGCAGTGACGAAAAAAGCGAAGCTCTGAGATGTAACTGAGCCCACTGAAGACAGCGTGAGCATGATCGTAGCTAACAGGTAGGTAGGTCTGCGACCAATGATTGTGCTGATTGGCAACCATATGAGGGCAGACAAAGCCATCGCCATGAAAACGCCAGCGTTGGCTGTGGTAATGACGTGGGTCGGGACGTTGAAATCGGCGGCAACCTCTGCAACTGCTGTCATGATGGAGCTGCTTGCGAAGGTAGCAGGCAAAGTCATCCAGCAAACGACAAACAATATCGTCCATTTTTGCCACGTTGGTAACCTCACCACTGTGTCATCCGATTCTGGGACAGCCGGTCCAGCCGGCTTCTCTAATGTTGCTTGGCAGACTGCATGGTTCGGCATGTTCGCGTTTTGCTATCTCGACTCTGAAGTAGCTCTGATGCAAAATACAAATGATGAAATCACAAAAGAAACAGTAAACAACATTGAAAAGATAACGAAATTCCGGCGACCAGCGACAGAACGAGACAATTATCTTTCTAGCTTCGAAAAACACGACATGCAAGCCATTGAGTATGATCCATCCTTCAGGCATCGAAGGACGTAGCACCCCTGATCCATAGTCAAACGCTCGAAAGCCTTGACGGGATCGACAGTAAGCTGCAGTGGACATTGACGGCGCCTCATGATGTCGGCGCTTCTTCCAGTATTGCACGAGGCTCTGACTTGAGATTTTGTCAGCAAAGGCGGTCTCGAAGATGGCTTTGGCTTGAAGCATGAGGCTTTGACTTCGAGTGCAGCGCGAACTTGACTCAAATAGGTCGGGCATCAGGGGGAGGCGGCTGACGCTTCACTGCATCAGCATCATGAACTCATTGCTATTTCCCAATGTGGCAATTGGAGAAGCTTCGTGCTAGTCAAAGACAGGTCTGTGTGGCTTGCGGACTAGGAATAGCGCCCGCTTGCTTACCGCAATTAGAGCTGCGACAAGGATTTGCGAATGCTGGCTTGCAAGAAGCCTAGAATCCCAAAACCGAATCTCAAACTCCGTTGGGCGCACTCGTCGCCCTACAGTGCTGCCTAGATGGTTGGCTTGCTCTAAGTCAGTGTTGCAAATATCCTCGTAGCATTCGACGGCCATTCAGTGGTTTGATGCAGAGCCACACAGACAATGTCGGCGCTCCTACGGGCGCTTGTACGGTAGATGCCGAACGGCACCGACCTTTGTGAAGCGCGGCTGTGAATTCCTGGATCCTGAAATACTCCTTTTCGGGGTTCATCGTTGGTTGCCTAGATCTTCGAAAATTGTTTCTTGCTTCATCATGATCCTCGCGCCTCAACAGCTGTACCTGTTTCGGACCAGATAGCTTGGCTTAGCCTGGCAAAGTTTGAGGGCATGGCGTTTGTGGGGAAATATGCGCATCAGCCAGGAAATGACCTGTAGCGCACCTAGACCCTTTATGGATGGCCCTTAGCCGAGAAGGGAATGTTTGCATGAGATACGAGAAACTCAATGAAAAGGGTACCAGACGATCATTGCAGAATGATGAGTATACACGAGTATTGTTTGGGACGGGGGACAGGGAAAAGTGAGGTCGAAGCGTGGACAAAGCTGATTATCAAGCGCTGTAGCCTTCGCTTTCATTTGGACTAGCTGGTCATCGGCAAAGCCGTTGTCGACCACGGAAAGGCAGGCAAGATTTCTATCGTGTATCCTACCTTAAAGCTGAGAAAGATGGATGGCGTATCTTAGCTGTACAATGAACAATACTGTGGGCCGTGTGTGTGGATTACGATTGTTATCAAGATGCATATCCCATGCTACCTCTACGCTTCACAGGAATTGCAGTTGACTGTCATCCAATCGTTCCTCCATTCCTCATTCTTTCCATTCTGCTCCTCAAGATCGTAACTGATGTCAATACAACAGCCTAATTGGGTTGTAGTACATTTATAACCGGACCAACTCGTTACGCAGGTGGCGTTGGCAACCGTCGCGAGTAGAAGGCTGACTGCTAAGGCAGACAGCGTGATGAAGTGCATCCTTGCGATTGATGTACGAGTCTATGGCATGGCATTAGCAACGGTCTCCTCCTATATGAGCATCTTGCCTTGAGCACGAACTCTGAGGTCAGATGGGCTTTTCTGGACGCAAACGAAGAGTGGATGGGAGGCGTCGAGACACAATATACAGGAAGGAACGGTACGGGAAAAGGATCAAATTGATGGGATGAAGATGAATAGTCCAGGTGACACTTCATCTCTCCCGCTTGAGTATTGAACTCAACATTTATACCAGTGGTCGTTTGGTCAATCCACGAGGAGGATCACACAGGATGAAGATGATTAGATGTCTTGCAATTAATTTGACTTTACCTCCGCCCTGCACTGCGGGGCCTATCACCTCGGGCGGTTTAGGGGCTGGCTGCCACCACAGCACATGAGGGCAGCTAGGAAAGACGAAATTTGGGTACAAAGATCGAGCCTACGACAAGGCTTTTGGCCTGTATGTCAAGCAGTGCATTGGCATGAACCTCGGAAGACTCTTTCTTGTTTCAATTGCACACTCTCCAAGAAGAATTATGTTCGGCAGGACACTTTTGGCAATGTACTCGTGATTCGCCCGTTTTCGGTGCGACGATACCAATCCCTTGGGAGAGACCCTGGACAGTTGCAGACCCATGCTACCGGCAGACCCTGATTCTCGGTTCGAGACCGACACACTCGCATAATCACATACGGCACAGCTCTACCGAGCTGGAGGCTAGCCGACTTTCCTCTTGCAATTGTTGTTGACGCTAGACTCCGGAAACCGGGCTCCGCGGGCTTCGGTATACTGTTTCTCTTATTTGTCCGCCTATCGCAGTCGCTTGTCTTCATTTTAGCAGTATGAAGCCTGTCATCGTGCTCAACGTCTAATAAGTGGGAGCTGGAGCACGTAGACGTGCCACATAGAACGCGTTGCGCGTGCGAATTAGGCGTCGCTTTGGATAGTTTTAGAGTGGCTGGCGGCACTCGGTCGGTCCGAGAAAGAATTTTGAGCATGCGTCGTAACTGGAGGCACCGGAGACTTTTCTGGTCATGTCGTAGCGTAAGCGCTTCTGCACATGATTGCTAAGGTTTTCGTCCGAACTCACCGAAGAACTGCTGTTACCCAGTTGCATTTAAACCGTCGGCTGGCCAGGCCCAGCGGACTAAGTACAGCGGCGCAAAATCTTATTTGTTGTTAATTCTGACCTAATATGACTCGTGGTGTTGCGAGCCATTCGTTTAGCTCGTACTCAGTCCTCTCGAACTTCTAAACCGACGCGGCATGTTCGACGTAGCAAGCATCCTGAGAATCTGCAGCTTGCTCTTCTTGTCAATGGACGCCTTTATAACCTGTCTCAGACGCATCTATGCGTTGCACTCAACTCTAGTACCAACAGTCAACAGTCATGTTCAGAGACACAGAGAACAGGTGCCGTTGAGCGTATTCCATGCTATTGCATGCGCCCGCGACAGGCAAAGCTGACATCAACTTGATTGAAGTTTTGATAGGTTAGGATTGATCTAGAGTGATGAGGCTGGACTGAGACACGCGAAAGAGCAGTCAAAATCCATTTTAGGAAGCTGACTGAAATTAAGTTCGTGAACTCGTATCAACAATGAACTTGCTTGTTCCCTCAGGCGATTTCACTCGTGATTTTCCCCTTCTGGCTGATTTTCAAAACGTTGCGTTGCCTAGTACCCCACCATGTGCAGAGACCTCGTCGCTTCTCGGCTATTTTGACTTCCAACGAAGCATGGTACTCATTGGATCAAATTAGTCGATCAACGAGATCGTCCCAAGCTTAAGGAAGTGCTCTTGTGCTCAGCCTGTTCTTCGCAAAGAACTAGTAACATCAACCGACCAGATGAGAAATCATCCTGGGTACATGAAATTCAGGCGGTATAAGGTTCAGTAGCTTCAAACGAAGACATCGTCGTTACAAGGCTAGGGTGATGAGATGCCGCCGGTCAGCGATTAATCAACTTCTGCCTAAGCAACCATCCCAGATTTCATGGTCAGGCCCCATTAGACTCGCCCTGACATCTCTTCGTGAGGTGCGGGCGCTTTGCACCCATACAGCAGTGACTCTGACCGTGGACAGGCTTGCGATAATTTGTCGAATATAAATATGCGTCTTCCAGTCTCGTAGATCACAGTTACTTTTGTGTTATCCACCAGTCTCTTGAACGCAACAAGACATATTCATTCAAAATGAAATTCTCCGTCATTTTCACTCTGTGGACGGTTGCTGGTCTCGCAGCGTCCGTGTCCTACGACCAAGGGGCAGTGCTGTTTGCTCGCCAGGATATGGGCGAAGCCGTCTGTTCCAATTGCAAAAACTCCGTGTCGTGCAATGGCGCCAAAGTGGTGAGGCCTATCCACGCTGAGTCTTGGTGAACTCTTCCTAATCGTTGATGTGCGAACAGAACTGTGGCAGCAAGAAAGCTTCGCCCAAGAAAAGCTCGCCACGGGATGAGATTGCTCTCGACAAACGCCAGCAAGAAGCTGCCATCAAACACGTTTGTGACAACTGCAATAACAACGTTGTCTGCGCTGGCCAGAAGATTGTGAGTTCAAATCGCCATCCCCAAGCCAGTCAGTTTGCATGTCTGGTCTGACAAACCGCAGAGCTGCCCATGATATGCTGCGCAGTCGGATTAACGCTGGCGTAATAACTGGCGTTGTCAAATTGCCGTGGTAGCATAAAAAGAACCCATGCCTGCGTCATTTGGAGATGGAGATTTTGAACTTCTTTGGTACATCTAAAGGAGCTTAATTTTGGACGGAGTGGCTGTCAGGATACCCCGCCAGCTTGATCTTCGGCCCCTGTCGCGGGAACCAGTGGAAGACGAAAGGGGTTTTGATCACGTACTTAGCCTTTCCACCGAAATCGACAGCCAGAGGCGCATGCGGAATTACGATATCGCGCGGTTCCAGTTCATTCAGTCCCCTATCATGAGTTGCATAACGTCGACGCCAGTGCGCTTTCTTTTTCTCTTTTTTGCAGTCTTTTTTCTTGTGCCCATAATCCACAACATGGTTCATGGCGAGACTACGACTCTGAAACGCCTCATCACTGATGTTCTGAATGCTTGGAATCATCATGTATACAAGGCTTGAATACCTTTCGCCAAGCAGGACCGACACTTGAATTTGTCCTTATACCAGAAGTATCATCACGAGGAGGTTCACTGTGGCTTGCATCATGGATGCGTAGCATAGGCGAACCTCACCCATTTCGTCATCAGCTCAGGCCCTCTCGCATTACGAACGACTCCTAGATTTCTTAACCCGAGCGAGTTCGGATACACTGAGGTCAGTTCATGATCGCCATCCAGAAGAACGACAAATCAACCAGAACTATCAGTCCTAAGTCGAGGTTCTTTTCGGCGCTGAGATCATATATGAAAGGCCAAGAACAAAAATTGGCGCAAGAACCCGATACCTCCCTGGGCTGTCCGTCCTTTACGATAAAGTCATTGCCTTAAATGGAGGCTCTGCGACCATCATGAATATGATAACCTGTGGAAGCAGCGAGGCCCCTCTGTCGCTGAAGCCGACTTTGCCACCCGTCAAACTTCATCATCGTGTCAAAAGGTTGATAGTCATGCCGTCTTCCTCTTCACCTATCTCATTATTCAAATGGCTGTTACTGAAGGTCTCCATGGGATTTATCAGACGTAAGATGATAGAGATAGATGAAAGGGGACTCTAATGCGACCGACCAGACACACCATTTTCAGGCTAATCTGTTTCCTTGTAATATTTCGCATTTCACATCGGTTTTCTCGACGATGATCGTGTAGTACAGTGGCGCCCAACCATTGCAGGCGAGAAGCCTTTCAATTCGCATCTCAATTTCTCAAGTCATATAGACAGGCCTAATTAGCTTGGGGAAGCCAAGAGAGATCTCGAAGTCAAATCCATAGCTGAGGCTAAAGATGCTGAGCAGCTGCCAGTGCTGCCGATGACGGCGACCGGGATCGCGTAGCTCGGGTTGGCAAAAGAGTCGCTCAAGAAACTGTATCAGTACCCTCAATTGGTAGATCTTAACGTAAATTGGCATTCAAATCTCGGGATCTTTATTTTCTGGATGGCAAGTCATTACTATGCATACAAGCGATGTCTAATTCATCCCTCTGTGAGTTACATGTTCAAACGTCGTATCACCATAGTTCGAGACGCCGTTCTTCGAAGGTTGCGGCGCCCTGGCCAGAACAAAACCCGGTCACTGGACATCCAAAGTGACATAAGGACTGATTCTCACGGACGAACGCATCGACGTACCCTCGGAGGAGACTTTGCGCACCTACAGTATCGAGGATGTTCATGGCTAGCCGTGACTAGCCCACCCAGACCGGGTCAGGACAGTCAAGATCATCAAGACCCAGTATTACTGGCAGAGATCAGAGCAGTGGCAATCTGGGAACCATGCTCAGTGATGATCGCCGGGTTGTAAATCGTCAATCATGGGGTATTCGAGAACCCCAGACCCAGACCACTGCCACTGCCAGGGGAAAAACGTCTGCGGCAGATGTACATGGTTGACTTCCGTTTATAAGTAGACATGGGATTAAAAGCTGCTCAAGCTCATGCCAAGCACGTCGAATCACCGATTCGAACAACACCGCGATTATGGCTCAACTCAGAACGAAGGTGTACGCTCCGGTATTGAGTGTAATATTGACTTATAAGCTACGGAACACACGAATCAACAAATTGGACACTTTCGGCGGTGGGTTTCCCGCCTTAATCACCTGGAACAGAGACACGAACCCGGGCCCAGGGTTTTGCATTCTCCTGCTTTACGGCCCGATACCGTTGGATTCACGAGGAACATCCCTCGGCCGGTGGCATAAGGTGGCCAGGCTGCCCGTGCCAAGCTCTGCGACGCCAGCGTCTCACAGAGATCCCCTCAGGGGTTGTTGCTTACGCACTTGTCCTAATCAAAGCCAAAGATCTGCCTCGGCCTTGATCGTCAAAAGGCGCTGGCAAGGCAATGTCACGGCATGATTCGATAATATCGACCGTTCGTTTTCTTCAGCGTCCATCCAAGCAAGGGCAATATTTGTTAGGGCAATATTGCTGAAGCATTAGATTACGGCAGTGATCTCTGCGGTCAGATTATATTTCGTCAAGCGTGTCTTTCTTGCAAGCTATCCTTGCGCTGGCTTGGTTTGGTCTAAAGTTTGCACCGTGATACTATGCTTCTGCTTTTTCACGAACCTAAAGTGACAGAAGTTTACTCCCACCGTCTTGTCTTCCATGGGACTGAAACGACGGGTAGGTGGAAGAAAAGGATCAGAACGCCGAGAAGAACCCTCGGAAGAGTAAAAGCTTATCTGCGCCACAACCGGGCCCTCCTGCGCATAAATTGAGGCTTCTGTTTGCATACGCAGCAGCCGCATTACCTTCGTATTTCAGGACAAGAAGGGATTGACGGCAGGACGAAGTGTACCTCGATCCCCGACCCTCGAGTTGCCCGCCCTCACAACTTTGAAATCATCCCGAAGAACCAAAGAACCAACAGCATGGTGTCTTACATATGAGTGCGAGTGAGAGAATGGTTCTCGAACCTCCCAATGACGCCACAAAGAAGCGAACTTCTTCGAATATTCGCCAAACTTTCCTCTCGGAGCTTTGATTTAAGTAATAACGCTGTTGGAACTACCACGGGGTGCAACAGATACATGCGGGAGTGTCATGCGATCAGGTAGTGAAGCTCGAAGACGGGGAAATTTTCACCTGAGGTGTCGGGGTGCTTACGAGAAATCTTCCTCTTCTTGGGAGTGGCGGAGACATAGCAAGGGCTTAATGGACGGGCCGAGATGATGAATGAGGAGCATCGCTGGCGTTGGCCTATTAGTGCCCTCGGCTGGTAAAATTGGTTCTTTTTCTTTTTCTTCTGCCAACCCATCCTTTTCAAGTCATAAACAGGAAATTATGCAGATTGGCATGAGGGTCTCGAAGGCCACATATTGGTGGACGTTAGGCCGGCATACCACCACTTCTGACGAGACGTTGAGTAATGTATTCAGAGCTTAGCCGCGCTGAGAATCTACCAGAAAGACAGCCGCGGCCCAGTAGACATACTTCAGCACGGCCGCAGTTGTGGCACGATCATAAGTCGTCTAAATATTCCGGGCTGCTATCGATGCTGTATTGAAGACAGCTGTTCCTCGGGGCATGTTGGATCGCTATAGCAACATTCGATTGGCATTGGCGGCGTCAATATGGTATCACAAATGGACAAAGATCCAGCAGATTCAATGAACCTATGACTCACGAAGCGTCTTGTTACAACAATAGTGACGACTGTGAGCTAGTATTGGCACTGCTTATACTTGAGTTTGCTGACGCACTTCACCCCAGACGAGCCTTGCGCTTCAAGTGATCATGTATAGTGTGTGTTGAGTAATCTTGGAGAAGTTTGGCCTTAAGCCTCTCCCAACACAATCACATTCAACCACCTAACTAGTTTATAAGAATGTTTACCCCTACGGAAGACTCGAATCTTTAAGTTCTTCGCCGTTGACTATGGTTTATCCCCTATTCAATCAAGCATGAGGAAGGAGGGGCCCCGGGACCAGGTTCTTCCACAATTTCTGCACCCAAGGAACCCCATGTTCGAAGCCGTCAGATCAGACCAATCACACGGGGTGCTCAGAGAATCTTTTCCGAGACGAGCCTTGCTGCCTTACTGTTATGCGAATTCTTCGCGCCCTCGAAACCATCTCCAGCGGATCTGGAGATGCGATTTGGGTGTTTGACAGTTCCGAAGGATACTGTAGCCTCTCTTGCGGCAGCTTGGCCCGATCAACAACTTCATTCATTGTCGTGCAGCAGACTAGCTTGAAGCTGCGTGTCATTTTCGACTTGATTCATGCCATCTAGCTTCCCAGTCTCGGTTATGTCAAATTACAGGACCAAGAGGCACTAAATACTGCCAGCTTCATAGTCTGCCTTCCCCCAGCCATGATCACGGGTAGCAAAAGTGGATCACATTGTCCTCTGTCTCTAAGCATGCCGAACATTTCACAGGGCAATATTGGTCAAGCATGAGAGGACCTTGCAGACCTATATGGTCGGGCCCCTTCAGGCTTGTCTATCATGCAAGATGTTCTTTTCTCGGCTCGGGGAAAGTTAAAGAGATAGGCAGTGGCAATCCGTGAAGGATTCCTAAGAGGTTGATGACATGACGACCCGGGCCCTGCTGGGCTTCGTTCAACGGCCTTTTGTGAATACACAACCGTCATCATCTAAACTGCGCATTCAGTACACGGCTGAGATTGCGGTGCGGCGCCGGATATGCGTGACAATACAGACGGGAACCCGCTAACAACCAGTGTATATCAACGGCCAAGAGGGCTGTAACTCGGTTAAATATCTGTACGCATCAACGTGGTGCTGCGATATTGGGTGATCGGGTTATTGCAACTCTGATTCCTACGAACGCGACAAGGACAGAGCAAGTCGTTAATATACGGGCCGAAGACGGCACGCATAGACAGTTTTGCGGTTGGCCTACGTTCGAAATATGCGAGGTACATGCAGAAGCAATGCGAGACCTTGGAAGTATTTCGCTTTTCCCTACTCATCCTTCTCCTTACTTTCTTACCGTGTAATATGGAGAGCGAGCGATGACATTGACGCTCAGATCATGGCGGCTGTCTCGCTAGCATACCACGAAGTTTGAAGAGGCGTGGAGTAGCCAGAATTTACCGCCCGGGTGAAGCGCGTAGCCATGGAGAACGCATGGGTCCGGGTCGTCATGGTTCAATTTGCCGGTAGCGGTGGCGCCAACGTCGCTCCTCGGCATCTTGCGTTCTGCTGGCAATTCTTTTTTGGAGAGCAACATTGCTCGGGACATGATGGGCTACTAGCCGACGATCGGCGTTGCCATGATCATTGGCGATGTGGTTGAGTGGGCATCGCTTGACAAAAGCTTGGAAGATCAGCCTGTGTCACCGCCGTGGAGCATCCCGGCGAGGCTCGAGCGGAAGATAAGGTTAATGTATATGAGTAGGAAACGTTGAAGCGCATTTGATGAGCTGTGACGAACCCAAGGTGCACTCAAAGCTGCTTCACTCTTTGTTCCTCGTCACTTCGACACAGCAACTCATAACAACACTTAATTACTAAGGGACAGATCCAAATATTGAGAGTTGAAGGAGAGACGCAAACCAAAGCATAGTTTTCGTCAACAGACTCAGCGTTCCTTGTCGCTGTCATAGGTTTTATATAGACTACAAGTAGGCCATTGCCATGAAATGCTTAAAGATAGAATCCAAAGATAAAGACAGAACACCCAACTCGTACCTGGCGCTGAAGTGACACATGTACCGTCAGTGACATCTCCCACTCCGAGAATCTATCGTGAACCGCCCCCCTCTCCGCTTAGTCGTTGGCAACCATGGTGAACCACCCTCCCCCCCGCTTAGTCGTCGACAGCCAGATGAAGTGAGGGGGCGCACAAATAAACCCAGGTCCTTTGCTCGAGACAATAACAAACCCATCCGACCTTTTGCCAATATTCCTGAAAATCCTTTTCCTTCCATCAACGCGTTTCGTCGAGTAGCTTCCACGCCCATTGCCATCGTCATCATCAACAACGCAAGCTTCGACAAAGCGACTCACAAAGCCTTCTTCATCTTCGCCTTTGCTTTGTACCATAGCCGAATAGCAGACTCGCGAATATTCGACGCAACCGTCGAAAGGAATTTCACAAAATGGCTACCCAGGAAGCTCCCTCGGCCTCGACCGACGCGTCTGACCGCGCCGCCGGCCCCCCTGCCCCCAAGCGTCAGAAGGCCGACAACGACGACCTTCGCATCAACCCCGCTGGAGACAACTCTCTCAAGTAAGTTTCCCTTATTTCAAACCCCTGAATCGAAATACTGACTTCGCCAGCGTTGGCGTCGCCAACGCCATCAACCATGGCCCGGTCCATCACGACCCTCCCAGCCACGGCGGCTTCGGCCCCTCCCACCCAGTTCCCCAGACTCCTCAGCCCGCCCCTCGCGCTCTCACTCCGACCAACATCGCAGCCCGTCGGCTCTTGAGCACTCCCCACCTCAACCCCATGGCTCCCCCTTTTCAGCCTCAGACGCCCGATCCGATGGCTCCTCCTTCTCGTCCCCGGACGTTCGTTCCATTGGACCCTTTCCGCCCTCAACACCCGAGAAACCCGCCTTCTACCTCCAGCCAGCCCCAGGCGTCTTTCCCCTATCCGCCTATGCTGAACAGCCTCGGCCAAGTCTGCCCCCAGCTGTCTAAGCAGCAAGGTCCCCGTCCCCAGGTGCGTTCTCCCAAGTTCGGTGAGGAGCAACTGGGCTACTTCACCGATGCGCTGCATGACCTGGCCGGGGAGATCACCGCGTCCGGCTTCGAGGTCCCCTTCTCTGTCTCCGATGATGATCTGCACAAACACTCCTATGAAAACACATGGGAACAGTTTGTCCGGGACTTCAAGGCTAACTCAGCCCAGAACACGAGACCTCTGTCGCCCTCCGACCTGCCTCCCGACATGCTGGCTCTCTTTCGCGATAAGGAGGAGTACGTCAAGAAGAACATCAATGCTAGCAAGGAGTACTTTAGCGTTCCTCGGGTCGCGGCTCGTGCTCGTTCGGCTGCTGCTCCGCCCAACCCTGCGGCCCCTGGTGCTCCTATCAACCGGGCTATCCAGCCAGCTCCCGTCAACTCCGGCCGACAGCAGATTGCCGGAGCCCCCGTACGCCCGGCTATGCAGCCAGCTAACGTCGTCTATGGCCGAGAGCAGACTACTGAAGGTCCTGTCAACCCAGCCATCCAGTCGGCTTCGTTCAACGATCCGGCTCCTCCCCCCGCCGGCCGGCAGCAAACCGCCAATGTCGTCGGCGCAACCCCGAAGATCCCCGCGGCTGATGGAGCCCCTATCAACCCGGCAGCCCAGCCAACTTCATCCAACGGCTCTGCCAACCCCAAGAATGGTCAGCAGCAGACTCCAGCAGACGGCAGCGAAACCCCGAAGATGCCGCCCATGGGACACTTCCCGACGAGACCTGCTCCTCCTCCCAAGCGCAAGTCAACCAAGCGCAAGGCTCTTCACGAGGCACCTGGTGGCGCTCCTGGTCTCGCCGCCGCCTCGTCTGCCATCGGTGGTCACGCCAACGGCCCTGCTACCGGCGCCTCGAACCGAGCTCAGCCCGCCAACCCCGGCATCGGTGGAAACATCTCGATTGGAAACACCTTTGCCCGTCCAGCTGGCCTTACAGCCCCTGAAAACCCTCACGCAGATTTCCACCTCGGCACAGGCTTCCACTCCAATGTGCCTAGCACCAAGACCGAGCTGGGCCTGCTAAACACCCCCGTCGACTGCCGGATCAGCCATCCCGCTCCTCATCCCGCGGCCGCTCAGCCTGCTCCTACGACCGGCGGTGCTCGTCAGCATCTTGCGGCTGCTCCTCCTTCAGCCCAGCCAACTGCTGCTGCTCTCCAGGGTGCCCCTCGGCCATCTGTAACTCCCCCTCCCCTCCACCCCAACGCCGGCCCTCGCCAGTCCTTCATGGACCCTCTTCCTCCTCACATGAGACCCCCGGCCGGCGTCCGTCATCCCTCTGCGGGCCGTCCCGTCCAGACCGCTGCTGGTGATCGCCCTCCCCTCGCGGCTCCGGTCCAAACTCCCGACGGCGTCCGTCATCCTTCCGCTCAACCCCCTGCTGGACCTCACCCAGGCCCTCGCCAGCCTTTCATGGGCCCCCCTCCCGCCTTCCACGGCCCGCCTCGCCACCCCGACAACCTCGTCATCTCCAGGTCTACCCTCAACCGTACCCTCACAGCCCTCATCAACGCCCGCCGCACCGTCGAGACGTTGATCGCCCAGGCCGACGCCGGCAGAGATCCGGCCGTGCTCAGGGAACAGGCGGGTATCGTGGAGAGGGCTATCAAGAACGTCGGTCTTGCGGCTGTTGACCTGGCGCAGGGGGTTCGGGTCGAGGAGTACTGGCCTAATGTTAACTTGGATTTACTGCTGCAGTGAGGGGCATCGGAAGATGGGGTTGGAGGAACGTCGTCATTCGGGATCGTTTTTGGAGTTGTAGGAATGAATACCCAAGGGAAGGCTCGTTGGTTCTGCTTTTTCATGAGATGTCAGGATTATGGATTCGGACAGACAAGGGATGTGTATATTACTCAGAAAGAAGAATCGTTGCTCATCATCCCTCTTATCGTACGTTTATACGACCGTAAGTTTGAGTGAAGGACGGCACCCATCTCTCGTCACCCCGAAGCCACAGTGAAAACGGCGGAAAGACTCACCCCCTACGCAAATAACAGCCGAGAACTCCACGACTTTGTAGATGAACAGGAAGAACAATTGGACACGAGCGAAGGAAAGAGACACCACATTAATGATTTAAAGGTCATCAGTTGTTTTGAGTTGAACTACCCTAGAGCTCCCACTCCACGACTATCTCCAGACTGCTTGGCTCAGGTACCAGGTTTACCTTCAAGCATGCTCTCAAGCACATCAGTTTGCCACCTGTCGATAGATCTGGTAGAGGTACTGATGCCTCAAGGAGCGATACGTAACGGACGGGCTTCTTTTGGCCATTGGATCAGGCTCCTTAAGGTCGCGAGCCCGTCTACAAGGTGTGCCAGCAGGGGGTGAACCCCTGTATTTGAAGGCATACTTGAAGGTATGTCTGGTGGTGGTGGTGGAAGCAGCTACCAATATGGCGATGTGGATGACGATGTCTTTGGTAGATGAGGTGTAGTGCGGCGAGAACACGTGGCCGCAGACACAATTCCGTCTTTGGCGTGGGCAGAATGCCGTCAACGGCATTCATCCAGGGCGATTTAGCCGCGCCGGGAACGCCGCTGCATCATCTCTCCATGCCCCGCCGGCCGAAAGTTTCTCCAAATGAGGCATCACACTGATGCGCGACGTGGCCGAAAGGGCGGCGCGACGACGGTGTAGTCAACCTCGGAAGGCCAGCTGTCCTGTCGCCGACATGCAGGCGAGATCTCGCATGCCGTGATGGCATACGCGGGGAAACTCCCCTCCATTTGCCAAGCCCCAAGCCTGCCTTTCCCGATTGGGCGCCACGGTAACCCCTTCATGCAGCAATCTAACTGCAGGGTCCTGTACCTCTCATACGCCGGGCGCAACCGTCAGCCCGGCGCGATGCGAGGCGTCGGAAGTGCATTGTTCGGGCGCATGGCGGATGATGTGTCTTCTTCGTGTCCTTCTCATGTCTTCGTTCAATCGGTGCAGCGCCTTGGTTTGTAACGGAAAGCGGTGCTCATTGGTGGCTATTCTCGCGGTCGGCAGGTTTCCGCCGCGATTTCTCATGGTCTTCGTTCGTGGGTATCTTCATGAAACATTTCGGTTCGTACGGTAAAAAGGTCACTCGGGGATGACGATCGGAGGAGAAGGGTGCAAATGCATGCGCGCAAAATGAAGTATATTGAAGGCGGCCGCCGAGGCTGATGCGGTAACTGGCAACATCGCGGGAGGGTATCTTTCTTTCTTTCTTTTTTCGAGTTGTGCAACAAAGAATAAAGGCGTCGGAGAAGACGTCACGGTTTTTTCAGTTCGTCTTCTGCTTGGGCGGGGACTTGAGCTTGCGGGAGATGGAGAGGACGGTGACGCCGGCAACCATGAGGGCCTCGACGCTGAGGAGACCGATCCAAATGGCGTTGAGTATCTGATCCTCGTAGCCAGTACCAAGGTACATTGACATCTTTTCGTGAAGCATTGGGTATCCGCCGGAGACGAAGAGGAAGGCTTCGAGAACGTAGAAGGTATACCAGTAAGGACTGTAGGGCGCATGAAGACGAGAGGAGATTAGCAAGAGTCCAGAAGGAGGTGCCGTCCAATAGTCTTTATATGAAAATAAAGCGCATGGGGGAGTGTTTTTTGCTTATTTGCGGGTGCCCCATAAGCCGTGGCATGTCATCAAACAAAGTGTCCCTTTTACTAAAATAGGAGACTCGGAATTGCGGAGACGGTGAAACCTTGCGGCATGGAAGATCCATGGCGGGGAGGGAACGGGCTTTTTGCGGTTGACGCACGGATTTCCCGCTGGCGGCGGGCGGGACAAAAGAGACAAAGAAATGCAATGCAATGCGAGGCGCGGGTTGAAACGGTGGGCGTGGAGGGTAAAGCCAGGTTGGTGTAGGTTAGGTTAGGTAGGGCGGAAAGAAGGGATGGATGGATGGGACGAGTTCAGACGGAGTTCAGACGTCCGGAGAGAAGAGCCGATGTGTAGTGCGTGTTGTGTTGCGGGTGATGGTGCATGGGTTGATGGGAAGGGACATTTGGATGTGATACAGACGAAAAGGCACGAGACACGAGGTGGTGGTTTCGAAGGGAAGGGAAAGCAGAAAAAGCAAGACAAGACAACCAAAGACAGACTCACCGAGACTCGTCAGTCAAGCGCACCCACTGAATTCTGGTATGGTCAGGCTCGCCGTACTGGGAAACCTGAGCAGCAATGATGAGACCGAGGAGGACAAAGGACCAGAGGAACATCATGCGCCCAAAGAGGGTGACGTGGGTATTAAAGTCCCAGAGGGCGTCGAAGACGTCCGTGACGATGGAGGCCATTTTTTCCTTGCAGGTCTATTTTTTCCTCCTAGTGAACTGGTTCCTGGATTCTGGGAGCAAATCGGGCTGCGATGGTGTGGGTTTCTGGCAAGGTTGGCGAGTGCGCTGGATGAGCGGTGGCGGGAGAGGAAACAGGATTGGGGCGACGATGAGCGATGACTGGACACGCTGGCGAGAAATCTGGAGCCGACGGTCTGGACGGCGCTGGAGGTGCAGTAGAGTGCAGCGCGAGGGTGGAAATTCGTGGTGTTGGGTGCGGATACGGCGCAAAGGCGTGTGAGCGAGCGCAGGTGGCGGTGTGACACGGACTGGCCAGCGCTGCGTGTTGGTGCTGTTTAGCGTTGTTTGCGTTGGTGTTCTGCGCTCAATCTTTGTGTCTGTCTCCTTGCCTGGGTTGTGTGATGCAGCAGGTGCAAGGGCGACGAGGGTGACGAGGATGATGACAGGCTGGGAGAGAGGGGAGAAAGAGACGAGGGGGAGGGGGAGGTGGAGGGGGAGCAAACGAAAGAGGAGGAGGGCTGGGCTGGGGCCAGAGAGACGAACGGATGGGGGCGGGCTGGCAGCTGCGACACACAATGGATGGGGGCCTGCTGATTGAATCCAGCTAAAGGTCCAGCTGATGATGTGACTGACCACTGACCAGACCAGACCAGACGAGATGACGAGGAAAGGGAAGGGTAAGGGTAAAGGTGGAAAGTTGGACGGGAAAGTGCAAGTGACCACCGACCAGGTCTGCCGTCAATGCCGCGCTTGGGGATTATGGTTAATGTTGATTACCCAAATTATGCAACACCATGTCCTGGGGCTGCAGATAAAGAACTTCTTAAGAAGGCGTAATAAGCAGTCAATCAATCCGACGAGAAACACACAAAAAAGAAAAAAGTGGCGGCCAGGTTTTATTGTTAAGCGCTGAGACCCGGTCGCGTGTCTTATCGGCGCTCCACGTGTCCTTATCGCCGGCTTCAAATTGGGTGGCGCCGCCCCTGCCGGTTGGCGGCCCTCGCGAACCGGCAAGCTAGAGCCCATTAAGCTGCTGTTTACCCATGAAGGGTCTTTGGATGGGGGCCCGCTGCACTGCGCCGTTGGTCCACTGCACGAGTCCACTGTAAGGCCGGTCCAGGCCTGGTTACCGGGAAAAAGTGGAAGGATGATGCTGTGATGGACGAGGGGTATTGCAGCAGTCAAATTAGCTTGACTGGCGATGGGGAATTCGGCTGGGTTGGCATCGACATTGTTTGTTGCCCTTTTTTTCCGACTGATGGCTTTCTATGATCATCTAGGTAAGGCATACTATGTACGCATTAGAACCGGAACATGTCACTGCCAGATCCGGCACCAGCTTTTGTGGAGTGCTCTGTGTGCTTGCTCAGGTCATGCGGGCAACCTCCACCGCAGCCGCTGCGCCGCAGGCTTGCCTCGGAGAAACAGGCAATGAAGACCGTTCATCCGCTGTGAGACCAGACCCGAGTCGTCTCTACATACTTGGCAGTTCTGCCAGATGCCGCCTCATGCGCCGATGAGATCGTCGCACTGCCCTCTGGGCCAGCGGCAGCAGCTGGGAGTGCCTTACCCTTCACCTGGAAACCGGCCTCCCAGGTGGGGCCGTGACGCCGAGCTGCACACGCCGTAGAATCCGCACCGCTGGGCTGGTGGATGCCCGGGCTTCGGCCCGCACCGTGCCTGCTGTCAGAAACATTGGATTGCTCGCGCCTTCCTGCATGGCGAGTGCTATCATTCATCTCTCCTTCCTCAACAAAACATCGCGACTCGCCTCGTAAAAGTCTGCGCTTTCCCGATCCAATCTCCGCTGTCAGCCTCCCCATCCCAACCGGGCAGGTCGTAGCCATCTAGGCACGATAGGTACGGATACTCCAACCACTCTCACAAACCTTGTCTCTCCAGGCTGCAAAGTCCCCAAACTTTTCCTCTCATTTCGCTTCACCAGCCTTGCTCACCCAGCACAGCATCCGATCGTCGGGGCCGGCCCATTCCTCTTTCGTCAATGTCGCGACATCGTCTTCAGGCACTGTGCACCAACAACTCAGCTCTCACTATTTTCTGACTGCGCCGCCCACCTGCCTCATCGTCTCCTACAGATTCCCTGCACCACCACCAACACCGAGTAGCATTTGGCCCCTGCCACTGCATGCACCCAGCCTTGCAGCCGTCCCACGGAGAGCGGGCCACTGCCTGGCCGCACTGTGTGTTGGTTCTCTGTTCCATCATCACAGCCCCCAAACTGCGTTTCAAACCTGATCGCGGGCGCTTAATTATCTCTCGCGCAAGAGGTCCACCCACACGAACGACTCGACTCCATCTAGCCTTGCTGCAGGAACAGGCCGCCGGCATGCTACAAAAGATTCTTACCCGCTCCTCCGGCGCGGGACGCTGTGCCACCAAAAGAAACGAAAACTGTTGCTGTGCCTTCTTGTCTCATCTGCCAGATGGAAATCCTTCGTTCCCGCCCACGGTCGAGATTGCGGAGCTAGGATCATGGATACAATCGCCGCCGGGCACCGAGCCATGAGTGGAAACACAGTCAAGAGATACTCGATCCCTCGAAAACCAATCGCGAAGACGGTCGTACCGACTGCCGAGGAGTTGGCCGTCTTTGCCCAGTCGACACACGGCCTGACCATCGATACACACTCGAGACCGCCGACGAGGGAGTATGGAACAGGCGACGAGGAGCAGTTCACTGTCCTTCGCCAAGCATCGCCAAAAGAATCGCCGGCGAGTCCGCCTCGACAGAACAGCGAAAAGCTGTCCGAGACGAGATACGATGAGCCGAGGACTCGTGCCATTAGTGTCAGTGATAGAAACGAAGCCGAGAAGGGCAAACTTCACCGCAGTGTAACCTGGAGACCCAAATGGCTGCGACCTCAGTCTGTCGGTACATTTGCCTTCTTCTTCCTTCTCATGACGGCAGGCCTGGTGTTCATGATGCGGTACAGCAATCAACATGATGGCCTCGTCAAGACTCAGGCGAATTTGGTCTACGTCTGGCGAATCGGGCCCGTTGCAGGTAAGCGTCCCATCACCAGCACCTCCGTACGTTGTTCGAAAAACTAACTTTCGGCGAGCGCTCGCCCTTCTTGCTGTTCTATGGGCACGAGTGGAACTGCAGGCTACGCGGTATATGCCGTGGATTGCCATGCGCCAAAACATGCCTCTGGGCAAAGACGGCTACGCGCTCGACTACACAGCGATGTCGGCATTCGTGGCCCTGATTCAGTCTCTGCAGCACAAACACTATCTTGTGTTTCTGACCACGACGATTGGTTTTATTCTCAAAGCCCAAATCATCATGGCACCTGCGCTGTATGGCCTTACGACGGTTGAGATGCCAAGTAACATCACCACGCATGTCCTCGACTCCTTCAACGTGGGCTATCTAGATGACACCGAAGACACCACACCTTACTATGCGGCTCGAGCGATGAAGGATTTCGACATGCTGTATCCCTTTGGGGTCAGCAAAACAGCCGCGTACCAGACATTCCGGGAAGTGAACGGTACTGCCAGAGGAACCTCTGAGTCACCAATGACGGCTATTGTGGATGCTTTTTTCTCGGACATGCAGTGCTTGAAGATGCAGAGCCACTCAACATGGAGCACAACCTACAGCGAAGGAAAAGATGGAGATATCGTCACCACCGTTGGTGTGAATCTTACCTTCGAAGGCTGCGATGCTGAGATACCGGTCATCAACTACGAAGTTCCGCAGCCAAGCATCCATAGTGGCCGCTCTTGGGAGGCTTGGGGCACCGTGAATGACACTCTTTCTCCCAGGCGACCATGCCGCAACCTGCCCGACCAAAGTCCGCAGTTCGTGTTCTGGATGGGTCGCTTCGATAGATCGGCAACCAACTCCTCAAGGATGTACCTCACGGACGGCGCTGCCGTGCTGTGCTCGCCGACTGCATGGTTATCAAAAGTCGAGGTCGTGGACGACGGTATCATACCAAAGATCACCGTACTAGAAGATCAGCCAAAGACCATCGTCGCGGCAGACACGTGGAAGCTGCTCTACAAGTCGATCCCAGAAAACATGGGAGGACATTTTGTGCCCGACACATACAAAACGAACACGGCCGGACCCCTCAAAGCAAACCAGTTATTCTGGGGCAATGACTACGACTCAGGAGATGCCAGCTTGATCACCACGGAAAACTTATACGACTCTGTAAAGAACCTGACGCAGACGCTAGGTCCCTTCTTGGGGCACTATCTTCTTCGAGAACCCGACAATTTCAAGCATAATGGGGCTTTCCTGGAGAGCACTGACAAGTTGATTGTCAACCAATTGGTATGCGTTGTCATGATCGTACTATCCGCGCTGAGTACTTGCATCGCCTTCTTGGTTGCCATTCGCTTCAGGCGTCGCACGGCTGTCTGGCATCGGGACCCCGCAACTATGGTGGGCAATCTCATCTTCTTCCGTGATCATCCAAAATTCGTCGAAGGCGTTGAATCTTCGGCGCTTATCGACATCTCAGCTGTATGGAGACGGTGCAGATTCACTCCAACGGCTCTCAGGCTTTGGATTCGGGCGCCCTTCGTCATCTTCGTCGCCATCCTTGCAGCTGGTCTCATCTGCACACTGCGTCTGTCCGAAACATCTAACGGATTCATCGATGTGAATGAAGACGGCTACTGGCACCTCTTTTGGACTTCGCTACCAGCTACAGTCGCCCTTATCGTTTCTGGATATGTTAGCTCATGCGATCATATCTATCGGAACCTCGCACTTCTTTCATGTCTGTCTTCTCGACCATGCAGCGTGGAGGAGGTCGACTGCTCCTTACTCGACATGCTTGGAATCCGAGCACTTTACCACTCTTTCCGTCGTCGCATCTGGGCATTGACACTTGCGCAGACCCTGGCTATTATTTGCGGTTTCTTGACAACTCTGCTTGCCGTCCTCTTCACTGTGGAGACGGTGCCAGAGCAGACGAACCTCCAACTGACGCAGCAAACCTGGTTCGGAACTCAACCGGGCGCAGCGGATAACAACAGTGCTCAGTATTCTGTCACCAGGATGGCCTTGGCTGGTCTTCTGAGCCGAGCGGAGGGCACCAACTTCAGCTCCTCTCGCAACACCTTTGGCGATCTCGTATTTCCAATTCTTGGCGGTCTGGACGGTATTGAAGATGCGCAGAACAAGACGCTGAAGATGACCGTTCCAGCCGCGCAAACCCAGTCAAACTGCGAGAAGCTGCCCGACGACCAATACTCTTTCATCTTGAAGAATAACATGACAGAAAGCGGGCTGGATTACTATCAGACAACGGTAACCGAGCCCTTTACCTGCAGCAATTCCAAGAAGACAAGCGCCAACATGACAAATGTTTTCAACCTGATGTCCGACGCGGGAATTGTAGGCGATTACTTCGCTGGGATCATGAGGTCCCACGAGAACCTCCGAGAGACAATCGGTGTCTGCAACCTTCGAGCGGAAAGCGGCTTCACGGATGAACAGTACTTTCCCGTCAGGACGCATACGTACTATTGGGGCAAATACTCGGCGATGATAAAAGGTTTCGAGTTCCTGGAGATCTGGAAATGCAACTACACCGTCGCCAAAGTCGACACCGAGGTGAACCTGATCAACGTAGATGGGGAGTTCATCATCGACGCGGATAACCCGCCAATTACCGACCCCTCTACCATGAGGACCTGGGATCCCCCGATCGATCTTCCTCTGGAGGCGGGACTAAGCCGGGTGGAACTCAACGATACCCTGGCGGACGTGATGAAAAACGAAATACAATCATATGTCAAGCCATGGGCAGGGGATTTGGAGGTGGAAGAGCTTTTAAGGCGTCTGAATCACAAGTACAGCTTTATCCAGGGCCAGCTATTGAACGTCGAGGGCCGTCTGGGGCTTGATGAAGACTCGACATCGTCTGGCGCGCCAGGAGCCCTCCCGGACATTGACGCCATCGTTATCGACACAGGTCGACGTCGACTGAAGCAGAGTCCAATGATCACATACATCATCGTCGCGATCCTGTGCTTGGCAGGCGTCGTCAACTTTGCTGCCATTCTCTTCAAATCTCGGGAGAGTGTGTTCAACATGGGCACCAGGGGCTTAGCGCCCGAGGGCTTCAGTAGCATCGAGAGCATGGTCGGTCTCCTGCGTGGATCCAACGCCGCGGACCACCTACCATCTGGGACGCACATGCTATTGAAGGAGGAGCTCTACGGGCACATGTCCAATGTAAATTTTCAGATGGGATGGTTCCAGAAGCGAGATGGAACGCGGGTGTTTACGGTTGGCGATCTCGGGGATGACGGGTTTGAGTTGAAGGGGACGAAGAAGGCTACTGAGAATGAGATTGAGAGGTTGAGGAGGCTTACTTATGATACCTTTGGGAATGATTACATGGGGAACGGTCATGGCGCTTAGGATATCCAATGGTTCTCGTGGCACGATTTCTACAAGAGATGTATAGAGCGTGTATTACTTGAAGAATTCTCTAAACATGCTTTTCTACGTTTTGAAATCTGTTGCTGCGGAGTGAGCTTACGCCTCCTACCTTCCTCACGGGGTGCTTAAAATGCAGTGAAGGGCACTTGGGGGCCGGGAGATTTTAACATGGCAGTTATTGTGTGACAAATAGCTGCCTTGGAAACTGGATGAGTAAGGCGACTTCGTGCAGGATTCCAATCGTGGAAGTGAGTTGACTCGGTCATTGGTGAACAACCCCAGCGGGGCTGATTCCCTCGTGGTGGGTTTCAAACGCAGTGAAAACTGATCAAAGTCCTAGGCCGACAAATTTTGATTTCATTGGCCAAGGCCATGGCAGAGCTTCCCTTCGGGGGCGTTAAGAATGCAGTGTTCTCGTTCTTTCTTCGCGCGCACCCTTTGAGGCCCGGACAGAGCCCGGAACGGGATCTCGTAGCGAAAGAATGCGACTAAGAATGAGTTTTGAAAGGCTTGGGAGACTGACTTATGGTATTGACCCCTGGCAATGATGCAACGGATAAGGTCGTTCAGGTGTTTGATCTTGGCCTGGTATAGAAAGCGTTCGGTAGCGCCGCAGAAGTTGTGGACAGTGAGCGAAATTGATGCCGTAAGACTGGTCTGGCACTATTTGTTGATTGTTGAACACCACTGTTATCCCCTCAAGGGGAAGTAGGATTGCAGTGTAGTAGGAGGCATGACCGGGGTGCCAGAGTCCGTCTTGTTCTTTGCTTTTCGCAATGTATCCGTCGCTTTCGACCAACGAAGCAAGCGTCTTTGTGGGAAGGGAATAAGTTGCAGCGGAGGGCACATTGGCCCAGATTACCCCAGGCGGTTGCAATGCCATTGGTCGGGTGGACACTTGAAATGTCTCCTTGGGAGGGCATGAAATTGCTGTGAAGGGGGGACATCGTACCCGAGCGGTACAAAGTACATCGAAATGCATGAGATCTCCATGATTCGGGCTGTTCTGAGTTGATTTGATTGGCTGTCGTCACAGAACTTCTGTCGGGAGGGGTTAAAAATGCAGTGCATATGGACGGGGTTGGCCGACATTGATGCAACCAGAACGAGGTCAGGCAATGCACTCGCGGCGAGTGCTACGCGAAGACGCTGCGGAAGTCGTATGCGGTGGTCGCACATTGCAAGGTATGATTGGAGAATATGGTCTGTCTATGGAATCACAGAATCGTGGAGACGGACCGTGTTAGTATTGTACGCATGTGGTCTTGTTTATCTACTTATTGTTATCCCTCATGTTCACCTTTTCAAGAAGGCCGGAGCACACAGCCCCATGCGAATGAAACGACGTTCATTGGCTGACATCTCTTTCCTAGCCTCCTCGGGAGGGGTTAAAATTGCAGTGCAGCGATCTTTCATTGCTTTTTCTTCTGTCACACTGGATCAAGACACGTACTTTTAGGGTTAGTGCGTTGATGCAGGATTACCCGCATGGATTGGCCACACATACAACTCAATTCTCCTTCTGAGGGTGAGAAGGGACGGTTCAAATCCGCTTTGTCAGCAACAGCTGACTCTGATCGGATGGAACATTATCAAAACTCTGGGCAGGCTCTTCATAGTGGAACCAGTTTCACACTCATTAGTTATAGAGGGTAACATTTATTATGCATGTAGTAAATGCGGACGGTCGTGGTGGTATGGCGACTTAATGAAGGATTCAGAGTGTCAAGTTGCAAGGCAATTCGTTGCGGGCAGGTCTTTTCTCGGGCGATGTACTCGAAAACAGCAGTGTAGGTTGGGATGCATAGATCAGATGTAATGTTCCTTGATGGTTGACAGCCGTCATAGACCTTCTTCTGGGCCTGAGAGCCGAGATAGACATGCAATGAGTAACAGTCTGTATTGACGTGGCCCAAGTGTTACTCTCATAATGGAACGTTGAAAGCTAATCACGATACGGAGACCCCAACGGGACAGAAGATGGCCAGAAGAGTCAAGACACAAGGCGATGTATTCTTCAACTACCTTTGCAGCGATTTCCTCAGGCAAGGTCAAGAATGCAACGGAGCCATATCTGACAGGGCTCATAGATTTGGCGTACGCCAGTCGGCGTTCCAATGAAAACGGCATTGATTGTATGAGAATGAGCGCAAACAAGATTATGCCGTCACTTGGGCTCTCGACGCGTTTTATGGGAAACGGACAAGATGGACACGATGTTTGAAGTATTTGTTGTTCTTAATATTGTGCACACCATCGCCTTCCGTAAGACTATGGTAAGTGTATGAGGGCTCGAATCTATTTCCTGGCATCATCTTGTCTACGGCTCCGAGGCGAGAGGGTGCGGGTGTCCTCACTCCGCAGGCTAGGATGAACGTGCCGTGAATTATCAGATTGGGAGTCCGAGCAAGGTTTTGGATGATTTCGTTGGCTTTTGTCTTTACAGTGGGTCGGATTTCAACAATGCCCCTCAGTTGCAATGTTCCTTCGGGAGGGGTTAAAATTGCAGTGCAATGTCGACGGATTAAATCCTTGTGTCTACGCAGTAGTGTTGCTGACACGCATGAACTTCGACATAAGCCCTGCATGATTGACATGGCACTGATTGACATGGCACTGATTGACATGGCACTGATTGAATGGATGCAAACTAACCATCAGTCCATGCTATTGATGCAGCATGACGTACAGGATCAAGTTCCATCTTTCTGGATAACATCAGCGCTCCCCGCAAGGCAAGTAAACTTGTCAAGTTCAATCAATCATTCAATCAATTATGAAGCTATCGCCAGTCAATCAAGTCAAGTTTGTGGCTTAAACTTGATTGATTGCCTTGGGGTGGGCGCTGGATAACATTAGAGAGACAGTCACACCCATTCTATGACTAGGTTTATCATGTTGGTATATTGTATTATTGTGGTTGTATTTGGTTCTGTATTGTTTCTGTGTTTAGATATTATGACGGCATTTGTGCCTCCCTTTCTCCCGTTTTTGTTTGCCTCTTCAGCCTTTCATCAACCTTCACACATTTTCATCACCGCTCTGCTCTGCAGAATACCAAAACCCTATGTGCTTTTGGTCTACATGGTGCTTTGCGTAGGAGTACGTCGTAAACGTCTCTTCGCAATTGTACTCGTCGGCCCGGGGGCAAAGACATAAGTCCCACGTTTTGTCGCGGATCTTGAGGCGGAAATCACCCATTTCCAATGGTTCTCGCGGCCATATCGACCTCTGTCGCTACCGTAGCCTAGACATACGGTTTTGAACTGGGTATGTTTAGGGGCTGAGGATACCGCATCCCTTGGGAAAGGGCCCGTGGATGCAGTATTAGGTCCCGAGGTATATAAATATGTGGCTATGCACAAATGAACTCAGGTGAAGCCTCTCCATGTTGGACTAAAGGCAATTATCGTTGTTACCTATTTTGCACTTGGCCGCGAGGAGGATACCCCAGCGACTGCACCTTTTGATGCCTACCCTCCCCACTGCTCCGACACATATTGTCTCGCGCAGAACAGCATCGACGCCATGAGGCCTGCCGGGACAAGGAGGAACTTGAATGTCAAACGTAGGCCCTAGAGAATCGTACAGCTAGGTAATCGACGGGAATCAGATTTCCCCAAGTTGGCTGTCCCTTGCGGTAGGGGATGTCCATACTCTACGACTGGTCTTCCACTCTTGCTCTGCGAACGACTATCAAGTTTGAGGTCCCCAGGGGCCCGGGACTTTTCTTTTTTCGATTCGGCTTTCGATTGAAGGGTGGCAATGGCCGAGTTTGCTTTTCCCGAAAAGGTCCAAGTCCATCTGCCTTGTTGCTTCAGGCACGGCATGGTGTTGAAGTGACTTCTTTGAATGACCTGTCGAGGGTTTCCAGCAAGATATATCATCATTAATATAGTAGGTACAAGACTCTAGGTAGGCGAGCTTTACGGACCCGGGGCAAAGTTATTAGGAATCGCCATCGAAAATCGTTCCTGGAGTCTTCTGGCATACTAGGCGATTACCAGAGAAACTGGTAGGCGTGCCCGCTGTGCTCGAGGATGGATGCCAACGATGCAGTGACAAGATTCTCTCTAGCCTCGAGGCAGAACCTTACTGAGGTTCGTTGAGACTGTAGCTGCCAATGCTAACTCTCTCTCCTCTTTCGCAGCGGAGATTGACTCAAAAGACAATTTGAGTGGTCTGACATGGACTCAAACTGTGTGAAACTTCAAATCAAATGCAATTAAAGTCCCAGAGAGCGGCGGGCCAGGCTGTGTGTGAACTGATATCATCCAAAATATGCTCTTTATGAGGCAAAGCCGCTTCACATGCATGCACGCCGGAGCTAACGGACTGCTCGCCGACCGTCTTTTCAGTTTCCCACTTGAAGGCAATGGAAGTCGTGAACCTCCTAAGTGAGGAACCTTGATCAAGGGCCCGTGCCTTTGCATCAAGAAGCTCACGCCACAGACGAATGGTCTGCTTGGTTCTCTCCCATGGTGCAAGCCTGTTGCACATCTTTTCTGCCATCCAGGGCGTCGTCCCATTATCGGAAATCAACCCCCATCGCCATCTTTGGCTTAGGTGTAAAGTCTCGATTAGTTCGGACTTTGGGGACCCGTTTAGCTTCTACGAGTGAAGTCAACGCAAGCCATGGCAGGACATTCTAGGATCGCAAGCCTAGTGGTGCATGCTATGTCGTGCATAGCTACTGCAAGAGCAATTCAGATGGAGGTGACAATCTCAACACCCGAGCAAACGCAGATGTAAAAAGAACCCATCCGGGCGCGACGGATTAGCTTCCTTTACAGCTTTAATTTTCTGATCATACGATGGTCGATGTCCTTACTCTTCTACAAAAGAGAATAAAGCACTGAAGCTTATATCCACCAGAGGACCGGGGCTCTCGGCCTTGGCCCCCTCATTTTGGCAGTCTCCTACATCGGCATACAGAGACCAGGAGATAGATTGTCGAGTCGCAATTTCTCCGGAAATCGCGCTTCTTATGGTAATCCTCTCCGACGTCTGTCTTATTGAAGACCAGAAGCCTCCAAAATGCGGTTCGTCAATTGCGTCACAGTCGCCAGCAGCTTTGTTCCGTCCGCCAGCAGGCCATGCTGATTGAAATTGGGCTCGAGCTTTAGTGTTGCGATGAAAAGACGTCTCCCAGCGCTTATCTACAAAGACATTCTCAGCGGCAATGTCGATCTCCAAGCTATTGCGAGACTTTACTTTCGTCATCTTAAGGGATTTGATTCCTGCCTTGAGACAGAGAATTGAGTTCTTCTCTTGTGCTTTAAGATTAAGTGGGTGATATCAGGTGAAGCGCCCACACCTATCCAATCGTCATTTCAATCCTCGACGAGGCAATGTGGCTCTGGGTACGTTTCGCCGATGTTCTTCCTTCTTATCTCAGGTGACCGCCCGTCAGCTCGCCTGAAGAGTGACGAAGCTGGACGAAGCTGGAGAAGCACGCGGTGAAGTCTTTCTTGGAGAAAAGCAACACGCGCATGCGAATGCTGGTCTCTGAAACATCCGCTGCCTTCACCTGGTAGCCCTAGCCGATTAATTGCCTTGCGGGGCCCGGGGGCGACATTGGTTTCGGCGATTTAGTGTTTAAGAACATAATATCCATGAATATGTAGCTGAGAAGTTGGAAAGATGTAGGATCTGTGCAGATTCTCGACCGCTTTGTCCCAAAGCTTTCGTAGTTGGCGATATAACCCACAGTGCCTTACTCATTAATCTAAGAAACAGGGTTGCATTTAATACTGTATCAACCCCCCGTGGGGGAGTCAAAGTAGCGATTATTTCGATTATAGGCCGTCTTGGAAGAGAATATCTGTTTTGAATAGCGCTTCCGTGACAGCCTTCTCAATATTGAAATCAAGAGACACCACGAGAAAGGTCGTGTAGGATGGCGTCATGTGTATGTGCACTTCAGATACAATGAAGTATGACGTTGGTCGAAGATGGCGAAGGAGAATAATAAAAGGTGATGGATGATCAGGAAGATGCTCGATGATTATGAGTTTCGCCGGACGACTAGTTTGTTTGAATCACTATCGAGGAGTCGGTGTCCTCGGGAAGGGCGATGTTCTTCAAACAGCTCCAGATCCGTGGAGATTCTGAACTCACCCACAAATGGGCAGGGAGGCCGACTGCAGGCGACGTCATTCCCATACTTATTCTGTGTTCGTTTAGATAATTTCTGGTATGAGAGGATCCGGAGGATGACCTAGATACTACTTTTTTCCTCTTCCCATATACCGTCTTATCACTCATTGAAATTTGAAACTCTTATGTACTTCATTGTTTTGTTGTTGTCGAAGATGTCCAAGCACTCAGGACATTTCAAACTCAAGCAATTGTCCCTGTGAGTCTCCAATTTCGTAATTTACTCTTACTGGGTACTCGCAGGACCTATGAGTTGCACCCTCGTCGGGTGATTCGATATGCTTCGCCTAGTGGTCTGGCATGCCTGGGTCGAAGTCCAACCAGACGTCTACTGCCTGGGACACTGAGGCGAAACGGGGAACTTGTCCATCTCGAGCAAGACGGAAAGCCCAACCGGATGAGGCTGATGTCATCGCCGAGACAACTCAACGTCAATTCATGACTGTACTGAATGAACTTGAATGTGAGTATCCTTCTCGGAGGACTTAGACTTCGGGTACGCCCTGGAGGGCCCGGAGGCGAGATCTGCCTGTATTGGTTGACTTCTGAGAAGCTGAGGTGTAAAAAGACGACCCCTCCGGAGGATGAAATAGAATGACTTTCTCCATGGTGTGGCCCCACGTGGAGGTGATGGCGACGTTCAACGGTTGGAGCTCGGCTTGTCAACACACAGGTTGAAGAACAAATTGAGTTGAATTGATGTGATGACCACACCTTGTAAGATATCATAACTACGTCTGGCAGTTGTCGGATTCGGATTGGGTATATCAACAACGGGTAAGTCGCGTAACGAAGTACTCGCATTTATACACTTATGAAGATGAAAGTGGCCATTTCAGTAAGCTGTGTGCCAGCATCACAGCTGTTTTGGAACCCACTTCGGGGAATTGACAGAGGCAAGAGGCAAGGTTGAGATCGCTTTCGAGAGTATGGAAATTACGAATCTCCATGTTGCTGTTCTCTTCAACTTCCGCAAACGAAGCCTTTTTGACCTAGCCCACGTCTCTCGACAGATTGCTGTTCGCTAAAGTGAAGGACAATGTCCCTGCCAACCTCTTCGTTAAGGTATGGCAACTTCCGGTAGGCTATCTGTAGGACCGCCTGCACAAGGTGAATCTTCAACGTTATCTCGACCGTTGCCTCTCCGTCGTGGTTCCGAATCATGGCCGTAGACATAAGCCATCTCATGGCAGATTCGTCCAGTTGCGTTTCTTGCAGCTCCGTTGTCATCATCATGATTCTCCGTTTAGCTGATGTTCCTCTGATAATATGAAGTTCCTCAGATTTCCATCATGGGCCGCATGATGGAGAATACGGATAGCATATGGTTAACTGGCTGTAGATTTGCTTGTGGCTATTCCAAGCTGAAGATCTCTTTCTCGACGAAACCAAAGCGCTGTCGCTCATAATATCGACGCGTTACCTGGTCCCGGCTTAGTATGAACTTATAGAACGACGGCCTATAGCAAATCAAGCGCTCCTTGCGAATAGCAATATCCGTGTGATTCGACAGACCATGGTATATAAGGGGTAATCGGGGCTGAACTGCTTGTCTTCGTCGACGTCCTTCTTGTAGGGCTCAGAACGCTTCCCGAGCTTTGGCAGGCGTGCTGAAAAGGCAGCATAACTACGTTGCGGAATCATCGACTGGCGCGATGTCATGCATCCGTCCGCTGTCTTAATTGCAGTCCAGGGTTCAGCATACTAGTGACCGCATGCAATGTCTCGGCAATACATTACTTTCGGGACTCAACATCTGATCTCTACTACAAAGATATCTGCAAGCCAAATGCACTGATGAATACGAGAGCTACAAGGTAGCCATGGCCGGCCTCCAGGAAGAGATAGACGAAGTTCGAGGGCGGCGGGCATGTGATTTCCAACCCAACATGTGTGGTCTTGTGACTGAAGAAGTTCAAGGGATGAAAACGCATTATGATAGATACTACAAAGTGCCGTCGCTTCTACAGATTACATAGAAAGAATTATACTTGAACACGACAATATCATGAGAGAATGAAATCTTTCCTCATCGTGGATGATTGAAATGGTCCCGGGGCTCGAGGGCCAACAATGAGGTGAGAATGTCGCCGAAGAAGACTTTTGAGCGACAAGAAATGGATGCAGAACACGTAAGGATGCTGCCACAAGATGATGCCATACATAAACCGGGGGCCAATCTTGCATTCTTTGTCTCCACATATCGAGTTCCTTGAGGGATTGATGCGTACCACTGGATTACAATGCGTCTGCCCCATGTGTTGGCTTCAGTGACAAAGGCGCCGACGGGGTCTGAGCGTCCCATTCTATCATCGGCTGCCCAATGCGGCTGGAAATATCTGCTCAGAAGTGTTCGAGTTGGTTTCCCACAGTTTATTCCGCAGATTATAGATAGATGCTCCTGATTCAGGTTGGGCAAGACCATAAATCGTGCTCGTGTCATGCGTCATCGCCATCGATCGAAGTTTGGATGGTCTTCCATCCTGCTCTCTGGCGGTTGTCCACATGTACCGCAACAACTCGAGGAATGTACTAGCGGAGAGCTGATGTTATTTCGCCGTTTTTGTCCTTGGTAAACTTCTGCGAGTGGGACTTTGACGATGGAGTAAAGTTCCCCTAGCCGATCTCCTCGAAATCACTATCTGCGTCGTTGATGATGATAAAGATGCCCTTGTGCCCGATAGGTAGGCTAGGGTTGAATAGCTTCTTTCCCTTTATAGCGAACTTCCGTATAGCGACACGGTATGCCATTTCGACTATCTCTTTGCCGTTTTTAAATAGGAAGTCTTTGGCGAGGTTAACATAGGTCATAGACGGGGATGCATTCCGTGTGCCTGAAACACGTCCGTGGATATTGCCTTCGTGGCAGTAAAGGCTTGCCGCTCGCTAGGCCTTGCAGATTTGATCGGTAGTGAAGTCGATGCCCTTAGACGAGGCAGCTGGTGGCTTTAAGCTAAAGGCGTGCTAAATATTGAAGTCTGGGGGGCTATCGATCTTAGCCGTGATGAGACATTGTTCTCCAAGAAATTATTAGCAAAAGCCAACTGCCCAGGTGGACGTGTCCGTGGCTTGAAATCCGTGGGATCCAGCCCCTATGCATCCTCCGTCTACATCGAGTTTCAGTCGAGAAAGACAATTGTGTAGATCTGGAATGGATCTCCACTGACAACATTGCAATCCATCTGACTCAGGTCCCGGGGTTCAGCCGGAAATCGAAAAGACCGACTCTAGCAACACGCAGAGCGAAAGAAAGCCTGTCATGAGCACCAATTGGAGTACTGGCATCTAGTTGTCCTGACCCTTCGAGCAGGTTGGGATCCATGCCCATTTTCCTGGCCGTTATGCTCTACACCAGGATCGCATTCAACCAAATGAAATTTCATCTCCATAATAAGGCTGACACTTACAGCCCTCCAAGGGCCCGGGAATGTATTACGGTTTAAGTTTCATATGTGTGTAGGGACAAGGCAGCGCAATGCTTCATCCCATTGCATCTCAAGGTGTCGAATTGCCGTATGGACCGTAATAGAGGTGGGACGTCTCTCTCGACATCCTACCGCCCCTTTGGTTTAGAATGAAACGTTTGTTTATTTGCACTTCGTTGTGCTAGCGTTGGTAAATCGTCACGACGAGAAACGCGTCCCGTTCTCGCTCGAGGCTGTCCCATAAGGCTGCAAGATTGCATCAGCTCGAATAGGGACGTGCGTGGTTTGTTGTACCCGCAGAGAACGGCTTGAAACCTGCGCAATCCTCATCGAATTGAAGAACTTTTGCCTGTGAAGAGCAGGGAGAGGGCTATAGCAACCATCGCATATCGCTGTGAGATTCAACCAGCCTACTGCCGGTTGGCCCTGTGTTCTCATGACCATTCTTTTGCCAAAGCAGGCCGTGAACAGTTATGGTTCGTGAAGTGGGTCGAAGGCTTTGGCATAGGGCCCGGGGATTCAAAAGCCATAAGGAGCCAAACAGGCTGGCAAGAGGCCATGCAGAACCTCGATGCTGTTCTTGTTGGTGTGCTTCATCGGCTGTCCTCGTTCGTCGTCCTTATCACTGTCCTGCGTAGGCACTGTCCAGGCAGCCAAAAGTGACATACTGACATTATCATCGTCATGTCTTCTCCGGCGGCTTGATTGCCTTAGGGGTCGTCCCTCATTGGCAGTCCGCAGAATTTGGACATGAGTACTTCGGCGCAATTGGCTGCGTTGCTAAGCCGCTTATCCGTATGAAAATCGAAGTGGACCATAGAGAACTTTGTCGAATCCATTGGCTGTGGCCGTGGTCTGAGTTTGGCTTAAGTCCTCCAGGCATATCGATGACTCCGTTCTCCACCGCCAGCCTCATGTATTTGGCTGGGCTTTGAGAAAGGCAATGATGCCGGTTCTGTAGCCTGAGAACGCTGGCCGGGAAGATCCAGAAGAAGCTTTAGTGCTCGGAACTACGCAGCTCCCGCCTTGAAGCGGCCTGGCCCAGGCAACATGAGTCGATGTCAGTTCTCATAGGCCAACGCCAATGGCTGACGTGCGAGTTTTCTGGCCAGTGTCTCAGATAGCCCAAGGAGTCCGGTTTGAGAATAATGCAGCAAGCCCCGAAATCTGTTCCACGGCGCAGAAGAACTATGATGAGCGTAGACGGCCATGACTATAACGGTTGCGTTCGGTCCTCCTCGCCAAAGGCACTGTAGCTTAGCCAGCGTATGTTGACTCTCTCGTCTGTTCTGCCCATAGAGGACCCGAATATACTGTTTGGTGGCATTACCCGGGGTAACTGAGCTGATAGCACGAAGCAGACAGCACTTACGCTTCACCTTCATGGTACCGGGCACCTACTCCTCACAATGCCTTGAGATCCGGGACAAACATCCCTGTACGTTGCATGTGTCTCTTCGTGAGATGTGTACGGGGTAGTGCAAATAGCACCAACCGAATCAAGGATAATCAACATCAGTCGCTGTATAGGGCCCCGGGTTGTAAGTGATGAAGCTCGTGACGAAAACAACACTGTGTCGGACTACACCGCTGCCAGATGTTCACCACCTCATCACCGTACGGAGACCGCATCACCTCCGCGCAGGTTGTCGACGTCACTTCTATCGATGACTGGTGCTGACATTATGTGTTTGGCGAGCTTTGTCATCCGCCAGACAGTGCGGTGACGTTGGTTACCATGTTGCAGAACCGCGACGTTTTAGGTCGCTGAACTCATGCTTGGTAGAGAGTTGTTACTTCCGCGACACGGAATATTTGTGGTAGGTGCGCCAGCTCGGGAAGGGACGGTTCTGGCAGGTTGAGAAGATCGCAACGTAGGATCGCTGTTGCTGGCCAGCTTGATGTGCTTGTCGCATCCAGAGTCGGCATCGCCGTCCGGGCTAGTGTGGAGAGATCCGGTATCGATGAGTAGAACGCGCCTGTGGCACTGACAGCGGCAAAATTGGCGAGGTCGAAGTTGTGGAAGGCATGGCCAGTGAGCCGGTTGCGGGTCGTGGTTGGCAGGGTAAGCGGTCTGGCGGAGGGAGCCTGCGCGCGAATCGAGCCGAGGACCATTTGAGCCTGGTTGAGCGAGGTCCAATGTGTGGAAGACCCAATATGTGGAAGGTCCCTGGCGATAGGATAGGTCTTGATGTCCAGGTAGATGAGAAAGACAAGGATAACCAAGGGTGACACTGAAGACGACAAGGACGATACCGAAGGCGGCAAAGGCGATACAGAAGGCGACGGGTAGGGACGATGAAGCTGACGGCCAGGGCGATGGGGGACGAAGCAGGACAACGGAGATGTTGACGGCAAGACCAATGATAATAGAGCTCTCTAGATACAGCTGCTTGCTGCGGGAGGTGAAGCTGGCCAGGATGCCCTTGCTTCTCTGGGAGGAGCGGAAGGTGTGCGATGATGGTGTCCAAGAATCTGGGAAGGAGGAGGAAGTTCCGATTCTTTTTATGCGCTCCATCACTGGGTATTTTGGCCATACGTCACCTCCTTCCACATTTCTGCCCATGCAGACTCTCAGTTTCCACCCAAACTTGAAAGACACTCTTTCTGCCGTTTGCTTAGACGCAGCTTCCTTCTCGTGTTACCTGCAAGCTGGTTCTGGCTGGGTTTCCATCGGCTGCTCGTGGCTTCCCTCCTACAAATTGCGCTTTCCCGGGACGTTTGTGCTTTCGCGATGCCCGATTGCTGTTGCCATGTGTTTGCCAACTCGACCGACCAGCAAGGCACTTCTGCGGGCTGTGGCAAGCTCGATGCCCGCCATTTTCGGTCCGCACATCTTGTGCTTTTCGCACCCATCCGTCCGCAAACCCAACGTCACACAAACATCCCACAACCACGACAACATCCCAACAGCATAGCACTTTTCATTGTCGATCAATAGACCGCACACACTAGAGTCACTTCAACATCAAACTACAACGCTATTATCTCTACAACGTACACATGGCTCGGCTCATCACTCTGCCATTGGAACTTCTCGACGTGGAGACAACCTCCGACGATCTTGCACCCATGCAACGAGTCCGCGGGTACGGATTCGGCGTACCAGATCCCAAGAACAACGAAAGGAGCTATGGCTTCGATAGTTCTGAATACGAGCCGTCATTACACAGGAGCCGGCGGCGGCGATTCAAGTCAGAGCACAAGCTCTGGCCCTTGAATTGCGACCAATTTGAGATCCTCCACTTCTCTGCACCTTCGGATCTGGCTCATTTTCTTTACGTCATGGGAGCAGTTGACCCGAACTTCCGTGATTTTGTTACCATGAAGGAGTTGTACTTGGCAATCAGACCGATTGACAAGGACACTTTGGGATGGCCGTCGGAAGAGGCAACAGCACTCCTGCAATTTGCCTCGAGGTTAGGTTTCTCACTCTCTCAAGAGCTGAGACTAGCACTCGAGGAGTTTCTCACCGGGTCAACGCCACCCCCCGATGCCCCCCGATCCCCGCACACACGTGAACAAATACGGATGGCAAATCTGGCCTGCGCTGCTCTAGTCGCTATGGTATTTCAATTCACACGGCACGCGGTGGAATACATCTCGCTCTACATTGAGGCAGACATCCTTGACATCGTTCGCGATTGCATGGGCGACGCGACCATCAATCCTGCTTCTCAGCAATACGAAGACAACAAACCTTTCCCAAACATAAAGCTGCTCGCTTGGAGGTCTAGCCTCCTGCGCCCATGGCGCTAGAAGCTCGGGCTGGATGGCATAGTGAACTTCGTCACTTGGGCTAGGATCTCGGCAGTCGACATCAACGGAACCACTTACCCTGAAGTGTGCCGGATCTTTCAGGTTCCACAAGGAGTTCTGCTTGATGGCAATTGCATTACCAATCTCAGTCTTCGCGATGTCATCATCTTCCATGACAACCTGGCTCGTCTCATCAACCACTTGCCAAACGTTGTCCACTTCAGCCTAGAGCTGAACCACGATCTGTTTGAGCCCGGAAGAAACACCGAGTTGCTTGAACCGCTGCCGAGCCAGGTAATCGAATGTCTGCAGCCGTTGTCTCTCAGGTTGCAGTCACTTACCTTGGTCATCGAAGGCACCGAGGGTGTTGCTTGTCCGTTAGTGTATCTCGCATCGACACTCGCAAAGTTCCTATTCTTGAAGAAGCTACGTATCGGGATGTGGTGCTTCAGAGGCGAACTTCTAGACCATCTACCACCTTTCATCACACACCTGGATATCCCAGGCTCGAAGGACAAAACAGGCGAACGGGCCATCAGCACTGTATTGGATAGGCTATTTGCGGTCTCGCAAGTTTGGCTGCCACGGCTGCAGCAAATCAAAGCCCCTTTCCGTCTCCCTGTTCCTTTCAATAGGTTGATTCAGGTAGAACTGAATGAAGAGATAGTATAATAGAACAGAATGGTTATCCTCTTTCTCATTCTTGATGTCGTCCATATCGTTCTTCTCGCCCCTATCGTCGTCCATCGTCGTCGTCCATCGTCTAACCCTTATTGCAACCCCTATCGCTTTCTTTACTACTGTCGTCCTTATTATTGGGTACGCTGGCTAAAGTTATAGGGCACATTGCCCGGCTAGCAAGACTCACCGGAATACACTTTGATGGTGTACATGCTACCACGGATTCAGCGGCGATGATGGCTGAATTGACGGGCTTGGAGGGAGCAGGGATGAATACAACGGCATCTTCTGAGTTCGTTAATTGATTTGACGAGTGACCCGTTGGTTCCTCTGACTTTGTTGCCGCGAGTCTGTCGAATCCCGACGCAGACAAAGCACACACACGGTAAGTATACGGATGACACGGGTCACGAGAATGAGAAGTCGTCCCAAACCAATGCTCCGTCCGGGCAGCAAACTCATGGACGGGAAGCTCCTGATGAAACGAGCGAGTTTTGCCGAGGGCATTGCATCCCGCCGGGATGGCATGGGCGACGATGCCAGGGGGGCTGGTGGATCCGATACGTCTTGGCCGGCAGGAATTGCCGGGAGATGCGGCCATGCAGGCGAGTGACTTTGTAATGTGGCTGGCATCCCCCGGGATGCCAGAGTTGCGATGATGTCTTGGCGCAGTCTGATGAATCTTGCCCTTTCAGATGAGTGAGATGATGAATTGAATGATTTAGTGGTGATGTTATGTCGTGATGCTACGTGAATTACTTTTTCCATGTTGAAGACACTGCATGCCTGAGTGAAAGTTCGTTCTTGCGCCCCGATGCACCGCGACGACAATCTGCCTGCCACGGAGAATTCGCTGGCCCCAAAGGCTCCGCCCGGAGCGATCCGATGCAATCGTGGGGCGTACGAGCCATTCGTATTCGAGGAGCCATTAAACCGCCAGATCTGGTACCGGGGGCACTGCTCTGTAACCCGTTTCAGAAACTCGAGACGAACCTGAAGTTGCATTTTCCAATGTTCCCTTCCTCCACCGTCCCAGCCCGGCTTCCCTCTTCGTCCAGGAACCGTCTCATGATCCGCCGTGTGGTTTAAGCATCGTCCGGTTAGAGTAAAAGGCTCGTCGCTGGCAGGAAGGGTTGGGGTCCGGATGACTCCGTTCGGAGGCCGAGTGTAGCTTCGATGAGGAGGAGCAGGGGGTGGGATCCAGCGAACCCTGTCACTGAGCCTCAAGTGCATCCCTAACTTTGTTTGGGACTCGGTTTGGAGTACCGACTCTTTCGCATTGTCAAAACAATCGGCGCTGGGAACCGTATAAAGAGGTACACCTCGGCGCCGTGATCTACTGCTACCCTCTCCCCTCTTTAAGCCAGTCTTCCCAGTTTTCTTTGATCAATCCTTGTGCAACTCAACTTTCATTCTTTCCGCTGTGCGGCTTTAACATTCACTGTTTACCTTACATATATACAATTTATTCGTTCCCAACACGTTCAACTGTTTCACAACACCCCCCACAGTCAAAATGCAGTTCTCCATCACCGCCATCATCCCCGGCCTCGCCGCCGTCTCCTCCGCCGCCATCGCCGACGTCGAGGGCGTGCGCAACGTCGAGCGCGACGCCATCATCCTCGACGCCCGCCAGGCCAAGAAGGCCACGGGCGCCTGCTGCATTCCCAACACGTCACTGAAGCAGGATGCTTGCACTGATGCGGCTGGCGCGGCGGGCAAGTGTGTGCCTGGAGGACCTACTGCTTGTAAGTCTATTGCCTCAACGTTGTCTGGGATATAAGTTTGCAACGGGATACTAACTGTTTGGGATACAGGCGGCGGAGCGCTTAACTGCGTTGCTACCACGAGCTTGGCCTGCGATAACAACGTCAAGGAGCGCTCTGGCGTCTTGTGCCGCTTCAAGCGGCCCGATGGCAAGCTGCAGGATGGTGTGAACGCTATTACCAGCCTCAGCCAGGCCAAGGTCAACTAAGGAGATGGATGGTTCGATAAAAGTGTTGTAGGGTTAGTCTTTCGTTGAGATGTTGTGTCTGCGCGAGGATTGACATAGTAATTGGAATTCCGGAATTACTCCAGTTGATTTGCTTAATAGGCTTGAGTGATATGACGCATTGATGCTCTTTTGAAGCATTCCGTTCATGATTTCCGGAGTTAGTTTTGACAAAGTGAGGCTCTATGATACATGGTACCATCGGCGAACTCCAGCAATCCAAAGTCCTGGTAGATTCGCGAGACGATCGCGCAGGTGAATGGTCACGTCGGATGTTCTGAGTGCGCGGAATAGATTGGCGCTCATGGCTCCTCGATAGGGATCTCGTATCTAGAAGAGGCCCAACAGAACTGAATGTTTCCTGGATCTGTCCCAAGAGAGGACGAAATGCAATGCAAACTTCCGGTTCGAACACGGCGGCACCTGGGAGGACTGAACGCCAGCTTGCGAACGCGGTCATTGCCCTTACAGAGACTGAGAACAGCGAAAGGACCAGAACGACCGAACAAAACAGCGCTCCTGATTAAAGGAACGACAAGCAAACAGAGCGGGGTGGCGCAGAACTCATCACCGTGGAATGGTGATCGCAACTCGATCGCGCTGGACATGATAATCATCCAAGTAATTAACGACAATGAACGCCGTCCCAGTCCTAATTTCTTCTGTGAATATGAATGAAAGCTCCACGATGCTCGCCATCATCAGTGTTGTGGATGAATCGGGTACTAAGCACCTCAATTGAGCTGCTGCGCTCACGGCGGCGGGAACTCGATCTTTCGTCCCATTCTTCGTGTGGATCGTTTGATATTACTGACTAAACTTGCAGCGCTTTCACAACGACCTCAGTAGCAGATGATCAGACTGCTCTCTAAATTCGCCAGTGGACCGACTGCGTGTGGGAGAAGATTAAACTCCAAACGACCCTCGAGGGCGTATTGTGCCAATGAGTGATAACAAGCGCTCCGGCCAAAATATTATGCGATCAGTTGAGCACCGCCTTGCGACAGGGAAAAGGTGCGCGACGAGACTGGAGGTGCTTGTAAAACCAGCTGCCTCAATTCATCAGACCCAAAACATTCCTAAAGCATGGGCTGGCGCGGATTTGCTCGGCGAGTACACCCTCGGAGGTTGATGTTGTTCCAGCCTCGGGGAAGCAAGGCCAATCAGGACAACATATCGGAGTTGAATCGACCCAAATGCCATCTGGAAGATCTTGGCTCGTAGAAAACAAGGCCATGCTTGCCCTATAAGCTTGGTCCAGCAAGGCTTTCATCGGGCCCGGCTGCCGTCGTCAGCTTAATACCAGTTCTGATATGGATATGGAGATGGTCTTGTCAATCGTCTCCCCAAGCTGCGTTTATTTGTCGAGACATCGTGGTTAACGCCAGCTATTTATTTGCCGGGCTCCCTCGGTATACCGGCTACGATTTTCAATGACTCGTAGTCGAAGGGGAGGTTGGCCGGAATGTGAGTTGGCATGGAAGGTGATTACGTCCTGTTGCGTCTAAGCCACATGACCTAACTGATCTTGCAAACCAAGCAGATATATTTCGGACACTAAATGAATCCAAAGATTGATGAGTCGCGTACCATCTGCATCCCACAGATGTGAGTCAACGGATCCAGACGTCAAACTTTGTCTGGACACAGCCTGCGTATGCCCATGAGGGCCCGGCTCACATCGTAGTATCTTGAACGTTGAAATAGGGGTCCTTATGGGACTCCGAATTTCGGCTAATTTTGAATAATGAGAGAGCAGCAGGACTTCAGCAGAGACGCAGCCTGGCCCTATCCTTCAGCTCCATGGAAGCTGATACTTCATTTCGACCAATTTTTCGAATGCCGAGGCTGATGAAGCACCAGTCTTTCTCATTAGCACGGAGGCTGAGAAGAGTCAAACCTTTTGGACACATGCCGCGGGTTCTCCCGGGCTGCAAGCCCGAAGAAGCTACTTTGGCTTTGTCGCATTGAGGATCACCCGTTATTAGGTTTGGGATACTCCAGGCAGTGATTGATACTGTCCATTGATGCTTGTTGTACATCGCGAGGCCGAAGTCGCAGCTAAGAACATTGCAGCTAGGTACAGTAATTAGATTCTTTTAGAGCGGGACGCGGTCTAGAGTTCTACGTCTGCCCTCGACAGGAGAATGCGATGCATCATCCCTATAATCGCCGCGAGAGCCGCTATAGGCTTTGGTATTGGTGTCATCGTAGTCCGTGTCCATGTCTGACTCGACACTATGCTTTTTGGAATCAAACTTATGGCAGCAAGACTATGAGGATGGAGTGATTTCTGTCGATCTCTTCAAGATCGTTGCGGCACCCAAAGTAGAGGACTTTTAGGTCCCCAATGGGCATCTTGGGGTTGAATAGCCTTTTGGCTTCGTACAGAACGGTTGGATGACTAGCCAGTAACCTGTTCGATCGATTTGTTGTCCCTCCAAATACGGGAGTCGCGAAGAATTGTGATACGCGCTAGTCAGACCGCATTCAAGTAAATAGTATTCTCCGTCAAGTTGTACGGCCCGGTTTCACCGAAGGCTTCATCGCGGATCTTTGTGCGTGGGTTAGACAACGAAGGGGAAAACCATCCAATATCCTGCGGCGACAAAGCCGAATATGTGAAGTCGCAACTGCGCCGCGTCCGATGTAGTAGCCCACGTCCACAACAGCAGAACCAAGACTGAGACCGCAGATTGCCGGCACCCTCAAGCTTGATTTCCTCCTAAACGGGCTTCAGAACTCAGGAGATTCCCGTATGATGCGACGAATTGGATGGTCCCCTATGAGTACTGCGTTTTTCAACGCCAGCGATGAATATACCACATACACGTCCGAGTTCAGAGCCAGTCAAGCAAGATATCTTTGTCCTGAACTGAGGAACTGGAACAGGAGGGCCCGGGATGCTCAGCATTCGATGCACCCCCAGAAAGGCAACAGCGGCTAGCTAGAGGGGGGTTGCGACAAGGGGAACTCATCTCAGCTCGTCGATCCTCGACGTACAAACCATGTTTCGACTTAATTCTGCCGTTAAGAATTCTCTCTTCCTCCAAATGCAGAGTACCAAGGCTAGGATTTAGTAGCACGCTCGCCTTGCTAGAAAAGCCCGCCGAAGAGAATGCCATTAAGGGGTTTGAATTCCGAGTCTTTTTGATTTGGTATCGCCCCGAGCCTGAGGATATCTCATAACCGAAAGATTTCAACCCGCATTAAAGTAGATCGAGGGGTCATATCACGTTACAAAGACAACGTTCTCAAATGACTGCTCCAGCTGCGGCACTCGAATTACTCTACCCGCTCGGGCATCAGGATTACCAGGAGTAGAATCAGAGGCAGCTAATTAGCAGGGCGATATTCTCCCTTACTATTCCAAGAAAACACAAGGTTGTATCCAAGATCTCATTCGAATCACCAGTGTGCTATTTTGGACCTGACCTTCGGGGGCTGATGCTTGACTAAATGTAGAACCATTACACTTTGTCCCACAGACCCCTGAGATTGGCCATTGGGAGCTAGTGAACGCACATCTTGAGACGGTTTTGCGTCATGTTCTCGGCTTCTCTCTACTTCTCTCGCACCTTGCAAACCACGATCCTGTGGTCTCCTGTCCTTTAAAACATGTGACTTCTGGAGCTTGGCCCGGCTGTTAGTGCTGGCGCGGATTCAGGCCCCTGATCGAAGCTACTAGATACTCCAGACTTATCACGAGTCAGCTCCATCCTCTTATGAGGTTCAGCTCAGAGACAAAGTCGGTATCAAGAATGTTTCCGCGCTAGTGCGAAGTCTCCGGGCAAGACCGAGACGCAGCCCAATCATGTCGATATGAACTGACGATGGATCTTTTGAGCAATTGCTGGCGCGAGCGAAAGTTCGTTAATAAGACCCTTTTAGCGAACCGAGCCACGAAGACATTGGTCGGATGAGTTTTCGTGATGATAGGCTCTCAAATAGCTGGAACTTCAAGTCGGATTCCATGGGTGGCCGTACAACGTCTCCTTTGCTCGAAGAAGCATCGTCAGAGACTAAGGCTGCCTTCGCACCACTATCGCTGCCGCTTCCAGGTGCCTCTTCCTCTGAGAAGCCCTACTCAAAGGAGTCCAAGGCCGTAAATCGCAAAAAGTTCTGGTCCTGTCTCTTCTGTTTCATATTCTCGTACGCTAGGCCCGCATGGTACCTCTCCGGCAATTGAACATTTCAATAGATGAACAGGTAGTCAAGGGCTGGAGCTTGACACGGCAAGAGACTGAAGAAGACTTCTTTATCGAGGAGCTACCTGAAAGGCGAAGGATGATGGGACAAAATACCAGTCAGGCTGGCAGGAGGGTTGCAACTGTAGGTAGAACCTGTCAGAAATTGGTCCAGCAGAAACAATGTAGGTGATCGGAACCGCATACCTAGAGAAACAGGTGCCAAGACTGGCAGCACCTGAGAGTAAAGTCCACCACGTAGCCCACCGCTTATCTACTTCGTCCAAGGCAACAGCTCGCAGAAAGCAGTTGCAGGACAAGCCAGCCAAAATCGCCAAAGTACCAGCAATCTTTCCGGAAGCTCTTCATGCGGCAAAGAGCCTACTCCTCGTCCTCGGGGTTCTTGCCGTCGTGGTCCTTCTTGTAGTGCTGCAACAAAAGTCAGAACATGAACAAGGGAGGTGAAGGGTTGGCTGGGGCACGGAGGAACTGACGCGGCTGAGGGAGCTGCGGTTCTCGTACGCGCGCTCGCAACCGTCGAACTCGCAGCGGTGGAGGGCGTCGGTGGCGGAGATGCCGTTCTTCTTGAGGTATTTGCCGGCGAAGGAGTGGGCCATCTTCATGACGTCGTCCTTGGACTTGCCGCTCTCGGACTGAGCC
This sequence comes from Colletotrichum sp. COLG25, assembly GCA_009801095.1. Lineage (NCBI taxonomy): Eukaryota > Fungi > Ascomycota > Sordariomycetes > Glomerellales > Glomerellaceae > Colletotrichum > Colletotrichum sp. COLG25. The sequence goes on from VNWT01000023.1 coordinate 4,744,724, forward strand.
TGGGTGAGGGCGTTGGCGACGGCGGTCTCGAGCTTGGTAGGCATCCTATAGATGAGAAGTCAGTAGTTGGTTTTGGAAAATTGGACCAAGGATGTGGGCATACTTGGGTGAGTTGGTGGTGTTTCGGTTTGTTGATGGTGCGTGTTTGGTGGTGGATTGGTTGTTTTGTGAAGGGTTGGCTGTGGTTGAGGAAAGGTTTGGTTTGGTTTTTCGCGAAAACAGAAAAATGATTTGAATTTATTTTGGAGAGTTCCGGGAAGGAAGGGTTTCGAAGAAACAGGCGGAACCTGGTGGTGAGATTGAGGTTGTCAGTGTGCGCGGTTGTCTCACGCTGAACAAAGGCAGTATGATGATTGAGGGAATCGAGAGACTGAAAATCATGTGATTGGATTTCCTTATGAAGAACCTGCGCGAATGAAGTGCATCCTTCCTCCCAATCACTGCCTCTGCCTTTCACCCCCGTTCATTGTCTCTTCCTTCCTTCAGGCAGCCTGATCTCCATCCTTGGGTGTGTCCAAGACAACACCCTCAGTGCTGGGAGGGATAGCCACACCATTGTGGTCCTCCTGGTAGTGCTGGATGCGTGTTAGAGGTCAGACTTTGTGCTGTTCTTGGGGGTCTTTCACTTACACGGTATCGAGACCGAACGTGCTGATAGCGCTTGCCACAGCCAGGGACAGTGCAGCGGTATGGCCTGATGTGAGTCTCACTCACATTGGTCTGAGCTGAGGCCCTGCTTGAGGCAGTAGCCATGGCCGCGCGAGGGTTGTTCTGGGCGGATTTGGTCTCCGAGGAGTGAGTGTCTGCCCCTCCTTGAGTAGTGTTAAGGACAGCCTGGTTCTCTTCGTGGGCGCGTTGAGTACCCATCTCAGCGAGGACTTGACGACTGGCCTGTTCAAACGCGTTCCAATCTTCTGGATGCTCCTCATGGATGCGCAGGAGCGCGTCTTGAATGTCTTGCTTAGTCTGTTGAGTCATCTTCCTTTGGTCTTCCTTTGTGGAGGTTGTACTGAAGGTTGTAGTGAGGTAAGATACCTTTCACAGACTGAGAAGTTGTTGTTGTCTGGAGGAGAAGAAAAGAGAGGAGGGTTGAGGAGAAGAGGCCCTCATTAAATAGACTGATGAGAGGGGCACGTATCTCACCAGGATTTCACCTGAGGCTACAAGCTCACCTTAGGTGAGAAGGTAGAACAAGAACGGAAGGAACTCGAAGGTCCCGGGGTGTTCTGTCCGAATTTGGAATTTTATTTACATCTTGAATTATTCTTACGATATAGCAGAGTCAGAGACGACGGCAGCGCGAGACGAACGGCAGGAGTAGAGGCAACACAGCAGCGACAACCACAAAAGCAACGGTGACCGCAGCGACAATACAATGACGAACGAAGAATCAGAGGGGAATAGTACGGGAACGGCAGAAGCAAGGATACCCATCCTCGGGATAGAGGAAAGCAGGAGCAAGAGAGGCCGGCAGGAAGCAGAACTACACGATACAGCCAACTCAGCAGTCCAAGAATCGAGGCAAAAACACAGTTCTGGACACTTATAAAAGATCCTGATGTAATGTTATTAAGAACTTGTATTGAAGCCTTTCTGTCTCATTTGAACGTTTTGCTTCCACAACAACATGATTTACTCTTCATCAGTATCTGGGGGTGCAGCCACCTCGCCATGGTTGATGGCGTAGTGCTGTGTTTTCCATGTCAGCATAGTACTCAAAGAAGGTGGTAGAGGACTGAACTCACGCGGGTGCGACTTGATTTGTGCTGGTAGACGCGAGGGCAGTGACGGACCTTGCAGGCATACATTCTGGAACTATTGCGCCTGCCCTTGTTGCCTTCATGGTGGCTGCTGTCGTTGTTCGCATGGCTGATGCCATTGTTGTGGGCTTGTTTGTCGCCCTCGCTTTCATCTTGTTCATCGTCACTGCTGTCGCTCTGGCTGCTGCTGCTGCTGCCTCCTTCGTCGGTTGCCTCCTCCTGGGGGTTCGTGGAGCGAGCTACACAATCCTGGCGGATCTCGGCAAGTACGGCTCGTGTGAGGGAGTCGATTGTGAACCAGTCCTCAGGGCTCTCCTTCTCAATACGCAAGAGCGCATCCTTGATGGCGAGATGTAAGGCTGACATTCTGCTTCAAGGTCAGCTGGTCAGTGTCCAAGCTTGGCAAGCAACTGAGACCTACGCGAGCAGCTTCGAGGGGTGCTGTGGGCTGACAGTTGTGAGCTGTAGGTGCGAAGAGAATCAAGAAGCTGCCGTCTTATCCAGCGGATCAGTTGAGGCCTGGATGGTGAGGGTGGGGTCTGGGTTGAGACAGACTCGGGAGTTGCAAGGTAGGCAGCAATTCCAGCAATCTGGTGAGGAAGGAGCATCCCCAACTCCAACCTGCCAGACAGGAGTCTCAAGGCAGGACCGACCTCAGCAGTTCTCAGTGCTTTCCGTGGCAGAAATCGCTGACCGCCCGCTCCTTCTCCCGCTTGAGCCAGGTGGTGATGCAGATCATAGGCCCTTTCTCCCCTCTCCGACCCGCCTCGCCCTGACTTCATATCTGCCAACAACATCATCTACACAACTCCGCATCAGCTATCTTACTGGATCGGATTCCGCCATTCTTTCAACGTTGCACGAAGCTATACCTTGTCGAAATGGATTTCACCAATCTTCCAACGATTCCCGAAGAAGAGCCAAGAAAGTCCGAGGAGCCAGACTATCCAATTGATTTACCTGACCGCAACGTATCACGCCTTTCTCTCGCGTCAACAATAAACCATCCCAGTTTGTACCGGTGTAGCTTACACAAAACTCCCCCTGGCAAAAAGCCGGAGTTCCCCCACCCCAAGAACTTTTCCGAAATCAACTGGTATGTTGTTCCTTCGTTGCATCCCCAGCCCATTGCGGATAGCAGCTGAATGCAATGACACAGGAACGAGTACGAATGGCACGTGTGTAAGTGCCCGCCCAAGCCCAAGCTGAAGTTGTCTCGCTTCTTCTCTAATCCACCCGTTGACGAAGAAACAGGGAAAGACAATCTTAAACAGGGATCAGTAAAGATCTTGATACCCTGGCTTGGCAACGCCTGGGGGGTTACCATTCCCGAGAGAATCCTCAATAGCGGAGGCGAGGCAATCGCTTGCTGCAACTTGATAAGGGAGCTGTGGGACGCTAGAGGCAGGCTGCCGGAGATCTTGCCGGTATTCAAATACGCCTTGGCCGATGTGAAATGGTGGGAGCTACTGACAGATCTACGACTGGAAGCCTACAAAATGGTGGATTGCGATTCGTTTCCAAACGATGTCTTGATCAGCCACGGCCTACGTCGATATCTTGCTGTGCGAAAGCTTTCTCAGCTCATCAACCCTGGCCTCACCGCGAGGAACCTCGAAGCGCTTGTGTACTGCGCCGTGGTCGGACCGAATGTATACCTCAAGCCGAGCGAACATCACCGGAGTTCGTCTGAATGGTCGGATTATTGGATGACAACCCTAGAATCGCACAGGTCGATAGACCCAGCAGACGCTCATTCGCAAAATTCGGGTGGCAATGGCTCTCCGCAAACAGCTGCGGCGCTGCGCGACTTGGCATGGGTATCCGCAGAAAGGTATCGGTGGTTCTTTGGGGGCTTATCAAAACTGCACAAACAAAAGTTTACCCAATCGAAGGTCGAGAGGTTCTTGGAGCTTCTCCTAGAGGCTATGGAGCCAGGCGAGCACTTCAACAAGCCGGTAGACGTATGAGAGCGATTGCGCATGGAACAAGCGACACAAGACAGTGATTCATAACTTTACGGCGGTTGCAACGGTGCATGGCAGAAACATTTAGTTGACGATAGCATTCTCTCTGAATCAAACTAGTATCCTCATGATTTTGTACTCGCGAACACAAAGGTGACGCTCAGAAACGCGAACAGGACGCCCGGCGAAAGTGAACCACGCTGTGGAAAATTCCAGCAATGTGGCGAGTGCCGCATAGTCTCTGCTCCCGAGTAGCCTAACTGTTGTCTAGTTCAGCGACGGATGGAGTAGTCTGCCTTGCGGCTGTACCGGCGACCATGCTTCTTAAGGTGCTTTGGTTATCAGCGGGGACGATCGGACCGTAGGACTTGGGAAACTGACTTTCTGCAAGTAATGGAGTCGCTTGTAGGGCTTGAAGCACTCGGGGCACTGCATGGTAGCCTCTTCGACACTGCGGGAGCGATCAGGCTGCTGTCCGAAGTGCTCAACATCAGCAGCGACGTTGTTGTCGATGACGGGGGCGATTTCCAGGGGAAGTTGGACTTGAGGGACAGGCTCGTGGGTCTCTCCGATGATGTGCTCAGGGTGGCCAAAGTAGCTGGACTGGTTCCAGTGGTCTGGGACGAACTGGCCAGGAGGAGCAATGTAGGTTTGCTGGGGAAAGCTCTCGGCAAGGAAGTGGTTGAAGGTCGGGTCGGAGGTCTGCTGGTCCCAGTTCTCGGCACCACTGGGTCCGGGGAAAGCGATCTCCGCGTTCATATGAATGGCATCGGCGGTGGGGCTGGCCAAGATATTCATCCAGTGATTGGGAATCGCCAGGCCGGGACATCCGTAAGACTGGAATCCCGGGACGTAGTCCGCAGCGTGGTAGGGAGGGATAGGCTGGCCCTGTTGGGGGATCAAGACGCCGTTGAACTTGTTGAACTTGAGGACGTCGAAGAAGACGGGGTTCTTGAGCGCGACTGTCGTGCGGTAGTTGACGGGGTATCCGAAGGCGTGGTCAGGGGTGCTTCCGGTGTGGACGTGGTAGCCGTGGAAGATCACGGCGTACTCGCTTCCGGGGATGACCTGGCGCATCTCTTGGGCGGCGATGGAGGTGGCCTCGTCGATGCGAGCCTGGCCGATATAAGACTCGAGGGCCTCGTGGATCGCGCTCAGCGGCAGCTTGCTTGACTTGGAGAGGGCATTGGTGAAGGCGCGGATCTGGTCCTTGAGGTCGTTCTGGCGATTGTCCATCTGCGAATCGAGGTCAGATTCTGCTTGTTTCAACTAGGAGGGTAAACAAACCTTGGCTTACTGTCTGCTCTGTGGCAATGTTCTGCTAGATGGAGCAAGAAGGCAATGGATGTAGACTCGATGACCCAGCAAAGAAGGTCAAGATGCTTTGGTTTGAAAGGACCTTTGCTGTCCTTGTGGTCTTGGGAAAAGGAATTTCCTCCAGTCGGGGACACCAGTGAAGGGGAGTGCTACTTGCTGAGGGCTCTTGATGGCATCAGCCCCGCGTTGAAAGGCCTCTCTGCCCATCGCCATGGTGATGAACAGCCAAGTCATGTGAAAGGGACAAGGCTGAGGGCACAGAGGCGCATGAATTCTGCCATGGCTCCTCGCTCTCGTTCTTGGTTGATGGACGGCAGTGGTAGACGACGACAGCTGAGTTCCGCTGAAACATTGAAACAACTGGTGATAGCTTCACCCTGAAAGCAGCATTTGTTTCGTTTTTGCTGAGCTGCGCCTATTATCTTCTCTTGTCTTGCTTGTTAGCTTGCATTCGTATCAGCTTTGGAGCGCTGCAACTTACCGGTGAATATTGAAGGAAGGACCCAAGAAAAAAAAAGGTCGTCGGCCTTCAGTCCTGCGCTGGCTGGCTCCTGCCTCTTGCGATGGTCAAGATCAAAAAAGCTGGACGGGTTTACGACCTTGCGAACCCTGCGCCCACAACCACCTTTTCCGCCCCTCCTACGACAGCAAAAACACCACCACCTCTATCTTTCGACAACAGCAGCAAATATTCCGACATACAACTCGGACTTGGCACACCGATGGCTGGAGGACAACCCAGCCCGCGCGGCAGCATGCGCTTCGCCGCGCAGCCCAAGGCGACCTCATCTGCTCGCGACGGCGAGAAGCCCTCCGAGGAGGCATCCGAGACCGCCGTCTCCACCACCGTCTCTAAGGCCAGCGAGGGTGAGATTCAGGAAGATGTCGAGATGTCTGACGGTAGCGACGATAGTGACGATAGTGATTATGCCGAGAGCGCTCCGCAGACTCCCGTTCCTGCCCAGAAGAAGACCAAGCGCAAGCGAAAGCGCAACGAAGCCGCCGAGGCCAGGAAGAGAGCCGTCACGCCCGACACTGTCGACTCGGGTGCAACCAACACCGACCCCTTCTTCGATGGCCAGACTCCCTCTGACGTTGACGACTCCACCGTTCCCTTGAACTACAGCCTGTCTCAGCCCCGAGCCAGCTCTACCCCGAACAGAGAGCGATCAGGAAGCCCCGATGGCCCTCCCGATACCCCGACGAAGTCTGCTTCCAAGCGTCGCTGTGTTGAGCCTGTCATTCGCCCTCCTCCTCGTCCTGTCCTCCCGACCAGCGCCGAGGCTGGCCACAAGGTCAAGACTCTGAGAAAACAGCTCAAGTCGCTGCATGAAGAGGAGGCGAGCGGCATGAAGCTGTTCGAGGAGACCATCGACGAGAACAATGCCACTCCCGACTTTCTTGACGCCGCTGTCGATGCTTGTCGTACCCGTCTGCAGAAGGCCGTTCGCAACCGCAAGGTTCCCCTCCCCGCCGGAGCCGACAACTCTCGGGAGCAGGCTCTCTTGGCAGACGCCGATTCGGACGTTCCTCCGTCGCCGCCTCAGGAACTCGTCGAGATTGATTACGGCCCGTACCCTGAGATCTTTGGCTTCGACACGCCCAACCCACCCAAGAAGCTGTACTCTGAAGAGGAGATTGCCGATTTGGTCAGGGCGCTCGACAAGGCATACAAGGAAAGACAGGAGTTCTACAACCAGCAGCAGATTCTCTTCGCCCGCATGGAGAAGGTTCGGGAGCAGTTCCATAGAGTCTACCAGGAGCTCGAGAAGGCCAAGGTTGAGGAGGCCGAGGCCCTGCTGAGGGAGGCACGGGATGGTAGTCGCAGCGGCGGCGCCACCGCCAGCCCTGGCACGATCCACTCTTCGGGCGGCAGAGGACGGCTGCCGGGCGGAAGACCCCTGCACAAGCCGTCTCCGTCGATGAGCAGGATTCGGCAATCTCTTAGCGCCGCGGAGTTGAGGTCGATTACGCAAGAGCGTCCGCAGCCCCGAGCTGTCTCTCCAGGTGCCATTCCCCTGGGATCCCCGCCCCGAGGATACAATCCCCGCGCAGCCCCGAAGTCCACCGATCCCCTTGGAACGACCCCTTATGTCCCTTACAAGTCTTTTGAGCAGAAGGCTGAGGATATTATCAAGAAGAGACGTGGATGAAGATGGCCCAAAGTTGGTCACAAGGTCGCTGGAGGTACGTCTTTATGCAGCATCTTTTGGCTGCCACGGCTTTGTAAGATTATGGCTTGATCGATGTGTCAAAAGGTCAGTATTTTATCTTCCCTTGTTTTCCCAGACAAACACTGACCTAACTGTTCAAACAAGCTTCCGCCGACGACAGTCAAGCCCTTAGAGCATGACGACGACAATCAGGACAAAAACACAAAACAATTACACTTGCTTTACTTGCAGTATTCTTGTAAGTTTGGCGATTCCCCGCATTCTACCTCCCCTAATAAGCGCCACAGATACGACACTGAACAATCCAAGCAGGCTTCAACGTAGCTTGCCTCCCTAGCGCGCAATCATAGGAGGTCTCATGACACGTCCACGGATCCCGGAGCCGAGCCCGTCGACACCATGTTTTCTCTCAACGATCTTCCGCCAATGCACGCGCGAGGCCGGCCTGCTCCGATGGCACCCTGCCATGCATGCCACCAATTCAGGCACACAGATTGGATCGCTTCGGCGGAGGATTCCTGGATGACAACGGGAGGATGGATGGATAACAAGCTTTTGATGAATGGATATGGCACTTGGTGGACGGAAATGATTGCATGTTGGGAGTAGTGCCGCGGCATCCGTCTGCCCAATTTTTCTTCTTCTTGTATCCCCTTCTGTGTTGTACATTCAAGCCGAATAGCCGTCTTGCAATACCATATTGGTCTCCGAAATAGCACGTGGCACCACATCCCGAGATAAGATCCGCATTATTCGTCTCGACTCCTGAGGGCTGAGTCGCGCACCTCTCGGCCCGGGTCCACCAGCACAGGTCCCAAGTTCACAACTGCCTGATTAATCCAAGCACGGGCGGCGCCAAGTGACCTCGTGTCATCGCCGGCAATTTAACTCTAAAGATGGAACGAACCGAAGCACGACTGCATCTGCAGATTGCGGGGCCAGTGCGCTTGATGTGATCAACACCACCAGCCAGCAACACCCCAACCGGCGGGAATGGACGCCACGTCCGTGTCGGACCCAAACGACCGAGCTCGAAGCGGCACCAACCGCCGTTTCGACGACCAGACGGCGCGTATTCTACCCCCTCATGGTATGTTAATCTCCAACATGACGGCATGGCATTTTGACCCAAAAAAGGGACGCAACTCTCCCACCGGTCCGCTCATCCCCGTTTGCAGTGCCACTCCAAGACATCGTGGTCCCGCCTCCCGAGTCAGCGCCCCTGCGGGCTCCGTCTTGTCATCAGGACCGTATCAGACGACGGACATAAAGGTCGTTGTCCAGTCCACACTTATACCAATATATCCCCTTTCAGGAGGATAGGATCATCAGTCTCCTCGGGCTCGATCTTCTCCTCACACAAGCATCATCATGCACTTCTCACTCAACCTGGCCGTGGCCCTCCTCGCGGCGGGCTACGTCGCCGCCGACACGACCACGACCATCGATGCCAAGTCCGACCGCGGCACCTGGGAGGGCTGGGGCACCTCGCTCGCCTGGTGGGCGCGCAAGTTCGGCAACCGCGACGACCTCGCCGACATCTTCTTCACGACCAAGTCGACCACCTGGTCCGGCGCGAGCCTGCCCGGGCTGGGCTTCAACATCGTGCGCCACAACGCGGGCGCGTGCAGCTGGAACAGCATCAACGGCGAGAGCATGGTGGTGTCCTCGAAGATGATGCTGTCGCGGCAGATCGAGGGCCACTGGCTCGACTGGAACAGCGCGGACCCGGCGTCGACGAGCTGGAGCTGGGGCGTGGACGCGAACCAGCGCGGGATGATGCAGAAGGCCAAGAGCCGCGGGGCGAACCGCTTCGAGCTGTTCAGCAACTCGCCCATGTGGTGGATGACCAAGAACCACAACCCGTCTGGCAGTGCGGACGGTAGCGAGAACATACAGAGCTGGAACCTGCAGCAGCACGCCGTCTACATGGCCGTCGTGGCCAAGTACGCCAAGGATAACTGGGGCATCACGTTCGAGAGCGTCGAGCCGTTCAATGAGCCGACGGCGAACTGGTGGAAGGCGGACGGCACGCAGGAGGGCTGCCACATCGACGTCGCCACGCAGGCGAGCATCATCAACTACCTCCGCACGGAGCTCGACAACCGCGGGCTCAACACCATGACCATCGCGGCATCAGATGAGTCGTACTACGACCAGGCCGTGAGTACCTGGAACGGGCTGGGCTCGGCGCTCGACAAGGTGGCGCGGATCAACGTGCACGGGTACCAGTACGGCAACGGGGCGCGCGACAAGCTGTACGCGCAGGCGGCGAGCAAGGGCCAGCGGCTGTGGAACAGCGAGTACGGCGAGAACGACGCGACGGGCGAGCGGCTGGTGAGCAACATGCTGCTGGACTTCCGGTGGCTGCGGCCGACGGGGTGGGTGTACTGGCAGGTGCTGGACGGCGGCGGGTGGGGTGTGATTGATGCCGACAACGAGGCGGGCACGCTGGGCGCGGCGAACCAGAAGTACTTTGTGTTTGCGCAGTTTACGCGGCACATCCGCGAGGGGATGAAGATTCTGGATGGAGGGAGTGATAATGTGGTTGCGGCGTACGACGCGGCGAACTCGAAGCTGGTGATTGTGGCGATCAACTGGGGCAGTGCGCAGTATCTCAACTTTGACTTGAGCAAGTTCACGCAGGGCTCGACGGATGGGGCGAAGGTGACGCGGTGGAGGACGCAGGTGGGCAGTGGTGATCGGTATGTGAAGGCGGATGATACGGTGATGAGCGGGACCAAGTTCTGGAGTTACTTTGAGTCGAAGATGGTGCAGACTTTTGAGGTTCCGAATGTCAAGTTGTGATGGAAGTTGGGGATGGTTTAGTCTTCTTGGTACATATTTTATCTACATTGTTCATACTTGGGAATCGTTGCTCACGTTGCCGTTGAAGTTATCACAGACATTATTTGCCCGTATGACGTTGCGTTATTGAATGACGAAGCAAAAAAATGCAAAAGAATACCTTCCGAAACCGAGAATCGAACTCGGGGCTATGCCTAACCTCTCACACGATGAGAGGGCATCATGTTGGCCACTACACCATATCGGATGTAATTGATACAAGAATCGAAGGTGGAGTTGGCTAAGTCGGGAAGCGAGGAATCTCGGGTCGGTACTGGACCCGTAAAAACTCGGGTCAGAGAGGTCACAGGTGTATCCGTAACAGCTGAACAACGCGAAGACCCACGCAAGACTCCATTTCCAGTGTCTGGTGTGCCGTCCCGCAGCGATAGCATGATAACGTAAACTTCCATGGCTGGAAATTCGCACACTGCAGTATTGTCACGGGGTTTGAGGCCTGCACAGCAATTGGACGCATCGAGATTCTACTTGCAATCGTCGCTCGGTATCGAGGCTTGTCATCAGGGACCAACCCCGGGCAAAGAGCGGCCGCAAGCCCCTCGTTGGGATCGCCGTCTGGATTGATTTGAGGCAGATGTCTTCCATTGCTTGGCAACGTGGTTCAACAATCTGCTTGACTGACCGGCGATTTCCTACCTTGTTGGTCAAACCAAGTCAGGTCCTCCGGCGTTAAAGGCGCGCGTAACACCACCAAGCGCAAGCGAAGCTGACGTGATTTCAAACATCAATAGCAATTAATTGCGTTCATCGCCTCCCCTGCGAACCTTGTCGTACCAAGCGGTGTAGTTTGGCCGCCCATTGGCCGCGTTTGGCAGTCTACGCGCCTACTTACCTGGATATCCTTGGTTTCTTATCAAGATCGGCGGTTTGCATGACCTTCAATATTTATAGAACCCATGCTGAAAGTCGGGGAATAATATCAGTTGAGATAAACGTTTTGACCAGGGGCGCCCTGGGTTGTTGTGTCACATGATAAGAGCTGGGACAGGAGATTTCCCCACAAGTCGGCCATCTCGTAAATCTCGCGTCGATGCTATTTCGAGGAATGCCATGATTGCTCGTTTAAGGGATGCACCGCCTGGCAAACTGTTTTACATATTTACCTTATCTGACTCTGCTTGGCATGGTGAACACAACCGGCTGATGTTGAAGGCATCTTCCATGCAATCTGGCTGATGAGGTGATTCAAGGAGAGGATGATGTCGAATCAGTGTTCGGCGCAAGCATGACCCCTCCCAAGCACGCGGCTGCCCCTGAATCAGGGCGTTCAGTGGTCCTGCCCAAGATGTGGCCGCCGGGCCGGTGGGAGAACGTCTGCGGTACACACTGAGAGGGCTGAGGGCGTCTCCACCTGCCTGTCTCGGCAGCGAGGTCGTTGATTGTGGGGGGTTAATTGGGCATCTGCAGCGGTGGACCGTGCTGTGTGGCGCGCGGCAGTACCTGAAGTACAGCTGGACCCTGAATCGCTTCCATTGTGCTACTGGGATGTTAGGGTCGTTGTTTGTTGAGAAGCAATTGCAAGAGTAAGGAATCAACGTCGTAGATGTGGCAATTGCCGTGAAAGGATAGAAGGGATCCCTCGCCAAAGCGTGCTTGCATTGGGCTTGGTTGTTCGCAACTTCCATACTTCGATTCGTGGTTTCGAGCATTTTCCGATTCAAGTGGATGCGGCGGCAGTGACGAGGATGAGGAAGGACATGGACGACAAGGACGACGATGACAAGGACGACGAAGACAAGGACGACGGAGACGACGACGTCAGGAGCGACGACCAAGACAAGACTGGAATTCACGTCAACCGCGTCCGATTGGGAAACCTACACGCTGTTGGCCTTCAAATAGAGGCAGGCGTGATACATTGTAGCCAGTTCTGGAGCAGCGCTCGTCACTCGCCCATGTGAGCTGCTGCCGTTACAGTTATTGCACCTGCACTGGCAGTTGGTCACCAACTCGATGCTCATGGAGGAAAGAACCACTCTCTGGGCAGCCTTCACTAGGTACCTTGTCGACCATCTTCCTTCTCGCCATCTTGCAACGACATACCTCGTCAATCTCCTCTCTTCCACAGATTTTCAACATCAACACATTCTGCTTTTGGTTTTGCTTCACAGTCTCAGCTACAAAAACAACGCTTGCAGTACCATCAATATGCCTGGAGGAACCCCGGCCTTGCCTCCCCTTCGCGATCGTCGTGACTGGAATCTCTGGTCATCGTCGCTTCTTGCGTATTGTCAAGTATACCGCACCAATATCCAGGGCGCTCCAGTGCGATTTACAAGTTCCGAGAACGAGTTGATGTATCTGATGACTCTCGGTCCGCCAGAGGCCTTGTTCGACTTGATGTACGACTCCCTCTCCACCGAGATCATCGACGGCCTCAGGCATTGTGGCTATACTTTCCCCACCCGAAACGAACCGCATAAACTACTCGAACTCATCAAGAGGTTCCTCGCCCCATCGATTTCCCAGAGGGCCATCCACGTTTCGAACCTGGTTTCGTCCCCCTCTCGCATTTACCAATCCAAAAAGGACTTCGCCTCGTTCGCAAAGTTGGTCAAGATCGCCGCTGTTGAGGATCCAACGGGACCAAATGAGATTCTGGCCCTGCTTCTATACAGAGGCATGGAGGTGTACGCCCCTGCGCTGGTTCCGAATGAGCTGGTCGACAACTGGGCTTTATCATGGGATGCCCTCATCGAAATCCTCGAAAATCAGCTGCCAGGGCCTCAGAGACGCACATGATAGGTCCTATCGTCGTCCATATCCTCCGGCGATTATACATCATAAATCAGGGGTATGGGGGCATGCGCCAAGGACGATGGGGTTCAGGAAGGAAGACGAAGGGGGACGATGAGAAAGGAAGACAAGGATAGTAGAAAGGAAGACAAGGAAGGGAAGGTCGAGAACGGCGACCAGACTTGACGTCTGTCTTGTGGCGCGCATACTAAAAAGTAATCGGAATAATACAGTCGTTTCTTTTGAATGTTGCGCTGTTTTTCAATGTGATGATGCCGCCTAGAGGAATCAAGGCTGCGCTGAGGGACCCACGCAGAAGTCTTCCTCACATGCAACTCGTTCCTCAGCCAGCCAACCCGCCATCTCCTTAGTGACCGAGACATAGGGGTTTAGCGCGCCCCTTTTCTACCTCCTGTCAACGTCTGCTTGGTTGTATGACTAGCGACGTAGAGGCTTAGAGGCAGAGATGCTATTCGCTACGCTCGGCGCCACTTAACGTTTCCGGCCTCTCCTAACCCTTTAGGTCCTCGTGGTACCTCTCGAGATAAATCGTGAGCAGTCCGAAACTTCCTGTCCTACAACTTCTTTTCATCCAGAAGAGACTTCAAATTACGACTTTTCTTTCCTTTTTTCTTCTTCTTTTCTTTTTCAAGATTCCAACACTGTCGCCATGTCCAAAGATATCCCAACCCTGCAGGACCGAAGAGGTTTCCCAGCATGGCAGAAAGCTATCCAGAAGAGCCTCACTCCCGATCAATGGGAAACCGTAACTTGGACAGAAGGCGGACCACCTGAGAACTTATCGCTTTGTCTCTTGTGGGAAAAGGCTCGGGCGCAGGCATACAACACCATCATTCAGTCCATTCACGACATGATCCTAATCTCGCTGGGTGCTCACGACGAACTCAACGCTTTGAGAGAGTTTTATTGCGCAGAGCATGACTACTCAGTTGACGAGGTGCCGGGCGGCTGCCCCAGAGAACTGTACAAGGTCATCTGTAAATGGTTCAACCCAACCCGGGCCATGATAGCCGCTCAGATCAGGTGCATCGCAAACGCCGACCCGGCAAAGTTTGAGAACATGGGCCAGTATGCGGCTCGCATGTGGTTGAGCAAAATGTGCATCGACCTTGACCCCTTGGAGAAGAATCCCGTTATTGAGATGTTGCTGTGCGACGCTATCAAGGATTCCCATCCGGCTGTGGTTGCGGAGATGGCGGCGGTGGGCTACACTTGGTCATTTAATCAGGTGCTGCGCGCGATATCGTCCGAGGATCTCATCTGGGGGCCGGGTCCGAGCCCCGACGAGAGGAAGCGGGTGGCAGACGACATACCGAGAGAGGCAAAGAGGGTCAAGACGGAACCTGAGGAGGAGGCTTGTGATGTCACGGTGGGTCCACAGACTGGCGAGGCATCGACATAAAAGGTGTTTACGGGCCTTGGGGACGGGAAGAGACTTTTAGAGGAGTTCTTGTTGTAACAGCGGATATCAATCGAAGTTCAAATCAAATCCTAGGTTCCGCAAAGGATAGTTTGAACGTATCTCAATAAGGTATTCGATGGTAATATCATATGCTGTGAGGATACCGTCAGACATGCAATCCGAGTTTGATTTAAACCTGGGGAAAACCTTTCATCATAGAATCACGTCGGTCAGGAAGTTCACAACACCTAACTTGGTTACCCCAACGACGCCAAAATAATTGCTGAGGACCGGCGAGAACAAGCACCGTAATGATGTTGCTTCCGACTGAACGCTAGAAGTACTGCTGCTGAGACCAGAGAATACAAGGTCCAACAACCGACAAAAAGTAAAGGCATCACGCCTCGTATGTTGACAAGAAAGGGATTCGAACCCTTGCCTATTTCTAGACTAGCACCTGAAGCTAGCGCCTTAGACCGCTCGGCCATCTTGCCCGTGTTGACGATCATGAAAGTTGTGCGCTTGAGTGGGCTGGCCCCCGCTTGAGCGGGTTCTCGCAGCGAGACGTGGGGTTTGTTGAGGGGCGCGCGAGGGCTGAGTGGAGGCGGACATCCACTGATGGTCGAGGACTCTGTCATGGACGTTGATTTAGTATCTCAAATGATGTATGATCAAATCATGTCGGGGCTAGAGGTGTGCGAAGTGCCTTGGTCTGGGTCGAATATGATATTGAGGATGGCTGAAGATGTGATTGCCTTGTATCTCGAAGGTTGGCCTGTCTTTCAGGATTGAAACGGCTGAGGTAGAGTTAGTCTAGAGAGAAAGTTTTCTCTCTCGACACGCTGAAGAGGAGACATTATCACTGTATGCTGGAGGATAGACTGCAGAAGCAGCATGCATAGACGGCAGACTCGCGAATGGTGGTCCCGGCCGGCCTGCTAATCGTTGCCAGCCTTACTGGGCTTCTGGTCATGAACAAAGGTTTCGTCAGTCTCGCCATCGCTCCCATCACCTTCAAGAAGTGAAATGGAAAAGAAGTCGCTGTCAAGTTCTGGAATGATACGTTGGTTGCCGTCGAGAGGTTCTTTACAAGGGACATGACTTGACAATTGGGTGTAACCAACATTGAAGCTCCTTTCATTCAGCTATTCTGTCATCTCCTTTAATGTGTTGCAATGTTCCAACTGGACTCTTTCCAGTCAACAAAGCCATCTTGACTGACTGCTTTCCATCCCTTTAGACCACACCTTCTTGTGACCCCCACCTAAGTTGAACTTCCCAAGTTCACTCAAAGCTCCCGCTCTCTGCTACAACACCACCACGATGGCATCAAGCCGCGTTCCGATATCAACGACCACAATGACACAGCCGCACCACCACTTGAGAGCGTGGTCTTCCCATGGCGGCTGGGGCGTCATGTGACTCCTCTCGCCCTGTCCCTCAAAAAACAATTTCGAATGTTCTCCTCTCTTCCCTCTTTCCAACTTCAAACCTCGAAATCTCACAGAGAGCTTTTATTGACTCTCGTTGACACCCATCAAGGAACATCGCAGCTTTGAAGGAACTTCGAAACCCTTCCATCGAGGCATTGTTCTCACTCCCTCGCATTGTCTCAAAACATACGCTGGTGTGACGCCCCTTTGACCCCGTCGCGGACTGTCTCCCAGGGAAGCTCACAAAGTATTGTTCGCAGCTGGCCGATCAAAGGAGACCAAGCCTACAAAATGGCCGACAGCCAAGAGTCCCCGTAAGTTGCTCCATCAGTACCATCAGCGATCTCATCTCCCAGCGAATTCAGTGTTTTCTGGTTTTTCGAACGGCTCTACTGACAACCCCCAGGAAGCCAAAGGCCGCCCCCGACATGGCCGCCAACACTCAAGATGCCCAAGTCGAGGCCGCTAAGGACGTGGACGTCATGACCGGCGACGTACCCAACGCTCTCAAGACCACCGAGTCCAACAAGGCCACTGGCTCCCAACTTCCCCCGACCCCCACCAAAGTCAACGCCGGCATGAACAGACTCGCAGAGCGAATGATGAAGCTCGAGAGCGGCCGGCCCAAGCCCAACCCCTTCCCACCCTGCGAGCCTCTCAACATCCCGCGCCGCAACCGCACTTCCTACGCGAACAACTCTCCCTTTCAACTCACGGCCGAAGACTGGCCCCTCCCGGAACCGGCCGTTGCAACCGACAACATCGTCTCGTCGGACCCCAACATCCCCTCCATCCGCGTTAAGAACACGGACCCGGAGGCGGGCCCAAGCAGCAACGTCCCCACCGCCAAGACCGTCAACATCCAGTCTCCTCACCACCTGCAAGTTGTCGACACGCGGGCTAGACCAGCCCCGAAGGCTACCGACGCCGCCAACACCACGCCTGCCACGAAAGAGAAGAAGAAGAAGACCACCTTCTGGGACAAGCTTGACCGCGTCCTCGGTCTGCACCGGGTTAGAGCCTTCGGTGACGAGACGGGTAACGGCCGGCTCGTGGCGAAGAAGTCGACCTACCGCACGATCCTGCTTGTCGGCATCGCCCTGATGGTCAGCTTCCTCGCGTCCATCATCGTGGTCGTCGCGGACGGCGGCCGGGGCGGGGAGCCGGAGATGGGTGCGGGGTGGTGGGCGTGGATGGCCTGCAGCGCGGTGGGCTTTGTGGGCGCGATTGTGATGTTTGTGTGGGCTGTGCAGCACAAGAAGAAGGTGCTCTTCCACATCAATATCCGCGCACAGGTTTTGAGGCAGCTGGAGCGGGCGGACGTGGAGATGAACTTGGTGAGTGGACGGCCGAGTAACAATGAGCAGCAGGCGCAGCGGGCTCGGGCTGCGGCGGAGGGAGAGGGTACGAAGTGTTTGAAGACTGGCGGCGTTTACAAGAAGGGGGAGTGGGCGGAGAAGAAGTGAGGTGAGTAATGGGGGAGTTTGGAGTTTTGGAGTCTGGGTACTGGGTTTCTGAGAGTAGAAGCATCAGGTTTTGGGCGTCGACAGTTGGCATGGGATCAGAATTGAATGACATGGAAATGAAACGGCGTGATCCGAGTGACGTCGCACGTTGGACCATTAGACCTTTGTCCATCAAGAAGGCTCTGGCGGCCTGGCAAAGTTTACAGATGAATACCAATCCTCTTCCGATAGCCGATGAAGCCATCGCCACCGAGTCCCCATCCCTGTTTCCAACCTTCGCCAGAGCGCCTCTTCTCCCGAATGTCCCAGAACAACGAGCCCTAAAGAAGAAGTAGGTCAGAAGATGGTAATCACACCTCAATTCGAGACTTACGTCGTACACCCTCCTGAGGTCCTCCTTGTGAACCTTTCCGTCGTCGGCCAGGAGCATCCATGTCGTAACCCATTCGAAGAAGGAAGCGAGCCACTAGTCAGAGAGTCAGTCGCTAAGCTTTGGCCAATGGTCATCTTGGGATGGTGGCCTACCCCAAACGGATCAACGGCACAGCGATTCCTGCTCATCAGATCAAAGACCTCTCTGAAGGTCAAGGTATTGTCTTTCCTTGCACTGCAGTTCGCGAAAATGTCTTCGAATCTTTGAGGGACAAATCGACCTTCGCTATCGTAGACGCCGGAGTCGGAGCCGTGCTATATGCCAATCAGATGAATGCTCTCTCGTGGAAAGGAAGCAGTACCTTGGCCTTGTGCATGCCGTCAACATACAACCGGAAGAATGGGTCGGGTAGGTACGAATGCTGCATGACAGTGCCGTACGAGAACGCGAACGGGATCACGGTACACGCCAGGAGACACGTCGGTATGTTGAAGCCCAGGTCGCGGAAGCCGACCCAGACGTCGATGGGGGTGATGACACCGTCATTGTCGCGGTCCCAGAAGAGGACATGTTGTTGCAGAACAGTCTGATACGAGTTAGCTCAATCCTACAGCTGATTTCGAAGCCTTACATAGTCACTCAAGTTCTCGGAGTAGTCCTCGCTTCCTCGCGGCTTTCCAACCGACGGCGCGAAGTTGGCATGCGCCACACCAGCCGCCTCGATTGTTCTGCCCGCGTTGACCGCCGGGGGTCGGCGGTATGTGGCTGGGCAGTTTGGCACGGCAGTCGCGAAGGCGGGGCCATAGCCGTCCGCACCTTCCTTCTCGTGAATGATCGTGGTAGATTTCGGTCCATGCATGGTGCGACGTAGTGCGAGATGTCGATTGAATAAAATTTGTACACACCGACAATAACATGGCTTTGCGTGGCCATTGCGAAGTATTTAAATCCAGGTGCACTTTCACAAGCATTCCTCGATGAACGCGGCGTCAGATTGTTGAGTGACATCACGGCGTTGATGTTGTATGACGTCATTGACTCATCATTTGGCTTACAGGAAGCCCCTAAGATGCTGAGCTTCGTTGCAATGACACGAATCGAGGTCCCAGATTCGATGTTATTTCGAGGAAGCGTGACTATTTTGATATAAATTCTCCCACAAAGGCTGGGAGAAGCACGCCGCGCCGCGTTTCGGGCACCCGATGACCCGAATCTGCACCGGTGTTTCCGTCGAAGTGGGGTTCGCCCGGGGGAGTGCGGGGCATCTCCGTTCGGCCTCTGCATCACGCATTCACGATGTTCTCCATCAAGCGGTCTTGATGCCACTTCTCCTGCTCGACTTTACTTCATCACGGAAAAGCAAAAATTTGGCTACGAAAACTTTCGCAATTGGCAGCCCGGCAGGTGAGTGACTTCTCCGTTCCACATTTCTCCAAGTATTGCTCACTGAACTGGAAAACATCATCACTGGTGCGAAGAAATACCTTACGAATGGGATATTAAACACGTGAAGATTTGGTGGCCTCGATTTTAAAGCCTTGTTCAACGCCTCAATCTGGATCTGGGTGGTACTTCTTGCCGAAACAGACTTGTTTTCATCCGGCCTGCGCCGCCTGGGCTCGGCAATTCATCTTCATCTCGGCCCGCTCTGTTGACAAGATCCCGACTCAACCGATAACATGCCTCAGACCACTAAACGTTCCACCGCCGCGATTTTGTAAACAGAGAAACCAACCCAAGTCCGCATGCGTCTGTTCAAAAATCCGGGGTCGACCCATTATTCAATGATATGTGCCGATCACCGGCCCCCACCACGTGGGGTGCACCTCTGGAAACCATGTAGCCGAAGTTGACCGTCAAGGCTTGACCCAATTTGGAGGAAAATATCTGAGACACGACAACAAAACTTGCACCGTTTTTACCTGTTGCAGAGGCATGGAACGTAGGATAATTGCTGTGGGCAACGAAACATTCCATGGTTGGTTTGGAATTGAGTCAATGGACTGCAATATTAATCGGGGGGCGTCCGGGCTGGCGGCCTGTTCTTTTCTTTCCTCGCGATAACCTCACTTCACCCGCTTCTGTGGTTGGGGGCCGAGTCTCTGCCTTGTGTCAAGACGGTGGCTTCAAGAGCAACTGCCGAAATCTTCCGTTGGTTGTATTATACACCAGTCCACTCATTTTTCTGTATGACGGTGATGTTAAAAACGCAAGTTGCATCATGGAATAATTCTGCTGGGCTGCACCTGCCTCTGCACCTGGGCCTCGCTCCTTCCTCCGTCTTCCCTTTGTACCAACGTCGCGTCACCATCAGCCTCGCGTCAAGTCCCTCCTTCCTCTGAACAACTCCAGAGCACTTCTTCCTCAACTTCTTTTGTTTACCCACGCAGGGCAAAATAGTTTTCACCACCCACCTTCTTTCTTGACTTTGCCTTCCACACGCTCTTTCTTCTTCCCTCTCATCACCCTCACTTTCTCACAACACACTCTTTTGGTGATCGCCACTATCTTCAGTCTTTCGTTTTTGCGCGGCCGCAGTCACGAGGCGCGCACGTCAATCCTTACATTCTTTTGGTATCACGATAACATCATCTTAATCATGTCTCCCCTTCCAGGCCAAGCCTCCTTCAGCACGGCCACGACCGCTGTTGCTAGCCAAGGCGTGGCCTACCCCTCGGTTGAGGAATTCACATCTTTCAAGCTTCCTGCGACCCCGAAAATCATTGAGCCCAACTGCGACAGCGTCTCTGAGGAGTCCGACAAGGAGGACAAGCTTGATCCTCGTCCTGCGACCCCTACGCCTCCCTCGCCCGTTTCGACCGAGTCCTCGGATCTGCAGATCAATGACGATACTCCCACCAACGTCCGCGGCGAGTCGATGATATTCCCAAGACAGCCTCTCTCGGTCCCCAGATCTTCGAACGCGACCTTGGGAACTCCTCGCTGGCCTTTCCAGAATGCGACCCCGCGCCCCTCCGTCATGGTCCCCATGACCCGCAGCGTCACCGCATCGACTACCCAGTGGTTGGATGCCAGACGCAGCCATCCTCCTGAAGTCAGCATGACTGAGTCGCTTGATGAGTTTCAGATCAACCATCCCCACGCTCGCATGCTCGCTCTTCATCCCGCGAACCTCAGCCTTCACTTGCCTCACACACCTCACCAGATCCGTCACTTCCCCCAGCTGGTCGAGACCCCTTTCCGCCCCGCTGGGCCGGCACCCGATGCTCCTCAGCCTCGCAAGAATCGCAGCGGCAACTTCTTCGACTGGAGCCGCCGACTCCTCAAGTTTGGCCTCCGCAGCAGCCATGGCAAGCGAAACAGTGCTATCAAGCCCAAGACTTGGTGGTACCAACGCATCAGCACTCAGAAGGACATGTTCTATGGATGCACCCTCTTCGCTCTGTTCTTCCTCATCAACTTTACCATCGCCACGACCATCTTCGCTACTATTCAGCACTTCACCAAGAGAACACCTTTCTGGCTTGCCATCTGGGAGATTATCAGCCTTTGCCTTTTCGCATTCACCTCCGTCATCTGGATTCTCATGTTCCGTTTTCGCAGGTCCGTTCACGTCGACGAAGAGAGCAGAGGCCGATCGATTATGCCCAGGGCCTGCAACGAGACTCACATCCCGGCTAGCCCCCGCGAGATTGAGCATCGACGCACCCTCGGCGCAGCCTCCCAACGCGAACAGCGGATTCAGAGCATGCAGCAGTCGGATAAGGTTGACTCTGCTCCTCACGCAGTTCAAATCACCGAGGTCCCTGAGGAGGCGACAGTCGCACAGGCCGTCGATCATCCCGACAACTACGTCGTCACCGAGGAGAACATCATGGCTACTATTCCCCGCAAGAACACCAACGAGCAAATCGAGAACTACTGGACTGACGTGTCTCTCCTCCCCACCTCGCAGTCGCAGGTCAGCTCCACCACTGCCGTCGTTGACAGGGCCCCTGCAGTCCCCACCAACACTCCCCGATCCGAGCGCTAGGAGCGCGAGCATCGTCGTCGCTCTGGCCCCATCACCTCATACGACTCCGTTGAGATCATGTCCGGCAGAGCTACTGCCATGATTTGAGAAGGCTGTTTTGTGCTATTGGAGAGGTAATACTTGGCTTTTGGACGGTGTATTGGCATTGCATGGATGGCATTCTGGACAGGACGTTTGTTGACATGATACCCAGTGTGATGGAGAAGCGTACTGGGTTGGATCAGAACTTTCTGTGTTACTTTAAGGTTGGCTTGGCTTTGTACTGAGTATTTTGGACCCGATGATTGGGCATCGAGATGCGAATTGCTATTGGACCTTTGAATGTTCTTGCTGTCAGACGTGATGCCAATGATATACTTGCAGGGAGCAGGCAGTGAATGCTGAAGCCACTAATAAGTTCGGTCTGATAACTCCTTTCTCCTGGGACATCCATCATCTCTGCTGCGCCGCTGCCTCGGGCCAGGGCTGCGCTGCACTATTGTATGTAGCGGATGTGGGAGCCACAGAAGCGGTGAGGATACGTTTCGACAGTGGTGCATCGGTGAACATTAGAAGCCATTCAGGAAGACTGCACCCACAATCGCTCGAAAAGCTGACCTCACGTCGTATCGTGTGAGATCTTCAGACACTGTCGCATTAACATGGGCTGCTGACAATTTGACAAACATGAGGAGAATGACAATCCTCTCCTCGGTGATGAGGCTGAGCAAGATACCAGTAGCATTTCCAACAGCATTTCTTCCGGCGCTTTCGACAGTGAAGACAATAAGAATCATGCCATTGAGAGCGAATTATTGTTCGAGCCTTTCAGACGGTAGTTACTTTCAATCATGGAAAGCCACGCTGATAGCCAGACGCAAAGTGACATGCTCAACGCGGGGCGCAAAGGTGCAAACAAGGCAAGTTCGTATAATAAAGTTGCGATCGGCTTGAGCTTCAAAGCACAAGCCGTATCAGCGTCAAGTATTAACGCCGCCTTATTGCAACAAACACAACTGAGTCTTTTTAGTAGACTTTAAACAACCACAGTAGTCATGGTTCTTCAGATTTTGCTGTCTCGTCTCGGCGCACTAATCCACGGGACGCGGATCGGAGGGAGATAGTGAGACCAAAAGACTGCCCAGCCACGGGGCGATTCAAGGAACGATGGCTCCGTAATGTACTGCTCATTGCGCAAACGACCCTTTCCTTTGCCTTCCAAATACTTGCCGTTGGGATCGAATGTGAGCATCTTTACGGTTTTGCAATTGTTCTGGCAGAAGGAGTAGAGATCGACTCTCCGGACACGCATCGACAGCCGGCTTTTATTTCCAGAGCGCTTGCTGAACCAAGCACCGCATGCTCCGGGGTCTAGGATGAGTCAATCCACAATCCATATCATAGATGATGTCGGGTCAACCAGCATGATGGACCCATTCACCGACGATTAATTGCACAATTTGTCAAATATGGCGTTATCGGGAGTTGTGCACTCTGATAGCTGGGGACCTTAACCCGTTCACGAGGTCGTGGTCATCATAAGTGACATGTAGATAGACGAGCCGCAACGATAAACCTGGCCCGAATATGTCAAGGTGTACCTAAGATCAATGCGAGGGGATTCAGAGAAACCCAATCTGAACGGAACTACTTCAGTATCGAATGGACCACCGTATGACGCTTTTACATCCACTTGAGACGCATAGCCATTGCGGAGTCGCTTTTGAATATATTAGGCTAATAGTAAAAGGTTCATTCGTGCTGAGGTAAAATTGGCGTTGAAAATTACTCCCGGAAAAGTGGAAATTCCAAGCCCTCGACATGAGCCAAGTAGTTTTAAATACAGGCCCCGTATTTTCCCTTTACTGGAGCGGCTACCTTTCCTGTGCTCTCGGTATTTTCGCTACGGTTGTAGTCGCTGTGGTTTTTGCTATTATCGTTGCTGTCCTTGTCGCCCCTCGTGGTTCTCCTCATCAAAGTCGCCCAGTACACGGGGAATGTAGCCGCCCAGACACAAGAAAATTCGTCGGTCTCTTCAAACGATAAGGTAAATTTCTGGCTCAAGGTACGGTGAATCCACCTCTAGTGACTTTACGGGTGCCAAATTTCCCCCGGGCCAGTAGATACATCGTCCCTCCACCCACTTAAGCTTTCGGGTCTAGGCCGATTACGGCAGTTCATCACCGAGTAGACGCACGCACTACCGACTGTACACCAAAAGGTAGTCATCGAGCATACCTGGGTTTCTCTTACCCAGGGTCTAAAGTGGACTTGAAGTCGTAACTGTACGGCCCGTCGCCGCTTACTAACAACCAGTGCTGTCCCTGGCAGTGGCCCGCACATCTTAATTGACTGTGTTTGCCCAAAGTATTATGCGGTCTTGTAGTTGCCGTTGGGGCGGTCAAATTCGAAGGCAGTAAGGCGCCCCGGAAGGCGTGGTTGTGCTGGCCCGCTCCCGGGGACGTGGTTTTGATCGATCCCAGCCTAGCTGGCATTTCCCCGTATTTTCCCCCGAGACTCGTCACGCGGCGCCACCCTGACCACCTGCGTTGAAAGACGAGCATGCATTTGGGGAACAGGACAAAATCCTTGATCAATGTCTTGAGTCGTGATTTTCTCGGAGACAGCGGCAGTGCGTTTGAGCAAATCCATGTTGGCGGAGCCGGGGGAAAGAGTAGAGCATCGATAGATTTCTCCCCGACTTGATCGGCGTCTATAACAATTATGCCCGGGTACCGCGAGCACCTGTCTTGCATAGGTTGTCTAGTTTCAGACTCATCCATGCCTATGGCGGAAATGGAAAGGAATTACTTCACAACATAGCATGTACAGCAAAAGAAGCGCGAGATCGAGTCCAAAACGAAAGGCAAGACAGATGAACTATCGTCAAAGACCAACGCATTAGCTTAGAAAAGGCTTCTGACCTAGACCTGGTACAAAACTCCGTCATTGATGAGCCATATTTTGAGGAGGCTCAATGGTCTTTTGCGGAGGTTGGGAGTGGGAGTCAAAAGCTATGGCCAACATGATTGGCAGTACTAGTGCAAACGTCTACGAGTTCCCAAAACTCAGATATACTCCTGCTCAATCTCGGTTAAGTTAAATCCTAGATAGTCGTAGTCAACTCCCGAACCGGCATATTCAATCATCATACACACAGCACCACAAAATGCATGAATCGAGTTGACCCGGCGAAGCCGAAGTAACAAACATAAAAGGCGGCAACCAAATCATCTGGATTTCAGAGGGAAGTCATCCAAACCATTCAGTTCATCCCTTCACTGCCCCAAAACTCAATCTTACAACCCAAGTTTAACTACACCAGCCTCCAAAGTTCACAATGCAGTTCAAGATTGCCATCGTTACTCTCTTTGCTGCTATGGCCATGGCCAACCCGGCCATCAGGCAGTCCAATGCTCTAGAGCACCCGAAGCTCGTTGGCCGCCCTAGGGGCGGCGACACCCCCTCTCAACCCAGCTGCTGTTCATACATTCCTGGCGAATGCCAGGCGTCATGCGTAAGTTAACCGGGTTCATAGGATGAATTGAGATCCAAGCTAATCACTCTCCAAGTGCCCCTCTGGATGCCCCACCGATTAAGCGACGCAAGAATCTTACACGGCCATGTCAAATGCCTTTGGTGGAAAGATTGGCTGGAGCTTGATTTAAAGCATCTAGGTACAAGAGCTTTCCGCAGTTCCGATAACCATACGATCATCAACGCAACTGCATAGAAGCCTAGGTAGAAAGCCGATACAATAGATTTGCTCCAAAATGATGAGGCGAAATAAATTGTGATGGAGACCACACCGAACCAGACCCAGAGACCCATCACCACCAGGTTAGAAAGGCTGTCTCTGCAAGGTTTCCAAATGTAGTTAACTAGACCGCTTCACACCATCTCAGCATCAGTCGCAAAAGGAGTTTTCAACTTTCGCTGTCTTCGTCACCTCAAAGTCCATAGCAAACACTAATTGGCTGCCAGTTGAAGATTAGAATCGTTCAAATTATATTTATTTCTGGGCTTTGAGTTTTATAATCGTAATAGCCAAGCTAATGGATGTCGTTGATTACACTTAGACTCTCCAATCAACAGCTGATAGTCTTTGCATCATGCACTCGCAATGTGCAAAGGTTAGAAGGCCGTCTAGAAGGAAGAGGTTGTAGCCTGGCTGAGTTTTCGTAAGGATGCAATTTGCCCTTGACAAAATCCTGCAGCTTGCTCCTTGGTCCTCGTTTCATGCTCTGGTGGAAGTTCCGTAGCTCCTGATACCCATGTGACTTTGGTCTTCTTCCTCCCAATATCGTGCAGTTGAACCGCCGCAAGCATCCCTTTCGCAGGACTTGGATTCGGTTGAAGCACTACGTACTTCAACTTGTACGAAACATGGTCGCAAACGGGTATGTGCTCATCGAAGAAGGTTTCGCCAAAGTAGACATGCCGAATAGCACCCTCTCTGTAACCCTCCAACACTGCTGATCGGGTGCAGATGGTCTTCAATCGAATGCCATGAATGATGTCCAATGGGACATACCTGCGACCACCCCGGCCATGCCCATGCGAATTGACTATGATCTCACGGCGTCTCGAGAAATTGGGTTTAACGAAACGTTGGAAACTGGAAAAGGCTACATTTTGGTTTTTGATCGTCTTCGGGAAGCCGAAGCTTTTTTGCCTGACGGAAGACGCAATTGAACTTGTGAAATCCACCGGTTCGTGAGCTTCTGTTCAGATGGCGGGAACGCCTAGAATATTACGTAGAAAGATAGAAAATCGCGTGTTCCAAATATTCGAACTTGGGGTTCACTGACGGTATCCCAACGAAATTTCCCAACCTTCAAGTGGAATATGTTACTTTCCTTTTTACTGGCTGCAGTAAATAAAGCAAGGGGCGCTCGCAATAGCCCCACATGGGAATTCGGCTTTCACAGTTTTGAATCGTTCTCCTCCGCTGGACAGAGTCCCATGCTCTTCCAATGACTTGAGCTTATCATCCAGGAGAAGTTGATTTGAACCGTAGTGAGATGAGAGTTGTGCAGGGTGATCATCTGTAGCATGCTGACATGCGGGGCCGGATGCTACCGCCATGGAGATCTCGGAGTTAGATACGAACCCAGCTGACAGTGGATCCCCGGCGTGTGGCTGCCAGGGTACCTCAACCCGATAAGATTGACGTCAGTGAATGCATTTGCCGCTGAGACAGGTGCCCGGATGTGCTGATTCCCTTACAGACCTTACGATAGTTTAATGGCCTTGCCCACGTACCAACAAGTCTTCTGGTTGGCATCATCTACAGTCGAGCAAGGTAAAAGATAGCGGACTCTTCTTAGGCCGACAGACGCCCGTCTTCTGGCTTCACGGCGCTTATGAAATCAGGTTGCAATCGATGCTGCAGGTCGCACCCATAAATACCAACATTCCTTTTCTTTACCCCAAATCTCCACAGGCCACACCAGCATCTCAGCTTTTCCTGGGCCTCGTATTTGAGGACATACTGTAGCCATGCTGGGCAGTTCTTTCTTGCCCGCTTTTCTGTCTCACCAGATTCATAGGAACAATGAAATCAGTCTTTCCAGTTCCAGCTGTGAGCAAGCAGTAAGTGATTCTGATTTTAGTGCAATTACCAAAGAAAATAACCTTGCAACAGTGTCGCCAATTGAGCTTGGAGTTTGGTTCGGCGGTCCACATGGGAGGAAATGACCCCGACTTCTCAGTCTGGGACGCCAAGCAGCAAGAAGTCGTTCCAGCTTGTCGCATAGAGCCTACGTCTGCAAGTGATGTTGCAAGGGCCCTTGAGATTATTGTCGACAACTGGTGCCGGTTCGCCGTTAAGGGAGGCGGCCATTCGACAAATGTTGACGCCTCCAACTCGGTTGGCGGGATAACGATTGACTTGAACCGAATGGACCACATTGAGCTGGCAGATGACAGATCCTGGGCTAATCTAGGCCCCGGATTGGTTTTGGGCGAGGCGTACACGGCGTTGGAGCAGCATGCATTGTCAAGCATTGCAGGCCGAGTTGCGGATGTTGGCGTGCCTGGCTACACCCTCGGGGGAGGAATTTCAAACCTGTCCCCGCAGTATGGACTGGCAGTGGACAATGTCTATGAGTATCAGGTCAGTTACATAGGCAGTGAATGGTCTCGATAATCAATGTTGACGCTAACATCTTCAGGTCGTGCTGCCCAATTCCACTATCGTTAACGCCAGCGAGACGGTGCACCCAGAGTTGTACTTCGCGCTACGGGGAGGCGGCAACAACTTCGGCATTGTCACAAACTTCCGTTCTCGACTCGTACCTCAAGGAAGGTTGTTGTCGGGAGACAAAACGTTTCATGCCAATTACACGGTGCCATTGCTCGACGAGGTCTTCGATCTCACCACAACGAAATCCAACGACACCTCCATGTGTTTCTCGACTCGATATTTCTGGGACTCTTCGGAGAGTCGTTTCCGAATGTCCGTCACTCAAGCATATTACGAGCCGATCCTTGAGCCCGCCGTGTTTGACAGCCTCAACCAAATACCGTTTGAATCCAGCACCGTGCGGGTGGATTGGATGAGTAATTTTGCGCTGGAGAACGTCGGCCCTCGTGTGCTGAGGTAAGGAGTTATTCAAACTACAGTTCGATAATCATTTCATGAACTGACACGGGCTTAGACGATTGTACGCCACCGTCACCTTCCGTCCATCTCGAGAGCTGTATGAACAAGTACAAGACATATTTGCGGAAGAGGTTGGGGCCGTCAAGGATACGCCGGGCTTTGCGTCTTCAATTGTACTCCAGGCGCTGCACATCAATGCCATCAAGGCGATGAAAGTACGTGGCGGCAACGCATTGGGGATTGAGTCCGACGAACCATTGAATAGTAAGTCCGCTTCTAAAAACGTTGAAACATCCCTAACAATGACAGTCGCTCTATTCACTCTGGGCTGGCGAGATCGCGAAGACGACGAGGCGATGAATGCCTACGCTGACAGGTGGCTGACTCGATCCAAGCAGCGGGCATCCGAAATGAATCTTTTGCATCCATGGCTGTACATCAACTATGCGAAGCATGACCAAGATCCATTTTCGGGGTATGGGAAGACGAACAAGTTGCGTCTTCAGAGGATTCAGAAAGCCGTTGATCCGCGAGGTATCATGACGTCTCAGGGGTTGTGCCGTGGCTCATTCAAACTCAATTAGGCACAATGGCGAATTCCCTCGTTTTACTTTCGCAATCAGCCTCAACTATGGTTCATTTATGGATAGGGGGTAGGCGGCCGTAACGGCCGACGAAGAGTGTTGTTCTCTTGCAACCGTAAGCGATTACGAACGTCATTCTGTAGTTCTGCTGATCTCGAATTGAACTCTTGAAATCTGATTGCGCTAGAGATACACAATTAGCATACTGTTGTAATGACACCAGTCGGATGGCCGTTGTAGGAAAGGCATGTTTGATGATGCAGAAATACCAGATCGAACCAATGCGCAGGGTTGACTTGTAGTGTTCGCCGTCGACAGGCATCTTCCATAACGCAGGCTGTGTCCTTGTCACCAACAGTTTTGTAGGACATGTAACGAGTAGAAATGTTGTATTCTTAGAGGGTATTATGCTTCTACAACAAATAGGATCTGGACGATAGATGGCTGTGATATTGTCCAATAGCATCGCGGGCCTACGTCCAGTATCCCACGCATCCCAACGCTGAAAGATGTACTTCCGACCTCATCCAAATCGATTCGATTTCGGGTTCACCGGGAATGAATTTAGGCGCAGGGGACGACAATGGTCTTGTCGGCGGGGATGGAGTCGGGGTTGGCAATGCCGTTGAGCTCGGCGAGGTGGGCAGCGGTGGTGCTGAAGTCGGCCGCGATGTCGTTGAGGGTGTCTCCGCTGACGATGTAGTACCAGCCCATTCCGGGGTTGGCCGTGTCGTGTCTGCAACCACGCTTGGCCTCGGACAGACCAGCGAGGGCAGCGACGGCGTAGAGGACGATGGAAAAGGTCTTCATTATGACGGTAGTTGAAAGAGTGAATTAGGTGGGTAGTTGATTAGACTGTGGGTTCAATGATAGAATTGATGGAGATGAGATGAACCACCATGACACAGGCGGCGATGGCCTTTAAATATTCTTGGGAGTTCGTGATGGTGTGTCAGGCGGATGACGGGCGTGGCAATGCGGCCATTAATGCGTTACGACTCAAGTGCCTGGCAACACGGAGGCGGTGATAAAGTTTATTTGACAAGTACCCCATCATTTGCTGTTCGATCGCAATCACAATATAGTAAATAGGATAGCTCCGACATGCCGAAAGTCCATTTGCAGAACGAGCAACTCGCATGCTCGCACTTCCATCAACTCAAAGCAGAGTCTAACAAGACGATGGCTTTGTCACTCCGACTGTCTCTTCAACTTGGCTGCCGCGGCTTGTAGATATGACCAACGCGAAAGATCGGAGACAGCATAGGGGAGTCTCGGCATACCCAGTTACTCAGTGTTGACTTGCTGATGCCCCCTTCTACCCTACTCATCAAGGGTAACCTTATTTCTGCAACAATTCTTCGTTACTTTGGACGGATTAGCCCGGATTAGAACCTCTGCGCCATCTTCGCATCAAGCGTTGGTTATTGAAACCTGCGAGGGACTATGAGTTTCACTCCAAGCTGAGGGTAGGATGTCGGCATGCCCGTGACTGCTGCGCATCAACAGCAGCCGGCTTTCATTGAAAACTCCGACTGTTGGCTCAAGAAACCGAACCGGAATTGCGCGTGTTCTCTCCAGGACAGCGGCCGTCTTCAAGTCTTTGAAGTAGGTTCATCATTGACCGTTGACCCATCATTCAATTGGGATCAGCCAGAATGCTGCACAAAATCAGTCGCATGTTGCAGATCACAGCTCCTGATTGAGTCAGTGCGTCTCCGCTTGGCATCAGATATAGCCACCTCGTTACATAAATAACTCCGAAGCAAATGATGTCAGGGGTCGAAGCGAGGTCTCTGGAGACGGATCCCGCCAAGGGGCTTCCTTGCCGGTTAGCCGCGGCACCGCGCCCAGGCCAAATTGAGGCTTCCCACTTCGCGCTTGAACGAGCAGAAAGTTGCCCCCTGACGATATCCACAGCTCCTTCATCCTCCGAGAAAAACACAGCCACGCCGACACCGAAAACACGGCGTTTGAGGCCCCGACGACCACCGCGAACGGCCACGGAGGCGATAAACTTTCAGGAAACATGGATCTCCGCCTCGCCCCGTGACCGGAACGACGTGATGGAGGCAAACGCAACCGGAACGCCCGATGGCCACGTGCCGCAAGAATGTCGTAACGCCGAGTCTCACTGTTTGCCCTCAATGAGGGTCCGGTCCTTCTCAGCTCCCCCACCGGTCCCCAGACCATAAGGCTTGTGCAACCCATACGGCCCCCAGAGCCGTACATAATCGAGCCAGTCACATCGCCATAGCGTGCCGAGAAGCCTTGGACCTTCTCTCGGCACCGCAGTGAGATTCGCCAAGATGCAATGACGCGGCTCTTGAGATCCGTCTTGGTGTTCCCCCAACCTGCAGCTCTGGCTCCCTTGGCGATGGATTGACCAGAACATATTACCAAATGGCACCCCCGGCTTCGAGGGAGAGGGTCCCGCTCTAAGGCTGTTCTGTCTTTTCTTGTCGTCAATTCTTGCCAGTTTTGACTTTCACCGACACTCCACGGCCGGTTCGAATTTCTCTGGGCAGCCACACGTACGATGACCGACGAGATCACTGCTGCACCACGACAGCAGGACTCCGGCTCAGCTGGGTCAAGCTCGTACAACCACCACTTTTCAAAACAACAAATGGGCGACGACGAGAAAGAGCTTGACCTCCGCGATGATTCCAACATCCAAAACAACAAGTTTGCGTTCACGCCGACGCAGCTGCATAAGCTGATCACCGCCCGAAGCCTATCAGCGCTCCGCGCCTTCGGAGGTCTCCCTGGATTGGCCGCAGGTCTCCGGACAGATCTCGCCGCTGGCCTCAGTGTCGACGAGACCGATCTCGATGGAGCGATATCCTTTCAAGAGGCAGTAGCCGCCGGCGAGGCACACCGATCTGCCGAAATCACTCCCCTGCCGACAGCTCCAACGCACGAACATGGCTTCAAGATCGATCTGGACATTGGCCAACATGAAGAGAAGGGATTCCCCGACCGCCGACGCATATTTGGCGAGAACCGGCTACCCAAGCGGAAGCAAAAATCATTCATGAGGTTAGCATGGATCGCGTTCAATGACAAGCTCATGTTCCTCCTCACACTCTCGGCCACGATTTCATTAGCCCTCGGTATCTATGAGTCGGTCGATGCAACGGAGAGCGAGAACAAGATCCAATGGGTCGACGGAGTGACTGTCGTCGTCGCCATCTTTGTTATTGTCTTCGCCAGTGCAGCCACGGACTGGCAGAAGAACCACAGGTTCGCGAAGCTCAACGAAAGAAAGGAACAACGAGACGTCAAGGTCATTCGATCGGGCAAGACTCAAAACCTATCGGTATACGAGGTGCTGGTGGGGGACATCATGCACATAGAGACTGGTGATGTTGTCGCTGTTGATGGTGTCCTGGTCCAAGGCTCTGGTATTCAGATCGACGAGTCGACCATCTCTGGCGAGTCGGAACTGGTGCACAAGAACGTCCCTAGCGAGAGTGACATTCGGAACAAAAAGGCTCACAGATCATCGGCGACCGACCCATTCATTCTCAGCGGCACAACGGTGTCTGGTGGTGTCGGCGCCTACTTGGTCACCTCTGTTGGCACCAATT
Source organism: Colletotrichum sp. COLG25 (assembly GCA_009801095.1). Lineage (NCBI taxonomy): Eukaryota > Fungi > Ascomycota > Sordariomycetes > Glomerellales > Glomerellaceae > Colletotrichum > Colletotrichum sp. COLG25. The sequence continues at coordinate 4,776,998 of VNWT01000023.1, forward strand.
CGACCTATGGTAGGACTCTGATGTCGTTGAGAGAAGACGTGGATGAAACTCCGTTACAGCAGAAGTTGGGTAAGCTCGCCAAGCAGCTCATTACCTTTGGCGCCATCGCCGGCATCATCTTCTTCCTCATCCTCTTCATTCGCTTCCTGGTGGGACTTCGATCGATGTCTGGTAGTTCCTCGGAGAAGGCTGAGGAATTCTTTAAGCTGCTCATCCTTGCCGTCACTGTTGTCGTGATCACCGTGCCGGAAGGTCTTGCTCTTGCAGTAACGCTTGCCCTTGCCTTTGCCACTACCAGAATGCTGAAGGATAAGAACCTTGTTCGCCTCATTCGTTCATGTGAGATTATGGGCAATGCAACGTGTATCTGTTCTGACAAGACGGGCACGTTAACCCAGAACAACATGACTGTTGTTGCCGGCCGCATAGGCATCTCTGAACGCTTCGGTGACATCGCGAAAGTGCCGTCAACCACGACAGACGAAGCTGATAAGGGTGCTGTGAGCGATTCTGGGGCCAGCGACGACAACCCTCGAGGGCTTCTGGACTCGCTCAGCGACGATGTGAAAACGTTGATGAAGAATAGTGTCTCCCTCAACTCGACTGCGTTCGAGAGCGATGACCCGAAAGATCCCGGCTTCGTCGGCACAAGCACCGAGACGGCCTTGCTAAGATTCGGCCGTGACTTCCTGGCCATGGGCCCTCTCAATGAAGAGAGAGCGAACAACGAGGTCGCCGACATGTTCCCCTTCGATGCCTCGCGCAAGTGGATGGCGGTCATGGCCAAGGTTTCTGAAGGGAAGTACAGGCTGCTCGTCAAGGGCGCGGCTGAGGTGGTCTTCGATCAGTGCTCATTCATCCTCAAGAACCCCAAGACGGGACTCGGTGTCCAAGTCATCACCGCCGACGCCCGCGAAGACATGCGTTCTACGATCCGAGACTACGCCTCGCAGATGCTGCGGCCAATTGTCGTTGCCTACAAAGACGTGGATGCCGCAGAAGCGTTCGAGAACCCCGATGACCCCGACTCGATCAAGTTTGAGAAGCACTTCAGCGATATGACGTTCGTCGGAGTATTTGGCATTCGCGACCCTCTCCGACCGGAAGTCCCCGACTCTGTGCGCCAGTGTCAAGAGGCAGGCGTCTTCGTCCGCATGGTCACCGGCGACAACTTCCTGACGGCGAAAGCCATCGCGAAAGAGTGTGGGATCTACAGTCCGGGAGGTCTGGCTATGGACGGTCCGACGTTCCGAAAGCTGACCCCTGCTCAATTGGACTTGGTCATCCCCCGCCTTCAGGTTCTGGCTCGATCTAGCCCGGAAGACAAGCTGCTTTTAGTCACACACCTGAAGGGAATGGGTGAGACTGTCGCCGTCACTGGTGATGGAACCAACGACGCGTTGGCCCTCAAGGCGGCTGATGTGGGCTTTGCTATGGGAATCCAAGGCACGGAAGTATCCAAGGAGGCTGCATCCATTATCCTGCTTGATGATAACTTTGCGTCCATCGTCAAAGCTCTGATCTGGGGCCGAACGGTAAACATCGCAGTGAAGAAGTTCCTGCAGGTGAGTGACACCAAGTACAGAGAAAGATACAGGGTCGTTGCTAACAAAGAGCACAGTTCCAATTCACTATTAACATCACTGCCGGTACTCTCACTGTCGTCTCTGAGCTGGTTGGTGACTCGCTCTTCACCATCGTCCAGCTTCTCTGGATCAACCTCATTATGGACATCTTCGCGTCACTTGGATTAGCTACCGACTACCCTTCGCACGACTTCGTTCGGCAGCGCCCAGAGCCCCGTAAGGCGCCCATCGTTACCATCACCATGTGGAAGATGATTCTGTGCCAGGCCGTCTACCAGCTCGCCGTGATGTTCACGCTGCACTACGCCGGCGAGTCTCTCTGGGGAATCGACACCAGCGACCAAAACCAAGTGCGGTCCTTCCAAACAATGGTCTTCAACATCTACGTGTTCATGCAGTTCTTCAACCAGCACAACTGCCGTCGTGTCGACAACCGACTTAATATCTGGTACCAAGGCGTCCTCCGCAACCCGTGGTTCATCGGCGTCCAGTGCGCCACTCTCGCAGGTCAGATGATCATCATCTGGAAGGGTGGTCAGGCCTTCGACACCCGCCCTCTCGATGGCCCGCAATGGGGCTGGTCCATGCTGTTCGGCGTACTGGTCATCCCCCTCGGAGCAATTATCCGCCAGATCCCTGATGAATGGGTGTATGCTTTCTTCCAGATGATCAAAAGAGCCTTCATTGGCACTCTCTACGGCATGTCCAAGCTTCTGCCATCCAGATGGCGGAAGAAGGCGGAAGAGGAAGCGGAAGACTTGGGAGCGATGGAGAGTTGGGTCCTGCAGACCGGCGCCGCCCTCTTACGGCCAATGAACTATGAATGGGGTAGCACGACACCACCGCCCGGCGGCGGACTCGCCGGTCGCGTTTCCAGCATCCCTGCCGCTCAAAGAGAGGCCTTGGCGCGCGCGGCCCGGGCTGGAACGGGCGACAACGAGATCGATGTCCCGCAGCTCATCGAGAACGCGCGGTATGCCAAGGTGGAGCTATCCTACGGCCTCGAAGTCCACCCCGGGACTCCCAAAGAGGACCCGATCTTACTTACGTCCATCGGGATTGATGGCAAGAAGTGCCCTCCGAGTCAAGATCCCGAGATCTTGAGATATTTGCAACGTCCCCACTCCAATTAATCATGGGGCGATGTTGTTCTTTACGGTGTTGGTAGGATGTTTGCTTTTCGCATGAGACACGCTCACGCGTGATGACGCATATCTACAAAGACTTATCATGTAATAACATGTCGGGAATCAGGCCTTGGCAGAGATTATGTCTTAATGCTTACAACGTCACATCATGTTAGATAGATTTAATGAATTCACGGGTTGCTTTAATTCTCGGTGCTCGTCGTGTTAAACCACAAGTCGGGACACTTGATAATTGTCGCAAGTTCAAGTAGCAGGTGACTTGTTTCAGCGCAGTACTATTATCCACCTATACAGAAAACCAATATCCGCCGGTACCCGTCGCTTTGGTTCCATCCGGAGCTTGCCTCGCCGGCGACTTCTGCCGGTCTATAGGCTATTTCAACCGGACATATTGCCAAGGCTTCTCAACCAGAAAAGGACACATTCACTAACTATCTTAGTGCACCGTACTTTCTTTCCCAATCCAAACGCTACCACATGACGGTTCCCAAAGTCTGTCGAAAGATGTGCCGTGATGGCTGTCGGGAACTTCTGCCCGCTGTAACCCTACATTCCGATGTAGAAGGACCGACAGTTCATAAGGCGAAGCTGATCATGAACGGCTTGCTCCTCACTCCAAGCGATTGCCACTCAAGCTTCATACGCAAGGGATGCAGTGATACGTTGACTGCATGGTAGCCATATCCGAAATGCGTATAAAGAAGCATAGGCCCAACGTCTGCTGGTTGGATGTCCCTCTGGGCAAAGGAAGACGTTGAGAGTGATTGCAAAGTATTCCCAACAATTTGGCTTAGTTAATCATCATGAAGTCGATCGCTATCGTCGCAGCGGCGCTTCTTGCACAAGGCGCTGTGGGACATTCCATCTTTCAACAATTATGGGTTGATGGAGCTGACATGATAAGTCCACATCTCACTTCAAATATCATAGACTTGCTTGACTAACTTTTGTTCACGGATCGCAATGCGCCAGAGTACCTCCAAGTAATTCGCCAGTAACCAACGTCGCTGGGTCTGACATCCGGTGCAACGTTGGGGGAACCCAAGGCGTCGGTGCCAAATGCCCTGTCAAGGCCGGCGGCACAGTGACCATTGAGATGCACGCGGTATGAAAGCCCCTCTTACTCGAGGTTTCTCATAGTGCGAGACTGATCCGGCATCCGATCTAGCAACCCGGCGACCGAAACTGCAAGAACGAAGCGATTGGCGGTTCTCACTACGGCCCCGTAATCGTCTACCTCAGCAAAGTCGACAACGCCGCCTCCGCCGACGGGTCCTCAGCCTGGTTCAAGATATTCGAAGACGGCTGGTCCGCCAAGTCCGGCGCGGGCTCCGGCGACGATGACAACTGGGGCGTCAAAGATCTCAACGCCTGCTGCGGCAAGATGGACGTGCCCATCAGCAAGGATCTTGCTGACGGCGACTATCTCCTACGAGCCGAGGTCATTGCGTTGCATACTGCTGGGTCGTCTGGCGGTGCACAGTTCTACATGACATGCTATCAGATCTCGATCTCTGGGGGTACTGGCACGGCCAAGCCGTCAACCGTCAGCTTTCCTGGAGCGTACAAGGCGAGTGATCCCGGGATTTTGGTGAATATCCACAGCAAGCTGTCTGGGTACGTCGTGCCGGGAGGTTCGGTGGCTTCGATAGGAACGACGAAGGCGGCGGGCTCCGGGTGCGGTAGTGGTTGTGCTTCAACTTGCGATGCTAGCAAGGGCCCAGTTGGGACGGCGATTCCGGTTACCGGCGGGGGTAGCGGCGGGACTTCTCCTGGCACTGGGAGTCCGCCGTCTTGTACGGTAGCCAAGTATGGGCAATGCGGTGGACAAGGTTGGACAGGGTGTACTACTTGTGCGGTAAGTTTGATCCCTCCCAGTTTTGATGAGAAAGATGCTGATATCTGCTTGTTAGTCTGGATCAACCTGCCAGGGAGTGTCGGTGCCTTACTACTATCAATGCGCCTGAGGTCGTTGGTCAGGCGTGACTGGAAACATCGTACAGTTTGGGCAATTAAAGCATGTATTTTGAGAATAACCCGGAACAAGACTCGCGGCTTTGCGAATCTTTGATCAATACTGTGGAGACCCACTCATCGTCATGTTCGAGAGCGCTGGTGGTAAGCAAATACACAAGCCTGATGCCTTGAATACACAAGAACATTGGCTTTATGAATCAGAATGTTGATCATGTTCATTTCACACCACCTACCAAAGACGCAGTCCAAGAGGTTTAGACCTGATTGGCTAGGGCGTCTCTTGAGTGACGACCGTACTCAATACGACCCCTGAACCCTTCAATGCCGTGCGGGGAAAGCCCTACAGAGTGGGGGAGGGGATCATCTGGCAGGGACCGCTTGACTCGGTGCAACTTCGGGTCTCACAGAGCAACAGTCTCCTCTCAAAAGAAGTGATATTCTCGCGTAAGGCCCACGAGGAATGCAAGGGAGCCTTAGACACGTTTGTTTACCCTCGGCGCTTTGAAGGCCGATAACCAGTAGCCAACAAAGAGCTATCTCGTTGTGTTCAAGCATCAACACCACCATGGGCAAACGCGTTGTCTTCACCGGTGGCTCCGGCGTCGCGGGCCGCTGGGTGATTCAGGAACTCCTCCGCTACGGTCACGAGGTGATCAACCTCGACATCGTCCCTCTCGACAACCCCGCCGTCCACACCATGAGATGCGACGTGAGCGATGCCGGTCAGGTCTACAGCGCGCTTCACACTCAAATTCGCCTCAGCCAGCCCCTCGAGAAGTCTTCGATCCCAGATGCGGTGATCCACTTCGCCGGCTACGCCCGACCGCTCCTCGCTCCTGACAATGAAATATTCAAGACAAACGTCAACAGTATCCACAACGTCGTTGAGGCAGCGTGTAAACTGGGCATCAAGAAGGTCATCCTGGCGAGCAGCGTCTGTGTCTACGGTGTTACCTTTGCCGAGGAGCGGCGCCAGTTCACCTCATTCCCCATCGACGAGGAGACCGACTGCAACCCCACGGACCCTTACGCGCTTTCCAAGATCGTGGGAGAGACGATTGCCAGGAGTTTTGCGAGCCGCTTCGGTGTTGATATTTACTGTCTTCGCATTGGTGCTGTCATTGAGCCTGAGAAGTACGCCGAGAGCTTTTCTGGGTACATCAACCAGCCAGAGTCCTGGGATGTCCACGGATGGTCTTACATAGACGCGAGAGACCTCGGGCAGATGTGTCATCTTGGTCTTGAGAGGAACGGATTGGGCTGGCAAGTGTTCAATGCCACCAACGACGAGATCACGAATACGGAGAACACGACTGCGTTCTTGAGCCGCGTGAGCCCATCAACTCCATTCACGCGGGAGATGGGAGACCGCGAGGCACCGATGTCGAACAGGAAGATTCAGGCCATGTTGGGATTCAGGGAAGAGCATCCGTGGATGAGGTACATTCCCATCACCAAGAAGACAGTATGATAGACGCATTGTTGTCAAGATATCCAAGTACGCAAGAAGATGATGAAAACAAGATCAAATGAGAAGCCGATCCTGGCTCTTGGGCAATGGATAGCTCGCATTCACCGAATCACATCCATCGGATTTCAAAACCCGTGATCCCAGCCGCATCAACTCACTACCCCACGTTCGCTTCACGTCTATTCACTCCCCCACGTTCCCCGTGAAGCCTCCAAACAACTCGGCAGAAGTCCGTTCTTCGGGATCCAGAACCCGCAAAGCGTGCCGGACTGTTCCCCGGGTCTGGTGCGGGGTTCTCCCCCAACACAAGACTCGTCAGCAATGGGCTTGCTCCACCAGCACCGCGCCAACAAATCGTAACCGGCCTATTTCGATTAGTCGTCAGTCATCCCGTCGCGCGGCTCCATTAAAAATTCCCAGTTTTCTCCTCACGAACCGGTATTCACTGTTATGTGATTGGAGACGCTGGGTATTGTGAGAAGCTCGGTTTGTTTCTACCCCGCACCCCCGTGTTCACTGTGGACTTGTGTTAGCAGGTGAATGGGGTCTGGGGCCGCTGCAGTGAATTTACGTGTTTTTATAAAAACATCTTCGGCCCCGATTGTTCTCCGAGTTCGGTGCACTTTTCTTTGGCTTCATTCCATCGTTTCTTTACTTTGCCAAGACTTCTAAAGGATACAAGATGGTCTCGAATTTCAGTGCGGTCCATCCCGCCGCTGGCGAGGAACAGGGACAACATGAGCCGAGATACGTCGACTTCCCCATTGCCCCGAATGACGCCACTTGGGAAAATGGAGAGCCGGTTCTCAACAAGTATTCCACGTTTCTCACTCGCGAGCATGATTTTCCTGGTGCCAAGGTAAGAAGTGTCAAAATATTCCTTCAAAGGATGCAGACTAACATGTTCAACAGGCCATGCTCTACGCTGCTGGTGTTCCCAATGAGGAGATGATGCAGCGGGCCCCCCAAGTTGGCGTTGCTTCAGTATGGTGGGAGGGCAATCCATGCAACATGCATCTGCTGGACCTGGGAAAGACCGTCAAGGAGGCTATCAAGAAGAAGGGTTACATCGCCTGGCAGTACAGCACGCTGGGAGTCTCCGACGGTATTGCCCAGGGTAACGAGGGCATGAGGTTCTCCCTCCAGTCGCGAGAGCTCATCGCAGACAACATCGAAACGATCACTTGCGCACAAGCTCACGACGCCACTGTCGCCATTCCCGGATGCGACAAGAACATGCCAGGCTGCGTCATGGCAGTCGCCAGACACAACCGCCCATCAGTCATCGTCTACGGTGGCACTGTTGCTGGAGGCTACTGCGAGGTGTTGAAGAAGCCCATCGACATTGTCACTTGCTATGAGGCTCAGGGTGCTTATCTGTTCGGTACGCTGGGCTCATGGTCTGACGACAAGAATGTCACGCCCGAGGAGATTCTGTCATCCATTGAGAAGGGCGCCGTACCGGGTCCTGGTGCTTGTGGTGGCATGTACACTGCGAACAGTCTGGCCACCATCATCGAGACTCTTGGTCTATCCGTCACGGGCTCGTCAAGTACCCCTGCCGCGTCCCCAACCAAGATGAGGGAGGCGGAAAAGGTTGCCGATGCCATTGAGGTCTGCCTGCGCCGCAACATCAGACCTAGGGATATTCTCACCAAGGAATCCTTCGAGAACGCACTCGTCATTACGATGGCTTTGGGAGGATCCACCAACTCCGTCCTTCACACCCTCGCCATGGCTAGAGCAGCTGAAGTCCCCCTCGACCTCGAAGACTTCCAGCGCGTATCCCGAAAGACCCCCTTTATCGCCAACCTCAAGCCCAGCGGCAAGTACGTCATCGAAGACCTCTTCCACATCGGCGGCGTCCCATCAGTCACCAAGCTCCTCATCGCCGGAGGCCTGCTCAACGGAAAGACTCTCACAGTCACCGGCAAGACGCTCGAGGAGAACGTCGCCGACTGGCCATCTCTGCCCCCTCAGCAAGACATCATCAGACCCCTATCCAACCCCATCAAGCCCGCCGGACATCTCGTTGTGCTGCACGGTAACATCGCCCCCGGCGGCGCAGTGGCCAAGATCACCGGCAAGGAGGGTCTGCGCTTCGAAGGCGAGGCGCGCTGCTTCAACAAGGAATCCGAGCTAGTCACGGAGCTCAACGCCGGCAATATCCCCCGCGACAGGAACATCGTCCTCGTTGTCCGCTACGAAGGCCCTAAGGGCGGCCCTGGTATGCCGGAACAGCTGAAGGCGTCTGCGACCTTGATTGGTGCCAACCTCAAGAACGTCGCCCTGATCACGGATGGAAGGTATTCTGGCGCTTCCCATGGATTCATCGTGGGACACATTGTCCCTGAGGCGGCGGTGGGCGGACCTATTGCTGCCATCAAGGACGGAGACATGATCAGCATCGATGCCGAGACGTGTACGATAAGCATGAACGTGGGCGACGAGGATATCAAGGAGAGACTGCGCTTGTGGAAGCCGCCCAGGCCTCCCGTGACGAGAGGCACTCTCGCCAAGTACGCGAAGCTGGTGGCTAGCGCCTCAGATGGTGCAGTCACGGACTTGTTCTAGGATAGCTAAGATACCTGGGGTAGATTGTAATGATATGAGCAGTGAAAGTGATACGATAGGCATCTATATCAACAAACCCCTTTTCTGTGAATTCCTCGATTTTGCCTCATCATCGTTGGAGCCGCCTATCCGGAAATGCCGGGGGAAAGGTAGTCATTGGGTCGTCACTCCTGCAGCCATGGATCCGTCACGGACTTCTTCCCGAGATTTGACCCCCACGAAGTCCCCCACAAGGAGGGGTAACACGATGCCACCGGCACACCCAAGGGCACATGAACTCTGAAGAGTGATGCTAGTCCGTGTCGCGGAAATCCGAATTCAATTATCTTGTATTTGCGGGAAAGAATCATACACACGGAAGAAGGCGAAGCTGGTGAAAGAGAGCCCTCAGGCAACTAACTGTGTTGCCGATGTTGCTCAGTTGCGGAAAGTAACCTCCTAACGGCCAAAATACTTCAACTCCAGGTAACGAGCCGGCAAATATGCCAAAGCAGACACCACGAGAGTCAGCTCGTTGGCAATGTCACCTCCAGATTCGCCAATCAGCCCGCCAAGAGGTCCCACAAACCAGGTCTCAACCATGCCCATGCACCACGCGACCACCCCGACCAGGAAGGCAACGCTAGCCCCGATGCCAAGAGGCAAGCGGCTCGGGTCGTTCCAACCTTCGAGATCGTAATTGGCAAAGTCTCCACGTCGGAAGATGGTGTGTTCCATCAGCAGGATCACGAAGTAGCTTGTGCACCAGTAACCCAACAAGCTGAGGAAATTTTGCAGGTAGGTGTTCAACTGGCTGCGGCCGCCGACGGCCAGTCCAACGACAACGGCGAAGCAGAGAAACGTCCAGAGGAACCGGGGGATTTTGGCGAGGGGGCGGGCCATCTGCTGGAAGGAGATGGCGGCGGAGTAGAGGGAGATGATGTTGGTGTTGATGCCGCTGAAGGAGAAGATGACGAGGAGGAACTTGGCGAAGCCGCGCGGGTGCAGCATGTCGCGGATCAGGAACCCAAGGCCTTCGTTTTCGTAGGCGTCTTTCCAGGCTGTCTGGTTGTTCAGAGAGCTGGCGACCACAGCACCGGCGGTCATACCGATGGACGTCGGGATAGCGATGCCTAGCGTCGTGAGGGTGAACACCTTGAGCCTGGAAACGTTGGTCGGGTATTGGACGTAGTAGTCGGAGACCATAGTCGCCCACGATGCGGAGCTTCCGTAGACGACCGCGAGAAGCGAGAGAGCGCTGGCGGAGAGGTCGGCGCCTGTGACCTGGGCCGGGGTGACGTCGTCGGCATAGGGACCAACCATGCTGAAGATGATAATGAAGATGATGAGGTAGATGAGCCATGCGTAACGCTCATAGATCAGGATGTAGCGCAGACCGAGGAAGCTGACCAGAAGAGACACCACGGCGATGATCACGACGCCGACAACCAAGGAGATGCGGCCATCGGCGACTGCAGTCAACGCCAATCCGCCACTGATGGATGCGACAGAGGCCCAACCGAGCTGCTCGAGACCATTCAAAAACGCGATGAGCTTGTTCGGCCACCAGCCGAAGCTGTACCGGGAGACCGAGATCTGACGAAGACCCGTCGCCGCGCCGAATGTGGCACAGTATCCAGACACCGCACCGCCGAGGATGGAGCCAAAGATGAAGATGGGAATGGCCCGCTTCAGGTCAAGGCCGAACTCCCATCCAAGAAAACCTGTCGCAAAGCAGCTGATGCCCATCGTACCGGACGCCCACAGAAGAGCCATGGTCAGCTCCTCATGCCACTTGACGGGACGCTTGTCGGTCTCCGTCTTGCGGTCGATGGCGTGAGACTCGACGCCCAAGGCTCTATCCATTCTGCCTTCGAAGCGGCGCAGAGTGGCCAGGATACCGGTCTCCCTCGGAGAGTCATCGCTGCCGGCCTCCAGGGAGCCCTGGGGCGACGACGTCTTCTCGCCCATGCCTTTCTCGTCGTAGCGATCCATCGCAGCAGCGGCCGTCGTCGAGACCGAGTTTAGTCGGGCTCGGCGATGACTTGGTGTAAGTGACGTTGAACGAAAGTGTGCAGAACCTAGTCAAAGCGACACAAACACTCTTGGCGTAGGAAGGCTGCCAAGACGGGGCATCTTATTCTAGAAATGCGGCCTGCCGGCGCGCCTTTTTTAATTTTTCACCTTTACCTATCACGGTGGGTTCCTCTTCGATGCTACCCACCTACCCGGGTGGAGGCCCTAACGCGGAAGTGATTTGCGGGCTTCCAGATTGTCGCGTGCGCGCTACACGCCACCCTAGAGTGGTTCATGCTAGGGATGCCGGTTGATGTCGCGGCATCGAGTTGACTTATTCTCTTTTCTGATTTCCCAGTGTTGTCTTGTTGGCTCACCTTTGTGCGGGGCTCAGGAGTGCCGTAGTACTATGAATCTTAAGAAACATAATGGCACGATCCCTCACGGAACACTTACTTCAGATATCCAATATTACAACGAGACATGTTCGACGACGAAGCACTAGCAGCAACCCTTCAACATGAACGCGAGCTCTCGGAATACCCTTGCCATCCCCAGTCGCGTTGCAGATTGTGTAGCCAGCCATGCAAATCGGAGAATTTACCAACGACTGACACGGGGCGAAAGGGAGGGTTACCGTACATGGCCGTCTTTGTCCACCGATGACCGAGATCCCAACAGCTTCAGCAAAGTCATTCGCGGTGTACAAAAGTGCGCTTATCTTTGAGGTGCCGCGCGGACAACGCCGGTTGTGGGGGCTTTCCGGGTCTTATCTCGGCTATCTCGGCAAGTTTGCGGGCCCAGACCACGGAACTTTTGCGGCGTGTACTGCCAATCATATCGGGAGGCCTGCTGCTCCGCTCCGTAATGCTGGAGCCTGCCGGGCTTGAGCTGTCGAATCATCGACGCAGACTGCTTGCTGAGCAGCTGCTCCTTTTCTCGAGTCGTCCCATTCTTCATGGACAATGATGGACTTCCAAACTCTTGCTCCTTAAGCCCTTTCGTCTCTTAGTTGCCTTGGTGGAGTACCCAACATCCATCTCGGCCCCGACACCGCGGCTGCTCTTGGAAAGATCTGACTCGTCTGCTTAATTCCTTTCTCTTCCTCGTCCCGGGGTCTCAATCCACAATCCATTGACGTATCTGGATCTTATGTTGAGCTGGGGAGCTCTGGGCCTAGGCACGGTGACTTGTTCGTGGGGAAGGTCTCCGCGGGGTAATCAACAGTGGTGGAGATGCTCAACTTCCAACATCTCGGGGCAGAAGGGACCGAAGCCGCGCTTGTTATGCGCCTCTGGTAGACGGTGCATGTTTTCATTCGGATGCTTGACTTGTCGTCAATCAAAGTTTCTGACTTGACACATCGCTGACAGGTCGTGAGCAAAGAAGGATGCAACCTTTGAAAATTTAATTCATGGACGTCAGCGTCATAAGTATCGACTGCAACTGGCAAGAAGCGCCGATCGTTCAGATCGTGACTTTTCTCGTCGAATAAGATATCATGCGATGTAATACCACGTACATCGAGTGGTCAATTATGGAGAGCTACCACATTGGACTTTTAAGAGTGCCAGCAATCTCGACGTATACTTCAGCTAACAGAGCGAACTACTTCCCATAAGCCATATGAAATACAATGTCCTCTTTCGTTATTACCCTTAGGTATCATCCGTATTTTGCTTATCCCCATTGACTTTATCAGGGCTATCATCATCGTCCTCATTGTTCTCGTTGTCGCTGTCGTTGATGTTATTGCTGTTATCGCTGTTGTCGCTGTTGTCACTATCGTCGCTATTGTTGCTGTCGTCGCTATTGTTGCTATCGTCGCTATTGTTGCTATCGTTGTCGCTATCTTCTCCGTCTCTATGTCAGTGACTACTGTAATTCTGTGACCACTATCTATCCGAAAAGCCAAAGTCTTCATCAGACCAAGAGATGTGTTTGTCCCATCTTCGGCTGAACCACCATTCAGCGACAACAAAATGCACACAACCCAGTCCTACTTCTATTCATAAACATCAGATTAGATCGAAGCCTCAAAGTGGCTGTTCTTTTGTGGTTTCCGATTCCTTCCTAACTACTCTAAGTGGCTGTTCGGCGAGACTAAAAAGAAAATGTCCGAATGAAACGGTAAGTACCTGCCGGCGCAACACTAAGCCCAGAGTCCGCCATGGCATCCCGCCGGGGGCAACTGTGCTTTGGTTCCACAAGCTGATCTATGACAGCAGAAGGCTACACATTAGGCCACTGATTGGACGAACATGGGCATTCAATATGCTGTGTTTCACGTTCTTGGTGGAATTTGGCCTAACCTGGATACAGCCGGTGGGATGAAATAGCGGGATGCGGGCGCAACCTGCTACGAGATTGTAGCTTCGACAGGGCGCTGCCTTTGATCTGCGGGGGAAATTGACGATCAAAGGCCTAAGGCCTGGTATGTGCAGAAATAAGCAGTACAACCCCTGGAACAATGCAGCCGGAATGCCAACGTTTGAGTGACCTGGGTGTATTCGCACTTTCTTGGTTTCCGACGCCGAGATTGACTCTTCACGTTGGAGCCCACGATGGCGACATGGATTTCATGTCTCTACATGAGCTCCATTGATATCTTATAAATATCAAATACTGTTCTAAATTGAATAATGCCGCTGTGGCCATCCTCATCCGCTTCTTGAATTACTGAACAACAACATGGGTCTCGTCAGCAGACCTATAGCTGTGCTCTTGGCTGGCATTGTCATAATATCAACCCTTCGAGTAAGTGTCATCACACCTTCTGCCAGCCGTGGCAATTGACTGTCTAATGTTGACGTTGCTCGTATAGATCGCTCTCCGTTCCTTACTCTCACCGTTGAAGTACATACCCGGGCCCTGGTACTCTCATTTCACCCACTTTGTCCTCAAGTACCATGTTGTCATGGGGAGAAGAATCTTCTACGTCGACGACCTACATCGCAAGTATGGCGACATCGTGCGACTCAGCCCTGGGGAAGTCTCAATCGTATCCGTCGATGGCCACAGAAAGATCTACTCTGTCAGTTCCCGCTGTACCAAGCACGAGTGGTATCTGAAGTTCGGCGGACACCCCTACCCAGGTTTGTTTACCATGACAGATCATTCAGAGCATGCGCAACGTCGAAAGATGTTCGCCAGGGCCTTCAGCAAGTCTCAGCTTAGAGTCCAATGGGAAGACACCATCAAAGCGATCGCAAAGAAGGCCGTGCACAGGATCGCGGATGATCTGAAGGGGAATGGGAAGGCCGATGTGCTCAAATGGTGGACGTTCATGACATCAGATATTTCGGGGGAATTGATGTTCGGCGAGTCTTGGGACATGCTCGGAAAGGGACAGGTGAGACGTTGTCCATCCAGGTGATGGTTTGGGCATGTCGCGGCTGATATATTGAACTGACCTTCGTCAGAAAAATGAGTTCATTCGGTCAGTGGCAATCTACATTCAGAGTTCTGGCTTGACGGCAGAACTGCCACTGATCAAGACTGTGGGTCGTTTGATCCCGCACCCGTGGTGTCGAACGGCGTTCCGAGGATGGGATTACGTGCTCGACTACGCCACCCGCGCCGTAGAGAACAGCAAAAAGCGAACGCAGATGGGGGAGCGAAACATATTTGGTACTATTTTGGCTGGCGCCGAAAAGGGAGAGATCCTGACCGAGTTCGACATCAAGAACGAGGCCGGAAACTTTACGGTCGCTGCAACCGACACAACAGCTGTGACCCTGTCTTATCTCATATATGCCGTCTTGTCGCGTCCGAAACTTCAAGCGGAAATTGAGGCGGAAGTGTCAACTTTGCCAAACAACTTTACAGATGCGGACGTGGAGACATTGCCTTTGCTGAATGCTACGATCAGCGAGACGAATCGTCTTTTCGCTGCGGCGCAGGGCGCTTTCCCAAGGAGAGCACCCTCTGGCGGCTTGAACTTGGAAGGATACATGATCCCCGAGAAGACAACCGTCAGCGCCCAAAGCTACACAATGCATAGAAAGGAGGGCTTGTTCCCGAACGCGTTGGAGTAGGTGACTTGGCTATATCTTCGACCGATATTCCAATGCTAACATTATATGTCTAGATTCAATCCGGAGAGATGGTTCGCAGAGTCAAAAATGTCCAGCGACGCCAAAGCCGTCGTCTCGCCGTTTGGGTCTGGATCTCGCATCTGTATCGGCATTCACGTGGCGTACATGGAGATACGACTGGCTGCGGCTGGATTTTTCAGGGGGTGTCGTGAAGCTGTTCTGTCGGAGGAAACAACGCCTGAGTCAGTGAGCTTCATGAATTATTTTGCCACATTTCCCAAATCTGGTCAATGTATTGTCAAGTCGAAGAGCACATAGTTGTATCGTGAAGGCCAAAAAGGGGTTGGTGAGTGCCAGCTGGTGCCATCTGGAGCTACCGGATAGTGTGCCCCAAGAATTCTATCGCGGCCGGCGAAAAAAGTCCTTTTGACCGGATTCAAGTCTTCTCCGACATCAATGAGTTGATATGGATAGCGCCGCGAAATCGAGCCGATATCACCTAGACTCTACGCTTTAATGAGATTGACATGTCAACACATATAAAATTTCATTTGACACCGGCCTGGCTCAGTTTTCTATGCCTTATCACGTACCAACGCGTCTACGATGTCCAGCAACATCACCCAACCGCGTCGTTACATGAGCAAACGCCAGCGGCCATGTGATTTCTGTCGGGCACGAAAAACGGCATGTCGTATCGATCAGGCGCCACCGTGTCGTCTCTGCATCTTGCATGGCCGTGAGTGCACCTTCATCGAGGCTGCAGCGCCCCGAAAGAGAACGGTGCCAGCCGACGGGCCACAAGCGGACCAGGTAAACGCCAGTGTTGACGCATCAAGCCGAAGACAAACAGTCGCACCAAGCCCAAGTCAGGTCCTCGGTGGCTTCACTGATGGGCAGTTTCCCGAGGGTGGGCCCATGCACTTTGGCGAAGCGTTCAACTTCGACACCACGCAATCCGAATTTGAGGCCATGTTCCGTAGTCCGCGGCCGCCTGACTCGCCGGCCGTCTCTGCTCTTGAGACGGAATCACTCAACATGAGCATGGCGTCTGCGCCGAATACTGGCTATCCCGCAGGTGCAAATCCGCAGTTCATGGGTCTCAGCAGCGACATGGACCCTCTCCTGGTCCGCCACTACCGATTCAACGATATGGGCATGTATGGATTCAAAGAACTGGCCATCCATTCAGTACAGGAAAGCCCAATTCCTTGTCAGTTCTTAATCTCACAACAGTCTCTGTTCTCTAGAAGGCGAGAGGAGGCTGGCCTCAGCAAAGGTCAGGAAGACTCTCTGAGAGAGGAGTTACACAAGGTCATGCCTTTGGATGTTGGACGACGCCTAGTTCGGCTATTCTACCAGTTCATCTATCCGAAATGGCC
This sequence comes from Colletotrichum sp. COLG25, assembly GCA_009801095.1. NCBI lineage: Eukaryota > Fungi > Ascomycota > Sordariomycetes > Glomerellales > Glomerellaceae > Colletotrichum > Colletotrichum sp. COLG25. The sequence goes on from VNWT01000023.1 coordinate 4,793,168, forward strand.
AATATTCTCAGAGTCCCACCCCTTAGACCCCGAATCAGCGCCTCTATGTCTCGTCGCCGCGACATATGCCATCTCACTACCTTTCGCTGTCCACGACGACAAGCTCAGTGTCGATGTAGCTTACGAAAGGCCTCCATATGCCGAACTCTCTCAGATTATTGAGAAGAGCCTGGCGTACGAAATGCACTCACCAACGCTCGCCATCGTGCAAGCGCTACTGTTGCTAGTCCTCCGGCCATCGTCTGATCCAATGGTCGCGGATGCAGCTTCCAGATGGGACCTACTGGGAAGGCTGGCATCTTGTGCTACTACTTTGGGTCTTCATCTTGACCCTTCAAGATGGTCCATGGCATCATGGCAAATATCACATCGGCGTAGGCTATCTTTCATCGTCTATGCGACTGATAAGTGGTTAGCTTGCAGCCTTGGTCGGCCACCGATGATTCACGAGGACGATTGGCTTGTCACGACCTTGAGTTACGATGACTTTTCTGATTCTAGCCTCGACGCCCCTGCACAAAACCACCTGATGAACTTCTCAGCTATCACACGAACGCTTGCATTAACGTTGTCGAAGCTTTAGTAAGTGTCAAATATTTGGCAATGGGTTTCACAGCTGACATGCCCAAGCTCTACGCGAAGCGTCGGGATCTTATCTGGGGATCACGAGAGAACCCTTGACATAGCACAGCCACTACTCCACGAGTTGCGCAACATCTCCAGCGATGACAACTCAGCCTCTTTCACTGAAAATGGCCTTGGTCAGCTTTACGTGCAACTGATCATCGGCCGAGCTAAGCTCAGGCCATGGCTGGCAGAGACTACGGCAACGGAGTACCACTCGCATGATCCGTCGCGATCTTTGCGAACGATAAGAGAAGATATGAAAACATGCATCGTCGGAATGTCTGCAATCATCCGGAGTTTAAGCCCCGATACGGCCGGCGGCTTCTGGGCTCCTTGGAACCAATTCATGTTCTCCTCGGTTTGCTTCACGTTGATGACGATGGCCGTTACGTCGGCTGACTTTGAAGAAGCATCAGGCTGGATTGCTGATTTAGAGTCCACCCGAAAGTTATTAAGACTCAAAGTGGTCTCATTCCCATTTCTACGACTCGGGCTTCTGAGGATAGATGCACTTTTCTGGCGGGGTATTGAAAATGTTCTTCAACTGAAACCTCATGTTGCAGACGCATTCAAAGCTGCGGAGTCAGAACGACCCTAAACTGAGTTCTTTGTTGTTTGTCTCCTTGTAGCGTAGCCGTAATGCTACCATGTACTACTTGCTCAAGAAAATCATCGACTGCCTCGACGGCGTCCAACGCCATCCCATACCCTGAACGCCGTCGCCCCGATACCACTGGGCCAAATCGGCATAGCGGAGTGATTGGCCAAATTACACGGACTTCACCTAAAGATTTCATGTTACGCGGTCGAACGATATCTTACCTAGACGATTAGGCCAAATAATCCAAGAAGCGAATTAATCTCAGCCCCTGCGGGAGTTATCACATGAATGTAAACTTGGAGTCGAGTTGATTGTTTGATCTGCTACGACACCGACGAGAGTGAAGTCCAATAAGGGCCCCACACCTGCGAGCAAGACACGCTCAGGCTCCAGCCACATCTAGATCAAAGCAACTCCTCGGTCCTTTGGCCACCGCATAGTTCAGCCACTCCGGGTCCTCGAGCAACTTCTGCATCGCGCTGTCTTCCAAACACACCACCATCTCAACACCCTCGTCCGGGTCACCCGTATTTCTGGAAGGGTAGTAAAACACGAATCCATCGAGATCAGGCTTAGGCCAGCGAATCGCTTTTGACGTCCCGAACCCGAAGTCCCACGTCTGATGAGCCGACAAGCCCTGCCAACTACTGCCCACCACGTCCGGACCCAAGAATGCGTTCATGTTAAACGCGACACGTCGCTTGTCAGGGACACCGGCAACCCACTCCACAAGTGATTTGTAAACATCGTCGTCGATCTCGACGTTTGCTGCACGCACCAATGCAGACAGGCGAGGAAAGGCACCGGGGGCCACAACCTCATCGACAGTTAGCTCCGACCAGCTCAGCGTGGCGACATTGCCAACGTAATGCTTCGAAAGCGGCGGTTTGAGACGAACGCGTCCGTTGACAGCGAACATCAGTGTAGTGGTTGTGTCTCCAGTGACTGAAGACTCACGAGCGCGGGAGACGCATCGCCAGCAGAGTGCCATTATGGCATCGTAAGACGATATCCAAGTGTTTGGGTCTGTCCGAGATGCATTGGCTTTAAGTTGATTAATCTTGGACCTTGGGAAATGAAAAAGAACTTCCGAAGTGGCGGGCATTTTGAATTCGGGAGGAGGAGGCTCAGGAGCCGTATCAAGCAGTTTGACGGTCTTCAACCTTTGGTCCAGTTCCGTCCACCGTTTCACATCTGGCGCAGGGCCAGAGTGCGTGAGAAGTGCGCGGTCCATGATAGAGTGGTCAAAGGGAGCCAGAGGTAAGCCAGCGACCAACCTTTTCGTGTTTGCTGCCCAGGACTCGAGAAAGCCGTCAAGTCCTGAAACGTCGGTGGCTAGGTGATGCAGGCCAACGCCAATGACCAAGCCGCCTCGAATAAAGGTAACCATAAACATTGTGACGGGGGCGTCGTCCTCATGAAAGTCTCCGTGCTGGGTGAGGTTCTGCTTCTCGGTCATGATTCTTGGCAAAAGCTTTTTGCTGTCTAACAACATGGGTGGAAATGCGTCTTTCTCGAGGGCGGCGTAGGATGGTACATAATCATCATCCGGCCCATCGTGATATTGGACACTTAGTTCCACGACGTCATTGTCGGTAGTCTTGATGGTGTGCTGGCCTGTCTCGTCGTTGATCTGCAATCTGCCACCGAATTGTCTGTATTGGCCGAGTGTTTCAGCAAGGCCTACTCTCAAATCCTTAATGACTGATGGTCCGTTTGCATCAGAAGGAAGGGCGTATATTGCAACAAGGGGAATGTTGATTGCAGGCTGAATGTAATCGAAGTCCGAAATAGGCCATACTTGATCTCCTGAACTGCCTTGAGGCTGACATGGGCGAACCCAGTGCGTCTGAACGTCCCTGGTAACACTTGACATTGCATGGCTCATGGACAAGACAAACTGATGTGTATTCCAAGTTCTGAAGGTGGTGGAGTAGAAACCGTTAGACGATGGCTTTTATATGGCGTGGGTATCAATTGATCAGGACAGTCTCAAGTAATTGATCCCCACTCCCCTCGCCCCAAACATCCGACCTATATAGTAAGATCCGCGATGTCTACGGTACGACCCGAGATGTTCAAAATCCAATTGAAGTCAAATTTCCGATACTAGTCATGCGCTCTGCAGGTGAATTGTGGAGTCTTGCTGCAGCAACCCCTCATGACCATCTTTGGTGCCCTCCATCTTAGTCTTACTAGTGATGATCTTGCCAAATAAGGTGGTATGATGGCTTGAAGGATATCGAATGGATAATTGAAAAACATTGTATGCCGTAGAACATTGAGGTCCACACAAGCTGAGATATGCAGGATTATTTGGTTCCGAATGTGTCTTCATGTTCGGCAGCCACACAGCTAGGATATACCTGTATTCCGCTGTAAATCACGACTCATCCTCGTCGCCCGACCACATTCACGAGGATGGAAATAAGTGCCGGTTGCTTCCCTTTCATATATCGCTGCTTGACGTTCAGCTCACGCCATTGGTTCCAAGCTGTCGCGCAATCATGTTCTGTCCCAAAACTTCTTCAGATTTAGTCATAATATTCGTGGCTGACAGTGACCGTAACAATGGTGAGAATAGTAGAGACCACGACAACGACGACAGCAGAGATGACAGCGATAACAGAAGCGACGACGATGGCAGCTGCTACAATAGGAGTTATAGTATATAATATTGCGTTTGACTCTTTCTGACGATGAAGAGAAAGATTCATGACGTAGACAACGTGAGTATTCCTTGTGTCGGGATGGCACAACTCTTCTTATTCAGCCCCGGTAGTGCGTTGATCTAAGCAAAGACGCGGTGTCCGTGATGAACTCAAAACTTTTGCCGAGACCTCTTTCTGGATGGTTGTAGTGTGCGAAAGCGTGAGGGACACCTTCATACCTCTTCATCGAAACTTGATTGCCACAATCTGTGAGTAGCCTCCCGTAATACTCCCCCTCATCCCGCTCAAGATCGAACTCTGCTGTTACGATATGAGCTGGCGGTAGATCGTTGAAGTTTGGCGCCAAGACTGGCGTTAAAATCCACTCATTCAAACATCTTTCTTGTTCATCTAGCTCAATGTGTCAATAAATGGTTTTGTTTCAGGGCTGGCTTTCATCCTACCATCATCGTCTCCAAGCCAATATTTCAAGAACCATTGTTCTCTCCCCAGTGGTCCCCAAGGGAGACTGTGAAACTGTCGAGCACTTTCATACGGACAGTTGATTTCATTGAGCCCTTTGATCTTGCGGCTGCAATACCGCATGTCGGTCGCTGGAACGATCATGAGATGCAACTTGATTGGAATCTTCTCATCTCTTGCCAAATGGGCAAGAACAGCAGACATCTGACCACCGGCCGACAGCCCACCAAACGAGACGCTGGTCGGGTCGATGTTGAGAGCTTGAGCGTTGCTGATAGTCTGGAGGATGGAGATGTTAGCCAATAGCTTGGGATGATGTTCTTATTGATGGGCACAGTCTTACCCATTTGACAGCATCCCAGCAATCGTAAATCGCGGTGGGAAATTTGTGTTCAGGTCCCATACGGTAGTCGACATCGATGATTTTTATGTTTGCTTTGTTACACATGTGTCGGCACCATGCAGCCTCGCTCTGAAGCCCACCAAGAACCCAACCGCCTGTAACGTCAATTACTAGTTCCCACAATGGCTGGAATTCTAAACGAGGTGCTCGCTTACCTCCGTGAAAGTTGAGATGGACGGGAAACGGACCAGGGCCTTCAGGCGAGTAGATACGAACGGTGATCTTGCCAAAAGGCCTGGTGACAGGGATCTTGCGATCTTCAACATGGAATACTTCAGGTCCTAAATGGTTGTCAGTAAACATTCTGAGACAAAATCTGTTTTCTAGTTTGGCTAACCAGCACATGTTGGATAAGTGAAGCTGTATTTCCCCGGGCTTTTCCGATACTCTTCAATACTGACTTCATCGGCTCTCACCATGGAGCCGCCATGATCATTCCAAAGCCGAACCCACTCTGAATCTATACCTGGATAGTCTTGCGCCGAAATAGCAAGTCGTCCGGAGTACGCCTCAGCTTCCAGCTGTTCGCAGGCTGTTCGTGAAATTGCCATTTTCGATGTATGCGCATGTGGTTGAATTCGATCAAACTGCGATGTCGAGCTAAAGGTCAGATTCCATTCCGCAATTCGTCTCATCATCTAAGCCGCAATCGCCGGGCCGGACGTTTCCATGACCAACGCATCGAATTCGGCGGCCGGCATTGTGTCTGATTGGCGGCGTTCAAATGGCCGATCTTGGTGGGCCAAGTGCGGATGAACCACCAAAAGATGACGGTGTTAGATCTGATTGGTGGCGTTCTCAACCGCTATCTTAGTGATAGGCCAGTGGACGCCGCCTATGAGAGTTGCGCAAAATCCCCAGCGTTATCTCCCGTATCAGACGTTCACGCGCCTGTCCGGGGGACCCCGCTTTAACCGCTGCGCCGGGTCGAGTCAGAGGATCAGTGATTTGAACAAAGGCCGGAGCCAAGCATTTTGTTCGTCATCTATATGACTATGAGATGTTCCAGCATTTAGCTTCCGAAGGGCATCGTTCGATTTTCGGCACATGAATACTTCTTGATCGTGCTAGAGTGACGATGGGCGACACCAAAGACAACATCGCCGGCGCAGAAGAGGCCCAGGTACATCCAGATGCCCCGATCAAGTTGGCTGCGGAGCAATGGGCAGGTCTTAGGAGAGTTCCAGACAAACTCCCAACCGTCGCACTTCTGATCTTGGTTGTTGAGGTATGTCCATCATGAGACTCGTTCAATTCAGTTGAAACTCGATTTTAACAGTCAGGAAAAAAGCTCGGAGAGCGCTTCACTTACTTTGGTCTGAGCGGGCCGATTCAGAATTACATCAAGTAAGTTCTAAGAGACTACCTCTGTTCCATATGCTAGAGCGACTACCTAGTTTGCCTTTGGGTTCACATGTACTCCGTATTGAGGTACCGTTGTCGTCGCCGCCGTTGTTGTTGTTGTTATTGTTATCTCTACTACTGTCACGCTGAATGAAGTCGCCTAGTACGCAGAGAACTTACGCGGTCTCAACTCTAATGCTGTGTAACTTCGACTAGAGTTACTTCAAATTGCTAACTAGTTCCATCATAGCAACCCCTATGATCCAAGTTCTGATCTTCCGGGAGCTCTCGGGCGAGGCCAAGCTGTGGCCACTGCGTTGGGCAACTTCTTCAAATTCTGGGCATATGCATCGACAGTCATCGGGGCCGTTATAGCAGGTAAGTTGGTTAAAACCCTTCCATATAGTGCTGTGCTGACAAACCTTTATCAGACCAGTATCTTGGAAAGTTCAAGGCAATCCTTGCTGCTTGCTCTGTCTACACCATCGGTCTCATCATCCTCGTTGCAACTTCAACACCGCAAGCGATCACCAGCGGGGCTGGCTTTGGTGGCCTCATCGTCGCAATGATCACCATCGGTCTTGGTACAGGTGGGATCAAAGCGAATGTCACGCCCATGTGCGCCGAACAGTACCAGAACTCTCATCCTGTCGTGAGGACTCTGAAGTCTGGCGAAGAGGTTCTTGTGGACCCTGAGCTGACTGTACAACGCTTGTTCATGTGGTAAGATGATGCATAAGTAGTGAAACAACATCGTGGACGTTAGCTAATTACTATTCAGGTTCTACTGGGTTGTCAACATTGGCGCTCTGTCACCTCTAATCACTGTCAACGTTGAGGCTCATCACTCTTTCTGGTTGGCATACCTGATTCCACTCATGTGAGTTGTTCAGCTCCTCCGACTTGGCTTGGTATCTAATCTGCTCAGTGCAATTCTCATATCCGCAGCCGTCTTCATCTCCGGCCAGAAGAAATATGTGAAGGTTGCACCCGAAGGATCTGCGATTGTTGACGCTTTCCGAGTAACCAGCATTGCTATCAAAGAGAAGGGCTTTGAGAATGCCACCCCCTCGGCGCTCAGAGAGTCTGGTCACGAAAGCAAGTATGCGATTGCAAGAGAAGCCAAGTATACTGACAAATATGTCATGGACGTGATGAGGGGACTGAACAGTTGCAAGGTAGGAAGATCTCGATTATTTACAATGATGTGAAGCTGACGTTTTCATGTCTAGATGTTTTTGTTCTTCCCCCTTTACTTCATCTGTTGGATCCAGATTTGGAACAATTTGATTTCCCAGGCAGGCGAGATGGCTCTACATGGCACACCGAACGATTTACTGCAGAATCTGGACCCCATCGCCCTGTGCATCTTCATTCCTTTTCTTGACAGTAAGCAGCCATCCACGCTAGACTCCCTAGAGAATGACCTAACCCGAGAACTCTGTAGTCGTTGTGTACCCCCTCTTCCGAAAGTATCGCATCAACTTCGATCCGGTCACTCGAATTTTCGTCGGATTTATTTTCGCATCCGTCTCAATGGTTTATGCTAGTGTTCTGCAGCACTACATATACAATTCACCCCCGAAAAGCATTCACGTCTGGATTCAGGCACCGGCGTACATCCTGGTGGCGTTTTCAGAGGCGTTCATCATCGTTACTGGGCTGGAGCTAGCATTCACCCATGCACCGAAAAAGTGAGTGCCCCTGAGTCGGCTCAGTGGTTCGATGACGCCAAGATGAAATCTAACTCTCAAATTTCCCTAGTCTTCGATCGGTTGTATCCGCCCTTTTTTGGCTGACGATTGGTGTCGCTGCGGCTATTTGCATCGCTCTCGCTCCCGTTTCTCAGGACCCTTACTTGGTTTGGATGTACGCTTCCCTAGGGATTGTGGGATTTGTGGCTGGCTGTGCATTCTATGCCTGTTTCTACCCTGGGAAGAACAAAACAATGCCTGGACAAGAGGTGGTTATTGAGGGAAGGTCTCCTGATTCATGACAAATTCTGGATACCGAGCCATCAAAACGTTTCAATGGTGTGAAGAGACAATGATCATGTTAATTCGTTATGTCTCATCAATAATCAAATTTGGTATTTGTTGAGTTATAAATACTGACTATTCCATGACACCTGAGCAATGCAACGGCGAACAGCTCGTATCTAAGAGCTGTCTCTAAAAGGATGTCATTAATTACATGATTTTACAGTTATTGGAAGCTTTGTACACGGCTGCCAGACGGCTCTACAAAGGTTTCGCCGTTACTGCTCTCTCTTTTTAACTGAAGAGGCATGGGTAAATATCGCAGAGCCTCCAAGGCATCTGGGTCGATCATGGGTGGCGCGCCTTCGGCCGGCGGAGGCCATGAAAGGAGTGTGGGAGAGAAGACACCGCTGCTGGCAATGCTTCCTACTTCTGAAAGAGAGCTCTCGGAACTGGCGATACTTTTTCTGTGGTTGAACTCCGGGTCGCCATTTTCGGATTGGTTTCCACGTATCCAGTTTAGCCAGTCCAGGATCGGCGTGTGTAGACCCTCTAGCATCGGGCTGTCTGGTGTACTGGCGGCTAGGAAGCCGTTCTTTGTTGACACCGGAGTTTGGTTCATTGTCCTCCTGGCGATGACGTCTCTCCTTCCGTGCCAGAGCATAGACGACATGGTACTGCGAGAGGCTCTCGACTGCGCACGAGACTGTGCATGTGAAGGAGTCTTCGATGTTCGCCAAGCGGACCAGACACTGGGGGCGGAGGAGCCGGAGCGAGATGACCGGGTAGGCCATCTGAAGATACGAATAGGGGAAGGTTCTGGAATTGGTGGTGGGGCTGGGAAGGAGAACCCATGGGATTGTGCATATTGTTGAGCCTGAGCATAAGTGAATGGCGTTCCCGAGTAGGGGTTGGTTCGTTCGGACACTGAGGATAGGCCTTGCAGTGTAAGTTGAGGTGGAGCTGCGGATGATCTTTCAGGTTTCGGATGCTCGATTGTCAGTTGGTCAATGCCACTGACTGCGCGACTATCGGTCATGACTTCGGTCATCGGGACGACGCTTGTATCGATGGTGTCTCGATATCGAGGTTCGGGCCCGTATTCGTTGGCAGGGCTTTCGGGAGGCAGAGCGGCGTGGTGGTGTTCGTTTGCCCTTCTTCTTCGACGGTAGCACCAGTAAAGCAGCAGGGAAATTCCCATCAAAACAACAATACCCACTGTCAATGAGATTAGCATTTAAAGGAAAGAAGTTGTGTAGTTGACTTTATCACTTACACACGACACCAGTCGCTACCAAAGGAGTCTGACTGGGAGTTCCTCCACTGGATTGGGTATCGAGATTTGGTGAGATTGGTGTCTGACTCGCAGCCGGTCCTCCAGAGCTCGTTGCATCTGCACCGCTGAGACCAGAGACTTTTGTAGTCGGGGATATCGAAGAGACTGCTGCGACATGGGAGGACGCAGCAACACCGGGGGTTGTGGGAGCTGCGGCCGCTGCCGCTGCGTTGGCAACGGATGTTGTTCCGCCACCAGCCGCTGCAGCTGCAGCACTACTACTTGTTGAAGGACTAGGTGCAGCAGCCGCTAGAGACGATTGTTGAGGTTGAGCTGCTGCTGCTGCTTTTGTTGTCGCCGGAGCTTGGGCAGCTGGTGTTGTCACAGGCTGCTGCTGTTGCTGTTCTTGTTTTGTTGATGATGCAGGAGCCGCCGCCGCAGGCTGTTGTGTCGTTGCAGGTGCTGCTACTGCTGCTTGCGTTGTTGGCTGCGCGGCTGCAGCTTGTGTTGTTGCTGCCGCTGCTGGAGTCCCCTCTGCCTTCACACTTTCCTGTGTTGTCGCCGCCGGCGGTGACAACACCTGACTGATTATGTTACCAGGAGCGTTGAGAAGATCCCCGATGAGGCCTCGACGATAGAGTTTGTGCGAGACCTCATGCCATCTCCCGTGGATGCCCTCACCGACCATCGTTCATTATATCCTGGCGCTGCCGTGTGATTGTCGTATGTGTATCGAGATTTTTGTTGCTGTTGTTTTCTGTTCCAAAAGGTTTCGATGGAACGCCCGCTTGGAACACCGTCATGCAGCGAAACAATTGCAAACCGAAAAGACCGTCAACTGCGAGCGAAGTAATCCCGACCGTGCGAACGAATGACTGGAGGTGAGAAGACACAAACAATCAAGGATCAAAGTTCCCTCTCCCAAGCCAGCGGCATGGATTGCGAGAGAGAGGGTATTAGAGAGAGCCACCCCCTTCATCCAATGGAGCGATTCCAAGGTCAATGCGGATATTGGGATGCACTAGCTGTGATGAAGAGGTCCGAGCCTTGTCGTTCAGTTGCCACCTCTAGGCTCAAATCGGGCGGTCCACTGTCATAGCTGCGGGCTCTGAACCCGTCATCCAGGAGCTCAAGGGAGTATCGCCGGTTCTCTTCGCCGCGGCTGGCGGATAGACGGGCTCTGTTAGCGCCATCTGCTACGAGACATGGCGCCTCTAATGATACAGTTAGCGGTTACATCGGAAGCGTGGCGTTTGTTGTTGGTCTAGGAGAGGGCCGCTAAGCGACGCCATCGTCAAAGCGACTGTGGTGCCTAACCACCATGGATTCGACAAAAGGTCTCCAATTTGAAAAGGACTCTTGGATATCCACTGCCTCAGTCGAAAGAGTCGAAAGGGGGAGATTGTGTCTTAAACTGGACAATAGGAAAAGTAACGGCTTGATCGAAAGATGGCACTGCCATACGCCGCTGAAGAAGACGCGATGTAGCCGATCTGGCAATGATCTTCCCCTTTTGTCAACAACTAAGCCTTATGCATAAGACAATAGACTGCATTTGACGGAACATGCATGCGAGGTTATCTGCAATTCATCCCGCACCACGCACCACTCGGAGGCCCCTGGCGCACGGATACATCACCAGCTTCATCTGATCCGCGCTTGAACATCGTCTCTCCTTTCACCCCCGGAATGATCCACTTGGGCCCTGGCCTGTTTCCACTGTCCGAGTAAGACTTCGCGTACTTGTAGCGGTGACACAATTTCAACTACGACCTGACAGTGTCCTGACAAACTGTCATGGGCGGTAGGCGTGGCGCGCGGTGGCTATGGGGCTAGGATCGTATTCTGCCCCTAGAACTTGATGAGGGTTCTCCGTGGCGGTTATCATTCCTCGTAAAGAACGTATTGCCTTCGTCTGTCTTGCGGCTTGATCGTCTTGGGCTTCGATAACCGAAGAACGTAAATCTCAAGGATGATAATTGATAAGATAGGCAAGCTTAGGGTACATCACTGAAGTCAGTAAGACTATATGCTCACCGGAGCACAGGCGTAGGTAGATCGAGTCAAAGATCTCTAAGCCTGAGGGATGATATTCATTAAGATATCCAGTCGGGAATGCTTCCTGGCCAATGACGATGAGGGCTGACCGTGGATCGCTATCCGACAGTCTCGCCCGAGTCCGTCCTAGGGACTCTCGGACTTCCCTTCAGCAACTCTAAGCCTTCTGGAAAATCCCTGATCCTCCCGTCATCGTCCCAGAGTGCAGCCAGGACTTGGCGCTCCCCCTTCCAAGGCTTCCTCGAATGCATGACCGCGTAATTCTGGGGACGCCTTTCGTGTCAGCCACCACACACGATGTCACTCGCACGGGGATTTTCCAGAGGTAAAGTACTCACGTCCAGCAAAACCAAGTCTCCTTGCTCCCATTCAACATCTACGGCACCCTCTTCCGCGAGTTTCAGCAGCAAGTCCAAGTCCTCGACGTCAATCGGCGTGCCGTCACCGAATGTCGGCGGCGGATGATAGGACCCGTCATCGCCGCGGAACGGTGGCCTCGTCGCACCATGATGTCTACTCCGCCCCCAGGCGGAAGTGACATTCCCGAAGAATACCGTAGACTCAGTTGGGTTATGGATGCGAATGGCTTCATTGTGGTGTCAGCTCTGGCCAAATTCCATGGCGAATGATGGGGATGAACACCAACCAGGGACGATATGTGTCACGCTAAGGCTCCCATCATCATGACATTCAAAGCGGTCACTGTGACGGCGAACCTCAGCCTCGATCTTCCTCCGGGCCGTTTCTTCGTCGTCTCCATCGGCGACCTCTTGTCCGTATGCGCCCCGAACGCTCGTTCCAGTGTTGGAAACAAGCGGGTTTACCGTATAGCGGTACACGTACTTGACGCCCTTGTTGAGAAGGTCCGAGAGAAACTTTGGTGATTGGCGTTGAAGTTCATGGGCAATGTAGATTGCTGATGTGATGGGAGTTGCGCCGCCTGTTTCTACTTAGCACGCAAATCGTAAACTTGTTTAACAATCAAGCCATTCATGGCGATATCACAAAGTCAAACTATGATCACTCACCAGACTCAGGGATCTGAAGGGCACTAAACGTAAGCCAAGCTGGGTTGATCGTCGACCAACCGTATCTGCCCTGATCAGCACACTATAATAACAAGGGTTCCACTATGCTTACTCGCTATGCGGCCAAATCGGGAGCTCGGGTGGCCTATGGACTATCAGCTCGTGCTATGTGGTCGGACTGTTGAGCATCGCGGAGCCTACCCCTCATTTGCCGTTTTCACATTTGGTGCCAAGACAGTCCTCAAAGGAGGTCTTCCAACCTCAACATGAGGGCGGAATCCAAATGCGTGTGCCACTTTACTGTAGTCGTCTGGCGTTTTGATGGGCAATCCGCGGATCAACACTGCACCGCCATGCTGCCCGATCAACTTAATGAAGTCGCCTGACCGGGTGAATCTTTGAACGGCTTCGATGCTCTCGGTCAAAGTCAATGTTCTGGTTGGTCTGAGACCCAGAGGGAAAGACGAAGACCAGGGTAGGCCGAATTTGACGGTGTCTTGCTGACCGGGCACTTTGAATGCTTCAAAGAGGGGCAGACCTTTGTCAATGTCCCCCCAGTTTTCCAGTGCCGATGATGGTAAACCGCTCTGAGGCGCTACTGCGGATTCAACATCTGCCATTTTTGTTTCGATTGTTCTCGAAAGTTTGTGTTGGAAGTTGTGAAGACTGTTTGATACTTGAAATGATGATTGGCGTTGCTTGAGGCATTACACGCGCTCTTGTTGCTCTTATTCTTTCAAGTCATTCGCGATTACTGATGACTAAAATCACTGATAAGATCCTTCTAGGCTCTGAATCCTTCAGGTCTCGGGATGCCTTGGCCTCGCTTGTGTGAATTGCGTGATCGCCCATCTTGATGGTGCATGCTACGCCAGGTAGACGCATTGTCGGGGAAACCCCGACGTAAATGCAGCATAAGTAGCATCAATATGTAAGGCAGGATATTATTTTGCGATGGATGAAGGATCTTAAATGTGTTTTGGCAGGCTTCGACGAACAGCGGAGTGCAGCCAGCTTTCTTTTTGTTTTTATTGTGTTGTTTATTTCATCAATATGGTTCCAAAAGATTTATCGCCTGCCAGGGACCTAATATACGAATAAATTTCACAAACATTTCTCAAAGGCCGTTCAGCAGCTTTATTGGCATTATTTACGCACATAGGAAGCGGAAAAAAACATCCATGGAGCTTCGCAATTGCATGTCGGCATGTCGTGATCGTGAGAACATCCAACCAGCCGCGTACGTTATGTGGGGACGCTCTTTGACGACCTCTAACCACACTAATAATTGCCGACCTGGTTAATGAAGGATAGCCTGCGGCTTCGGCAAGTCTCCGATATCACGCAATATTGGATTTCAAAATCCTTCCGCTATCATAGATCATTGGATGGAATCGAAGGCTCAATATTGTGCTTCTTAGCTTAAGTACGTCGCAGCTGCCAAAACTTCTCCAAGCGGAGAAATGTGCATAGTAACGTTGACGCATCAGTTACTGCGAATATGACTTCAGCCAGCAATTCCCAAGGTCTGAGTACCTTTCCGGCTAACATTGAGACTGGCGCATCATCTTCACCAAAGTACCATTGGTATCGTGGAGTCTTCTTCCAGGCCACTGTCGTCGGCATTGCCGCATTCACGGCCCCTGGACTATGGAATGCTATGAATTCTGTTGGTGCCGGCGGCCAACAATCACCGTATCTAGTTATGTATGTCGAAGTAAAGCTCACAGCAGCATAAGGATATCCAGATCTAACCCAGAAGCAGGGCTGGAAACGCTGTACTATTCTCTCTGATGACAATAACCTGTCTCACGGGAAGTATCATTGCGAACCGCTTCGGGTTGAAGGCAACCTTTGCTTTCGGAACTATGGGCTATGCGGTGTACTCCGCTGCTCTTTACACCAACAATCGTTATGGGACTGAGTGGTTTATCTACGTTGGTTCCGCTGCTTGTGGTATCACAGCTGGCTTATTTTGGGCGGCGGAAGGCGCTATCATGCTCAGCTATCCGGAACCAGAAAACCGAGGCAAATATCTTGCGTACTGGTTATGGTGAGTACCATCACAAGTTGCTGGCGTCGCGGGATTCATCAAAAATGCTTAATCATACGTAGCTACAGAAACAGTGGCAGCATCCTAGGCGGTGTTATTAACCTCGCCTTCAACTACCAAGGCAAGAGAACAGGGAAGCTGGATTGGCGAACGTACATCGTGTTCGTAGTCTTGCGTAAGTACTGGCCCGAGCTTCGGCCCCCATTGACGTGATTCCGCATCCCAACTCAATCCCTTTCTCGTGATTTAAACTCCGCCGGGTACAATATGAGACGGGGCTGACTCAACCTTGGTCTAGAATGTCTCGGGCCCCTTGTTGCCCTGCTCCTCTCCCCACCCGATAAAGTCGTCCGACGGAACGGCACCCGGGTCCAGATCGTTGAGCGTATTTCTGACTCGGCTGAACTCAAAGAGCTGGGACGTCTCATGCTACGAAAGGAGTTCCTCCTGGTGTAAGTCTGAAAGCCTCGATGCTTATGCCAGGGACGTTTAACAGTGCAACTAACACTCCCTTGTTTGACAGCACGCCATTCTTCATCTACGTCAACTGGTTGCTACCATACAGCAGCTCCTACCTGTCACTCTACTTCACCATCCGCGCGCGAGCGCTGGCATCCCTCGTATCTGCGCTTGCCCAGATCGCCGGTACCGCTGCGCTGGGAAGCTTCTTGGACTGGAAGCGTCTCTCGCTGACCACGCGCGCACGGGTTTCGTATGCGTTTCTGATGACGCTTATCGGTGGTTGCTGGATTTGGGGTACTGTTCTCCAGGCCGATTACGCCAGGCACAAACCCTCCCTCGACTGGGATGATGCAGGTTTCGGTCGCGGGTGGGGGCTGTACATCATGTGGCAGGTCAACTTTGCGCTGACTTACAACTTCGGATATTGGCTGGTCGGATGGATGTCGCGTCATCCTAGTGACATCGTCAGATACACGAGTGCTGCAAGAGCTCTCGAAAGCGCAGGCCAGTGCATCAGCTCCGGCATCAGCTCGACGAGTGCGCCTGTGAGTGCCTTTGACTTGCCTTTTGAACTCGTGAGAACTGACATTATTCGCAGCTGACAGCAGCTTTGGGTGTCAACTTTGCTCTCTGGGGTATTGCTGTTGTGCCAGCCTATCTCGTTGTTCGACAAGTTGGGGTTCGACACGTTGGCGCGCATTCGACACAGGAGAGGCCATCAGAGGCAGTTGATTCACATAAAGGGCAGCAGGATCATGATGGTAGCGACGAAATTTAGTAGTTCATCTAACTCAATAAAACCTCGCGGTCCATCTTTTAAAAACTTTCTCTTTATTCAGAAGCGAATATCTAGGCCATCGTGAAGTCAACTCCACAATGCCCCCAACTTTAATAAAGAGAAATATCTCTCATTCCAAACTCCATCTCTTTTTGGTTATTTAAGGAGACAGGGAGATGCAGCCGGTGGAGCTGTCCTCCTGGAAGATGCCGCCGTAGATGATGCCCTCGTTGATGTTGGCGGGCTGGTCACCGCTCTTGGTGATGTCGCTGCCACCGTTGACGGGCTTCTTGAGCATACCGAAGTGGAACTGACCCTGGCCGGCAATGTTGTTGGTGACAGCAGTGCCCTGAGACTTCAGAGCGGAGTTGCCCTGGGAGTAGAAGACCTCAGTGGTGTTCTTGGTGAAGTCGAGCTTGACGGCGAAGTTGTGGAAGACTCCCTCGGTGAACTTGGTCTTGAAGAGCTCGGGGACGGGGCTGGAGTTGACGTTGCCGAAGAGCTGGAGGGTGTCGGGGTCGGCGGTGTTCTGGCCGAGGATGGTACCGGTCTTAAGGACGACCTGGTTGGTGCTGAAGTCGGCGCTCTCGAGGAAGACAAGCTGGTACTCGTGGGACAGGTTCAGGGGGCGCTGGGCATCCTTCATCAAGCTGAAGTGCAGGGTCTTGACGCCCTGGGTGGAGGCATCCTTTCCGTCATTGCTGAGGGGCAGCATCTCAGCGCGGCGGAAGCCGACCTGAACGTTGGTCTCGCTGGGAGCGAAGATGGACTTGTCGTTGATGGTGACCTCGAACGGCTTGGTGGAGTTGACGTCGAACTGGGAGAGCATCGGTGTTAGTCTCGCGCATGTTCGGAGTACGGGCCCGGGAGAGACCAGGCTCGACTCGGGGTGGGTCACTTACCAGGGAAGAGGCACCCTGGGGGAGCTGGATGAGCTCGCTGAACTTCAGGCCCTTGCCAAAGACGTTGGCAGTGTTGAAAGGGCTGGTCTTTCCATCGAAGTCGGCGGCGGTGAAAGCCTTGGGGATGCGGCCATCGAATTGGAGAGTGCACTGGGCCTTGGAACCGGGGGCGGTGGCGCCAGTGTTGTTCTTGGTGGCGCAGTCGGCCGCGACCGAGGCGATGAGCGAGAGAATGAGAGTAGAAACGAACATTTTGTTGATCCTAGACCGGCTACGAGCGGATTTGTTAAAAAGAGTGTGGTTGGTTGGAAAATAGGCGTCAGATGAGACGAACAAAAAAGAATGAAAGAAACGTAAAAGATGATCTACAGAGGCTTGAGTCCAGGCACGAACGGATCAGACGAGGGCGGTCATTGACATTTTGTACTGGCATCGTCTGATCTGAGCTGAGCCTTGTCTGGCGAACATGGAACCGCTGCAACTCCATCTCACCCCAGTCTCCAAGTCCGCGGGGTCCTCGCACAGCGCGCGACCGTCCGCTGAGCCCCTTACTCTCCAGAAGCTTTCTGCTGCCGTCTGGGATTGAATGGGGTTCGCCGGATTTTCGTGTCATGCACCCTTGGCATCTGTAACTCGGCGCGCCTCGTCACCGCTGAACCGTGCTGTTGGGTACCGGCGAAGTTGGCTGTTCTCCTGATGAGAGGCAGGGTTACACCCTGGCGAAATCCAAAGAAACTTTCCGCTGATTCAGTTTCGGAACCAGTGCCCCATTCGGGGGCTGCACGCACGGAGCCGCATGCGGCCGGGTCTCATCATTAACACTACCGCAAAGACAAAGTCGTGAGTCGTGGCAGATTATCTCATCCATAGACAGTCGAATTCTTACTCCGGACTGCCCGGCAACAACTGGAGTCTGCTTCCCTGCACCACGTGGAAGACTGGTGAGAGATTCAATATCGAGCGGCCCCTGATATTAAGGGGAGATGATACCAAGACCTACCTTCGAGCCCAGATTCGCTCAGAGATCAATGGAAAAGCATCATCGCTGCTCCATAGATCACTGCTTGCGCAATCTGGCGATGGCTTCACAATAAAGTTGATGAACGTGAGTTCCGTGTGGTGGAAAGTTGCCATCCAGGGGTGTTGACAATTTGGAACTTATGGCGATGTTTCCGTCGGAACCCCTTGATGACGGGCGGTGCCGAAACCTCACTCTCGGTTTCGGTTGACAACTCCGAGACAGAAGAACTCCTAACTTGGCTGATGGGCTTGACACGCAGATCATGGCACGGAGCGGTTTATTGACTTCGGATTGTCTACCTGCTTTGAAAGAGAAAAGAGGAATGCAGTGGTCGAAACATTCCCTCGCCGGGTTCCCTCCCTTGCTTTTCTTTTCCAGGAAAAAGGAAAATGGCCGATTAAAGTCGGCGCATGCCGACCCTGTTACCGAGTGGGCGGCCGGCTGGTTTGCGTGTCTAGTGTTTCCAATACCTGCCCCCAAATATCGCATTCTGAACTCTATTCCCGCCAAGCCGGTTTGAGACGCCCTAATGCAGGACGCGATATCACCTTTCTGGCGAGACGTCAACCCAAAAGGGTTCTAGAACGGAGGCACTAGCCCATAGGGCGCTGCGAGAGCTCGGGAATCGGGTTGCCAAATCCATTTGGATGGGAAACAGATAAAGATATCCTCAGCCCGCAACCCAGGTTTGGAATGCGGCGCAATTTGAGACCTCGCACTTCACATGAGACGACCTTGCAAACTGCGGTTGATGAAGTGGACTTGGCAGGGAGCAAAAATCCGCTTAGTCAACTGATCCATGTCCGCTGTCCAACATTCTACCGGCGGGATAACTCATCTAGAAATCGAACTGCTCAAAGAGAGTTTTCGGACTTGAGCCGATCCAATGTGTTGCGTGATCTTCAATGAAACTTACATCTCCGCGACTCCTCCAGGTCTTGGCAAAGACACACGGTCGGGAAAGCTGCCTACTTGAGAATATTGACCATATTACGAGCTACTCGCATTGGCGGCAAGTCCTCGAGACCATTCATCCTGTCATCCTGAACAAAGCGTTTTTGTGTACTTACATCCCTCGCCGACATCCCTCGCCGAAAACATTTCCGATCAGTTCGGGCGGACAAATTTGCGATTTGTCCGTGTTCCCACTTTCCGTTTCTTCATGTCCCGGCTCAATGTTGGGGGATTGCGGTTGATTGTGGGGACGTATGGATTCGCTCCCCTGCAATTTACCGCGCAATATGATCGTCGGAACTGTCAATTCGAGAAATGTTTCGATGGTTGATTCGCCCTTGTTGCCGCCACTGTGAGGAAAAAGGCCCGTCGGAAGTTTGAACAGCCAACTTTTTGACGACAAAACCACTTCAGCTCATTATCTGAACAGCAAAAGCCAACTGCACTTTATTGAGCGCGGCCTGGTGATTTTCAGGATATGATCTAGTTTCTGCTCCAACATTGACGTGTGGCAGTCCTCGACGGTCTGAGACCGACGCATGATGAGATCCCCGAACCAACGTTCTCCGGGGCCACTTCGCCATCGACGAATCTCAGGAGATCAGCATTCAGGGCGACCCACTCACCGGATGCTGATGCGGTCCCTCCTAAACCCATGAGCCACGGACGCGGTGCTTCCGGCATTGCGTCACTCAGAACAAATAGGATACTAGCAGTTTTGGTGCGCGGTATGTGTGGAATAGCTAATTTCCTATAATGGCATCTGCTAGGACCATTGATCAACCGTCTGGACGTCGCCCGCATATCCCTCATACTCTGAGCATACGATGGCAAGAAAGGCTGTTTTGAAAGATATGAACACTGCTGCGAAGAACATCTATCTGGCAGTCGATTCTCGGAGAATGAAGAACCTAGCCTTTCAGAAAAGCACTTCGAAAGCGGGTTGTTATATCCAGCCGTGAATTACCGGCACATCTCGAAGTCATACCTATAAATAGCGATCAAGGTGAAGTGGGCGTAGCGCAAGTCTCGTTGGAGTCGTGTGACATCCAAGACCAGCCACTCAACCGCCATCGTGAGCATTTCATCATACTTGAGCCATCTGATAGTAGCCAGACAGACAACTTTCACAAACATCCTATGACTAACTGCGGTAGCATATCATCAATCTACCTATACTGAGATATTACGCCGCCTATCCGCATCCTTCAATGCAACATCAACTATATTCCGTGTCTAAAAGGTTCAAAGATGAGTTGGTGTATTTCACAAAATAATTTCAGAGATCTAGAAATATCGTTCGCATCCGTCAAAGTCCCGGGATCGATTCTCTTAGTTGACCATTCGAATCTTCGATCAACATGTCGGCTTGCTGCTTTCTGCCATGCTTCAATGACTGTCTCTGACAGGTTCTCAAGTGGCCAAGTAACAGCCACCGCGAGTTTGATTTGGCTTTTCTCAACCTCGTAGCTGAAAAAGAACCATCGACTTGATCGCAACGCCATACTTCCATAATACTAAGACACGGCATATATGTGGCAGCTTGACTCACGGCTGTAAGTATGCGATTGAGCTCTGTTCGTTCGGCAGTACAAGTAAGAGCGAGACGCTCCAGCAACACTGTCTCTGGGCTCAATGAGACCGTAGAGGTGAAGTGTTGAAAGAAGTCTCCTGCCTCGAAAGCTAGCGAAATGTACATTTCTTTGAGGGAAAAGCTGGCTGAGACTGCAGCCTTGCTCAGAATCGTGGACGTTGATTCTTCATCGGTGATGAATGGACGGTAACGAGGTACCCATAATGAAACCCTCCGGATCGAACTTCGCGTGAAATCTCTGCTTAGAGTGTTTTCTCGGACTGTGTGCCGGGTTTGCACTTCTTCAAGTCTTTCGATCGGATATGGTCGCTCGCAATCGACTTGCTGAAGACCGGGCAAACTGTCCAAGATGTCGCCCAATGCCCAACCTAAGACCTCAGCAGAAAAGGATCGTCCGATCCTAAGTGAAGTTACAACAGAAACACTCTTTAAGGGCAAACCAGCTTCAAAATCCAATCTGCACCTAACATCGATTGTTGGGCCCCTTGGACAACGGCAGCGAATGTCTGGAAAGCCAGAACCAAGAAAGGTCGCGCCGATTTCAAGCGCAATGCCTCTTGTCGTATTCATGACGCTCCATTTCGCAAGCATGGAAAAGAGGCTACCCAGCCCCGCTGAAACTCTTCTCTGGCACTCCCCGAACATGACGTCTTCGAAAGTGGGATTTTCGCATTGGGAGCAATTTCCCTTGCCCAAATCGATGAGAACTGCAACCTTTTTGACCAAGGCTCTACGATAAATCGGGCCATCAATGAGCTTATGAAGGCCTTCAAAGACTGAGCCCGGAACTGAAGCCCGCAGCGTCAATGTCCGCCACAGTAATGGTTCGAAAAAGTCCTGCCATTCTTTGGAAACACAGGCCAGATTTGCTAGGGGATGATTTGCCTGACGGAAAACGAGGCCCTTCAAGATTCTCAGTATCATAAGTCGTAGCTCTTGTGGAAGGCCTGCCCATGGAAAATTGGAACCTGCGACTTCGATTTTAGAACGTATTTCCATTATGATCGATGAGAGGACGGTATGAAAGGGATAGTGGAAGCTTAGGAGGATATTGTTGAGATTCGATTCTACGTGAATAAGTTGTAGTTCTGAAGTCGCTAGGGGCCTGTGGGTGGTTCACCCTTTTCTTCTGTTCTCGTAACCCATCAAGGGACATTAGGGCTCAAAGGCACTCTCAAGGTTCTTCTGACTTATGAAGCCTTGTGGACCTTTGTCTTCTGCGTACGAATATGGCGGAGAGAATTACTTGTGTTAGTTAGGTTTGAATCCTATTGGCGGCACGTTTTGGGGTTGTTGGCGCGACTGCATCTTTACGAAGAGGGTTGTTTTCTAAGTTGAGAGCTTCAGCTGTCTTTTTATTCCCCCTTAACCCCCCCCCCCCCCCCTTTCAAATATTCATTTTTAATACAGGCCTTTACCGCCTGTAGTGACCAGTTTTAGTTTGACAGACTCTGGCAGCCGCGCTTAAGAGCTTCAGCTATCCCTGTGGATAGTAAGATAAAAGGGATATCTACGACAGATGACAATGAAAACGGCCGACAAAGAGGAGGACGACAGGAACGACGACAGGGACGATGCCAATTACAAAAACAACAACAACAGCGATATGCCCAGAAAGAGTGAGGAGGGTGGTGATCACGTGGCTTGGTGCTCCACCTTGTGAAAGTGTCTGCCCGAATAGAACAACTCTCCAATGACTTCTTCCACCATGTGATCTTCAAACCTTTCTCACTCATCACACGCCAAGCGAGCCACAATTTTCAATGTTCATTTCAATCTTCAACGTTCATTTTCTACACGTATTGGTCAATGCTGAAGCGATCTCTGCCACAGGAACTGGGCCACTAAGGCTGCTGTTGCCGCTGTCGCAACACTACCCTTAATCGCGCCCCCCATTCTTACCCGCGCTTCCCTCACTTCTGCTGCCGTACCGCGCTATGTAAACTATCGCCGAACTTTCTTTGAGAGCGTAGATGTGCATGGATTCTTGCTTTAGCACTTCTATCCCTTACTGATTAGAAATCTCACTCCATCTACATTGGCGCTACGCGCCAGTGACCTTGATGCTCAAAAAACCAGTTATATTTCAACGCCCATATGTGTGACAGGGGAGATCGAACATCACCATGCAAAGGACTCCTCAATCAAGTCGACGGTGAAGCCATCTTTCACTCCGTTCACGACATGTTTTGTGACCTCGTCTGCCATCCTGCCAGGACCGCACACCAAGACAGCGGTCCGGCACTCTTTCTCCAGGCAAGACTTCACCAGAGTCTCAACATGCATTCTACCAAGAATGACTCCCGTCGTGGTCATATCCACCTCATATCTGCCATCCTTCTTGAATGGTAGCTTCGAGACAGTTGCATCCGTACACCAGAATGAGCTTTCGATGCCGGCCGCCCCGTCAAGATACTTCTGTCTTACGTATTCAATGAGTGATATCTCCCGTGCAGACCATGCCAATATGAACCGTTTTGTTCTGTTCATCATACCAGCGCCTCTCTGGGATATTTCATCGGCATTGTGCAATGCAGTGGCGTATTCTTGGATGTACCCAAGGACGCCAGTTATCCCGATTCCACCAACGATGCAGAGTACTGTGTCAGCGTTGAGCAGAGGAAGGTGTTTTGCTCGGTGGCCTGCGTATGGCCCCTCGGTGTATACCGTGATATCCATGGTAGGATTGCTGGAGGACGCAAGGCGTTGCTGAAGTCGCGCGGTGATTCCGTTGTGGGGGTGAATCAAGAACGAAACGGACATTGGACCCTGGTCCACAACCCCATTAGAAAGCACCACAATATCGGAGTTGTTCTTCGTCTCTGTCTTATTTGTGTCTGTAGGCGGGATTCCAGCGATAACTTTGAACGAAGGGCTGGTCCTGGTCTTCCAGCCTGAGACGCTGAAAGGATGACTTTGCCAGAACATTCCCAGCCTTGGGAAGTAGAGGAAAGTGTGTTGACCAGGGCCAAACCCTCTCATACTCCGAGGGTACACTGTCAGCTGCATGACCTTCGATTCCGGAATTGCCTCAAGTGTTGCCTGTGAGCCGCCAATATGATTGAACATAGCAATGCGGAGTAATCTCGCTGTCCGGTCGAAGGCCCAGAATCCGAAGCAGATGTAAAGCCAGGTTTGGTAGCCGAAAGCCAGGGTGAAATGGGGCACTATATGGTACCAACATGCAGCCAACGCGGCAGCTACGAGGACAACGTGGAGAGCTAGGAAAGTCTCGTAGAAGTTGATCCGCATCGGAAGAATAGCAACCCCCATGGCCAGACTGAAGCATATGGTGGCGATAATTCCCCAGTACTGCCGATAATGTTAGAAAATGTGGCCAAACACTTAAAGAAACGACAGCTTACGTAGAAAGGTTCCGCAACTTTGGCAACATACGCTGAAAACCCGTCATAGCCAGGTTGCCAATATGCCAGTGTGTACACAACCGAGTGCGCGATAGCTTGCACAGTAGCGATCCGTGCAACCCATCTATGAAGGGTTATGAAAGTCGTGAGGCTCCATCCTGTCAGAGCGATCAAGAGGTTGTTGCGGCCAGCGAATAAGATAGCGAGCCCCGCGTTGACCAGGCTCAGAATTCCAGTGCGATTACCTACATACTCGCAAAGCTCAAAACCCTTGGACTTGAAGTTGATGTTCGGCTGAAAGCTGCCAAACCCGATGGCAGAGAAGACAACGTTTAGAGTGATGTAGATGGCAATGAAGATGCTGATAGTTCGGCGAGGAACATAGCCTACCTGACCAGGCAAAGGTTCTAATCGTCGAGATCCTACTAAACCTGGCATGAAGATGTACTCTCGCAGCTTTGGCCAGAATCTGGATGCTTGAAGCCGTCTGTGAATTGAAGGGAAAGCAGCCGCGAGTTGCGTCAAGACTCCACAAGCGAGACATCCTCCAATAACCACGAGGTACAAAGTGAGGCTGGGTAAGTTCAGTATGATTTCAATGGAAAGCACGAGGGAAAACGTTGTGCTACGTACGCGTATGTTGAGTGAAGATACTCGGACCTACGGAACTCGCCTTCGCTGCCGTAAGTCGAAGAGTACACCTCGCTGTTCACCAAGCTTGTGATGTTGAGCCAGGTGGCATTGGCCGCAAGCTCGATGGTGGGTGCTATGAAGGGCATGCTTTGCTCGAATGTCGGCGATCGTGCTCCGCCGACCGCTTGATTGCTGAAGCATTCAGCCTGCTTATCGGCGGGGTAGCCGTCGGCGGTGCAATGCTGCTGAATGCAGAATGCCATTGTCTGAAGCCAGGGAGTGTTGGAAGCATAGCACTCTGGCGATGTCATAGCCATCGGCATGCTCATTCCAGGCATGTTCGACATACCAGACATGCCCGGCATGCTGCTGGCTGTCGCATTGCTGAAAGTGGTACAGGTCAACCATAACGAAGAGAGTGAGTCGTGACACGCCTGGCAGCATAGATCCTGATAGAGTGAGATACCGAAGCCGATGACTCCGCTTCCGACCTGAGCGGACACACCGAGAGCCAGAACCAAGAGAGCGACGACGACTGAAGTTGCCATGGCGAGCATATCGGCTCACAGACTCGTCGAAAGTCGAGCTGAAGAAGAGATGAGGGCAGAAGGGTGAACAGGAACGAGCATCCGAACTGTATGATCAGTGGTTTGAGCCCGAGCTCTGGCATACGTGACGGTGCCTACGTTCCTGGAAGAAGGCTGCTTGACTGGCTGTATCGGGTGCCGGTTCAAGCCTCGCTGGCAGGGCTCTGATTCGAGAAAGCTTGCTCAGATCAATGATGACAAACGTGTGGTCGCCCTCAAAAACTTGGCGACATGGAGGAGAAGGTTCAAGAGGCTAACTTTAAGATTAGACCACAAGCACTTAGTCAATCACGTATAAAACAACCGGGAGCGCAACATCCCTAACTCAATCGTGTCCCTCGTCTCAATACGCCCTACGGCGTCGCGTCATGTGTTTTAGGAGTCTAAACTCGCCGTGTGAACTCGAGCTAGCTATTCATGGCCTTCTTCCTTGACATGGCTTTCCGAGTTCCTCGTCAATGGCGTTTGCGGTTACTGAAACCCAAAACCCCGCCAACAGCAGCGTGTTGCTCCGGGAACCTTGCCCGGGAGCCCGCTTGGTACCTTGAAACCCCCCCGGACTGGAGTCTTACTGCCCGAGGCCACTTTAGGAAGGCAATTGTCTGTGACCGCCCGCTTGTGCTGAGTCGAGGCGTAGCACTCGCACGTGGGCCTCGCGGGGAACCGGCGGGAGGTATGCAGTCATGCAAGCCACCCGACATCAGATCGCCAATAGTCTCTTGATTATTTACTTTTACATTCCATGGAGTGGTATCTTCCATAAGGCTTCATATTGGACGTCGAGAATTGGCTTTTCGTTATATACCGCCCAGCTGGCTTCATGCCGATCACTCACTGGGAGGGACTCGGGTTCTGATAATCCACCGACAAGTGCTGGGGTGTGCACGTCCAAAGAACATGGTGGGACGCCCACAACTTTGGCAAGTCTTGACCATGAAGAGGGGAATCGAGCCACCAACGGCCGTGCGGCTGAAACA
This sequence comes from Colletotrichum sp. COLG25, assembly GCA_009801095.1. NCBI lineage: Eukaryota > Fungi > Ascomycota > Sordariomycetes > Glomerellales > Glomerellaceae > Colletotrichum > Colletotrichum sp. COLG25. The sequence continues at coordinate 4,818,944 of VNWT01000023.1, forward strand.
GAAAGCCAATTGTCCGGGCTATCCTCGCCACTCCGTCCCGTCTGGGCGGCAAATTGACTTAACCTATGTAACACTGTATAGGGTTGCCTGCCTTGAGCAGGTAGCATACCAAACCCAAGTCCAGGGCTGGGGTGTCTTTCAGAACTACATGCATCAATGTCTAAAGATCTCACGGACATGAGTCTTGCACAGCGGTATACCAAAGTTGTTGGCTTTCTTATGAAGAGACGCATGTCATACCACCTTTGCTGATGTTTCTTTCCGGTTCTTGGCATTATCTCTGTCATTCTTGCTGTCCGCTTATTCCTTCCCTCATTTTACTCCCCTCCCACCGTCATTAGTATCAAGAGATCCTCTACAATATGGTATCTCGGGTTTCTATCGTAGGCGCTGGGCCAGCTGGTTTTGCCCTTGCTGCCGATCTCCAGAACAATGGAAAAAGTACACTCTTGTACTCTCACGAGACTCATTTGCGGCATGCCAATGATGTGATGAGCAAAGGTCGGCTAATGCTCAGCGGCATGATGGAGGGCTTTTCGCACCTGCGCTTGACGACCGACATGAGCCAAGCTGTAGCATTCTCCAAGATTCTCATTCTCACTGTCCCCTCGACTGGGCAGCAGACAATCTTGGAAGAACTGAAACAGTACGATCTTAGACGCCATACAATCATCGCCATTCCCGGAAATTTGGTGTCTTTGTTGATGGATGCTGAGATCGAGGTGGCCAACATACTGGAGACCAACCTGTCGCCGTACTCATGCAGGATGGATGACAACAACCTTCTCGTCTTCGGGAGAAAGAAAGTTGTTTTCATTACAGCCTTGCGAGCCGATATGCGGCCCGGGTTCTACGAAGACATCCAAAGCATCTTCCCGATGAAGCTGAAGTGGTGCAGTAGCGTCATTGAAGTCAGCCTCTCCAATGTCAACGGGGTCTTCCACCCGGCGATGATGCTGATGAACGCCGGACGCATTGAAAGCACTGCTGGAGACTTTATGTTGTATCGAGACGGTCTTACGCGATCCGTGGCCAATACGATGCAAGCGATTGACCAAGTACGAATGGAGATAGGCAGGAAGTTCGGACTTCGCCTCGGAACTGCCGTCGACATATCCAACGAATGCTACGACCAAAGCTTCACCGATCTCGTTGACCTGGCGCAAAGTTCACCACCACATAATAGGCTGAAGGCCCCAAGCGACATCGATAATAGAAATATCACCGAAGACGTCCCAGATCTACTTGTATCCTGGCATGGCTTGGCTGAAAAGCTGGGCATAGATGCATCACCTATTGCAGCCATCATTGTTCTCGCCGAGATGGCTATGGGTGCGGAGTATCGGAAAACGGGAAGGAATCTGCGGAAGCTGCATTTGGATGGAGTCGGGCGGAGCGAGCTTGTTGCCATGTTCAGCCCTTTTGAAGCAACGCAAAACGAAGCGAGATTGTGAGAAAGAGTCTGCGACCCTTATCCATAGCTCAGCGCGCATCTTATCATGACTATGCATATTTCATACGTCTATGGTCGTATATATGTCATTTGTATTAGTAAATAAAAGAAATACATCACTTTTGTTCAGCTCAGTTCAGTCATTCTATGCATGTCAGTATTGGTTTTTTCTTGCAGGCCAACAGATTCTGCTGCATCTAACTCTCTATGCTATATGTCTCTTCTCCGTCTGATCTCGTTTTCATGGCTGCTGAACCTATGCTACAAATCCACTTTGTTGATTGGCAAGCTGCGAATCTTGGCACCATGTACTGCCAAGATCCAGGGGATCGGGGCCAATGCCAATGCAAAGAATGCCAGAAGACTATTTCCCCAACCCCATCCCAGCCTGTGATACATGCTCAGTCCGCTAAGCGGTAAGAATGCCCCAGAGATGCATCGCAGTACCGCGTTTGCTCCGACAGCACTGGCCGCGTACCGCTCGAACGTGTCAATGAGATACGTCTGGATACCAGTGAAGATCAAGATTGACCCGAAGCCGGTGATGGCTGTGCCTATCTGGGGGACAATCCAATGGACACGGTATTCGACGCACCAGCCATAAATGAACAGGCCAGCGGGGAATGTCAGTCCCCCAGGAACCGTGATTATGAAGGCAAGCCGATCCTCGGGCGTTGGAGTCTTCCCTTCAGCGACGCGCTTTCGAATTGTTCTATCGCTGAGTGTACCGATGTAATAAGCCCCTAATAGTGTGCCGATTCCACCAGGAAGGAATACAAGGCCATCAGCTACCGTTGAGAAGTTATAGACCTCGGTGAAAACGAAGGAATACGTCGCATAGAGCAGGTAAAGCGTCCCGTAGAGGGTTGCGACGTAGGTGCATATGACCGTGATCATCGGACAAGTAAGGAGCAGCTTTGGCGGCCGAATAATACTTCGACGAAACAGCTCGCTGGGAGTATAGTCTGGCGCGAGAGACGAACGGAAGTTAGGATTTCCCGTCTCCTTACGCAGTCTGGCAGCCTTCCTCTCTAGTAAGACGGGTGGATAAGTTTCCTTCAATACGAGAAACATGAATATGCTGACAACGGCAATCTGCCTTCATGGTGAGCTGCGTCCATCAAAAGGCGTCATAGATCACTTACAACGATGGAGATTGCCCAGAACATCCATCTCCAGCCCGCGACCTGCGTGATATAACCTCCAATGATGGGTCCCGTTGTTGGTCCGAGGATGGTGCCGACAGACCAAATTGATGCAGCTTTTCCCCTCTTCTCTTTCGGCATCAAGTCAGCAATGCTGCCCGAGCCAATCGTTATTGTAGCCACGCCTGCGAATCCAGACAAGAATCGAAAAAACAATAGCATGCTCTCGTTTTCCGAAAAGCCGGACATCATTGTAGCCAGCATGAAAACTACGTTCGACACGTTGTAGATCAACATCCGGCCGTATAGCTCACTTAAGGGAGACAAGAAAAGTGTTCCACATGCAAAGCCTAATACGAAGATTGATACCACGAAGGTCGCGAACGTGTCAGAGTTGGTTTTGAACTCTGCCATTATGAGGGGAACAGCCGGCGCGAGCATTGCAGACACAAGCGGCCTTTTCATGTTAACATGTGTCTAAAAAGCGACAGTATTTGAGAAAATGTCACTCACACTAAGAAGCTGATGACCGAGATCGTTAGGATATGAGTCCATTTCACCAGAGATGACCAGGTCATTGGATTTTCCGAATCCTCATCTTCTGGTTCGCTCCAATGCACGGCAAAGTGAGTACTTGACTCATCCTCTTCGGCTTTGACAGAGATATCAGGCTTAGACTGCATGTATGTTTGGCTCATTGCCGGATGGTCGTGGTTTACTAGGTGTGGTGAAATAGAAGTCAGCTAGGGCATTTAGCTCGAGCTGTTGGTTATAGTGAGCCACCCGATACTTCAAAAAGTTGAGTTGCGGAAGTGCCAAGCACTAGATTCCGTGAGAGCTGTGGTCTGCAGGTGCAGGATCGAACACATCGCTTGGCTCGTTGCCAACGGCGTGGAGGTTCAGGGATGACCCCTTTCGCAACCGGGCGGAAGATCTCGGAAAATGCCGTAATCCCCGAGACCGAATCCTTCTACTATCTGGAACCAGGATGTGCTTTTTCCATGCGCCTGCGGCCGTCTTCTTAAGGCGTTGACTTCGTCCTACCCAGTCGAGTTTTCCATTAGCCGACAAATGAGGAAAGATGATCCGCGTGGAGATCTTGACGCAGGAACCTTATTCTAGAAACGCGATGCGACCTGCATACACATCGGACTTTTTAACCTTGTCTCACACTAAATTTGGTGTGTGGCACGGGTAGAGTGAGCGCCAATGATATGCATGATTAGCGGTGACGTTTTCTAAAGTTTGTCCAAACAATTCTACCCCCCGGGAGATCAATTTCCGTCGGTCTCGTGTTCCCCAACCGTCAGATCAATGAATCTTGGTAAGATCGTCATGACTGTACGCGTACTCATACACGAGCCACCGCCAAGCGCGGCTAAGGCTATGGACATAATTACGCGAGAACGACAACTTGAATAGCACAAAGAAACAATCATTGAATTCTGACGTTATTGTCTATCACCGTGCACACCTTGGATCCTAGAGACACATGAACTTATCTTAGCCTTCTATCCTCTAGTTGCTACTGTAACCAATAATTGCATGTCCATGTGAATGCCGTCTTTCGTCGTGAGCTTCTCCCATTCCTGCTTCATCTCTTCCCGCACCTTGGATCGCAACTCCACCGGAACGCCACCATAGGTCTTTCCTGAGGAACTTGAGTCTAACCAATTGATCATGGCTTCTCCGTCTTTCGCTGTCTTAACAATCTTGTTTATGACAAAAGTCGTCTCCTTGAATCCCGCACCAGCTAAGAGCTGGTCCAAGTCTTTCTGTTTGATAAACTTTGGCCCGCTGATGACTGGGTATTTTCTGTATGGCTCTCTGCCAAGGACTTCCTCTTTGATCTTTTCGTGTGCTGCCTTGTAATCCCCGGAGCCGCCAGACATCCCAAGTCGGCCGCCGGGTCTCAGCACCCTAGCAAACTCCGCAATTGCCGCAGGCTGGTCCTGTACCCAGTGGAACGTGGAGTTGACAAAAACGATGTCGTAAGTAGCCGTCTTGAATTGCGACAGATTCTCGGCTGTTCCCACGTGGAACGACAAGTTGGGCCTTGCTACTTCGCGGGCAAGGGCAAGGCGCTCTTTGCTGGGATCGACACCGTCAACGTGACCCTCCGAGCCGACTATGTCTGCGATGTGAGCTGTGAGGTTGCCTGGTCCGCAGCCAACATCTAGAACACGCATGCCCGGGCCTACTTTCAGTCTGTCAAGAAGGAACAGGCCTGTGTTGAACTGAGTGTCGTTCACGAGGGTGTAACCTCTCGCCAGTTCGTCTGTATCCGTAGCAGCCATTCTGTCGGGTGGTGTCGTAGATCCGGGCAGCCTGCCGTTGGAAGTCGATCACACACTGACGTCTCATTCCAAATGACTGATGGCTTTATACGCGGTTGAATCGTCAAAGCGCTAACCACTTTCGAGATTCACAAGCCGTGCGTCTCGGCCAATGCGACGGCTTCGTACGTCAACAGTGTAGTCCGCTGCCAAAAAAGCGCTGGGGCGGCCCGAGGTCCAAGTTGACTTTGTGGGGTTTGAGCTGCGGCCCGGGAATCCCGGACAATGCAATCAGGGAGTCAAAATGTTTACTCGTCTGAAGCTACCTCATTCATGCCGTTAAACGTTTCGCATTTGTTTGATTGAAGAGTTAGGCATCCCGTCGCTAGTGTCAACCGGACCAAACCGCACGCTTTTGGAGACTCGTGTAATTGAATCCAGAGGGAATGCAGTTGCTGAATCGTAATGTTTCATGAAGACTGGCATATTCCGAACATCAATAGTCATTGTATACGGTATGGGCAGGTTGAGTTGTCTTCTAGAACCATGTACGAGAGTTACGGCTCCATTTCAGACGGGCTACATGTAACATCGTCACCTGTGATGCAGTAACTATTGTCGAATTGGGCACCAGGGCCCTTATTTTTGTATTCTGCACTGAATCCGATGTTCGACCGACCTGTCTTGTGGGTCTCACCTTTGATCTAATAACTACGACGGGCCGAACGTTGGTAGTAGGGATCGTGCATCTTCACACCCAACAGCATCATCTGGAACACGGAAGATATACACGTCGCATGAAGCTGCGAAAGCCCATCGCATAGTTAGAATAAGGCTCTTGTGAATACTATCAACCCAAATCACTCTCCAACCTAAATGTTCTTAGTCGTACTATCCACTTCCGTTCCCAACTTGTCTTTGCCTTCTGCAGTTTGGCTCTCTGAGTCTGCTTCAACGGCATGGACTATGTCACCAAACCCAGTCACAACGTAGGAGAGAAGTGTAGGCTTGTGAGGAAAGAAAAGGTTGGAGAAGTAGTAAATGAAAATAGACAAGAAGAATCCATAAAGCCAGTTGAAACTGAATAAGTTCGCCAAACCTTGATCAATATGAACAGATGTTGGCGACACCTTTGCGGCCAGCCCAGGCATGACTGGGATGATCACCAGAACCATCGTAAGGGCAGCTCTCCAGTTAGTGCCGTATTTTCCGTAACTATATATGCCATTTGGATTGTAGAGAGCAGGAACATCGTACTTCTTCCGCTTGATGAGCCAGTAGTCCGTGAACAGGATACCCGCCATTGGAGCCATGAAGATGGCATAGGCACTCATGAAGTTGAGAAAAGCCTTGCCAGAGGCAACGATAATCCATGGGCAAAGGGCCCAGCCGCCAATGAAAGCGACGAATACTGTACCACGACGGATGTTGAACCACTTCGGTGCTACCGTTGTAATATCGTTGGCGAAGGAGACGGCATTTGCGCTGATGTTGACGCTGATCTGCGCAAGGAGCCAAATGCAGGCACAAATGAAGCCTGCAGCTCTACCACCGGCAGTGTTTTGCCACGTGCTGATGATCTCGAGCGGCGTCCAATACGTAACTCCCCATATTTCTTGAGCGGCAGAGGCGGAGATGACACCGAAGAGAGCGACAATTGTCTTGAAGAAGGGTATAACAGGCAGCTGCCACACCTGGGAACGTCTTTCTTTGCTGAAGCGAGAAAAGTCCGCAATGTTTACAGCGAGAGTGCTGTAACCACCGGTAACGCTTGTCTGCAAGGAGGTAAGTCCCCATGAGCCCAAACGACGATCGAGGTTTGCTTACAAGATTAGACAGCCACAGCCATGCACGCTCTGAACCATGAACTTGACTGGGCTTGTTGAAGAAGTCACCACCACCACCAGCACGAAGTGAAATCCATATGACCTTGAAGAATTTTGTCAGAACCACAACATGAAAACCAATTTATGAACACTTACCATTGCGAGGGCCATTGGCGGTGTAAGAACTGTCTTCACCCAAAACATCTTCTGCAGCTTATGCGTCGGAATCAGAAGCAGAGGGAATTGAATTAGCCAGTAGATCAGGTATGATATCATTCCCACTGTGGTGAGACCGGCTGAAGCAGGTAGGTGATTGGGGATGTCCTTGAAACTAGGCCAGATGGCAGCGATTACCTAGCAGCACTGTCAGACAAGAACCGCCAACATCTCTCGGCCATACTCACAGAGGTCACGCATGTCGCACCGCCAGCCGTCTGCACGCCAAACCAGAACATAGCCAATATGCCCCGGCTTACAACGGCAAAGTAGCTGAACCAATAGCCAAAGCTAGCCCGAGAGGCAATTGGGAATGGAATATGCAGATCAGACCCGATTGCCCCGTTCAGGACTGTTGGAATGGCATTGCAGATGCCGGCAACCAAGACAATCAGGATGGCATCGGTAGCAGAAAGGCCTTTAACGGAACGTTAGCCTGGCGTTAGAAATTGTGAAGAAAACAACATCGCCATCATACCAGTTGTAACAATAGCCGCGCCAGTGTTCCAGGTCGAGATAGTCACAAGATCCGAGAACCAGTACGTGATGAAGGCCCCTTTGCCCCACGTTCGCCTTTCCGGAGGCACGGGGTCCATGTCCGCGTTCGTCCATACCTCAGGGGGCGCGATGCTGCTCTCCTGCTTTGAAAGTCTCCAGCTTGTGGGATCGGTAAACCGAAGCTTTATCTTTTCTTTGGCGTCTTGGCCACGTTCTCGGTAAGTCATGTTTTCCATCGTGACCATCTTACTCGAAAAGCTGACAAGCTCACGAACATTGGCAGCTCTTGTAAGACAGGAAGGCAAACAATTCTGATCAGAGATGAATGACAGTCGAAGACCTAATGGTCAGACGTGCATACGCCATGCTCGTGAGCCTGCAGGTAATATTTCAAGCAAGAAGCTCAACTTGCATGCGGTACACGATTGCAGCCAATCGCGAATCCTTGTAGATAGAGTTAATCTGAATTGGTAGTGGGTGGAGATAAGGACGATTTGAATGCAGACCTCGGCCGGGGTGCTATCGGGGACTCCATCTTTGACGATCCCCGGCCATCGGATAGCGGGGCCGTCACACCCTGGAGCTAGCCAGAACCAATGGCAGACTTTGGGATCCTAATCTCTGATGTCGTTGGTTCATCCCCCAAAGATAACGCGGAGGCAATCAGAGCAAAGGCACTGGGCAAAGGGAATTGCCAGTGTTGATCCATGAAACTTGAGCATTTGTTCTGCTTGCCCGTATCTTGTCCCCGAGGACTTCTTTTCGGCAACTGTTGTCATTCCACCTAATATGTCAGTATCCGCTTCGTTGGCATCGAACAGTCGCAACCGACTGGCCTGCGCGTCCTGTACACGAAGGAAGGTTAAATGCAGCAAGACTGTGCCATGTAGCAACTGTGTCCGAAGGTAGAGTAGCCTACGGGGAAGGAACCGAATGTCTCGGTCGTTGTTCTGGAAGACTTTGCTAACTTGTGCAATCCATACTGTTAGAGGCGAACAAGATGCATGCGTTCTCGGATCAACCCAGACGGACTCATCCACAGTAGTAGATTCCCGAGGCTCCCCTCAACATCGATCGCCGTCGGACGCCGCCCGACAACTCCATGTTCTCCACCGCAGGATAGCCGAACTTGAAGCCGAAGTGCAGAGGCCTACTTCCGGCACAGCATCACAGCACAATCCTCCACCTGCAGAAGACGAGGAAACTTCCCATGAAGTCCTGCACCTTGATCCAACTTTGAATCCGCCCGAGTCCATAACACATCGGACGGATGTTCAGAATAATCGACTTGACAGCAGCGATGCCGTTATGAAAGACGCGGCATCTATTCTGGAGTTTCTAGCTTGGGGGCGACATAAGGACCCCGAATACCATTCCACTGTCTCGCCCGAGGCTACGTTGACTGCCGGAACGGCTTCAGGCGATGTTTGGGACAAAGGTTCTCACGTCATAGAGTCTGCGATCGATCCTTTTGGAGATTGCTCTCAACTTTCCGTCATTCAGCTACTGCTCCCAAGTCCGCAACAGGTGTGGCAGCTGGTTCAATACCACGAAGAGTGCTTACTTTGGTATCATGGCTCATTCTTCGCACCGAGTTTCCGCGACCAGCTGGAAGCCTTCTATGCTGACTACGGCGGCATGATTGACAGACCCGGCGTCAATTTGCAATGGGTTGCTCTTCTTTTTTCCATCATGACGGGAAGTCTGGTCTGCTCCCCACCTGCTACCCTGCAATCCTGGGGCTTCCGCGATCCGGAACGGAGAACTCTGTCCAAACGCTGGTTTGGTGCGGTCTTGACGTGCTTGAACCGAGCTGATTATACTGCCAATCTGAGCATCTTATCCTGTCAAGCTATTGCAACAAACACCATATCCGCGCATCTTCTGGGATTCAGCAGTTCTCAAAGCATCCAGCTTGCAGCAGCTGTTCGCATAGCCCAGTCACTTGGTCTTCACCGTCTAGGCAGTGAGACAACTCGCAATACGATCGATAGGGAGATTGGTAGACGGGTCTGGTGTCAGCTGTGCAGCCAGGACTGGTTTGGAATACCATTCTCCGAAAGCTATTTGATCAATCCACTGTATTCGACTTCCGAGCCACCATTGAACTGCCATGATCAAGATTTGCTGCCACTACCAGTGGACACACCGACCATTACGAGCTATTGCCGATTTCTTCGCGAGGTCGCCTCTATTATTCCCCAGCTTCAAGATGATTTGATGGTTCGTAACACTGCTTATACTCGATATGAGCAGGTTCTGGCTTGGGATGCTCGCCTTCGTACTCTTGTGACGACGGAGAGACCGATGTTTCTTTCGCATGTTTCCATCGACCCGCAGTGGCCCTCTTGGATTCCTTGGGCTCGTCGTGCTCTAGCAATCAGTTCCGGCCATAAGATAATAATGATCCACCGATCATTTCTTTCTGACAGTTTTACCAACCCCACTTTCGCATTTACCCGTCGGACATGTCTTGCAGCTTCAAAGACCATCATCAAAGAGTACAAGTGTGTTGTAGATGAGGATGGACCAACGCTCTGGATACACCAAGCATTCTCGGTCGCCGCGTCGGTCATACTCCTGCTAGACGTTCTTCACAGAGACCCCAGCGACAGAGAATCAGCTGAGCACAAGCAGCTTGCTGAGAGCGTCATTGCGATACTACATAATCACCGAAATAGCATGATTGCCGTAAGGGGTATCAAGCTGCTAGGTGCGTTGTTGGCGGAGGTTTCCAAAGTTGCTTCAACCAGTGGAGCCCCAAATGAAGGGCGAAAGCGTAGGAGACATGATGACACTTTCGTCTCATCCAATGCAGACAGCCCCAAAAACAGCAGATCAGGATACAAGTTCGACCTTCCAGGGTTCGTCAAGACGTTCTCTGTGGGCACGGCGAGCAGTCAGTCGGCTGGTTCATCTTGTTCTGCCGGTCAACAGCAATCACAATTGGGCGTACAGGTTGAGGATCCTCCAGAGAGCGATAATGTAGGCGAACGTGGCGGGGAAGACGCTGGCCACATCGTCGAACCCTCTCTCGGTTACTCATTTAATACGGCGGGACTAGACGGCGCTAACAGCTTCGAAAACCTCTTGTACCTTGTGAACCACGACTGTTTTTCTATGCCTTGAGACTCTATCGTTGCATTGGGCTCATTGACTTCCCCCTTCGCAATACAAGCTAGACTTAATTTATAGACTGCCTATCTTTCCTGTGTCTCTAACTATTCTCTACATAAGTATTATCATAGTTTCTATCTATGTTATCTTCGTTATCGTAGTTGCCGTCGTCGTTGTTGTTGTCGTCCTCGATGTTGTTGTTGTTGTTACCTCCGTTTTTCAATCTCGTCTACTATCGTCCTCGATCGGATTAAGTGAGTATATAGCAAGTACTAGAACGGGGTTTAGTAGGTCTACTGGATTTTTTAGCGTTTTTAGCGTTTAGAGGTCAGATTACTAGGCCCCCTTAAGGGGCGAGAAGTTAGCTCAGATATTATTATTAATCTTTATAGATCGAGGGTATAATTTACTTATTTCGTAGCGGATTTTTGAGCTTTTTATCCTATTCTTTTTATTTTAGATCTATAAAGAACGCGAGGAGTCCTTTTTTTTTTTTTCAAGATCGTAGACCTTAAAACCGTAGAGTTACGAAGTTATAGTAGCTCTACGCGTCCGCGGGCGCGTACGCGCCGCTGTATCGCATAGCTCTCGGCCGCCTGGCCTACGACCATTTCAGTACAGTCGCGCAAAACTAAGAGAGATAGGCCATTTTCAAGCGGAGTATCGCACACGCTATATAGTCCCTATGCTACTAACTCCTATCATCTTTTCTACTGAATCCCGATGATTATTATTAGTATTATCCTCTCCACCCTCGTCGTCTCTATCCGCCCGTATAGAGAAGGGTTTCGGAAAGCGTCTACAGAACGCCAGCCGACCAACTGATTCACTTTGCGATGTCGAAAGCTTGACCTGTGATTGACAATTTGTATGTTCCCTTTGCAGGGCGCAACCGCTCTCGGGCGGAACCACCAGAACGAAGTTCATTTAGGTCGAATCTTAGTTCACTTCTCTCACAAGTTTTATCTAGATCACCACCTTCCCAAGAAGCTCTATGACAGCTTGCTCTACAGCTTTCAAATCCTCGATTATAGGCTGGTGTCCACTCTTCACAACTTCAACCCAGCTTTCTCCACCCAACAGCTTGCTAAGCTCCCGAGATCGTTCGACGGGACTAATCATGTCTTTGTCTCCGGCAATAAATACTGCAGGACATTTGATAGCCGAATAGTCAGGGTCCGCATGCTCCAAGTCCGCAAGCGCCTCGCACGTCTGAGCATATCCCTCCGGGTCCGATGCAGCAACCATTTTACGAATGGCCTCTCGCGCCACAGGATCGGCCGAGCGGTCGGGTGTGTCCTCGTAGAAGTTCGACTTGGTCGCCATTTCCGCTCCGAACAGTATTCCTTTCTCCCTCACGTTTGCAGCGAGCTCAAGCATGCGTTGGCGGGCTGCAGGGATATGTCCGATGGCTCGACCGGGACCGAGGAGGACGAGGCCGGCAATGGTGTCGGGATGCCGGGCTGCGTAGTGCAGCGCGACGATGGCTCCAAGGGAGTGGCCAATGATGATGGCTTTGCTCGTTTTGCCTTGTTTTTGAGAAGATTCTTGGAGAGATGTGAGGAGATCGTGTAAGTCGGCGACATGGCTCGCGATGGTGAGCTTTCCTGTTTGGTCGGCCAGTAGTGTCTTGCCGAAACCTTGAAAGTCAACCAAGGCAATTTTGTAGGAACTGGGTAAAACTGGCAAGAGTCTTTCAAAAGTTTCAGTCGAGCCTCCCAGACCGTGAAGGCAGACCAAGATCGGTCCAGAGGGGTCGCCGGCGAGGAGGTAGTGAGTTTTGGTCCCCGAGGAGGTGGTGATGTAGCATGAAGTTGGCGTTGAAGTCGTCATTGTGATGGAAGGCTACAATTCTTGCAAAGATCTCTGTTTGTGTCTCGATTCAGACGTCTTTGTTTGACATAAATCGGATTCGCAAACAAGATAGCTTCCATTGCGACCCTCTTGTCGAGATTTCGTCTTCCCGCAGAACAATCATCCCGACAACACCCCTGTCACTTCGGCCGAAGAAGTTCAAGCCCCACCCCTGGGGTTCGGCCGGGCTCAGACTGTCTAATTGTGAGTGACCGATAAGATTGACGTCCAATCCCGATAGAGCCACACCAGTATGCAAGGTTCTCTTGCTGGGTTGGCTGCATTTTGGGTCGGTGATATTGAGAACACCATCAGTCTAATACAAGAAGTGGCAGTTGAGAAAATAACCGGTTAGCCTTCAGAATTCGACCCTAAACTCTCTCAACTCAACAGATGAGAACTAGTCATTGTTCCAACCAGAATCATCATGGTCATCACGTCTGTTGTCACCGAAGAGGCAACCTGCCTAGAGCCTCAGAAAGTCCACTTCACTCTCCCACATGCTCAAGCTACAAGCGGCCGCGTAGTCCCCATAGCGCATGCGAAATCCAGCAAAGTCGACTTTGGCGCCGAGATTTATGGCATTGATCTCAACAACTTCACTGATGCGGACTTCGAGCTCATTTCAGATGCGCTGCACGAGCACAAGCTTCTTGTCTTCAAGGAGCAGCCAGAGATGCTGAAGCCGCAGCAGCAGTACAAGTTGACTTCAAAGTGTGTGAACCACTATATCAATTCCTTTTGGGGCTGCTAACACAAGCCTCAGTTTTGACCCTGATGAGAAGACTGGGGGTTTTGCGCACGGCAAAGATCCCTTTCTCGTCCACCACAACGGCGTTGACTTCTTCGGCATCCCGAAACGCCCCGCGATTCCCGACCAACCTCAAGTCCATATCCTTGGACGCGGGCCGTTGCCAGACAATCACTATGGCTTTCCTCCTGGTTTTGAGGTCCAGGGGATAGACCATGAAGAGTTTCACCTTCCGCCGCATATCCTTGCAGATGAACGCGAAGCTGGCGCGTCTCGATTCTATCAGTGGCATTTTGACGGGGCTCTCTATGCGATTCCCCCGCCTCGAGTAGGCTGCCTACTAGCGGTCCGGACACCTAAAGGCCCGGATGTCACTGTTCGGTGGGAGGATGACAGCGGGACCGAGATGAAAATGGCTCCCGGTGCTACGGCCATGGTGGCTGGCAGCAGAGCCCTGGCTCTTCTCGACGAGGAGACTCGCAAGATTGTCATGAACAGTCGAATCGAGTACGCCCCTCATGCATTCGTCTGGATGTCAGGCGCTCACAGCACACGTCTCGGGCACCTGATCGAGACGGAGGGCCTTGAGAAGCCGCTGGGCCAGCTCCCGAAGTGGGACAAGGAGAAGGTTTGTATTTATCCGATGGTTTGGACAAACCCCAAAACGGGCGAGAAGTCGCTCCAGGTCCACGGCCAGGGTGCCTTCAAGTTGTACTTGAAAGATAGTCCCGATGGCAAGGAGACGATTGTGGATGATTTGACAGAGGTCAGGGCGTTTATGGACAAGTGAGTCTGCCAGCAACCCAATGAAACTTCAGTATAACTGATCGACTATGCATAGGATCATGAAGCCTGCTCTGCAACCGGAGAACATCTACGCCCACCCACACCAGGAGCAAGACGTAATTCTATGGTACAATCGAGCACTTTGGCATAGTATTGTGAGACCTCTGAGCAATCTGAAACCAACTAATCAGACACTGACCTCTTTCAGACCGAGTTCCCCAAGTCTTACGGTCCTCGTGTGATGCATCAGTGCAATGTGGCGGCGAGCGACCACCCTGCCGCCTGAGAGGATTCCCAACATGCAGTGTGATTTTAAGGAGGAAATATCGTTGTAGCTTTAGCAGTAGACCGGAATGAATTGAACTTTCTCACTTGCCTGCATCTTGGACTCTATCACTACAGATGAGCGCAAGCCGCCAATACCGTCCTTCTAGACCCGGTCAGCAATGCATGCTATGGCATTCGATCATAGCAGCGAACGACTGTTGTGTGCTACCGTTTGCCGAAGTCTCACGCCTCCACACAGATATTTTCCAATTTACGTTGTAATACGTGTTTTGTAAGCGCTCTCGGCCAGCTCGGCCGAAAACATCAGTGGCTGTGATAAGATCGAGAGCTGAGATTGGAGAGGGGTAAACCTTATCGTATGTCACCGAAGCTGACGGCAAAGCATAATACTTGAACGCAACATTTACATAGTTGACGTTTTTAAGGCGGCGGGCGCTTCACACAGCTGTTTAAGTCACATTCTCGGGTAACTCGAATCGTCGGACTGGATTTATTGCTTTAATCTCTTAGACACGCACACCGTCGATTCACAAGTTCTTGTCATGGAGAAGCAAACCAGGTACGTCGATCGCGAGATCTCAAAGGTAAATCCGAACTCCCGGCCATTTGAGAACGTGTCAGTGACATCCATTAGATTTCTCTACACAATTTTGACGATCGAATCGACGAAATCACAGCCCAGCTGTGCTCGGCCGCCGAAAATGTCGGTTTCTTCGCCATCAAGGACCACGGCTTGACCGACTCCGACATCCAGGACATGCTGTCCACCGCGGAGTCGTTCTTCCACCTCCCAGATGAGACCAAGGCCACGGTGCCCTGGAACCCACAAAATGTCGGATGGGAGAAGTTGTCGCAAGTCCGGCCATCCACGGGCGCGGCAGACCAGAAGGAGTCGTACCAAATCCAGTTTGGCGAGAACATGAAAGGCCTTTGGCTTGACGACAGCACTCTCCCCGGATTCCAAGCCAAGACTCTGGAGTTCATGCACAGGGTGCAAGATATTTCGGAGAAGCTCATGATCTGCCTCGCTCGTGGACTGGGGTTCGAGGACAAGTACTTCATCAACTGGCACGACATCGCGCGACCAAACTCGCAGTCAACGCTGCGCATGCTTCATTACTACGAGACGCCAAAACTGAACGACGGCAAGGTGTATCACCGGGCTGGTGCCCATGCAGATTGGGGCTTCCTGACTCTCCTCTTCCAGAAACCAGGCTACTCCGGTCTCGAGATCTGCCCCGGCCGCGAGGCTGTCACGGAGCACGCTCTCGGCGACGGATGGACCAAAGTCGACCTCGAGCCCGGGGTCATCGTGTGCAACATTGGAGACCTGCTCATGAGCTGGAGCGACGACCGCTTCAAGAGCACGTACCACCGTGTAAAGGCACCTTGTGAGGATGGGGACTTCTACGGCGAGCGGTTCAGCATTGCATTCTTCAACCAGCCCTGCAAAGATGCGATTATTCAGGGTCCGAAGGGCAAGTATCCTGTGGTGACGGGGGAGGAATTCAATCGGAACGCGATGAATCGGATGTACAAGGCGGCACAGGAGAAGTTGGCTGCGATAAAGCAGGCAGAGGAGCAGGGCCAAGGATTGCCCTGTGCAAGGCCTCTTGAGGCAGGAGCGTGATTAAGGCATTTTGGAACTAGTGTAAATTCTCCTTCATATTAATCGACTTTACGAACAGGCCACTTGGCCATTCAATGAAGCTGTGTTCGTGATTACGCTCAATAATTAAATTTTAAATTGGCTCAGGTCAATATCCTATGTTTGGAACTGTATTTCGAGCTGCGATCCAACTTCACAGTTTCACCACGTATATCATCTAGTAAGACGACGGCTCTGCATTAACGAGCAATTTATTATGTGCTCATCACAACCCGAAAAACTGCCATTGTCAAGGCCACCTATCTGCATTACGTGCAACGTCTTCTTTTTGTTGTGTCTTAGTTCTAGGTGCGGGCTGCAAAAGCGACATGAACCCCTCCCCCACCTCAGAGCTACTCCAGCTATCGCAACGTTGCCCCGCATCGATCACCAACCTCGGCCGAAGTGGCAAGGGGTTGCAGCCAGACGGTACGATAAGCCTCGGCCGGGCTTATCGCACACAAGCACACACACACGTACATACACGCATACATGCACATCATCATTGGACGATAACATGCGCGGACTGAGTGCAAGTCGACACCCCAGACGGGCAACCGTGCATTAGAGGTTGGACATGACAGATACTCTCGGAACGGGACAATGGTACAGCCTCCGGCTCTGAGATTATACTTCAGAGAGCTATATCAGAGGAGACCCTGCTCGGACCTGTTGCAATATGGGGAACGTCCAACTAAGACGAAGAAATCATTCAGTGAACATTATTCCATTCAACTTGTCCATTAACTTGAGATTTCTCCAAGCCGCGTGAAAAGATGTCTCCAGGAATTCTCACTCCAAAACCCACCTTCACTCTCACGGAGATGGAGAAGACGCCGAAGGACAAACACAATTTCGGAGCCGTCGTCACCGGACTCGATTTGGATGACATCAGCGGTAAGTCTCAAATCTCTCGTTTCCAATGACAGTTAACTAACATCATCCGCAAGATGCCGACGTCAAAGCCCTACACGACGCCATCTGGACACACAAAGTCCTCGTCGTCAAAGGGCAGAAGCACATCCACCCCATCAAGCAGTGGGACCTCGTCACCAGACTCGACCCCGACGCGCCGCTCGTCCACGGCCACGGCGACATGAACACCTTCAACGAGAAAGGCGGCCTCCTCTCCGTAAGTTCCCTTTCCTTCACCTCCACACGCCAGTAATTTAACTCACCGTGCCGCCAGAGAGGCCGCGAAGTCCTCGCCATCCCCGGCGCCGAAAACGTCCGCGTAATCGGCAAAGGCTTCCAGGGCGAAAACCACTACGGCCTCCTCAACAAGACCCTCACCCGCACGCCCTCGCACGACTTCCACGCCCTGCCGCTCCCCGAGGCGGACTTCGAGGCGGGCCACACGCGCTTCCAGCGCTGGCACATCGACGCCGCGCTCTACGACCGCGAGCCCGCGTGGTTCACGACGCTGCGGTGCATCACGCGCCCGACGGGGCCCGAGGTCACGGTCCACTGGGATGACGGCAGCGGGCGCAGCATGACCGTCGAGCCGGGGCTGACGGCCTTCTTTAGCAATGTGCAGATGTACGAGCTGATGAGCGACGAGGAGAGGAAAGTTGCGGATCACTCGTGGGTGGAGTATGCGCCGCACCCGTACCAGTGGATGGGGAACTGCAAGGGCAATGCGAATGGGCTGGGGCTGGTGAGCGAGGGGAAGGAGATGAAGGTCGAAGAGCTGGGGGAGTGGGATGAGAAGGCTGTGAAGCGATATCCGATGGTGTGGGTGAACCCCGTCACTGGAGAGAAGGCGTTTATGGTACATGGGATTTGCGTACGGCGTATGTTCCTGCGGTCGAGTGTCGATGAGGAGCCGACTGTTGTGGATGATGTGATCAAGATCCGCGAGTGGTTGAAGGTGATTCAAGAACGGGTGCTGAAGCCCGAGTACATCTTGCTGCCCAAGGCCGAAGAGGGAGACATCATCATGTGGGCCAACTTTCAAATGTTCCATACTGCGATAGACTATCACTCGAAGCTGGGGCCGAGGACGATGCATCAGGCCAACGTCGGAGCAAGCGTTGGACCTGTTGGACCGATTCCCATTCCCGCAGCTAGTTGAACGAATATCAAGACGAGATCTCAATATGCGTATAGTGGAAATATTGTTTCATTTCAGAATCGTCTCGTGACATCCTTCCTTGGGTCACTAATTCCTGTAAAGACTGTGAGATGTCTTCTTTCTCCTGACTTTTCATGTGCTGTAGAGACTGTACGCTTCCTCCCTTCTCCTGGTTTTTCGTTCGCTGTAAAGACTGAACCCTTTTGCTCTTCTTCTCACTTTTCACGCTGTAAAGACCGTGATCGATGACCAGCATCAAACTCAATAACCCCCAATAGGCGAAATATCCAACCCCTCCCCCTCCCCAGCCGCACACTTGAACCCAGGCGCAATGGGCTGCGGCGCCGTCAACTCGCCCCCGGTGCACGTCGCAAAGTGCGTCTCGTCCTCCAGGCACGTAAGATACCCCTCCGTGCACGCCTCACCCTCATCGTCATCGTCATCCTCATCCGTCGGCGCGTGCGGCGCCCCGGACGCCACGGGGACCTGCGCCGTAATCGTAGCCGTGACAGTCACGGTCACTTCAACAGTAGAAACCGCAGGCACAGCGCAAGACGGGGCCGGGCGCTCGGGGGCGGTGGTGCTGACCACCGGCGGCGAGGTGACGGCGGGGGTGTCGATCTCGGATGAAGGCGATGTCGGCTCGGCGGGGGGAGTGTCCATGTAAGACGTAGTCGGCTCGGGCTTCTCCTCCCCGGGCGCGGCGGAGGAAGCGGAAGCGGCAGGCGGCTCGACCGACCCGCCACCCCCGGAACCGGCGCCGGCCCGGGGGTTCCCATCACACGGCTGCACAAACAAATTAGCCTCGCCCTCAGGATGATCAACAGACGTCCCCGCGTTGGGGTATTTGATAGGAACCTGCGCCGTCAGCGCCTCGTTAGTCGTGCACCCGCCCGAGACCTCACCCATATTCGCCATGAACAGCTCCGGAAACTGCTGCGTCTGCCTCTTCGACACACCCCACCCCCCACGGGCATGCCCGCGCTTCTTCTTCGACGCCACGACCGTGATCGGCGCGCAGTTCATGTAATACTCAGGCTGTCCACCAACACGCGCCTGCCACGTCCACGCAAAAGTATACTCCCCCGGCGCGATGCCCTGCGGAATGGAAAAGGTGTACTCATCTTTATTGGGCCCTTCGAGGTTGCCCTTCTGGTTGCGCGCGGGGCAGCCGCCCTCGATGGAGTGGATGACCATCCACGTGGACTGCTTGGTCGGCTCCGTGTCGGTGGAGAGGGCGAACTGGCAGCTGCCGCCGCCGTGGACGGCCTGCCCGGCGAAGGTGGCGGTCTGCGGCTCGCCGACGGCGTAGACGGTGCGTTCGCCGTCGACGATGTAGGAGGCGCCCGGGGGCACTTTGCAGGGGAAGTCGTCGCCGGTGGCGGAGATGGGGTTGGTGGGGCCGTCGGCGACGAATTTGAAGGGTTTCGGGTTCTCGAGGACGACGTGGGCGGATGTGAGAGAGAGGAGGAGGGAGGTGAGTAGGAGAGAAGACATGGTTATGAAATGACTGTGTGTGTTGTGTGTTCTATCTAGGTATGAAGGGAGTGTGAGTGAATAGTTGGAGATATGTACGCGAAATCGAATTGGTTGAGACCAGCTGCAATGTGAAGGGAGTGTGATATGATGCAGATCCAGTGGGAAGCGGGGAGGGCTCATAGGTATTTGTAGGTCGTGGGTGAGGTTGCCAAGGTGAATGGTGCTTTGGACGAAGATTATTCCAGGACAATGCTATTGTTGCTAGGGAAGTCTTTGCCACTGTTCTTTCACAATATCAACTCTCACATAGAGCCTAGAAAGAGTATTACATCAACCATTCGCTGTCTTTCTTTGATAGAAGTTTACCTTGAAAATGTCTTTTTGCCAACTTTCATCAACACCAGAGTCAACCGGACCTTTCGAGCATCTTCTCCAGATGAAAAAACACTCGATTGACACATCTCAGCTCCCTTGCAAGATATCTCCAGGCTACACTGCCGAAAGCCATGTCCTGACCAGCGTTAGACCAGCTGACTCCCTTAGCAATAGCCCCGCGAATCCGGGGAAATGCATCACTCTTCGCGACAAGCTTAAGTGTTTGTAATTCTTGGCAAGGCCTTCGTCTAAATATCCCCGAACCCATCTTGAGATCCTGGGGCCTGGAAAGAGACGCATTCGTACCGCAACTGCAAGGGGATCGGCAGGGACAAAGACCAGTTGTCTGGTTGATGTATTCGTGTCGCCGTTGCTAGTACTTCCGCCTGTTTCAGCCTCTCTAGTCAACTTTCTTTGTTCCCAGAACACTACCCATGAGAAAGTAGCTTTATGTCGGTGCCCCCATCCCGGCCAAGGTGCACTATGGGCTGCCACACCGTTCGAAATTGGTCTCGGGCAGAAAAGCCATGTCAAGTTCGCCAATACCCTTGGTGGTTCTACTGCATGTAGTTGAATCTCCTAGCGGTTGCTCGGCGAGTGGGGTGCGATAAGATTGTACACGATATGAAGGTTGGTATAAATTGTATGAGTTGAGCCAAATGATCCCGTCGAGAACAAAAAAGCTGCAGAAGCTCCGACCATATGCCGGACGACGCTGTCCCATGCTGTACTTCCAGTCTGAATGCTATGTAAAGACAATGATATATGGTATTATGCAGGTTCGACCAAAAACATCCTCCCGCGGCACACAGCGGAAGGCATCACCTCACCTGCGCCCCACCCCATTCTCCCTCCCCGACACCACCCTGACGTCTCTCCGCTTCTTCAGCCACCGCCTGACAATGTACTCGTACGCAGCCTGCTCTCCCTCGCCCGGCGCGATGCGAAACGATCGTCCAGGCCGGCGCATCAGTACAGCCACGGACCTGGGAGGTGTAAGCGGTCGGTAGGACTCGGCGGTGGCATGTCTCGGACGAGGAGGCTCGGCCGCACCTTTGATGAAGTTGTTCTCCTGCTCCCAATGTGTGGGGATGCGGAGGACTTTGCTATGAATCACATTCATTGCTAGGACAGAGTCTTCGGCTCTGACGACGAGTCTAGCATCTTCTGTTAGCTGGAGAACGTTACGGAAGGCGGCAAGGAAGGGACGGAGGTCTCTGAGGGAGTGCAATGCCAAGCTGTGATGCATCACGTGGGGGCTGACGTACGAAACGTTGATCTCGCTCGCCCCCTGGCTAACGAGGAAGATGTTGATCTTCGCTGCGGCCAAGGCAGACATGATTTCCGCCGATATTCCAACCATGTTTCTCATCTTGTGGCCGATGACGGTGACGATGGACATGTTCTCTGTGATAACAACCTGCAGGCAAGTAGCTCATTAGCAAAGAAGTCTTTGGGTGGGCCGCGGCCTTTCCTACCTTTCCGAACTTCTCAAGCTCAACCCTCAGCCTTTGATGTTGGCAGGACCCTTCCTCCGAATGCTGAAATGCAAGGCTGACGTTGCGTTCGCTCGTTGTGACGAGATCGGTCTTGATCCCGGCCTCCTCCAATCTATCAAAAACACCCGACAAGAACCCTTGGGACTTCGTGTTCCTATTGCAAACGACGTTGACGAGCAGTATTGAGTCCTTGACGGTCACAGCTGTTGGTCGCCGCCTCTCCTTCTGGTCACCGTGATATCCGTTACCCAACATGAAGTCGATCGAGGGAAGCGGGACCTTGACATCCACCTTTTCGTCCGTCGGTGTCGGGGGTGTAAGAGGCGGCGAAGGTGTTCGTGAGGGATAGATGATCGTTCCCGCGCCCGTTGGGTTGAAGACGTTTTTGAGTCTCAGGGGTATGTTGGCACATCGGATTTGGTCCATAGTCAGCGGATGTATAACCTCGCTACCGTAGTACGTCAGCTCCGTCGCCTCTTCTGCCGTAACTGTCGACAGCAATCTCGCCGAAGGAACCTTCCTCGGGTCTGCCGTGAAGATGCCGTCAACCTCCTTCCAGATCTGGAGCTCCGTCGCCTTGGTACCGACTGCGCACATCGCAGCGCACAGATCAGAGTACCCCCTTCCCACGTTCTTCAGCAGGGAGTCCGGCATGATGCCAAAGAAGCCAGTGACTATTGGCACATGGTCACCGCACTCTCGTATTCTCCTGGTAATCTCGTCGCCAAGAAGGTGGTAGAATCTAGGACCGAGATTGTCGAGCGCGGTCTTTTGCTCAAAGATGCTTCCGCCAAACACTGACTCGACGACATCCTCGAGAATGACCGGCTCGGCCGGGACGCCTTTGCTGCTTAGGTATGCAGCAACAACTCTGCAAGCAAGCTTCTCTCCCAGTGCTATCACCCGGTCCCTCGCCCGAGGCGACAATTCCCCGATAATTTGAGCTGCGAGAAGGAAGCCTCTCAAGCTTTCGCACTCCTTGATGATGACATTCTTGGTGGTATCAAATATGTCGCTGCAAAGATCACTCCTCGTACCATTTGAGTTGACGAGGTGCTTCTCGAGTAGTCTGACATGGTTATCGCGGACGAGTTCAAGGGCCTTGTTGAGCTGGGCTTGGGCAGGCAGTCCGGCTTCGGCGTGAGAAATGCACTCGAGCAGGAGGCTCGTGGTGCCACTGGCCTTTGTGGAACCGGAGAGGGCCGAGCAGACGACCACCAGGTTATGGTCTTGCAGGTAGGATGGGATGATTTTGCTGCAGATCGACTCGAGAAGTTTTCCAAGACTGGTTCCGCCGTACTTCTGCACCAGCCATGGCCTGTTTTCTCTGCCGGTTGCCATGCTGGGCGGGGACTGGGGAGTGGTGATCTTGCTTGGGAGGGCGGGCAGCTGGATGAGGGAGTTTTCCGGTGGGCCTCCGCTCGAACTTGATGGCACGCAGTAACTTGGCCGGGAGAGCATATATCGTCGACTTTTCCCCGGGAAACTTATCAGTCGCAAACTTTCAACGAACGTCCACCACGGCCATGGTCAACAGCAAGACTCGTCGTCTGTTGTTGAAGGCGTCAAAGAAAGGCGTGCCTTCGGTCAATGTCCACGGCGGACGGCAGGCTCTGCTTCTCCCGGCATTCCCATCGCACCCTTTGGCCGACTGACAGCTGTCATTGGCGATGGTCGTCTCCGAGTTGTGGAGTTGGTTGCCGGCGACTGCGCGCTGGCCGTGGGCCAAATCCCGGCTTCGGGATTTGAAGACAAAAGCCCCCATTCAGAACGGTCCGGGTCTCCCACTCGGCGAATGCGCAAAACAATAGGTTTTCCACTTTCAACTATTTTGGAAAAGGGCTCCATCGAATCTGACGCAACATCAAAGTGTAGTGGGGATGACGGCGTGTGAAATCGGGGTTGGCCATGGTATCATGCGGCCGCCATGTCCAGTGCGGAAGCTTTGATTTGCTGGCGCAAATATCTCGCCCGTCAACGCTCAAAGTCCGAAACTCTGCCAATCACAGCATGGTGCCCAATTTCCCTGTCTCCAATATTCTCGGTTCGTCCCGAGGATTGACAGGGGAACTTGCAGGTGTCTCCAAGGTTCTCCAGGCTGGGTTCCGAATCTACAGCACTGTTGCCAGGTGCAGAGACAGCTCGTCCCAGGCTGAGCGAAGCGATCAAGATAACACTGCGACATCTGTCGTAATACGGTTGCATTCTCATGCACGGTCGTTGACAGGTGCGACACATAGTGTCAATCGCCGTAAGCGAGATTCGGCTCAGTGCCGACGACATAGGTTGTCTTTTGGTGAAGACACCCTCCATGATGCGGAGGTTGGGCATCCGCCGGGCGCAGATCGAGCGCAGCATTGGACCAGACTACCCGATTCCGCCTATGGGTCGTTCAGAAAAGAATGGCTTGTTTCAGTCAACACGCGAATTCTGCGGCGGCAGCGATGGCGTCCAATGCCCCCAATGTTTTATCCCGTCGGTCGTCGGACTTGTCGGGATTTGAACCGCGCCAACGATGCCTTTCTTCGGAATTTCGATTATACATACTTCCACTCTTGACAACGGCGATCGAATTAGGAATAGTGTGATAGATGTTATGTCTCTGAAAAGTTTCCACAGAAATCAACCAATGCGAGGCAGTATCCGCATGGACTCCCGAGCTGTGTCATTCGCTGGTATTGCCTGTTTCTGCGCTGCGATGAAAGACCTAGGCAGCAATGACACCCCGTTTGATCATTTACCAATCGTCAACTTCCCCAGTCAAGCTCACTGCCAGTGGATCGAAACTCTCTTGTTTGAGGCCGTCCTCTACCTGCCCCACTGCGGCGTACAAGTGCGGTAGCTCTGCCCTCAACTTAGTCTGGATCAAGTCATCAAGCTGGTCGAACTCGAGTAGAAAGCCGTCATGACCATCTGACGACTTGAGCACAGAGAGCGACGCGTCGGGCAAGCATGCTGCGAGCCTTTCTTGCTGCTCGGGCAAGAACAAAGCGTCCGTTTCAACCCCAATGACCATAGCTCTGGGTGGAACCTTCGACAAAACCTCCATCAGAGCTCTGTCCCCAGTTTCTTCTGTTCGTCCAAAAGCCACATCGTGAGAGTCCATCTTGTTTGTGATATGCAGGTAACAATTGGCATCGAATCTACCGATAAACTTCTCGCCTTGGTAGTGCAAATAGCCTTGGGCTGAGAATGACAGATCTTTGTTACGTGTACTGTACCGCTTTCCGTCTGCAGACAAAGGACTAATTGCCGGTCCATCAGTCCGTGGCAAGTCCAGTGGTGGCTCTGTGGATTTGGATTGGCGAGGAGGCTTTCTTCCAAAACGGTTGTCAAAGCTCGCAGAGGAGCGATAAGTCAACATTGCGATCATGCGTGCTGCTGCCAGTCCGGCCGAGGGTTGCCCCTCGGGAGTTGGTTCATAGTAACCGTCATTGAACTTGGGGTCCGCATATATGCACTGTCGCTGCGTTTCGGCCCAAGATATACCCCAAGCAGAATGGTCGGCAGCCGTGGCTATAGGAATGATGTGTTTGACAAAGCCAGGTGGTGTACAGAGCGGCCACTCAAGTGTCGTCATGCCCCCCATCGAGCCGCCTATTACGGCAGCAACCGACTTGACACCAAGAGCATCAAGAACGAGTTTGTGGGCTCGGACATCGTCGCGGACTGTCGTCTGGGGGAAGTCGCTTGCGTATCGCTCTCCGTTCGGATTTTTGGTCAAAGGCGATGCGCTTCCATATGGGGAACCAAATACATTGCCGCAGAAAATGAAGAAGTGGCGGGGATCGAAAGCCCTCCCTGGGCCGATGAGAGGACTCCACCAGTCGCTGACGTCGCTGCTCCCCGTCAGAGCATGGCAAATGACTAGAACATTATCTCGCTCTTTGTTCAGCTTTCCCCAAGTCTTGTACGCCACGGGGCATTCGTAGAGGATCTCGCCTGAGTCTAGCGGGAAGCTCGGGATGATGGCGAAGTTCTGATTGCGGATGAGGCGAGTGTAGAAGTTATCCGAGTTTGGACTTGCATTAACGACTATTTCCGGGGTATTAGTCGAACAGAGTCCACAGGCCGAACGCCGAACAACTTACGCAGAGCCATATCGTAGATTTGGTGTAGTGTCAGGAAATTACTCCGGTGAGCAAGAAGGAAAGACCACGCGAGATTGCTGAAAGTGCCGACGGCTTCGATCACTTGCTGAATGTATCGAGCTGACGGGAGTGTCCAGACCAGCTCTTGTTGGTGGATAGGATCAGTGTAGACACCAGCTGATTGAAAAGAACGGTGTTATGGAACAATACCAGCCCAAAATCTTGATGAGGAACCAAAATAGCGAACACCGTCATGTATGAGGACTCCCCGAGATATCGAAATAATCCCGCCTCACTCCCCCGCAAGGTTTCATCATCTCCTTTGGTGACGATCGTTTGCATATGGACCAACCTCGCGTACTGGTATCTTCTCTTTGTCAGTAGAACACAAGATGTCGCGTCTGCATCAGCCCCGTTATCGCCGGGGTTTGAAGGCATCCCGGGATTTGAGCCACAACACCGACGCCCCAGACCGTGTGTCTTCGGGAATCGCATCCTGCCGGCGTACGCCGCAATTAGATGGATTCTCCGCTCATCTCGAATGATTGTGAGGCCATCCTATGAGAATCATGGATGCAATCGATCGCTTTGAGCAGATTGTCATGACTCAAAAAAAGACTCGCGTGGGGAAGAGCTTGAAAAACCGCCACTGGTTGCACTTTGACTGTGCGATCGGTAGCCATCCAAGCTTTTGCCTCACACCTGACCATGGCATCCACTCGTCCAATTGTCAAAGTCGCAGCCGTCCAGGCTGCTCCCGTTTCCTTCGATCTCGAAAAGAGCCTCGAGAAGCTGAGTAAGCTTACGGCGGAAGCCGCAGCGGCTGGTGCCGACCTCGTGGTGTTCCCGTAAGTACACAGTACCTATGCAAGAGCTTCGGTTTGGGTAACAAGATCGGTTGTGCGTGTGTGTAGTGAAGGTAAGCTTACGGCGGAAGCCGCAGCGGCTGGTGCCGACCTCGTGGTGTTCCCGTAAGTACACAGTACCTATGCAAGAGCTTCGGTTTGGGTAACAAGATCGGTTGTGCGTGTGTGTAGTGAAGNAATTTAATAATACTAAGTATCTATTTCTATATATAAATATAAAATAGATAGATATAAAGCTTTAATATAAGTGCTATTAATATTAGTATTATTAGAAATTATAATATTAATCTTATTAAATAGGTATTAATTTTTTATAACTATATATATTATAGTAGTAATATTCTTACTAGAGTAAGTATTAAGCTAATAGTAGAAACTTAAGAGATATTATATTTATTTACCTAATTAGTTAATAAAGTAACTAAAGATAGTAATAATAGTATATTAATTAGGGGAGGTCTATAAGTTAAATAATATATAAACCTTTATAAAAGCTTTTTATATCTCTTATTTAATCTATTACTTCTTAAAGTTATAAAGTTATTAAAGTTAATCCTTCTAACTAATCTTTAACTAATATATCTAAATATTAATATTATAATTAAATAGAATAAATATATACTATATATACTAATTACTAAATATTATAAAAAAGTTACTAATATTAATAAAAAAGCTTATAGCTAGCTTTTTAATCTATATAATCTTTTACTTAAGTATAGTAATAAAAAGAGATTAGTAATACTTAAATAGAATACTAAAATTATTAGAATTATTAGTAAATATATTACTAACTTTATAGGTATCTTAGAAGATAGAGTGATTATATTTAAAGTACTAAGTAAAGCTAGAGGTAGCTATAATATTAAATAGTTAATTAAAAATCCCTACTTTATTATAATATTAGTAAACTTAGTAAGTAGCTTCTCTTATACTATTAAGTATAATCTTAAAAATAAATATACCTTTTTTAGTAATTTAAGAAGTATAATTTTAACTCCTTTTCTTTAAGATAGTATTAATATTAATAAACTATTAACTTTTCTATATAGTATAAAGTAAAGCTTTAAGAGTATTATATATAGCTAGGTTAATAGTTAATATATTACTAATAGTAGTAGATAATATATAAATCTAAGTAATAATCCTATAAAGAGATAACACCTTATACTTAATAAAGTAATTAATATATTAATTATAAGCTAGTAGAAGTATCTTAGTAATAAGTAAGAAGTTAAAAAAAATATTAAAAAGTATATATAAATAGGTTTTTAAAGCGTAGAGGTGTAGTAATAATAATAGTAGTAGTAGTATTAGTAGTAATATTAAAAAAGGTTATTTTTAAAGGTTAGTAAAAAGGTTAAAAATAAACTTTTTTTAAGTTTTAATAAAAAAACTAAAAATATATTAATTAAGTAGTATAATAAAAAGTATATTTTAACTTTTTAGCTTTATAGTAATATATATAAAAAAAAATAGATATTATAAAATATTTAGTAAATAAAAATTATTTTATTAATATCTATTAGTATTTATATAATTAAGTAGTATAATTCCTAACTTTATTTAATAAAAAGTAAAGTTATAAGTTTAAATCCTACTATAAGTTTTTATATTTCTAATTATAAACTTTTTTAGGTATAATTAGAGATATATATTTTTTTATTTTTTTTAAAAATATTTTAAAATATCTAATTAGTTTAGAAGCTAGATTTACTTTATTCTAGGTAATATCAGCTTATTTAAGCTAATTAAGCTTTTAGCGCTTTAGGCTTGTCTAATTGAATCTCTGAATAGCCTCAATTTGATTGGTTGATTGATTGATTGATTGATTCGGCTTGGATGGGATGCTGCGCTGGTTCTGGATATACATGTAGCTGCCCTTTGCACCGCCCACGTGGGTATACGAGTCCCAAAGACCGGCCGAATCCTGAGAAGACTTGTGGATGTTCCACTCTACCAGCACGGTGCCGGCCGCCGGACCTCAGTTCATGCACTAAACTTTACTTTACAAAGTCCTTCCCTCCCTAAAAGCAGCCCTTGCAGCAGCATTAGCCGCAGCAGCCCTCACATCGTATCCCTGCCTCTGCTCCTCAGGTAAGGCCTCCCATATTCTCAACACCTCTTGCCAATCCGTTTCATGCTCATCGCGAAATACACTCAGTCCTGTGATAATGCCCGGCCGGGCGGGCACCCCAGGAAGCCTCTCTCCACCGCTCGCAAGGCCTGCCAAGTTCCTCGCAGGCCGCTGTCGTGGCCCCGCACCGGGAAGAGCAGTAGGCGATGTCACCTCGACCAGAGTTGTCTCATGCTGGGCCCAAGCCTCGCGACGCAACGTCTCGGACCGCGCGCGGTAAGCTGCCTTTTGGTCTTCGGATAGTGCAGTCCAGCCAGACTCGACTTCATAGCCTGAGACGCCCGCTTCATTAGCGAAGATTGTAATTGGATTTTGCGGCCAAGCCGTGGACGGCCAGGGACCAGATCCGAAGCGGTCAGCATTCGATGGAGGAGTTACCGTGGGCCATGGTGATTGGAATCCGTTGGGGGGAAACAGAGACCGAACCTGGGAAGACGACCGGAGAGCAGCGACATATTCGCTGTTTTGAGCGGCTACCTCCTCGTCTGTGATGTTGCCGAGCCGATGCTGCTCATGAAGACCTGTCATGGCGCTGATGATCTCGCTAGGCTGTTGTCTTTGTCCTAAGTGATCCTGCGGCGCGAAAACTTCCGGTCCTGGCATTGGAAAAGACTGCACCAGACTGGGACCAGGAAATGTCGATGTCATCTGCGGCATCGGGTACATCTGGCCCACTTGACGCATTAAAGCAGCGTGAAAGACAGCAAAGTCCAGTCCCAACATGCTTGATAGCATTTCAGCGGCCTGCGCGACCCCGGGCCGGGCGAGAGCTCGTGACATACCGACCTCGGAAAAGGTTGAGTCGTCTCTGGCGTGGAAGCGGCGCGCCAGCAGCGCAACCTCATCGTCGTTTAGCATCGTGTTGAACTGGCCGCGGTCTAGGGCATCCTTCCCCTTGGCGTAGAGCTCGATTGGTGTGCCGAGCTGTCCACCGGTAGCTCGCTGGATGTTGGCGAGTACAAGATCTGGCGGCGGCCAGAGGAGGGCCTGGTGCATCTCCTCTGTCGTGAGAGAGTCGGGACGAGCGAGTGCCTTGCCCACTACGTCGCAGCGGCTAAGGAGAAGCTGTCGCTCCTCATTTGTAAGCCGATCCTGCTGGTTCTGAGCTTTGATATACAGAGACTTTGGGATGGCGTCGCCGTGGGCTGATTGTGCGTTTCGTTGCCGTATAGAGCGTTCAATGGTCGCGTGCAGGGCTGCGTCAGCGCGCCGCATGGCCTCGGCCCCTTCCTCGCTATCAAGATCCCCATCTACGTCAGGCCAGTCCTCTTCCCTGGTTCCGAGAGTTCCGAAGTTGGATCCCAGGTTGCGTGGTTCCGTCATCTCAAATGGGAGCGATTGTTGCGTGCATTTGGGGGGTTATCTCAAGCGGGATTAGGATCCCATCAACCAACATTGGCATACAGAGCGGCACGGATTAGACTAAGCCCAAAAGTTCCTTCGAACGTAACCCTTTTCAGTTTATTACAGGCTTATGTCAGCAGTTGTCCTGTCAAATTTATCCGGAAAAACTTTCCTCG
Source organism: Colletotrichum sp. COLG25 (assembly GCA_009801095.1). Lineage (NCBI taxonomy): Eukaryota > Fungi > Ascomycota > Sordariomycetes > Glomerellales > Glomerellaceae > Colletotrichum > Colletotrichum sp. COLG25. The sequence goes on from VNWT01000023.1 coordinate 4,848,843, forward strand.
CCATCAACCATCGGGCGTTGTACAACGCTCATGTGGGACAGTTTCTGCCACTTGTCCACCAGCAATACTGCATTCTTGCGATTACATAGTCACAACGAAGGACTTGATATTTAGATCACCACTACGTATCGGTACTGTACCGACGGAAATAGATGTATTGATAATTTCCGGTCGGCTTGGTGGTCATTGGTAACTCTCCGACGGGAAATGTCTGACTAGGAGAACGAAATCACTCACCGCTTCTACAATAATTATGTCTCAACATCGTACGGATCAAGGGATCCTTCATCGTTGAAGTTGACCTGAGGAACCAGCTTGGGTCTCACCAGTTACACACCAACAGACCTATCCCAGCGCGCTCGGCCTGAAGTGCAGTGCGTACTTAATCTTCAACTTCAATCTCGCCGACACAAGCAGGGACCTCATAGCTCGTACAACTCTAACTTCTAGGTCAAGATTTGCCCATGACTATTGTTCATCCATCATTTCGATGTAGTGGTGTGAAAATAACCAGCCAGTTTCGTCTACCTCCGTCGCGAATAGCGGCTATCCCATTAGTAGAATATCGAGACACCATGGCCAGCAAAGGCATGTCAACCATGAGTTAACGACGTTGGCCATCGTCGTAATAGCAGGGGGGCCTTTCAGCGGGTCAGAGTTAAGTTCAGCTATTGCTGAGGCTGTGATGTGGGTTTGAGAGAACGCATCATTGCCCAATTATGACGTGCTCACTCAAAGATGAATGTGATTGTGAGTATATGTAGTCTCTGTTTCAAAAGCAAGATGTACAGCAATACTGGCAAAGAATGACACTACGAGTCGCGAAATCACCGTATACGTCCCCTGTTGAGTACGACACGGTTGTATGACTATGCTCTAATCGTTCTATTGGTTGTTATTTGATCATGTTCACATGGCTAGCCGTAAGCATAACGACTTGAATCTCGGTCGTCTTCGAATTTGTAGTCTCGAGAAAGTTGATGAATGCTGTAATTGATTTTATCTGGAACGAGGCACTGCTGTGCATTATCCACAGAAACAACTATGTACAGCTCGACTACTCAATGATCAGTAATCGAGACGGTAGAGAAATGTTGTACGAGTAATAAGGGGTCAATCGCAATAAAAGCTGTACCGATTTGTATGGAGCTGCAGCATTTCCCGGGGTCCATCCATGCAGATAGGGGCGCATTGATCCAGCTGACACTTTCGCGCCTGAGCCAACAGTTGGTTGGTACTGAAATAAACACCCATCGCTATGACCAACGCCTGGGTTGTTACGGCGCGGAAACTATTCCATCAAATCCGAAAACGAGAATCCTTCCTTTAATGCGGGCCATCGTTGCCTGTACGCCGTACGCGTACAGTCGGTAGCAAGTCTTCTTCACCAGTGGGGGCCAAATGCCGATAACCCGAACGGGGCCGGATTGACTCGCGAACGTGTCCACGCCATGAAATCAAATGCCTCTCACAAAAGAGTACGGCAAACTGTTCGATGAAATGATCGAATGTTCACGTTGATCCTGTGAAATCTGCCAGGTTTCAAGTTCCAAGATCTAGGCGCTCTGTCGGCATATACTTCCGTGTGTCGATAGGGGTTGCGGAAAGTCCCCATTGGAAAAAGTAAATGTCACCTGTTCAATAGGGCAGCTCTTCCGCGCGCGGGATCACAACTGGAACAGTAAGCTTAAACAAATGCATAGGCAGGATCACGCTATGGGTGACATTCATCGACACCGTTGCTTTGCCTTAGCCGTTCGACCAAGTTCGAGAACCATTCAGCCACAGTAAATTGCAAGGATGACGAGTTCGTCCCAGCTCCTGCCGCAGATCACACCATCTTTAATGTAGCCCCGGCACTTTTCGCCCCTGTTCCTGCAGCATGCTGACCGAATCAGGCCCAGAATTCTTGATTCCCATCCGAATAACGGCTAGATCGACGTCTTTAGGTGGTTAAAGTCATGGCCGGCTCTCTGTTCCGGAACCAAAAATCTTCCGTAGAACTTCTGCCTCCCCCCGCCCCTGATGACCAATGGACGGGGCCTGCCGCTGGTGCGGCTTGGCTGGTCCCGGGGTGCCTGCAGTGCCCTCCGTTGGTTCCACCTTTACCGGAGTACTCCGAAAGGCATCTCCCACGGGAACTCGGCCGTATTCGCAGTCAGGTCCGGGCAACTCTGACTCGTGACTCACCAGCGGTGGGAATTGTGTTTATCCCTCACCGAAGAAACCCCCCAGACCATCCACACCTGCAAAGGCCCAGAGGCTTAACATGGGATGGGACGAGTGGGCCAAAAGAAGGAGGGATCATCTCATCTCTCAGCGGGACCTCCCGTAACTTTCGTCATGAAGCGCGCGGTTAGTCTTATCGATCAGAACGTTGCAGTCTTTATTGCATAGGAGCACAAAGTGGGACATGGCAGTATGGCGGGATAATAGTCAAGGCGATATATGCTCAGCCCCTGTCAGCAGGGCTACGGCAGATCACGAATGGAGAAGGAGATGTACAGGAACCGTAAAGAACTATCACGTTACAACATTGGAAGTTCTAGCGGATCTCTCCTTAGTCGAGAATAAACAATGACAGCGTGTTGCACAGCGACCTGACATCGCGATTGTACCAGGGTATCATGGCGAAATCCGTGAGCACATGAGTATATATAAGTAGAGTTGCCGACAACGATCAGACGACCTTCTCCTCTCAAGCTACCGTCAATCTTTAGCCACTCATTTGGTCAGTCATTTACTATGGTCCGCTCCATCTTCGCTCTCGCCCTCCTGGGCGCCCAAGCTCTGGTCAACGCTGCCACCGAGGTCGAGACCCGTACCCTTGACGAGATCTACAAGGCCGCTCTCGCCGAGGGTGGTGTCGTCACCCTCTGGCACGGAGGTGATGAGCTCACCCAGCAGAACAGCTTGAAGGCTGCCTTCGAGGCCAAGTTCCCCGGCATGACCCTCAACGTCACCGTCGACCTCTCCAAGTACCACGACGGCAACCTTGACGATCAGATCGCCGCCAACAACGTCTTCGTCGACAGCATCATCCTCCAGACCCTGCACGACTACCCCCGCTGGAGTGCCGAGGATGCCCTCCTCGACTACGCGCCCCTTGGCCACGACGCGATCCTGTCCGAGTTCAAGCCCAACGGCACCGCGACCTACTACGGCATGTTCATCATCGCCTGGCTCAACACCTGGAACAGCCAGAAGCTTCCTGGAGTCGAGGCTCCCGTTGAGTGGAACGACTGGCTTCGCCCCGAGTTCAAGGACAAGCTCGTCCTGACCTACCCCAACGACGACGATGCCGTCCTCTTCGCTTTCGACCTCATGTAAGCAATCATCATCGTCCGAGACAAAAAGACAGCCAACTAACAGCGGTTACACAGTGTCAAGCAGTACGGCGCTGAGTGGTTCGACAAGCTCGTCGCCCAGAACCCCCGCTGGGTCCGCGGCACCCAGACTCCCCGTACCATCCTCGGCAAGAACGACACCACTTGGGCCGCCACCTTCACCTCCTCCGGCAGCCTGAACCCTACCGCTCCCATCAACACCAGCCACCCCATCGAGGGTCGCTTCGTCTCGTGGCCCCAGACCGGCGGTATCCTCAAGAACGCTCCTCACCCCGAGGGCGCCAAGCTCCTGCACAGCTACATGCTCAGCACCGAGTTCCAGGAGTCCCGCGGTGGATGGTCTGTCCGCGGCGACGTCAAGCTTCCCAACAACTACACTCCTATCCTCGAGACTCCCGGCACCGACCCCACTGCCTTTGGCAAGTGGATGTCTGACCGTGCGGCTGTCGAGAGACTTCGCTTCTGGTTCGAGGACCGCATTGGCACTGCCCAGGGCCTCAGCCCCCTCATTGATGACCTTTGAAGGGCGCAAACATGTATGAAAAGGGGAAACAAGGGGGACTATTGTTGTTCATGTATATAAATCTTTGTGTGATGCACTAGCGCTTCTTTCAGCCACGTCATCGTATATACTGGTCCAGAATGATACCATTTTTGATGAAGTTGTGGAATCATATTTGACTACTTGTGGCTTTGCGTTTTAGAGTTCAAGTAGCTGAACTCTGCAACCTTATCCAGACAGCAAATCGTGGGGAAGTTGAGCGTAGCCAAATGGCGCCTACCACGATCGACATGACTCGTCATGGTCGACCTCCGTTACTCGGGCCGGGTGAACGCTCGCAGAATTCGATTTTTTCGAGAATGACGCCTAATAATCTTGCCTAAGAAATTTTGATAGGGAAAAAGAAAAAAAGGATCATGATGGGACTGTCTGCTTTGGGTAACGGCATTATGCAAGTCCGTAGTCGGCATGGCGGATCTGCAAGCCCCCTGGCAAGGGCCTGAGTAAGGTCAATGGGGCATTTTTGCCGGAAGTCGGCTCCCTGGCCGCGGCAGAAAAAGAACAGAATACAGGCGACCCATGCCGAAAATTGACGTGTAAATAAGGTATGCAAGCGTACGGGTGACCAGCTGGTTTGATTTAGAGTGAGGACAGCCAAAACCAGGACTACTCAGGTTGCTTGTACCATGTCTTTTCATCTCGTCTAAGTGTCCGAGGCGTTCGGCTTCTTCTTTATTCTTTCTTTTCTTTCTAAGTTCCGGTCCAATATCGCTTGCCGGTGGGAGAGTTTGTCGCTGGAGTCTGAGCCGCGCGCGACTCACGCCATCAAAATGCTTCCGGTGTCGCATTGAGAGCTGCGAACTTCCTGATCGAGATCCACCCCCGGCTTTTCGCTTCTTTTGGCCAGGAAAACTTTTCAACAGGGGAACGCTCAGTGGCCGGCTGTCTTGAACAATCGCGGCATTGGGTACTGGGCCACATAAGGTCTACTGGTTCGTCTCTCCGAATGTGAATTTGAGACTCGCGTCTTAGGAAATGTAGACTAGCACAACAACCTACATTAGTTTCTGTGAGAGCTGACCTCGATGCGGCAAGATTGGAGAAGATTTTCGTTGATCCCCGTTGAAACTTACCAATTCTGAACGTATCTCGAAGGGCATGGCACTCATGCACTCCTTCGAACATGAGCCATGGATCATAGCCTACGCCCGGCCAAATACCATAAGTACCTTATGATGATATGTGAGGTCTGGACTGGACGGCAAGCTCAACGCGTTCGCAACGCACGGTGGCCGACTACGCGTGAATAGCGTCGTAACTTGCGAATCCTTGGCGGCATTGGTTTCTCCCTACTGGACCGCCATTCCTGATGACATGAAGGATTGAATCCTCTACGCAGCTAGAATACGGCACAGTTCGTGAGTGACTGGCTGTATCAAAGTAACGCTAGGCTTCAGCTTGACTTGCAGTAGCGACAGTGACCGAAAAGGCTGGAGATCTTCGCCTGTCAGCATCGTGCAGTTGTAAAGTCATGGGCATATGGAACAGGAGTTGAGGCAAAGGTTCTTCAACTATGTGACTTTAGAACTTCGTGGGCTAATTGGTGGAATATGTTGCTTTTGTTTTACTAGTTTGAGGCACTATTCCCAAAGTCCCTCGTCGGTTCTATAGAGGCAGCACGTAAGAGGCTGGTCTTAGTGTATCTTGTGTTTTTGAGGGCTTTCGTTGGCTTTCTCTCATTATCAAGAAACCAATTCTCATTTCTGCAAAACTTCATGTATAAAAGCTGAGGCTGCGGCCTTCATGCTCAGTGTGGAATATTCTCTTCGTATCAGGCACAATTCTTCAGATTATCTGACAATCTAAACGTATTCCGCCGTACACTTCGTGTTCTAACAACATCATGAAGCTGGCCGCTGTACTCCTCAGCATCCCCGCCACTTCCGGCGTGTTTGCGTCTGCGATCACCAAAACCGGCGCCGATTCTGTCCTCGACAAACGAGCGTGCGCTTATGACAGCTGCTCGGCATGCGAGGACTTCTGCTGGAATGGTATGCGACCTACTGTCTGGGCTATCAATTATAATATGGCTAATTGGCTTCGAGATCTCCCCTGTCCGCCGCACAACAGCTGCGCTCCAACCCAGGCGACGTGTTTTCTGTTGTGTCTCACGACCGGATGCTGTGAGAGCTAAGTTGGTACCGAGAGTGACCATGGATGGACCTTGGAGAGTTAACATAATGGCCGGTCTCTGCCGATCCATAAATTCTTGTCTTGCTAGCTGAACCCAGTGAAGAATTACACGTTTCAATTGAGCTGTGCTTATTAATTCGATCTTGTATTCTGTGCCATATAAACATCACGGATAAATTGCTACCTCATAAGATACTTTCTGATGTGCCAAGTGTCGGTCGCACGCTGCATGATGAATGGTAGAATCATAAGCAAAGTGGTTATCCAGGCGAATACACATGTGTCTCGCGGGACATGATAACTTATTACTTTGAATTATGCCCATATCATCTTCGTCAGTGCATGCAAATATGTCCATCAGTCAACTGGTGGTCTTGTTTATTGTTTGTATTAGCAGTACCCTTCTGTGGAGTTGTGAAAGCGAACGCATGGTTCTCCCCGCAGCATTCTTTGCTGCCTGATGTAGTCGGCCAAGTATTACTTCACCGCAAATCGTGCCACACGGCTTCAATCTCTGCAATTACACCAACGAAGCATCATGCAAGTTATCTTTCTCGCCTTTTCCCCGGAAGCTCATCGTTTCTAAAAACGAACGACGGACCCGATTGCCTGAGCTGTGGCAAGACACTGGATTTACGCAGCCAGCAAAGGCCATTGCAGCCATCGAGTTGCGCATCCCCATAACAACTCCCATAAGGCGAGAATGATCTTAACTTACCTGATGAACGTTCTTCTCTAGCGCCCTCCATTCAATATGGAAGTTAGTTCTAAGCTACTACTAATATTATTACTATTCCTATTAGAAGATATTAGAAACTTAAACTTAATACCCCTATTATTTATAATAATACCTCTAAATAACTTAAACTATACCTAATTTAGATTAAAACCTATTATAATTTCTATTATAATAACTTTACTAACTAGATAGAAAAAGTTATCTATATAGTTACTTATTTTTATAAATAGGCTTTTAAATAGTTTAAACTTATCTAAAAAGAATTCTTTAAATATAAAACTTTAAATAAATATTTTATAAAAATATATAATATCTATAGTAACTTCTAAAGATTTAAAGATACTTTATAATCCCTCTTTTAGGATCTAAATAAGAAATACTAAACTAAATATAAACTTATATAGTTATAATAAACTAAATTTACTAAAAAATATACTATTATTTTTAGATAACTTAATATTTAATTAAATCTTACTAAAAAAACTAAAATCTTTATATTCTATTAAGAACTTAAAGATAATATTAAGAATAAAATTATTAAACTAGATAAACCTAAAGACTTCCTCTAGTATATTAATATAGCTATTAAAATTAATAACTAACTTTTTAAATAAAGAAAAGAAAAAAGCGAAAGATAATAAAGAGCTAACTCTAAACGTAAATACTAATAGTAACTATAGTATAAATTTAATAACTAATAAAATAAGAATTAATTATATAATAACTAAAGTAATACCTACTAAAATATTATTTATAGATAATATAGTAGACCTATAAACCTTAGTATAATAACTAAACTTAATAATAAAAAGCCTTAAAACCCTAAATACTATAATTATAATAGATAAAAATATATTACTAAAGACTATAAATAACATAAGAAACTACTTTAGAAACTAATAGCTAAGTAACCTTAATAAGTTAATATAATTATAAAAGCCTTATATATATCTTAATTATAAACTAAATATTATAATAATAATTACTAAATTCACTTTAATAATAAAAAAAACTTAAGATATTATCCTCTTAAACTTAAAACTTTAGCTATAATATATTATAATAATAATAAAATTACTAAGAAGCTAATAATATAACTTAATAAAATATTATAGATTTAATATTTTAAACCTATTAATACTTTATTTACTATATATAATTAAGAACTAGAAAATAATAATAAATAAAAATTAATATATTTCTAGTTAGTTAAATATACTTATTTAGAATAAATCTAAGAAGAACTTAATAACTTTTTATAAGAATAATAGCTAAAAGCTATACTTTTATATATAGAATAATAAAAATATATATATAAAAACCTTATTAAGATTAAATAGATTAACTAAGAAGTAGAAGAATAAGTTAAAGAGGAATCTAAAGAAAAACTAAAATATTAATATAATCTTCTAATAGAATAATAACTCTTTAATATAACTAATAATTAAACTTTTAGAGAAAGTAAAAACTTACTTTATAACTTAAATAAACTTTATAATATTACTTAATAATATACTTAAGTAAGAATTACTTATAAACTTACTTTTAGTATAGATAATTTTAACTCTAAAAAAAGAATTAATAACTAAGAAAATAGAATTAAATAACTCCTAAAATACTAAGAAGTTAATATACTTTAAAATAGATAATAATACTACTTCTATAGTACTTTAGTAAATTAATAAGATTAAAACTATATTCTTTAGCTATATATAAAAGATCACTTTATATTAAGAAGTAATTATTAACTTTATTAAACCCTCTTTTAGCTTTAATATCTCTATAATAAATATAAAGAATATATAAAAAATAAATATAACTATTATTTCTACTTTAGAAGATAAAATAATAAACTTATTTAAGAAATCTATATAATATCTATAATAATTAGATAAACTATAATATTATTTAAAAATAACTTTATAAAAGTATAATAAAAAAGAAAAAAGATTACTTACTTAAGATAACTAAAATAGTTAAAAAATTAAACTTACTTATTAATAATAGATTATAATAAGTAATAAAAAAAGATCTATTTACTAAATATTATAAAGATATAAAAATAATATAAAATTTAAAATTACTATTAATAAATAAATAATACTTATACTAATTAATAATAAAACTAAAATAAATTTTATTACCTTTTAAGCTATTAATAAGTTAGAAGTATAATAAAGAGGAAAAAAATAATTATACTTTTTATATATAGTAGAAAGAAAAGAATTTAAATATAAAAGAGATACTATTTATAATAAGATTATACTCCTTAAGATAAGCTACTTAAATTAAAAAAAAAGAATCTAATTTAATATTATTAATATAGGAATATATAATATAATATTAAGACTACTTTAGCTATAAATAAATAACCTATAGATAGATTAAAATAAAAGCTAACTCTATTAAAACTATAATAACTTAGTCTCTAAGTAGCTTTATTAGAATTAAGTTTTAAATAAGCTAATATAATAAAAAATAGTAAAATAATATATCTACTACTTTAAAGTAAAAGAAGTTATATTATAACTATTAATAATAATAGATCTTAAATAAGAAAAAGATCTACTTCTATTTATTTTAAAAAAATATAGAATTTATAAAAAACTCTTTATAGCTAAATTAGAAACTAAACTATTTAAATATATTAGTTTTAACTATAAAATCCCCTTTAAAAAAGGAAAAGAACTATAATTTAATAAAATCTATAGCTTTAATTTTATAGAAATAGAAGCTTTAGATAAATACTTTAAAGAAAACTTTAAAAAGGGATATATTAAACCTTTAATATTACTAATAAGAAGTTTAATTCTATTTATACTAAAAAAGAATAAAAAACTATAACTATATATTAATTACAGCCTCTGGCTGTTCACTGTGATTTTTACCTGCTTAGAGCGACAGACCTCCTAACTCCACGCCTCCTAATAATACATACAGCCTTTAGTTATATAATTATAACTCTCCTAACCTTAGCTGCACTTATATATGTATATTATACTAAATAACTTCACTATTTTTAACTTCATTTTAGTAATAATATAGTTTATAATTACTTAATTACTTAATTACTAACTATTAAACTATTAACTTATCCTCTCTCTTATGTATTACTTATACTGCTAATACTATCTCTATTACTACTTTGCTATCTACTATTCTTTTTATTTAATTAGGCTAGCTAACGCCTTTACAGCTATACTATTATTAGTAACGCTCTCTCTATATAATTAGCATAAGGAGTACTTATTAATCCCTATTAGGCCTAGGCTTAGGCTGCCTCTGCCTTAGCATTACAGAGGGTTTACATAAAGAAGGGCTACTCCTTAGGATAGCTAGAAATGTGCGTAGCCTCTACGTGGAGGCATATAAGGCTATTATCTATCGCTTTAATTGTAGTATATAGAGGGTCCCCTCTAAGGGTATTTATAAAGGCTTTAGCTATAGCTACTTTAATAATATACTACTAATTAGTAAAAGAGTGATTACTAAATTTAAAGGCTTTATTTAGTATATAGATATTATTCTATATAGTAATACCTTTAGCTATTTACTTATAGAAAAGTATACCTTATAGGGGGTTAGTATTTTTATATTCTTTATATAGTGTAAATATTATAAAGATATTTTAGGATTTATTATAGGTTAGTAAGGAAGAGGAAGAGGGAAGGGTATAAAGCCTTATATACAGTAGAGCTTTTTATACTTCTAGCTATAAGAACCTCTTACGATAACCTCTTTAGTTGAGGAGTCATCTCTATTTAGTGGTATTACTAAGCTATAAGAGCCTTAGTAACCCCTTTAGCCCTAATATAATTAGCCCTACTACATACAACGCCACCAGCCCTACACTGCGCAGCTGGCGCTGTTGCTGTTCCGCTAGTCTATTCGGCCAAGGCGTGCGTTCGACTTTATGCAAGGGTTTGCTTACCAGCAGGAATGTATAGGGTTTCTATACTATTTTCCTTAATTAGTAGAGGGCATAGGTTAAGGTGCCTATATAGTGTTTCTAGAATTATGCCTGCGTATAGGGTGAATTTTGCTATAGTCTTTTTGCAGGGGGGCTGCATTATAACTACAAACTCAATATATTAATTATTATATACTTAATAAAATAATAATAAAAAATTATTACTTATTACTACTTATTAATAAAATAAAATAACTTCTCTATAAAGCTAACTAGTTTATAGCTCTTAACTTTCAAAATACTTATAACTTAATTAGAATAAAGTAAAAAAAAGAATAAAAAACTATTTTTAAGATATATAAAAGATATTTTAAATACCTTATTATACCTTTTAGTCTTATTAATACCTCTATAATATTCTAAAATATAATTAACTTAGTTCTATATAAATATATTAATATCTATATAGTTATCTATTTAGATAATATCTTTATATTCTTACTAATATTTAAGAAATATAAAGAAGATATTTACTATATTTTATAAATCTTTTAAGAAGCTAAGCTACTAATTAAACCTAAAAAAAGCAAATTCTATACTTAAAAAATAAAATACCTTAAATTTACTATTACCTTAAGAGAAATCTAAACATTAGAAAATAAGATTAAAGCTATTAAAGAATAGCTAGTACTTAAAAATCTTAAAGAAGTCTAAAGATTCTTAGGTTTTATTAATTTCTATTAGAAATTTATTAAGAATTATAATAAGATTAATATAGCTCTTATTAACTTTAGCTATAAAAATACCTTACTTATATAAGAAAAACTATAATAAATAGTTTTTTAGAAAATTAAAAACTTTATTAGTAGTAAACTAATCTTAATAATATTAGATCTTATTAAATAGTTTAAAATAGAACTAAACTTTTTAAACTATACTTTTAGAATATAACTATTATAAAAGGATTTAAAAGGATAACTCTACTTATATACTTTCTTCTCTTATAAACTCTATAAACCTAAACTAAATTATTAGATCTATAATAAAAAACTTATAATAATTATTAAAGCTTTTAAAAAATAAAAACCTAAACTTTTAAGAATAATTTATAAAGTATTTATATATTTAGACTATAAAAACCTCTTATACTTTATAACTTTAAAAATATTAAATAAATAATAAGTTAGATAGTTAGAATTCCTTTCTAAATTTAACTTCTAAATTATTTATTAAAAAAGATTAGATAATAGTAAAGCTAATACTTTTAGTTAATAGCTAAACTATAATATCTTAATACTTAAAGAAATTTAAGTAATTCTTAAAGGAAATAATAATAAAGACCTAATATTAGCTACTAAACTCTTAATAATAGCTAAATAATCTAATACTAACCTATTTAGTAAATTAGATAATAAAGTAATTATAAAGTTTTATACTTATTTTATATATAGTTACTAAAGAATTATAAAAACTTAAAAATAACTATAATAATAATATAGAGAAAAAGTTATTAAGGAATATATAGTAAAAATAATTAAAGATTATAAAGTTTATTTTAAAAGTAAACCTACTTAATATTAATTTTATAATATATTATAACTTTTATTTATACTATAAACTACTTAGTAATTTATATTACTTAACTTTATTATTAAACTATTAAAATCTTAAGAACTTCTTATAAGAGTATATTATAATAATATTCTTATTATTATAAACTAATTTATAAAATATACTTACTTTATTTTATATAAAGAAATAAGTAATACTAAAGAATATACCTATATATTTCTTAAATATATTATTACTAACTATAAAACGCTAAAAAAAATTATATTAAATAGAAATAAGATCTTTACTTCTAACTTTTAGAAGTTAATTATATTATACTTTAGTATTAAATAATTAATATTTACTATATTTTACTTATAAATTAATAGATAAATAGAATAAATTAACTAAATCCTTAAAACTTACTTTTATACTTATATTAATTATAACTAAAATAATTAAGTTATATTACTACTAATAGTTTAACTTATTTATAATAATATAATAAGAGAAAGTATTAAGAAATCCCTCTTTTACTTTAACTATAAATTTAAACTAATTATTTATAAAGAATTTTAAATAAGCTTAGCTATAATAAAAACTATTACTTTAGTATAATAAATTAAAGATATCTAAGTAAATATATATAAAGAACTTAAATTTATTTAATAAAAAATAACTAAATTTAGTAATAAATAAAAAATTAAGAGACTAATTTTAAAAGAAGGAGATAATACCTACTTTATATAGTAAAATATTAAAATAAAATAACTAAATAATAAACTAAACTATAAAAAACTTAAACTTTTTAGAATTTTATAAATTATTTTACTAATTAACTATAAATTTAAACTTCTAGAAATTATAAAATACTACCTAATATTCTATATTTTATTATTTAAACTAACCTTATAAGGATTATAAATAAAAAATATTATTATTATAGAAGATAATAAACTAAAATATAAAATTAAAAGATTACTTAATTACTAATATAGAGATAATAAATAAAAATACTTTATTAAATAGAAGAATTATAGTTATAAAGAAAATATATAGGAACTAAATAATAACTTACTTAACTATAAAAATAAAATTAATAATTATATTAAGATACTTAACTATATTAACCCTAGAGATAGACTAAAACTACTTATAACCTAAGAAGAATAATAAAGATATAATAAGATTTATAAAGAATAATATAAAGAATAGTAGTAAAAACTAAAAGAAAGATATAAGTATTTTCCTTATATATAATTTACTAAACTACTAAAATAACTTATTTATATTTACTCTTTATAAAATAACTATAGGATACTAAAATAATCCCCTTTTATCTACCTAAGAATACTAGAATATAACTAAGAACTCTTTAAAGATACTAACTAGTTACTACTTATTAAAAAACTAAGATCTATAAACTCCTTATTAATACTAAAACTTTACTAATCTAAATTATTCTTAATACTTAGAAACTAGAGATTATTTCCTATACTACTTTTATATACCTCTAATATAGGAAGAATATTATCCTCCTCTAACTCTTATATACTTTAAGAAAATATTTCTATATAATGCTTTTTTACCTTCTTATAAATTATATAGATATATAATAACTAACTAGCTACTTTAGTAACCTTAGCTTAAACTTATGCTAACTTCTTATAAAAACTTAGTAAAGTATTACTAACTTACTCCTCTTTCTCTTCTTATTCTTAACGCTAATTATTTAGCTTTTTTACTATAACTAATTAGTATAAAAGAACACACCTAGTAGGATATAATAAAAAACTTATAACTTAATATAACTACTAGACTATTATAAGGATACTGTAGGTTTTTATAACCTTAATAAGTTTTTATGCTTTCTACTATATAGTATATATGCTTCATATAAAAGCATTAAGTATAAAGTATAATATTATTAGAACTAAAATAATAAAAAATATCTTTATAAGTAGAATATAATACTAACTTAGATTAATTTAATTTTTAAATATAACTTAATATAATATTAGTATTATAAGTAAATTAGAAAGTATAACTCATAGATCCCTAACCTAGGACTAATAACCTACTTATATTAGGTCTTAAGGATAAGACCTTTAGAGAGAGGTCTTAATATTATAACTTATTATATATAGATAATAGTTAACTAACCTATTTAGGCGTTAAGCAGCTAAAATAGAATATTTATACTATAGGATTATAGGAATAATAAGGACTTACTTAGATATAAAAGAACTATAGTATAAGTTATATAATAATAAGATAAGAGATTAGATCTATACGCTAAAGATATAGAAGCTATACTTAGTATATATAAAGTCTATTAGGACTAAGAATAGTAATAAGGATAGTAGTATTATTTAGGAATTATATATAGTAGGACCTTAAGTTTAGTTTATAGTTAGACTCCTATAGCTCTTTAGCAATTAACTTAGTATTTATCTTTAGGATACTCTTAGCTTACCTTTACTGCAAAATACTTATTAAGTCTAAGACTAATTACCTTAGCCTCTGAAGACCTAATCTACTATTAGTTTATAACCTATAACCTAGACCATAACCTAGTATACTATTAGAATGTATTAATCCCCAGCTTCTAGTAGCAGACCCTACTATTAGATAGCTAACTATAACATTTATAATAAAAATAAGCTAAGAATATCTTAAGGATAAATATTAAGTTAATTACTAAAAAGCTATAAAAGTCTAACTATAAACTAAGCTTAAGATTATCCTATATATAAATCTAACTCTAAATATATTTCTTTATACTTTAGGTTAATCTAAATTATTTTAATCTAAAATAATTATTTAACCTTTAAGTTATATTAGATTATATTAATCTAATATAATTATTATCTTATTGTTATATAACTTATACTATAGTTCTTCTATTACTGAGCGAATCCCTATTATTCCCATGATCTTACAGTACAAATGTCCTATCTTAGCCGCCTAATACCTAAGTGGGTTAGTTATCTATTACTCTTGCATAACAGGTTGTAACAAAAGACTCGTCCAGCAAGGACCTTGCATTTGTCTGCTTGAATGGCGATGTGCTTCGAGGCTCTGTGAGATAGGAGCAGCATCATGCATGTAGAAGAAAGATTCAGTAGGAAGAAAAATTCGGGAGGCGAGTGATTCGGTTTGAGCTTTTGTTTTGATCGGTAGTAAGAAGATGCAGGCCGGAGTCCGTGTGTTTGACGCCACGTCTATATTTCCCTATTGGGGCCATCAAGCGCCTCAAACTCAGTCAAGACACCTTGTTGGAGGTTTTCCTATTTTTCTTTTACTGCCTAGTTGTCGCTGGGCTCTCTATCAAGGTGGCGTTCAAATGAACATTCCGAAAGTAGGGAATTGTGCGTGCGGTCTTCGCTAAACTCCAAGCGTCGAAAGCAACAAGGTGGACTTCTCATAGTTCATACATCTACTGCAAAACAAGATATTCCTTGATATCAAGCTGATTCCTCGTGACGTCTTAGTGATAGATCATAGTCTATGTACCCAAACCATTGATTGCCACAACCTATTCTGCAGAAAACGTCGGCCAAGGTGTCAAAGAAAAAGAGGGATGACGCATCGTGTTTGGTAAAAGCTTTTCTCGAAAGTTGTGAGGCATGATATTGATCGCGAAAAGCGATGAAAAAGGTTTTGCGTATGATTATTCACAGAAGTGTGTCATCAATACTGAGTTCACTTGACACTATATCTGGCCTGAGGACCGGAAGCGTTGGCATGGACTTGAACGAGGGCGAACGTGATGGAAAGTCGAAAACGTGTCCGTTCTGGGTCAATTCTGGCTATTAACGATCGAAACCAGAGGTAACTGGTAAATCTGCTGCGTGAATGACCAGGATTGTCGGCCAAGGTTGTTTTAGGAAACAGGGCCATTTGGTACGAGATGAATTGGAGCATGCAGTTCTCCCAGTCCGAATCAGGATCCATTAAACATGACCTACGTGACCATTTTAAGTGGACATCGGCCCTTTTGTTTCCCAACTAATCCTCAAATACGAAAAAGGTCGAATGCCACTTAGGATGACCGCTCTTCGTGGTAAGTAAGCTTAAGTACCCCGGGTTGAAGTCGAACGGAAGGTGGGCTGACATGCGGGGAAGCCGGGGTAGACCCCGCAAAGATGAACACCGTTGCATTGAGGTTAACGGCATTCGTTGGCCGAAGGCAACTAGACCATCGTATACGCGCTTGGAACTCGCATGTCTCTCAGCGTGGATGGAAAATACGCGTATTTGACATCATTTTGCACCAATGTCTTCCCGACTTCCGGTCCAATGTCGGCAAATCGTCCAATGTGCGTTTGTGTCCCATTACACCTGCATGCTCGCCATGTGATGCCCCGAGAGAAAGATCCCTGTATGCTCTCTCATTATCAATGAGAAAATAGCCTCATGAAAAGGTCTCGCTGCGCAAAATCTCAACGGTTGCATTCAGTCCTTACTCTTCAAGATCTTGATATCGGGAACATGAATGAAAAGCAAAGGTTAGATAGCCAGCGGCTACGTCATGAGATATAAGATCTCGTAAAGCCTCGGCTTTTTAGCTCTATTATGCAGAAAGCCAATGGCTTATTACCTGGTATGATCGCGTTCAAGAAGAGGTAGTTGGTAGGCCGGAGTCTGAAAGCTCCACAACCAGGATTTGTACCGATGCCTTCTTCCATCAAGGATTCGAAAAACCCCGGAAATATCCCCGCACCCCCAGGCTCCGATCTGGGCCTGTTTATGAAGAATCGGTCCGATATGACGAACCTCATGATTGATCGCGATGCTGTCGCCCGTGGTACGAGCGGCAATATCACTACAGCCACGACGACCAGTGATCCAATCGAGGTAGCAACTTGTTGCCGTATGTATGAAGTTGAAAGCATATATAAAGATCTTCTTATCCCGCGACTTGAAGCTTGCGACACCCATAAGACCAACCTAATCCTTCCTCGCATCCCTCTTCAATTATGCTGGGCGTCTTGAGAACCTCCCTTCTGCTGCTCGGAGTCCACGGCGCATATGCCGTTCGACATGCCTCTCGTTTCGAGAATAATGGTACGTCAAGAGCAATATCTTTCCAGTCACTAAGTAGCTCATAGGTCAACAGGGACCCGAGAATGGGACGCCGCCGCCGTACTGGCGTCGGACTTCGTCTCCAAACTCACTCTCGATGAGAAAGTGTCTATGATTACGGGCAACTCATCCGCAGGCAATTGCATCGGCGTCATCACCCCTATTCCCCGGCTAGGATTTCAAGGCCTTTGTCTTCTTGACGGCCCCGCAGCGATCAACCGCGTCGATCTAGTCAGCGTCTTTCCTTCTGGCATCACAGCTGCTGCGACCTTTGACCGGGATCTCATCTACCGTCGGGGGTATGCGCTGGGTGAGGAATTCAAGGGCAAGGGCGGGCACGTAATGCTTGGGTAAGTCGATCACTGTAAATGCTACAATCGCAGCAGCTAATCGCCAAAAGACCTTCAACGGGTCCTATGGGTCGTCACGCACTGGGTGGTCGAAACTGGGAGGGCTTCGGTCCAGACCCCTACCTAGCCGGGATCTCAATCGCGCAAACCGTCCACGGTGTTCAGGATGCAGGAGTCCAGACTTGTTCGAAGCACTACATCGCCAATGAGCAAGAGACCCAGCGTTCCAACACCAACCAGACAGATGGCACCCGGGCCGAAGCCATATCCGCCAACGTCGACGACAGGACCATCCATGAACTCTACCTCTGGCCTTTCGCTGACGCTATCAAGGCCGGGACTACGTCTGTTATGTGCTCCTATAACCGCCTCAACCAGACCTACTCCTGCGAGAACTCCCACACCCTGACCAAGCTCCTCCGCGACGAGTTAGGATTACAAGGGTACACCGTCAGTGATTGGTTCGCAACTCACTCCACCTCGGAGTCCATCAATGCGGGCTTAGATATGGAGATGCCTGGCATCATTCCGTCTTATCAAGGGTCTGTTCTCTACTTTGGCGACAGAGTGCTCGAGGCCGTCAGCAACGGAACCGTCTCCGAAGCCAGGATTGACCAGATGGTCCGCAACGTCATGACACCGTACTACTTTCTCGGTCAAGATGCCGAAGACTATCCCTCTGCAGACCCAGCACTCAGATGGGTGACGCTCATCCAAGAGGTTGGTCTCGGTGCTGCTAAAGCTGGCGGTTTCCTCCCTGATGACTTTGTCTTCGAGCATGGTCGGGATGTAAGAGGCGATCATGCCAAGGTCATCCGCGAGATGGGTGCCGCCGGCACCGTTCTTGTCAAGAATAACAACACACTACCATTGAGCAGTCCCAAGATCATCGGTGTCTTCGGCAACGATGCAGGAGACATGACTGACGGGTTATACCGCCCATCCGAAGTCCCTGATAGCGTCAACACCGGGACCATGATCATCGGCGGGGGCTCCGGCACAGGCCGCGCATCATACATCGTCTCACCACTCAGAGCCATCCAAGCCAAGGCCGCAGAGACGGGCGCCGAGGTGCTCTACGCCACTAACAACGAGCTCCTGGCGAGGAACGACTTCAGGGGAATCTACCCTCCACCCGAGATCTGCGTCGTTTTCCAACAAACTTTTGCTAGTGAAAGCTTTGATCGCACTTCTTTCGAACTCGACGGAAACTCCACCGTTGTGATTAACAACGTCGCTGACTTCTGCGGGAACACCATCGTGGTTACACACTCGGGCGGCGTCAACACCATGCCCTGGGCGAACCACACCAAGATCGGGGCAATTGTCTTGGCGCACTACCCCGGCCAGGAGAGCGGGAATTCAATCGTCGATCTTCTCTGGGGCGATGTGGCTCCCTCGGGACGTCTTCCGTACACAGTTCCGCGTGACGAAGCTGATGCTAGTCCGCCAATCGTCAACATCACTGGTCCTGTTTCCGACCCCCTGGCCTGGCAGGCCGACTTCACTGAGGGCCAGCTTATTGACTACCGCCATTACGACGCCAAGAACATTGAGCCGCTGTATGAATTTGGCTTTGGGTTAACTTATACCACTTTTGCCATCGAAGACAACAAAATCGACGTCAGCCTTGTCAAGGGGAACAGCTCGGTAGCGGCTCGGCCGGATGCATCATTAAAGACACAGCCTGGTGGAAACCCACAACTATGGGACGAGCTCGTCACCGTCAAAGCCAAGGTCACGAACACGGGCGAGCGGTCTGCGCATGCCGTTCCACAGCTTTACTTGTCTTATCCAGAAGGAGCTCCGGAAGGAACCCCGCAAAAAGTCCTTAGGGGGTTTGAGAAGGTTATGATTGAGTCGGGTGCTAGTGCTGACGTCGAGTTTGGAGTGTTGCGGAGGGATCTGAGCCTGTGGGAAGTTGTTGAACAGGATTGGGTCATTCCTGATGGGCAGTTCACCTTTAGAGTCGGTTTCAGCTCTAGAGACCTCCCAGCTGAGACTATGTTTTCCGTCCTGGGCTGAAGGGATTGAGACCGGCATACAGCTTGTTATGTGAATGGACAAGTAACCCGACGGGCTCCAGCTACTTGCATTATTGTCGATCATATTACAACTCATGGCTTCATTACGCAATAACTTTCGTATTTGATTTCAAGATTGCTCGCTATTCCTCTTGTTGCCCTCGCTTACGTATGTCTGATCTTACGGCGTATGCACGTAATATGGCTTTGAGGATACGAGCTAGACAGCGTCCTGTTAAGGCACGTCAGCCTTGGCAGGCGCCCGACCGCAGACTATTGATCGAAAATGAACTGTTTTAGAGTCTTTTATAGGCAGTTCCGAGTTTAATAGGCCGTAGTAAGCCCGCCATCTTGTAGATATTGTGCAGCAGCTAGACAAAGCGGATGTATGAGTGCGGGGATACAACATTGAGATGACTTCACATTACCACATCGAGGAACGTCACATAATAAGATTCAAGATCAGCATAAATAGAACCAAAATACCACGGAAAGTATTGAGATTTCTCACCAGTGAAGCTCCATCCCAATCTCATCTTCGTTCCGAAGACACATACCCGGGATCAACCTTGAGATCTGTCATAATCCACTCCGGAATTTCAAAATGATTGTGCAAACCCTCCTTCAAACGGCGTTTCTTGCTGTCACCGCCACAGCAGCCAGCCTCACCTCGAGAACCTCCGACGGTGCCGACGGTTTTCGCCTCCGTGCCAACATGCTCTATCCCGACTCCCCAGGGAACGGGCCTAATGTTCACGACCACGAGCTCAACTACGTCTCCGGCGACGAGTGCCAAGCCATCGTCGTCCTGGTCCCCGAGAACCAAGGGACCACATTATACGCCAACAACAACACGCTCGGTGTCTACTTCGACAACACCTCGCCTCAGTTCGCCGGCATGGTCGTACCCTGGCGCGGGCCGGCGATGGTACCGAGCGGCAGACCCGTGGAGCTCAGGTGCGCGGACGGTACCCCGGGTCTCACTCTCAATGACAAGGGCGTGTACTATCCCGGAGAGATGGGTCCGGACTTTAATGGCGCGTTCATGGTCTGCCAGGAAGGAGACGACGCGATCTTGAGTTTCTATGGGTGGGGTCAGAGGCCTCTTTGGGGCTGTTCTGTTATCCAGCTTCTCCCGGTCTACTAAGCATCCGGAATACATAGGCTGTAATGTGTATTTCACAAAAGCCGTCTTGAACTAAACTTTCTGTTGATTTCATGTTCCATCTACTCTGGCATCGTACCAACCAGCTCTGTAGGTAACTCTGCCAGGTATTGAAATACGCTCTGGTAAGAAAGAGTCACATCTGTACGGTTTTCCACCGCAAAAACTGTGTGATCAACTCGTCCCAAATCTCAAGTTGAGCGCAAAACGTAGATTCTGCCGCTGGTAGGAGTACCCTCAACCGGAATCCAACGGGTATTTGTCCCCAGGACAGAGATTGCATCCACTGATGTGATACCATCGCAAACATGTTACACCCCCTCACACCGATTTCGTAGGCCCCTGCTTCTCCCATCTTGCTGCCTACTAGAGGCCCATTGGCCTCAACAAAGTTGCGCTGAAGCTGGTCCGCTGTGGAATCGCAGAGCTTTCGTAGTCAATCGAACGCCGCCACTTCTCGACTGCGACTTTCGAAGCCATCAGCGTAGCCACGCTACCTTTCGACTCATCTTTTGAATTCGCCTTGACATCGACTTTGGAATGAACCTGGTATAAATACTTTCGGATAGCATCACGTCTACATGGCTATCTGTCCAGCAGCAGCGCAGAGAGGGCTGGATGTTTGATCGCCCCGTAGTCGGTGATCATAAAACCACCAACTATCCAGCACACATCCCGTGACAGCATCTATTAACAATAGGAACCAGCCAACGAACCAAATGCGACACCCCCAGCGGGTAAATATGCCGAAGATCTCGGGACCTGCATGGCAAACATGTCAAGGGGAATCTCCCGTTGCCAATCGCCCTTTCACCCCTGACGCATAGGCCAAACTCGACTATCATGTCAGGAGCATTGAGGATGGACGAACAATGGACGATTGTAGACACAAACAGAATCAAAATCGGTTTGGATACAATTTCAACAAAGATGTTTGGAGAAGCGACATTAGTCAATGTCTCGAGTTGTTGGTTCTTACGCCAGTTCAGACATGCAATATAACAAGACGCCTAGTCGAGACAGGGCGGCTCTTAGGACTTCACTGAAAGTTCCACAAATTTCACGTTGTTTGTGGAAGACGTGGGACATCTAACATATCATCCAGCCATTAGCATCAGGCGCGAGCTTACCATCGGTGACAGCTGGTCAAACCGTCACTCAGATAATCAACTTCACACAACTGCGCCAGGCACAACATGGAAACTGCGGGTCGAGTGCGGCTCGTGGATTACTCCGACAGCGAGAGCGACGACGACATTCACAACAAGGAGGGCATTGCACCGCCACCGCACGCGCAGGGAGACGCACCGCCACCAGAGACCGAGAACGAGCTCGCCAAGATCGTGATCGAGCTGCAGAAGAAGTACATTCGCGAGTACGAGGAGATCCAAAGAAGACAAGCGGAATGGCGCGAGGAGATACGCAAATGGCAGGTTGGGTTTGAAGGGAAGTGGGAGCTTCAGCGCAGGTTGTTGGTGGATGTCATCCCAGTGCGTTAGGTTTGGGTATGACGAAGGCGAGAGTTTGATGCTGACTGATTGGGATGCACAGAAAGTGACCGGCTTGCGCATCGGAGAGATCCTGAGTCGAGAAGGGATTCTTTCAGCAGCGGATGCGACGAACGAGGCGAGGAATCCGTCACCTCCATTTGTGACGCCGGCGGGCCCCGCTGCTCCGGGATGGGGTCAGGGCCCGGCCCGAGCGGAAGTAACGGTGACCGAAAGCGAGGCGAGCATAGATGAAGGACCGGAGCCGATAGCGAAAGCAGTACCCACACAGCCACAGAAGACGAGAAGCACTGGCAAAAAGGCGCCACGGGCTGAGGTTCCTTCATCACTTCGTCGACTGAACCAGGCCGCGAGGAAGATTGGTAACAGCGCAGACTCGAGACAGCAAGACGTAACGGAGCCTCACAACCCGTACGACGACCCAAAGTATTGTAGTCCCTTGACCATCACAGACGAATGCGGCAACCAGAAGCCCTTGTTCAAGTTTCAACCAACACCAGACACGGTAGAGGAGCTTTGGGCGGAGTACCGGCATGGTCTTCGTGGCCAGCCACCCGTCGAGCAGTTGGAAGTAATGTATCGAGCCAAATGGCGCAGCGAAACATATGGCCGGTCATGGTTCACTCGGCGCAAGCCGTTCTGGGACAAGATGAAGCAGATGCTGGCGGATGGAAAGACGGAAGACGAGGCACTGGAGGTGATGAGAGCCCTTGCCAAAAGAAGCGTGCCGGGCCTTATGGGCAGGCTCTGCAAGGAGCGGGCAGGCAAGGGATTGAGGCCCAGGAAGCGCAAAGCCTCCCATAGCTTGTCGGAGACTGAACGCGCCAGGGGAGATTCGGAAGACACTAACGGCAGTCCGGCGGAGGAAACCGATGACGATTTGGAGGTCGGGCGATTGAATCCGGTCGTCCTGCGTAAACGGATCAGGATGTTGAAGGTTGGGGAACTTTCCGATAATAATGAGACCAGAACGAACTCAGGATGCGATGATAATTATGAGCCGTTGGAGGACTAATGTCTGGCCAAAAGTACCGATCAACTCGAGACGTCATTCAGCAGGCGAGTGATGGCTGCGAGACATCTCGAAGTTGCCCCAACTCAGAGACTGGGGACCTGTATTGAGCCGAGTCTCTTGGCTGCACAGAATCGGGTGGAATGATAGCCGTTGACAGGTCTGACAGGATATCTCGGGGGTTCGGTGAGCGTGGGGATTCAACGCCGGCTCAATGCCGGAGGACGCTCCGAGGATGCGGAGGGCCAGCTGAGTCTAGACCAGATACCGGTGTACCAATAGTACGGGAGACAGAGCAGTAATCTGATAAGGAAATGTCCGTGGACCCCAATACATCCCCGGATGCAGGTGATTGTGCCTCGGCCATATGGACTTTGACTCGTTGAAGACAGTTTCCCCAGCCGATTTCTGCTGGGGCTGGGAAACCGATAAATTTGAATCTGCACAGCCAATTGGCCGAACGGTCAACATGGCAGCGAAACCGGCCTCGATTTGATCCTTTGCGACTAACAGAGTCATCCTAGGCAAGCGTTGGAGGCTAGACCAAAGAGACGGAAGACGAAGAAACAAGCTTCTGTCTAGAATCAGCTGGTCCCAAGTTTCAAAGACGACACATGGGCTTGCAACTTCGAAGTCAGAAGGGTCGGACGGACTCGCTTCGGCGCTGTCGCAGCAAGCTCAAAAGGGGTCGCATCCGAGGGAAGACGAAGAGTGAGAAAGTGTGTCGTGTTTGAGGGCGTGTCGTCGTTGTGGTCGTCGAGGCGAAAGGTCGATTGCGGCGCATCCCAAGCTGTCGGTGAGGGGCTTTCCGTGGGGATCCCTGTCGAAAATTACCCGTAAGAGCCCGGAAAGTGGTGTGATCTCTCGGGTTTGGAGAATCATGTTGGCAGCGGGAGGCAGGGAGGCCCTGGGGGAAAATGTGAGAGAGACGCCGGAACCAGACGCACGAGGACCATTCGGGCAGTTGATGCCTGGGGGAGCAGCCTTCGACGAAGTGTGCATGCCTGAGGCTGAGGGGCACGCGAGCGGTGGGGCCTGTCAGGTGAAGGAGGATGTGGTCTGTGCATGCTGCGGAAGGTTAGGTAAGCTGGGAGGGAGGCCAACAGTCAGCGAAGAACAGGAGGAAGGAAAGAAGGAAGAAAAAGAGAAGGGAAGGACAGGTCAGGCACAGGGCGTTGTCGCACTTGCCTCACGGAGCACAGCAGGAACACAGCAGGAGCAGCCACCAACACCTCAAGCAGGAGAAGGAGCACCGCAGCATGCATAACCCAGGCAGATTGCAAACAAACACGTCGATCCGGAGTGCCATTGCGTGATAAATTGGATCATTTCCCATAATAAGCTTGGCCAATGCTGGGTATTGGTTGCAAGCTGTTTCTGCTGTGCAAGCGATACCTGTCGGCCATTTTCTGTGTTCGCAGTGTCACTGTTCACATGAATGTCTTTTCCGGTGGTGTTCTTCAGTGGCTCCCTCGCTGTAAATAAAACGCTGCTGTACCTGAAGCACCTCACCTAGATGCAGACTTGCGAGTTTCTCGTCCTGCAACTGCCATAACTGCTTCCTGCATTGCTTGAATGCGCCTTTCCCCGCCAACATTGCATCTGCAACCGCCTGCAACTGGTTTACGAACGGTGGGCCAGACTTGCTCAAAAGGCAGGAAGTTGAAAATGGCAGCCAGTCACGATGCATGGCCTGGTTTTCCGGGTAAGGCAGGGACGCCCTTCAACCTAAGGGGGGAAAGGAGCAGGGGACCGCCGATGTTGGCGCGCCTTCCCGCCAATCGTTCGCTTCACACCCAGCCCTGTCCGCCCCCACTTTATTCGTTATTTTATCCTTTTTTTCTGTTCTGTCTGCCCCTCCCCCTCACCTCGACACTGGCGGCGGCCCTTCTTGACCACCTCTGCCACGCTTCCTTTAAGTGTGAGATGAGTGTGCCTCGGCGGCCGTCTCTTCCTTCGAATGCGACTCTGATTCATCCGACCGGTAGAGCCCTGGAGGCACTCTTCCTTTCGGGTGCCACCTCCCGATCGGCTCGTTCGCAGACGTCAGGTCTGGGCCATGCGTCGCAACCCTCTGAACCAACCACATGGATGCTTTCTTCGCCGTCGCACTGCCCAGACCCAGGGTCACAGGCATCAAGACAGAGTGTCGAGATGCCTGCCCAGCCTGGATAGCCGAAGAGCGGGAGCGCCTCCGGCAACGTCAGGTCCAAAATGCAACCTGATGCCGCAACAAATGCACCGTGAGAAAAAAAAGTCTCATCTCGACGCCGGCATCGCCATGGCTGTATGCCTGGAATGCCGAGGGTAACGGCCTGCGCTATCTGCTGGGGCTGAGATGTGCCAGGTACATTGTCTCTCATGAATCCGACGCTTTTACCAAGTAACGGCGACATTAAAAACGCAGCAGTACGTATTACCTACTACTCGGCGGCACGCTCGCAGGAAACGGGATCAAGGGTCTGCTCCACGTCAATTGGACACCGTGACGGGACAATAGAAATCCCACCCACACTCACCCATATTTACCCCGACATTCTTCCTCGCATGCGTATTTTGCAATCCGCAATCTGGCCCCCTTTCTCCTTCCGCAACGCTGCCAACTCGTCGCCGCATTCGGATCGTCAAAGGGGTCATCGTTGTCGCCGAGCCTGGGTGCGGAAAGCAGAGAGTGGAGAGCCACGGGGCAAAACCTGGGGGAATCTTGCTACGCCACGCGCCCGTCTCATCTTCTCCTCCTCTTCTCTTCCCTTGCCCACTTCCCAGCTTGCTGCGTCCAACCCTGCATCCCTTTAACTACCTGGCCATCTGCAGACTTTGCTGTCGCTGAACCTGCGCCAAGCGAGTCCGCCGCTTTACATAAGGTCACCACCTCGCTCTTCACTCGCTCACTCTACCCCACGAATCGCCATTTTGGCTGAGACACGCCTGGGCACACGTCGTCTTCAAAGTCTGTACATACGGCTTTCCATCTCACGTGTCACCGGGCTCGACTTGTCTCATTCCCGCATACGACACCGCTTAATCAAGATCTAATATCTCACCTCCCCGCCTGCGCCCCATTTCGACGATACCCCAGGTTTTCACCACCGACACCCGCCCATCATGACTTCGAACACGTTGCTCTCCCTCCCCGATGAGGTTCTGCTCCAGATTGTCGGACACTTGACACCACCTCTTGACGGCTTGGACATTCCCTTCACGGCCTACACCGATCCCGATGGAGTCGTCGTCAGCAATCGCGTCGCCCTTTATCGACTCGCCTTCGTCTGCCGCCGCTTATCGGATCTCGCCATCCCGTCTCTTTACCAGACGGTCTACCTATGGGGCCGGTCACGTCTCCAATCGCTACTGCAAACTCTCCTAGAACGGCCAGAGCTCGGCGCAAACATGCGCATATTCTCATATGTCTCGTGCCTGGGCAGCGATCACTATCCCACCGACGTTCTATGTCCGTACAAGCGTACCCATTGGCGCCACCTAGTGGAAGAATCGTCCCGATTCCCGGACCGCATCAAGGCCTTCATGCGGGAAGCCAAGACGGATCTTGAAGTCGTTCAAATCGTTTTCGCCCTCGTTCTCTACTCGACGCCAAATTTGCGCACCCTGCACATGCGCATGCCCTTCGCCGCTGGCGAGTACCAGAAGCTCAAGGATATTCTTACCCCGGACATTGAACCCGACGAAGGCTGCCCCCGCGTCCTCAACTCACTCACCCGCATCATGTTGGAGCCTATGCCTGACTTTCCCGGGGCGACTTTCTGGCCCCGCCGCGAGCTGCCATGTCTACTAAGGCTGCCCAATCTCAAGGCCGTGGAGCTGGGCTCTGCTCATTTCCGACCAGCAGCTCTCCCGCCAGGCGACGGATGGGGCGATGACGGCAGCTGGAAGCATGTTGAAGAGGTACGGCTCGTCCGCAGCAGCATGTGGGGTTCAGGCTGGCACGCCATCTGCGCTCTGTGCCCCAATCTGAAGCTTCTCGAGATGAGTCCTTCTGGCGTTTCCGACCAGGCTGCCGACGGCGAGCACAACCTCAATACGGCTCTAGGTCTTGTTGCCGAAACCCTCGAGACGTTTTCATTCGAGGGCATCTTGGCCGCCAACTTCTCCCAGCATGTCGGTGGAGACGGCACTCTCACTTGCTTACCCAAGATGAAAGCGCTGCGAAACGTCAAACTCGACATCGGCATCTTGTTTGGCAAGCCGGAGAGGATGGACAAGTTCGACGTCCTGGGAAGCCTGCCGCAATCCTTAGAAATACTCGACTTGGCAGAGCTGTGGCACGACGTTGAAATTGGCAAGCTGGGATTCCAGGCCCGAAAACAGTATGAGAGCGGCATTCAGAACGCCTTGCGGAAGCTCGTTTTCGGAAGTAAGGAGAAGCTCCCGAACCTCAAGGAAGTCACCTTCCGCCCGAACCCCTTTTACGCCCAACTACCTTTGCCGGATACCCTCATGGTCGGAAAGTCGGACGTTGACTTCAAGCTGGTGTACTAAGGCCTCGCCTCGAGGTGAAATAATTCTGTCTATCCCTGGCATTACAGCGAGCTCGGAGTTATCGATCATGCATGGAGGCAAAAGCATAAGCATTAGATATCATTGACTTAGATATATCCATTTAATCAAACTCATTTCTTCATCCGGCGCCCGCGCTCGGCTATGACTGAGAATTTCACTGCGTCCACTCAACTCACAGCCTCCACCAGCTTCGCGGTCGCTCATCTCTCGATGGCTCTCGATAGGTCCGGCGATCATCCACGACGTATGTCTTTCGATGGGGGCGTCGCTCATCCACGACATGGTCACGGGCGGCATGCCATCTTTCTTTCTCGCGAGCCCACTCTCGATCGCGACTTCGGGCCTCGCCACCCCAGGTTCCCCGCCGACTCTGCCTCCGAGGTCTCTCTTCCTCGACCTGGATCCGATCTTCGCCCTTGCGGGATTCCCCGCCAGCAAACCTCACCTCACTCCGGTGCCGCCCCTGTGTCCTTGGACGATCCTCACTTCGATACCGCGTCGTCTGCTCACTACCCCGATCACTCGTCCTCTTACTCGTTCTCTCCTCCGTCGCCGCCGGCTCCTCGAGAATCCCACTAACCCTCCTCTGCCCCATCCTCTCATACTTCCGCAGCAACCCCACATACTTCACCCAGCAATCCGCCAAAATCTCCGTGCTCAGCTTCAAATCATCCGCCTCGGCGCCCATCAACGCGATCCGCCGCGTCCACCCGCACTCCCACGCATCCAGCACCTTCCCGCACGCCCCGCCATGCGACGCCGCGTGCCGCCGCCGCTCCCTCTCGATCCGCTGCCGGCCCTTCTCGAGCTCCGCCTCCGCGTGCAGCAGGATGCGGCCGATGTCGAGCAGCTCCGAGATGGCGAATTTGAAGTCCCCTGACTCGGCGGTCTGGAAGTCTGCGTCGCGGTCGAAGGTGGGTAGCCGGCGCCAGGGCGTGTGCGATGGGATCGGGGTAGGTGGGCGGGAGTAGCTGTATGAATGGCGGCGCGACCAGGAAGAGGAGGAAGGGGAAGGGTGGTCGCAGACGTAGCGGTGATAATGCGTCGGCCGGCGGCATGCCCTGC
This sequence comes from Colletotrichum sp. COLG25, assembly GCA_009801095.1. Classification (NCBI taxonomy): domain Eukaryota; kingdom Fungi; phylum Ascomycota; class Sordariomycetes; order Glomerellales; family Glomerellaceae; genus Colletotrichum; species Colletotrichum sp. COLG25. The sequence goes on from VNWT01000023.1 coordinate 4,877,815, forward strand.
GGCAGCTGTAAAGGGTGCTTGAGAGGCTGCAGCAGCCGTGCGAGGGGCAGCGGCCGGCGTGCGAGGAGGAGGAGCGCGGGAGAGGGCAGGCGCAGGAGGGTGGTGTCTCGTAGGGGTTGATGTAGTGTGTTTTGGTGGATGATATGATGGGTCTGATGTCGCAGGAGAGGGTGTGCGTGTGGACTTTGTAGCACATCGCGGCGGTGATTGGGTTATCTGGAGAATTGAAGAGATGGGATAGCTTGGAATGGGTTGAATTACGGAGGGTGGCTGGAGGGAGTGATGAGGCTAAGGGAATGGGGAGTTTGCCGGCGCAGATATATCGCCCTCCTAACGTGCGGTGAATATCATTGTTCAGGGTGTTGCGGGTCGAGGTGGAAGACTGGGTTGGCGGACAAAGAACCTGTGTTCGGGTGGGTATGCGGGTGCTCTGGTGTCGTTGTTGGCCTCGTCGGTGAAGTCAGTCTTTATCGTGCTGAACAGCATCTTGACATTCTTTTAACGTCGTCAATCCTGATTTTCTTCGACTCCATCAGGACGGTCTCATGGACTGCGCCTCCCAACATTGGCTCTGAAGGCAAATTTGGGGGAGAAAAAGTATTCTCTTTTACACAGCTACGGATACAATACCAAGGAAGGAAAATTCGACAACTTATTTCACACCAACACGACCAAGCGCCAAAGCAGCAAAACCATCACTCTCCAGGCGGATACGCCTCCAAAAGCGCCTCCCGCTCCGCCGCCGTAATCGGCATCACCCCGCCATGCCGTGCACTCGGCGGCATCACCCATCCCTCCCCCGCCAGCTTCCAGTTCGGCTTGCTAATATCCTCCGTCACAAGCGGGACGTACCTCCGCCCCGTGAATTCGTCCACGAACAAAAAGTACTTCTCCCCATTCACATCCCCCGGGTTCGACTTCACCACCGCCGGGCCTTCGATCTCGCCCACACCCGCGGTGGTGGAAATACAGCTCGCGACGATGTCCCACCCGTCGAGGCCTGCTGACAGGTTGCTCGACTTCTCGTGGATTATGTCCCGACACCCTGTGGCGTTGCCAGAGTCGTCCTTGGTGAAGCGGTGGTATACCCCGTCCACCTCGATGACGGTAGAATCATACCGCGAGCCGCCGGTGTCCTGCCACACGCGCGCCTCGCTGAACTCCACAAAGTCGCTCGTCGTCGCGTAGAGAATGCGATTGTACGATCTCCCCGTGTGCTCCACATCATCCTCCTCATACAGACTCGATGCCCAGAAGACAAACCACATCCCCGACCCCTCATCGAAATACGCCTCCGGCGCCCACGCATTGCCTGCCTCGGGCGGCGCGACTAACACGTGCCGCTGCTCGGACCAGTGTACCAGGTCAGGCGACTCCCAGACCTCGATGTGCCGGCTGCCCACGCGCTGGGCGTCGGTGAAGGACGTGCCGCGCCCGATGGAGAGGTCCGTTGCCAGAAGGAAGAATTTGTCGCCGGTGGGGGCGCGGGTGATGAACGGGTCGCGGAGGCCGAGGGAGCCCTTGGAGGAGGTGAGGATGGGGGCGGAGGCGTTGAGGGGGGTGTAGGTTAGGATGTCGCCGGGGTCGGAGGCGGCGAGGAAGATGTTTTCGCCGCCTATGGAGTTGCGGACGAAGTAGACGAATAGGTAGGCTTCGTAGGTTAAGGAAGAGCGAGGGATGGGGAGGTGGGGGGCGGAGGGGATGCTTGAGGCTGCGTATGTGGCAGTGAGGAGGTAGAAGAGAAAATGGATGGTGAAGAGGTTCATTCTGAGGGTTTGGCTGCTGGAGAGATCTTGGTTCGATGTTTTGCTTCGTGATTACGGACTTGAGTGTTTGTCTCTTTGGGTATGGCCTTTTATGCCCAGTAACGACAAGGGGACAAGAGCTCCGGACAAAGAGCCGGACGATTGTTCGTCCTCGAGCATCATGGTCATCTTCCCGCTATCTATCCCAACCTTGACCGTTGTCGTTATGTTCGGAGTATCTTCAACGCCCATCTGTGTCCAGTGCCTTGGGGTGGTGATTACCGTACCAACCGGCGTGCGTCCCGACTGCCGTGACGATTGCTACGCTAAAAGTGCCGGCGCGGGAGTCGGACCATGGGTCTTACTGCTCGCTGGTGATTGGCTGGCGTCCCAGATCTGGTCTCTGAACACCCAATGGGATGTTCCTTGAAAAAACAATTCTCCCATCAGATTCAACGACGTTCTTTTCAGCGTCTAGCAGTCACTTACTTGCCTTAGTAAGTGGTACAAAGAAAGCAAACAGGACGTTGTGCAACACAAGAACTCAACGATCCGATTGCTGAAGTCTCACTACGTCTTTTCAACATTCACTTCTAGGAATCCAAAGCTACTGGTGCTAGATTTGCTTGACCGCAGTGGGGAGCAAGCGGGGTCAGGAGCTTCGCAGGTTGTGCATGCACTACTCAACTTGATAAGAGAAGGCTTTCCACATGGAGCCGTCATAAATGTGCCGCTTGGCAGACATGGAAAGTACGGTGGTGTGTTGACCACCTGAAACACACAGAGAGCATGAATCCAAGGTGCCAGTCAAGAGTGGAGCACTGCATCTTATTGGGAGTGAGTGCAGTGCATGTGCATAGATGCCTCTCGTATTATCAAGAGTCTTTTGTCGTGGCAATATTGAAACCCAGTCATTCTCAACCTTGGCATGCCGCATGCGGCAATATCTATGCGGGTAACCATCCACGGCCATTTCCAATTCTTGTTGCAGGTACATGCAGACAGTTTGCCCTTTAAAAGATATGTCGGTCGACGTGGAGATATCCAAATGGACTGTGGGTCTATGGGGCAGCAACGGCATAGCACACCGCATGATTTCGAAGTGACATGCAGAAGGTTCTGGCCTGCCCTACATGCATTGTGTCTGCAGTATCTTTATGTCTTTAGCCAACCTAATATACCATGCAGGTTTGGGTGGACTATCTCTTCCCAAGCTAGAATTAGACAACAGACGGGGCCGAGACACGAAAAGACCTTGCATGTGCTACTTATGCAAGTCGTCACAGCTGCATGCTTAGATTACCTCGGGCGTGTGCAGTAATTTGGCTGTCCGCAAAATCGGTCAAGTTCTTCATGATGGCCTTCGTGTCTTCCCCCTTGCACCTCACAACTTCCTTCGATTCCTTCGAGTTGATACGAATAGACTTAGAAGGTAACTGGCCGACTGAATCCAAACTTTTTGGGGAGGCGTTTTTCCTTATCGTTGAAGTTATCCAAGAGAAGTGCGTCTGTCGCCATCAGCATTGAGCAATAGCATGCGAGTCTGTATGCTTGACTCAGTGGCTAGCGAACTATGACGACCAACGAAGCTAATTAACATTTCAAGAATTCTGGCGGCGAACATTGGAATCATTCCTCAGCCCAAGATGTCTGATTGCGAAGGTGGAACTGGTAAAACATCAAAAAAGGTCTAGACCAACCAGCAACTAACGACTTGCAGATCATGATTCACGCTCAAATGGCCACGCCGTTGTAGAGGAAGTCAGAATCATAGAGGCTCCGGTTGAAGCTTCACAGCCTAATAAACCAACATGGCGTGGCGGCTCTGAGCCTTTGCACGAACATCCCAAGAGCGTTGCATTTCCTGAAACGATCGCCATACCAACCCATCACATCCGACTCGGAGACTTCGTCCTACTTGAACATCGCCCATGCCAGGTGGTCAAGATCAGCACCTCTGCTGTTACAGGCCAATATCGATATCTGGGAGTAGATCTCTTTACGAAGCGACTCTATGAAGAGACAGCTTCAATCTACAATGTTGGCCCGAATGTCGTGCAAACGATGCTGGCCCCTGTCTTTCGGCGATATCGCGTGCTTGGCATTGAAAACGACGGCCATGTACTTGCCCTGACCGACAAGGGTCGCATGAAAGAGCGACTACCAGTCATCGACCAATCAGGACTCTGGGGCCGCATCAATGCAGAGTTCGAAGCTCAAAGAGGGTCTGTTTACGTTGCGGTCTTGGAAGCCGACGGCATAGGTTTGGCTGTAGATGTCAAGGTTGTCCATGGTGCTCAGGTCGACGGGGAAGCCCAATTTGTTGAGCTACCGGTTCTTCATGAACTTGCACGGAATGGAGACCTTCGTGGGCTACACATCGCTCTAGTGAAAGGGGAAAACATTAACAGCCAAGACAACAACGGAAGAACTGCAATCTTCCACGCTATCCAGAATCGTCAACACGACTTCATTGCAGAGCTAGTTAAGCAAGGTATTGACATTGGCAGGACAGACAATGAAGGAAAAACAGCTTTTGACTACATCATGGAAGTTGTTAAAGACGATCCGGCAACCTACCCAGTCGCGGAGGACTTCCTAGAACGAAAGCCATCATTGACACAGAGCATTGGTTTCCCAATCCCGAATTTACTTTCTCTATCTGCAACAGGAGATCTCACCAAAATTGAAGAGACTTTGGCTAACTTTGGCGAGAGCCAAGCTGTCGAGGTAAACAAAACCGACAAGCTCGGATATACGCCGCTTCATGAGGCGGCTTGTTTCGGACGGCACGACGTTGTAGAGAAGCTGATTCAATTCGGATCAAACGTCAATGCGGAAGTAACCCTTGGTGGTGACACCGTATTGCATGCTGTCATTGAGAGGCGAAACCATCGGCGGTTTTTGGGCGAATCACGAAGCTTACCACAATCTCTTTCTACCCATCACATCAAAGTGGTGGAGATCTTGCTGAGACACCATGCTGAGAGTAACCGAAGAAGGTACTCCGATAACATGACGTTCCAAGATCTTCTTTTTGATAAGCTCAAGTCCGAGGGTATGCGAGAGGCCGAGAGATCAATTCTCGAGCGGATTCTTATGATTATCAAGGGTCGGCCCATCAATGAGCTCCAGCTGGCTTTCACAGGTCCGAGATCTATCCCAGCGACGGACCCGTTTGATCAGTTCATTTCGCTGAAGATACAGCATCATCCGTTTGGATTTGAAGCGAGCCCGGACTCGGAGCAGATGCTTGTCGATGAATTCCTGCAGAAGCCTACCCCTATTGCTCGTGGCAAGAAATGGAGGTGGATTCATTTGCCCAAAAATAATGTACGAATCCTAGTAACATGGTGTGTTCCGAAGTCTGGCGTTGACGCTAACTGATGACAGAAAATCTGGGTCGAGGTCAGCTTAATCTTACTTACAATTTGCGCCCATTGCTCATTCTCGTTCAGACTGGTGCTGATCCTCAGGGTTCTCTAGAAAGTCGTCAGCGCCCTGCAGGCCGCAGAAGCTGGCAGCTCTTCGATGTATTCAGAAGGTATTCGGGAGTTCATCAACCAGGCTTACGATGAGATACAATGCGCCGCACACCATCCTGGAATGAGAAGACCATCCTTCAACCCGCTTCACGAATCATACCCGACAATCTTTTCTTTGGTCGTACGTGTTGTCTTTCTTGCATCTCAAAATCTTCAAGCACTCACACAGGCATACGATGATAGATGCCTTACTTTGATTCGGAGAGTCTCGAATGCATGCAGCCGTCTGGTTGCGCCAGTGCCATGTGTCAGAGTCATCGACGTAAGGACACGGCATGGCGCAATAATTCCATCAAAATCACGCCTGGATCGATCAAGGATCTGCACGAGGCATGCACTTTAGACCAGTCCTACTATGTCTCTCTCAGAGAAGAAGACTATGTCCGGCGAAATAAGGACCAGGTGGTTGCGAAGCACGCACGAGCAGGCGAGGGAGGCCGGATTTTGATGGTCAAACAGATGTGGATCTGGAGAACGAGTTACGGTTAGTCGTCTACGAAGCCACTCTTGTCAGAAGGTAGTGGGGGAATGGCGTGGACTAATGGCTTTCGTTGCTTTCATAGACACCATCATCACGGCATTTCCAGAACGTCTGCACGACCATGGATTACCAACAACCAGCAAAACTCTATTCGGCTACCTCGACGAATCATTTCGACGAAATCCACCTCGAAGCATCGACTCCATGGTAGCACGGATGATGCAATGCGCTATTGATTTCGCTAATGGGCCGCCATACGCCGCATTTCAAGAGGACATACTGGATATCTTCCAGCGCAGCATTGCCCAACAGGTAGGGTTTTGGTATTTACACAATAAGCGCATAGCTGACGTTCAAATCCGTATTTAGGCCGACAAAGAAGCGGCATGTTACGAGAACTTCCAAAGTGTTCACACACGTTTACGTATGTCAAGGTTCAATCTGCGAAGGAACATGGAGGCAGAAATCGCTGCGTTGTGCGAGATTTAGAATGAACTAGACTCACTGCTCGAGATTAAGGATATTGCAGTGGAGTTGCGAATGATCCAACGAGTACTTCGTGATCAGCAAACAGTCGGAATCGATTGCATGAGAAGATATACCTTCTCGAGCACAGAACAGCAAGATCTAGATGCTAGTCTTCGAGGAGTGGAAGCCCGGATGGTGAAGATCGAAAAGTTGTTGGACGACGCAGGTGTCGTCGAGAACTCGGTAAGTTCTATTTGTTGCCTCATTATGATGAACCTGAACTTTGTATGAACTGAAGGTGACCCATCACAGCTCAAAAGCCTTCTCGACATGAAGCAGAGACACGGAAATCTAAACATGGTCAGGGATACGCGTAAGCGTGCTTTGGATAGCGATTGGCAAACCCAACTGCTGTTCATTTTTACCATTGTCACCGTCATATTTGTAAGTGTGCAAGAATTCAAAATAGACGAAGTGCTGACCAAAGCAGACTCCGATTTCATATGTATGCGGCTTTCTAGCGGTTCCTAGCAAAGACTTCCCTGATGATGGGGAAAACGGAGTTTCCTGGGCGTGGAAACAGATTCTTTCTGCGACCGGTAAGATTCTTTCACCTACACCTGTTCTTTTAGAGCTAGAAAATAGTCTCTTCTTGGTACTGAGTATACATGTAGTTGTAACAGAAGGCGTTGTAGCCATCCCTATCTTGGTTTACTGGTGGTGGTACAAAACCAAAATGGTTAAGAAACCTGTAGATCTCAAAGGTCTGAACGAGAAGGAGGCGTCTCAGCCAGAAGAACAAGCCCATGGGAGTATTCCAATCCAGGGAGAAACGCGCAGCCACAGTAACGTGTAGCAATGCCAACAAAGGCTCTTGAGGGGCAAAATCGAAGAAGTTTCAACACACTTCAAACGACAGAAAGGCCGGAGGAAACTAAATGACATCTGTGCGGTCGGGAAACGAGAGACGTAAGGGCAATTTAAGCCGGCGCAGAACATTCAAGATTGGGTACGCGTTGTAATCAAAGTTCTGACGCAGAATAGGTAGATAGTGGATATCGTCGCGTGGATGGACACGTACATGAAAGCTTTCATTTATGTTTGTGCTGCGACCAGTGTCCTAATTATCAAGCAAGGCATTGCTTTATGCAACCGCAGAGACGAGTAGCGTAGTAGCCCGTCTGCCTTGAGGACAGTCACACCAGGAGAATCGCCATCATAGGGGTCGAGATTGTGTCGCCAATCAACCCGTTGTCTAGTTCATCAAACAGGATACGTAAGATTTGCTTTAACAACAGGCAATGTTCACACTGTCTAGAGAGACTCTGCGCTATTAATGTGTTCACGCTGCGAGGTGGCAGATGCCGAATAGTTGATTGATGCAGATGTGACAGAAAAGGCATCGAGCAGGGTAAAGCAGGGTAAGATGTATCGATGAAAACAAAAGTTTATAATCTCTATACATAGGTACCTGCTTTATCTACCTTAAGAAACTTTCTACGAGTCAAATGCGTACAAAAGGCTGCTGTCTCATCGTTATCTTCCGGACCGGTCCACTATTGAATTGCACCTGAAAAGAGGAGCTACAATGTGACCGCTAGAGGGAGAAACCGTGATGATCATCGTAAGTTGCAACAAGCAATACATGCAAGCTAAACGCCACAGACACACACCTCGCGACTTTTCACACATGTTTGACACACTTGAAAGGTTGTTCATCATGGAGGACTATGCAGCTGACAGGTCTTTCTACAGTCCTTACACGTCTATCGTGCTATCTCTAGTCTCAAAGCATCATACTGCACATACAACGCATCCGGCAAAAGCGCAGTTTCCACACTGCTGGCGTTGAACGGCAGACTCAACGTCAACTCGTTCCGCCCCTCCTTCAGCGCCTTCGTAGAGAAGGTGAACTTGTTCTCGATATTCTGGCACGCGACAGCGCTCCTCACGCCACACGATCCGCTCCGCCAGTACGGGATAACCCACGTTGACTCATACAGGTTGTTGAAGTTCACAGTCCACGGCAGGTTGCTGTACGGATGGCCTGAAACAGTCCACTTGGCATTCCCGTTCGCCGTCTTGGTCCCGGCAATCTGCACCGTGAAAGTGGCTGTTTTGGCGGCGTCTAGCTTGTCTTTGGCGAGATCGAAGGTGATGGTCCAGTTGTTCACGTTGTCGTAGTAGTTCTCCTCCCGGAGGTGGTTACCTTTGGCAGGGAAGAATGCCCAGTGGATGTAATTCAGGTCCTGTGCCTCGTCGCTCTGGCCAACTTGGAAGTTTACGCCCTCGGAGAAGTCTTTCTCGTAATCATACTTGCCCCAGTAAATGCGGTATTGTTCTGGTTGAAGAGACTTGGAGGTATCCGGGGCGTATCCGTGGAGATATTCTCCCGAAGACTTGTCCGGGACACCAATCCGCCAGATCTCTTCGCCGGCGCTTTCTTCTTTCCATTCGAATGTCGGCTTGGTCGTCGCAGTATCTTTGGTGATTTCGACGTCGTCTTGGATGTACCATCCAAACACACCGTCTGCGTAGACGGTGACTCTGTAGGTTCCTTCAGCAACGCGCGGAACTCTGAAATTCCCGCTCTCGTCGATCTCAGCCCAGTATTGAAGGGACTTTGTGTTGAACACATTGAGTTGAAAGTCCTGCTTATTCTCCGACAACACCACAATCGGTCGTTTTGCACCCTCGGGAAGCTGGACCGTTCCCTCAAACACAGTCCGCTGCGTCGACGGAATGAAGTTAGGAACATACTCCGCAATACTGTCGTAAAACGCCTCGTTCCACTCTGCGTCCGCAAACTGAACTGCATCGGCCCTCAACTCAGCCACAGTCGTCTCCGGGGTGCCTTTGTTGAAGTAATAAAACTGTGTGTAGTGAAGGATTCTTGTCCGCTTATCCTTGGAGATATGCTTTCGATGCCACGATTGGCGCACGGGAGCCTCGAGGTAATCTTGACGCCGCCCTGGGTCTCTGAAGTCCGATGTTGATCTCGAGTAGGGCGCCAATGGTTTGCAAGGTACTTTGATTCGGCCATTGAAGTTCCTTCGCCTGCATTCGACATATTGTCCGAGACAGCTCGGAAGCACAATGTCCTACTGCATGTTGGCGTTATCGAAAAGGCAGGTGGCACGCTTTACTGCACCGCGGTTCTTCTTGACCGGGAAGGCAAGTTGGTCTACAAGCATCGCAAGGTACTCATATTCAGCCCCTGTTGTGCGCACTCTACTGATCACTGCAGCTGATCCCAACGGCTGCCGAGCGGCTGGTCTGGGGGCGAGGTTCCGGCGATGGCTTGCAGGTCCAGCAAACTGAAATCGGCAAGGTCGGAAGCCTGATCTGGTTGGTCGATCAAGTGACAAGCTCAGTGACAAACAAGCTGATGCAGAAGCAGTTGGGAGAACTACATGCCGGCTGCGCGTATGGCGTTGTACCAACAGGGCATCGAGTGAGTGGCGGTTTGAGGAGCCGAGATAACGACTTGTTCGGAACATTGTCACTGACGAACGCGCCTCAGGATTTACGTCGCGCCCAATGCCGATGATTTGCCCGCATGGACAGCATCGATGCAGCACATTGCCAAAGAAGGACGTTGTTTTGTTGTGTCAGTTAACTCTGTGTGCAAGGTTTCAGACTTTCCGTCCGACTATCCGCCGTTTACGGCCGAGCACCCCGACCGGCGGCCGGACGGAGGGCAGTGGGAACCGGAAGACATTGTCAACCACGGAGGGTCCTGCATCGTCGGGCCGCTTGGAACGATGCTTGCCGAGCCTGTGTGGGACAAGGAGGAAATAGTCTATGCCGACTTGAGAATGGCAGATATCACAGAGTCCAGGGTATGCCGTCCATTAGGAGCTTGGTGTCGCTCCTAGTCAGTCGGTCGCATGCCATGTGCTAACAGCGTTTGACAGCTTGACTTTGACCCGGTCGGCAGTTATTCTCGGCCAGATGTATTGTGAGTCAATCACACCCGACGCAGGGGACGACAAGGCCGGAGGACGGTCTGGATGTGCGTCGATCAAAAGCTGACAGGCGGTCTAGTTCGTTGACGGTCAACACCAAGGCTGGGATCAACGTGGCATTTAGCAGCTGAGGCGGCGTCCCGAGCGTGGCTGCGGGCGCTGAGAAGTATGCGTGGGGGGTGTTTTTGTTTGCGCTGGAGGCGGGGTTTTGTGCGGAGAGACCGGGATGGTTTGGGCTGGAGATTTATGGGACCTGACTCGGAGGTCGCATGTCTGGGCATGTCTGGCGGCGGCGTCGAGCTTCGGAGGTTGGCGGAGTCGCATGGGATCGGAATAGCTTGGTGGCATCGAGGTTCGAGAAGCTTTGCACGACGTCCATGCGAGCTTGGCCCGACGAGTTGTGATGCACAACGTTCGGTGGCCGGTGTGTCGTGCATGGCGTAGGAGAGCCTATGTCTGTGCCTGTGCGTGGAAGCCTCATGGTGTTTCTCGGGCGGCTTCTCGAATCCGTCGTCTTGGTCTGATGGTGTCAGGCAGAGAGAACCTGCTGTCCGTGTCGAGGAACCGAGGACCATCGACTCGTTGTTGAGTCGAGAGATGGGATGGCACTTGCAGGTCGAGCATATGACTTTTTTCTCCAGAAGCAAACTTTGGGTGGCCAACGTGTTCGTGAAGCAGACATGGCTGGGAAATCTTAAATGCAGGCCTCAGTGCTGACAGAGAAGAAACCAGTTGTTGAGAACTGTGGCCTGCGATGCTGCGTGTAGATGAATCGTCTGCCCCAGCAGAGAAGCATCCATGGAGGTGGTGATGGCTCGGGATGTTGATTCCGATCCTAGCTCCTGCTTCCTGTATCTTGCCGTCCGTAGTAGCTGCTGTTTATGCAAGCACAACTGGTGCCGGGTGGCCTGACTCTGCTTGGCATCGTGAAAGTTTGCGAATGTTTGGGCAAGCGGCAAGAGGGAAGCCAGATGGCAATGGTCACTTTGACTGCCAAATTGGGAGTCGCGATTTCTAAGAAAGCACCAAATTGAAGGTGCGACTTACCTTACCTTAGGGGTCGGAAGCAGCTAGGCAAGACACAACGGCAGCCAGAGGCAGGTACGGGCCGGCACGGTCAGGGCAGGCGGACCTTCCGCCGGGCGGCAGTAGCAGTCGAGGTAACCCACAGGGCGTGGAGGGAAGGCGCGGCGAGCAGCGGCGACTGCACCTGAGTTCCAACGAGCAAGTTCCTGGAACATCATCCCATTGGGACACACCAAAACACCCGCCCCGTTGAAGCCCTCGGTTTCTAGGCCGTGCCAGTTCGGAAACTTTGCTGTGCTGCATCCCTGTCAAAGTCCGAGGCGGGCACTGGCAACACTGTGCGCAAGTTTTCTCACTAGGGAAGACCAGACGTGCCAGAACGACGGCACCACCGTTGCGATTGGATAACTTTCTCGGCTAACCACGATCTGCCCCACACTAGCCCACCGTTATCCCGGGGGAAGCTGCTTCCATTTCCACGTCCACAGGCTGTACGTTCCTTTGTACCTTCTCCGTCTCAACTCCCGAGCATGGAGTCGTGGTCGCAGCCAGCAGGCGCGTCAGAAAAAGCAGGACCTGGCCTGGCCTGGCCTGCGGGAGGAGGCAGCAGTGAGGAGAGGGACGCAAAAAAAAGGACAGGGCCAACAAAAGAAAAAAGAAAAAAAAAAAATCCCTCGAAATTCTCTCTCCCAACCCCTGCTCATGCGCTGCAAGCTCTGGCTACTGCCACGACGACGATCGAACCACCCATCCGTCATTGCCTCTTCGTCCCTACCTAGCCTAGGTGCCTACCCTACCCTGAAGGTACCTTCGTCCCTGCCTCGCCCATCTCTATGGCGGCAGGTACATCTCTTTTTCCCCCCTCCACTCCACTCCACTCCAGGTCTCCTCGTGCCGGCGTTGGGTCGGTCTTCTTTTCTTTGCCCACCTCACCCTGCTGCTGCACCTGCACTCGGTGCACTCACTGGCCGCCCTGCGACTCGCCTTCTCATTACAAATCTGGCCGGGTCGCCGTATTTTGCCCCTCCGCCTGCCGAAGCGAGTCGATCTGAAGCACCACCATCTGCAACTGCCCTTGAACTTCACCCGCGCCCGCTACCCGCACCACGCTCCCAGCAAGCACCAAGCACCAAGCACCCGCACCAACCGCTCCCCCTGCTGCACCAGCTGACGACACCAGCCGCTGCGTCTCCCAACAGCTGTCGGTCGCCCTTCAGTAACAGTCCCAGACACAGACAAGCCAAGCAGACAGAGACAAACGTGAACGGCACCACTGGCCCTCCTCCGTCTCTCGCCTCCTTTCCCCGTCCAACGTTCGCTACTCGTCTCCCGGCTCGGCCGTTGCTGACCTCGCCGTGCCTGGCTCCACGTCCTCTCTCCATCGAATTTATTACGTTTGCTTTCCCCGCTGTTGGCAGACCACGAGCCCCATCCAACCATCCCGCACACCCCGATCACCCAACTTGGACATCGCCGTTGCCCGCTCCGTGACAGACCCCGATCGGCCCGGAAGGATTCTTGCTGCGCCTGCTCTTCGTCGCCGCGCCTCACCGTCGTTGGCCTTCATTCATTGACTTGTTCATCTTACATGTCGAAACCTCTCACCTGGCCATGACCACAATGACCGAAGCTGCAGTACCGCCAATTCCCGCTGCCGCGGCAAAGAAGAAGTTTGCGACCCCTCCTGTTAAGATTGCTTGCCTCTCCTGGTAAGTCGCCCTCTCCCAAGCCAAGCGCCAACTGTCCCTTCCGGATGAGTATGCGGCGCAGCAGAGCATGCTGCCGTTGCCATCGGGCGTGGCGTTCTTTACGATGGTCAAGCAACCGTGGCTCACATGTGAACAGCCGAGCTTCACGAACACGATGCGATGGAGCAAGCCCTTGTGCTAGTGTAAGCATCTGCCGTTCCCAGTCTCAGGAGTTGCTGTAAATGAGAAGCGTCTTGTTAACATGAAGCAGTGTAAGAGCCGGGGGCGCGACTGCGTCTATAAACCGAGCAGAAGAGGAGGCGCTCGTGTGAGGCGGAAACCGCGGCCTGTTGATGAACTGGCTCAGCAGAACCCGGGCTTCAATGGCGACATGCCCGTCGACGAAGCCACTCCTCAAGACCGTGAGTCTTCATGCCTGTAACTGTGACCGAGTAGACCTCTGACTGTAGTCATAGCCATATCCCTCCAGAATTACATCGACCCTGGAGCAGGCCTGAAGCAGCTTCAAGACTTTTTCCAGGACAGCGATTTCATCTTTGACACCTTGTTCATGTCTGGCGTGCCGGGAAGCACCAGCGGCGAGAGCGCATCGGAAGCCTCTTTCAACTTTCCCACTCCCCCGGTTCCTGTCGCCAGGACATACAAGAGCGACCAAGCCATGTAAGTCCTGCTGAATGCCTTGAAAATACCAGCAGCTCACCATCTCACAGTCTGGATGCCTACTACATTTTCATTCATCCCTTCTTTCCGATTCTCCCTCCGCCCAGCGGTCTGCCCATCGACCAGGCTGTACCGCACTTCCAGAATGACACGGAGACATTCCAGGACGAGTACCAGCCCTCAACCCCGGTTAGCTTGGCTATATCCGCCATCTTGGCTCTGATTCCGTGCGCCAACGACACCAACCACTTGAGCAAGGAGTCGGTCGTTTTTCGACGTCGATACGCCCAATACCTGGCACAATGCGCAGTCGAGAGCATCGAAATCGAGTCCGAAATCCCCGACTCATCCATCGAGCCACCAAAGGCCCTGAACGAATCGCCAGACGATTTTCCCCGGCAGCAATTCCACCCTGGCGTGCCATTGGAGCTGGAAAGCGTCATCGCGTTGGACATTCTGAGCGTCTACGAGTATGCACAGAGAGGCAACTTGAAGAAGATGCAAGCGAGGGCGGGTCAGGCTCTGGTATCCGCCATGTCCCTAGGAATTCACGCCTGCACCGAAGACGACATTTTCGCCGAGGCTCGACGAAGAGTCTGGTGGATGACGGTGCGTTTTGCTGATCTAGATCTCTCGTGTATTCTGCTAACGCGGCGTCTGGCAGTATATCTGTGTATGTCAAGGGTCCATCGTCAGTAATACTGTGTGTAATCCCCCTTCATCCCACTTGAAGCACTTACTGACGCTGTGGAGGAGCCGACCTTTTCAGTGTTTACGCCGAGCTACACGACCAAGTACCCGACCATCCAATCAGACCCTGAGGTATGTAGTCAACGGGCCTCTTTGGGACCAAAACTCACCATTTGGCAGGCCTTTGCCGTGTATATTCAGGCCCAGCAGGCTATCTTGTCGGCAACACAGTTCGTGATTGAATTGAACAAGACGGTCAAGAGTGGTGGCGACATGACGCGCATCTACGCGAGGATGAAGGAGATGGAGCAATACTTGGAGCCCCTCAACACGGTTGCAGATTCGTGGATACTGCAATCCACCACGACGACGCCCCTCGATCCCACCGAGGAGATCCTTTCCCGGTCTCTCAGGTGTATGGCTCGGATCAAGCTGAACAGGCGAGTATCTCCTATCAAACTCCGAGCAATTGCTGACCACCAACAGCGCGCGGATCAAGATCCACCGTTACTGTGCCTTCTTTGACATGCCCGTGTTTTCAGGAAAGCACTGCGACTTGAAGTCCAAGGCCGACAATGACAACGGCATCGAGCCCAAGTCGTGGCCTTCGTGCTCCTGTAGCACAATGATGACCCTACCTTCGCCGCCAGTGACTAGCTCAAATGGAACGGCCTCGCCACCAAACTCGGGAAAGAGATCTCCTCAGTCGGACCACTCCCCCAATGGGAGCCCGCTGGCGACTTTTCCTTTCAGCAGCCACCAGTCGGCTAAGATTTGCCTCAAAGCGGCTATCAACATTGCTAATTCGTTCGACGACTTGCCATACCCGAACCCCTTTGGCCAGCTCTGCCCTGCGCCGTGTTATCTGGCGCCCACGTCGACGATTGTGTGCCCTAGGACCATGCCTTCCTTCGCTTGCTGCGCCATGCAGTGCGCGTATGCATTGCTGATGGTCAACCACAAAACAAAGGCCATGTATCCCGAGAATGCCCTGACAACCCCGATGGTGGAGAGCTTGCTTTTGCGCCTGCAGACGGGCTTGGCCTCCATCTCCGCGACGCTTGAGAACTATGCTACGGCCTTTGAGGCCCTCGGCGGGATGCGCGGTGAGACAAACCCCTTGCAATCTATCTATCGGTAACCTGCGCATGCTAATTTCCTCCTGCAGACCAAATTCGCAGTGTTATCGAACCCACCATGATGTTCGATCCCACGGTCTAGGAAACGGCCGAAACGACCTGACCTGCGGTCGCCCATTCGCTTCCGGTCTCCTTGCAGGGAGCCTGCATATCGCCTGCATCTCGCGTCCACGCGTGACGGCATGCCACGGCATCTCAATGGGATCTGGGCGCGGGCTCTGAGTGGGTCTCGGGAATATCTGTACGAAAAGGGGGGCATCGCGGGGTTTGCTCGTTTATCAGCAAAGGCCGGCGATCGATCAACCCCCCGTTGCACGACGACGCAATGCAATGCTATGCGATCTGGGTATCATGCTGGAGGGGTATCGAACGATTGAAACGAAATGATGGAGTTGCTTCAAGGGCGTTTTGGGAGCATTTAAGATATTGGGCTTTGCCTGAGACGGTTACCTGTGTTGGAGCAAAAGTTTCAACGATTTCGGAGTTGAACCGGGACTCAAAGCGACGACTTAGACTATTATTACCCCTCTCAATCATTCCTTACTTTTTTTTTTCGTCCGTTCAAGATGCCTGTCTCTGGTTCTCTGAGTAACGTGGATTGGTGAGGATCCCGGCCGGCTTTTGGGCCTTCAAAAACTGACACATTGGCCGAACAGGGAGCCGGATTTCGCCACGCTCGCCGTCCACGGTGGCCAAGAGCCGGATCCCGTCAACGGTTCAAGAGCGGTCCCTCTGTATCAGACAGCCGCCTACAACTTTTCCGATGCTGCCGGTGAGGACTTGGTGTGTCACGGTGACACAAGGCACGGCTAACGAGTAGCAGATGGCGCCAGCAAGTTTGCATGGAGCAAAGATGGCTACGTCTACACGCGCATGGGCAACCCGACCAACAGCGTCTTCGAGTCACGCATGGCGATGCTCGAGGGCGGCGTTGGTGCCGTGGCCGCCGCCTCGGGCCACGCCGCGCAGTTCATGGCCCTGACGAATTGCTGTGAGCCAGGTCAGAACTTTGTGAGCACCAGCTGGCTGTACGGCGGCACCTACAACCAGTTCCGGGTATACATGAAGAAGTTCCACATCGACGTCAAGTGGGTTGTGGGCAACGAGCCTGCCGACATTGACGCGGCCATCGACGAAAACACGCGGTGCGTCTACATCGAGACGATCAGCAACCCGAAGCATAGCGTGCCCGATATCAAGGCGATTGCGGACGTCGCACACAAGCATGGCATCCCGCTCATCGTCGACAACACGTTCGGCATGGGCGGCTACCTGTGCCAGCCCATTAGGCAGGGCGCCGACATTGTCACACACTCCTGCACCAAGTGGATCGGCGGCCACGGCACGTCCATGGGAGGCATCGTCATCGACGGCGGCCACTTTGACTGGAGCGCGTCGGGCAAGTTTCCAGGCTTCACGGAGCCGGCGGACGGATACCACGGGCTCAAGTTCTGGGACACGTATGGGTACAAGGCCCTCTCAGCCAAGGTTCGCATGGACAGCATGCGTGACTTGGGACCCTGCATGAGTCCCTTCAACGCGTGGCTCTTCCTGCAAGGACTCGAGACGCTTGCCCTCCGAGGACAACGGCACGCAGAGAACACACAGAAGCTGGCAGAATGGCTCGAGGCGCATCCAAGCGTCAACTGGGTGCTCTACCCTGGCCTCAAGTCGCACCCCGACTACGAGTACACCAAGAAGGTCTTTACCAACGGCGCAGGCGGCGTCCTGACCTTTGGCGTCGTAAGTCTACTTCCCCATCTATTTTCCTGGTCCTCAACTAACCAGCCCACCAGGCCGGCAACATCGACCAAGTGCGCGCCGTCGTCGACAACCTCAAGTTGTGTTCGCACCTCGCCAACGTCGGCGACGCCAAGACGCTCATCATCCACCCGTGGGTGACGACGCACCAGCAGCTGCCCGACGAGGAGAAGATCAAGGGCGGCGTGACGCCAGACCTCATCCGCGTGTCGGTCGGCATCGAGGGCTTCGAGGACATCAAGAAGGACTTTGAGCAAGCGTTCGCGGCGGCCGGGCTGCCGGCGGCGGTCAAGACTGGCGGGGACCCGTTCGCGGCGGCGCTTAACCTCGTGTCGGGCGGGTTCATGGGGAAGAGCTCGACGGGCGCGCCGAGGCCCGGGACGGACGGCACGGTGCAGGTTAGCGCTTGAGATGGGGTGGCGTAGCATTGAGGGAAGCGAACTTTTTTGAAAGCATCTAGTTTCGTTTTTGGTGGCAGCGTCCAAGAATAAAATACTCCAATTTTGCTGAAGACATGGCATTTACCCAAGAGGAGAGAAGCCCCCCACGTCTGTATCTGCGTCCGGCCCTCCCCCCGGGATCTCAGACATTGAGATGCGTGTCATCGGCGGAGCTGTCGTGCAGCAAGGTGCCTGTTCTGATGCTACCCCTCCCGCGTGGGGCGAGCAGAGAGACAGAAAGAGCTTAATCGCACCTCATCCTCGAGGAACCTTGACGGTTCTTTTACAGCAGTGAGTGGAAATAACCTTGTGGGTGCGACGGAAGTCTGGAGCTATTAAAAGGCTTCTCCCGCTGGTTTCACTGCAAACCATCAGATGACATCAGCGCAAACACAAACCTAAGGGGCGACCCCTCACGATATCAGAAGCAAATATGCCACCTGCAAACCACATCAACCCACTGGTCACCACAGGTATCCTCAGACCTGCCCCGTATACTGATACAACCACTGCGTCGGCAATAGGCAGCAGCACCGCACGCGATAGTTCCTACTACGCCCAGGCGGATAGGTGGCCTGTACCTCGACCGGTCGAAGCTCCGACCAAGGACGACAGCCTCTCCAATTATATCGCCCGTTCTGCCCCGCCGTTCGTCGTTATCCGTGTCTCCCGCTCGCCTGTCGCAGCGGAGACATCGAGCACTATCCTGACCCCCGACGAGGAGGAAAAGGAAGCAGACGAGGGTAGCAAAGACGCAGACAAAGAAGCGCCAACACATACACCCACCAGGCCGACAACAATGCCGCAGCGCAAGCCGTACGACGGGGGCGGCATCGTGCCCCCGCACATCCGCACGGCCATCGCCGAAAGCAAGAACGCATCCACATCCGCGACGGAGGCCGCAAAGACACCCGAGACCAACCCCGCCGCCAAGGAGATTCGCGCGGAGGAGTTCACGCGCAGCGGCTTCGTGCCCGCCTACGTGCTGAAGAACATCGCGACAAGCGAGGCGTCGACGGCTGAGCAGCGCGCGGATGCGCAGGGGACGTTGGATACGGACGAGGCACGGCTGGAGCGTGGGAAAGATCGGGATGCGGACGGGCAGGGGGAGAAGTAATTGCCAGGAGGGCTGATGAGCAGATTGCAGAATTTCAACTTCAAACACTTCCCGACCGAGTTCTAGAAAGACGGTGACATGTTCCGCGTCCAAAGATGGAATCATGCGGGACCCCTGGAATGCACACCCATCGCGGGGTCCACCGCCAATTTTGGCGCGAATTCGGGTGCGACTGACCAACACCTCGCGCCCATTCGCCCATTGAAAAATGTACGTCTTGCCCCCCGGTCGGATCATTCGACAATCGGGAACCCGCGGCGGCAGGGTCAGCACCAGCACAGCCAGCCCGCCCCATTCCGATCTGACGGTGCTTGTGTTGGATGGATGCTGCCATTTTTGAAGGGTCGCGTGCACCCCGCCAAAACTTTGTATCCGCGCGGTGGGTCCAACGCTGCCAGCTTTCACTTGGCGGGCACGCTGAACATTGCGCTGGTGGACGACTGCTTCCAACTCAGCCCGAAAGGTGGCGCCAGTTGCAAATCAGACCACCATCATTCGGTCCCGCTTCCCTTCCCATTTCCTCCCTGGTGCCATCAGCTCATCGGCGCATTATGACGCCAGCGCGACAAAGCGTAGGGAAGTGTGAGAGTGGTTTTCGCGATGTTCAAATATCGTGTGGTCCCTGAGGTCGACTTTGGGTGCAGAAGATCCAGATTTCGAAGACAAAAGCAAAAGACGCAGCAATTTGGCTTTTTCGGAGATAAGACTGTCGCCGTGACTTACACGAACCATCGTCAATAACATCACGACCACACTATTAACTTGAGTCGCATCCGATAAATAAGAAAGAAAAGCAACAACACCGCCAAAATGGGTCTCATGCGCCACATGAACCACGTCGACCGCGAGGAGCTCTACACAGACCTCGAGGCCCGCATCCGCTACCTCCACAGCTTCCTCGACTTCTCCTCAAGTCCGTCATCCCCCTTCCCCCTCCCCTGCCCTGTCCATCGCCCACTCGCCGTCTTCCAAAACACAGAACTAACAGCCGCCGCAGAAGACATCGAAGCCCTCATCTCGGGCGCCAAATACGTCAAAGCCCTCATCCCCGCCGTCGTCAACATCGTCTACCACAAGCTGCTCCAGTACGACATCACCGCGCGCGCCTTCACCACGCGCTCCACCTCCTTCGAGGGGCCGATGGACGAGGTCCCCGATGACAACTCCCCGCAGATTCTGCACCGCAAGATGTTCCTGCGCGCGTACCTCGCCAAGCTGTGCTCCGACCCGAGCAAGATGGAGTTCTGGGAGTACCTCGACAAGGTCGGCATGATGCACGTCGGGCTCGGCCGCGCGCACCCGCTGCACGTGGAGTACATCCACCTCGGCGCGTGTCTGAGTTTCATTCAAGACGTGATGACGGAGGCGATTTTGTCTCATCCGAGGTTGCATATGCAGCGCAAGATTGCGCTCGTCAAGGCGCTGGGGAAGGTGATTTGGATCCAGAATGATTTGATGGCGAAGTGGCATGTGAAGGACGGCGCGGAGTTTGAGCGGGAGGGCGGGGAGGAGCCGGTGATTGAGGAGGAGGGGTATCTTCATGGACGGAAGATTTTGGAGAGCGAGAGCGATGAGGAGACGGTGGCGGCGGGGCCAAGGAGCCCGTCGAGGATACCCAGGACCGAGGGCGTGTGTCCGTTTACGGGGATTGCGAAGGGGGTGGAGGGGTTGAAGGTTGATGGAGAGAAGGAGGAAAGGGTTGAGGCTTCGGCATAGATGTAGGCATGATATGGCGTTTTAGGGATATGCATTGGGACTGGGTTGGGTTAGAATAATGATTTCATGGTTCATTTCATGTGTCTGGACTTGATGCGCATGACGTGATGGTGATGCCTGTCAGTATGATGGCGACAATGAGGGCATCTTGCACCATGAAGATGCGTCTATCATCCAAGAGAGGTAGTGCACAAAGAAGACAAAGCAATCAACGCAGTAAAAGAGAACAAGACATTTGGTCTTGGAAACATCACTGGCAAAGAACGGCATCACCCAGCAAAGGTTCTCGAAAAGTCTGGTTAATCTATCGAAGGAACAAAGCGAAAGTCTCCCAAGCTGTCTGGACACAAGAGACAGCGTCTTGTCCAATTAGTTCCACCCGCCAATTTTCCCAACTCAATTCCTCTTGCTGAAAGATCCATAATATCAACGTGTTGGGCAGCCTACGTCATTCTTCCCTTTGGCCAACTTCAGCAACATCCGTATCGTAATGCCCAGCCCAATTCGCACTTCAGCGTCTGAATATTTCCACCGATGGCGTATCACAGCTGAAAGTCCGGTCCCTCAGT
Source organism: Colletotrichum sp. COLG25 (assembly GCA_009801095.1). NCBI lineage: Eukaryota > Fungi > Ascomycota > Sordariomycetes > Glomerellales > Glomerellaceae > Colletotrichum > Colletotrichum sp. COLG25. Next base: position 4,898,849 of record VNWT01000023.1, read on the forward strand.
CCGGCGTCTCTTCCGACCTTGATGCATCGAGACCTGTCCCAGAACGTCCTCCATGGTACCTCTCAGCTCCTCCAGCTTCGTCTCCAGATTCGTGATGTACGCATCCTTGTCGTGGTATCGCTTCTTCATGCCGTCAGCCTCGGCGACCCTCGCGGACCACTCCTTCTCCAAGCTGGCCATCTCGTCTGTCTTGTCCGTCATGGCAGCCTTCATCGCGTCGAGCTTGCTCTCGAGGTCGGACGCCCGCTCGTGCGCTTCGCGGGAGATGTGGCGCTGGCGTTCCAGCTCTTCGCGGCACAGCGGTGTCTGGTTGTTTGGACCGGGCGTGGGCGGTTGGCTCGGGGTTTGGGTTTGGTAGCGGGCGATGTTTGCTTGGAGTTGTTCGATGAGAACGTCCTTGAGCTTGAGCTTGTCCTCAAGGGTGGTGATGTTTTCGGTTTGTTTGTTGAAGCTCTCTTGTTCGTTGATGCGGGAAAAGTAGACCTCAGATTCGAGGAGGCGGTTGTGATCATCCGCAACCCAAAGTGCGCTTTCCAGGTCTGCCTGCTCCACCTCAAGCTGCTGTTCGCTCTCCATTAGCCGCTCCAAATGTTGCTCGGCAAACTCCAGTTGATCTTCCAATTGATTCTTGCTGTCTTCGAGACGTGCTAGTCTCACCTTCAGGTCCTCGTTGACTTGTTTCATCGCCGCAGACATGGTCTTGAGCTGCACGTTTTCCGACTGCAGTTTCTTGTTCTCGGACTGAAGCTTGTTATTATCTGACTGGAGCTTTTGAGTCTTTGAATTGAGACGGTTGTTGGCGTCTACGAGTTTCTTGTGGGACTTGGGCGGCAGCTGACTGATTTTCGATTCTAGCTCACGGTTCTCGGAACTCAGCTTGGTGTTGATGGCTGTGAGCTCGTTGTTCTTTGTTGTCAGCCGGGCAACTTGTGACTCCAGTTTGCTTTTCTTCCCTGAGACCTGGTCGACGAAAGTTGGCTGCTGCTCAGGTGTGTACCACCATTGTCCCCACGATTCCGCTGGTCCATACTGCGGCTCGAGTGAGTGTGACCAATGCATCGGCGGTTCAGCTACTGCATGCTGCTGGTTGGCGATCTTGCTTCTCAGCCCCTCAAGTTCCTTTTCAAGGTGAGATACTCGTATCTTCTTTTCCTCCAGCTGCTTTCTTGTCTCGGATGAATCGAACTCCTTTTGCGCACTGTTGTATCTGATGAGATTCCGCTGTTGTTCCGAAGTCTCCAATTGCTTTCTCAAACTCTCAATTTCCTTGGCCATGAGATGATCATGTTCTCGCAGGCGCACAATTTCCTCGGCAATGACACGGTTGTTTTCCCGGTACCGAGCAACGTCCCGTTCGCTCCAAGTAAGCTGGCTTTTGACCTGACCGAGCTGGCTCGACTGCGTTTGGGACTTAGCTCTCAGAGCCTCATACTGCGAGTAGGGAACCTTCTTCTCATTCCTTTGTTGCAACTTCTTCAAATCTAGTGCAATGATCGTGTTCTTTCGCTCGAGCTCGAGCACCTCTTGCTCGAAGGCTTTCTGGATGAAGTTGAGTCGCGTGGAGTCCCAGTTGAGCTTGCGCTTGTTGACCCTGTCGGGACCGATGCATTCCTTATCGCAGCAGTGATGATAGGCCTCCCCGCCGCTGGTGACTGTGTACCACTTCAACTCTGGGGATCCGGGCGACTTGGTGTCTTTGTTGGGGTGAATGCGGCATGCTTTCGCAATGACAAAGCCATTGTGGCGCTCGTCCTGGATCGTGTGGGCGATGATGGTGATTGCGACAATGTCGATGATGTTGTTGCCGGATCGGAGAACGTCGATGACGAACTTCCAACGGTCGCGGGAGATGCGGAAGGTGGTGCCGGTACCGGTGAACATTCGCAGGAGCAGACTGAACTCGGCATGGTTCGAAGCAGGGAAATCGTAGTGTGGTTCGGAGAGGTGGCGGATGACAGCTTTCCATCGACTCCAGGCCTCTTCTGAGACGTTGAGCTTGAGGTTCATGGTGACGATGCTGGAGTGTCGGCGACTCGGTAGGTAGCGATGATAGCAATGGGGTTTGAAGTTGAAAGAATGCTTGATGGGGAGAGCAGGTGTCGCAGATCAATAGCGCATGGTCGGCTTTGGGAAGGAAGCAGCGTCCGAGGTGAAGGTGTCGAAAATGCCTCTCTGCAAGGTGAAAAGCGCGGCAGTATTCAAGGAGAGAGCCGATCGAGAAGAAGGAAAGTAGCACGTTGAGCGAATCTTTGAAGACTCGGTTGTTGTCTGAGACAAGTCAGCAGCAATTGTATGAGGTGCGAAAAGAAATCCGGTCACATAAGTGAAGGATGAGAAGGCAAGAGCGGTGGTTGCCGGGGAAATACTTGCAGGTCTGAAAAGTGCCTGACGTGGAGGTGATAATTTGGGTGCCCCGTAAGTTGCGCAAAGATGGAAACCGCAATGAATTTCAGAAAACAATTTTTGCTTTTGTCTCGATCTATCTAAGTGCTAGCATACTTGACCCCGTGAAAGAAAGGTGACGGCATTGGAAACCATCCGGAATTCTTCCCAGATCCGCCATCCGCGAGCTAGCTGTATGAATCCTACATCTCCTGAACCTCCCTGCCTCCCAGATAATCTCAGTATTCGAAGTCCGGCCCCTCAGTACGACGTCTCTTGCGTCCCTGGTACGTCGAAACGTGTCTGAGCACGTCTTCCATCGTTCCTCTCAGCTTCTCGACGTGCTCCTCAAGGCTCTCCACGTAGGCTTCCTGATTCTTGCATCCGCACTTCTCCTTGCTTTCTCCAGCCTCCATGAGCTCCTTGACATGCTGCTCTGTGGCTGAGGCCAGCTCATCAGTCTTGTTCTTCAAAGTCTTTTTCGTCGTTTCCAGCTCTCTCTCCAGCTGAGAGATACGAAGCTGCTTTCCTGACTCCTTGCTTGCAACATCTTCATACTTCGCCGTGGCACGAAGCTCCTCGGCGAGCTGCTCAATGATGGAGTCTTCATCGATGCTTTCCCCCTCGGTCACGAGCTCTTCATAGTCAGCTTTCCTGTCGCTGGTAAATTGAGGCGAGCGTTGTCCTTTCTCAGACACCTGCTTATGGATGATCTCTATTCTTTTGTATTAGTGCGCGTTCTTGCGACTCGAGCTGAAAGAAGAATTGCTTGACTCACCTTGCCTATCCTTATGTTGCTGGAAAGCCACTTGGAGCTGGCCGCTGACTTGATGCTCATTGTTCTCTGCAAGCTCTTCACCGTTCGCATCATCGGAATGTTGAACCGTCAGCTGCTTCAACTTTTCCTCTGCTTCTTTAGCCCAAGACCGAGAGAGCTCAACATCTGCCTTCAGATCTACATTGATCTTCTCAAGTCTCTCTTTCTCTTCGGTGATTCTCCGGACCTCGGACCCAAGCTGCAGCTTCTCCTGCGAGTGAATCTGCTCAGCTTTGACTGTAGACTTCGATGAAGTCACCTTTGACGGATTATCATGCTGAGTCTGATCAAAAGGTCCAGATGGAGCCCAGTATCGCAAGTCGTCAATTGCTTTGCTGATGAATGAGATTGCTTCCTGTGTGCTGATGTTTTCGTTGACTTTGATTGTCTTGCGCTCGCCTTTCGAAGCTGCAAGCGTGGCGGCCTTCTTGCATAGAGCGGCTAGGTTGCAATTCAGCTCGCCATTGACTCCCTGGTCCTCTGTGCCTGTCATCGATGTATCTTTCTTCGGTTCTGATGGAGGAAGCTTCAGTGCCTGGATCTTCCTCTCCTTTGCGACTTCGACGATCTTTCGCCGTGAAGTCTCTGCGATGGCACGGGGATGACGGTCATCCTTCTGAGAATTCTTCATCCAGTCCTCTCTGCAACACATTGGCTTAATTTTGCCCCCTTGGGTAATACCCACGGTCTCCATTCCAGGAATCAATTCTACATGGTCCGCGGCTGTTGGATGTTTGGCTGACATTTCGGTGACCACCTCACCGCCGGTAAGACGGTGTCCCAAAAACTTGATGACACTGAAAGCGACGATGTCAAACTTGTCGGGAGAGGTCTCAATCAGGTCGATGATAAATTGACGGTTGAGAGCATGGAGCCGAATGCTGTTGCCTTTCTTCAATTCGCTGTTGATGTAGCTCTGGAAATGTGCCTGGTCGCGGATGGGAAGGAACTCCTGTCTCATGAAGTAGGTCACTGCAGAGGCCCATCGCTCCCAAACATCGGAGAGAAGCCGAGGTGCCATGGTGACGTTGGTGTGCTTGGTTGTCGTTGTGATCGGGTCGGAGGAAGTCAAAATGGACTTGGGGATGAATGGATCTGAAATTGAACGAGGGCAAATTAGCTGGGGAAGCGAAAGTGAGCAAGACCACGTACCAAGGATGGATGAAAGGTGAAATCACCTGCGGCCAGGTGAAAGACGAAGAAAAAAGAACACAACAATTTCTTTCTCAAAAGAAAAGAAACGTCGCGTTTCCTGGGCAATATTCTCAGTGTGCTGAGTGAGGTGGTTGCTGAGGAAATTTTGCCGCGGTGCAAGGTAAATGGGGCTGGAAGGAGTAGTAGGCGGAAAGGTATGTATGGTAAGGCAGCCTTTGAAAATCGAAAGCGCACTTCAACCGACCGAAAGGAATCTCCGTCTTTATTTCTGCTGCAGGCAGGTACCGGAGTATTCATATTTGTTCCAACAGCACGGTATCACAGCCAAGATTTGAAAAAAAAAAAAAAAAATAACAAATCCTGAAATTAAATTTCTTGGGGTACGAAAGGCGTTCTGAAAAGTAGTGTCATCTTACAAACTTCTTCCTCGAGGAAGCCTGAGAACCCAATTCCTCGCTCAAATCTGATCGAGCATTCATGCTCAGAGCATCCGTTTCTGCCTCGACAACATCTCCAATCCCAGCTTTCCTGTGCCACATCTCATCTCCCAAGACACCATTTCCACTTGCCTCCTCTGTAAATTCCCAGACCCAATCCGATCATTCTCCTTCGCCAAACCGGTGCTCATCCTTGCCAGCTCGCCCTCCGCAACCTCGTCATACTGCCCTAACTTGCTGAGAGCAACAGCCACGACAGATCAGATGTCTTGCTTCCTCCAATCTAACATGAACTGGAATACAATGCTCCAGTGTCTACTAGAGCTTCCGGTCAGTTCTGATTTGATGCTGTATGAAATGACGATTCGGGGCCGGGATGACCGAGGCCATTTTTGTCAGGAGCTCGGAAGCTGGTGAACAATTGATCGTTGGAATCGTCGGCTTGTAGTCCTCGAATATTGCCGGGTATCTTGTCTTGCGGCACTTCTTTGAGTACAAGTTCCTGAAGACGTTTGAAGTCTCTGCTTTTGGTATCCATCGCGCGGTTTCCGCGTGTCAGCTTTCTTGTCAGCTCATTCATCTCAGCCTTCTGCCGATCGACCACTCCTTTCAGCACGCTGTTCTCAGCCGCCAGTCCTATGGCCTTTTCTTCATTGATCTTCATTGCAGATTCCAGATGCTCGCCGAGATCTTCTCCGCCAGTCGAGGGCCCTTTCCTTTGTTTGGCGACCTGTTCGCGCAGACTTTGCAATGAAACATCCTTGATGGCATACTCCCGACGAAGGTCATTGATGGCCTTGTCTTTCTGGGCGACAAGCATTCTCTTTTGGGGGAGCTCACCCCGCAAGCTTTCAATCTCTTGCTCCAAGTCTTTTCCACGGTCTTCGGCGGCAGTTGCTCGATCTTTCGCTTCCGTCTTTGCGTCCTTATACTTGTCTTTGCTCTTGCGAAGCTTCTTGAAAGCCGGCGACTGCGCAATGTCATCCTCGGTAACAGCGACCACTGGCAACTTTCGCTTCGACGATGTCTCGCTTTTCTTCTCCTGCAGCTGCTGTCGAAGTGAGGCAATCTCTCGGACATACGAATATTGGTTGACAGCGAGTCGAATTCCTTTCCAGTTCCCCAAGGGTGCCTGAGCGACATATGGTCCAGTCACCTCAACTCTGCAGCATTGCTTATGGCTCAAGGAATTCTTGAGAATCCCAAACCAGGCCAGATCCCGATTTTCAACAACCTTGTCCGCATTGAGAGCCCCGTGTATGTCGCATGTTCGAGAGATCAGCCAGCCGTTGGCTGTATTGGTGCTCACCTGGGGTCGCTTGATGACGGAAATAGTGACGATATCTTCGATAACGTCATCGCGGGATCGGATTACGTCGATGATGAGGATCGGCATGTCGAGAAGCAGGGAGGGTACGATACTCGCGATGCGGGGCTGGGCGATTGATGAATTCTGGACGACCTGGAAGAAAACGCGTCAGCCAGACTGAAGTTTGCAATGGACATGGGAGTTGCTTACCTGGATCGAAAGAATCACCAAATTCGCTTGCGTGACAATCTGTCCGCAGGCCAAGTCGACTTGAGCAAGTGCAGAGTGGAGGCAGACGAGCGAAAGATTTTGTGAGACAGGTCGGAGGCGCGTTTGCGGGCAATGCGATGCTGCGGCGGCCGCCAGGTAGAGGTTGGCTCGAATTGGATGGATGAAAGATATGCGAGATGTCGGCGAATCTCTGCAAAATCCCCGCTCTTCAATCTCTCGGAATGAGACAGGTAGAGGTCGGTGAAGCACTGAAGTGTTGGTTGCCTCGGAAATGATGATGAGTTGAACGAAAAGGCTAGTGGAGTAGCTGCATCTGATTTCGTTGAATGAACTGGCAGCCCGGTGGAAGGAAGCAATATCAGCTTATCAATCCCTTGTTGAAAGAAGCCCCGGGATTGTATGTTGGATGAGTGGTAACAAAAGGCAACACGAATGGTTTGTTTCCTGACCGAAAATAAGAGAGAATAAGACCAACATGACGGACACATGTTTCCAAGTGTTTCTGGTGTGATAGACACATCCTCTGTTCAACGATGCAGATGAGGTCTTCCATGATAGCTGCTACTCCGACGTTCGTTGTTCGCATCACAATAGGTACAGTTGTGAGCTTGAAACGTCTCCCCGAAGGCCACCCATGCTTGGGTATTTGTGAATATGGAAACTTGAGCGATGTCTAAATTGCTCAGGAATTTCTTGCCCCATTTTGTTGAATAAAGATGGCTTACATGCAGATGACTTCGCAAACAACATTGAGTACATGAATAAAACATGGGGCTTTCCTAGCTCTGGTGGGATCTGGAACGTTTAGATTTGATGGTAACTACAGTGTTCTTCGCCCCGTAAACACATCCAGATGTTTGGCAAGGCCGTCTTGGAAGCACAAAAAGCCAACAACGACGACACGCCCGTCCTCAGCAACGGATGCGCCCTGGCAGCATAGATGTGGATTCCCGCCGAGCCAGCGCAATTCTGTGTTCGCCCGTCCTGTACACACCACATTACACTCCGAATCTGTGTCCAGGGCCGTTGCCACCATATCCATGCCCGCCCCGGAGCGGCAGATGCCATTGTCCTTCACTTCAAAGTACGCATACGCTGGAAGACAGAGCGATGCGCAGACGCCGACGGGTCTGTGAGTGGCCTATGCGGTGCTGGGCCTGGAGCCGACGACGAGGGCAGAGTTGGCGAAGTAGTCCATGTAGACGAACCGGAAGGTGAACTTCAAGTCGTACGAGAGGGTGTAAAGGGATAGGTCCTGGACTTGAAAGGGGCGCAATCTGATGTTAAAAACTGGGCTGAGTTGATGGTCATTTGGTCGCCGCAGAGACATATGTCGGAGCCCTTGGTATTGGCTCTGCAGGACTTTGGAAAATTCAAACACAGCACGACATGTTTTCAACGCGTTGTCTATCTACGCTCGCATGCTAGACATACATGAACAGTCTTATGTCGGCATCCGTAAGTAGACTATCGCTGTGAACTCTTCAAGGAAAGCGACAACTTGAACCAAAAGGGCATCCAGCCCGGCCCGGACCGCATTGCGCAGGCTAATTAGGCTACGTATCAGCGATCGCCACATAACTAAGTCAACGGAGCTTAACTTACATCGCTCCGAGCAACGTTGAAGGGCACGCAAAAGCCTGTCGTGCCCTCACCGCCAATATGGGCGCACGTGTCTACCGCTTTCTGGGCGCAATTCTGCTGTTCCTCGAGAGGACCACATTTTTGAGGCTTCCTCCCGTATTAGCTAACTATGCAGGATGAATCCAGTTGAAAGAACATACATTGGTTATGTCAACCGGTACGCAAAGACCTAGCTGTGCTCGGGCAGAGCTGAACAGTAGCCCAGCGGAGGTAAGCGTCGCCAGGAAGCGCATGGTTATGAGTGGCAGGAGAAGGCGTAATAAATAAGGTATGTTGCTGTGCACCTGAAGCAGATGAAAGTACTGATCCCAATCGATGACTACAGCAGAGAAGCGACCCTTTTTATGTTAGATTATAGAGTACGTTGGTGAGCGTAGTATGTAAAGTTGTGTCTGCATGCAGTAATCCATCAGACGAACGGTTTGATAGACGTAGGCAAGGGATTGTCACTTCCGAGTTCTGCTGATAGAGTTTGGGTTACGATGAGTGTATTTCCAAGGGTCATGACTGAAGATGCTGTGGCATAGGGGTCAATGAAACCCACAAACTGTGCATGAGGGGGCCTGGCAGGTAACAGAAAGCTCTGGGGATAGTCAGCTGTAAGACGTTTCAGGCCAACTTTTATGACTCGCGACGCCCACCGCATGCAATGGCTCTTTGGTTGGATCTGCTACTCTTTGGAAGTGAATTTTGAGTTTCGGTATGCCCCCACTTGAGGTAAGCGACGGCATTAGAACTCGCTTTCGCTTTCGCTGGTCTGCATGTAGTACCTAGATATGATTTGGTGTCTCAGGATATCTCTGTTGAGTCTTTGGCTCGACACCACCTTAGCTTAGCATCACGTCGGCCGCTCGCGATTTTTAACTGTTTGATGCTTATTGGGTTTCGATATTGCCTGGTGCCATGCCGACAATGTGGATCAGGTCTGTAGGTTAGGTGCGCACACTGCTCGTTTTCTATCACACTTCCGCTTAGACCAAGGCCTTTTTTTCCGCGTGAGAGACGACAATGGAGCGAGTTTTCGTCTGTGAAAAAGGTCTTGCAGAAGGTATCGAGGGTCGCTGACTGCTCGCCGGTCACGAACGGACCCAGCAGGATTTGTGAACCATCGTATGGGTTAGGCCGGCGTCCATGGAATTCTTTTGTGTAGTTTCCGCCCCTGGAGCCCGCGTCGGGGTTGAAGATGGGAGACGTACATAGTTGCAGCCGGGCATGATTGAGGCAGAGCAGCCGCCTGAAGCTTTCGCGTCGAATGACGGGTTTACCTTGGCGAACAGCGAGAGGCCAATGGTGTAGGCCATGATGATCAAGGCGCATATGTCGTCGTGCTGCGATATGTACCAGAGGCCGCACTCTACGGTCGTCTTGGGAGCTTCGGTGGCCCTGAACGGGGTGTTCGCGGCGATGGAGCTGTAGTTAGCTGTACCGCCGCCAGGGATGTTTGGCGTGGTGATGGCCGTGCCGGACACATAGGCATAGCCACGCGGAGTCACGCAGACGACGGAGCCCAATGTTGCGTTGGCCTCGCTGAGGTTGTCCCAGTCATCGTTGATCCACGAGTTATACAGCGCAATATCCGCAATGCCCGGATTGGCAAAGACATAGAAGAAGTCATATATGGACTTGAGGGCATAGGTCTCGCAGTTAAAGAGGACGGCAGATGGTCAGGTCGGCAGGCAGCTCATGTAGCCGTGGGTGGCACCGGCAGCTACAGCACCGTAGAAGACATTCGCCGACGAGACACAATTTGCCCAGGCGATAGATTTGCAAGCGTCCACAGCATAGGCGGTGCTAGTACCTATATGTCCAAACGCGAAAGGGTCGGGCGTGGATTCAGGGGCGGTGTCGTCGCAGAACACCCGTCCGCCCCCCTTCACCGAGCATCGCGCCTGGATCGTTTTGAGCGCCCTCTGGTACCAGGGCACCATGTCAAGCAATGGAATTTGCAGAGCAGTCAGCGAAGATCAGATCGTCATATATACCATCTTCGATGCGATAATGCAGTTCTTATCCTCCGCCGCCTTGACACACTCCGCGTTCTGGACAGCGCTGAATACCAATCAATCAAGCCAAGACGAGGCCTCTAGCTTAACTGATTAACTGATTTTTCGCCTAAATCTTACTTACTTGTATTAGTTTAATAAAGCTAAATACCTTCTTATAATTAATTATTATTACTAAGATAATAAAGATATTAAGAGTAAGTTTACTAAGTATTAAAAAGGTTTACTAATATAAAATCTACTATTAAATAGGATTATTAATAAGCTAAATAACTAAGAGAGTAAAATATTTCTCTAACTTATTAAGTTTATTAATAGTAGTATTATAGAGGCTATTATCTAACTATTAACTATAATTAAAGTCTTTAAGCTTTAGAAGTATTATAATTAATATAAATAGTTTTTATAGAAGTTCTTAATAAACTAGTCTATTAGTATAAATAGCTATCTTAATATATTATTACTTTTAATACTCTTAAAAACCTTTTTTAGTAGTTTAAAGCTACTTATAAGTCTCTTATATATTCTAATACTTTTTAAGCTATTATAGACCTCTATTAAAATATAATATTATAATAATAGTATAGAGGGGAAACTATTTAAGCTTTTTATAGTAATTATTAAGTATTTACTAGCTATTAATAATTAAAAAGTATATAAATATATAAGAATTAAAGTTATTAGCTTAAAGGGGGTATAGTAATATAGTAATATATTTAAACTATAAATAAGTAAGGATATTATTAATTAATAAGGTTTATAAGATTAATATTTAGCTAAATTAATATAATACTTTTATTAATTAAAATTACTATAATAAGAAATTTTAAGATATTTATATAGCTATAAAATTAATCTCTTCTTAAGTAAAAGTATTATAAAGCTTATGTTAGTTTTTAAGTTAATCTATGAGATATTTAAAGCTTATTAAGATCTCTTAGAGTTAACTATACTTATTACTTTTATTTTAGCCTTTATATTACTTAGTTTATAAATAAAGAAACTTAAATATTTTATTTAACTTAATAAAGACTTATTAATCTTTATTAGTTAAGATATCCTTATTAAAGATATAATTATCCTTATTCTTAAGCCCTAAAGAGTAGTATATATAACTAATAATCTAACTATATTTAAATAAAGTATAGTAAATTATATTATATATTAAGTTCTATTAAATAGTATTACTTAATATTAAATTTAGCTTTTATAATAACTCTTCTTATAAAGTAAAAATATATTTATTATTATTAGTTTTATTACTAATAGATAAAAATACTTCTAAGTATTATAGTAATAATCTAATATACTTAATAATATTCTAAAGTTTACTAATAGGTCTCTTAGTTCTCTAATAGGCTAAGTTTTCTTAGATCTTACTAATATTAATAAGATAGTTAGACTTTTACTTAAATATCTCTTTATTAACTTTATAAATAATAGTATAACTAATAAAGTTAAGAATATAGCTATAGTATTAAATTTAATAATTATACTATTATTTATAAAGTTAATAAAGAGATATTTAAGTAAAAGTCTAACTATCTTATTAATATTAGTAAGATCTAAGTTCGAAGTCATTCACGAGATTCCTTACCATGAACAGCTCACATGCGGGACAATAGTTCATGTACACATGCGCTTCCCCTCCTCTTTCTGTTGACTTTAATCGGCGTCCATAGAAATGAAGTATTACCAGTGGTTGCAAAGCAAATGAGAAGGCGCTGAATGAAAGCCAACAATGTGGGACGCTAGTGATGAAACGACAGTCAGGACGAACGTTGAAGATTACACCAAAAGTAAGTCCCCCGTTAGGTTCTCTGGGCAGAAATTCGTAAATCTGGGGATGAGTGAAGTTTACCAAAACCCCAGAGCCATCCAGACTTTGTCTGATTTCCGGCTCTAATTAGCCGCTGTCTTAGTATGCGAAGATTGAACTCTTCCAGGGTAACATCATAAGGCCAGGCCCTGAATACCTGAGCGCCCATCAAAACACCTAATCAGGAAATTTCATGAAAGGTCTCCCAAAGGTTATCTGTATGAGCAGAAGGCTGGCAGAGGACATCTTGGCTTGATGTGGTCACGCACTGCAACCGACACAATCTAAGGAATCACCTATTGGAACCGAAACCGACCTGGGAATCTTTGACAGCTGCGCGATTGACCAGGAGGCCCCATAAGTGCAATAGTGTTTAAGACAGACTACCAATGGGAGTGTTCGTCAATCGTTCACGATCATTTCCAGGGGCATTCTTGGCTTGTCAAAAGCTGCCGACACGCACCAATCACAAGCCATGATCCGGAAACAAGAAATATCCATGGTTGGGCAGTCCCAATACATGCACAACTTAATGCATAAAAGAAATGCTGATAGAGGAACAAAATCGCGATCCTGTCAACAGTGCCTGTGCGAAGAAAAGAATTACTACTTTAGGGCTAGTCTCAGGGGCTTCTCCCGCAGATCTACAAACCGTTCGCGCCCATTAAGCTTCGTCGATACCCGTCCCGGTTGATCTTCCATGCCGGATAAGTCCTTATAAGGCGCTTAATGAAGTTTGCCGGCACTGATCCTGCGTGAGTTAAGACGAGAGACTGGCTGATTCAAGCATACATCGTCTTCCATTTCTGGTAATACATGGGATGTCCGTGGGAGCCGCTGGAAGAAAGGAATCAGGCCAGCCATGTGTTCGACGTATATCAGGTGAGCCCACCCGACATTGCGACATACTCGGTGTGCTGCCAACCTGTCAAAAGAAACACAAGCGAGTGCGAAGGGGAAGGGAAAGGGCTGAAGGTTGCAAACCGGAACCCGGCAGTTTGGCCATCATCACAAACTTGACAGCCATGCCGAAATCACGAGCGTCATAGTCTTGCCGAGGCGGTGACACCCTCTGGTCCCGTTGGCACTTCTGGCAGGTCGCTGGCGTTTTTCTGTGCCATTTTATTGAAGATAAGCGGGCGAGGCGCTACATGCTCACTTGCGATTGGCTCATCATGAGCACAACTCTGTTTGTGTTTCGACTGAACAACGGCCGGTCCGCGCAACAATTGGTTTCAGCTTTGATACTACGACCAGTCGCGGGCAGCAATCTCTAGCTGATCATCAGCCTGTGCCCCTTGCAGAGCCTCAATGAAGCGGGAGAATTCCCCGAAGGAAGGAAGTTTATTGGCTCCCCCGCAACGTACTAGGCATCTCGTTCGTGAGCTTATTGCACTAGTCCCCGTCGTAGAGATGCAGGCACAAAGACGACCCAGTGGCTTATACAGTTCCTGATGAACGTCAAGGGTGACCCCTCAAGCTACACATGTCATCCCGCACAACGGCAGCATTCCATAACTCATCCGAGTTGTTGCCTGCTGCCATCTGCCTCATTGGGAGCAGACCGTTAGACGTCCGGAGCCGGAATGTGGACTGGCAGCCTGCTTGGGCGCTCCCGTGCCAAGCTGTCTCCTCGAGCTGTCCCAATCAGGACCACCATGCGGCCAGGGACAGCACCAAGAACCTCCATTGCGTCTCACTACCCAAAAAAGGAAACTCTAAGGAGAAAAGTAGCTACCGGCCACACACATCCTACACTCAAGCTTCAACGCCCCAGACTGTCCCGAAAAGGAAAGTAGAGGGAGAAAGCAGGCGCTGAATAGCCTTGCCTAGTTGAACCCAGATACTCATAAAATCGTGCAACAGCCACACTCCATTTCCTGTTCGAGTTTTGTAGTCGTCGTCGTTCTCCACACTATTCAAATCCACTCTACCGCTAGCGGCCCTTCGAATCTGTTATCTCTTCGATCGTAGTAACTTAATCAACAACTCTCAACCTCAACCGAATATGTACGTTTTCCAGATCCTCATCGTCGCCCTCCAGGCGTGGGCCATCACCGCTTCGCCAATTTTCCCTCGCCAACGCGATGTCATCACCGGGGCTCTCGGCATGGTCTCAGACTCTCTTTCCAAGCTCGATACGGCCGTCAAGGGCCTCTCCGCCAGCGATCCCAACTCCGCTGTCGCCGTTCTGAACGCTGCTCAAGGTGCGCAGACCGCACTCGGTTCCGCCACATCTACGATTGACGGCGCAAACAACCTGGGTCTCTTCGGTGCTCTTGGCCTTCAGCAGACTGCAACTGGCCTCGTGGACCAGGTCCAGACCACCCTTGGCGATCTCGCCCAGAAGAAGCCCGTTTTCGACCAGCTTGGAGTCACACCAGTCGTCAGGGACGCCCTTGCGCAGCAGAAGGCCAGCAGCGGACAGCTTGGCGACACTCTCCTGGCCAAGGTGCCTGCGATTGCGCGCCCGATTGCGCAGCAGAGCACCGGTCAACTCACTGAAGCCATTGACGGCGCTATCGCTGCGTTCTCTGCGTAGTTGATGGTCAGGTACGACGGCCGCGCTGGGTTTCGCGGCGGGATTACAGATTGGCAGACGTCAAGAAGTGGGTATTTGTGAGGGAGGCGGAAGTGAAGTGGTGAAGTGAATGAGAAAAGAGATGCAGGGGATGGAGGGGCCTGAAGGCGCGGATTGGAAGAGAAGGAAAGGAGGAGGACGCTGGAGAAGAAGATCGATGTCGTGAATCGAGGGGAGATGGGGATGGAAAATTTGTGGAGGCCATGTAATCGAATCGAACTAATTCGCATTCGCCCTCGAGTCCCTCGTGAACGAGACAGCATCATGCAGACAGCATTTATGAGTACTACGGCCACCGAAAACAGACGGCAATTATATTTTCTACCAACCATGTCTTCGCAGTTCGGTGTGAAATCGTGATGTGAACAAGATACCTGCGTCTACACTATGGAAATTCCTCCTACAGCCAGATGTTGCGTAGAAACCTACAGGCTATAATTGAAAGACAGCGCTTCATTAGAGAACTCATGGCATCTTCAGACTGTTTTCATTATATCCCTCAAGGTTGACGTCTGGTTCCTTCGCGCGACTTGTCATGGCCATGTCGAAGTGAGTCGCAGAGTCCCCGCAGTCAGCCGAAGCTCCCACTCATCACGCTCCGTCCAACGGCAACTCACGATACTCTAATGATGTCCCATTCTTACCGTCACTGAAGCCTCTGCCAACTATCGTGAGCCCGACAACCTCGCAACAAGCCGTTCGAGTCAGCCTTTTCGAAAGCCTCTCACAGACTTTCTCGCCGGGCGCACCCCCGGCGCGAGCCATGAACCAAGCGCAAAGCTTACCAACCAGAGTTGCTTTAGAGGCAAAAAGCGTAAAGCCCAGCTGCAACGATGCTGAGACTCCAGCCAACGAGATCGCCCTGGTTTCTAGGGACCGGGCCGTTACGAAACAGCAGGCATGTCCCTGACCAACGTCAGCCCAACGGCCGATGTAGGGCAGATTTTAGCATCGGTTATCTTTGCCTTTGCAGGTGTGCGGCCCTGTTTGGATCGGGCTGTCAGGGGTCAACCCTCCTGATCCCGGCGATACGTCGCATGTTTATGGAGTAAAGGTTTCTATACTGGTCACTGTCAGGGTATTCTTGCCGTCATTGTCGGCTTGGCGTTGCGGCTTATGAGGCTTCATTCGACCTATCACCTGTTGAGTGCCGGATGATGTCTTGGCAATGTCTTTGACCCCGTGTGGGACGTGCTGCTTGGCAACGGTTTTCCCACAGGCTGAGCTTGACTGGGGCAGAAAGCTTTTTCGTCATGACACCCGTCAAAATCTAGCACTACAATGCTCTGCTCACTAAACAGAGTTGGCGGCTAGAGGAGGGGTTCTATGTCTCTCCGCACTTACACACGTGTGCCCGGAAGGCGGTAGCAATTGATGTGGTGTGGTTCTCTACTAATGCCAAAGCCTTTTTTTCCTTGCCGTAAGCTCAACCTTCAACGGTTCAAGGAACTCTCAAGTCGGAACCATTCCGACGTCCAGCCCCGCCGCACTTGGCCGTTGCGAGCATAAATCCCCCACTGGACTAGGCGCCAGCCGGGGAATTAAAGATGGTTTGTCTATTGGATAGCTCTCAGGCCATTGAACTATCCTCCTATCAGGCAGGCTTTTGAGATCCCGCCTAACCCGTTCTAGAAATTTGACAGAAACTCAGAAACTTTGAAGCTAATGCAACGTGAAATGATCCCACTTCATCCACCCCATCAGATGTGCCGTCCTTGCAGCCGTTCCATCTGCCCGGGTTTTTGACAAGTGATCTCTCCAGCAGCAACTTGGTTTTGAGGCTGTGCAACCAAGTGTCAATCGGTGGTTTTCATGCGCGGATGTGGCCCCGACGCAATGGGTCGGTGTCAAAGCGAGTGTCATTGATGTCAAAGAGTCTGACAGGCATAACGGCACACTGACATCCAGCTCACGACAGTGCAATGTGCACGCTTTGACAGGATGCTATCGAAAAGGAAGACTAGATGCCATTTGAAAGTTAAGCATGGTATATGTAAGACGACATGAAAGTATCGCGTCTATTCAAGATCTTCTATGACGGGGGAACGCAGAATTTCGCGCTGTCACTTGGCGTCTGAAGTGGTCCGATCATCGTTCAAGGGCTCTAGGCCGGAATTGGGAGTCCAAAGGCTATGTCACGGCGAGGCTGCGAGTCTGCTGTCTGATAGATTGCTCTTGACACAGTACAGATTTATGAACACATGTATTAATGAAAGCGCATCAGTTGACATACTGCTTAGGCGCAGACGATGTTGTCAGTAGCTTTGTCAGAGAACTCGATTTTCATGAAGAAGGAATGACTTCTTTTTTCCTAGATTCATAATAATGTCAAGTGCTTTCTTCCTCTTCGTGAAGAGCTCATAGTGGTTCGCAGTGTCATCGTCGGAAACAGCCAGTCAACAAGGTGCGCCTCCAGGCCGCAAACTGCGAAGAAGAAAAGTTAGAAGGGAGGAAAGATTCGTATGTCCGTTGACCTGTGTCTGATCACTCATTCCAGACCTTCATTTTGAATACACCCTCTTTTTCCCATGCTAGAGCGACTATTTCAAATGCAGTTGTACACCTCGTTCTGCTCTGCTGGTGTTTCCGTCGTTAACATCTTCATTGCTGTCGTCGTTGGCATCAATACTATCCATGGTCGTTGTAGTCATTGCCGTCGTCGCCATCACTATCTTGGACAAGAACGCCGCGCAGACACAAACAGATTGGGTGGTTTCTTCATTTATAACTGAGTTCTTGACTGTTTTGGAGATCCTAACGAGATGATTCGTAAATAGAAAATCGCCTCAGGTTCGATTGGAACGTTTCACTTCCTATGGTGCTTGCAATGGAGAGGTACCTGTGAATGTGTGTTGATACCGCCAGAAGAGCAGGGCACGAACTGGGACAGTTTGAGTAAATCAACAAAGCCCGCAGGTCTAAATGAAACTACAAACAATCGAGATCTATGGCATCATACAAATTTTTACATTTAGACGATTTTTCTAATAGGTCCGCGACAAGCCCCCTTGTGTGATGCGAATTTGGTCACTCACGGAAGGAACGATCCTAGGCCACCACCTGCTCTGAATCTGAAAGGATGGAACGGCTCGAAATTTCAACACCTCAGTCACTTTCCTCTCTGCTCAGAACTTCTAGACAACAACAACTTCCCCATTCCCACCCCGTCAACGCCATCAATCTTCACCACGAACCCAACCCCGACCACGACCTACTATGACGAGACGAGGATTCCTAGGCGTACGATGAATACACGTTCGATGACGGCCGGCGCCAACAACGGCGCCAACAACAACACCAATGGCGCAACGAAGCAGAGGCGGCGGGCGAAGAAGGCGAAGAGGACGAAGAGAGAGGATCCCGCCACCAAGCGCTACAGGCTGAAGAGCCTGGATCTTCAGCAGAAGATCAGGCTTGCCTTGGAGGCCAGGCGGATCGCGTCTTTGACCAATCGTCGAATCCCGAGGGAGTTCCACCCTTCCTTCCGTGGCAGTGGAGGCATCCCAGCTCCTGCAGTGTTCGTTGGTCTAGAGCTTATGGGATGGCGCCGATGTCATAACGAACGATGGAAGCATATGAGACCCAAGGAACATGTTCGACTGCAACAGCAAGTGCTTAAGCAGATCGACGCCCGCCCACCTGAGTTTGACGCATCCACTGGCAAACGAATCCCCTCCGCTCGTTCGATGCTTGGCAAAGGTGGCATACCTCCACCTGAAGGGCTGAATCTCGAAGAAAGATCTGCTTGGCACAAAGCACACAATGCCCTCTGGGAGACGCTGAACGAACGAGAGCGTTGTGAGATGAAGCAGCAGCAAACTTCCAACGGTCACTTTCCCAGAAAAGACGCGCCCAAAAACAACAGGGAGGACGATATCGCAAGGGAGCAGGAGGCACCAAAGGCTGCAGCAGCCCAGGAAGGCATCGACTCTGTCCGCACGTCGAACAAGCGAGCTCGATCCCCTGAAGGTTCTGAAGCCTCGTCAGACTCTTTCTACTACGACGCCGAGGAGTTCATCACCGACAAGGAGTCCGCCACGATGCCCCAGAGCCGGAAACGAGTGCGGTTCAACGGCCCGGAGCCAACGATGGCGACCGAAGAACAGCTTGCGCCGCGACGTGACAGTCGAGAGGCCACCGCGGCCGACGGCCCAGAGTTAGGAGTGGCGGCCGAGGAATCCCTCACATCTAGCCTTGAGGTCCTAGAGCTAGCCGAAGAGTCCCTCGCGCCGCGCGTCTTCGTGACTCCGAACCCGAACGTCAACCAGCCTTTCATACGCGTCGTCACCGTCGACTCAGAGGCCGAGTTCACGCAGAAGATAAATGATGGCGACGATACACCGGTCAGCTACTTCGACTTTGGGCCCGATTTCCAGCTTTCGGAGTACGTGTCTCTCCTTACCTTTGCCCTCATTCCCCATCCCTATCTTTTGCCGTCGTCCTCCATACCCCGTCCCTACCTCTGCCCCCGTCCCTACCTCTGCCCCCGTCCCTACCTCTGCCCCCGTCCCTACCTCTGCCCCCGTTCCCCTCTGTTCCCATAAAGTACTCAACTAATGGCATACTAGTCTCCACATCCACGAGGTCCTCCTCCGCCGTCCCTCGTTCTTCCAGAGCGTAGTCCAAATAACCGCCGGCTCCCCTGAGATCCGCCTGCCACTCACCGACATCGGCCTTGTGCGCCTCGTCAGCGCCTGCCCCATCCTCGAGAACCTCAGCATCCACGGCGGCATCCACCTGTCCGACCGCAGCGTCGCGGCAGTGATCTCCAAGTGCAAGTACATCCGCCACCTCGCCCTCTGCGGTGCCGACTTTGAACCGAATAACGTGTACGGGGGTGCGTTGCACCAGCTCGTTGGGCTCCCGGTCGCGACCAACCTGAACAAGATCGTGCTGAAAAATACCAAGGTATATGATGCGATGGTCAAGAGACTTCGGGATGAGAGACCTGGGTTGAAAATTAGTCATTCTGGCTGAGCAGAAGGTGTCGAGATTCTGAGGGCTGCATGGTTTACTTGCTCATTGCTACCGTGTCAGTATAATTAGCTAGTTGCTTCAAAAAGACGTGAATAACATGGTCGAGTCATCACTAAAGCTGGCCGACAAACGTGTTTCTAACAAGATTAAATCGGCGTTTATTCGAGACCTCTGCTGTATGAGCTGTATATCTATCCCGCCACGTCCCTTGCGCCGCGTTATGCATTCCGTCTATCCGTACTGTACACTTTACATTACACATTCGGTGAAAGGAGATCGTACTTGACGCATCGCTCGACCTGTGCCTCGTCAGTCTGGGTATCTCGTCAGTGTTGGGGGATTCACTCACATCCTCGATGCTAGCCTGCAAGAAGCGTCGCGTCTCCAGGCCCATCCACACCACCAACATGCTAAAGTCGCCATGCTTCGCCATCTCCGTGCCGCTCTGCGCGCTCAGCTGCCGGAGGATGGGCAGCGAGCTGCTGAGGAGGTCCATATCGGGGTTTAAGCTGCGCCCGATACCTTCCAAGAGGAGAATGCTGATGACAACGTTGACGAAATCACCCTCCAGCCGCACGTGGTGCCCGCGGACCATGCCAAGGACCTCCTGCAGGATGTCGCCGATCTTGATATTACCCAGCGCGAGGGTGCGGCTCTTGACGCCGAGGACGAGGTGCTGCATCTTGAGCGAGAAGATCTCCTTGTCGAGCACGGCGTCGGGTTGGCGGCAGCGCTCGCACATGAGGTTGCCGGCCTTGTAGCCGTCGAACTCGGCAACGGCACGGAAGAGGTCGAGGAAGTTGCGGCGGTTCGTCTCGTTGAGCTCGGTGACGAGGCCCGTGTCGATGAAGATGAGCTGCGGGCGGAAGCCCTCGCGGTCGATCTTGGCGAGCTCGGCGTCCCAGGCGGCGGGGTCTGCGCGGTGGCGGAAGGGACGCAGGCGCGCGAGGACCTGCTCGGTGACGTCGTTCTGCTCCTGCGGGTGGTGGTGCGTTGTTGACCGGCGGAATTTGAGGTCGGGCTCGTCGGATTGGTAGAAGCGCACCATGATGTTGCCCGGGTGCAGGTCGGCGTGGACGAAGTTGTCTATGAGGAGCATGCGGAGGAAGGCATCGAGGCCCTCGGAGGCGATGTCGTGCTGGAAGACGCCGCCGCCGTTCTCCATGAAGTCGGCGAGTGGGATGCCCTGGGCGAACTCTTCGACGAGGACGTTGCGGGTGGTGAACTCGGTGTAGGGGTAGGGGAACCAGGCGGTGCTGCGGTCGGTGAAGTTCTTGCGGAACTTTGCGAGGTTGGCGGCCTCGATGCGCAGGTCGAGCTGGAGCTTCATCATCTCGCCGAACTGGGCTACCTCGTCGGGGAGGGAGAGCCACTCGATGGTGGGGATGGCGTTGAGGGCGGAGGCGAAGAAATGCATGATGCGCAGGTCGCGGCGGACGATGCGCTCGACGCGCGGGTGGAGGACCTTGACGGCGACGTAGGTCGAGGGAACGCGTTTGGGGGTGCTCTTGAGGGCGGCGTCGACGTTCTTGGCGACCTTTTGACGGAGGGGTTTCGGCTCGTTGGGGAGGTCGGCGTTGGGGGCGGCGAGGTCGGCCTTGAGCTTGGCCTTGTATACCTGCGCGATGGCGCCGACACCGAGGGGCTCCTCGTCGAATTCCTCGAAAATGTCTGCGAAGTCGCGGCCGTCGAAGGCGGCGGAGACGATGAGCTTGGTCTGACGGATGGAATGCGCCGGGGCGTTGGAGTGGAGTTTGGACATGATTTCGCACATTTCGTTCGGGAAGATGTCGGATCGTGATGCTGCCCATTGTCCGAGCTGCTCTACGTCAGGGGTTGCGGATGGGATCTGTCGACGTGATGCTCACCTTGATGAAGGCCGGACCGGCCCATTCCATCGACTGCACCAGGAAGCCGTACCACCACAGTGTTCCACTCCGCTCATTGTCCCGGTCAGGCTGCCGCCTCCCGATCCATATTGCTGGCACGGCAAGGAGGACTGGAACAAAGATGGCGGCGAGATGGAGGAACCGCACGCCCGTACATATGGGCTCCCAGATGTAGACGTCCACCACAAGTTTCAGCGTGTGCCAAACCCTCGATACTCCGTGATCGTCGTCGGCGACTGTCTTCTTGATCTCGGAGCGGCTGGCCGCCAACATGCGCTTCTCCCCCGTCTGATCGGTGCCCTCGTTATCCTTCTGCGACAGCTCGAAGAAGGCCGCAGTGCCCAAGGCACTCACGCCCGCACCGCCCGCGCGCAGCGTGTACCGCGTGTACTGCTTATTCCTCCATGGTATGCGTCGCGCCTCGGGGCTGCGAAAGGACCCTCGGAAGGTGGAGTAAAGCCGCGCGCTGCTGCTGTTGCTACTTGGTGCTCGGAAGCCCGGACGTGGACAGAACCGGCCGAGGACGAAGGCCAGTCTCATCTCGAGGGAGGGATGGGGTTGGAAGAGCGGGAGTTTGGTGTCATTCTCAGCGATTGGAGCGGTGGTTGCGAACCGGAGCTATTCGGGGGCGGTCTCACGATGACGGAGAGATGGGAGCTCGTCGCGCGGGATCGCGGGGAGCAGGGGACCGGGAATGGACGCTTTGGGATGGTGGTGACGTAGGGATTTCGCGGGTGGGAATTCTGCGCCCTGCGCCTGCGAAGATCGGGGAAATGTCGGGGAAACATGTGGCTGCCAATCGATGACTCCGTCTTTTTTTTTTTTTTTTTTTTTTTTTTTCCGTCTCTGCCCTGGGCAAGGCGATTCCGCCCGCGCGGAAGGAGCAGCGTCGCGGGTCCATCCGATGGCGCGAAACGGGCGACTGGGACCGCTGGAAATTTTGGCGAACCACTGCGGTGCACGTCGATTACGATTACCACCCACTGGCAACTGCAGAACCCGAATCCACCAGCAGCAGAAGCTTCCATTCCACTTCTTTATCCGCGATTATTCCTTATCGACGTCTTTGCGACGCATTTTTCTATCTTCCCTCCGATCATCCTCAACGAACACCGTCCACCCCCGCCGCGACACCCTCTGGTCCTGTACGATAATACCGAATACCTTCTCTACCTGTCTGTCTACTGTACACCATGGGCTGGTTTTGGGCCGACGCTCCTGCGCATCCCCACGGCGCCCTTTCATCCGGCTCGCCTCCAGTATGTTTCCCTCGCCCATGCCCCTCCATGTCTAGATGCTTACACCAAGCCAGCCCAGCTGCCCGATGCACAAGAAGACTGCGGAGGCCCTGAACACGACACCGAAGCCCTCCGCCTGCCCCATCCCTCACGACCAACGCCACTTCGCGACACCACCACCTCCTCCGCCATCAGCATGCCCCGTACCCCACGACCAGCGCCACGCCGGCCCTCACCCGTCCTCATGTCCCGTCCCCCATGACCAACCGAAGCCCGAGTCCAAGTCCATCCTCTCCCAGCTGAACCCCCTCAACTACATGTTCAAGGACATCTCCCAGGCGCCCGCCCAGAACCAGGCCATGGCCCTGCCCACCGAGCGCGAGCCCTCGACGATACCAAAAGGCTCCGGCGACGGCAACTGGGAGTACCCCTCGCCCCAGCAAATGTACAATGCGCTCCTGCGCAAGGGCTACACTGACACCGACATCACCGCCGTCGAGTCCATGGTGTCCGTCCACAACTTCCTCAACGAGGGCGCCTGGGCCGAGATCGTTGGCTGGGAGGACCGCTTCAGCCAGGGCCTGTACAAGGGCTGGCAGGTCTGCAAGCGCGGCGAGGAGAACTCGGAGGCGGAGCTGGAGAAGATGAGGACCGGCACTGAGGACATCCCCTCCCTCGTCCGCTTCCAGGGTAGGCCCAAGGACATGACGCCCAAGGCTATCATGTGGCAGGTCCTCGGAACCCTCTACCCCTCAAAGTTTGAGTAAGTTGCCCCTATACTGAAGGCGAGAACATGGTGCTAACATTCAAAACAGGACCGAGCCCCCCTTCGACCGCCACGACTGGTTCGTCTCCCGCAGGATCGGCGGCACCACCAAGGAGATCCGCTACATCATCGACTATTACTCCGGCGAGGCCGACCCCGACAGCGACGAGCCGGTGTTCTACCTCGACGTCCGCCCGGCCATGACGCCTCTCGGCGCCGCGGAGCGTCTCATCAGGTGGGGCAGCGACGTCTGGTGGAAGGCCTCGGGCGCCGAGGTCCGCGAGCGGGAGCAGCTCGAGCAGCTGCAGCAGAAGAAGTAAACGCACGCGGGGACTGATCAACCACCAAAGACGAAAGGCCTGTGCGACTTGTACCAACTTGTTTTTTTAGACGCCCAGCATTGCTTTGCGGGGCCAGTTGATGGCGGCGTTTTGTTTCCACGAAAGTGCGTGATGTCTGGCGGTTTGGACGCTTGGAATCCAGAAAAAGGATTTGCTCTTCCTTCTCCCCTCTTCCTCGTGTCTGTTAATCCACCCAAATGGGTTTCCTGTACAGTATTCCATCACCGGCGGTCACGTTTCACGTCCTTTGTATCTTCAACGCCGAAATGAAATGGTCAAATAATGATTCAAATTCCACATTACTTCCACTACTTGACTTGCACTACATCCCCCAAATATTACGTCTTAGGTAGTCTTGGCCGCCAGCGCAGTAACCTGGTCCAGCAGCGCCTTATCCTCCTTGGGCGCGTTCTTCAGCACCTTGTCCCGCAGGTGGTCAACCTGCTGGCCCGCCGCCGTGGGCGGGTTTCCCTGCGCGGTCGCAATGCGCTGCACCTGCATGCTCAGAAAGAACTTGGGCACCTTGATCGCCAGGTTGCCACCCACGCTGCGGATGCCGGCCTCGGTGGCCACGTAGGCGTCGAGCTGGTTCTGGAAGGTGGCCAGGTCGTTGGACGCGAGCGGCTCCGTGGTGGCGAACTTATCGAGGGCGAAGGCGAGCGGCGTCTGGCCCTTGGCGTCGGCGAAGTTGATGGAGGAGAACTTGACGCTGCCGGCGGAGACGTCGGGGACGCCGGAGAGCGTCTTCTTGGAGGTGTCGCAGGTCACTTTGTTCTGGAGGGAGGTGACGGCGTCGGAGACTTCTTGGGGCAGGACGGTGTTGCCGACGATGAAGCAGGCGTTTTGGCGGGGGGCAAGCTGGGGGGCTGGAAGTATGTGTCAATATCATGGAAGCAGTGATAGATATGGGAAGAGCGTCTTACCAGCCATGGCAGCACCGGCGCCGGCGGCGAGGACGATGAGAGAGAGCTGCATCTTTACTTGATTAAAACAACTTGAGTGTTTGAAGAAAAGAAGGGAATGTAGTTTTTGCGGAAAGTGGAATTCAGAACCAGAATTGAAACCTTGCCGGAAGGATAGAAAAAAAGAACGAATGGAATACTCTTCAAAACATCTCAAGATACACGGCGAGGGAGGAGGGACATGATCGCCTTTTAAGCATCACATCAGTTGCCAGGGGATGGGAGGATGGAGCACGAGCAGGGAGGGCTCTTGGCAAATAAGCATAGGGCGCGGATCGCGGGACCCCCGGTTCGAGTCTAAACATCGCCAAAACCTGCACCAGGTGGTGGAGGTGGGTGGCATCCCATCGTGTGGGCTTTCGTTTACCGACGTCTCCTGACTCTCTGTCTCTGTTCTGGGATGAGCACAGAGAGAGAGAGACCAGGATGCTGCGCCTTGTCAGCATTGAGCTGCAAATCTTAACGGATGATGGGTGCCGCGGGAGAGTCTAATTTGGCCATGGTGTGAAGGAGTCCGCGCGAAGCGTGGGCGATGAAGCATGGGCGAGAGAGATACTCAGAGAGGCTCACGACAGAAAAAAGGCAGAGCTCTCGCTTGCAACAGGAACAGTCTCGAGAGCTTGTCGGCGCGTGCTACTTTCGGTAAGGCCTGTCCTTGGATGGCTGAGCCGCAACATCCACCCTAAACCCGTTTTCTCTCTCTCCCTCTGCCCCCTTCTCCAGGCTTACAATCCGGTTCCTTGCACCTGTCAGGTCTGGGACGGCGTCGTCTGAAGAGAGATGCGACGTGGTGGGGTGTTCGACTCTTCTTTCGCTTCAGATCCGACGAGCCCCGGCCCCCTGCGCGGCTCCACACCGGACGGTTTCAGGGGATGGAGGAGCCAATCAGACACACACAAACAGGGATGCGTGGTGTTGCAGAGTTGGGGGGGGATCTTTGGGCGGCTGCGACGTGCTTCACGGGGTTTCTCGCTTTTTGGCTTGGGAGGTTTGGGGTGGTGAGGACGGAGGTTGAGGCCGCAGAAGGCGAAGAGGGTGCTGGACTTGGCTCGGTTGGTCGGCCGAAAGGGGGTGTGTGCTATTGAGACGTGAGCGACGTATAGGTGCCGCTTGGATCGTACTTGTTTTCATTTCCCTTTGTCTGTGCAGCTTCTGCGGTGAGGAGAGGAAGGTGTTGAATCATAAATAACCCGCGGCACCCATGGTTGATGAGACAGTTTCCTCTGAGCTGGTTTGTGCTCCGCGTGAAGCGTGGTATTGGAAGCTTGGCGTTAGCATGAACAGGTGCTTGACTCTTGGAGATGGGCAGTTGATGCAGACGAGCCGGATCCCGACACGAGTTTCCCTCAGTGTCAATGGATGACAGCGCGCTTGGCGTGGTATCTCTCGGCGCGGTTGTTGAAGATCGCCAAGGTGGTCATGGAGATCTGTTTCTGGCGGTGTTGCATGATGCACGCGACTGAATGGTCTGGATGAATAAGCAGACAACAACACCACAAATGACATGCACCTTTCTGCAGGAGCCAATTCGGCCTTGCATGCATCTGTGTCGTCAATTTTTGGTTATTACCTCCGCGCCTAGCGCCTTCCTTCGAGCTTGGGACCGGTCGCCACAACTCAAAAGTGCGATAGATTGCATGAGCCAGGATGATATCGTATCTGACCCCACACGCCGATTGGCCCAGGCTCTCGCGCAATATCGATCGGGAATGGCTGCAGTGAGCCCACTTCAAACCGGCGATGGCGATGATATAAAATCGCGGAACCCGCAGAAAGATCCCATCAACGAATGTAAAACAACACCATAAAAACGAATTAGATCACAGCCATAATGGGCTTCACGGAATTTTCCTACTTCGCCTCCAAATCCGGCGCCCCCTTCCCGGACCCCGACACCCCGGAGGGCAAGGACATCAAGCACATGCTCGAGACCGCCGCCGCCCAGCCCGGCGCGGGCCGGATCTACTGGGGCCACGCGGTCGAGCAACCGCACCAGCAGTGGCTGTTTTTGGACTGGGATAGCGTCGAGGAGCATCTTGCGTACCGCACAACGCCGTCCGTCGCTTGTCTGTGTTTTAAAATGGTGTACTGATGCGTTCACAGGGAACACGACGTCGTCGCTAAGAGCATGTCATCTTATCTCGACTGGACGGACGGATACATCAAGCACATCGTCACCAAGCCCTGGCCGCCGACTATCCTCGCTGAGGCCCCTGTTACTGAGGTGCTGACACTTTTCTTCCCCTCCGAGCTGGAGGGAGCTGCCAAGGAGGAGCTCAGTAAGCAGCTTGAGGAGTTCAAGGTGAAGGCGCTTGATACGTCGTCTGATTTTAAGGGCATTGCGTATGGATGGAGCAAGGAGAATGATGTGCCTATCACGGGGGAGGACGGCAAGACGGGGAATCTGTTGGTAGCTTTTATTGGTTGGCCTAGTGTTGAGGCGCATCTGAAGTTTCGGGAGAAAGAGGCTTTCAAGGAGAATATTGGGTTGTTGAGGGAGATGAAGGGGATTGTCAAGTTGGCTGTTTTTCATGTAGCTTGCAGGAGTTTGACGTCTGCAGAAAAGAAGTAAGAGGGTCGCGTCGTTCTCCCCAGATCTCTCCTCTGTTATCATGGCTGTCTTGTCGTTAACTAATGTCAACTTCACTCGCTGTCACCATGATTGGTATACGGAGATTGGTCGCTTGACATGCGTTGTACACTGGTTGAAAGGGCCAAAGGCTTCACCCAGTAGCGGCAGTATTCCCCCTCAGCTAATCACAGAGATGGCGGGCAACGCCTTGGGGTCGACATTCTCACGATACTGAAAGCGACCAGATAGCCTATGCTGTCCCTTGAGACTGTTTATCCTACAATACTCTCCGCCTCGTATAAAACCCCAATTCCCCCCATATCAGTATCTCTAGACCCAATCAGTTCGTTACTGGCAATGGCCTGACATTGCTTGCAATGGAGTTGCGCTATTGAGCTGTCAGTCTTTGGGCAGATTTGTGATCTTTCGCCCCTCACGATTACGTTGACGCGCGGGTGGCTTGATCGTCGTTCATCCTCCCCGTCCTTCCAGTATTCCATTCCCAGGACATGCGATAGTCTGAGACCGAGCAAGGTTTTACCCGCCGGAGCCATCTCCGGCAAGTTGAGGGCCAAAAGCGATAATGGTTATGATGATCAACAGTAGGCCAGAATGTGTAGCCAATCTCTTTCGCGGAGTCTGATTCTGTGTGGTGGCATAGTCAACCCGTGCTGTTGGAATCGAAGGCGTCACCGCATTCTGGGGTTGTTGAAAGGTGGTGTATTCGTCGCAGTACGGCGGAAACTCAGAGAACGATAAAGATGAAGAGGAGAGCCGTGAGATTGAGGGTGATTCTGTAGGCGTAGGCGGGTTGGAAGATGAGCCTTCGGACCCCAGGATCGAAGCTGCCGAGGGCCCAGCAACAAGAGTAAGCTGCAAGGGTAACGGGGTGCTTTGCCCGATGGAGACTGAATCCAGTTCAACATCAATGTGCCATCCGTCAGGCTACCCCTCACCATCAGGATCTCCTTCACCGAGATCGCATTCACCATCGCTAGTGTCGGTGCAGCTGATGTCGTCTTCGTCCTCGTCGTCGAGTGGTTCGCCAAAGTGTGACTGTAGTATTCGGACTGACTTTTCGCAGAGCCACGGGCCCGCTGAGTATCGAGACGACCGACTGTACGGCTCGAGTGCCTTGTAGGGGATGGTATGCTTTTCTCCGATGTACACGTACGACTTCTTTCGTAACGAGGGGCTTTCGGGACGCCTCTTTAGACGCCGTATGGACGATATGGGGTGGAGGGCGTCGTCGATGGGCAGGTAATGGGCGTAGTCCTCCTCGCGGTCAAGAATGTAGGCGACGGGTGTGTCCTTAAAAGACGTCATCTGTAGAGATGGTCAGCACGACATAATTCAATGGACGGTCAGAGGGGCAAGGGTCGTCATCAACCATGGCTATCTTCACACGGCCAACGCCATCAGGCCGCGAGGAGATGATCACTCCTGGATGGTTGTAGCCTGTCTTCTCCAAGTCGGGCTTCAGGCGAGCGGCTATCCGGTTCTTCGGTGGAACGAATACGATCTTTCCAGCCAGGGTCTCTGTCGTCTTCTCCAGGGACCGTCGCTTCTGTTGAGGTTTAGGAGGCATTGAGGGTTCGAGAAAGGGGCGGTCGAGTTTGAATCCAGACACTTCGAGGTGTTGCTATGGAAAAGAGGATAAAGGGAAAGTATGTCATACTTCCCAAGCTAGGCGAGATGCAAAGAAAATTCACTTGGTAGCATGGTGCTTGGGAGTCGAGAAAACTCTGTACGCTGTCTAATAGGTGGCTCGACAATTCAAATGAGGGCCTGATCGAACTCATGCTCAGCCTTGCTGTTGTAATCTGCCAGCCTTGTCGGATTATACAGTCATCTCTGAATGAATAACTCCATGCATACATGCTTTGATACCGTTGAAACTCCTTTGATGCCTTTTATCTCTACATTCCTTGTCTTTCTTGTCCTCCTTGCCTACCAGAAGCCGAACGCCAACCAAAAGCCATACCAGAGCAAACCCTCCCCACAAAGAATGGCCACGAGAATGCTGGCCATCAGACAGAAGAAGCCCTTGTCCAACTTGGTGTTCACCTTAGCCATCTCCCTCTCCTTAACTACCAACCTTTGAATCTTGATGGCCATCCGCTCGTCGGCCTTCTCCTTCTTGGCCACCTGTCGTTGCTGCCTCTTCTCCTCGACTTTCTGCTTATACTCTGCCCGTCGTTGCCTCTTCTCCTCGGCTTTCTGCTTACTCTCTGCCTGTCCCTGGTCCCATAAGGCCCTGCGCTTGTCCTTCTCTGCATCCTTCTCGATCTTCCGCTTCTTTCTCTCAATAACCCGCTGCTCCCTCAAGTAATCTTCTTCCTCGGTGTAGCCCATCTCTGTGACGAGGATACCGAACGACTTCGAACTAAGACTGGTGCCTTGATGCGCTCTTAGCACGTCGCGGTGGATTGTGTAAGGCCCTCCTTGTGTCATCACGTATGCCGGTCTGTAAGCTTTGTTGCTTGAGCTAGCTCCCGCCAAATGGAGCTGTAGTCCCGAGTCTGTGTGGGGAGGCGTCGGGGCGACGGGTAGATACTTCTCACGAAACTTCCAGTGGAAGGCCATGTCCTCCGTGATGTTTCTGCCGTTGGCCGAAGTCATCTGTAGTCATGTTAGCCATATTTGAAGCCATCAGGTGAGAGTCGCATACCGTTAGAGCTCTCACAGTGCCATCGTCGCGAGGTGCATGAGACATAATCAACACAGGGTGATTATAGACCCCGGGTGACAGATCGGTGTCAAGTGAAGGGCTGATCTCCTCCTTTTTGGGCAGCCATAGGATCTTGCCCGCCAACGTTCTGCCGTAGACGGGCTTGGCGCCGCCTGGCTGGCTCTTGGATGCCATCAAAGCGAAGCTTGGAGGTGGAAAAATCGTCGGCGAGGCGAATGAAGCTTGCAAGATTGATATGAATGAGCAAACCTGGAAGGTGATAGCTTTTGGACGTCTGCCGGCTCGCTTCAGACGGTGATGAGAGCTGTGGGTCGAGATGTGGTTGACAAGGTGTGACAATTGAAAGTGGGTTGGCGCAAAAACGTCGGCTGCCCTCCAACAGGAAACCATCAACCAATCAGATGCACTCATTTTCCTGGGCTTTTGGCCTCACTGTCAAGGAAAACGACGGCACGTACAAAGGAGTGCGGCGTTGCGGAGATGGACCAGTGGGCGTGAAGTTGCCTTCGGGTGGCTCAATGTAAGCTTAACCATAAAATAAACATCTCGGGCTCGTGGCACTTGAGCCAACATCTAGATTCAAAACCTTATTCAAACAATGAATGCAAGGGTTTCTGTATATACAAAAGTGATTTCCGATGCTCTGACCAAACAAATCAACCTGAATCGGGAGAGCATGGGCCGACCTTTCTCAACGATGCTCCGTTCGACAGCTCTTGGCCATCATCCAGTCCGATTCCGCAAAGGTTGTTGACGTGGACCTTGTAGAGCTGACCACCGCCGGGTCCTGTTGGGTCCTTCATTGCTATGGTAGTGTCGAAGGGAATGCATTTGGTGTCGACGACGGCTTGGTTGACGTTAAGAAGTTCGATCGAGCATGCGTCCTGTCGAGCCAAGGCGAAGCCTGCGAAAAGCGCCGCGGAGGCCGCGACTTGTGCAAGTCTCATATTGAAAGATTCGAGAGTTGAAGATTGATTTCTCAGGTCGTTCGAAATCCCTTGATCTCAATGAATATGAAAGGCTGATATTGTCGGAACGAGCAGACCAGCCTGTGACACTTGCTGCTCAATCGATCGAGTAGATGAAGGTGAAGAGTGACAATAATTCTACTGAAAACTTTAGGAAGGGGATGCTGAGCTGTGGTGTATATGTACAGGCTGTGAAATAGTGAACGCTCGGTAACATGACTCAAGATACTTAACATCCCCATTGATTTTCGCGACTCGATCCAGACCGTATCACGGCTTGGCCGAACCATTCCCTCGGAGCTGTGGGTCCATGCACTGGGATCTGGAGTAATCTGTGGCAGAAACCCTCCGGCTCGCGAGACGCGTGTGTACAGACCAAGCGTAGAATATGTCATCTCCCCGACCGGAACTTGGTGCCGGGCACATGATCCTGGCAATTGAATGTGAGCGTTGGCGGCAGAACAATGGAAGACATCTACAAGCAGCTTCGGGCGCAAAGTTGGCTTTAGTGAGGTGATGGAAACTATTAACAGCCTTGCGAATGTTCAAGTACCATTCATTTGTGAAGTTGACGCATGACCTTACGGCCTGATTTCAGGAGTCCTCGGCTTCTTCAGCTTTCACGTCAAACCAGCCTAACGAACTCTATTATAATTATCTTGTCAGTGCCACCCATGTTCGTCTGTTGTTCTCCCTAAATCCCTGTTCATTCAGACGATCGCCAGCCTCTCAGTTTCTGCATTGTGTAGTACTAGGCAACTGAAATGTTCCTGTTCAATATGGTGCTCAAATTGCTCTCTGAGGTGCTGTCTCATCTCCAGGACAAGTTGGTTGAATATACCTTGGTGCGATTTCCGACCTAAAATTGACCTCTCTCTCTTTAATCACTTTCTGCTATTATCTGTCTCAGCTATGCGTGCAAACTGTTGGAGGGAAAGATGATGATACATTGCAATTACTACCGAGATAACATCATCCAGAGGATGTGTTTCCCCAACGCAGCAGAGCAATGAACAACAATGCCTCCCAGGACTTTCAAACGGCAGAAATATGATGCATCATGCAGATCAGACGAGAGGCGATGAGAGATTGTGAACGGCGCAAGTTGTTCAAACTGGCGGGTCTCACATCGCAAGCGGGCGGAGTTCCCAATCGAGAAGTCCGATAGACAGAATAGAGTCCACTGTCGGAGATGGGCCGCTCAGAGAGACCTTATTCTCAATGTAGATGCTGATTAAGCGGCGAAACGCCGCCGCACATGGAGGAAGATCAACCCGGAGCCAGGGTGAGTAGGACACTTCCCTGCTGAATGGAGATAATGGATCTAAATGAGGAGCTTTGGCCAGTCAAGCCGCTCAAGTTTTCTTCTTGTAAACTGTTTAGAAACTCGTGTAAGCGACAGCCCTTTCTGGTCTGAGCCTCTAATGCTCCTGAATCGTGAGGTTTGATGTGGGAGCCGGAATGAGGCTCCACAGATAGACAACGAGTCCAATGTCTACAAGCCTACATGTAGACTGTCTACAAGATGGTGTTAGAACTGGTATCGCCCGTGTGGCCCCGTCATGATTGTTTGCATAAGAAGTCTTCGCATTCCATGTGTGAAGTCATCATGCTGTTCTCGCGCTTTCCTTGACATCCCGAAAAGCATACGAGCTTCAAAATGGCAGTACAGGAAATGACTCAGGTCGCAACGCCAATCCATTACATCGGCATATCGGTTCCGCAGCGTCGTTTGCTGGTACTCATTCTCAATGTTGTTACGACAGGTCCGCTACTCTGGGCGTATTTCATCAGTTGCACTCAACCAAGGGCCGGCCTTCTCGACATTCTCATTCTAATATGTGCTACAATCTGTGTTCCCTGGCACATTCTGGAACACGTTGATCGGACTCTGCATCGTTTCCTTTGGCAAAGCCAGCGAGTCCATCTACCCCTACTTCGAAGCCAATGGCCCCGTTCCAGAACTTGCTTCCAGGACTGCTTTGACCATCTTCATGCGAAATGAGGACCCGGAGCCAATATTCAACCATCTTCGGGCTATGCACGAAAGCCTTCGACAGGTCAATCGTCTTC
Source organism: Colletotrichum sp. COLG25 (assembly GCA_009801095.1). Taxonomy (NCBI): domain Eukaryota; kingdom Fungi; phylum Ascomycota; class Sordariomycetes; order Glomerellales; family Glomerellaceae; genus Colletotrichum; species Colletotrichum sp. COLG25. The sequence goes on from VNWT01000023.1 coordinate 4,931,705, forward strand.
AGCACTTCCGTTTTGTCATTCTCAGCGACACCACCATTTCAGAAGTTGCGCACAAGGAAGAAGAGGGTTTCTCTCGCATTCGACGAAGTCTCGGGCTGGGTATGTTTAGCGACCCAGTTTATCGCCGTCGAGAGAAGAACGTCGGTTTCAAAGCGGGAAATATCAAGGACTATCTGGACAAACACTCGGAAGGAGACGAATTCTTTGTCCCGCTCGACTCCGATAGCGCCATGAGCGGAGACTTTCTCAGTCGTATGGTCTTCAGTATGGAGAAGCAGCCCCAGATTGGCCTGTTGCAAACCTTGGTCGTGGGCATGCCGGCTGTTAGTGGTTTCACTCGCATATACCAATTCGGACTCCGTCACAGCCTGCGTGCATACAATACGGGATTCAGCTGGTGGGCTGCCGACTGCACGCTGTATTGGGGCCACAATGCCATCATCCGCAAAAAGGCATTTCATGAGTACTGCATGTTGCCAAAATTGCCGGGAGGGTCACCACTGGGCGGCTACATTCTAAGTCACGACCTCATGGAGGCCATGTTTATGCGTCGGGCTGGCTACGAAGTCAGGCTCCTCCCCATCGAGACAGAAAGCTACGAAACCAATCTGCCAACCTTCCTCGACTATATCCGGCGGGAATTGCGCTGGTGCCAAGGTACAATGCAGTACTGGTTTCTATTGAATGAGCCCGGCCTGAATCCTATCACCCGCTTTCAGGTCTGCCAGACCATCACCACATACCTGTCTCAGGCTTGCTGGGTCGTAATGACCCTGGCCTACATTTGGAAAGTCACCCTCGGTGAAATTGCCGGAAGTCATACGCCTCTAGGCTTCACTCCACAGCTAATTCTCGTCGTCATCGGCTGCTTCCCCAAGATTGCCGGCCTTCTTGACACCGCGATGACTTCTTTCAAGGGCTATGGAGGGATGTACCGTTGTTTGCTGGCCGGACTGGCGGAGTTCATTATGATGACTCTGATCGGGCCTGCAACCGCCGTGTCCGTTGCGGTCTTTCTCATTGGCTTGCTTATGGGAAAGTCTATCAGCTGGGATGGCCAAAATCGCAACCGACTAGGGCTCAGTTGGAGCGACACCTCTTGTGTACTCTGGCCGCAGTTTGTAATTGGTATCAGCTGCGTGGTAGCTCTATGCGTTAGATCGAAGGATGCAGAATCCATGACGTGGGCTCTGCCTTTGGTAGTCGGACTCTGTCTAAATGTGCCATTTGCTGTCATCACGGCATCTCCTCGACTTGGCCGTCTCATGACCCGTCTTCGATGGTTTATGATACCGGAAGAGTCAAAGATGCCTGCGCTGCTCTCTCTGCTTGTTGATCCAGAGATAGCTTCCGCCATTACACCTAGTCACGGAAAACAGAAGTCGGCATGAGAAGACCCCATCCCTTGGCCAGATCATGATTGATCTAAAGTAGATTCGGGACTTGTGAGTAGTCTCTTTACGCTGGAAATGCGTAGCCTGTCACTAGACTTAGGCTCGGTGTGTCAATTAATACAATAAAACATTGGGCGATAGCTACTGTGAATGAAAATACGAGAGGTTGTTATGTTGCAAGGCCTCAGGCGATGCTCATTTCAAAGTTAAGAATAGATGCAATAACTTATATGTGACGTTCCATGGTAAGGTATCTATACCCAACTAGGAAGTTGAGCTTGTCGTGAGGTAACATCAACATCAGGATAGAGTGGGTCGTTGCGGTTCGTTCGGTCGAGCATGCGCCGTCGAAATGAGGAGAAGCCTGGGGTGGTGAGGAGAAATTCTCCGTCATAAGTCCATGCATATAAACATTAAACCGGATATATCCCCCATGTTTGGAGAATCAGGTAAGGCATGATTCAGAACCACCCGGTCGAACAACATTGGACCGGACAAACTCACGACAAGCACTCTGTTCGCGACGCAACGGCCAAAACACTATTGTTGTAGATGTATTCCCGTATATCTTACAATTATTTGGACGACTTGGAGCAATGATTGGTCCTCTCTGTCGCCAGTGGCTTCTTGTAGCCGCATGCCTCATCCTGGTCATTAGCCCAACCAGGGCACAGGCGCCCCCCGATGCTTATCTGCAGACTCCAGTGCAGCGTCAGCTCGACTGGCATCGGATGGAATACTACGCCTTCATCCATTTTGGACCCAATACCTTCACCGACGAAGAATGGGGCAGGAGTCAGCAGCCCCCCGACGTCTTCAACCCGACAGCGCTGGACACGGACCAATGGGCCAAGTCGTTCGCCGACGCGGGAATGTCCGGCATGATCTTGACAGCGAAGCACCATGACGGCATGGCGCTGTGGAACACCTCTACCACAACCTACAAGATTGCAAATGGCGGCTGGGCCAAGAACCGCTCTGCAGCTGGATTGGAGGCTGACGTGGTCCGTATGGCTGCCGCTTCGGCGAAGAAGTACGGTCTCAAGTTCGGTGTGTACTTGTCACCCTGGGACATCCACCGCGACCCAGCTATGCCAAAGCCTTTGCTCAATGGTACCATCTACGACGAGCCGCAAATATTTGGCGATGATAATGAAGGCGACTACAATGACCTCTACCGCCGCCAGCTCACTGAGCTGGTGAACATGACTCTCACGGATGGTAGCCCCGTATCGCTATTCGAAATCTGGCTCGACGGCGCAAGTGGCTCCAGCACCGTCCAGACCTTCGACTGGACAGGCTTCCGCGACATCATCCGCACGCATCAACCTTCAGCAATCATGTGGGGTCACCAAGGTGTGGACGCTCGATGGGTGGGCAATGAGGACGGCGTGACAGTGCCCACTAACTGGCACACCATCAGTCGGACGCAGGACCAAGAGCGCCTCAGCGAGGCAGACCTGCAAATAGGCCTCCGCGACGGATTGTACTGGACCCCAGCTGAGGCCGATGCCCGGGTCCGGACTGGTTGGTTCTGGCACGCCAGCGAACAGCCCAAGACGGGACAGCAGCTCTTGGACATGTACTTCCAGTCTGTGGGGCGAAGCGTGAACCTCCTCCTGGACGTGCCACCGGACACCACAGGGCAGATAACTAAGGAGGACAACGATGCCCTAATGGAGTTCAAGCGTCTCAGAGACAGCTTTATTGGCCGCAACCTAGTCACTCCCGATTCGAAAGTCACGGCCAGCAGTGTCAGGGGCGGGAACAACTCTACATTTGGCCCTGCAAACGTCCTGAGCTCCTCAACCGATACCTACTGGACCATGAACGACGAGGAGCGCACAGGCTGGTTGGAAATCGATCTGGGTGCCACGGCTCGCGTCGAGGCTGTCATAATCCAGGAACACATCGCCCTGGGTCAGCGGGTGGGCGGATACGCCATTGAATGCCTAATGGATGGAGCGTTCGAGAACGTTATCAACGGCACGTCTCTGGGCTACAAGCGCATCGATAGGCTCGGTAGCGCGATGGACACTAGCCGAATTCGTTTTCAGGTAACACAGGCAAACGCGGTGCCTTTGATACAGAGCATTCAGGTGCTTGGCACCAAGATTTAATAATTCAGGGGACGAAGGCAGCACATGACAGTAAAAGTCGGACTAATACCAACTTCTGATGAATGGTATCTGTTGTTGTTGTTGTTGTTATAATCACTGGGCTCGTTCTGAAGTTTGCACAATTTGTCTTACCTATGATTGAAACCGTAAATCCTGGGAAATACACTCTGCTGCTGCCCAAGCAGTGTGTAAACTCTTACGTTGCAAATCACCATCAATTTTTGCGTAGATGGACTACTGATCCAAAATTCGATTGATGCTAAAAATCCATATCCTACAACTTATGATAAGCATCACAGTTAAGCACACTCATAATCGCAACCGGCGAAGCATTCTTTGGTAGACAGAATGTTCGAGAAATCATCCTTCCATCTAACCAATTACCCTCATCTTGGGTCAATCGCCTTAAAGCCTGACTTGGTAGCATTCAACACTATATCTATATGAGAGATTGAGAGCATCTCATCCATCTCCCTGGCAACAATTCTAGCGCTACTAAAGATATTTTTAATCTGCCCTGTCAGCTAATCATGTCGTTTGAAGTGTGCTGGAAGAGGAACACACTCACTTTTCTCCCGTTGATCTCCATCTTTGCCAGTCGGGAAATGTCTTCCTCCGTGATCTCAACCGCGGCGCCCTGTGGTGTGTCCTTAATCTTCCTCAAGAACGTCGCCCATATCTTTCTTCTGGCAGACTCGTCTAGTTCAGGGTACACGATCGGGATGTGAATTCTGCTCTCGAATGCAGCATCACACTCTGAAACTCGGTTGGTCGTCAAGATGAGTATTCCCTGATAGTACTCGAGTTGTCTTAGAAAGATGCTCACGAGAGCGTTCCGTTGGATGTCCGCGGAATCTCTCTTTTGGAGAAAGACATCAACCTCGTCTAGCAGAAGGACTGAGTTCCACTTGTGAGACAGCTCTAGGATCTCACTGAGCTTTTGATCCACGTCTCTGGGCTGAACACCCAAGTCTCCAGCAGAAACACTGTACAGAGGCCGTGTAGTGATCTCAGCTACAGCTTCTGCTGTTAGAGTCTTGCCGCTTCCCGGAGGTCCGCTGAAGAGGCAAATTATTCCCTTGCCCTTTCCAGAAATTATGTCGTCGAAACCGTCGCCTTGTGAAGAATGCTGCTTGACCATGGAACGAACGAGCATCTTAGTCGGCTTTTCCAGTACGAGATCCTCGAAGGCCTGGTGATTCCACTTGACATCAGCAAGCCGAGACATGGCAAAAGCTCCTAAATTCAGACAGAGTTAGTTCAGGTTTATCGTGCACCCCTAATTGTGCCGCAATGTCTAGTTTGTTACGTACCCCACTTGGAAGTGCCGAAGCAAAATCCAAGCATGACCGGCGTGCAGATGATCAGCTGCTCTTCAGTCAGGCTTTCTCGAGATAGCTTTGCATGTACCTCGGGCAGAAAGGTTATGTTTGGGTTCACGGAGCGAAAACCAGCTGGATCAACGATCATCCGACCATGAGAAGCAAACTTGACCTGGTAAGCCTCCCAGCGATTAGTTCGATTCTCGAACATAGCTGACCCACTCGTTTCCATCACCCGAGGCTCACGAAACTCAGCAATCTGCTTGCCACGGCTCAGTGCCTTGGCGCGGATTTCCGACGCCTTTTCATGGTACTTCAGAGGGAAAACACGCAGATCCGCAATCTTTCGTGCCCCGGTAAACTCCTCAATCACCGTGTACATTGGCTCTGAAGCCAGGCCGAATTTGATACCATCGTCTGCGACGATTTGACAGTCCAGTTGCCAGAATCTCGATTTGTCTCGCCGCTTATACTGGCTGATAGCCCGCAACTTGAGGACTTGGTCCTGCTCAGTGAACCGGTGGTATCGGTGGACGAGAATATTGGGTGGAAAGATAGCCCACAATAGGTCCCAGGTTATCTCTCCAGCCGCGAGTAAAGGTTCGAGGTTAGCTATGTTTGTGGCGTGATCATCCTCAGCGAACTTCACAGTTTCTGTCAAATCTGATATGAGCTCCTCGTCCCTAGGCTCAGCACTCCTTGCTTTATCTAGTTCCGCTTGTAAGGCCAGACGATTGTGATAGAATAGCTCGAGCGGGACCTTGAACATTTAGCCAAGAAGCAAAGACCGGCAGGAAAGATGCGGAGAGGAATCACTCACGACTGGCGGGTTCTTTTTCAGAGAAATGTTCTCGACGTCCGGATTGACCTCCTGCATAACCTGGGAAATGCGCTTGGACTTGATATCCACCTCCGTCTTTGTGTGGACACCATTCTCGTCCATAAGTCTTCGAACTCTCAACACGGCCTTCCGACTATTCTGCTTCTTGGTATCAGATTTGACTGATTTGATCAGACGAACTTGACTTGTCCGACTACAATCGAGATATTAGTTTTGAAAATCTTTCACTCGTCATACCCGGCTTGCACTGGTAGTTCAGTTGACCCGAATGAACATACAAGTCATATCTGAAGACTTCATTAATCAAAGACTCTGCGAAGGACTTGAATACTTCACACTGTCTAACTCACACTTCATCATAACGCAGGATCCGACTCCTGACCTTGGAGTCCGGCTTTGCCCCATCGTCCTTGTTGGAAGCGTTGATAGCGATCTCACTCATCTCCACCGAATTCTATCCGCGGGTAAATGTAACGAAGGTTAGTGCTGTAAATTGTAGGTCGCTCTTGAAAAGAAATTTTGAATCTGAGTCGAGTGGCGTTGCCGGCGGCAAAAATGCAACGCGCCATCGATACTTATGGAGGTGTTTGGCCATGTCAATATTTCAGGGCAACAGGGCGGAGAACAAGAACATTGTCCAGTTTGCCTTGCGTGTCAGGGATTGTGATTGTTTGCCTGCTTTTGCCTACTTCTGCCTACTGGCTTTGGTTGGGGCTGACTCCAGCCTGATTTCGAATTTAGCGTCCCCATCTTCTGGGATATACGACACCTAGCGGTCGTAATCTGCATGTGATAAGGTGATAAGTCCTGTGGCAAGCTATCATTGGAGTGACTCCGATGCTGACCGCAGCCCACTCTGGGCCGGGATAACTCTTCGCAAAGATCAGTTGGACCGCTTCGTCGGCGGGCTAGGCATGAGACCGCAAAAGGTGTGCTGTGGTCAGCATGAGGCTTTGCACCCACAAGCGATTTTGTATTGGGCCAGATGAATGCGCGCAGATCCAAATGACTGGATTTCGCCTGGATTCCCAACCATGGCCGAGTTGAAGTGCTTTAGTTCGCGGCCCATATCACGTATTTCGCCGCAGATTAAACAAGTGACCCCTTCACACAGCCCATTTCAATTGCGCTGGATTCTTCTTAAATTAGTGCAATCCGTTTACCTATCGCTTCATTCCTCGTCCTTCCTCCATTGATCGGACATAGCGACCTGCCAAAATTAAGAATGGATCCTTTCAGTATTACCGTCGGAGTGCTGGGCATATTGGCAGCCGCACAATCATGTCTCAAAACAATCAAGAAACAAATCGGTCCCTCGGCGATGTCATCGGAAGAGATGCAAGGCATGATGAATACCCTATGGGAAATTAACGGAGTGATGGGCAATTTCAAAACACACCAGGAGCTCCATGACGACGATGACGATCGAATGGCTTCCCTCGAATACCTCAAGCCAGTCGTTACTCGCTCATACGAGGCCATCCAGGTAATTAAGGAACACATAAGTAGCAGGCGGAGGGAAAAATTCCTCCACGGGGTTAAGTTCGACAAAAAGCTGAAACTAGCGCTGAAATCTCTCGACGACGCTACTAAGCTTTTTAGCATGGCTCTTGTATCAAACCAGCAGTAGGCCAACGTATCTTAACCATAGGGGAAACAGAAAGCTCACTGAAAACACAGGACCATCGTTCAAGAGGTGAACAAGTATGTTCAGACAATAGGTGAGGATGTCAAGGAAGTGCAGGCTGCTCAGATCAGCGCCCAACAAGGTATCTATCGGATGTCGTTAGGATCACGTGTGCCCGAGGCTGACGAACTCCAGATCATGCGTATAGCAATGTAATAGCATGGCTTGACGCGAAGTCAGATAATAACCTGAACAGCCAAGTTCACGAGAGAAATGTGTCGACGCGAGACGCTGGCAGTGGAGAATGGCTTTTGGGTCACACCAATTTCCAAGACTGGTTGGCCACCAGGGCAAATGAACCAAAGTCAAAGATTTGGCTTAGAGGCGCACCTGGGGCCGGGAAATCATGTCTTTGTTCTGCAGCTATAGAACACGTCTCCAAAACTCTGAACGGGATCTGTCTGTACTATTTCTATCGCTTCGATGACCAGTCCGAGTCTGGCCACCGTAGCGGATTGAAAGCAGCAGCGGCTCTGGTTGACCAACTGTTCAGACATTTCTGTCGGAAAGACCAACGGATTGCGACATGTGTCAGTGACTACGTCAAGACGGAGGAGAAGAACTTGGGTTCTTTAGCAGAGACTGCTCGGCTGATTCTCAAGCATGGGAACGGATGCGGTCAAGACGATGCAGCTGTCGCAGCCTCGGAACGCGTACCGATTCACTACTTCCTTGATGGCGTAGACGAGGAAAAAGGCGCAGATGCAGCCAAAACAATCATTGAGCTACTACATGGTCTTGACGAAGACATGAACCTGCCCGTCATTCAGAAGATTTGGATCAGCTCTCGAAGAACAAATATTCTCGAACGCTGCCTAGAAGAATATACCGTGATCAATATGGACGACCACGGGAAAGCTGATGTTGAGGCCTTTCTGATACGTACGGTACCAAAGTTTGATGATGACTGGCAGAGAGACGAGTTAGTGGAAGGCAAACCAAGTAAGGTTCCCTTGGAGCGCAGCATCCTCCCAGTCGCAGGCGGAATTCGCTAACTATCGTAGTTGGCGAGTGGGTCTTGCGAGAGTTACAAGCAAAGGCGAAAGGAAACTTTCTATATGCTAGACTAATGATTGACTGGCTGAAAGATGGTGTCTTCACTATCGATGATGTCACAGCCTTCATCAAGTCCAGAGTGCCCAATCATTTCGCAGAGATGTACAATCGTATCTTTGGCCAATATCAAGAAGAACAACACAAATACATTAGGTATGAAAGAACTGAACCCAGCATCGGTGGCAAAGCCTTCTTGAACTACGCTAATGTCACCGTAGTGTGCTATTTTCATTGATTGGGTTTGCCCGCAGGCCTCTGCGTTTACATGAGCTTCGAGAAGCCATGGCCCTAGCCTTATCAGATCCAGCGAAAGGGGCCAATCCACGAGCAGTTCCGAACAATCTGCAACGTCTCTTTTACCCGTTAATCGAAACCCAACATGACCCCACTGAGCCAGAAAACCCACTCTGTCGTCTCTGCCACTCGACAGTCCAGGAGTTTTTGGCGAAGAATCCTGGAGTGTTACAGTGCGGGACGTCTGCTCAACTGTCCCTTACATTTACCATCGCTGCCTCTCGAGTGGGGCATATCTATCTTCGTTACCTTTCTCAGCCGAGGTATGCAACACCAGTGGAACTTGCGCGCAACGACTGTCAGAAAACACTCACTCTTTCCTATGACGACGCCCAGCAACACGGTCTCTTGCCGTACAGTGCGAAGTACTGGGATCGACACCTGGAAGACTTGGAACCCACGCCTGCAATTCGCAAAGAGCTGATCGACTTCTTGAGATCACCAAATTTCCAAACCTTGATACAAGTACAGAGTATTTTTGTCTGGGGACAATTTGAGCAATTCAGGGCGGTGGGTTCAAAGGTAACTTCCAAGCCGCTGTACCGACGAGCCATACCTCGGTGGTTTGGACTAGATGAAGCCTCTAGAGATGTCGGATATCTCGACGACTCGAAAAAGATTCGACGTGATTACAGACACTTTGCCAACGAGTGGGGACACCTGCTCAAGCTCGGTACTTGTGAATCTTCCAAGACGGGAGAGTGTCTGACGGAACATTTCCGGGGAGAGGTTGACCGATGTCTTACTACCCTTCTCGGACCCACACACTTCATGAATCGAATGAAGGAGAGATATCCGAGCTTCATGCTGACATCTGAGTCGTTTGAGTGCGATATGTCCAAACGATTCACCATTGCCGACACTATCTCGCCATCTAGCTCCCAGTTCATTGTAATGTCATCACCATCGAAGTAAGAGCGCCCTGTACTAGCTGACTTCAAAAACATTTCCATACTATACCGCGATAATAACTAACATTTATGAATGGGTATAGGGAATCGGCAGAAATCTCTCTTGAAACGTGGGATCTCAGGCCGCTAGATTCTCCTCAATGTGTCTCAACCACCCCTGTCACTACTGCCAATATCGACTTCAAGTCGGATACCGCCCGTCCAATCGCTTTCTCGCACACTATTGCCAATTTTGTGTTCAGCAGTCGTGATGGAGATGCTAGAAGCATTCTGGAACAGCACAAATCACGTCGAAACTTCGAGCCTATTTCAACCGACTTTGACATGAGAGACAAAATAGTAGTGATCGCTAGCCGTAATGTGCATAAAACGGCCCGGAAAAGGACCTCACAATCAGCGGAGATCTCGCAGCGAAAGATAATAGAAGTTGCGGGAGATTCAGATGCTTCTTCAGGGAGTGAAAGTAGTGGAGACTCGGATGACGGATACTCGTCGAGCTCGACTGACGAGAACTCGGCATATGAAACATGCAGCGAAGGATCCACTGACTTTGACTCGGAAGAATCAGACAGCGATATGCCTGAGAGCGAGATAGAAGCTGATCAATGGTCTGTTGAGTCGTCTAAAGCAGATGATGATGATGAAGAGAAGAGTGAATCGGAGTCGACCGATGATGAAGAAAGCCCGGTTACAACAGGGACTCAAAGACGCAGACCTCTATCTAAGCCTCAGCAGCTGACAGAAACCGAACTCGAACTTGAAGACGACTCGCTGAAAAAGAAAGAGGATGATCGCCCGACGTATCCAGGTATGCCAGGTCGCTTCAGGGAGCCGAACGATCGGATCATAGCAAGTATCGCTGTATATGATGGTAGTCCGGGACCAAATGTCCGGAGATTCCACTATGAACACGAAACTCCCGCTACAGGTATGATGTACCATTCGCCTCCGGCATTACATCCATACAAGTCACTTGTGGTATGGCCGTTAGGTGGCGGTGAAGTGCTGTTCGCCGATTATGTGGAGAAGACATACTTCATACGAGCGACGATGCCCACAACAAGCGATAGTGAGTGTTTAATGAAACTGAAATTGCACGCACACTAACAGAAAATACAGCCCGTCACATCTGTATGAAGACTCGCTTCTCTTCGTGTGGAAGCTATCTTCACATCGCGAGTGTTGAAGGTCGACTACTCAGGTCCAAAGTCGCAAGTGTATCGCCATCCCATGGGAATGATACCAAAAAGCCTGAAATTGTGCTATCGCTGTTTCTCACCACGCACCGTCTCTCGTCGCGGAAGACAACACGAAGTCCTCCGCGGCTTGTTCACAAAGTGAAGCTCACTATTGGTCAGTTTACCGGGCTTTCACTGGCCAGGCTACCCTTTACGTTCACCTGGACATCTGAACATCTTCATTTCACTGTCAGTGGCATGCGTCTAAACGTGTTTCGCATTGATTTGTTTCGGCAACAGGCGTCCGCCTCCACAGCCTCAGTTACTATTCCTAGGTTGCCTGTAATGCTTCCTCTGTCGGCGACTGGTAGGCAGGTGTATTATCTGCCCCCGACCGGGAAGGGAGGCAATGAGGGAGGATCTAAGCGAGGCATCGTATTAATGGGTAGCTATTGCGCTGGCTATCAGCCCGTGGAGCTGGGTCACAGGTCAAGGCGGGCTACACGCCGGGGCATGGGCAACGCCCCATGCTATTGGCTTTATGACTACATGTGTCCACCCGTGGGATTCTTCGTTGACGAGGAGAGTGATCTCGGCGGATGGAATGTGCTTGAAAATGATGGGGAAGAGGAAGACGGTCTAGGGGTGACGGCGACAGCTGATGGAGGAGAGCGATTCAGAGATGGGAAGCTGACGAGGAAGATTGAGGCGTTCAACTGGCGAGACGACATCGACTTGGAAGGTATATGCGACTACTGCAACCGTCCACTATCATTCTTGTAGAGGTGAATACCGCCTCGTATGAATAGTCGGGATGGCGTACTTCACAAGGTGTTTTTATTCATGGATGGGTCCAAATGCTTCGAGACTCTTATTAATGTTGGACCGGCGATGAGTTGACTAGTTAATATCAGTTGCTTTGCTTTCTCTAAAGCCACCTGAATCCATTGTCACTACTGTAACTCTACACCCGAAGCCGCTAGGGTGACATAGAACAAGTTTGTCTGTCCAGTAATGATCATGCGGCCATTTCCAGCGAATTGGAAGTTTGCAGCAGTGGTGCCAGTGTAGATCTTGCCGATGAGCTTGCCAGAGGGGTTCCAGACATGAACACCATCTCCACAGCCCGCGTAGACACGGCCAACAGAGTCAGTGTGAACACCTACAACGAGTTAGTGTGCGAAGAGAAAATGGAATGGCAAACAACGAACCGTCAGGAATAAAGGAGGCAGTGTAAGCAAACGTCTTGCGGTTCTCCCAGGTGCCGTCTTCATTCACGTCGAAAGAGTAGACCGAGGCAGGAGATGAGAGGTTGCGGCCATAAAATCCCAGAGCGATGCCTGTGTCGGTGACGTAGGCCTTCTTGCCATCAGGAGAGTAGGTGAGACCTATTAGTTGTTAGGTGGGCCCTCTTTAGTTGCATTAATGAGAACAAACCATTAGGCAAAGTGAAGTCATCAGCCACGACGGCGACGGCGCCGGTCTCGAAGTTGTAGCGGTAGACTTGGTTGCGCAGTCCGGGAGGAGGGCGGAAATCCTGTAGGAAACCGTACAGGGTATCGGTGAAGTAAAGCTCTCCATTACGGGGGTTGATGACGACGTCGTTGAGCGAGTTGAATTGACGACCGAAGTAGTTGTTCAAGAGAACTAGGGGAATAAGCGAAATGCATCTTTGCGGTACTAAGGGAACTCACCGGTGGTGTTGAATGGAGCGACTGGGTTCATGAGATACAAGGCAGAGGTGATATCGTCACCTTGGCCTTCTCCAGCGAAGACGATGTTGCCCTTGTAGTTCGTACCACCTAGGCATTCATGTAAGCTGGTGTGATGCCTTCAAGTATCAAGTGACTTACCATTGGGGTTGATGACCTGGGGTTGCGACGGCACAACAGTGACAGTTGCGTTAGCCCGGGAACCTGTTCGAACAGCCTCGGCTTCCGCGAGTGAGATCTTCTGGATGATGGAAGACTTGTTCAGCCCAGTGCCTGCAGCAGGAGCACCGGCATTCTGAACGAAGAAGACCTCTTCGGTGGGAGGGTTCCACACAACAGCCTCGTGGAAGATAGGATCGGTGTCAGAGGTAGCAATGAGGGTAAGCGAGGGGTTCGGTCCAATGACATCGTAGAACTCGGCATCGTAGATGTGGAATGGCTTAGCCTCAAGTGACTCTTTCGTTACACCAGGCCAAAGGAAGAGCTGCATGAGAGTGAGCAAAAACAGCCGCAAGAGGATGGGAGCGACATACCGTTGAGTCGTTGGCCTCTGCAGGAGGGGGCACATTCTGCAGGACGTTGAAACTCTTCCAGTCAATTATCTGGGCTGTGGCGGGAACTTCGGCAGCGGTACAAAGTCCCATGCCCAGGGGCACCAGGAGACCTGCAGCGACTACAGCCAGCAAAGACGACATTGTTGGTTTCCAGGAGTGTTGTGCTTGGTGGTGTGTGACGAGGGGAACATGTTCCAGAGGTTGGGTACGAGGCGCTTTGTATGCTACCGTGGACGTCCCCGCGTTAATGGACCCTTGCGTGTTTAAAATTGCATAGTCGCATCTGCCGGTGCATTAAGATGTTAGACTAGTCCAATAATGACTGCGGTGAAGGGACAAAAAGATGGAGTGCGACTGTGCCAATGAAGCCCCCCCAGAACCCCCACTCCGAATTTTAGCTATTGCGGAGTAGTTCCCCGAGTCTTGGCAGTGGTTCGACTTGGTCGAATTTGGGAAAAGGTCCGTCTCCAGGGACGTTAGTGCTGTAATGACCACGGCATCTAGAAAGTTAATGTATGTGCCAAGCTGTTGCTTCGCGACATGATCCTGTTGAAGGTCTAGGTCTGAGGTCTTGTGTACTTCCTGCGATGTATCGTTGGGAACACCAAAGGACTCACGCTAATCAAGCAAGCTGAAACTCCTGTTTTTTGAGGAAGAATGATGTGTTTGTGATTCTTAAATGTCCGACAATGATAGCTCTAGAATCGAGGACCTTTCGCTCTGCTGGACCCATTGCTCTGTTGTGTCACTGTTGACTTCATGGACCGTTGGCAACGATGGCAGAAATCGACATCAACACCAGGATCATCGTTGCGATTGTTATTTGCGTGTTCATCAGCATTGCTTTTTACAACGTTCTTGAGCTTACCGTCTCAATCTTTACATCATTCAAAAGGCGCTCTGGATTGTACTTTTGGAGTATTCTAATCGCAACATGGGGCATCGCATTCAATGGGACCGGCTACCTGCTGAGGCACCTGTCCCTCACGGCGAATCCGATCATCTACGCCACGCTCATTCTCATCGGCTGGTGCGCCATGATAACAGGCCAGTCAGTCGTCTTATACTCACGCCTGCATATCGTTGTTCATGACCGCAAGCGACTACGACTGGTGTTGTACATGATCATCGCCGACGCCATCTGGCTGCATATTCCCATCATCATTCTAGTCTATGGCGTAAACTCGGCAAACCCGGAACCATTCCAAAATCCGTACACCATCTTCGAAAAGATCCAACTCACCGTCTTCTTCGTACAAGAGATCATCATTTCTGCTCTGTACGTCTGGGAAACAACCAAACGCCTTCGTCTTATGAACAGCATCGGCGATTTGCGCACCCGCAAGATCATGAACCACCTGATCTGGGTGAACATACTAGTTGTCCTACTAGACGTGACGATTTTGGCCCTCGAGTTCACCAATCTCTACGACATACAGACAGCCTGGAAGCCGTTGGTATACAGCATTAAGCTGAAGCTCGAGTTCAGCATTCTCAATCGCCTCGTCGAACTCACACGAGGGGCCTCGAACAGCAGCGCCTACGTGCGCAGTCAAGGACATGGACAGGCAAATGACGTGGCTCTTGAAACGTTCAACGGCGAGCGGTCGAGGCAGTTTACAAAAACTGACGAGCCTGAGTATGAGGTTCGCATTGGGAAAGGAGACAAAAGTCATGTGTCGCCGGCGACAAGTTCCTACCCGACAAAAACAACGGAGATCACGATTCACACCCATTCGCGGGCAAACCACGGTAACCGCGACAGCGACAACATCAGCGAAGATCCAGACAAAGAACGAGAAGGAGACGTGTGTTCAACTTCGTCCGAAGTCCAGTTTGCGAGATATTAGCGGTTTCTAACCTTTTGGGTAAAAAGGAACAGATCACAGGCTGAACAGTCGATAATTATTAGCGTTTATTATTTCTCATCCCGAATTTCATTTGTTGACGTTTGTTAAACTCCCATAGTTAGACTTCTGAATTGAGTGTTCAGCTATCGTCTAGACTCCTACGACCAGATGACAGCTCATTGCAAATCGCCTCTTCGTGAATGCCTACGCAAGACGAGGCTTGTGGATGCAAAGACCGGATGCTAAGCTAACATCCGTCTCTTCCTGATTTGCGTCTCAGATGGCAGACGATAGCCACATCATAGTCCACCAATCTACCGGCCAGGTATCGGCAACGCCCCCCCACCGTATGTTAAGCTTAATTTCAAGGCGGGTTTCTTCAAAGGCCGTTCGAGCTCATGTTGGCCACTTGAACGTCTCCCGCTTCCGTTCCTACTTCTCCCGTGCTTCCAAGAACCTATCTGCCTCTTGATTGCTACCCTAATGGTAAATGCACGGACATGACCATAGGGATGACTGCCATGCCCATCGGGCAGACTGTTCCTTGACTACGTCGATTTGTCGCTCTCAGTGTTGTAACTTTGTGATTCCTTGGCCTCATCTCCGTTGGGCTGCTGCTTTATTTCGCCCTTCCGATTAAGGTTCCATTCAGGATCGGAACCCATGATGCATGGACGTTGTAAGATGAAACCTTGTTTGGGCTTTCTTTAATGATCTCCCCGGGTGCGCTTCCATTGGGCTCAAAAGTGGTGCCACGCGGGACCACACGTACTTGGCAGATCGGCTATGGTGGCCGGTTACAAACCTATGCCCACGTGGATACATGTTGATCCATTGACTTTATTTGTATTGTATTCCAAGAGCCTGGCCATCCATGTCACAACATGGTACTTAGACAGAGTGAAGCCTTTCATTCGTCTGGCAGACAAGACCATTTGTCTACCCGGTTTGATGCCGTGCGCCCAGTGTAATTTGTCACAATCGCCTCACACACAGCCCCTCCATCCGCTCCGTAAGTCTTGGCTCCGGCGGTGGGTTGCGTTGGGGTAGGCACCGCCCCCCCGTTCGCCCGGGGCCTAAGGATCGAGTGCCAAGATCATTGCACAAAGTGCAAGATCTCTTGATGGTGCGACGTTGGCTCTACGGAGTTGGTCGAGGAAGACTATTGAAAGGAAAAAGTCGATTGATTTGTCACAACAAGACTATCCCCGAAGCATGAAACCAAGAATTGAAGTCCCGGTATTTGCAACCTATCATCTTCGCCCAAGAATGTCGCGACCGGAGCGAAGACTTTGCCTACAGTTCTTCGACGAATTGGACGATCAAGGTGCCCTTCAGGGTCGCAAGGCGACTGGGAAGAGGGATCTTGGTATCGAAGGAAATCAGGAATACCCAGGAGAATGGGAAAGGAGATGCAAGCCAAATCCTTGCTTGGGGATCCTTCGGGGTACTGAAGACAATTCCGGTTGGCTGTGTTCCGGACCCCACGCCGAGTAGCTCCCAGGGCAAATAATAAATAAGTTTGACCCTGCATGACACCCTGAAGCAACATAAGCCGGCGTGCGAAGAAGCTGTTCCATCTTCACGTCGTAAGCGGCCTCAGAAACTGGACTTCGGGGTTTTTGCCTGGCCGAATATGGCATGATAGCTTATGCTTCTTTCTCCAAGCCGCCGAACCCGGGAAGTCTCGCCGTTCATCCTGTTCATGTTACAATGCGCTGTTCCATTTTGGCCCCCAGCCATCCCGGGATAGAGGCCAAAACCAGATGGTCTTTGTCACCATCGGAAGCCAAGACACAATAGCCAAGTATCGGGCTGGGAGCAGCCATCTGGTCTCGAGAGTCTCATGCGATGAGATGTTCAGGCATCAGGGGTGAAAGATCGAAGCCGTCCTTGCCAACGTCGGGACTTTTTTCTGCCCGACTAAAGGAACGCTCCCATTCTCGAAGATTGAGCCGTGCGACCGGAGCAGGTCCAGGTGCATTCCTACCCTCCCAGCGTCTTCAAGTCAACCCCGCGAACCCCCGGCCCTCGTCATTGAAGAACACAGAATAGGATATCAAAAGCGCATGGCAAAGCCAACCTTGCATTGCGAGAACCCGGAATTATCATTTTGTGTACTTTAAAGGGCCCGCCGTGAGCCGTTCATGGTCAACAAAGTTTAGGTGCATACTATGAGACTGCGAAAAATCAAAAGTGACCATTAGTGTGCCCCTTGCTCTAGGTTATGATGCTGTTGGTGCCAGGTAGCAGGCCGAAAAGTCATAGCCAACCGTAATGGCGAGATTCGGAAATTGGGAATGTTCTGGTTCGTTTTTACCGCATGGTATTTGGGGACAAGGGTTGTGATGTTGCCTGACTGCAGGAAGAGATGATACTGAACTGATTTGACCGGAGCAATCTCCTTCGGCGATAGACTTCAGCCCCCTACCCGCTACTCAGGAGCAACAAAGTATGACAGGCTTTCTTGACGCCGGCCTTGTTTTCAATCTCCCAGGGAAGCGATATCCCACGGTGGCGCCGGAACCGAAAGAAGCTGAACAAACGCTCCGGGTCGCCCAACATTTCAGGTTGCCACCTGAACTTTGAACTTATTCCATGTTCAGGTCACCAATAGCTCATACCTTGGACCGTGCCCCTGCATAGCGTTGTTACTTCCGTGATGGTGGGGACGTTGGATGCAAGAGCCGGCCGGTCTGCCGTCGCTCGAAGCTTGGCAGGAGACAAACCTGCGGGTGGAAGAGCCTAAACACCCGGTGAGATGGCAGCCCGTACAGCATCACAATAACACCGTGCCACACCGGTTTTGTCTGTTTCTCATACGCACCGCAAGCCATTTTCTTACCAGGGCGGGACGTCAGCATGCTCCGTGACACTTTACTGTCTGTCATGATTGGCAAAGACGTCTTCAGCGTCAAGACCAACAGGCTGTCTGATATTCAACCATGGTACTGGTCTGACCTCTCATTGGAGGGCGTCCGTATGTAAATAGTCCTATCATCTCCTGGAAGGAGGATAATATTTCGCCCAGGCACCTAGTTCGGCGGTCAGTCTTGACCCTCCTCGGGAGAGTGAGTCAAAGTATTTCAGGTTGAAAGAGACCTCTGTCAATGAAATGCGAATGCGAGCCATGTGTATCAACGGCAACTCCCGTGGCTCTAAGTTTGGTGGATGCCAAATTAAAGACATCACTGGGCTTCATTTTGCGCAAGATATTTCGAGGAAATTGCAATTGCGAGTCAGACCCAATGCCTGTGAGGTGCTCTATCTGGGACATCCGAACAGTATGTGGTTAAGCGGGAAGCGCGTATTACTCAAACCAATGTCGGCCGTTCCGCCCTACAAACCTTAACGGCGGGCTGGCTGCAGCATCCCAGTGCCGTTCATCCGATGTCAATACAAAGTGTTCGCACTTCAGTTGACTTTGGAACTCAATACGTTGTGTTAACTTTCTCTTTTTCCCGGTCGTCAGTTATTACCAAGACCATCATGAAGCTCGCATTGTTGTCCTTCATTGTAACTTCCGTTTCTGCGTGGTCGGTCACATTCCATGACCATGACCAGTGCGCCGGTGGAACGACTTTCCACTACGGCGGCGGCTCTAACACCGGAACCGAGCACCTCGCTCAGTGCTTCACAATGACAAGCATCAACAAGTCGTACGCCAACTATGATGCCAAAAGTGTCAACATCGTTTTCGGAGGTTGCACTATTGACATATTCACGGATCGTTTGACGTCGCCGGGACTTGCGGGGTGTGTGGCGTCAATCAGCGAGCCATCCAACTGGCAACGTATCAATCAAGTGCAGGATGGATGTATTCAGTACGTTTGATTATGACTTCTGGAGCGTCGTGAAGAGAAGTGCTAACTGGTGCCCTTCAAGGTTGGATAAGTCGAAACTGGGAAAGTGGCAGGCCTGGTCGGTTTCATGCTGAGTATTGCGCTGAGACATATATAATTCAATGACCAAAGTTTTGGTAGTCTTCATCAAAGGCTATTCAATTGACAAATTGAAGGGGAGATACCGGGGGTTGGCGTTGATTTGACCGACAGTGGCTTGAAGCGGACGTGAATAATTCAACAATGATGAGGCAAGTAAACAGATTTTTGGATCATCTAAAACAAACTCTCACACTACCTTCACAGTCACGAGACCATCGCCGGTGTCAATTCCGTATTACCACTGCACTTTTGATGAAGAGACCCTCAACTGCAACCTTGACGAGAAATCTTGCCGCACTACCAACACTGACGCTGTCAGTCACGCGCATTCCCGCACCGTCGCTACCCAGTGTCTCCACATCCGGCCTGGTGTTGGTCTGATTCGGCAACTTAGGGTCATCGAATTCTAGTCTTACTGCCCTAACAAGTGTCCACTCCATCTCTGTAGAACGGATCTCCTTGTCCACGAGACCGTGGTCCTCCAGGGCGAATTTGATGTTGGTCCAGCTCATGAATGCCTTCGAAAGCCATGGTATCTTCAGCCAAGAATCACCAACGCCAGCTGTCGACACAACCACAATACGACGGATGCCGGCCTGCTGGAGAATCTCACAAGCATTGGCGCAGGAGTCGGCTAGGAAGCGGGGAGGTGAGAGCTGACGTGCGAAAGGGCTGTCAGACTCGCGGACGGTGTTTAGGGTGATGATGGCGGCGGAAGGAGTTAGAGGAGGCGTAGCCGAAAGAGCTGATGAGATATCAGG
The DNA here is from genome assembly GCA_009801095.1 of Colletotrichum sp. COLG25. Classification (NCBI taxonomy): domain Eukaryota; kingdom Fungi; phylum Ascomycota; class Sordariomycetes; order Glomerellales; family Glomerellaceae; genus Colletotrichum; species Colletotrichum sp. COLG25. The sequence goes on from VNWT01000023.1 coordinate 4,951,329, forward strand.
CTTTGATAGCGGCGATCCGGTGACGACAGTGAGGCCAGGACTGTCGGGGAGACCGCTAGAAGAGCGGACGAGAGCTACTGCTGTATGTCCTTGAGACAAGAGTTCAGACACAACATGTTTGCCAGTACGCCCTGTCGCGCCGAGAAGGAGGAAGTGCATGATGACAAGTGAGAAGAAGACCAGTTTGAGCTTGTAATCTACTGTCCAAGCGTGCAGCCGATTCGAAAGTAAAATGAAACTACTGATATTGGATTTTTCAATGCTACCAAAACAAATGGGGATGCCCATGTATTTCACGTTGACGGACCAACGATCGGTCGCACACAGATCCAACTCTCGAGAACTATATTTCTGATCAGAGATGGTCATGAGACCGCAACGCCTACGCCTAGAATTGCATTTATTGTGTCTGCTGATTGGCTCGCTCGGTCCGGATACTACAAACGGTCTCGGACGACACGGGACCCACCGGGCGGCACGGCCGGAGGATGAAATCGGGGAAGCGGGCGCCGTCAGCATGTAGCCTGCGCCAGCGCTAACTCAATCAAGTAGTGTGAGCGAGCCGGCCAACCATATGTGATGATGGCGGTTCCGAGTATTATGTGTGGTGTTGTTGCCTGTGAGGCAGATATTCCGTGCCAAAGATTATAAAATCAGGTTACTTTGTCACGATCTTCCCCAAGTTATCCAAGATGATGTCGAAGTTCATCACCAACAACCACGGAATTCTGTCGCAAATATTACACTCATCCAAAATGCCAGCATTTACTCTACATGGCGCTCGTGGCTCGACCAACACAGACCGTGTTCGTTTGACTCTCGCTGAAGGTGGCTTCACGGACTACGAACTTGTCTTGATCAACCTACAAAAGGGGGAACAAAAGGTGCGTAAACCGACATATCCTCAGAGTCATGTGCTGACACCACCCCGCATAGTCGGAAGAATACATGAAGAGACACCCTTGGGGTAAAGTCCCGGTCGTCATCTTCCCAGACGGTTTCACTCTCTATGAGAGGAGGGTTATCTGCAAGTACCTCGCCAAGAAGTACTGCTTCCCGCTTCTACCGCCCGACTCCGACAGGGAAGCTACTGCACTTTTTGAACAAGCGCAGTCGGAGGAGATGTCCTACTTTGCCGACCCCGCAGGAAAAATTGCGTTTGAGAAGTTTGTGAAGCAGAAATTCATGGGCTTGCCTCCTGATGAGACCGTCGTGTCAGGAGCAACACGGGCCATCGAAGCCTTTTTTGACGTTGCAGAACGTACATTGCAACACAGCGACTACATGGCTGGGGAGGACTTCACTCTCGTGGACATTTACTATGTACCCCTGATCCAGAGGCTCTTCGTATGCGGATATGCAGATCTTATCCTCGGTCGAAAAGCCGTGAGTGCATGGTGGAACCGCGTCATCAACAGGCCAGCCATACAGCAAGTCCTAACCGCTGATAAGGAGGCTGCAAAGGCGACACAGTGATATGATAGTAAATGAGGCAATTAGAGATCGATTGTGTTATATACAATATTGCGTATGGTTTTATTACATTGAAGCTGTTGAAGTCCATTGCATGCCCAAGTTCACTTGTGAGAGTCGACAGAAATCCGTCAACACATCAAGTACTCATCAACATGCTGGATCCGACGCACGTTCTTTACTATCAGCACCCCTGTAACCTCGATAAGTCTTTAATCCCTCCTCTACATTATTTGCCACAAGGCGCAATTGCTCAATCTCGGCCAGTCGCTTCTCGTCATACTCTAAATCGCAGGAGATTGCCCCTAGGAGCACGATATGCAGTGTCCGATAGAACAAGCGTAAGAAAGTTACTGACAGAGGCTCTCGTTGCGGAGCTTTTGCGTCCGAATGAACGCGCTCAAATATTGAGTACCACGATTCCAAACTATCCAGGAGAGATACCTTTTCCGAAACAAGGAAGAGAGCCGTTGTCATCGACTCAATGCTCGAAACCTTATCGAGGAATTCAAGCGTCTTCGAGGCAATCCTGGTAAGAAGTTTGCGCATGTCGGGTGCTATGGGACGAGCAGGGACAGATTCAGATTCCCCAGACTGTTGGTAAGACAACACCGGGCATGCACCCGTGGCTGTTTCCTTGATGTCTGCTGATGCCGGAGAATCTGCAAATTTGCATGGTGCAATGAAAAGTTTGAGGACGAAGACGTCGAGTAGAGGAATCTTGCTATGGCTTGCCGGTATCAACTTATCTCTCCCAATCAACAATGGCCGTGCCCGATATTCATGCATGATACTGAGTCCCTGAACAAGATGCTGAGATACGGCTGAATAATTGCCGCGCACCTGCTCGATGCTGAGGAATATTTGGCAGCAAAGCAACGCCGACCTTATCTCGTCGGAGCCCGGAGACGACAGTTTGGACGCCAGGCCCCCTAAAGCCATGCAGTACTGCTGAACTCCATGGTCATAGTCTCGACCCGACTTCTGTCCTAGCGAGGAAAAGGCAAAATCTCCGCAAGTCTCGAGATGCTTTCGAAGAATTTTAAGGGATGAAACTGCCAATCGGACTGATGGATCAGTTACACTGGCTTGGAGGATTTGTTGAGCCTCTCTATCGCAGGCAAGGTCCACATCGAATATGGTCTTGGTTGAGAAGTAACGGCCAAGAAGATGAACGTCTTCACGTGTGATCTCGATCTCAGCCTTGTTCGGTCTGACGGACTGTATCCTAGCCATATCCAACTTGGCACCTGCCGAGTGAGATGTGTGGTTTGTCAAAACGAGTCGAAATGGAGACTCGTAACCGTCACAAGTGCGGCCTGTGCTCGTGCACCTGTGGCAAAGGGGCTTTTGCTCGTCACATTTGATCCTCCTTGTTCTGTTACCGAGTTAGTGGGATGACCGCAATGATGAATCCCTTACTGGATCCTGATATCGATGGCTAGCGCCGACGATATAATTCGAGTCTGACCTGCATGTTGCACATCCAGTTTTCACCTTATTTCTACTTTGAATGGTGCGTTTTCGTGACACTGGGCCGCAGATCATTTGTGCGCCGGGTGGTTGAGGCATGCTCTGGGGACCAGCTGCGCTGCAAAGATTGGCGACGATGAGACGCAAAAGCTGACTTGGTGCATGTCCGTGGCCAGAGGCCAAAAGCGGGCAACTCGCTTAATATAGAGATTTGCTTCATGTGAGCTAAGTTCATTATATAAGCGTATGCAGTCCCGAAGATGGTAGGGGTTTCAAGCCACAAGTAAGCGCTAGTCCACCTGCGTGCGAACATGGTCACAACATCGGCTGCTCGCCCATGAAGGATGAAAGATAACGACCACCTCTTCATGGTAAACTGGAACGTCGTGTTATGAGTCTATTTGCGCCATAAAGTCTAGTGTATTGAATGATTTGAATTACGTCGTTAGAAATCTAACTTTGACATGCGCAACGATCTCTCTAATTCCTTGCCTTTAAACCGCTTCCCCAGTACCTCTAAACTTTGTATGAATCTGAAACAAAGAGGCCGAGTCACGTTTTATTTCGCAGAATATGGGATTTGTCTCTTGCCATCTAAGGTCTCTTGGAAGAAGTCCCGGAAGGTGGTCGGCTTGAAATCGGGGTACAGATCTCCAGCCACGATGTAGCCCAAGCGCTTGACGCCCTCCGGGCTATTGTCGCCGTCGATGAAAGAGGAGTAGTAGTATTCCAGCCACAGCTTGCCGACAAGTAAAAGATAGTTATTCGAATCCCTTTGGAGTTGAGAGGCTGCGCCGACGATCATGGACTTGAGCTCTTCTGCCGAAACCTGTATGAAAGAGATTGTTAGGTTACGGTAGAGCAACGATTGGGAGTTGATAACATACATGCTTTCGGGTAACAGTATCGCCTGTGAGCTTTTCAGCAATGGCAAACATTTCGTTGAAAGACATGCTTGCTCCCGCAGCCATAACCCGCTTATTGACAGTCCTGGAGTCAACAATGATGCGAGTGACAAACTTTCCGACGTCTTCGTTGTCAATTACATAGGTTTTCATTGTTCCGTCTCCAGGGACCAAGTTCCTGAGGAAGTCCGGAAGGGCAATGGCACGATCAGTTTTCCCGGACGGCACCTCGGGTATGAAGCCATTGTACCACCACCCGACGTCAATGATGGTGTATGGGATTTTGCATGATTCAAGCTCTTTGTAGATCTTCTCTTTCTGTAGGGAAATCAGCAGCCGTGACAGGTCCGAAGGACGTGCAAGACGTAGTAGAGAGGTTGATCGAGTGCTCTAGACTGTGACACATCTTCCAAAGGCAGAAAAATAAGATTTGAACGTACCATGGATTGCACAGAAGAGATACCTTTTGGGTCAAGAGCCATTGCGAAAGCAGTTGGGATGAACCGCCTGATGTTCGCCGGTTTGGAAGCTCGGATCAGGGGCACTTGCGAATCGAGCGCATTGGGGGGCACAGAGGCAAGGACAATATCCTGGCCTTCTAGAACCCTGGCAGCGTCAACTTCTGGTCCTTCCAGATCGATAGCTACGATTTTGACGCCGCGCTGAGCCAGCTTGGTATAGGCTGGCTTCGAAATTGAAGAGGGCCGGACCAGAGCTGTAACTTCCTAAACAACAGCATTAGCTTACATATCAAACACCAATGTGTCAATCGTGCGCCACCAATGACATGACGGAAGTAATCACGTACAAAGCATGGAGTCGTCGATGCGAGAAGCTCATCTACGATCAGACCCGCTGACTCGCCCGCGGCGCCATAAACGGCAACCTTAACAGCTTTGGAGATCATTCTAACGGAGGCTAAGTCGCCAGAACCGATGCTTTAGCTTTTGAGTTTGAGTGAGTCCATAGCTGTTAGCTACCTGATTTACATGGATATTATATACTATCCTGGCTTACGACCTCCGCCGAACCGCGCTTCAGAACATTGCCAGAAACGGCCCCCCTTACAAAGCAAGCGGAAAGATCGCGCATGCCCTAGTTCGGAATAACGAAAATAGAATCATTGCGCCTTGGCAAAGCAATCACTGCCGTCAGTGCCTGGCGCCGATGTGACGGGGACTCGGAGACCGGAACATGTGTGGGGCGACCGGCTCGGCACAAAATGGAGCGCCGGAACATCTGCGGGGAACCGAGAAATCCCCAATCAATGGACATCGGACCCTGGCGGAAACAAATACAATGGAGAAACGATCTTTGTTTTCAGCAAAGTCTCGGGGCCTTCTGTATTATTAAGCCAACTATGGTAGTCTGAGCTTGACAATTGAAAGCTGCGCCATCCGCCTTTCTTCTTTCGCATTTTCCGAGCTTCAGGATCCGCGCCCGAAGTTCCGAACATGTCTACACCGACAGAAACACCCAACCCTAAACCGTCGGGGGAGCGGTCCAGATGGGCTTGCACGCCGTGCAGGCAGCGAAAGGTATTCTCATTCGCTCTATTTGCGTTATCGGTAGCGCAACGGTTGACGGGGCGTGTAGGTGAAATGCGACTCAACCCTGCCTGCATGCTCGACTTGTGTGGCGAAGGAGCTGGACTGCGTCTACTCCCACACTCGGCTCCGCGCGCCCACCAGTAGAAAGTATCGCTCGCTCACCGTTAATGATTCCACGGACGTGTGTCTGACGCACTAGAACAGGTCGGGTTCCAGCTCTCGTGCTGGTATGATTCGGAGACTACAGCAGGTTGAGCAGATGGTGCAGAGCTTGGCACCCAGCAACGCGGTCGAGAACGTCGCTCATACATCGGACTCAAGACATCCGCATGTCTCACCACTTGCCCACCTGGGGTTTGATACTCTGTGCGAAGAGTCGTACGTAACGAGTCCCGATGTGTTGTACCGTCTCATCCGCCGAGACGCACTACCGATGGCTAGGATAGGGGCACCCGACCAGCCAGTTGTTAAGTTCCGATACCAGAGTAGGTTGCTGGTTGACCGCATAATTCATGACGACTCCCTTTCTTGTGCGGGCTGGCAATCGGGCTAACAATAAGCACAGGCTCATGCGCCATTTTTGATTTCCATCATATTAAATGCGTAGATTACATGATTGGCAGCCACACATTTAGCAAGCTGTGTAGCAAAGCGGTTTATCCAAATTTCCCTGCACTTAATCTTTCAGGTGGCCCGATGCATACTGTTCCCATGCTAGACACAGCACTGCAGTGTCTCAAGAGTAGGCCCACTCATCCTTGATTACTCACTACCGTATCTAATGTCACCCAGTCTTCCTAGAATCGGTCAACAATGACTTCCAGTTCTTCCGAAATGAGGACATTGAGGGCGTGTTCCAGAGTTATGTCCAAGGGCAGTCTTGTCCAACTCAAGGGGCATATGCAGCCATTAGCATGGTGTGTGCATGCGCCTCGTGGACGTTGCATGGCGCCCAAAATGCGATTACGGAGAGGCTTGTGGGGAACGCCATGCGGGTGCTGCCCAGCATCATGATGGAGGTCCCCGACACATTAGCAGTGGGCACGCTGCTCCTGATGGTACGCCATTGCGTCAAACGCCATGTTGTTGAACACAAACTAAACAAGGCTCGTTAGACGACCTATCTTGAATCAACGTCCAGATGCTCTGCAGCTGCAACTTTACTTGGGTCAGTAACGCAGATGATGTTGCTGGCTGGATACCATGTGGCCGCATCTTCCTCTGGAGCTCCATCGACCGACCAGATCCACAACAGCCGGCTTCTTTACAGGGCTTATGTTATGGACCAACACCTGTCACTACGGCTGTTTAAACCCCCGCTTCTGACTGTAAAGCTAGTCGTTGGTTTGCCTGATGAGAATCCCGTCGACCATCATGGAGTCATCAATCTTCCAGAAGGTCGCAGCCTCAACTATCTACGGCAGCAAGTGCTTCTTGCGAAGATACAGGCCAAAGTGTACGACGACCTCCGATCGCCTCTGCCTTCCGCAAAGGGTAGTCAGAACCATCTGAAAGGCACCTCGAAATTACTTTCAGAGCTTCAGCAATGGGCAAATGACCTGCCTGCGTCTGTTAGGCCTCCAAGTGTAGCAGAAGACTTGCCAATTTCCCATATGATGCAGATTACCTCTCTGCATCGCAGCTACTTCCAAACAATAATCGCCATCCACTCCTCCATATTCTGCCACATTCCATACTTTAGCGACCCCGCCATCCGCGACAAAACGATAAAGGTAGTGAATGAGTGCGCCTCTGCCGCGAGAAACATTCTCTCTCTTTCTATGCAGACGGAAAAAAGCCATCCGTTCATGTTGTAAGTTTCAACTGGGACAACACAGTCGCGCAACACTAATCTTGGACCTCAAGGGATATGTGCCATGACCTCGGGTGGAGTATTGACGGCTTGCTTCTAAGCATCGTGCTGAATAGGCAGACGTCTGGCGCTCAGCAAGACATGGAGCTGTTGAAGAAGTTTGTGATGTCGTTTGAGACAAACAAGCCAAAACATGATGGGAAAGTTGTTTATGAGGCTTTGACCATCATTTACAAGAGCGCCATAGAAGCTATGAGCCATACGAACCAGGACCAAGATCAGCCTGATCCTGCATGGTCAAGACTTCCGGTGCCAGCTTCCGATGTACAACTCAATCCACCCACCTTCGATAATCAATCGGACAATTCATGTTTTTACTGAGATGGCTAGAGATATTCAGGACTTCTTGTGGGGGTTAGTATTCTTTTTTGAGGAGTATGGTGACACAAGGGGCCTTGTAACGCCTATCAATGGAATTGACGCCTGCGCGAACATGAAAACGCGGTGTAAAAGAGGCAGATGGGATCAAAAGATTGGCAGCGGAAGATTACTACTGTTGTGGAGTTGAAGAATTGATCGGGGCCCTGTGAAGCTGCTAGACACGCCGTAGGGCGCAGGTTTCAGTCGGCACCCGGGTCTGAATGGGTCATGTTCAGGTTCAACTCTTTTGTATCCTCGGCCAACAGTCAACATTAATACCCAGTGATATTGATCAAGGGTTTTGCCAACTTCCTTGTGGAAATGCGCCACTCTGTGCCACAAAGTCCACGGCGGGCTGAAACGCTTTGCCTCCCCGAGTGACTCAACCCCCGGTAAAACCCGACTCGTGTTCTTGCTGTTGTAACCACAAAGAAGCACAGCCACATTAGCTTCTGTATTTCTAGTGAAAGCTGGCAGTATCATCTTTACCTCAATTGAACCAGATTTCACTCCGAACAAAATCAAACTTGACGGATTCAAACTTGACAACTTATCGAAACCAAGATTACAACTCGCCGCTTAGGACGATGACACACCAAACACCACACCTTCTCACCAAGGGTGAACTGCGAAGAGTCGAAGAGTGCGCCAAAGAAAATGGGACGTTTGCAGAGTGCTGGAACAGTGACCAAGCCGTCATTGTAGGCTGCGAACCTGTAGGCGCGCATGTCTCCGTCACGGAAACGCCGTTCATGGAGCTGGACATTCTCTCGCCAACTGCGAATCCACTCTCGGGCTCCAAATCCAGCAAGCAACACCCCACAAGGCAGTGCTGCAAGAAAAAGTTCATTGTACTCGAAAAGTCCAAGGTCAACAAGAGACTCCGACCGAAACCATGGTATTATCGCTACGACTCCACCGAGGAGTTTTCACTTTACTACGACGACGCGAAAGCGAAGGTCAAAGAACTATTTTCTCAACTAGCGACTGAGTATGTGTCGATTTGCATCGTGAGCCACGACATGCAGGACTCTCTCAGCTCGCTACAGAAATTCGAAATCGAGCTACCGTCGACAACTATATTCGTCGACCTTATCAAAGTCTTGGAACACCAAAGCCGACATGATGATCAGGGTATCCCGAAACCTCTGAGAAAATGCACAGACGACAACATCGCGATTCGCAACGGGCGATATGATCGGCGACCTTGGCCGCTAACAGGGCAATACGGCATGCCAAATTATGCCCTGGTCTCAGTGCTCGGGCCAGCTGCGGAGGGTTGCAAGCGAGATAAGACTGAGAAGGAGGATACTGCCTTGAAGAGAATCGCAAAACGAGCGGCTGTGGACAACCTAAATTACAAAAGACGGCCTTGAGTGTACTCTATAAACACGTTCAAGGTGTGATGCCTTCGTCAACGATCCTGTTACCTCCATGTCCCGCGTATCCCGCGCATCGGCAGGTACCGAATGGCGCTGCATGCTGCACCGCGCATAGCCGACGCGCTTAGATAAACTACTCTGATGAGCAAGGGTCTTAGGGAGGAGATTGTAATACGAGGTAGTAATTGCCAAGGCACCAGGACCCTCTTCAGCGGCTTTAGAATCACATTTAAGGCAGGTTAACCAGCAAAACCTCTTGGCAGCGCATGGCATTTTCCAGCTTTCAATTTGTGATGTTAAAATCGAGCTTTTGAGCTCCGTCCTGTCGCATGACGTCTTGGACGAATCGAGCAGGTAGCTCAACTTCACGAGTCAAATCCCGGGCAAATGCAACCCGATGCCGGCTGTCAAGTTTATCTCCTCCACGAACGCGATGTTCACGACCGCTGAATGGTCTATCGTTTGGCGGAGCGACCAGAAGAGGGAGTTCGAAGTTGGAAGATGGCGCTTGATTCTATTTTCCCGCCACTTTGTGGAATTCAGCGCCCCGATGATCGAGATGTATAAAGACTCGTGAAAGACCGCCAGAATCATAAACCATTGCTCTCACCATCGGCATCCCAATCATCTCACTCCGCTCCCATCTTCTCGCCACTCTCTTCATCATGCAGCTCAAGTCTTTCCTGGTCGCCGCCTCCATGGTGGCATCCGCCTTCGCCAAGCGAACTTGCGGAACCGACGAGCCCACCGAGGTCGACCTCCAGGTCGCCCAGGACTTCAAGCTCATGGAGTCTAGCGCCCGCCTTGCCGGCAACGGCTCCCGTGCCGCCGGCCCCATCCAGATCAACGTCTACTGGCACGTCGTGGCCTCCTCGCAGTCCGTGAGCGGCGGCTACCTGACCCAGGCCACCCTGGATGAGCAGCTTGCCGTGCTCAACACCGCCTATGCTCCCCACGACATCTCCTTTGTCGAGGCTGGCGCTGACTGGACTGTCAACTCCAACTGGGCTGCTGACCGTGCTGAGGTCGCGATGAAGACTGCGCTTCGCAAGGGCACGTACGCTGATCTGAACGTGTACTTCGTCGCTAGCTCGCGCTACCTTGGCTATGCTCGCTTCCCTCAGACCATCACCCCCGGATCTGCTGATTTCAACCGCGACGGCGTTGTCATTCTCTCTACCACGGTCCCGGGAGGCAGCTACGAGGAGTACAGCCTTGGTCACACTGCCACTCACGAGATCGGTCACTGGCTTGGACGTAAGTTATCACTCAATGGCGAGCACTGCACACATTGAGCATCAGCTAACTTAAGGCAGTCTTCCACACCTTCCAGGGCTACGCCTGCAGCGGTGATGGCGACTCTGTTGATGACACCCCCTACGAGGCGGAGGTAAATATCCCCAGTGTAATCCAGCCGGAGTGAGAGATCATTGGCTAATAAGTCACAACAGGAGTCCTACGGTTGCCAGATCGGTCGTGACACCTGCCCCAACTCTGCCGGTACCGACTCTGTCACCAACTACATGAATTACTCCGACGAGTAAGTAATCATCAAGTTGATTTTCACATCCATGGAAAGCTAACTTCTCACCAGTGAGTGCTTCACCGGATTCTCCAACGGACAGCAGAGCCGTATCTACAGCTACTGGGATACCTACCGTGCCCAGTACCAGTAAATGTTGGACATGTGTTTGTAGTGTTTATGACACTACTTACTGTCCTGGTCCTGGTAGTGTTTGATTTGCTCACGTGCAGTAGTCGGTAATCTAATGGGACGATGAAGATTGGATATTTCGACTGCCTTTGGCCTCTACCACTCTAGATCAAGACTTAAATTAATACCACTACGTTCTCAAATATTTGACCGCACTTCGACAAAGCATTGGAGCGAACTGAAGGCCTGTGCATTTGTATTGCGAAAGGAAACCAGGGGATGCTGGTGGTGTAAATACAATGGACCCCGGATGTTATTGCGTCCACTATGTCCAAGAATCTCGCCAGTGTTCACTTCTTTCTCAACGCCGTGCCGTGCGAAAGGAAAAAAAAGAATCCGCTCCATGGACCATTGCTAATTCAACTACTCGTCGGACTGCCGGAACACAAAGCTTATGACCCACTCTCGGGCCTCGACTCGGGAAGGTTTGTGCAGAGTTCATCCGCCTCCGTGTGACACGCCGTGCCGGGCCGGCCGGGCGCTTCGATCGTCACATACATGTTAGTCAACCTCCCCATCAAAGCTTTGCAACAGTAGCACAGAGATGACAAATCAGACCAGTCTCCCTGCTCTTCAATCACCCTCGTCTTTGCGGTCTCACATTGCCCGGTCTTGGCGTACCTTTATTGAGTCTGCCCCAATTGGAGTGGCGCAACGGGGTTCAGCTGCGGCTACGAACAGCGATTACACAGGGGGCGGCTCTATAAAGTCAGCGAACCTTCCCAGATAGAATTCACCAAGAAGTACTCGGATGCATCCCTCTTCTTCCGCGCCGAATAATCCACAATGGTCAAATTTCTCACCCTTGCCTCCGTCACCACTGGCATAGTCGCTGCCTCTAGCAACGGCTCACCAACCGCTACGATTCTCGATTGCGGTCAAAACTGTCAACGACCACCAGTTGGGAGCCTTGGGTACCTGACAGCTGTACATTCCATCCAGCATCTGCTCGCTCGATACCCCGTGGCCATCGATGGAAAGGACTGGAGCCAGCTTGGCAGCATCTTCGCAGCCAACGCCACAGCCAGTTTTCCGCCTCCCTTGGGTGACCTCGCTGGCTCCGACAACATTACAACGGCCATATCCCAAGGGCTGGGCTTCTTCGCCAGTACTCACCATAGCTACGGCACTCAGCTCATTGAGGTCTGCTCCGAAGATACCGCTGTCGCAATGACGTATCTGACTGCATCTCATTTCATGGCGGGGACGACAAACCTTTCGGAGACCTTTGGTTTAGACAACGTCTTATATAGTTACGGACGGTACCTCGACAAAGTGGAGCGAGGAGTAGAAGGAAAGTGGAAAATCCTCCACAGAACCCTAGTCATGATGGTGAGTCTTGATTCTGACAAATGTGGGATACGTTGTTGAAACCACTTTCCATACCTAGGGGCCTAGCATCTCCGACATATCTATCTAGTAGTGGACACCAGATAAGCTCAATAAATGTTCTGTTCTATTGACTTACAATACTGCATATGTCTGTTACACCAAATTCACTGTGTCTCTGTGAAATGTTAGTACCTGAACACGATGACGATGGTGGATTTGCTTCCAATTAGATAGACCACTGTGCTCATTGCTGCTAATTGCATATTCAAGTCAGGCCGCCGGCTTCCTCACTTACATGCAATTACTCGCGTCGCCGCTATATCCGCTTGTAAGACGCGCCCCCGCCCCAAGCCTTGTCTGAAAAGATGCCATATTTTCACTCTTATTTGGCTCAAAGCTGAAGCAGATTTGCAACATCGCATCGATTCAATCATGCCTTACTGCAGGATCTGCACGAAGTTAACCATCGACGATGTATCGAACACCGATTTCCGGTTTCACCCAAACCTGAAGTCTTTTAAGCAGGGCGCTGATAACAACTGCCCACTATGCGCCCTCTGTTTTAGAAGGCTACAGGATGAAAACGAGCCTCAAGTCATTTCTGACCTTCTCGATGGCAAAAGGCCAGGCCAGTCACGTGAAGGAACCTGGTACGATAGCATCTGGCTGCACGGAGAGTATGTGCCCGTTGAGCACAACACTGGAAGCAGGAGGGGAGAGAGTTCGGGGGGCGGCGTATGGATAAGCGTCGGGCGGTTCCGCGCAGGTTTCAACGATATGGAAGAGACCAACATATCCGGATTTCAGGTGACAGCCAGACTGTCTTGGTATGCGTGAGTACTTCGTCTTTGGGCCGTGTAGTTGCGTCGTGGGATCCATCCAAAACCTACACTAACGATCAGAAGCCTCAACAGGACAAGCGCCGCCTTAAGCTATCCTGAACGTTGCATCGGTGCAGACCCGGATGCCAATGCCCACATAAGCTTGGCACGTTCCCATTTCGAAGAGTGCCGCAAGTTTCATAAGCTCTGCGCAGTCCAAAGATCCAAGGCAATGCCCACGCGCGTCATTGCAGTAGGAGACAAAAGCCGCCCTCCGAGGCTCCTTGTCACAGAAGGCCTTCAAGAGCCATATTTGGCGCTGTCATACTGCTGGGGCCCGTCGCAAACAACTTTCAAGCTTACTAGAGATACCTTTGACAAAATGATCAAGGGTATCAATGAAGGAAGATTGACGAAGACACACCAGGAAGCCATCAACTTCACTCGAGCTCTAGGCTTGCAGTATATATGGATCGACGCCCTCTGCATCATTCAGGGCGACGAAAATGACTGGTCATTTGAGTCTAGGCGTATGGAACAGGTCTACGGAAACGCGGCCTTGACCATCGTGGCTGCACGTTCCAGTGACGCTTGCCTTGGGTTTATCAACCCTCCAAGCAGCACTGGAAGGATTGGAAAGGCATGCGCCGTTCCTCTCTCTCCTTCCAACAAAGACGTATTGTACCTTGACGTTCCTCGCACGGTGAAACGTGGGCCAGTATGGACGCGTGGGTGGTGTTTCCAGGAGAAGATTCTCTCCAATCGGTCAGTCATCTTTTGCGAGACTCAGCTTTTGTATGAATGCCGGACTTGGGAGATCTGGGAGGATGGGAAGTCCAAGCACCTAGGCTCAGTGCCCACATTTCTGGCCCCGGGGTTCGTCTCCTCAGCCAAGAACAGGGAGGCCGACATCGCAAAGACGCTCAGCATGTGGTACCAGAGTCTCTACGACTTTACACAGCGAAAATTGTCAAACCCACATGACGTATTTGCTGCTATCGCGTCAATTGCAAAGCTCGCCAAGGAGGTCCTGCAGTCTCGTTACCTCGCGGGCCTTTGGGAAGCCGACCTCGTAAGAGGCCTCCTGTGGAAGTCCATGCACTCATTTCTTGGTAAACGTTGTGAACCCGTTACCCGCCCCAAGCCGACCGCTTTTGCGCCTGCACCTGTACTTCGTGCACCCTCCTGGTCGTGGGCATCTGTTGAGGGTCACATTCGAAATGAAACCGATGCTAGACGGGTCAAAAAGCTTTTTGCTAAGGAGTCTATTAAGGTACGTCCGGGAGCTGGCAACAGTTGGACGATAGACACAACATGCGATTTAGCAGCTCTGAAAATGCCGTCTTGCGAGCTGCGTTTGATCGGGCAAGTGTCGAAGGCTGTCGTATCAAAGGTAGCGGTAAGAGACTACATCTCAGCGGTAAGAGACTACATCTCAGCGGTCAAACGAGAGCCAAAGCAATGGAAGGCTAGTATGCCCAATGGTAAACTGCTTATTTCGGCGGAAAAGAAGACAGGTAAATTCGACCTACAAGGGCAAGTCGTTGCTGTCGGATTCTTCGATGTAATGGAAGAAGCTTGTGATGAGGTATGGTGTCTACTGATGATCGAGGAGGAAGGACTGATGTTAGCCAGACATGGTGCGATATGGAAACGAGTAGGCTGGTTCGGTGTAGAAGACAAGGGATGGTTTACAGGCAGGGCTGCGGTTGACATTACACTTGGATGACCAGGCACTGCGCTCATGTATGGCTGGCTTTGAAATTCTCCTCATGTATACTATCAAATTCTACCCTTTCGTCTGTTCTCTTGACTGATCTTGATCCTCTTGGCCCTTGCGGCCAAAAGAGAGCCAGAAAAGTTTATGCAGGCGCTTTTAGGAAGTAATCATGAGGATTGCGGACTGTGTCCGACCGACTGAAGGACTTTTGAAGTGATGCTTTCTAAGATGCGTGCTACAAGGTCCAAGAGCGCGTCTTCAATACGAATTCTTTCCATTCTGTTGTGCCAAGTATCAGCTATGATTGTGCAGGCGGCGCTGCAAATGTCATCGTAGATGAAGAGAACCACGTTACCTTGAAAATCACTAAAACCCTGTCGACTAGCCTGATCACACTACTAGCACTGCGTTACGACGTTTAAGCTTATTGATAAGACTAAGGCGAGCTACCGCAAGATCCTCGCGCTGTTCCTCGTGGACCTGAGGGTTCCGATTATTGGTAAGGCGAATATGCCGCCGCAGCAAAGGGGGTGTTGGAAGGAGGGCGCGGCGCAGGGAGACCGGTTGGGAACGTTGCCGCCCGAGATTACGGATGTGGTGTTTGATAATATGGATTTTCCGATTGGGATCGAGGAGGCCAAGAGGACACGGGCTGATTTGATGGAGGAGAGGACGACGATTGCCGAGCAGGGGATGGGGGTGATGACGACAATGGAGTGGAACTTTTGTGAGCACTGAGTCTGGCGGAACCTGGCCTCGTTGTGTTGTGTTCGTATCGAAGGAAGGGGACCGCTCAGTCGTCATGGCGGTGAAGGGAGAGGAACTTGGAAGCTGTGTTGAGACGTTTGCGTGACCGGCCTGGAAGATTGACACCAGATGTGTCAATAGCTGTGCAAATCGTGTCACCCCAGCCTCAGCTCATGACTGCGGTTGTGCTCCGATTGGACGATCTGACGGCATCCTGCGCTCCCGCAGTAAGACATGTGGATTGTGTCTCATGCCGTTCGCCAGATACGTTAGTTGCCTGTGAGACAGTAAAGTTGAAGCTAGGGCACAGGATCTTACTCATAAGGATCGTGTTGTTCAGCAGTATGCGTCAATTTTCGCAATTTTCGCATAAATCTTTGTTCCCAAGCAACCTTTCCTATCATCGCCTCTCATTTGCTACGTGGTTTTTGGCCATTGAAATCATCTCCTCTCAAAGGCAGCACCTTGTCGACATCACCGTCATGCTTTACTATCTCATCAACAGCTTCAAGTCCAGAAAGGACGTCGAACCCAGCCTCGAGCCATCAAACCACCAAAATGCCCCCAATCCTGAAAAATGACTCGCCCACAAGATCCATCAAACAACAACTGCAACTCCCGCCCTCAACTCAAAGACCGCTACCACAACCGTTGTCGACTACCTAAACCCAAGCCTCATCAACCTCCGCACCGTCGTCCAAAACGATCCCTACCTCGCCGTCCTAGCAGACCAAATGTTCACCCAAGCCGCCGCCCTTCAGCCTCGCGACCCAACAGAGCAACCCGCCGTCCAGTCCTTCCGCCAGTTCCTGCAAGTCGTCAACGTCATCATGCGCTCCGGGCCGCAATTCTTCGACAGGCCGGGAAACGAGGACGCCATGGGGTTCGTGGCGGCGCCGATTAATGCCTTGTTGAATTATCCCATGGGCACGGCGGCCGGTTACGAGTTCTTTCGGAGGCCGGAGGTGAATGAGGCGATGGGGAAGGTGTTAAGTGCTTGGGGCAAGTTTCTTGCTTCGGGAGACTCGAGGGGGTGTTTGAGGGCTTGGGTGTCTGCTTCTGGGCAGATTGTGATGGCGGAGAGGGCGAATGGAAGAGTTGGGGAGGGTGGTGGGTTAGGGTTTAGGGAGTTGTTTGTTTGTCCTGACCCTGAGGATACGGAGACTCTTGGGTATGAATCGTGGGATGCGTTTTTTGTGAGGCGTTTTCGGAAGGGGGTGCGGCATGTAGAGTTCCCTGATGATGAGGAACATATTGGCGGAGAGAAGCTGTCTGTCACGGGCAGCAGTGGCACCGTTGACATTCAGGTCGACGACAACACCTCAGTCATCGTCAACGCGTGCGAGTCGGCGCCGTTGCAAGTCGTATCCGATGTCGCCCTACAAGCAGACGTCACGATAAAGGGCCAGCCGTACTCCCTTACCGACATGCTAAACAATAACGCGCTCGCGCCGCAGTTCGTCGGCGGGACGATCTACCAGGCCTACCTGAGCGCCTTCAGCTACCACCGCTGGCATGCGCCCGTGAGCGGACGGATCGTCGAGTTAGAGATGATTCCGGGGACGTACTTCAGCGTGAACCAGTACCAAGGCATAGCTACGCGTCGGAACGATAATGATGATACAGATGGTCCGGACCCGCAGGCGCCGTGTAGGTCGCAGGCGTACACCGCTTCCGTGGCGACACGGGCGGTGGTATATATCCAGGCGCGGAATCCGAAGATCGGGCTAATAGCGATTGTGTTTGTGGGTATGACGGAAGTGTCTAGCTGCGAGGTGACTGTAACGGCTGGCGAGGAGGTTGTGAAGGGACAGGAGATTGGGATGTTCCATTTTGGGGGAAGTTCGCATTGCTTGGTGTTCCGGCCGGGTGTCGAGTTGAGATTTGTTGAGAACCGGTCTCCTGAGGGTCTCGAGGGGAACAATAGGGTGAATAGTGCGCTCGCTTTGGTTGAGTGAGGGCGCAGGCTGGTGCATTTTTATATGCTCGAGTTCAGGGCAAGAATGAATCCACCATGTCTAGTCTCTGGCTTAGTATTACTGTTACTAAATAACCCCTGGATGGGAAGTTTGGGATTTAATAAAATGTGCCGAAGAGATAGATGTACTGCCTCGGACATCTTTTGCAACTAGCACACATGATTGAGATCTCGTTCTCCGGCTGATGTGCGTATTAGAAAGATCAAAAGGCACCGTGTACCTGGGGTTTATGATGTAGGAACCCTGCAAGGGAAAGGGGGTTCTAGGTAGCCACGCACTTTTTATTGTAGTACTTCAGAGGCCATCTCAATAATCGACAAGACCTTAACGAATATGCAACGTACTCCTCCTTGCCTCGTCCGTGAACCAGACAGAACCCAGCCGGTGATGCCGAGTCTTCGGGTCTCATCAGCATTTCCCCTTCCATCCATCCCTGGACGAAGTCGGTGCCACCAAACCTGTACACAGTCCTCTCATCTACACTGTCAACCTCTTGCAGCAATACTGGCTCAGAACACGTCGCTATCACAGCCAAAAACGTCACGGCTTGTCGAAGACTTTTTCCGAGATGTAAGAAGGCAGGAGGGCCATGTATCCCTTTTGCGTGAAACAGAGCGTTCTTCCTCGAAGTACAGACTGTACGATATCAAACCACGGACGCCCTTCATAGCTGAATGACCACTCGTGCGTCGGAATATGACGCGACTTTGCAGTAATGCGGTCGTCGTTATGCCACGCGTTCTGTTCCTTGGTCTTATTGAGGCGAGCACTGAGGACTTCTAGCTTTTCCGGGTTCTGTCCACGGCATGCCCAGGCCGAGGTCATGTCGCCGTGGAACATGGCGATGGCGGCTCGTAGAGGATCATCGTACGGGTTGTTTTCGCGGTCTTTATAGATATCTGGTATGGCTGCTGTCTACTCTTGGAACTTGTAGAATGCGTCTGGATCCGGTGGCTGGAATATGTGTCCTGAGGGGATCCTCCCTGGGTCTTCGATGATTTCATCAATCTCATGTAGGATGACGCCGGGATAGTTAAGAATGCTCTTGTTGAAGCTGAAGAGTTTTTCAAAGTCGCGAAGCTGTCCAATTCCTCCATCAGCGGAGTACAGCTCGCCGTCCAAGTCGTCCATTGGCATCATAGGCCTCACGGGGATACTCTCTCGACGGACGAGGCAGCTTGTGGCTGCTGAGAAGGTCCGATCGGGACACCACGACGGCACCAGACTGTAGTTATCGACGTTATGCCATGGCTCAGAGGCGGCGATGATATTGAGACTTCCGTGCTGTCTTGACCAAGCTGTTGCGAAGTCAATAAAGACTTGCTGGCAGTTTTTTAATAATCCAGCTTGAAGTCGAGTCCCTTATTATCCCGTGCCAAGTTCCACAGAGCGAATATTTTGTCTTTGCCGTCGGTTGCCTGAAAGTCTCGTATGAGAGTGGAGGCCTCAAGAAAGCTAGGGCTGTCCTTCCTGACGGTGGGTGAGAAGAATGAGGAGTAGAGTTTTCATCCGGCTATCAGCTGCCTAAAGTAGAAAATTTTACGGATAAAGATGAGCTCGTCGTACGATAGACCAAACTGGTATAGCTGCGGGTCTGCCCTCATCATCTGCGTTCTGAGAACGGGGTTGAAAGAAATCATGGCTTGCAAGTTGTACGCGGCGGCGTCGAGGGACCCGAATGCGACGGCTTTGCGGTTGTCGAATACCACTGCGGGATCTGACGAGATGGCAACTTCTTGGACGACCCAGACTCGTCTGAAGTACGGACGGCACATGAACGTGTATAAAGCCGCACAACGCGCAAGATAGATATCCGGACCAGTCTTGTTCCCCTCTTTCCCTATGTCGTACTGACCCTTCTCATTTATCTCGATCTTGAGCTGGTCCATCGGCTTAATAAAGTCCAGCGCCGTATCGGTCTCGTCGCTGTGCTCGCCGACGTAGCACATGCATTGGGATGCGCGGTCGTAGATGTCAAACATGCGTGCAACCTGTTAAGTCCACCACGCAACGTTTCGCTGGTCGATGCACGATCTACGGCTGCTATGAATCTTGTATGATGAAGGCCTTCACTTAGTTAGGGGCCTTCAAAAAGCTAATTTATGGTTATCGATGAGAGTTTACTTCAAATGGTGCTATGCTGCTCGATCTCATGATGTGAAATGAAGTCTTAGTCATGTCGGAAGATTCCTAACGACCGCTACCACGGCACTACTGAGGAACTACTCAACACCGGGGACGTGAGGAAAGACTTGAATTGATATTGTCTAGTATGTCATGCACCATGGCCAATCTTCCCTCAAACTCTATCGCCCCTATCAAGAGTCCATCTTCAGCATGGATACCAAATCCAGCTGAGGCTCGCTGCGTCTGACTTGCACCTTAGCCGTAGGATCGGAGTCAAGTTGAATGCCAGCGGCTACAGGCTTGGGCTTCACACCCGGAGTCAACTTGAAATCGTAGTCCATTAGCAAAAAGCACAGCGCAATTTTGATCTCGTTGGCAGCGAAGAATCTCCCAGGGCATGAGTGCTTTCCGTGGCCAAAGGCGATGTGCTGCGGAGTGGTCGTGGCGAGTTGGTGAAGGTTTTCTTGTCCCTCCTGCTGGCGCATCTTAAGCCAACGATACCCATCCCAAGATCCAGGATCGGAGTGGACGGACGGGTCCCACATGGCGTGAGCAGAGACACCAATCTTCGACCCAGCAGGAATAATCGAGCTATCTGGAAGCTTGACGTCCTTCATGGCGACCCTGTTCATGCTCACAACGTTGGGCGGCTTGATGCGTTGGCTTTCTTTGATCACACTGTCCATCAGTTTCATCTTGTAGAGCGCCGTCTTTTCCCAGCCGTCCTGGCTGATGACCGTTGCGATCTCCTCCCGAAGTGCAGGCACAATCTCTGGATGTTGCATAATGTCGTACAGGGTCTGAGACAGGAGATCGGTCGTGGTATGCACTGCCGCCATGGCGAGAGCAATCTGAACAGTTGCCGCATCGTAGTTACGGCCTTTGGCCATCTGTTGGAACCATTCGACGGCATCGTTTCGCGCCTTAGGCTTGAGACCCTGCGCCAGTCTATGTTGGTCCTCTACTTTGCGTGCATGTAGGACTTCGTTGATAATGTTGCGTGCGGTTTGCTGGTGTGCGCGGACAGCTTTGCATTGGGGTAAAAACCAGTGAATGACGTGACGGATACCAGGAGGGTACTTTCGGAGCTCTACACCAGCGATAAAGGCGTCGACGGTGTACTCCTTGGTAATCTTCAACCAAGCGGGATTACGGCATCCCTCTTCGCCAAGGAACACACGAGCTGAAATGCGAGCAACTAGATCCAAGAGGGTTGGCTTAAGCACGAACTCCTTCCATTCTACGATGCGTCAGTAATGAGGAAATAAGCGGCATTGTATCATCGCAAAAGGGAAGAGTCAATATACCTTTGGAATCCCCGAAGACCTGTCGGCTAGCCTGGTCACACTCATCGGCCAGCGGCTCGGTAACCTTGCCTATTATTTGGGGTCAATACGCGCTGCTCATTGTGCTAGTTGCAATGTAGTTTGCTCACCAAGAGATTGCGTTATCTTGACTCTGACGACATCGGTCACCAGAGTGGTCTTCGTTCCCTCTCTTAAAACCTCAAACCCAGGGATCTCTGAGTGGAATTGCTAAGAAACGGTCAGCTAATCAATTCCCAAGATGCGGCTACAGTACGACAAACCCCATTGACAAATGTCATGAAATCGAGGTCAGTATCGTTGCGGATAGCGTCGGCAAACTCTGGTGGGAGGATGACCATTTCGCCCACATCAGCGATAATACGGAAAGGTGTGGTGTTTCCAACCTACAGGTGTGCATCTAGTGTTAGAGCATACTTGAGATACAGCGGTTCCTTGGCTACTTGCCTTAGCAAACCCATCTTTGATAAGTCTCGTTGCGTCTGTTACAAACTGTCTCCTGGCTTTCGTATTGCCAACATCAAATACAGAGCTTGGGACAGTAACGTCCGGAAACTTTGAAAGTTTGGATCTGTTCAGAACGAGAGGAGTAACGCAGAGGATAACCAAAAGGAACAAGTATGGTAGGCTTCTAGACAGTGTCTCAAGACCATCCGCTTTGTCAGTAAGATGCGCTGGAGCCAATGAGGCCTCTGGACTAGTCGTGACGTCCATTTTGCGAACGATTGTAGTTTGCAGGAGTGTGTCGCTTTTGTTCTGGTTTGTGGTTCATCCCAACAGCCGTGACGTTCATCTTTAAATATCTCCATCTCAAAGCGAATCCGAGCTTTCTTCATGGTCAATCCAGCAGCAACTGATTCATCGCAATCTGGCTCTAGAGCTGTAGAGTCTCACAATAACTCCGATGCGTCTAGCTATGCCGCGCAGAAATGGATTGAAACATCATTCGGGCACTCTGTCAATCCCGATACGAATACGCGCCGGGTTGTGAATGCCGTTTCCAGCCCCGGTGTATCCACTTTTCGGTGAGCTCTACCGTCGGCACTGACTTGATGTGTGGCATTTTGACGATTACTGATCCTGTCGTCGACCTCGATGTGGAAGGTCGATGCGACGATGTGGACCATTAAACTAATATGATTGATGTCTCCTGAAAGATAATTACGACTGATGCATATCACCAGCCACCATTATGGAGGACTTCGCCCAGGAGTGGAAGAAGTCTCAACTGAGCCATAGCTGGATAATCTTGCCAAGCATTACCCGGACCTGTCGAAAAGCACATATTTCTCAAAGAAAATCCAATCGACTGCTAATGCCTACATGCCATTTGATGTCACCATTCATCGGACGAATCCACTTTCCCGCGGAGCTAAGTGGTGAAGTGGGCATCAGATCCCCGGAGTGACAGTGTGTACGCATACTGGCCGTGAGTAATGATGGGTCTTCGCACCTATTACACCGAATATGACGTTGAAGTCTGCAACTTATTCATAGATCCTTGCAATCTCAATATCCTCATTGCTACTACTGTCGAAAGGTGGATCTCGGGTTCGGTTTGTAACATTCCTTCCCTGTAATCTTATGGAGCAATGTACGGCTCTTCTGTTATCTCCTATACTGCCAGAGTGCCCACTGGTAGAACTCCGTTGGCCATACCACCAGAGAAGTCCTCCTTATGCTCTGGATTACGGCTGCCGTAGCGCCACCAAGATTAAGAGCTGTCACCGTCGCTGTCTTTCCTAATAAAAGACTGGCGTCTTCGCCATGGCAAGTCTGTATCAGAGCCGCTCTCTTCGTTTGTGGGATAGTCGTCATCGGAGTCTCGACCAAAACCGCTTGTCTGTTTTCGCTTCTGAATGGTCGGACATTCGCATCTCCGTGGCGCCTTCTCTATGGCGGCGTCCGCACCATGTCGCAGAAGTAGATCCCGCACCTCCCCTCGAGCCCATGTCAGCGCGGTTCCGACGCTAATGCGTCCTTCCCAACTCTCTGTGTCTAAGTCTGACTCGGCATCCGAAGAATCTGGCGTGTGATCCAACTCACGGCGCCTCCGCTCGCGTTTAGTTGGCAATCTACCGTGTGCATGATGAACGATAGGCAAATTCACATCCGCCCCTTGTGCCAGCAAGGTCTCCACGACATCGATGTGCCCACGCTCTGCCGCTATCGCTAGAGAGTTAAGCGGTGCGTAACAGGCGTCATGAGAAAAACGGTTCCACGCGACGAAAGCGACGCAAGTACACTCTCCTGGCGGGAGATTGTCAAGCTGTGCATTCGGATCGGCTCCTGAGGTAAGAAGCGCTTCGGTAATGGGTTCATTGCCGTTCCGTGCTGCTATCAACAAGGGCCTGCAGCCCCCCTTGCTTGCAAGGTTTGGGTCGGCGCCGTGCTGCAGTAAAAGTTTCACGAAATCCAGTCTACCTTGGCTGACGGCGACGAACAATGGGGTGATGCCTTCCTGACTTGTTGCATTTACGGCGGCACCATTCTGCAGCATGTACTCTGCCAATGCCGCACGACTCTCGTCGGCTGTCTGGTTCTTGTTGATGATGACCTCAAGAAGTGAATTGAGTGCATGATGAGGTTTCGGCAGGAATTCTGCGCCAAAGAGAGTGTCAAATGGGACCATCTCTGCTTTCTTGCTATCATTTGACGGCGGAGTCCGTTTGATTTCATATTCAGACTGTGCAAGGTTAGCGCCATCTTTGTGGTCATATATGCGAGGAATATCTCACATCTGAACTCGCTTCGGCATTCTCTCTTGCGCGATGTCTCGCCCAGTGATCCATTTGGTGCTTGGCCAAGAACTCCATGGCTGATCGGTGCGTAACTGGGTAATCTGGGTTTGTTGCGGCACCAAATGCACACCCATCAGCCTGTCCGCCACTGGAGAGCGCCAGCTTACTGTCACCATCCCAAGTGTAGCGATCATTGCCGCCAACAACCAGATGTAGCGGCGTGATGCCTGATTTTTTGACTCTCCATCGGTTCCGTTTGGTCCGCTTACGCGCGGGAACCTGGAACTTGACATTCGCTCCGTATGCCAGCAGGATTGCGGTGGTCACGTACGCTTTAGTCCACAATGCGACCAGAACAGGATTCCAGACCAGGTCCTCCAAGTCCGAAGACACGCTCCCGCCGTTTATACTTAATTGGCTGTTCATAGGGACTCCGTGCTTGTCGGGATTCGCTCCTCCTTCCAACAGTGCCCAGCATAACTGAGCGTTCCCAAGTCTGGCCGCTACCACGAGTGGCATAACCTCCTTGGCTAGCTCCCGGACCATGACGTCTCGCTCAGAGAGTAGGCCGAAGGTGGCTAATGCATGGAAAGCTTTGTTGTAAGAGTTGGTACCGGGGTAAAGGTAAGAAAGCTGTTTGTTGGTAACGCGTCGTGCCCAGTAACTGAGTACCGTTCTTCCGGATGAATCGGCCGCAAGACTGTCCGATCCTGCTTGCAAAAGGTAATTCAAGGTGGAGGTTGCACGGCCATTAAACCCAGACAGGAAATAGTGCATGAGCGCAGTTCGGCCGTTACCATCTCGCTTGTCAGGCTCTGCACCTTCGTCCAAGAGGGTCCTGGTCGCTGTTGGGGATTCTCTTACAGCAAGCATCAGGGGCGTCTTCCCGTTTCCGCATAGTACGTCGATTGCTGATGTGTCGGTTGAAGCTGATCGTGCTAGGTATTTTACCGATGCTGAAATCCGAGATTTCCGATGGCGCGGTTGACGCTTTGGGTTCTCTCTCAGTGCCTCGTTGAGCTGCTTGAAGGCTTTGTCGGGATGAAGCAGCCAATGCAACGCAGTGTAACCATTGGAAGAGCATACGGTAGGGTCTGCTCCCAAATCTGAAAGGATTCGTATCAAGTCGTGCTCCCAAAGGGTGGCTGCAACCTGCAGGGCGGTCTTGCCGTCATTCCACAATTTACAGTCAACATCTGCTCCGGCCTGGATGAGCCTGCTGCACAAACAGGGGACCAAGAACCCCCCTGCTTCCCATAGCTCCTGCGCAAAGCCTGCCGTCTTTTCTGAAGACTCTATCCAGTCCGCCAGCGCACCAAACAGGTCGGTGCTTTTCGGTGATGTGTTCTGACCCGCCACATATATCGTCGGGGTAGAAGGGGGCCAGGGCTTTGACCAACCTTTTTGACGGTCCTCTCTCAAATCCTTCCCAGTCCGGGAGGACCATCCGCTCCATCTATATCGGCGGTATAAGATGTGTTCTGGTACGTTGCGCAGCCAACTCAGATCCTTCATGGAAGCCAAAGTCGTGCGAAAAGCGTTCGGTGAAATATCTGTGATACATGTCCAGATCATTGTTGGAATCGGAACATTTGCTGAGAGCATTGATCCTCGCTCCGTATCGCCTTCCTCCAATGCCCGGACTGCTTGATTCGCACTTATCATTTCATATTCCCCGAAGGCCATGTGGAACGCATCGACAAGTTCGTAACCGCCTTCAGCCTCCCAATAAGGACCTTCGGTTTGCGGTCTATCGATATGGGTTAGTGGTGTTTGAGTCTAATGTCGTATTCCCTGGTTCTACTTGCTTTGGCACCGGATTTGCATCTTTGATCAGAGCATGGACCTTACCACCCATTGGAAAAAGATTCTGTAGACAGCTTTCTCTCAGAAAGAGTCCATATTGCACGCTGTGCCGACGTTTCTTCTCGTCTGGTGCCCAGATACTGGAGATGACTGCTTTTGGATGAACAGTGCTGGTGTTGATGTACTCATTAAGGGGAAGGAACCAAGCCCAAAATTCGGGCTTGCCAATATCCAGAATTGCGCAATATTTATCGTCCAGCAGAGTCTTTGAAGCGCCGTCACCGCTGAGGATGATGTGTTCATGCCAGTTGAACGCTGCGTACATGAAGAATGGGCGTGGCGAAACGAACTCTTGTATGTCCTGAAACATGTCGTTTCCGGCGTTAAGGCTGTCGAATCTGGAATAGAGAGACGATTAACTGAGGTGTCCTGCGTTCACTCTTCCGTCAAAGACTAGACACTCACATTCCAAGTATTCGTTGGCGGGATATGTCCATGTTCAGGATGTCTAGACAGACAGTGGCGCAGACCAGGTTGGCATCTTCATTCGAAATACAGCCTTTCCACGAAGCTACCTCGTTGGCGTCAAGGCTGCCTGGATTCTGCGCCAATCGATCGACGGGCGGAGCCACAGCCATGTCTTCTGTGGTCATCAAGAACTCCCTCGCTGTCTGATGAAACAAGTAGACCGAGTTCTTGCCGAAGGTTATGAACAGACCACATCGAGCCCGTACCATGCTCTTGAATTCCTCGTCGTCGGCTGTTAGATCAAGCTCGTCATACGACTTCGCCACGCCAAGGTTGCTGCATGACCTCTGTGTGAGAGCATAAATGACTTTGAACTCTGGAATTTTGATTGTTCTCCGCGCTGCGAGGATAACGCAGAGAAGCCTCCAAGCGTGTTCCTTGTCTGGGGTGTGGTTCAACATGTTGTTGAACTGGTCCCCAAGTTGTTGAGGGACACCGGCAAGAATTTCGTCAATGACCTCTTCTGTCGCCTCTCGGTTCATTCTCACATCTGAGCGCAGCATCTCAAACGCCATTCGAATGGCCAAGAATGACCTTGTCCGCACGTTTTTCCTGATAAGCCTTTCCAAAAGAAAGGCTTCGGTGTTTTCGTCAAGTTGCTTGTCCATGGCTATTTCCTTGACTTTCAGTCGAATGACACTGCGAATGTCAGACTGAACCGTGGCATTCTCGCCCACTAGATGTATGGTCCTTGGAGACCCCAATAGTTCGGTGAACAAATGGGTTTCTTCTTCCCACGGACGAGAAGATATGACCACCTTCAATCCAGAAAGCGTTTGAAGACAATTGCCAAACACACTTGATAAGTCGGTCAAAAATCGCTTGCGGCCTTCTCCAGCGCACTCATCGACTGCATCAAAAATGCAATAGACGTCGCGTTTCGCTTCAGCAGCTATTCTTGTGATAATCTGCCACACGACCTTGGTCTGTTGCTTAATTGCGTCCCCGTGCTCTTTTTGTGGCGCCCGGGCATGTTGCACGAGTGTGTGATCCTGCGACAGCAACTGATAAACCACGGTGCTGAGGGCATCATCGTAGTCGCGGAGGCTGTCATCGTCATCCTTGAAGAAGAAGTACGACACTAGTGGAGGCTCATCGGTCGCTTGAAGAGTATCAATGAGCGTTCGCATGATGGTCGATTTTCCACCTCCTGCCTCTGCGGTGACGAGCAGCAGGTGCGATTCTTTGGAACGTTGAAAGGCTTCATACACCGGGTGGTGGAAGAACCACTGGCCAGTGCCTTCTGCACAGGCATCGTTTCTGTCTTTCTGAAGAAGGTGGTTGATTTCGGTGTCGAAGGCTTTCAAACACTTTGAATCTTCAGCCGGATTGCTTCGGGCTCTAGCTCGTGAAGCTGTCGTACGTTGAGAGCCATAGGAGGCACCGGCTCCTGTGTTTGCGTTCGGTTCAGACATTGCAGGACCAGCTCTTATGGATCCAATCGGTGAAAATGAATGTACCAGAAAGTATCTCGAAGTCTTAGGTATATAGATTGTCACATCCAAAGGTTTCAAGCATGTCCGCATGAACGTCGTTGATGCGGACGAGGACGAAGGCAACTAAATTGCTGCCTGCACTTCCCCACATGTAAGCAGCCCAGCTCTTGGATGGCGAAAACCATCGGACGAAGGATGGCCCGTATGGTACTTTTGCAACATGAGACTGAATATTTCACTGCTTACCACCCCGCAGTCAGATCATTATTAGTGTGGGATCTCCGATGACACCAGACATGGTACCAGACAAAGCAGTAGCGAATGGAATGCGGCAGCGACAGCCAGCGCATGCCCACTTCTGCACCACAACCAGTCAACACTATCAGCCTCCTTCTTCCTTTTCAGTTAACTGATTAGCCTCCACATCTCAGTCAATCAACAAAAGAATAAGACACGTGGAAGACTGCTGGTTGTTTCTTATCCACCCTAAGTGACAACTGAAGACGACAAACCTTTTGGAGCGTCAATTTAGGCGGTATCGCATGAAGAGATGCTTGTCGATCGTTCGCTAAGCTCTATCTACTTTGACACTTTACACTTGAGCCTCAAGTTCAATCAAAACAGTGTCTTCTCTGGGGCTTCTGCCGTAAGCATGATACAAGATTTCTTGTTACTTTATAAAAGTCGACTACAATCTGCCATTATCCTTGCTTTCCACACGTTTCAATTAGTCACAGTCTCTTCCGGGCTCTAGAGAAAGGGCGTTTACTTAGAAATATGCGGACATTGTACTCTTTTTCTCGGAAAAGTTTGGTGAGGCTGACTTCGCTCTTGAGGGAGCGATCACAGAGGGAATTGACGTAAGATTGCTTTGGCATTATGAAGATAGATGGAGTAATTAGTTGTGAGCTTCGAATGTTTGTAGAGGATTGAATTGGCCACTGCTTATCTTTAAAACCCTCATCAACAAACTTAGGTTGAGCCTTTCGGCCGGAGATCAAGCCTTCAACGGTGGCGAACTTTCCTCTTTAGTGAACCCAGCTGACGATCGCAACGCCAGAGTTGCCAAGGCTCTTAGCTGACAGAAACCTTCACGACAGGTCGCTTAATTGACAACATTCGCTTTTGGCAGCTGTTCTCTCGGCACGTGCGGATACTAGCGCAATGCCGACTACAGTGGGGAGATGGCAGCGTCGGATTGGTGCCCTCATGGAGATTGCTTCTTAGAAAGCTTGGCGCTCGGTCTTTGATCTGCCCGAAATTATTCCAGGTCGCTTTACGGGGTAGTTCGTGGCGGATCACTCACAGTAAACACATTAGCAGACACATTACATCATCTCAAAATGATCCCATGCAAATACACCATACGTTTCTCGTACCTTTCTTTACTAACATATAAGTTGTAGATGAATCAGTTTGGCATGAGTCGAGAGTCCTATGCTTCCGCAGCAATTGGCCCTTTGCCTTGATTAGGTCGCCAAGTTCGCCATGATGGGGAATTTCCAACGTCTGAGTGTAGCCGCTGCACTTTTGGTCTGCGACGCAGCGGCTCGTCTCACGACCGGAGAGAACTCAACCCACCTAACCCTTACAAACGACCGTCTCTCCGTCGTCCTCACGAGATCCAGCGGCCACATCACCGACCTCACCCTCGATGGCCAAGACCTCCTGGGTCGTCTGAATGGCAACCGCGGCAAGGGTCCCTACCTCGACTGCTCATGCACCCCCTCTGGTTTCTGGACGCCCGGCGGAACGGCCTCGCTGCAGCTCATCAATGGCACCGACTCAACCGGCACCCCATTCGGCGGGCTCATCATGTCTGACAAGTTCGCCGCTACAAATCAGACATTGTCGCAGTACTTCTTCCTCCGCGGCGAAGAAACCGGGCTACACGCCTTCTCGCGCCTGACGTACTTCAACCAAAGCAAGCCTCTCCTTCGGGACTTGGGCGAGCTGCGCACGCTGTTCAGACCCAACACGCCGCTTTGGACGCATTTCTCAACCAGCGACGGCAACTTCGGGCCGCTACCAAAGGATGCTACATTCTCCCAGGCCGTGACGGTGCAGGATGCCACGACGTACGTCGGCGGTGTGCCCGATGACCCGTACACTGAGCAATACTCGGACTACTTCACCAAATACACCCTGTCAGAGTCGTGGCGCAACCACGACGTCCACGGACAATTCAGCGACGGCTCGACCAGTGCTGATGGGAGCACGTTCGGCGCGTGGCTGGTTCACAACACTATGGAAACCTACTATGGCGGACCGCTTCACTCGGACTTGGTCGTTGACGGTATTGTGTACAATTACATGGTGTCGGGCCACCACGGTGCGCCGATGCCGAACATCACCCATGGCTTCGATCGCACTTGGGGGCCACAGTTTTATTACTTCAACAAAGGCACCTTCAACAAAGGCACNTTTCTTCCTGCAACAAACGAAAACTCGGAAATGGATCGTTATCCTTGCGTCAACAGATACAAACCTGGTGTTGACTGTCCAGCCTGGGTCTACGTATACGGTGCAAGATGCGAAGACTGTGTGATTGTGAGTTCGATCAGGGTCGGCAAAACTACAGAAAACTGATTCCTATCTGTAGTATGATCGATGACATTGCGAGTCATCATACATAATGGGCTCGAATGTCGGAAACTTGTGGGAAGCGCAAGTGGACGGAATGAAAGAAGTGAAGTTACTGGCTACGAATGATGATTATGCTATGCAGTCGAGTTCGTTTGGAAGAAGACTGGATTTGCGCCAGGGTTGGTATTTGGGGACAGAGACGCGCCTGCATGACGGGATGATACATTGCAGCCGAGTTGCAAACTTGATCTCAATTATGACTTGGGATGGATCATGAACTCCAGTAGAAGATCTATATGGCTTCCTAGAGGATATAAACCAACAGAAATGACGACAAACAGACGCACCATCTTCGTTCTCTATTGATTGGGCTTGCAATCAAGTCCTGGAACGCAATTATCCAACAAGGAGCGTGCATCAGCGATCCTGAGTGGTGCCTGAAATGTTGCCAAACATCGAAATTACCAATACCTGACATCAAAATGACTACTAAAACTTGCAGTTTCAGACTACGAAAGCCATTCAGCATTCCGGTTTGAAGAGCATCAAAGACCAGGCGACTAAAAGAGGGCGTCAAAGGATATAAGAGGCGGAATAGGGAGGCAATCATGAGTCCATGATGTGAAGCTTGGAAACTTGTGATGAGTAGGGCAATCTTCAAATAACCTGCAGGAGGCCCTACCACCATAACGCAAAAGGAACATTTCGACTGAGACTCGCCAAAAATGTCCTGAACTAAAAGTCGTTCTCTAGGTGACCAGTGTCTCGGATTCCGCATACCATTCTCAACTTCTGGTGTAGATCCAGCTCTCATGAGACCGTTCCTTCTGGGTTGTCCACAATGATACCAACACTTTGTTTGAATCTAAGCAACCACTCAGTATTATCTGCAGGCGTTTGGTTCCAAGGGTCATCTCTGTATTAATAGGATAGTTGTTAGCCCAGAGTTTCCAATACAGAGCATGGTTGGCATTGCTTGAGGCAAGTGCAGCAGATGATTTCCACAGGCAAAACTCACTCGTTAAACCACATCCACCTCGCCTGATACCGAAGCTCATCGTCCGTAGGCACGTGTCTATTCGGGTTGTTGGGTGACATGGTTGCCCCGACAAACCGAGAGAGGCCGGCGGCGAGACGTGTATAGCTGTTGTGGTCGTTGAGCAGAAATGGTACGTGAATATCTTGGCGTATCTCGGTATTACCGCTTGTGTTCACAATCGTGAAGGCTGGCAATCGGTCCATATTGATGTCCTTTGCGTCCACATTGGAAGAGGGGATGCTGGTCGGCGTGGATGTTGAAGTCCCAGCAGTTGCTTGCGATATATCCTGCTTTGTGAGCGACGGACCTGCTGCCTCCGCCGCCATCGCGGTCACTCCCTCGTGAATATGGGTGCCAACTGTTTCCTCCGGAAACGAAGTAACGTACGCAGTTGCATCGAGGCTTGTATTGATAGCGTCGGTCTCAACACTGTTGCTGGAAAGCTGTCTGACCCTTTCGCGGAACGGTTCAATCCACAGCTTCGACCCTCGCACAACTCGAAACAGGAATTCGGCGCAGTATTTCGACGGTTTGGGCGAACAAGCCTCGGCGCGTTGGAGGATGCTTGCGGCTTCCTCCTGAAGCTGGTCGTCAGACATGACAGCCCGTTGGTTGTTATGCGTCAAGATGATACGGCGTAACTCCAACTCAAGGCGGCATTGATCGAATATGCTCCATTTCCCAGTAATCTTTAGCTGGGTTAGGCGTGACTTGGCAATCTGCTGGAGTGGCATCAGGCGAGCTTCTTTTGCCGTTTCAGAGCACAGAAAGACGTCTCGCAACCAGGATGGTGTCGATGAGGCAGGTTGAGTAGATATCACATCTGCGCCGAGTATTATCGAGCAGGCTTCATGATGGAGTTGCTGGTCTGAAGGCAGACAGCCGTCTTTGGCCAGACACCCTTGGATGGAGTACTCCAGTTCTAATTTGAGAAGTTCGTACGCGCTGGTGGGTGTGTCTGATGACCCTCGTACGGATGAGATCGGCCATACAGTGCTTCGCTCATAGTGTATCAGATCTGAGGCGGGAGTTCAACATGTTGGAAAGGGGTTACGCAAGCAATTGAACGGTAGCTAACTCACAAGGAGGCATGTCGTTCTCCACGGTATCAGCAACCTCGGGGTCGAAACCCCAGTCTCCTTTCCAGTCTGCCATGGTCTTTCCCGCCTTGAAGTGATCGGCCAGGTGGTCGCTTCGGCTGGCCCAAGATTCCAGAGTGGTGTTGCAAAACCCACATCGTGACCGTATCTCTCGACCGACAGCCTTCCATTGCTCCATTGGCCAGGGTGAAAAGGTTGTTTCGTGGACGAGTTTAAGATGTTGGCTAAGGTGATCTTTGCGGCGAAAGGTGCGGAACAAAGGCTCTCTTTCATGACACAGGGAGTGATGATGTGTTTCTAGGTGCTGCTGATCGGGCTCTGGGGCACCACAGTAGACGCAAGCTTGCACGCCCAGGTCGGGATGCAGCTCAGTAGGACCCAACGGCGAGCAGGCCCATTGATCGAGACAAATATGCACCGTTTTCTCGTGACGATGCCAATCGTACTTCGTTTTGAAAGATTCGATGCAAAATGTACACTGATACCTGTGGTAGGTCTGAAGCAAGTCGTTACTGTGCAAGGGTTGTCGCCTAGACAGCTTCTTCCGTCTTCTTCGAACATTATTCTGGAGGTTGGGAGGGTCGAGGAAGCTGCGCGACTGGGATGAGGAACCAGACCCGTAGCTAGAGCGAGAGGCCCCCGCGCTGCTGACCGAGGATGCGTCGCTGGATGAGATTTCAGAGACGCCAAGATAGTACGGAGTAGGTGGGCGTGTGGGAATTGCTGCAGCCATTCGCGAAATGTCGGCTACGTTGGCGGCTTCGTACTCTGGCGGAGAGCTTTGCCATCTTTCAAGTGGATTCATAAGCTCGAAAGGAACCTGATTGGCTTGAGGATGAGGGACGTCGATGGCCGAAACCGGTGAAGAGATGTCCTCGGACCATTTCCATGCGCGCGATGCTGACGAACCCGATTGGGCCTTGAACTTGTAACGTCGTCGAGCATTCGAAAGCCAGTTAGTCAGTTGCAGTTTGGTCAGCCCTGTCCCGCCCTGGAGCATTTCAATGTCCTCAGGAGTGGCATATGGATATGAGTTATGGTCTGCCAACCATTGCCGCAATATCCGAATTGATTCTAGAGAGAAGCGATTGGAAATCCTCGTGGACTTGGTCGTAAGATCCAACGGTTGGTGCTCAGACTCAGCGTCTACGGGCCTGCCGGACGTCTCTGAGGAAAGAGTATTTGTGACACCTGTACGACGGCCTGCATGAGGATTGGGCTGTTGTTGAGGTGAGGTTTTATCCCCTGATACATCATGCGCCGTCTCTCCTTGCAGAATGAAGGCTTCATAGGGACTAGCCGCAGTTATATCTTCAAAGTAGTTGAGATTGAAAAATTCATCCAGATCGAAGTCGGCGTCCATCATTGCTGCACATCTGTGATGATGCAATTGCAAACAGAAAGGGTTTTAGACATGTGAAAACCAAAGTGACCTAGCACAAGCTTCAGTGAGGAAAATTAATAGCAACAATTTACAAACTTACGGTAGGCAGTCTATTAGGTGGGATACTTCAGACATGAGCAGCGTAGCCAAACCTGCCAAATCTGCCGTCATGGTCCTTGACTGTTTCCAATAGAAGTGGGGCTCGACTCAAGACTCGTTGACACGAAGGGCGTAAGGCGTGACAGAGAAAGTATCCCACCGGCTCGGTTCTGGCCTGTGGCCCCACTCCCCATCCGCAAAGTCCAGGATGGTGGGGTTAGAGACATTGCGATTCACCATATTGTACAAGTGTTACATGCTGTATTGCTCAGCAATTTTGTTTCCACGTTCGATTAATCACACTCCTATTGCTCGTGCTGGCTCTAATTGAGGCCCGAACCCCACCTAGCTGTCAGTGCGCAATTTCAACTTTAGATACCCTGAAAGCTTTGTCATACTCGTTTGCCAGCTGCCTCGCCCTCCCAGATTCGGACGGCTGGATATTTGTAAGAATACTTCCGCCCCATGCACGTCTGATGAAGGCAGACACTGTGACGGAAAGATCCCCGGCTTCCATGATGTTTTTGAGCACGAGAAGAGAAAAGACAGAGGTATGGGGCGGAGCGTGGACCGCATTGACCGTGAATGGCACATCCACATCCATGGATGTCGTAATACCATCCGAAAGGCACGCAGATGGCATAGTGAGCAGGTTCTGTCTTCGTGTCACATACTTAAAAGGATCCTTCTTCAAATAACATCATACGTCTTTGAACCGCATCATTCGAGATCTGTAAAACTCCATTCACCTCAATCCTTTCAGACCTCTCTGTATCTTCATCTTCTTACCATGTCTATCAGTCGAGTCGCTATCGCTGGTGTAAGTTGAAACTCGACTTATTCAGGACTCGAATCTCTCTTAGCATAAAAAAATCACTAATAATCCAACTCAGGCCACTGGCAATCTTGGACCAGCTATCTTGACCGCACTTCGCTCTTCCAAGCGATTCAATGTCACTGTTTTGACGAGAACCGGGTCGTCACACCAATTCCCTGCCGATGTCACAGTCAAGTACGTCGACTACGACAACCCTGCTATGTTGGCTGAAGCTGTTCGTGGACAAGATGCTGTTGTTTCGACGCTTTCTGTCTTCGGCTCAGATGTCCAGAAGGCATTGGTTGATGCGTCTGTCACCGCCGGCGTCAAGCGATTCCTGCCGTCGGAGTTCGGTAGCAGCACTGAAAACCACAAGGTCCAGATGATCCCGATCTTTGGTGCTAAACTTCAGCTTCAAGAATATCTGAAAGCCAAGGCCCAATCCAACCCGACATTCACGTACAGTCTGCTCTTCTGTGGTCCCTTCTTGGACTGGGGCTTGTCGACGGGCATGCTGGTTGACATCAAGAACAAGAGCGCCGTGTTGCGAGACGGCGGCAATGTACTTTTCAGTGCTTCTCGACTATCTACGGTTGGGCAGGCCGTGGTTGGGGTTTTGTCTCATCCTTCCGAGACTGCCAACAGGGCCGTGTACGTCAAGGACATTGATGTCACGCAACACCAGATCATTTCAGCGGCCAAGGAGATTGATCCTTCGGGCAGTTGGACCATTCAAGAGTCTCAAACCGCAATCGAGGAGCAGGAGGCTCTTTCTGGTCTCAAATCTGGACAGGTAGACATTGGTGTGATCTCCAAGTTCTTGTTCAGGGCTATATTTGGTGAGGGCTATGGTGGAAAATTCGACAAGGTGGACAATGAACTACTTGGTGTTGAGGGACTCGACGCCAACGGTCTGCGGGATATTGTTCGATCTGTTTTGAACGCATAAATTGGCCATCAGTCATACCCATTAGATAAAGTCACTTTGCTCTAGGTTTAGTTTTGCCATTCGTCAGGGTTTGTTGCGTGTCTCTCAATGTCTTCGCCTCCCCCTTCACGTGCCCTTTTAAATCAAGGATAATCGTGATTAGCTTATGTCCATCGCGAGTGAAACCAAGAACCATGGATATTAGACAGGATACAAAACCGTATCAGTGAACTATTCTGCTATCGGCGGATTCCTGACCGCGAGAAGGACAATAGAACTAGACCTCCATAAAGGCAGGAAACGCTTTATTTTGTCGCTGTGCGCAAACGATCAAGAGCCTCCGTCCAGCCAAAGATGCCCTCATCAGCTAAACTCAAAGCGACTATGGCTCATCCGCAGTTCAAAAATTCCCCTAATCTTACCCAACGCTGAACCGTTCACATTCAACTCCAAACAGAACCGTTTTCAGTGAATGGTTTAGTGATACGGCAATGCTATTTGAAAGCTCCAGCCATGGGTATTACAATTTCTAGCTTACTAATATTCGTTGCATCTTAGCGATGTAGCTTTCGTCACATTTACCAAAGTAAGTCTTTCATCTAAACATGGGTACCCTGGACCTTAGTTTCCGCAGAGATGTGCGGCCCCAGCGGCACTACCTTGCTGAATCTTATCCGCCAGCTGATAAATCATTTGCGTCTACGAAAAGAACAACTACCCGACAGTTCTGCTGACCAATTCTATACTGATTCAAGTGTTGACGCACCTCAGATACCTAGGTGCATGGAAGTAGGTTGATATATAAGACAGAGGTGTCGCATCTATTTCCACGAGATTAGGAAGCTACCAACATCCTCAACAATTTCAGCAACCTCTCACCATGCCCGAGTTCATTCCTCAAACGCCTGCCCCTGCCAGCGGGATTCGGTTCTTCAACTGGCCCGGTGCTGGAGAGGAGATTTCCGAGTCCCTCAAAATGACACACGCTTGCGTCATTCCCCCTAGCGCCTCGATTATCCATATCGGCGGCCAAGCTGGAATCAGAAGTGACGGCACAGTTCCTGTTGATTTGACTGAGGAGATACGTGAAGCGTTTTCTCACATCGAGCTCTCCCTACGCGAAGCTGGCCTCACGGGTTCAAGCGAGGAGGTCTGGGCTTGTGTATACAAGGTAATTTACCTCAAGAGGGCAAGGGCTTGGTCAAGTTCATTCGACTAAAACTCAGATTTGATACAGGTTAGGACGTATCACGCCAATACCGATGCCGGATTTGGCCTCACGCTGCACGGTGTTTTGATGGAGTACTTTGGGAAAAACCGACCGCTCTTTACCGGCGTCGATGTTTTCAAGCTTCTGCGGCCTGAGTTGCATCTTGAAATCGAAGTGGAGGCATTTCTTCCGAGTTCGCAAGCGTAGGGAGGTTCGGTTCTTTGGGTCAAGTCTGATCAATTTGATGACTTTCGCACAGTACCAGTCGCGGCCACACATAAAGAGCTGCTCTACATGGGGGCATAGAATAGCCTACTCAGCACACTCAAAATCTACAAATGTCTATGTTTCTGAGATTCACCGTAGTATTCGACGTAATGCCTACGGTTTTGCTGAGCTGGGAGTCTTGCGAGCCAGCCAAGAGAAGAGTAAACGTAACTGCGACGGCGAGAAGAATGATGGTACTATCCTAAGGCCGTTTGGCAAAAGTATCAAAGGTTGAAAGCCCAAGCCCAAGCCCAACTTCAGAGCAGCGATAGAGCCGGGGTAGCAATTATCTCTTACTGAAGATCACCCCTATCGCCATCGTCACGTATCTGGCTTTTGTTCTGTAGATATTTTTACTCGGCCTCATTCCCGAACCTTGACCTCTACTGATCCTGTGAAGACATGACAATCCTATGCCTTTAATCATTGAAAACCATCATGAACTATCTGGATTGCCTCCCTGGTTACGCCAATTGCGCGAATGCCTCAAGTAGGATCCTGTTTGGCGTTGCTCGGCAATTTAGGCTTATCGTGACTAATTGCCTTTTTCGGCCAGTACGCGAAAGCGCACATCTCGCCCATAGCCACGCAAGGGTTTCTCCAAATGCAAAGTATAAGAAGGCCCAAGAATATCTCAAGGCAAGAAGAGATATAATATCAAATTGAGATATAAAATCACCTGGAATCGTACCACTTTTCGAATTTTACCAGAGCGGGAAATCATCCGCGGCCCACCAAACATATTCACGATTTTAGTTACTCAAACGACAATGGATACTGGCAATGATGAGAAGAAGCTGGCGATGACGCCTACACCATCGGTCTACGAAGGTCAAGCCTTGCAGCAACAACAAACTGGAGGCCTTCATCGCCGCGTGGGAGGTCGCCAGATTCAACTATTTACCATCGGAGGCTCCATCGGCACAGCCCTTTTCATTTCAATCGGAACCGCTCTTTTCATGGCCGGGCCTGGTAGCCTCCTTCTGTCCTTCTTCACCTACTGCTGCGTTATTGCACTGGTTAACAACTGCATTGCCGAAATGACAGTTTTGATGCCCGTTAGTGGTGGCTTCGTCCGTTTGGCATGCAACTGGGTTGACGAAGCTTTGGGCTTTGCGGCCGGCATCAACTTCTTTCTCTACGAAGCCATTTCCATCCCGTTCGAGATCACCGCCCTCAATTCAATTCTCAAGTTCTGGCGTGATGATATACCCGTCGCGGCAGTTTGTGCGGCATGCATTGTCATCTATGCGTAAGTTGCTGTCAACTATAGAGCCTCAATCCTCTGAGCAATCGCTGATATCTTTCATGTAGTGCCCTTAACCTTAGTGCCGTGAAGTACTACAGCGAGTCCGAGTTCTGGCTATCGAGCGGCAAGGTCATCTTGATTATCATTCTGACATGCTTCACGTTTGTCACAATGGTTGGTGGAAATCCACAACACGATGCCTACGGCTTTCGATACTGGAAAGATCCTGGCGCATTTGCAGAATGGAGGTCCACTGGCAATCTGGGACGTTTCGAAGGCTTTCTCGCCGCATTATTCTTTGCGCCACTACCGATCGTCGGACCCGAATACATCTCCATGATTGCTGGTGAAGCGATCCGCCCCCGAGTCAACATCAAGAAGGCATTCAAAACCACATACTACCGTCTCGCGTACTTCTTCTTGGGAGGCGCCATCTGTGTTGGAATCGTGGTACCTCACAACGACCCAACATTGAGAGCCATCGTCAACGGCGAAAAGGAAAGTGGCAGCGGTGCTGCTTCTCCGTACGTTATCGCCATGACAAACATGGGCGTCGGAGTCCTACCTGACCTGGTCAATGCCCTCATCCTCTCGAGCGTCTTTGCTGCCGGTAACACGTACGTGTATTGCGCTAGCCGAAACTTGTATGGACTCGCTCTCGACGGCTATGTCCCGAAGGTCATGACCCGGTGCACCAAAAGCGGTGTACCTATCTACTGTCTCGGAGTTACGCTGGTCTTTCCCTGCCTATCGTTGTTGCAACTATCGAACATTGTCATGTGCATCGTGTACGTACGCTTTTACAAGGCATGCGAGGCTCAAGGCGTAGATCGTACGACTTTGCCTTATAGCGCTTGGTTCCAGCCCTACAGCGCCTGGATAGCCTTGTTCATGTTTTGCAGCATCGCGATTTGCAGTGGCTATACGACCTTTATCGGCGACTTCTCAGCTGCCACATTCTTTACTAGATATACTATGGTCTTGTTCGCGCCTGTATCGTACTGTGGCTGGAAGCTGATCAAGAGAACGCGAATCATTCCAGCCGAGGAGGTGGATCTGATCTGGGAACGTCCTGAGATCGACGCGTATGAGGCAAATCTTGAAGAAGACAAATCTTCAGTCGTCAGTGCTGTGAAAAGTATGCTTTTTGGGAGTTGGAAGAAGGGAGATGAGAAGGACAGGGAGTCCCAAGGTTAGAGCTTAGCATCTCTTGAAGTCGTGATACTAAGAGTACAATACATAAGACGACGTATCACTTCTCAGTTGTATTTGAGGAGAAATATAGATGATGGTGAATTTCAATAATGACAGGAAACAGAGAGCTACAACATATTGTGATCCATAAGTGCATGAACAGTGTGCCAGAAATGATTAGCCCCCCTCGTCTTTCATCGACGCGCAAGGGCCGTATATTCATATCTCGCTGGAGATGGGAAGTAAGTTGAGTTGGAAACAGAGGCCGTATAAACCACTACTTATTGTATTCAACTCACCCTTCTGAGCAAGTATCTAGGCGGTAAATACATTCTGTTCACAATCGGTTTCCCATGTTTACATGAACTGCCTTGATGTTGGTGTAAGCGGCAATGCCAGCTTCGCCTAGCTCTCTACCAATACCTGATTGCTTCACTCCACCGAAAGGAATGCGATAATCAGAATCATTGCTACTGTTGATCCAGACCGCTGTATTTTCGTCAGTTAATGTTATCCGAGGAGCGAACCAAACTTACTTCCAGACTCGATCTTCTTCGCCAGGGCATGAGCTCGAGTGATATCCCTGGTGAACAGCGCTGCGCCCAGCCCATAGAAAGAATCATTGGCACGGTTAATAGCCTCAACTTCGGTGGAGAAGGAGCTGATTGCGACACAGGGGCCAAAGATTTCTTCTCGGTAAATCTTCATGTGGTCCTTCACGCCGGTGAAGACGGTCGGCTCAACGAAGTACCCCTTTCCAGTCGCCGAGGAGTAAGGTTGGCCTCCGAGCTTGCACTCAGCACCTTCTTCCTTTCCAGAGGCGATGTATGACAGGACTCGATCAAATTGAGCCTTGTTAACCTGGGGTCCCTGGAAGGTCTCAGCGCTGAAAGGATCGCCGACCTTCGACGTCTTCTGAACTTCCTGAATAAAAAGATCCACGAACTTATTGTGGATGCTTTCATGCACCAAGATCCGGCTAGTAGCCGTACAGATCTGACCTTGGTTCGCCATCACGCCATAGTGACACCACTTGACGGCTTGCTCAAGCTCCGCATCATCAAAGATGATGGCTGGCGATTTGCCTCCTGTTTCGAGGGTGATGTTTTTGAGGGTAGCGGATGCGAGCTTCATAATCTCGCGGCCGGTCTGGGTTGATCCAGTGAAGGCGATCTTAGCCACATCCTCGTGCGCAGCTAATGCGGCACCTGCGGCGCGGCCATGACCATTGACGACGTTAATGACTCCGGGCGGAAATCCAGCTTCCTGGATAAGGGTTGCAAAGAGTAGGATGGAAAGAGGTGTCTGCTCTGCTGGCTTTAAAACGACGGTATTTCCAGCAGCTAGTGCGGGGGCGATTTTCCAGCCAGCCATTCCCAGGGGATAGTTCCAGGGAATGATTTGACCACAGACTCCCAGGGGCTCTCGGGAGGTGTATGCGAACTTCTTATCCGTGGTATCAATGACTTCAAATTGTCAGCTAAAAAGCCCGTAGAAACAAATGTTGCCGTACCTTGACCGTGGAGTTTGTCGGCAAAGCCAGCATAGTACCGGAGGACGTCCGTCAGCTCGCCTACATCACCACATGCAGAGGAAAACCGTTTTCCTGCAATGATTAGCTCTCATGGTCCCAAGTGGTTGAGACTTGAGCCTTTGAACATACCGTTGTTCCATGTGTCAATGGATGCAAGCGTTTTGGTGTGTTGTTCAGCCAAGTCGGCAAGTCTCAACATGAGCTTTCCGCGATCCGTGCCAGAGACACCAGCCCAAGGTCCCTTGAGTGCAGCACGCGCCGCCTTTACGGCAACGTCTACATCACTAGCACCACCGGCATGGACTCTGGTGATCTGAGATTCATCGCTTGAGGCAAGTCAGCTCTGTCGCGTCGTTATCCTTCTGAAGGGATAGACTTACATGGGACTGATAACAGTAATTTCCTCACCAGACTTGGCTGCAACCCACTCGTTGTTGATGAAAAGGCCAAGTGGCTGTGTGTATGTAACGCCATTCGGCGTTGTGATTTCCTGGAAGAGCTTTGTGGTCATTTTGATGATGGATGTTGGAGCTGGATTGATCTTATCAGCGCTACGACTCCTCGGGCACCAAGGATATGTCGAACTCAGTGTCTTTAGACTTTCCTATTGACGGGCTGGAGACTCTGGGCGTCTCCAGAACATCAGATGTCATAGCAGTGGTATCATAAAAGGCTTTCGGGTGGCTTCCAAGAGTGGTAGTAGGTAAAATGCCGAGCCCGCAGTCTCCGCCTCGCATGCTGTCCGCTTCGGGAAATATGATGGATTTGGTTAGAAATGCAGGAGCGGGAGTTTGTTATCACACTTTCGTGATCACATTGCAATATTCTAAGGGAGGCTCAGTCCTGCCTGTTGTGATAATTACGAACATGCAACAATCATTGCTTAGTTGCGGCTTCAGGTGTACTCCGGACTCTGGGGCCCTGGCTGCACTGATTTCCTGTGTAGATCAGCAGATCCGGGTCTTGACTACTAGATAATGAAGTAATATGATTCTGTATTTGCTGTGAATTACTCAATTCTACCAATGCTAACTCATTTTCCATAACCTGGAGTGACTCAGCCCATCATGATTGACCAGCCTTTCTCCAACATCAAATCTAGCCAAGACATCACCGTCCCCGCATCTCGCAACTCCCAAAGTTCAAGCAAAAGATCTAAGGCTCTTAGGTTTGAGCGGATATGATTTATCGAATACAAGGCTCGAAAACGTTGTGAAACCAGCTCGCGCTCTTCATGATCCTCGGCTGTGAGCTCAGACCCCGCTGTAAGTAGCGGGATTGCTTGCAGATTTGTACAGGAGTGCGTAGGTGGAATAGAGGTCAAAGAACGAACTACTTGAACGGCTTGCCTTCTGATGTTCTCTTCCCGAACTGAAGGATCCTCCTCTGCGTGAAACTCAGTGCTGGATCCGGGAGACGGTGTTAAGATGAAAGCCATTAGTAAGGTTGGATCAATATGTTGCGTATTAAGGAAGTCATCCATATCGGAAGGATCGGTCAACAACGCATGTCGTTTTGAGATGGCCAGGTTGATGAGACCGTGGATCTTGAAGGCTTCTCCAATCGTCACCAAAGCCTCATTGTCACCTTCAGGCTTCCAGCCAAGCAACATGTTCTCCAAATGGTTTTCTTCCTCGACGTCGCGTATGCCCGTATCACAGACGCGCCTACAGTAGCGACCCACGCTGCTCAGATGGTAATAAACCTCGGTGCAATAACCGCCGATCGGATGATATTCTGAGCCGGTTTGAAGTACGCCCAAGAATAGGTCAACGTTGTCGATGGGTGCCTGCTCCGAACTCGGGACGAGGAAGGCACATGCCATGTCCCAGTAGAGGTAGGCTCCGATGGTGAAACCGAAGACGAATGGATTCTCCTCAGGCAGTGAGCCGTCAGCTAGCATGATGTCCACCAAGGCGCGTGCACCATAGAGATGCTGGAGACCGAATTGGGTGACGGGCCCTTCAATCCAGGCTGTGGAGAGACCAAGCATCAAGACGGTGAGAAAAACGGGGAACACGTCTTTGGGTGGGTTGGCAATTTCCCGCTGCACGAGCTGAATTGCAATGCCCCGTTCTTCCAGACACCGGGCCATTTGGGATGGATCGAAGAAGTGTTGGTGGGCTGCACTGACGCTCTGCAGCGCGTGGAGTAGGCTGGGAGATGCGTCCAGATGTTCCAAAATGGGGAAAGATAGCGGGTTGATGTCGGGATCGATGACCATGATTTGGCTAGCCTTTTCAAGCCAATATCGAAGAAGAACCTTGTCAGGGGCGTCGTTCCGCAAGTGTGACTTTGCTATCCACGGAGACTCCATCTGCCACGTCCGAAGGCGGGGTGCAGCTTCGCAAACTTGGCCGCGCCTCTGGCAATTGCGGCAGACAGGGAATGTCTCATCACACTTGACTCGGCGACGATTGCACTCCGTGCACCCAGCGCGACTTCTGTGGTTCTTGGGCCCATTCTCCGCTGAAAATGAGGAACTCGATGAGGAACCGGTACTCCGGGTAGGTGAAGCTGCGGACGAGCGGCGCCGGCGGGGGCACTGTTCGGTTACCTCGGATTTTCTCTGATTTTGAGCGGAAAGTCGAGGGCCTGTGGTGATCTTGAACTTGATTGTCTTCATGATGATGGCTTTCGGTATGCAATAGATGGCAACAGACAGTTGAGCAAAAAGTCACAGGCTCATGAGGAGTCGCATTTTGAGGAAGGAGAAAGCAACCTAGCGCTGATCACCCAGCTGACTTGTTATCTCGGAATCGCAATGCTATGGAGCGTAATGTTGGTTCACTTCCCCGCATTGTGCCCACCAGCGTATCTCGCGTCTTGCCTCCGCGGCCGTCTCTATCGGATAGGAGAGGGGAGAGATAAAAGATACAAACAGCGCTTCTCAATGGCTCCGCCAGCCAACCGGAAGCCAGAGCTGTCAAGTCTCCACATTCCTGTTCTGGACAATACGCGGGGCAGGGATCCATGGATGGGAATAACGCCACCTTACAGTCTTGATCTTGTGAATTCAAGTCTACTAACCTGATAGTTGTAGAACAGAATCCTTCATGACGAAAGACTCGGCGAAAATATAGCGGATGTCGCTGACTTCACGCCGTTTTATTGAAACTAAACCAGCGTCACTGGCTTCCCATCCGTTGAGATAAACACAGCCACATTATGAAAATCTTGGCTGAACTCGAAATTGACCTTTGTCCCACGGGTGAAGTAGACGACATCTCCCTTCTTAGCTGTGAATTTGTCCCCATCTTCGACATCACATTTGATGGTCCCTTCTGTTACGAAAAAGAACTCATCGCAAGGGTAGACCAGCGTTGCCTTTCCCTTCTCGTGCGCAGCTCCCGCCACGATCTGGCCATCGTCTGATCGGTAGACTACAGACTTCTTCCCGTCGTACTCTGGGAATGGAACCCACTCAAATGAGTTCCAAGCCCCGTGAATTGCATTGGGTTGTGACATTTTTATCAGTTAATCGTGTTTTCTTGGAGAAGGTGTTAGCTGAAGAGCATCACATCGTGAAAAGCACTCACGCAATAAAGTACGGGTTCTGGGAGATTGATGTTTGGATAGTACCAGTTTCGATGCAGAAAGACGAAATTTTAGGAAATATCCAATCGATATATAATGAGTGATTTTGTAGTCTATGAGTACTGATTCACCCTGGAGGCTCTCATGCATGACACCAGCACTCGGTCATTTGCCCTGAAAATCATCCCCACACCTTGGATCGGCTGAGCCGTCGTATAAGTGCTGGTTTGAGGAAGGCTAATCTACCATACACAGGTATCGCGTCTGTTCCCGAAATAGTAAAAGTAGAAGCTTTGCAGCCCACTTTGAGTATGCGTGCAGATATGCTGCCCATTTATTCCCGTGACCAAAGCCAAGGCCGGATATTATCTACCGGCGGAAAAGATTTCCTG
Organism: Colletotrichum sp. COLG25; assembly: GCA_009801095.1. Classification (NCBI taxonomy): domain Eukaryota; kingdom Fungi; phylum Ascomycota; class Sordariomycetes; order Glomerellales; family Glomerellaceae; genus Colletotrichum; species Colletotrichum sp. COLG25. The sequence goes on from VNWT01000023.1 coordinate 4,995,957, forward strand.
CTCATTTGAAATGCTAAATTTGAGATACCTCGCATATCGGATGATTCTGCCGGTGCGATGAGGGGCTCTCCCCAATGACGCAGCGGAGCGTGGTCGGCTAATGAGCAAAATTGGAAGCTTGTACCACCACAATGTAAGCACGTCTTGTTCAAGTAGTAATCCACATCTCGGGTGCCTTTCAATTACGGTATCTGGAGTTAAGTGCAACACATTAACGCACCCTTCCGGAGGATCCCCAGATTGGGGTGTAACCAGGGGTCATGGGGCGGTGCGCGGCCTTTATCGCATGTGAACGTCAGTCCTCGAGTCTGGGAAATGTCCCATACAGCTTACCCTTTTAACTTTCGTCATTCACCTGAGAGCTCGATATCTTGGAAACCACACGCGGACACGAGCTATCTCTCGTCTCCAAGACCTCAGCCCACGCAGTCACTCAGGAGTCACTTCTTCCGCATCGAAGTTTTACTCTTCTAAGTTCTTACCGTCATGACGCAGATCATTCAGGTCGACGCCCTTGTTGTAGGCGCCGGCGTTGGCGGGATCTATGCCACATACCGTCTTGCCGATATGCAGATGAACATCCAAACCATTGACATGGCATCGGACGTTGGCGGAACTTGGTACTGGAACCGTTATCCTGGTGCAATGAGCGACACAGAAACCTACCTTTACCGATACTCTTGGGACAAGGACGACCTTCAAACATATCCATGGACGCACCATTATGTTTACCAGCCCGAGATTCTTAAGTATCTGCAACACATCGTCAAAAAGCACGACCTGCGGAAGCACATGAAGTTCAACTGCGAGATGAAGTCAGCGACTTGGGAAAACGTCAGTCATCGCTGGCATGTTACCTGCTCCACTGGAGAGGTCTACCACGCACGATACTTGGTCAATTCCCTCGGCCTCCTCTCGAAGGCCAACTATCCCGACATTCAGGGCCTTTCAAATTTTCAAGGATCGCTGTTACATACCGCGAAGTGGGACGACACCGTTCAACTGGAAGGCAAACGTGTCGGTATCATCGGCAACGGTTCGACTGGTGTCCAAGTAATGACAGCCATTGCCCCCAAGGTTGGCCATCTTGCTTCGTTTCAGCGTCATCCGCAGTACTCTGTGCCCAGTGGCCAAGGCCCAATCGCAGCGGACTACCGCAAGAAGGTCAACGAAGACTACGACAAAATTTGGAACAATGTCTGGTCCTCGACAGTCGGGTTCGGCGTCCCAGAGTCCACGCGCAAGACCATGGAAGCTTCCCCCAAAGAGAGAAAGGAGGCATTCGAAGAGGTCTGGTCAAAGGGTAATGGATTTCGCTTTATGTTCAGCGCCTTTGGCGACCTCACCACCGACGAAGCAGCCAACGAGGAGGCGTGCAGCTTCATTCGCGGCAAGATTGACGAGATCGTGAAGGATCCAGCCAAGGCAAGCGTTCTAAAGCCTAAGGAGCTGTATGCCCGCCGCCCGCTTTGCGACTCTGGGTACTACGAGATCTTTAATCGAGACAACGTCGACGTCATCGACATCCAAGCTAATCCGATCAAGCAAATTACGGATACTGGGATTGAGCTCACTGATGGCAAGATTCATGACATGGACGTCTTGGTCTTCGCCACAGGCTTTGACGCCATTGAGGGAAGTTACTCAAGAGTGTGCATTACCGGCCGGGATGGAAAGACGTTGAAGGACCATTGGAGAGACGGCCTCAAGGCCTACGGATCAATCGCCTGTTCAGGCTTTCCCAACATGTTCTTAATCGCAGGCCCTCAAGGCCCATTCGCCAACTTTCCACCCGTCATCGAAAGCGAGACGAATCTCATCATGTCTCTCATTGAACATGCGGAAGCTCTGGACTCTGGTCGCAAGACCACTCCCAACGGCATTACAAACGGCAAGACCAATGGTACCAATGGAACCTCCAGAACCAGGCCTGCAATCATAGAGGTCTCCGAAGAGGCCGAACAGGATTGGGCAGATTTGTGCGACAGTCTGGTACAAGGATCGGTTTTTCTGAAAAGTCCGTCTTGGATTTTCAGTCGAAATATTCCAGGTCGCAAACCGAACACGAATTTCTACTTCGCGGGTCTCAGATCATACTTGGAATGGGTTAGCAAACAGACATCAGCCGGGTTTCCGGCATTCGCCCGGAGTTGGGATGCATAGTTCCTCCAGAAGGGGGTGCGGTCAATATCTTCCCTTAGACAGTCAAGTGTGCCAGATCAATGGTTCAAATAACGCTTCGTTCCGACAATATGACTGATTGACTGTGAGCTCCTTGTCTTGAAGCTGTAGGCAGCTTAAAACATCGATGAAATGCTCCACTGTCTGTGTGACGTTTCGCTCGGCACTGAATTCTCCCTAGACGTTACTCCGACACTCATTACGGTTTGAGAAGTCTCAGTTTTGCTATTACTCTTCAATCGGTTTTAGTAATTCCAGAAATCAAGTTGTAGTAACGCGAATTATTGTGATTTCTCCGTCATAGGTAGACTACCTAGTCTAGGTTATGGTACCATGAGACTCTTAGATCTTGCTGGATCCCGGCAGTTCGAACAGATAATCCTCGGTTAATTTGACCACCTCCCGAGCAAGCCCAAAGCTGTATCCATAACCGCCTGCATTCTGGCCGTACGCATGAATGACTCTCTGCCCATCGATTGTCTCCCTTTCACAACGAACCCCACCGACCTTGCTGTCCATGGTGGCATAAAGTCCCACGTGGTCATAAACAATTGGCCAATCACTTGGATTCGGCGACGGAAAGACGTGAGGCTGGTTCAAATGCGCATTTCGGCAAATCTGGGAAACGTTATTAGTTGTTACTCGCACTGAAGTCAATGTTCCCACTGTATTACTCTGGTCCTCAGAAACTGCAAGGCTTCGGTCTCCTTGTGTAAGAACACCACCGCAGTAGACTGTGCCATCCCCGCGAGAGAAGGCAGTTGAGTAGTAGCCCCCATGGCCTCGACGAATGAAAAGCTGATTATAGGTATCCGGGGCCTTTGCAACAACACATTGGAGTCGATTCATCACCAGGTTCTTCTCTTGGACATCTTCAAGTGTCTCAGCGCCGATTCCTGTGGCATTGATCAACACGTCGTGACCCAGGCCCTTCAAGTCAGCCAGAGCAGAGACTCTTGTTCGACGAAACTCGATGCCTCGCTTCTGTAAACGCTCGTAAAGCCAAAGAAGAAACTTCTGCGGGGTGAGGACGACTGTCTTGTATTCCATTCCGTAGATTGCACCTTCTGGCAGATCCTTCCCAGAAAGAAAGCGGAAGCTCGGGACTTTGTGTGCATACCAGACATCGGACTTTGACCCACGATCCATTATCTCTGTCATCTTCACCTGCCGTACACTGGACTCTGGGTTCGTTTCCGCCAGTTTCCAGAGGCCCATCAAGCCTTCCAGCTGCATCGTCTGTTCTCGCGGGGCAGAATCGTGAACACCGACCCAAATTGCGCCTGCCCAAGGACTCGCCCATGCTTTGGTGTCATAGTCCCCAGGAAGATATTCGGCGACGATGGTGATATCATAGTGGCGCGGAAGCGATCCTGCAATCATCATGCCCGTCACCCTTGTTTTCGTCAGTGTGAGCTCTCAAATCATGCCTTCATTGTGTGCACGGTGATTACTTACCCCGCGCCTAGAATCGTGACTTTGACCATGTTGCTTGAGTTCTTTGAAGTCAGAATCAGAGAGAATGGGGTGTTTGTGGTCTTCCAAGAAGAATGGAATGCCCGATCGCGATCCCTCTGAATGCGAGTTCAATTACTTCAACCTGTTTACTTACTTACCTTGATGCATGCCGGAGCCGTAGTGTCAGCCAGCGGACTAGGTAGCGCTACTGAGGGCCGAAACTCGGCATGGGGATTGCCGTTTTAGGTTCTCAACCGAAGAACCCCTGAACCGAGCTTCCCTGGAATTGAACGGGGTTTGCCTACGTACCCCGCTCTAGATCTAGACTCTGGAAATCCGCCTATCGTCCCAGAAGGGAGACTCCTGAGACGCAACACATCATGTGGATCTAGCTTGTGTGGGCTGGTTGTCAGTCATATCTAACCATTTTTTGACTTATCGGAGATAATGCATTGTGTATGCATGCCCCCCGGGTAGTGAGAGTTGCGTTACTATGCCTCAGAAAACGGACATGTGCAGAAAGGTCCGGGGTGGATGCGGCTACAGATCCATCCATGGCTCCCATTGAATTTCCATTACGAACATCATGATTCAAGCCTTCGTGCCCTACATTTCCTCTTCTGGCCGCGGTACGAAGTCGGAGATCGCCACCTGGCATTGCATATGAACCATCTAGCGGGGAAGCGTAGGCTACCCCTGGTGTGGTCAGTCTAAAGAATTCACATTGGTGAATCACAGTGTTTGGTTTCATTCCGAGAAAGTTCACATGACTATCTCAATGAACTAAAACCTGGCCATATGTTGAGGGCAGTAAGGCACTTTTGAGAATGTCATGGGTCCAGCCTGAAGCTATCGCAATCAATTATAGCCTCAACGTAGCCTCAGGATATTGTGAAAGTAGAATGCTTTTTGCTGCTTGACCTACACTTGAGCTCGACTGACGCCCCTAAACTACAGCTTTGGTGATATTGAATCGTGAACGTACTGTTCCACGAGGGCTGCCACCTTTTGACTCGTGCCAAAACTAAAGCAGTAACCGCCAGCCTCCTGTCCATAGGCATGAACCACCTTCTGTCCGTCAACAATCTCCTTGTCAATTCTAGCCCCTCCTTGATCCATAGGGCGAAAGTGATAGGTATTACCGATATCATACTTGATGTTGTAGTCACTGGGATGAGGAGAAGGCAAAACCGAGGGCAAAAGTTGATGTCCCCGTGAGAGAATCTGAGAATGCTAGAGTCAGTTTGGTCGTGATTGGAAATCGGGCTGTGCTAGAATCTTACCGTCTCTCTGTCAGCAGCATAAACCATGCGGTCTTCGCTGTTGAGCAACTTGATGCCGCCGACATATGTGGTGCCATCAGGTCGTCCAAACATGTTGAAGTAAAACCCATGCAGACCCCTGTAAATGTAACACTGATCCCAAGTCTTGTCCAGTAGAATAGACTGAAGACGATATGGTACGAGCGAGGTGTCTCGAACTTCCGTCAGATCCCGCACTCGCGCCCCAGCGGCGTTCACCAACACATCGGATTTGAAGATCTTCAAATCTCTGAACGAAGTGATACGCGCTCGCACAAATCGGACCCCCTTAGCCTCCAGTCTAGCTCTCATCCATGTGAGAAACACCGGCGGCGAGATGCAAACTGTCGTGTATTCCATACCAAAAACTGCTCGGGGAGGCATCTCTGATTTGTCAAGCAACCGGAAGTCGGGAACATAGTGCCGGTACCAAATGTCCTCCGGAGAACCGTATTCAAGTATTTCGGTCATCTTCGTTATCCTGACGCCTGACTCCGTTTCAGGGTACGTCCTGGCAAGCTTCAAGAGAACTGCAAGAGAGTCCAATTGAATTTTCTTATCCTCTTCACTCGACGTGTGCACGCCAACCCAGCAGGCTCCAGCCCATGGCGAGGCCCAATCTGTGGTAAGCGCGTCTCCGGGAAGAATGTCCCCCACAATCGTTACATCGTGATGAGTGGCAAGCTGACTAGCAATAGTCATGCCCGTGACACTGGACGTTTGTTAGCATGAAGTACTTGATAGGCAGAATGTTACTTACCCGGCTCCAAGAATCGTGACGGAAGCCATTTCGAGCGACGCTGAAGATTGAATGTTTGAGAGTTTCCCAGACTTGGGATCGCAAACTTGCACCTGGTCGTCATGGTGAGTTTAACTTGACCTCACTTTTATGGTGTTGAACCGAAAAGTAGTGTTCGGAATTCAGCCTCAAGCCAGGGTTCCGCAACTCCGTGAAGTGGAGGTTCCGAGGGATCCAGCACCCACCCCACTTGAATAATTACCGTTTTGGGACGATACGCGAAGCTAAGACGAAGGTTCGACGATAAGTCAATCATGACATGACAACACCGATTGACAAGAATTTTTGCTTTCTGTTTGGTTTAACAGATATCGCTCCATATCCGAAGATATGTCCACTAGTCCTTGCCTGGCACACCACCCTCCATAGCGCAAATACACAAAGATAACGACGCCTTGTGAGCTGTGTCACAGAAGTGATTTAGGGAATTGACCTTGGATAGATTTGATCTACTGTTACTCTCATATTGATACTAGATCTTGAAAAGGTATAGAATTAGACAGTCTAGGATCCGTTGATAGAGGAGAAGAGTATGACATATTATCTTTGTGATGAATTACATGGCATATTTCTGGAAGAACTGCTCCAGCGTCATCGGCTTCAAACTAATGTTAGACTGTCGCGCCTCTGCTGCAGCCTTTTTGAGAAGACGGGCATCCTCGTGCTCTGTGGGCACCCCGTTGAAGAAATTCCCCTTGATCGCATGCATGAGATCGAACAGGCCATTGACTTCCTTCGTCTTGAACTCGTCGGCTGCACTGAGACCACCGGTCTTAACTTCCTTGTATCGCGCAGGCTTGCCAGTAACTACATGATCCCGCAAGTTTTAGTCACTGAGTTTTGGCAAATTGTTTCGGGTTGCCTCACCTTCTTCAAACTTTGCTGTCATTTCAGCGAAAGATGATGAGTCCGACACGCCATGGATGTAACAACCGTTCCATCTCTGGGGGTCCAAGAGGACCCCATGGACGAAATCACCGTAATCATCCGCAACCGCCAACCATGGTACGGACTCGGGGTTGTTTCCCATGGCTGGCGTCTGCCAGGTCAGGTAGCCTTCTGCGTCTTTGATCATGGCAAACCCACCGAAAGCGGCCGTGTACTTTGGATCGAATGCGTTTTCGAGAAACCATGCGGCACTCACAATTGCCGCCGTCTCAAACTTTCCCGGCTCAAGTAGATATTTAGATATAGCCGATTTGTCTCACTTAGGGTTAGACTCATATCTCAGCACATTTTTTGGTATCTTACCGTCAAAGGCCAGAATTGGAACCTCGCCTTTAGTCAACTCGAATGCTGCCGGAAGAGAAGCGTGAACAGCATGCTTGACACCAGCCTTGACAGCAGCGTCCACGATTCCCTTTCCCATTTGAAGCTCTGAAGGCCCAATGCGTTGCTTGAAGTTCTGTACGCCCGCTAGTCAGTTTTGGGAGATCCAAGTTACCGTATTACTCACAGGTGCGTCTGAGTCAATATTGATGAAGACGCCCCAGCACCCCTTGAAAGCCTCGATAAGCTGATCAGTCTCCCAGCAATCGGCTTGCACGACATCGATCCCAGAATCAACGAGCTTCTTTGCCTTTGCAGAGCTAGGGTCTCTCGAGATAACCCGGACACGAAATTGTGGGTTGTCATGCAGTGACCTAGCCACCGAGCTTCCTAGGTTTCCTTGGTGAAAGTCAGATCTTGCGTGGCCGACATGTAATTGGTTGGTTCCAAGACTTGCCTGTGCCCCCGATCACAGCAACTATTTTCAAAGTGTTGGCGTCCATGTTGCTTGGTAGACTTTAAGGGTGAAGGTGCAAAAGGATAAGGGGAGAGTAACTGCAAAGCTTCTCTTGATAATATTAGGAACAACTCTAGAGCCTTCGCAGCTAAGATTTAGATGATATTTCTCGTTGTGTTCGCTTGTGGGAATTTCGATTTATCAGCATTGGTATGCTGATCTATCTACTGACCTTTTCAAAAGCGTGACTCCGCCACGCCGTTCGCCTGGATAACTGAAGTGGTAAATGTCGCATGCGGAGAAGCAAACAGCCCCTCAGCTCGACCGATAATCAGACATTACCACGCGGGGCGCATGGTCCGCACCAGTGACCCACCACTTCCCGTTTGAGCCGCTACCCGAGCCATGCACATCATAATGCTTGATTCAAATTCACGGGACGAAAGACCATTTTCAGCTTCTCTGCATGGTCTTGGTCTTCTATCGTTTTGGCATATTGCATACCCAAGATGGCTCTGAATAACTTGGCCTCAATGACTGTGGTCGCGGTGTTTCTATTCATTCTCTACAAATTTGTTTACCAATCTTTCTTATCACCGCTTGCTAAAATACCGGCGCCTCATTGGAGTTGTCACGTAGCGCCTTTCTGGTACTGGTGGGCGCAGCTTTCACACAATGAGAACCGACTCGTCTACGATGCCCACATGCAGAAGGGGAAGGCTTTGCGGCTTTCTCCGGGAACATTGAGTCTAAAATGCTTTGATGGTGGCCTCAAAAGCATCTATCTTGGTGGATTCCCGAAAACAGAGTACTATTTCAGAGGTTTTGCGAACTACAAGTAAGGCAATCATCAATCATGCTCAGATCAGAATATGGAAAGCTTACATGTTAGCCTTCAGCACCCACAACATTTTTACATTTGAGGACAATGCTACCCACTCAGCCCGCAAGAGAATCATCTCGGGAACCTTCTCAAAGTCTTTCATCCTTGCAGACCCGTCAAGCAGGGCGTCTATGAAGAAAGTTCTATACGGCAGGCTGTTGCCAATGATCGACCGTGCTGCTCATGGAGGGGATGCCCTAGAGGTTTTGGAGCTCCTATACTCCTACTCTATGGACTCCTTTGTGGCGTGGCAATTTGGTGGCTCTCTCAGTAGCAATCTCATCGAAGATGAACAAGAGCGGCGTCTTTACCTCGATGGATTCTTTGCCGCAGCTCCCTACACCTTTTGGCAATATCGGTTTCCGCTGCTCAACTCTCTGTTCAAGGCGGTCAGACTGATACCTAAAAAGGTGGACAGCGGATTCAATGACATTCTCCGCTGGAACCTCGAGAAGTGCGACAGGGCACAAGAGCTTCTGGCCCAAGGCGAGGAAAAACTGTCCCCTGAGAACAAGCCCGTTGTTATGGCTCTGGCTCTTCAGGCCATGAGTGATCCGGAGGCAAGACCTGGCAAGTATCCGCAGCGTCTCGAAATTGCCAGCGACATGTTTGCTCACAATTCAGCTGCACATGAGACCAGTGGGAATACTCTTACCTACTGCATGTACGAACTTTCGAAGCATCCGGAGATTCAATCCAAGCTACGTGAGGAGCTCTTGATCCTTGATCCTCCTTTGTTCTACCCGCCGAAGGAGGGACTCGACAATCTGGATCTCCCAACAGCTAAGAGCATCGACAATTTGCCGTACCTTGAGGCCGTGATTATGGAGACCCTCCGACTGTATCCCTCAGTTCCGGGCGGTCAGCCTCGAAGAGTGTCCAAGTCATGTACGCTTGGCGGTCACAACGACATTCCACCTGGCACTACGGTTCAGTGTTATGCCTGGTCACTCCACCGCACCCCTGAGGTATTCCCCGAGCCAGATGTCTGGAAGCCAGAGAGGTGGATTGAATCGTCACCGGAACAGCTCAGTACTATGCGCCGATGGTTCTGGGCCTTTGGCAGCGGCGGCCGCATGTGCATTGGTAGCAATTTTGCCTGGTTTTGTGAGTCCTTCTCGCCTCCTGTACACCATCAGGTTGCTAACACATTTGTCACAGCCATGAAGAACGTTATTGGTACCGTTTACACCAACTACACGACCACAATTCACCATGCCGGCGACATGACGCTGCAAGATGCTTATCTTGCAGGTCCCACTGGACACCATTTGGAGCTCATGTTCCACGCAATAAAGCGATAGGTTTAGCGTCAAATAACTGTATCAATCACCCTGGTAGCCAAGGCGAGACCTCTGTGTGTCTCTGCTTGTGCAGATGGGATGCAACACATCTCAGTAGCCAGGGCAACCACGCTGTTCTCATACCACCAATAGCTTCAAAAGATTGCTGTTACTCTATAAGGATGACATAATTTGCCTTTCATCATCCCCATGACGACTTGATGCCGCGAACCCTTCCACACTCGTTGGGCTCGCCTGATCCACGCTAAGACCCGTAATTGGTGTATTCCTTAGCGTCCTCGTTGAATCGCCTGGCCGTGCTTGAGCCATATTCCTTGGTGCCTCTCGCCTTATGGCTCGAAATGATTTTGGGATCCAGTGGCGTAGCAGCTGTCGCGTAGCAGGTAGGCTGGCAATTATCACGCCGACCGATATCTCAATGTAGCTCCACATGTGAAGGTAGAATGCATCCTCTGATGGGTGGTATCAAGTCAGTCCACTTGAACGATTCACTTTCATGAGTTTTGAGGTGCGGAATGACTAACGTGTGGGGTTTTCGAAATTTCGGAGATTCAACAGTACAGTTAGTCGAATGACGCTGACGGCTGTAATACTGTAGCACAATTCCTGTTAGTTCTGAAAGTTCCGTGCGATTCATCGTATTAGTCCCATGGAAAGACAACATGGTCTGACTCACAAAATTCCAATGCCAAACATGGCCAAAATCTCCACCTTTTCTCGCCATCTCAAGTTCAGCCGAAGCACCTGGGTCGATGGCAGCACAAGCATCCATACGTCCAAACCGATGTTGACAGCTGCGTGGGTCACGATCATGGAGAGGATGTTGAGGCAGAATCCTTCATGACGACCATCCCACCCCTCCCATGCGAAACTGAGCGGTTGACATTGTGCTATTGTTGGAATCGTGAACCCAGTGAATGTCAGTAGGTTGAATGCTTGGGTACACCACAGTATGGTGGTGAACGGAGAGCTGAAACCGCCGAAGACTCTCTGGTAAAAGAACAAAATTGTTGCTTTAAGAGCAGCTATTGCGAGCGTGTATACGTTGGCGAACGCATAGAATATCTGATACTGATTAGCGTTGCCCATGGATCAATGCGATTGGATCCAATCCTGGAGATTCAGCTATGGCTCACCTTCATGAATTCGACAATAGTGTCGTATCTCAGTGTCCAGAAGTCGAGCCCGAACCCGAATCTGCGCCCTAGTACAACGTGTGAGTAATGTTTTGATCTTTCTCGTTTCCCACTGTTTAGGTCAAGACTGACCAATGAATTTCATAACAGCGAATATGATTGCTGCTGCCTGGTGAGATCATCTTCGCATCAGTCAAAGCCGCGACAGTCGATGAGGTGATGGCAGTCAGCGTACGAATCCGATCACAATAGTAATATCATCAGCTCCCCATGGTGTCAATCTGATTGCCTTAGAAAGCATTCGCAACGAGAATGCAAGCACAGTCAGAGCTAGCAAAAACGCGCTAGCTCCCAGAGCTTCTGCAGTCTGGCGTTGTGTAACCCCGCAATACGTGAGGGTTATGTTCCGAGCAGCTGTTGACTTCATTAGCTTCGCATGCTTCTCGGAAGGGATTTAACATGATGACTCTGTCAGGGTCGGGTCTTACTCAGTCCATCAAAAGGAAGACACTCCTTCATCACACAACCGCCGAAAGCATGCTGCCACTCCACTTCTGGGCACAGACACGAAGATGTGACATTGTTGGGACCGCAGGGGGTGAGGCTGATAGTCCGATTGGCGCATGATATCTGGGAAAAGAGAAAGCCATATTAGATTTGCATGTGATCGATGGGCAACGGACCAGCAACTTACGGCACAGCTCGGGAGGCCGTCATAAAACATGACATCCATGGGGACGCATCGATCGCAATGTGCTCAACAGGTGCTAATAAGTTCCTTTCGGGTAACAGGCCCGGTGCTGCGTGGTGAAAGGGGGTTGCCGCAAGGGGGATCAAGGCGTTTATGTTGACAGGCGAAAATCCATGTCTAATCAAAATTCCATTTTGGCGGCATTCCAATGCTCGGCGAGACTCGCCGCCGCTGCAAACTAACATGTGGCTTGCCAATGGCACTACCGTTTGCGGTAGTCCTTCTGCCATTAAGTGCGAGACATCAGGCTAGAGTGCACACATTCTGCGTATTAGCGGGAGCGATCACAAACTTTTGACCCAGCGATCTGGTAACATTCCGTGGCGTAATCGGCGCTGTCGACGCATCGCAGTACTCAAAGTGCAGAAAATGAGCTGATTGGCAATTTTCTTCTCACAACAAGCACCAACTTACAAACAAGGGGGCAGCTCGCAATACATAGACTTTTTGCTCAAAGCAGCGCTCGTACTTTTGGAATTATATTCTCTTCACTACCCAGGCAGGTATTGAGCGCAGACAAGGTCGGTACAGCAAGTTTCTGTCCTCATTCGCTCCGTCAAATACAGTCCGGCACTGCGCCGGCGAGATGAGACACTTCCAAAGACGCCACGTGCCACACCTTGGGTGAGAAAGTGAATGACGCTGGCAATTGAAGCCTCTGCGTTCTTGGCGCTGTAAACAATCCGCCAATTGCGTCCCTGACGATTTGGACGACGCCCCCTTCACTGGTCACTCAGCCACATCTCATTGGCAATCCGGAACGGCCTGATGAATGCTTCCGATGAATAATAGTCAGTTCGACAGCTGCTGTTTTGAAATTGATGAGTTCGATGCGTGTGGGATTCAAGGCGCGTTCGCAACTCACTGAGATCTAGTAATCGCAGCAGTACGGGAGGTTGCCTGTCCCGCTGTTGGTGCAACCCTGACAAAAGTTGCTGCAAGCGTGCTCGTTGACGAAGCAAGCATGGGAGGCGGCAGCGGTTGAAGCAAGGCCGAGAGCCAAGACGATGGTAGAGAAGCTGATCTGCATAATTGCGGTATTTGATGAAAGATTGACGAAGAGATTGAGGGATCGAGATGAGATTGGTAGTCGAGGCTGTGAGTTGATATGAATGGAGGGCGCTTTGAGATTATTTATACACAAAATATTCAGCATGTATCCGTAGTCCGCTTGCAGTTTCTTGGTGTGTAAATGGGATGTTGTCACTTGATAGAGTCTGATCTCACGATTCCCCGGATCTTCGAGCCGCCTCATACGATTTTAGAGAGTTGCAGCTGCAGAACGCAAGCTGGTTGGAAAGGTCTTGGGCAATGTTGAGTCAGATAGATTGAACGGAGCATGGATACTTGGTATCCCACCGGTTTGGTGGACTTCATGCAGGCAACATGCACAGCCAACTTTCAAGTTGCTGTAAATCGGATGTCAGGCAGCATTTAATGCCAGCATGATGCTTTCTGCTGGACAAGAGCCGAATATTTACCGTCAATGGCCATCAACGTAGGAATAAGTTCTCGGGTATCGCCGTCGCGGCAAACCGATGGGATGAACTTCCCGATGCGAATATCCCGACGGGATGGAACCTTTGTGACACTGACGTCATTCATTCCCATCGTTTCAAGGACGCAGTCAGATTGATTAGAGATTACGGTTCACGAATCTCACTCGCACCCATAATGTCAAAACTTGGAAATTGAATGGCACGTTTATCTCTTAGCATTGTGGATCTACAAAACATCAACTATACAGCCCCAAACTTGACATCAGTAACAACAGGGCGGTGGTCGGAAATATACAGGCCATCGTCAAACTTATTCGGCAACACTGCGTGGGTGAGAAATTCCATTCCTCTCGCAGTCGGATCCCTCACAAATAAGTGATCGATAAGGCTGTCGTCCGACTCGTCATCCGTGAATCCCGTGTAAGTCTTTGAATATCCAACTCGATGCGCCTCAGGTGTCACATCAAGTGTGTCGTGCATGTTACCCTCTGCAATCAATGTCTGGTAGGCGGGATTATCAGGCTCGATGTTCAAGTCGCCTCCCAGAAACACAGGCGTCACTTCATCAGCTGCAGACTCCAATTCTTTTGTAAGATCAACCAGGAACGTTGCACTGTTTTCGCGTGCATTTTGACCAACGTGGTCGAAATGGGTGCACATGAAAACCAGAGGAAAGCCAGAGCCGCGGTGCGTAAATGAGGCGACTGTGACAATTCGCGGGAGAGCCGCATCCCAGCCCACAGAGCCGGCGACATCTGGAGTCTCACTCAACCAATATGTGCGGTTCTCCACAAGGTCCCAAGCTCCCGGCTGATAGAAGATCGGAGAGAACTCCCCGGCTGCAACGCCGTCATCGCGGCCGACGCCGATGTGGGACCAAGAGGAGCCGAGGTCTTCGGCAATGTCCAGCAGTTGTTCTTCAACCACCTCCTGCATGCAGACGAGGGACTCGGATCGCCCGGCGGTTTCGTAGTTGAGCTGCGCCGTAAGACGGGGCCGACGGACGGACCAAAGTGCTTCATTGGTACCCGGAGTAGGTGTTGCCCAGCGGATGTTGTACGTCATGAACCGAGTGAAGAGGTCGGATGATTGGGCGTATGCGCCGATAGCTCCGAGGAGCACCGCAGCGGCTGAAACAGGCTTCATTATGCCTGTCACGGATCAAGTGCAAGAGGCCTGGTTGGCTTCAGCGCCATGATCCTCTTTTTGACTCTTTTTTCTATGGTATTTATATCTCTCTTCATCAGAGCATTCTTTTTGTGACATCAGTTCACAACATGAAGTGAGGGGAAGTTGCATTTCGATTCCTGCCGGCCTCTGCTCACTCACGCGGAGATCGTCACATTCGTTCTCTGTCGCGCATATTTTTCGACCAACAGGGTTAGACTTACTGTTCCTGCCGTCCAGCACCCGCCATTGGTTCGGCGGCATTCACACACGTTGACTGAACGGTCGACTTGGCCCGGCTTCACGTGGGGGCCGAAAACCAGTCAATTCGCCGGCGCAGTGGTCCGCCAAGGAACATTTCATTTGGATCGCAAACTGTAAACATTCACACCGCTGAGGATTTTCGGAGAATATGTCGGGTCAACGTTGAGTTTCGGTAGCGTGGTGAACCGACATTTGAGGATTTTTATAAATACCCATGCCGCCTCTCACTACCCTTTTTCTCCTTAGTGAATTCTGCGGAAGAGTCTTTGCCGCATGTTGGCTTCCCCGCCCTCAGGGGAAAAGACTTACCGTAAACGGGAAGGGGCGATGCACGTTGCCGTCATCACAGCCGTCAATATTGGTTCGCCTAGGGTTTACGGGAGATGAAGGCCTCGTCTAACCCGCCAAGTTTTGAAGGGTTTATTTCCAGACGGTTGGCAATTTCATACTTGCGTTAGTTTATCTGGTTCGTGTCAAAACTGTCATCTTGCATGAATTTCTCCGGTGGCATGTGAATTTTCAATGCCTCCTTGGCATTTCCAAGAGGGATATTTTGCCCAATGTTGCGGCTCTCATAATCTTGCTAACGTCGCAATGAATAAACTCCAAATTGTTAGTGGACAAGGGCTCGTGACTCCAGTGCGAAAGTCTTGGGTCGGCTATCGGATCTGCACTGTTCGCACTGACAATGGGCAACGATGGCGACGATGACGAGCCTCTCGGACAACTCGCCGCGACTCTATTCGATCATTCTGTGTGGATTTGGGCCAAATACGAGTCAAGTCACGATCGGTCTCACAGCCCACATTCCCGATGGCACTGGGGCGGTGTTCAACACGGCTGGAAATGTCAAAGCGCCAGGGGCCAGGACAAGGTCTCACACGTGTTGAAGAGAGATCCATCAGCCGCGGAGGGCGGAATGATGGATTTTCTGCCTCTTTTGCCCCCCTGGCCATGTGGAGGTGGTTGTCAAAAAAGCCCACAAGATACTAATACGTAACAATCTCGCCACCTAATTGGCCACCGAGAGGCCTCTCTTTTTTATGTCGTGTGGTCAATGCCTTATTTTGATTAATTTTATCCTGGCACGCCTGGAAAACGCGCATACAGGCATGGAGAAACGTCGCATCACTCATGGATATTGTACAAGATTTTATACATTAGTGCTCTAATCTGAGCGCGAACAGACACCGGCTCGACATCGGTTCCCTACCGGCTCGATCCAGACCGGCCAGTCTTCAGACTGGAGTCCGTCTCGATATCGACCGTGTACGTGAACTGCTTGTGGATACCGCCGCCCTTTTGGTTGTTCGGCAGCAGGTCTCCTTTGTCGGAATCGCCATCCTGGAGGCGTTCCCAGCTGTCATCGCCCCTCCCATGTACAGTGGCGAGACTGAAACCCACATCTGTTGGGTTACGGTACGGATCCCGGCTCCTCTCGACAGGCTTGCTGCCAAACGTGAAGAGCCCACCCGTTCCGTTGCTTTTGCTGGGTGCGGAATCTTCGGCGGTCGTGCCGCGTGTGCGTGCGATGAAGCGGCGCAGAGAGGAGACCGAGGAGGCGATGCAGCCGATGCCTGTCTCGACGTTGGAGCAGAGGACTGTGTGGGCGACCCAGACTGGATCGTGTCAGCTTGATGAAGAGACTGGGTATCGTGGATGGAAACCTACACTGGAGGTTCGTCTGGGCCTTGAAGTGGTTGACGTAAGGAATGCGGACCATCGTGATGATCGACGCCCTGAAACCAAGTTAGGTGTCATGCAATGCAAGATAGAATCGGAGGGAGCACTTACACAGACGCGAAGGACAGCAGTCCAAAGACTTGCAGTTTGGTCTGTGTCTTCATCTGCGTTCCCCACAGGATAACAGCAGGGACGACGACGAGAGCAAGATCGGTGACGATTGCGGAAGAGGTGGCCACATGCCCGATGGCAATGAGGACGTCGACATCAGCGCAGGTTCCCTCGCCGGAGAGAATCATCGTTGGCGTCCATAGAGCCTCGACAGGTCGGCAGTAAAGAAGCGTTCCGATGAACGTGATGAAGAAAGATGCCCACGTGAGGCCCAAAAGAACCCAAATCGTGATGGTGAGAGCCCGGTCCGTCGTGACAATGCGTTGAATCGTGAGGCAGACTGAAGATTTGACGAGTGCAAGGGCGCCAACGTAGACGAGAATCCAGACAACGTAGATCTTGAGGCCCTCCGCCCACAGCCATGCGTTCAAGTTCTCCTCGAGAGTCCCGAGTCCAACGAAGCAACCGTAGACAGCAAGTCCAACAACCGCCACGTAAACAACCTATCAACCATCGTAAGCCTTCACTCTTTCTGACTCTCTCCGTGCTTCTTTTGAGATATCCCATACCGTTCCTGCCGCCATGAGGCCATCGTCAAGTCCAAAGGTGCGTTCGACAAGGCGGATGCGGGTGCGTAGCCCGACGCAGATTACCGAGAAGACGAGGAAGACGCATGATATGATGATGATGGCGAGCGGGAGGCCCGTTGGCGGGAGCATTCGCAGATCGGGGTCGAGTGTCGTTGACCACATGTTGTCGGCTCGTGTTGATCAGTCCTTCCGTGAGCACACCGTCACGCCACGAGGAAATACCTGGCCAGACTTCTGGAAAGAGGCGTCCCGTCTACTTTTAAGCCGCGAATATCAAATTGGGGGCTGCGAGTGCGGCAGATCTAATCTGCAGGGGAAACGGCGCCGTTGCACGCGGCGTGCCGCTTGGTGCCAGAAAAGATCAGAACCAGGGATGGGTTTCATGGATGTAACCCCAGACATTGGCTGTTGGGACTGTCAAGCCTGTCAGAGGCTGTCAATGGAGAATTACCAACAGGGTCCGTATTCCATCGAAGACTCTGCCTTGAACAGCCCAGTCCAGTGGCCAAGAGAGGGGCTTGACCGGTCCGGATGGTCTGGAATAGCAAGACAGACGTTCTGGATCCGTTCTGCGATGCCCACTTTCCCGAAGCCAATGAAGACGCCGGAAGCCGAGAAGCGGAGTTTCGTTGACCAGGAAGTCGGCCGCACTTGCTCGGCACGCTAGCTCGAGCCCAGGGGTCCGTTGCAGGTCTACGAGGCCAACTCCACCACACTAGGCAGAAGACATCTTCAGCGGCCGAAGTTGGTCGAACGACGCAGGGAATGCGTCTGACGGCCGCCCAATCGCGGCAGCCAGGAAGACGCATGGCGATTCCGCGCTAGCAGGAGGTCGAATCCATTCGGGCCATGTCGACTTTGGGGGTTGAAACACGCAGATCCCAACGAGCCGTGTGAGGAGCCACAATTAGGATCGTCGGGACAAAAAGTCTTTCTTGCGTAGGAGCAAGGCAACCGTACTCCGCATCATGATCTCGTACGAGAATAAGACGAGCCGAATTCGTCCTGATGAGGCTGTTGCGACGCTGTCTGGGTCGTAGTCGAGCCAGAAAGGGACGAACGGGCTGGATTACTTGGGATAATCCACTGGGATCATAGCCGTCATAATCCCAAGCGAGACGAGAAGATATCCACTCTGGAGCTCTTTGGAATATTTTGAATTAAGTTTCTGAGCTAAAGGACGAGCTAGTAGGACCGGAGGAGCAAGTGCCTGGACATCCTAGCCCAGATGATTTGGTTCACTCCGCGATTGTAGAAGTTCGTGAAGAATATCCTCAATTCGCACGGTTATTGCGAGAATCAGGACATACTTCACAAACTTCTACAATCGTAGAGCAAATCAGAAACATCGGAGTTAGGATGTCTCTTGGCCTACCTGCTCCCACTCGAACACACGTCATTAAATAGTTGCAATGTTGTGCTAAACAACCTTCACTCTGACTCCCGTGGTACCCTTGGCTGGTTCCGGCACGAACATGTCGTGATCGTATGCGACATCTTCGTCCTCGGTGTCGAAAAGTTGCATACGAGGCAGGACGCGCAGGACAAGAGCAGTCAAACACAGATTCATCTCACACAAAGCCAAGCTAAAAGGTGCCATGTTAGTGAGTCTCTCTCACACGGAATTTCGGGTAGTAATCACTCACTTCATTCCCAAACAAGATCTGCTGCCCTTGGAGAAAGCGAGCATGCCCTTCTCCACGTCCTTTCTGCGGTTGTTCTTCTCATCCAGCCAACGCTCGGGGATGAACTGGTAGGAATCGGGGAAGACACCCTCCTCGTGGTGGGTGATAGCTGCGGACATGCCAATGGCGAAGCCGCGGGGGATGACATACTCAACGGGCTTCTTGTTGAACTCGCCGCGGTAGACCAGGTTCTCCTGAGTGGGGATGCGAGCAGTGCGCGCAGAGACGCCGTAAGACAGACGAAGACCCTCCTGGATGACCGCACCGAGATAGGGCAGGGTCTCCAGGGACGTCCAGGATGGGAGGTGCTGAGGATCAGTGACAACCCCGTCGAGTTCCTTGCGGAGCTTTGCGAGGAGTTCGGGCTTAGTCAAGAGGTGATAAGTCATGACGGACAGGGCCCAGCTGGTGGTCTCGGTACCGGCGCCGACAACGGCCGTGGCTTCGTCGCCCAATCGCTCGGGCTCCTTCTCGAGCATGGAGAGTTCCGACTCCAAAAGGGAACCGAAGACGGTGGGGCGCTCATGTCGGATGCCGGCGTCGAGTTCCTTCTTGGTCTTCTTGACCCTGTTCGGGATATCGATCTTCAACGTCTGGATGAGCAGGGCGATATCCGCGGGTAAGTAGTTGATGAGCCTTGTGCGGTGTTAGTGCTGTTGCTGTTCCCTTGCCTTCACCTCGTCCAAATTGACTTACCACTCTCCAAGCACGGTAAGAGACTTGGTCCAGGGAAAGAAGCGGAAGATAAAGACTGGTCGCAGAATTGAGGCGGTTGGGGCGCGGAAGTTGGGATACCACCCCTCCTGCTGCAGGAAGCCGAAGCTCTCGCCGAAACAGTAACCCGAAATAGCATCGGATGTGAAGCAGCTGTAAGCCATTGTTACATCAAACTCCTTCTTGCCCGACTCGTTCAGCAGCTTGTCGCAAAGCCTCTGGACCATCGCATGCAAATCCGCCTCCAATCGGGCAATGTTGCCGCGCGAAAAGAACTTGGCGAGAGGGCCACGTCGCAGGCGGTGCTGGTCGTGATCAACAGTTCCGAATCCAGACTCGCCCAGACTAGAGTCGTACAGAGTAATTAGCATAGTTGCGCTTCATTGGCTGGGGCTGCAGGAGTTGCTTACGCCGAGCCGTTGATCTGGTGAACTGGCTTGTCGCGCTTGCGACCGCTCACAGCGTAGATCTCGTCGGAGAAGTTGGCGTCGTTGCAGTGAACCTCATGAGGGCTGATGCGAACGATGGGTCCTGATGATGGTTAGAAACTTGTCAAAAATCTTCAGCAATAATATGGTTGAACTCACCATACTGCTCGTGCATGCGGTGGATTTCTCTCGTGTATCTGCCGAACCTGATAACATCATGGTAGAACTCAGGGATGTACGTCGCAGCAGACAACTTCGGGCCGGGAATGCCGCTCAACGGGTGCAGCGGCGATATGTTGTAAAGGGCCTTGAAGAACTGGTACACCAACCAGAGGCCCAGAAGACCAAGCACGCTGCGCGCGCTCAGGTACGACGCCGAAACGTCGACGGACGACGGTCCAGTCTCGATAGTCGACATCGTTGACGATTACCGACAGGAATGAAGGAAGGATGTTGAAACATGATTTCAAAAGTTGCGAAGAAGAGAGGGCAATATCGTTTTCTCAACGGTCACCTTGCATCAGGCTGCTTGTGGAGAGTCCGGGGGTCACGATGGCCAAGTGCCAGCTCCACATAAACTGCATTGGCTCTACGCCCGATAAAGCCACAGGGCCGAGGTTTTGCAACGTCGAGGCAAGGGCTCGTGGCATGAGGGATCAACAAGACGCGCAGGCGCAGCGGCCGCGGAAGGATTACAGTGACTTTGATTTGCCGGCATAGCTATCGCATGCCCAGGATGGGCTGAAGTTGGGTGTTGGTGCTCTCTTCCACTGAAGAAGCGCGGGGGTGTGCTGATTATCGAGGAAAGAAAACGGCCCCTATTCGCGGTGACAAACTGGATGTAACGTCGTGTTTTCTGATGTCTAGAAGAGGCAATGTCGAGCAATTCCGTTACGGTTTTTGGGTGGTGTCTGGTAGGCAACGGAGATGTCAAACGGCCCGCGAACGGGGGTCATGGAGATTTCTTTTCGTGGCCCGGGAAGATGGTTGGTTGAAGAATGAGGGCCCCTGAAGATTGCATCAAAAGAGCATCCACCCTTACAAGGTGGACCCCGGACATCTTTCGGCCACTTCGAAGCCCCTAATTACGTTCCGCACAACGTTCATTCGTACACGTGGTGCTGACGGCGGAGGCGGACTTCGTTTCCACAGAAAATTCTTCAGCAAAATTGGGGCATACGGCAGGGCGGAAGGTCGGACATCGAACTGAGTAAGTTTGCCCGATTGCCTTTAGCGCCGGGATCATGACCTCCACTCTTCCCGCCGGAACGCCGAGTACAGCGGAGAGTTTGCGTCGTACCTGTCCCGCTTTGCCGTCCCCAGATGCTCCGGCAGAAATTAGGCGAGGCAGCATTGTCTTCCGATCACCGATGCCGAAAGATCTTGCGGGGCCGTGTCAGCGCCGTCGTTCCGGCCGCCTGGACCCACCATCGCGGTCTTCGGTCCGGTCAACGCCAGATCAGCACATTCGTCAAGTGGCAGAGCTCATGAACACTTCATGAACACTGATCGAACACGTTAATGGCACTGAATAAATTAAAGTCTTTTTGAGGTTTACTTATGTCTGCGGAACTGAAGATTGACGATTGCAGCACAGCCTCTGTTACGGAAAAGGAATGCCTACTCGCGACCAGCGGAAGAATAATTGGAAGTAAAATCTGTTCCACATCGCGTGTCTCCTTTACCTGTGATTGTAACGCGACGACCAGGGCCTCGTATCCGTGATCAGACAGCAGAGAGAGGATGCAGAGGATAGGAAGTCGGCACTCGGCATGGGCACACAGACACGACAAGGCTGGGCGCAATCGGCAAATGTTGCCATCTTTCCGCGGAACTGAAGAGCTTTGAGCCGGATTGGGGGTGTAAGACGGGCCGTTGCGTAACGGCTCCACCGGCAGCCATGCCGCGACACGGACATCATTTCTCTTTTCATGGTTCGGGGAACCGGGCTGGTAAATTAGTTACCTGATTGGGACGCTGCTGTTGGTGCAACATACGACACAGAACCAACGAGCGAATGATAATCGCAGACATTGTCGTCAACAAATGAAGTGTGGACCGGCGGTTGCATTTCTCTTCCAACAGAGTTATGACATACTCCATGCCCAGCCCGAGATCTACCAACAACCTTCCTAACATGCAAAACTTCACCACCCGCTAACCTCCGCATTTTCACGCCAGCTCACACTCAATGAGGCTCTCCACTCCCTCGCCCTTGGACCAAATCTTGACGATCTTGAGACCCGCCGGCTCCAGCAGACTGCGCCATTGCGCTTCCGTTCGTTCTCTTGAAGCAAAAAGAGTGAGCATCATCATGTCCAGGGCGGTAGTCTGCCAGTTGGCCCCCGTTCCGGGCACGACGTTCTCGTTGATCAACAGCTTGCTGTATCCAGGCTTCATCGCAGCCGTCACACGCGCGAGGATGCTCTTGCCAACCTCGTCCGTCCAGTCGTGAAGCACAGAGTGCAAGTAATATGCTCTCGCGCCCTTGACCGGCTGCTCTGTGTGAAAGTCATACTCCATAGGCTCGATCTTGGGGTCGATCTTCTCTACTTGCGCAAGCACGTGCGGGAGGTCTTGCAGGACATGGCGGCCGGGCGCGTTGGGATGCTTTCTGCAGAACTCGTCGATATCGTGGCCTGTGCTGCCGCCGATGTCGACGAGGAACGCGGCATCCTTGGCGGTGTCTGCGCCCTGAATCAGGCGCTCGGTGACCGGGAAGAAGTCAGCGTCCATCCATGACGGCCGGCCTTGTCTGTAGCCTGCCATGTGGTTCTGGAATTCTCCGGCAGGATAGTTGGTCATCATGTGGTTGAAGAAGTCACTGTCTTCGCCAATGATGTCTTGCATGGGTCCCTTCTTGGGATCCTCGTGAATCCTCCAGTTGTTCTTCTTCAGGTACGTAGGGAAGTTGGCCAGGGTCGGCCAGCAACCGCCAACGCTGTGGACAGTCAGGGGTGGGAATGTCGGCAGTGGTGGAGACGACTTACGTGACGGGATATCCTCCCGCAATCAGGGGGAGACTCAAGGACTTTGAAAAGTTTGTGAGTTCATATTCATCGGCGCCGACCTCTTTGATGTATCCCATCGCGCCGAGATGACGCAACAGGCGAGCGAGGACATCGGGATCGAAGCCTAGAGCGTAAGCAAGCTTCTCGACCTTCTTGGGGCTAGGGTTCTCGGTCATGTGCTTCCAGAGACCCGAGTAAATACCCGCCAGAATGTTGACATTGACGTTAGGCTGTGATATGGAGATCAGCCAAAAGCTGTGAGGTTGGGTAGAAACAGACTAACCTGGGCCCAGACATGCCTAATCATTGTTTCTCTGGGAGTCTCAAGTGACAGAACCAGCGCACGAGCTTGCTTCAAGAGCTGGTTGCGTGTGGCATCATCGCTTGGCGACCAAGTTGCTCCGAGAGAGCCGATCGCGTTTGAAAGCTCGGCCACGCGCTTGGCATCGTTCGGCTGGATGGCCACAGAGGGGTCCAACGGCAGTCTCTCCGGAAGAGAACCCATGGTTACAGAACAATGACTCGAGTGCGTAAAGGGGAAAGAGAAGAATTGGACAAGACAAGACTGGATGTGTAATGAGAAGACAGGATGATCTGCCGAATGAAGGAGCTTTCAACCGGCAAAACAAGTACCATCATATATAGAATTCTTCTCCTGGCTTGTTATCTGCTCAGTCCACGTGTCTCCCGAGCCTTTGGGGTTGAGACTGATGCCGATGTTTGTTCTCCCATGATCGCCAAGGGCTCAAAGCGGCAGCTTCATATCCATCTTCAGGGGGCTTGTATGCACATGCAGGGTCAATTTTGCAACACAACACCAACAACACGTTGGTTCTTCAACGGACTCGATGACTGTGGTGATAGATCACTGCTGAAGACCCAAGTCTGTGGGTCCGCGGACATATGGAAAGTCCACCGGAAACCCACCGGTCAGGCGAGGGATAACGTCTTTTGCTCAGGGGCCCTGGTTGCCGTTGGCGAATGAGAACATCGTGTTGGTTCAACGTCTCTTGGCCCAACCCTTGCAACACGAGTCTCTGTGCTCGAATCCTCGACAAGACTCAAATGGCATGACTGTTGGAAGTTCTTTTGCAATCCCTTGTCTGTTTCGAAAAACGGCCGGAATGTGGCAACAGGAACCTGACTGGGAGCCTAAAAGAAGTCGCGATCAGCACCGCAATGGGAAATGAAAGACTGGACTCGAACGAGGGCTCAGGAGATGGCAGACGATGCTCCCGCCTCCGCGAAATCTAGTCGGTAGTCTTTGGGGTTCCCAGGTTCCCGTGGAGGCACCCGTCTCTTATTTCTCCGACCCTCCACCTTCATCTGGCGCGGGTGTTGCCGCGCTTTTCATGCTGTCTTGTCGAGCTCCCCCAATAGCCCACATGCAGCGACTGTTCTCCCTTTCTTTCGCAAACGTCTTTTCTTGACACTTTTGCGACAATGTCAACCGCATCATCTCCTGAGCGAGACGCCGAGGACAAAGGCCCGACGGCCCTCGGAATCGTCATTTCCGTCTCGGCTTTGAGTACCGTGTTCGCAGCAGCAAGACTCTTCGTCAGGGGGAAGATATTAGGCAAAGTCCACTTGGATGACTATTTGATCATTGCATCTGTGGTGAGTTCTCTGCATATGCAGCCAAGAAATCTTCAGCAAACACTTGGAACGTTGGCAAACTGACTGTGCCGCATCGTGTGCAGATCTGCGGTTGGGTGAACGTTGGAACGGCCATCGCCGCGGTGGCGCACGGAAACGGACGACACTTCGATATCCTCGACCTCGAACAGAAACAAGGCGCTATCCTATGGACCATCGCTGGATTCCCGGCGGGCGTCATGTCCTTCGGGCTTCCCAAACTCGCTGTTGTGGCGCTCCTCACTCGGATCATGAACCCTAGTAAGGGACACAGAATATTCTTATGGGCAATGAGTTTGTTCTGCCTAGCGAACTTGGTTGGCTGTGTGATTATTCTGTTCGCGCAGTGCCAGCCGTCGCACTCGCAGTGGGACTTTTCTGTACTTGATAAAACATGCTGGGACAAGTGGATTCTTGTTTATTTCGCCATCTACTCGGGAGGTAAGCATTGATATACCCAAAGCTACTTGGTATGGCTTTGAGCTAAAGTGTCACTCCTCCAGGCTTCTGTGCCTTTGTGGATATCTACCTGGCCGTGTATCCTGCCGTGGTGCTTGCGAAGTTGCAGATGAGCGTCAGAAAGAAAGTTGCACTGAGTGTCGCCCTAGGGATTGGCTCAATGTAAGCCACGTGCTCTCAAGGCCCTCAAACAGACACTAACAATTTTCGGCAGCTCTTCAATCGTTGCGATTTACAAGTGTACCAGACTTCAAAGTCTGGCTAGCCAGGACTTTTCATGTACGTTCCTCAACCGAGCCTCCTTCCCCAACATACTCTTCCTAACTTCTTTGTGTTCAGATGACACAGCGGACTTGGTGATTTGGACGATGTAAGTGCAGATCTTTGTCGTGTCATGATACAGAAACCTAATTGTTGTCCGAAATAGTGTCGAGGGGAGCACGATGATCATAGCCGCATGCATCCCCGTGCTGCAGCCTCTGGGCGAACTTTTATTCGGCAAGCGCATGTTCAGCTCTGGCGGCGGCAAATACACATACGAAAACTACGGTTCTGGACCCTCAGGGCCGAGCGGCCATATGCGATCGGACAACATTGAGCTTTCACGATCGCGGGAAGCTCGGAAGCGAGCTATGAGACAGGCCGACGAGATCAGCTTCGACGATACGACGACAACCACGGCTGTCGCAAAGGGAAGCCAGGAGAGCATACTCAACCAACATAACTTCAACGGAAAGATTATGAGAACCGACGTGTTCACTGTTAGCGTTCAGCAGAACAAGGAGGTCTAAAAGGAACTCGCAGCTTGTTCGAGTGTGGTAGAGCGGCGAGAGCGGAAGAAAACGTCTTGTGTAATATTACTGCAAACACCTCTACAACCAAAAGGTTGAGAACGCCGGACGCCTTATCCTTCTACGAGCATCATGCGTATGATCTGAACCGGTCAGCCATCGGCATGTAGTCCTTTGGCTTAGGCTCTCCAGTTATTCCCCCAAATACCAGCTGCCCCTTCAATTTCCATTTCTGTGGGACATTCCAAGCTTTCGCTACCTCCTCATCAATGATGGGGTTGTAGTGCTGTAGATTGGCACCGATGTCCTCCGCCGCCAGGAGAGTCCACACGGCATATTGCAGCATTCCATCGCTCTGTGCGGCCCATAGAGGGACCTCAGTAGCATAACTAGGATACTTCTCTTGCAGGTCTTCGACAATCTGTTGATCCTCGAAGAACAAGATAGTGCCTGCGGCTTTCTTGAAGTTCTTCATCTTTTCGCTCGTGTGCTCCCACTTCTCATCCGGCACCTTGGCTCGGAGGATCTTGGTAATGATGTCCCACAGCCTGTCATGCTGCTGACCGTGAAGCACAATAACTCGGTTCGATTGGGAGTTGAAGGCGGATGGCACTTCGGCGAGTGCCTCTTGAACGATTTCGTCGATGCGGGTGGTTGATAAGGGGACTTTTCTAGATAGCTGGTAGTGCGATCGTCGGGCCTGCATCACCTCCAGCAGGTCGCCCGCGGAGACGCTGGACGGCGCATCAACAGCGATGTAACGTGGGGGCGTGGATATCACTTCTGAGTCACCAAAAGGGAGTGGGCAGCAGAAGGTATCCTGCAGCATCCTTCGGAGGGGGCGGAGTGCAGCCATGGTTGGGCGGTAAGACGGCGTGCTTTTCTGCTGCGTGATGCACTCCAGATCTGCGAGTAGTGTGAAGAAAAAGAAACGCGGAAAAGCTTAGAAAATTCGGCAGGAGGTGCAGTTTTCAGGGTCCCGCTTGAATGGCATTATAGCCAGGATCACATGCCGTCATGCTACTCCCACATGATTAGATTGATAAGATCTCAGTCGGAAAACCATCAAGATTGAGACCGAAACTGACTCGTCTGGAGGCCGCGTAACGCGGTGTCCGAATTTCGAGCGGGTCTCCGACATCGCCGAGCTGTGATCCGGGTACGGTCCGGCATTTCAACCCCGAAGCGGTGTGGACGGCGCAGCGTCGCTCAGGTTTGTCATGGCTGACAGATGATACTTCACCGATCAAATTGTATTTGCCCGCCAACCGATGTCAATATTGTACTCTCTGTGCTCATGAGGAAAGTTGGTGGTTTAAGAGGAGAGAAAGATCAATTTGACTGAGAAAGCCGGGTTCCTCCGAGCCGAGCCGACCGAGACTGCGATGGACCACGCACAGCTCATGACCGCTGGCAATCAGGCTTCGTGAGCAAGCACAGGAAGAGTCAACAATCCATCGGAATGCCCTAGTCAGAGGGCAGATCTGGTCTGTTGCGGAATATGCTGAAGCAAGTTGTCGTTACTTCCTCAGCAATTATCGCGTCATTTGCTGCCATGTCGTCTTTGCTCATCCCCGAATTCGCCAGTCGCATATGTGCCAGGACCATGGCAGGTATCATGTAAGCCTTGCCAACGAAATCCTGTGTCGGAAGCCTTTGTTCAGCGATGTAAATGAAGCGTCCAAGGATCTTGGCAAACCTCTCCTTGAGCTCAGGTACAAGGGTCCATGATTGGGGATCCGCAAAGTAGCTCTCCATCTGGACACAAATGAAGAGAATCGCTTGAAAAGCAATCGTCTGGAAGATGGAACTCGAAGTGCGCATTAAAGTCACTAGCGCGTCGTTCTCTGGCCACCCATTTTTGTCTTGAGGAGGGTCGAGCCTTTCCATTAGAGACATTGCGGTTGACATGGAAATATTGTGGGAGAAGGTGTATAATGGACTTCTGAGTGATCCAAAAGGGATGTGGAGAGCTAACAGTGATCTGGCGCATAAAGCGGCGGGCAATCCATGAGTAAATGCCGTCGAGGTAGAACGATGAGCTGAATCCGATGAAAGTAGGAGTTGTGCTGCGGGGCTTGGCTGTTCATGCAGGATGAATGCTTCATTGTAGTCGACTGAGCCTTTTATGTTGTTGAGAAAATGTGCAATCTGAAGTCTGACTGGTAGAGTGGATATCAGCACCAGAACAGCGGAGATGGCCCGAGAACCTGCTGCGTTGTCCAGATGGTCGGACACCATCATCGGTAATGGCATATCCCAATCGTCTGGAGTCAAAGTGGGTTGCATTCCTTCATCCATAGAGCTCTGCAAATCAAGCTCGAGAATGGTATACCATAGGTTTTTATGCATCACTAGCTCCTCTGGATCCAGTCGATGGCCCGTAGCAGAGGGGTCCCGATGCAGACCTGCCATCATAGCGTTGCGCACCAATGCTCCGGATGAGGGCCAGCTCGCAAGCGCCTCTAGACCGTAGCATTGCCGCATCAGACTAATGAGGCAGGAAGACTGTAATGTCGTTATATCGCGGGGATCAGATCGAAGCGCAACGCTTTGCCATGCTTGAATAAGATGCCACCATGTGGTAATCCTGGTGAGAGGGAGTCGGTCTTCCGTCGGCTGGATCGATGCGTTGCCGATGGCAATTACCAGCAGTAGGTGGATGCAGAAAGTCAAGGACACGCTCTCTGGTGATTCCCAGTGTTTCTCAGCCTCAGCCCGAAAATTCGACTGGTTGAAAAATCGAAAGATGGAGCCGTATGTCTGGAAGTATCTGTCGACTAGCTTGATGGCATTTTCCTTGTCAGGAATTTCATCGAAGATGGATCGCTGAGCTTCCTCGGAATCTCCCGAAACCAAAAAGCGGCGTCGGAATAGTTGGTCTTTAAGATCACTGTAAGAAGTGAACTTGCCATTGGGTTTGATGAAGCCAGCTTGGCTTAGGGGTATTAGGATGTGGTCCAACTACACGGTCAATGTCAGACTACCGAGAAATTGATGAAAGTTGGGAGGCAAACCCACCTTTTCAAGAAGACCGTGAACACTACTTCTTCCATACCAACTTCTCTTTAAAGGATTTCGGGAAACCGTTCTTGGGATTGGGGGGGATGCCACACTTTCGCCAATGACAGTTTCTTGGGGTGTCAATAACGTGATCTCGGGATGATTTTGCACCCTTTCTCTCTGCCCCACGTTTGTCTCCGAAGTAGTTGAAACTCCACAGGCTGCCGGTGATACGTGTGGGGATTCAAGACCAACATCCTCGTGTCCTTCGACTGGCACTGGCTCGTCGCTAGGTGCGACTCGATCTCGGCTATCGGACCGTGCCGCTTGAGCCTCTTGTGGAGGGTGCCTCTCGCCACTATCAGTTGCTGAGTGGTCATAGGTGCATCTCAAGGGAGGATCAGTCTTGGAACACCGATCACAAGGCTGTCCTTTATTACACTTCAGCTTTCGGCGATGACATTGATGGCAGACCAGCTTGGACCGTTCCCGCCGTCGCCGGAAGGACCTAGTCCTGCCTGTGGCCGGAAGGTCGGACATAATGACAGATGACGATCGAAACGCGAAACGATGAGCGGATGAAAGATAAGCTGGCCTCTGCAGGAAGTGGAATGATGAATGAGGGATGATGGATAACAAACATATCTGACGGACATGACAGAGAACTCCCTGCTGACATTTGATGAACATCGGTCGGCGACACCAATTTAGCTAGACCCCACCTGTAACGCCGAGCGACTCTATTTCATACCCGTAGGCCGGACTTAAGAGTGGGTCTATGCTGACTGTCGGTATGATAGTTCGTCCCGATGACAGCCAAGACGAATTGATCCATAACATGGAAAATTTACTGAGGCCCCAAAATCCTGTGGTTCACCGGTACATAGTCTTCTCGCCCTATTGTGCTCTGCGCCGCACTCTCTTCACGTGCGAAATGAGCAACTCAACACGGCGGATAGCTTCACTCCATGTGCCTATCACAAACGCTTTGCAAACATTGTCTTCTCAAGCAACAGTGTTCCGCAAATTTCTACATACCTGGGCATTCAATGACGCTTTCATCAGCAATTTTCAACACCGCCGTAAACTTAACCGTGAATGGATTGACGCATGTCCGTGTGATCATGGCTACTTATACTCAACAACAAGTGTTCTCTAGTGCCCTGACATAGACAGGAAGTTCAAAATTACTGCTGTGAATCATTGATATATCTCCACTGGCTGATTACATAGTATGTCACTGGCAAGGATTCGCGTTCCCCCATCTTGGGTCCTCTTCGACAGCGCACGTCCGTGACAGTGCACGGCCATCCAATACTACCGTTCGTAGGGTTTCATCTACTGCATCTCCTACATCCCTGTTGCCGTTAAAAAGAACTTGGAGACTGAATTGTTTCGAAGATCCATCATCGGAGTCCGCGGAGCCTCTTAAGTAGCCATTGTTGACGACACTCTCTGGCCGCTTCTGGCCTTTTGAGAGTAATCGCGGTCTGTGTGTTGAGCAATACTACCCAGCCGCACATCGCCAGCCCAAGGTGAAGCCGCCCACAACTGGCCCGAACATGGAACCTATTGACCTGACGATGAGCAGCTGAGTTGATCCTTATATCTGGCCTTTTGTGTAATACTACTCACTGTCGTCGTAACGGATGGAACGCATCAAACTTTCTCAATCGTCGTAGAGCCCGCCCAGCTAAGTTCAAGGTCAAGGATCTCTCGAAATATCATTTAGATGCATACTTAATTGGAAATAGTGTTTGAGAATATTTCTCAGCCCCGCGAGCATAGATCCTTGCGCGCCTGCCGGGGGAGCCTGTGTTCAACTACCCAGGCAGTATGCTCTAGCCTTTCTCAATTCGAGGCTAACCAACTTCATTATTGGAAGAAGGCGGATTTGCGATCGAGAAGAGTCGCCATTCTTCAACCTTAGTTTTGATGAGCTTCATAGAACATACAACTTCTAGCTTGTACATGTCTTCAGTCAATCCCAAAATACGGGAGAAGGCAACTGGGAAGTGACTTACATCAATGCTTCACGATGAGTGGAGGTTGGCGACCCCACGACCCGTGTTCAGAGCTGCCAGTGCGCATTTGACATCTGCCTGACATCTGCAAGGGGTAGGATGCATGTTGAATTCCTAATTGCTGACATTCATCTATGCCTCTCATTTCCGTCTAATTTCCCTGCAATTTTTGCTACTCGGAAAAGCAACAAGACAAAGAAGAAAGTACGTCCCCCGCGCGGGATGATCCACTTGCTAGCTACGCAGCCAAATATCTTCATTCAGGTTAGAGGCAACTGAAGTAAGGGGCCTCAAAAGTTGCGGGAGGCCTCCGCAATTGATCAGCCACTACAATCAAGTTTGCAGTTGGAACAGGGTAGAAATTTTCGAAGCTCTTCCGCCACTTTTCTCCGAATACCGGATCACTGACTCCAATGACGGCTGTCCGACCTTGACAACAACCCACCTCCCGATGGCCATGGAATCGGAGATTTTCCAGTTGCAGAAAGATCCCCTCTTCTTAATGGCTTGACGTAGAGGTAAGGTTGTCTTCTATGCTTCTCCAAAGGAAGTCACCTGCATGTTAAAATCTGCACAAAACTGCAGAGACCTGCAGCCGCCGTGGTGAATCAAGGCTGGTCACGCACCTATGATCCCACAACCATGCAGCACACCGCATGTTGGTACGGATCACATTGCGGTATTTGTGGTCTAGATCCCGCTGACAGCGAGGGGTCGGTGTCCACTGTCTTAGAGCCCTGCATGGTATACCGACATATAGGGTGACATCGGCTGCAACCCAATCTGTAAGCAAATCGTGATGTTTGCCCTGCCGATAACAGCTGATTTCAAAATGTTTGGCAAACTGTGGACGCAGGGGAAAAAAAGAAACCCTCGGCGACAGCCTCTTTGAGCAGTCGAAGAAAAAATGGTCCGAGTAAATGCCCGTGGAACTTTCTGTGACCATGACCTGCTGCACCTCCCTGATTGGTGTCGACGGACATTAATCGATGGACGTCGATCCTCCGCACCTGCCATCTTGAGCACTGGTTGGTCAGTTTATATCGTCTAAATCTCCGTTTGAGGAATCTGGCGGCAACACCGGCACCTGAAGTGGTTTAAACTGGCATGCTGCTATCCGTCAACATACCACGGGAGCTTTTTGCACCCGGGCGGAATGCGGGCTCTCCCGATGAATCTGAATCTATTAAAGAGTCTATTCCCGGCCGAAAGATGGAAGAGAATTCCGACATCATCCTCAGCCATCAAATCTTGTGATCAATCAGACAGAACACTTTTGTCATCATTTACCAAATTTCACCATGAAGGTCTCCGCAGTTCTCGCTCTCTTCGCGACCTCGGCTATTGCCACTGAGTTCGGCAAGACGTGCAGAGATGAGCACATCGACGCCAACACCGACGTTCTGACAGCCAAGTGCGATACTGGGGACGGAAAGGGCACCCTCCTGGACACCTCGCTCAACCTGAACGACTGCTTTGGGTTCCAAAACAACCAGATCCAGGTACGTACGGAATATCCGAGGCTGGAATGCTCTTATGGTCTTGGAGGTGCATGATCGCGGGTTGCAGTCGCCCACATCCCGGATCCTTGTTTTGCTGACCATTTCGTCATAGTACGCGAACCAGGGCCACTTTGGCGACGTCTGCAAGGACTGCTTCTCATACCGTCTGCCCGACCCCATCTATGAGATTTTCGGCGTCTTCAGGGTTTGGATGAACTGCACCTGCAACGGCAGTCCCACGGAGAGTGCCATCAACCTGGGTAAGTGACGTTCTGGCTTGGCGCTGTTGCGAGCCTCATTCTCTTGCATGCATTAGACCCCGACTGGGCATAGTCGCTGACATCACCCTACAGACAAGACCCCAATCAGCAACAAGTTCGGCACTTTGTCCTGCGCTCGTGGATAGACACCCATGCACACGGGCTTCTTATCTCAATCATTGTTTCTTGCTTGTTTCTGTCTCTTCCGAAAAAAATGGAGTAGTCAATGGCTTCAATCTTAAAGTCTGGCTAGGCTGGGTATGATTTACGATAGTTCTGGATCTCGTTCGCTACATCTTGGAGGATACCACTTTGAAGACTTCTTGTACATATTTAGCGGCCCAGCGCCGTCATGTTGGAGGATGGAATATCTAGCAGCAACCTCCCTGCTTGTCATTGCCATGCATACTGTAAGACAGCATCTCAAATAGGTAGCCTTGTCAACAAGTCGTTCACTCGTAGCACTGGAATCACAATCGTGAGACATGCCTCTTGTTCAAACTCCCTCAATTGGCTCTAACCATCATTCCTAGGTCTGGATCTACTCCAGACTAGTCTCATCAAGAATGTACACGTAGGCATGGAACCCCCACTCAAGCCTCATTGCGGAAACCCCTTCATCCCAACCCAGATCAAAAGCCTATTAACTCCGCGCTACGGCCGTTGCAGTCATCACCAATCAGAGGAGGCTCAGCATCGATGACGGAGTAGGCGACCCTTCCCGGCCTGAGCTCGAGATTGACAAATTGTTCATCCGCCTCGCCAGGTTGGGAAGGCTTTCCCAGTTGTACTCGTCTTTCCATGTGTTGTCCGACTTGGCTTGAAGGATGAAGTCATAAAGATTGGCCATCTCTTGACTGTCCCACATTCCCTCTCTTCTCTTCATCCTCCGCAAGGCATCGATGCATCGTCGTTCCAAGTCGTCGTTCTCGCAGAACGCGCAGATGTACGACAGCGAAGGCACCACATCTGCCGCGAGTGAGAAGGTGGGTCTGGTTCCTTGCGTCTTGCCGAGGATGATGTCTTCCGCCATGTCCACTAGCTCATTCAAAACTCCCATATCCGAATGCTTCATATCGCAGGGCGTGTCGTGCGAGTTGAAGATTTCCCAACTTTTCCTGGAGAAGTCCAAGGCCTTAAGCTCTTCTCTATCCGCCGGATCGATGCGTTCCGGCAGGCCCTCTTGAAAGGCGTCGAAGCGAACGCACCACTCTTTGAAATGTTTATCGGCCAAATCCCATTCGGCCTGTTTTGTTGAGCTCCTCGAAGTCGTTGATCCAGGCGAGTCCTTGCCATTCTCAGGCGGAGAGGGACATGATCTGCACGTGGAGCCTTCACTGCAGGATACCCACGACTCATCAAACGCTTCGGAGAACATGACCTCGACGAGATGAAGCTGGTATCGGGCCTCGGCGACACTAGTGAAGGGTCTGGTCTGGTCTTTCTCTTCGTCTTGAACGAAGAAGGACAGATCAGGAACCACATCCTCCTCCATCAGCATCGACGCATCCATGCCCATGCACGAGAACATGCCAGCTATGTCGCAAAGCTGGATAAAATGGTTTTCGACGGTTTCGGCGAGACACTTGTCGTAAGCGGAGAGCGAGGCTGGATTTCGTCGGTATGTTAGTGCTGCTTGGTGAAGTGAGTCAAGAACCTTTGCTCCGGATCTCAAGTGTTGAACGGCTTTGTCATATTGCCCTCGGATGATTTCGTAACAGACGAAGACTAGACAACTGATCAGGGTGATTCTGATGTTGACTGGTGATGGATCAGCCATAATTTGGATGGCTTCTGAGACGGCTTTTCGGTAATGCCGCGTTGATACATCGCTCAGTTCCAACGAGCTCTCCGTCGCTTGTGTCTCGTAAAAGGGGTTTTCCAAGAATGCTCTGTGGGCGGAGCCAAGGGCGATGACGGCATGCTTGACGGAATCGGAGTAGTAGCCTAGAGGTAGGATGTAATTGCTCCAAAGTTTTGCCAAAGGCGTAGAGGCTCCGAAGTCTGGAACGGTGCAGTTATGCACGTGGTGGAACATGAGTCTCTCGATGTTATCTCCCGTAATATCCCAGTTGACAGGTGCTGTCAGATGCATCACCGACGTATTTCGAATCTGTCGCGCCAGCATGCAAGCGGTAGCAGTGGCGTTCGCGCTTGGCGATCGTGACGCTCGCCTTGTTTGTACAACATTGAGATTCGGGTATCCATCGCATTTGTGCTTGTCCTTTTTGCATCTTTTGCATGTGGGTTTCTCCTCGTCACACTTCACATGTCGGACTCTAGCAGCAGTTGGTCAGATCCTGTACAGCGAGGCCGGTGATACAAACAAAGTCTAGATAGCGAACTATAGAACCAGGCAAAGAGGCCTTACTTGCTGTGATGAAAGGAAACTTGGGGTCAGTCGAAGCATTCTTGAACCAACTAAAGTGGCATCAGTGTTGGTCACCAACCATGTCAGACATCCGGTCCTAACCTTTGACGCGCTCGCCCTGGTTCGCTTGGGCTTCTTCGGCGCGGGGGCCACCGAAAAGACTCCGGTCCCCGGAATGTGCGCGTCCAATGGCATTATTGGCTTCGATATGCGTACGAAAGAAAGCTTATCAGACAAATCAAGTTGTGAGATCGAACGGAGCTTGATGACAGCTGTCCGTACCGAAACACCGGTGAAAAGGTGGGAGCGCGCTCTCGGATACGGTAACGCGGGGGCTAAGACAGGGTATGCGCCAAGCATCGTCACACTTTTGGGCAACGCCCACTATATAAGCCAAGGTGGTCGAATTGGCCAAAAGCGCGCCGACGCGCCCCTCGGGCGCCGATGAGCCCTGGCCATCCCCTGGTTTTCCCTGCGACGTCAGCAACTTCGTCAGGGACAACAAGCGTTTTGGCGCTAACACTTAGTCTTTTACGACGTAGCCAATCATACGACTCAGTCGAAAGTTATTATTCAAGAAATATGGGCCTCCCGAGGATGGGACCGTTCGAGGTTCCCGCAAAATTGTCTGAACTCGACGGAAGAAGGTGCCTAGCTCCGGTGATTCACACGGCGACGCCGATACAAAAAGTGCTTCTTTCAGCCCTACCGGGCAACATGCGTTCAAAAGATCGCGGAATTCTTTTCGTCTTCCTATTGGCGTCTTTGCCTTCTCGAAGCAAACCTGTGGCATCTGCGAATGCCGCTAGCTGAGAATGATTCAGCCCCTGTTTTAGACCGTTGGCTGGAGCTCCCATCTCCACTGCGGGTATTGAAGGTTGAGGAGTCTCGTCAGTGTCATCCCTTAGACGTAAAACTCTCTCGAAGTTGTAGTTGCGACATACGACAGAAGATGGGATGGCAGCCCGGCATATCGATGTTAACCTTTCGGAGTCTTAACCGTTTGTTTCTATCCCTTTGTTCTGACAACGATAATTCGATGAAATATGGCAAGGCCTTTTACTGCTGCCTAAACCTAATCTCCTAAGCTGAAATGGCTTAGCACACAACACGAAAGATTGCAACTCCAGTGCTATTCTTGGCACCGGCACCTGTCTGGTGTGATTACTGATGGACACTGAGATTCTAGAAAGCCCGCCTAGCAGATTCTCTCCGGCTTCCATGGCATAATTTTCCGCATATTCGCCGTGCATCTGAGTGCCATCGGGCTCGGGCTGTCGTTCACGTTGTTATGGCGCTCACACTAGGACCCCCCTTGTACTCTCACATGTCCAACATCTGACGGAGAGTTTGACAGTATGAGCCTCTTGAACATCATAAGGGGATGATGTAATAATTTTCCTGCCGTCGATGGTCAATGAGTAACATTGTTTGCGACTTTGCTTCAAGCTCACTAAACGATTTTCGAAACATTCTCCCAGGTATCCTGGGCGACACAGTCTGCATGAATCTCGGTCTCGGTCGAAAGTACAGATATGGTCAATAGCGATGCACGTGTTCTCAGCAAGAGTTAAAGATCTTGCCGGTGGGACGGTCTGGCCTCCCCCGCAAGCCCCGCGCCGAGAAACAGCGATGAGACTCGGAGAAGCACGCTCGGACTGCAAAAGCACATAGCCAGGGGAAAACCCTTTACCAGGTTACCAGTCGTGCTGGGGCGTGCAAGGGTAGCTAAACAAGTGTGCCGACCGTTAAACTACCTTGCCTGACTGCCTCTAGAACAGCAGGCTAGGGGGTGCTCCGCCCCAACTTACCAGGAGAAATCTTCAATGCAACGTTAACATTACCACGAAGGTGACTTTGAGTGCACCCGGCAGCAAACTCCTCCCATGTAGAAGCATCACACGGATATCGATACACTCTAATCATTTCCTCCATTGCGCCACGATAGAAAGACCAACTAGGATTGTGAGCCGACGTGTAAGAGTGCTTGAGATAGGGTAAAGATAGCGTTCCAGATAGGAAGCTCACCATCCACTGCCTAATCAGAGCAACTTCTGTGAGGTTTTGAACAGTACGAGTCTTGCAGTGCGGTAACTATGAAGAGGGGCTGCTCAGCTGGCTACCGGATATCATGGAAGTCTCACAAAAGCTTCCAGCTTCGCACCGAGCCAACTCAACGACTACAGTGAAGATTCATAGGGTGGTGCTCAGTACCCCCAGCAGATGACTGTAGTACGATCGACATATAACAAGATGTTCTGAATTGTTTCGGTGCACATCGCAAATCTCTCCGCGTGAGACTAGGGTCCACGTTTGCAACCATCGACTCAAAACTCCCGACCGGGCTCCGGAACCGTATCTGACGACATCGACAAATGATATGGGATCAGTGTTAAGTGCATGAAATGGCAGAAATATTCCCTCTTTGGGCTGGGCTGAGACATACACGTAATTTCACTTCAGATGACACATGTCTATCGATTCGCCTGAACTCGTGGCTGAGTTGTCAGGCTGATTTCTCAGGGGGAATTGGCGGCAGCATAGCCCTATTCGGCCCTTCTGCGTGACGGCCACCAGTGAGATGTGTGCCAGCGCGTTTGGCAAGTCAAACCAAGCTCGCCATGTGTTCGGTTTAACAGCAATCTCATCAGTCATCGTAATGTCACAATACCAAGACTGGTCTTGATGTCTTCGACCTAAAGAACTGGTGAGGATTGCGGGTATCTTGGTGTCGTTCTACCAGACTTTAGCGACCCCATTTGGCATGGTCTACTCCAGTTTACAGGTTCCCAAGTGGAATCGAACGACGGCCTAGAGCCGTCCAAGGTTGCAACCAAGGGGCCATGCCTCTTTCATGGTTAGTGATTCCAACTAAATATGGGAGCCGAATACACAGTCGGCATATTCGTGCCGCGCGTCAAGGATCGATAGGCTCAAGACCCAATGCAAGGGGATGAACACCGAGGCCTCCAGCTGAGACCCCACTGCACTAGACATGCAGGAGACGTCTGATTGAGCAAGTTCGGCACAGCCCCCGTCGATACGGGCGAGATAGGGCTTAGGCAGCCGTTTTGGCAAGGCATTTTCCCCGTCTTTGGTCCAATGAGGGTGGCCCTGCTAATTTCTAGTCTCGTTCGGCGCCGTTACGATTCTCGAGCCTCAGTCCATAGCATTCTCGGCCCCCGGGAAGTACCCGCTCAATCTTATTATGACTTCATGTCAGGACCGTCGCGTGAAGTGCGCGGGGGCCGAAAACAGCTTTATCCTCAGATGCGTAAGTAGAGAAATCTCAAAAGTCCAACTCCTTGCTAGCAAACTCAACCCATTCCAACAAATATTGTCAACTTCTCTGATGGCGATCTTGCCGCGCTTTGCAACTTATGGCTACATGATATGTCAGGCCAAATTCACATGCGCTATCGACGTGTGTGTAAGCGATGTAAATTTGTTTTCGACACTGAACATCGCTATGGCACACATGCCTGTAGAAGCTCTGGTTCTCGAGGAGCTTCGCCAGTGGCAATATCCACTACCACTTCGCCAAGGTAGGCCAGCCCTCGGACCAATCACTAATCAAAAAACCTTCAGTGGTCCGACACTGACGTGTTCAAGATCCCCGAAGAGGAACTGTTCCTTAAGGCCTATCAAGACCAAACTAGAAGACGGCTGATGATATTCCAATAACCATTTCACCGAATATTCTAAACGACAAGTAGGTCATTTACAATTTTGGCGTGTCATGTTTCCCATCAGCTAAACAGGGGTGTCTTCAGCAGTAACTGTGCCAGTCCTCACATCCCTGGAAGTCCTCAGAAAGAGAGACTGCAGCAACCAAGTTGCGAGCGAATATTGAGACCCGGAGGAACTGATTCACAAGACGGCTCTTGTCACAGACGGTAACAGTCAAGAAGTACCGGGTGATATAGCAGGTACTGTGGTCATTTCCACATGTGCTTTGTCGACTTTCAACAACAGAACATGAGGTCTTCGGGACACGGTACACGTCGCACCTGACCTCTTTTACAATTCGTCTGTAAAGACGATTCAGCTTGGGCTGATCGACTATCAGCCTCCGGGACTCCTTACGGCACGGGCCGATCCTTGCAGCCATGTGGCAGGCGATTGATCCAGATGCCAGGTAGACATGCACATCGGCATCGGTCATTTCGGACGAACTTCGCTCTGATCACTGGCCAATACCGTTGTGCATCATATCTCTTGGCATCTCAAGCGGTCTTCGCTTGATGCAAGATTGCTACGATGAGGCCTTGCTACTCAGGGTCGAGGCGGCGTTTGCCAAGCTGCGCGGACGTCAAATGCGGACTTTCGGGGTTGCAACGGCCGAACATGCAGATCGTCGAGAACCACAAAAACGAGGTCGCGTTGCACCAAAACTACGAATGAGCTGCACCGAGCCGAGA
This sequence comes from Colletotrichum sp. COLG25, assembly GCA_009801095.1. Taxonomy (NCBI): domain Eukaryota; kingdom Fungi; phylum Ascomycota; class Sordariomycetes; order Glomerellales; family Glomerellaceae; genus Colletotrichum; species Colletotrichum sp. COLG25. The sequence goes on from VNWT01000023.1 coordinate 5,035,114, forward strand.
AAGTTGTATGCATGCTGGATGGATCCTGTCTCAGCATGTGCTTGGCCTACCGATAGGAGGTCCGCGGACACCTATCGCGTCCCGGTGCCAGCGGTTTTATGCCATGTAGATAGAGAGATGCACTGGTTATAAAGACGAACGAGACTGTCCAGGCATCCGACGAATGGCTTTAGTACAAACCCTCAATTCAGATGTTTATCGAGTTCCCGGATCACCCATAACTACATCTCAACATGGCGACCGAGAAGAAGATGCGAATTTTGATTGTAGGCGGTAGTGTCTCCGGGTTATCTTTGGCCATCATGCTGGAGAAGTTCGGCATCGACTACCTGATCCTAGAAGCCTACCCTACAATTGCGCCTCAACTTGGTGCGAGCATCGGCCTCCTACCCAACGGTCTGAAGATTCTCGACCAGTTGGGATGCTACGAACGCCTGCGTGAAATCGGGGGTGACATCTACTACAAGTGCTCCATCAGATCCTCAGATGGGCGAGTTCTGTCAGAAACGAAGGACGCAAGTCTTTCCGAAAGCATTGAAAGCATGTACGTCGCCAAGTTCGTCCGATGTATCTGCTATGATTGACCTCGACTAGGACGGGCTACCCCTGCGTTTTCATCGACAGGCAAATGCTTCTCCAGGTTCTGTATGAAAAGATACGTCACAAGGATCGCGTCTTGACGGGGAAGCGTGTCTCTCGGGTGGAGATGACCGACTCAGGTGTCACTGTCAAGACACAAGACGGAAGTTCATACGCCGGAGACATTCTCATTGGGGCTGACGGGGTTCGAAGTACTATCAGACAGGAAATGTGGCGCCTTGCTTCAGAGGAGAAGCAGAACGTGTTTCCACCAGACGAGGCCCAAAGTAAGTCATTGCACTGGCAAAATATTGTGATGAATGACTTTCTTACAAATGTCGAAGGTCTCAAGTCAAACACGAAATGCATCTTTGGCATTTCGAATCTTCCCAAGGGCTGGCGTGGGATGCAGCATTCTGCCTTCAATGATGGGCGGAGCTATCTGTTGGTCCCAGCACCGAAAGACCGGGTTTACTGGTTCTTCTTCCACGTAATGGATGGCACCTACTACGGGAAAGACATTCCGAGGTTCTCAAAAGAAGACGAGAAGGCGCTCGCATCGAAATACTTTGACGACAATATTTCGGACTCAATCACGTTTCGCGAAATCTATGAAGGACGGCAAGTTGCTACTCTTGTTGCACTGGAGGAGCACGTCTTCTCTCGTTGGAACTACCGAAGGATTCTGCTCATCGGCGACTCAGCGCACAAGGTACGCATATGGTGCTGTGTGTTTATCCGTATACATGAATCGCTAATATGTGGTCCATACAGCTGCACCCGATCACAGCCCAAGGCGGCAACGGCGCCATTGAGACAGCAGCAGCTCTTGTCAACACGCTGGTTTCAACACTGAAATCAAATCCTCAGTCCTTGTCGGACAAGGAGATTGAATCTATGCTTGCGCAAGTTCAGACTAAACGCCAAGATAACATCACCGAGGTTATGCAAGAAGGGCGATGGGTCAATAGCGTTATCTGCCAGCAGCTACCCCTCTCCAAGTTCCTGATTGGGATTATTGTGCCGTGGCTTGGTGATGGTCTTTTTCTCAAAAGCTGGTACAAGAGCTACTTGAGAGGTACTCAGGTAGAGAGCCTGGGCTTGCCTCACAGGCTGGTATCCAAGTCATCTCACGCGGCTGCAGGTTCGCAAAGCCAACTTCGCAGCTGGGCTATCTGGACGACTGGAGTGGCCTGTTCTGTGGTTGCTGCTTTCATGCTCATGCGACTACGTAAGGTGTAGATGCATGAGACAAATGGTATCTAGACTGTATTTCAATTCACTACTAGGGTTTCATAATCTTCACAAGAGATCTTCTGTTCCTTGTATCCTTCGATCGGTCCTCTTTCTTCGGCTGGACCTCCGTCTTAAGGCAGCATGCCGCCATCTACTAGCATCGCTTGACCGGTGACGTATGATGCAGCATCGCTGAGCAGAAAAGTTATCATTGCCTCAACCTCTTCTGGCTGCCCGATTCGTCCAAGCAAAGGTGGCGGAAGGACAGCTCCAGTCGCTGCAAACTCCATAGATGCTGCCAGAATAGGGGTCTCAATCGGTCCACTAGAAAAAGTTAGTAAGAGCTCCTCCTAATGTGAAGTCTCCCCAGATTCATTGTCAGAGTAAACTTACGGGCAGACAGCGTTGACTCTGACACCCTTTCTTCCAAACTCTCTCGCAGCGCTCTTGGTCAGTCCAACGACTGCATGCTTACTCGCGGTGTAGGCCCCGTGGAACTCCAATCCATACAAGGAAGAAACAGAGGCAACATTGACGATAGACGCTCCCTTTCCATCGTCTTTCAAGGCCGGAATTTGGGCTCTCATAGCGTTCAAAATTCCCTTGCAGTTCACTCCCATCACAAAGTCCCAGTCATCGTCCTCGATCTCCGCAATCGTCGCTCTGTTTCCCTGCCGTCCCAGTACGCCAGCACAGTTAGCGGCTCCGTCAAGCGGGCCGAGCTTCTCCACCGTCTCGGCGATCCACGCCTCAACCGCCTTTCGATCTCTCACATCGGTGACCTTGGAAAAGACGTTCTCTGCGCCATGAAGCCCGGTGAGCACGGCTGCCTCGGACGTAAGCAGAGCCTCGTTGACATCGGTTATCGACACCCGCGCGCCAAGGGACGCCAGTTTCTTCGCCGTCGCGAGGCCGATGCCTGATGCTGCGCCTGTGATGGCGATGACCTTGCCCTTGAAGTCGCTCATAGCTGTTATTGATAGTTGGGGTATCGGTTGTTGTGAGAGGGAAAAAAGCCTCAGGAGGGGGGAAAGCTTATCCTCCAATTTTCGGCCGATGTGATGGTCCTCCACCTCATGCATGATGAGTAACACAAAACGGACCTATTATTGCTATCCGAGGCTCTAGTGCGTCTTGTTTCGGTGATATGTATCCATCGCGGGCTGGACCGACAGGGGACGGTGACACCGCCGGTCGGAGTGGGGCCGCCTAATTACCTAGGTATCAATCCGGGTGGTCATTTTCAAAACTTCTAACAATTAAATCAACAGACAGAGCTGCAGAACTTTCTATTGAGATTCTTGCGACGCTATATAACGTTGCATATTAAAGCCTGATGATTGTTTGGCGTGTGCTATTTCAAATCTGCACCGTTACATTATGCGGTTGGAAATATCCAATGGGAAACTCACAGCCCACCGTCAGTCGTCTCCAAGTAGATGGTGAGCTAATTCACGAGGCTTCAAATAGAACGCATCGCCATGCACGGTGCATCACACGAAGCGTGGCAACTCCAAGCCACATTCTAACTGGGATGACTGCTGTGTTGCATGTTGCATGAGCCTATGGCAACGGTCCTACGAATGCATACCCCGCTCGAGGCAGACAGTGATGTGGCATCATCACAGCAGGCTGCCGATGCCCCATGGCTGCTGCGACAGCACGAAGGATGTTAGCTCTCGCTTTTTAAGAAACATGTTAAGGCCGTCATAATCCTCCATACACTGTTCACAACAACGTTTTCCCAGTCGTATGACAACAGCGCAGCCCATTTCCTAGTTTCGGCAAACATCGACTGAGTACAGGATGTGGCTCATCAACACTCGAAGTCTCACCCTTGAAGAGATTTCGGACCCGGCGTCAGTCGACTACGCAATCCTGTCACATACCTGGGAAGACGATGAGATAAGCTTTCAAGACATCCGGAGCCGGAACGCAAACAATGTCAGACAAAAGGCTGGATTCGCGAAGGTTGCAAAGACGTGCGAGCTTGCTCGACAAAGACAAATCGACTTCGCCTGGGTTGATACCTGTTGCATTGATAAGTCGAGCAGTGCAGAGTTAAGCGAGGCGATAAATTCCATGTTCACATGGTATAAGTTGTCAACGGTCTGCTTCGTCTTTCTCTCCGACTTACCTCCCTCGGAAGATTCAGAATCACAACCATCCTCAAAACCTGTATTTCCGTACAGCCAACAAACCCTAGGAAAATGCCGATGGTTTTCTCGAGGCTGGACATTGCAAGAGCTTATTGCTCCAAGACACGTTGAGTTTTTCAATTCCACGTGGAAACGATTTTCCCGAAAGATGGAATGTGTAGAGATTCTGGCTGAAGTGACTGGAATACTACCCATTGCGTTGAAGAATTCTGGAGTACTACGAAACATCCCGGTCGCAGTCAAGATGTCCTGGGCGGCAGAGAGGCAGACGAAACGCATAGAAGATCGGGCATACTCGCTTCTTGGAATTTTTGACATCAATATGCCAATGATATATGGCGAAGGACACAAGTCTTTCCGACGCCTACAGGAAGAGATAGCGAAAGAGACCGATGACCTTTCCTTGTTCGCCTGGAGAGGCCCTACCACAGGAGCCAAAGGATATCAGGAATACAGAGGGATTTTTGCACGAAAAATGAGCGAGTTTCTCACTTGTTACAACATGTGGCATTCCGACACGAGGCAAAATCAACAGCACGAGTTTTCTGTGACAAACAAAGGCGTTCGGATTGAAGCAAAACTTTACAAGCATAATCATGGCGCCTACATCATGTTTCTGGGTGTCATGCAAGGACAAGATCCAGTTTGCATATTACTCAAGCGCACTGCAAACGGCTTCATTCGTTATCGACCTTGGTCTTTGGAATATACAAAGACCACCAAACCGGACCTGGTGGTCCAAGCGATTCTCACGATATATATTCCCAAGGATATCGGTCCAATGGAGAGTCGTACCATGATACGGAACTTACACCGGTCCTTTCAATTCTCTCACAAACTCTCAGAAGGTCTTGAGATAGATCGCATCGACCCGAATCCTCCGCACCTTTGGGATTCATTTTATACGACATTCATCAGTAGTGACCCTCGCAAGTCGTTTGCAGCGAAGCTTGAAATATTGATTCATGGAAGATGCTACAATTATAGCGCGATATATCCGCTCACTCTGATAGTCGGATGGGTTCACTCGCACTGTAGGCCTTTCGCGGTGCTTTATGGCACACGAACCGGATCGAATGCCGACAATGTCTTCGTCAGAGACACCCTTCCAAAAGGCTTTCCAGAACTAATCAAGGACGATAAGTTCTGGGGGCTCTCTGATGACGATCTCTTTGAGAGACAACTTTTGGACGTTTGCTCATCTCCACTGTTCCTGGCGAAGGAAGTGCAATTTATATACGAGAGCTCGGAAATGTTGGGTGGGGAACAATGTTCAGATGAGGCCTATCTTGCAAGATTCCGCGTAGTGTTAGAGGTGGTTGAAGCTGATACGGGCCATTCACATGTGACGACGTATCGTGTCCGTCTGCTAGGGGAGTTATCGAGGTTACTTGGGGAAGACGTCGTCCTGAGTGCTTTAGAGTACGCCCCCGCAAAGGACACGCCAATTCGGTTATTCCGCTGAATGTAGTGGACTAGGATTTGAGGGATGACAAACTGACCCATAGGTCGCTGGTGACCGTCCTCAGACTTTCTCCGTATCAGTAACTTCAAAACAAGGTACGCTGAGGAAAACAGCACACCACGGTAGAAGGTTATGCAACTCTCTAGGGAAGGTTTGATAAAATAGAAAACCTTGGGCAGCAAACTATTGATCCTTGCCCCTCTTTGACCGGTGTCTTTTCATGACTTTACATCCCAATAAACTGTGTCAGGTAAGGTTTCGAAAGCATCAAACAATTTCGCAAAGTCTTCCACTTAAACATACCTCTCGAGGCAACGCGTTCGAAAGTCAATCATTGGTATCTTGGACGTGCGCAAGGATAATCTGCAAAAGACCTGAAGATGCTACAGCTGGCCACCTGGTTTCTGCCCATAGACAACGTGAAACGTCAAATACGAGTGTATCGACGTGTTCATCAGGCTTTTCCTCACATCAATCAAGAAAATCTCAACCTCGCTTGCGCTCCACTTCAGACCTCTGGTCAAGGGCGCCATACTGACGGCCTGCAATGCGTCAATCAGCATGCTGCGGTTGTACAGCCCAATCGTCTTCAACTTCTGGTCCCTGGGCCACACCCCAATAGGCACTTTCCACACCTTTTCAGTCACATTCTGAAACCCACAATTTCTCAAGAGCTCCGGGTTGCGCTCCATCATCAGCGGGTCGATGCCGAAGCTTCGGAACCCGGACATGCAGAGATCCACAAATTTGCCGTAACCGTACTGCTCCGGTCCGGGCATCGTCCCATCGTCACATTGAAGATGAAAGCGAAGTTCTTGCAGCTCGACCCAGCCGCCAGGCTTTAGAGACTTGTAGGCTTCTGAGAGGAGTCCAGGCCAGTTCTTGATGGCCATGCACATGTGTCGCGCGTGCACAAAATCGAGTGAGTTCTCGGGCCAAACCCAGTCTGCCTCGGCGTCATCGATCATGAAGCGAACATTGGGGGGAACCCAATCTGGTTGGATTGGGGAGAGATCGATGCCAAGCACGTCTGCTTCCGGGTATTCATCGCCGACTTTGGGCATGTTAGCCTTGGCTCATATGTTGGTTCAATGACCGAATAGGGGATGCGAAGTGGGGACGAAATCGCTTGGCCATGCGACGACATTCCATCGCGAGGATGAGCAAAAACACGCCAAGCACCGGATCGAGAGACACAAGAAATAAGAAGAGACAACAAGATGCGCGCAAACAAGGTAAGAGGGAGATGGAAAACCTACTGTCGATCGCCCAGATCCCCGTCCCCGTGCCAATATCAACAATCTTCTGCGGATTCTCCAACGGCGCGCTGTGCAGCTTGCCATCCATCACATTGACGCACATCGCATGCTTCATGTCCTCACGGTCCTGCTCGGGCTCATCGTTCGGAAGCAGGTACCGTCCTTCCATGTACTTGTGATACCGCCGCGTGTTCTCGAAGACATAATCGCGCACGCTGGCCGACATCGACGTCGATGCCGAATGAGAGCTTGCCGAGTCGAAGCCCTCGTCCCACGTCTCGTCCGCCCGTGATGACGCGCCGTCATCTGTGTCGGCCTCGACTGTGTTCTCGGCTTCGAAGGGTTGTTGCGGCGACTGTGCCCCAGGTCGCGATTCCTGCGGCTCAGAGACTGGTGGCGCTGTCGCTGCGGGGGCTGCTGCTGTGTCCGCCATGGCTGCTTCAGCTGACACGAGCCAAGACCCAGGTATATGTTGATGATATGTCGAATCTTCGATGAGTCTAATGCCGTGTCGGTGATGAGAAGAGGGACGCGTGATCTCGGCCGTAACAGTCGTCAGATGTCGCGCTGAGGGCACGAGCGCTCGACCAGGGATCTGCCCTTGGAACTGATGGGGAACCCTGACGTTGGAGATCGGCGACAGCACGAACTGTCACTGAGGGGCAGCTCGGTGTATTAAATGCCCTCAAGAAACCTTAAAAGCCAATCGCGGGAGCCCGGATGCGCAGTCTCGGCGGACGAGATTCGGTCGAGTCAGCCAGATCGATGGGACAATCGTTAGTTGCTCGGGGCGATTCAGCATGAAGAAGGAAGCAAAGAGAAGTTTGACAAGGGGCCAAAGAAGAAAAAGCCGTTGGACTGGTTAAACTACGAAGCGGCTCCTGCGTGGTGTCGTGTCAGCAATGCATCAGCCAACGCCGGCCTCAAGTGCGCGAACGGAGTGAGCTACCTTCACTGAAATCAAATGTCAAGACACCAAAGGGGAGAATCAATGCCACCACCAAAAGATGCCACCCCTGCGCCCATCCTGTCCCAAAGAGAGCACAGCCTATCACGCCGCGCTACCTGACGTCTTAGCCGGCTTTGGTCGGAGCGGCGGCGCTGGCACCAGCCTCCATTCCAGCTAGCTCCGCGGCGGATTTGTCTCTCCGCGAGGGGACGCTTGGGAAATTTGGAGTTGGACGTGGCCAGGAGCAGGATAGCCGGGACGCCGCCGATGCGGTGCACCAAAAGAGGCCGGCCTGGAACCCATTCGCATGCGGTGGCGTTGTCGCCCGTGTCTCTGATCCGTCAAGCCATATTCATGCCTCCCCCAATACTGCCCGCTTCCTTTCAGATACCTGCCCCTCTCCTGTTTATTAACCCCTCATCCAACTCCTATTTAGCCCGCCTCTTCCTGGTCATTTGCGTCTAGTCCGGGATTTAGTCTGATATCGTCCCATTGGCTGGACGGCGATATCTCCTCTCTTTGAAGAGCCGCGAGGAGGGGAGAGGGGGAGGAGGATTTTCACCCAACAGCGCAACATTGGACGTGCGCGGCACGTTGTCGCCGACACATGGGTGGCTACACACCGAGCTTCCGCATCGAGCTAATAGCGCTCCTTCAGCTGAACCTCGCTTCACTGCAATCGGGAAGAAGGGGACTTTGGGTCTTGGACGGACGGGAGGGATGAAGGCAGAGGTCCTGCTGGCTGTTTATCATTCCTTCGCTTCTCTTCTCCTCTTCCGCTGTTGACCTGTTGCGTGCCCCTCCTTGATCTCAACCCGCTCGGTATCGATTGATGTCAGCACGGACAAGCCCAAACCTACCGTCCCATTCTGCCCACATTCCGAGCCTCTATTGTCTTCCTCCGCGAGCCGTCCCGTGTGCCCGGTCACTGTACCTTTGGTGCGGGTGTGACGTCTGCGTTTACAATCAGGCCGTTTTGATCGACAGACGTGCAGCAGCAATCAATCACCGCATTCTCCAACACACATACGAGACCCAAAAGAAGGAGTCGTGTAACAAGCCACTTGCTTGATTTCCACCAGTCAATTCCCCACAAAATAGCCAGACTCCATCCTTTTAGGAAAGACTTTACAAGCTTGTTCCTAATGTCGGGAGACGTCGGCGATCAGGTCCGGGCGGAGGCGACCGCCGCCGCGGACGAAGTCACCGCGGCCCTCCAGACATTCCTCAAGGAACCCGGGACCGCCGGGAGTGACCTCGACAAGGGCCAGCGGCGGCGCATCGTCGACGCCGCGCAAAAGCTCATCTCTGCAGTCAAGGACCCGGGCGATGAGTGGTTTGACGCGACGGCGCAGGTTGCGCAGATGGGTGCGAACAGACTGTTTTGGGAGTGGAAAGCGTATGACCACATCCCGCCGGAGGGAAGTATCTCATATGCAGAGCTCGCTAAGAAGGTTAAGGCCGAGGAGTCTTTGATACGTAAGTGAAGCGACCGTCGGGGATCTTGTGAGGCATAGCAGACTGACACTTGCCAGGGAGAATCGGAGGTGTGCTCACGTCGATGGGCATTTTGGAGCAAGTGGGTGATGACGCTGTTACTCACACAAAGCGCTCGCGCATTTACATCGACGGTCAACCCGCTGGCCAAATCGTTGGCATGGCGTACGTTCGCCCTCTTCCTCTTGCATGTTACATACACTGACACTGGCCAGCTGGGAAAATGGAATGGTGCCGTACGTCCAAATGCCAGCATACTTTGAAAAGTACGGCCGCAAAGAACCGCAGACGCTCAACCATGTTCCAGGCACCTTCGCCTACGGCGTGCCAGAGTACGGCTGGTACGAAATGCTGCAGCACGACCCGCCGCGCATGCAGCGCTTCCTGCGCGCCATGGGTCCCATCGAAGAGAAGATGCCCATCTCGGGCATCTACGACTTCACGTGGGTTGTTGACTACGCCAAGACGAACCCGACGGACCGGGCAGTGTTCGTCGACGTCGGCGCCGGGCGGGGCCAGTCCATCAAGGCGATCCACAAGGAGAACCCGGAGCTGCCGTTAGACCGGTGCGTGCTGCAGGACCGGCCGGAGGTGGTGGAGGCCGTGAAGCAGCTCGATGACGCCGACATGAGACTTGTCAGGAAGCAAGTGATCGATTTCCACAAGGAACAGCCTGAAAAAGGTACGCGATCCGCCCTCTGCACTCGCGATCGGGAGGTGTGAGACATGCGATGCTGACTGCTGCAGGCGCTCTTACATACTGGATCAGGCGGTGTCTGCACAACTACGGCGACGAGCTCGCCGTCAACATGCTCCGCCTCATCGCGGACGCCATGGCCGCGGACAGCCGGCTGCTGATTCAGGAGGACGTGATGGGCAACCCGCCGCATTACACCTCCACGATGCTGGACTTCATGATGTTGACGTTCGGCGGCAAGCAGCGCACGCTCGAGTGCTGGACCGACGTCCTGGGCCGCGCAGGGCTGGAGATTCGCAGCGTGGCGAAGGGCCAGGGGCCGTGGAGGCATCTGGCTGTGATCGAGTGCGTCAAGGCTGGGCAGAAGTGAGACTCGTTGTGAGGATCGGGCTGGGTTGGGGGTTCAATCGGTTGAGAGGTTGCGCCCAGCCTGCATGACGCAGCGTGTCGCGGCGGTGATTTGTCTGTTGCTCTTCAGGAGTCGATGTTCAACGAGCGGTGAGGACGGATGTTGGAATTATTCTAAGACTAAGCCTAAGCGGCGTTGGTTGAGCGGAGCATGAGCGAACTGGTGGGACGGGGAACCCGGATCGACAGGAGGCGTTTCCACGTTCACGGTCAGATCCACCGCTCGCCAAGGGCTTTTGACATGGTGAAGCGGAGTTCGATTTTTTTCGTGCGCAGCGTCGCAACACCACAATGTCTGCAGATCTCACGATGTTAATACACAACAGCGAACACATCACAATTCTTGTGCCTCATGTCCATCAAGGCCGTCTGACTCGTCCTCGTACCTGAATTGGACATTGTGATCCGTCATCTGACCTTTTCAATCTTCACCGCCTCTTCCACCGGAAGCCCAACCGATACGGGCCGGTCCGTTCGTGGGCCACCGGATCCGGGCGGAAGGCCCGGGCTTCAGGTCCAGGACACCGCCCTTCTTTGTGTCTTTCATGAAGGTCGGGTCCGGGGTCTAGCGGTGTCCACAACCCCCTTTTACATTCAAGGTGCAGTAGCATCGTGGGTTGGCGCTGGTTTCTGGGCGAGTAAGATCAGATGAACAGTGAGCCGCAATTAAATGAGAATAGACTACATCAAGATGAATTGAGAGAGTTCACAGTCAAGACATGAGTTTGTGTTATTTGATTTAGCGTGTTTCGATTGAAAACCTATCAATACTTTCTCATATTGTGTACGGGTCTCGTAGTCTCCAGATACATCCCCCGCCATCTTCTCTCCTCGAAATGACTTGCCGCAACTCTCATCGCGTCATTCTATCATCTATGTGTTTCGCTATGTCAGTCTGATATTCGACCAAATCTGTTCATGCCTCATTCCTTCATTCAGGAAACAAAACTTCTCAACAACAAACATTACAAAAACCGAGTTAGGCAGTACCGCAAAAACGAAAAAAAGGACAGAAAAGAAAGAACAAAAGTGTCAAAATGCTGGGTATAGAACGCCAATGCAGCCTGCCCAGCCGCGTGTGCAAATGCCAAGAATAATGCATGCGAATCCGTGTCCCCCAGTGCCCGTATTTCGGTAAAGCAGTTTCAACACCAGCGTCGAAGCAGAACTAATGAAAAAATGATTGGCGGTTGAATCGGTCGATGGATTCAAGCCGTCTTGGATCGGCGCCAGCCAAACCAGCCCCTCTTGCGCGAGTTGAAGTCGCACTTCTCGGGCGTCTCCTCGTCCAGCTCGAGCCTGTACCGTCGCACACTGCCCGTGTCGTCGTCGAAGGCGACGTGCTTCTCCTTCGGGACGAAACAGTCCGGGACGAGGTGCCACCTGCACCAGCCCTTCACACCACGGCTGGCAGCATCGATGGCCGCGTACTCGAGCCGCCGCGTGCGGTCGCTGGTCCAGTAGTGCGTCGCCTGCGGCGGCAGCGTCGCGACCTCACCGGCGGCCTCGCTGCTTTCGGGTTGCTGCTGCTGCTGCGTTGGTGAAAGCAGGCCGCGCTGGTCGAGCTCGAGGTCTTCACCGCGCGGGGACGAGCGGCGGCGGTTGGCGAGCTCGAGGTCCGTCGGGTGCGCGGGGAAGTGGAAGAATGTCGCGGGCTGGGCGTGCGCGTGCGAGGAGCGCGAGGAGGGGTGGTAGAGGCTGCTGCCGCTGGTGCGCGCCGTGTTCGGGTAAGGGCTCGTTTTCGGGGCGCGGCGGATCGTGGGGCGGCCGCGGGATCGGGGCTGTTGTTGGTTGGAGGAGGACTGCGACGAGGAGGCGGTGGATGTGCGGCGGGCATAGGAGAGGGAGTTGCGTGGCGGGAGGGACTCGTAGCCGGAGTCTTGACGGCGCATCTCGGCGGGTTCTGGCTCCTTGTGGTGGTGTTTTTGGTGGTGTGCGGAGGAGAGCGGCGCCGGGGCCCGGACGGTGGTGGTGGCCGGTGCCGGAGCGGGGGCTTTGGAGGGCGGGGAGCTCGGGGCGTAGAGCTCTACGTCGTGGAAGGATTGGTATGCGCAGGTGTGGTATGTCGTGTCGGAGGCGGCGACGCTTGCGCGGGACTCAGTGCGGAAGGTTGCCAGGTTGGAGGGGAAGGGTGAGAGGCGAGACATGGTTGCGGTGGTGTTGTGAAGCTGAGTGTGTGTGTATGTGCAGTATCGTCAAGAGTTGCAGTTGCTCTCACTGTTGGAGGCACAGGCGAAGAGGAGTGTTGATGTTAAAGGTATAAAATCAAAGGGCGAGTATTGCAGAACGTTGAACAGGTTGTTTTGAATCCTCGCTATAAAGCCATTGGAGGATTTCCCCCCTCAACTCGATGATTGCAGTGAAGCCGACGATCGAGGAGTGAGTGGGTGTGGACGTGTTGGTGGACTGGGCACCAACGAGCGAGCTTTTAGTAACCAAGCTGCGAGCCGCGATGGGTATTGGTGGGAAAAGAGACGTCTGGAGAAAGGGGGCCGGAAACCGATTGATTGTGTGTGGCAGGCCTCCCGGGGGAATATGTATTAACGAGATCGTAGACGAGATTTTCTCGTCAAAAGGCGGAGATGAAGGACGGAGTGGTATCAGAAGTTGCGGTCTGAGGAAAATAAAGAGACGAGACGAGCACCCCTCTCCGGTTGAGGGTCCACGATTCCGAATTCGCGTTGATCTGACGACAATAGTGTGTCGGAGAGTGGATTCTTCTTCCCGTGTGGTTGGTTTTGATTTTTTGTGTGCCTTTTCGTCTTGACGATTTAGGAATCCCTGCCTTCTATGACTCTTCGCCGGTGGAGGACGATGTTGAACAACAGAAGAGGGGATTGGATCTTTTCCCTCTGGCTTTGGAAGCAAGCTGCGAGAGAACACAAAAAAAAATATGTTGTGACAGGGCCCCTCTCTGCGGTGGTGCAGGGCTAGACGGGGCAAGCAACTTAAAAAGGGACGATGAAATCGACAGGAATCGGAGCGCCCTCCACTATCGGACAGGGCCTGCTGGTTCGCGTGTGTTTGCTTGACTTGACACCCCCCGGTTCGCGGGTGGCAGGGGAGGTTGTCGTCGTGGGCGGGCTAGGGGGCCGTGATTGGATCAGGATGTTGCGGTGAGGCGCCGCGATGGGGGGGGTCTCGTGGTGCTGCAGCTGGGACCTGGGATGTCTTGCTGAGGAATGGGGGCGTGTTTGATGGATGTTGGAGCTCCTTTCGAGGCGGGGTGGGATGAGGTTTTTTTTTTTTTTTTTTTTTTTTTTTTTTTTGGTGTTCTTCTTGTGCCTGGGCTTTTGATGTTGGAGCGCGTGGGGTGATCAGACGTCAAGGTCTCACAGCGGAGGGCGATGAGAGGTGCGGGTGAGTGGTGAGTGATGAGTGAGGGAAGAGGCGGGATGAGAATATGTAGGTACAGATGCAAGTGGCAGAGACACCGCCTGTCGCGAAGGCAGGTTTGATGGTTGATCGCCGGGGACACTTATGCGTGGACTGATGAGGTGGCTGCTGCTCCTCACTTCTCTCCTCTCTCGACCTTATGCGGTGCTGGGATAGGCCGCGAGGTTATTCCCCGGTTCGATATGCTTTTGGTGGTGCGGTGTGGTGGGTTAGGGGTGCAGGTTGATGTTATGCGGGAGAGCCCAAGTTGGACTCTGCGACGGTGACAAAATGTCAATCAGTGTGTTGGCAGCGGATAAGGGGAAGGGATGGCCTCAGTAAAGAGTTCCGGTCGATGGCTGGATGGCGCCGGTGCGGCGTTGCGGTGCGGTGGCTGGACTTGAATGGTTAGGGCGAGGTACCCAGGCCTTTTTCCTCTTTTGAATGAGCTGGGATCAACTGGTGAAGAGGGGACCTCGATGGGAGGAATCGGAGAGGATATCGAGGAGAGTCGCAGTCGCAGTGCAGAGCAACACCAATAACGGGCTGTGAGATCGGACGAGAGGAGGGGCTTCGACTTCGACTTCTCGACTACACCTGCGGCTATGGCTGCTGCAGGACGAGGACGAGGTGGGGGGTTGCGGGCAGGATGGACCAGACTGGGCCTGGACTGCAGCTGCACAACAGCAGAAGAAGATAAAGGCCAGGCAAAGAGTGCGTCGTGGATGAGACGACAAGCCGCCGACGTGAGAAGTTGCCCGGGGTCAGAATACAAGGGGGACGGGGCACAGTCGCATATGTATGTCTCAACCTCGCACAGGAAAACAAGCTGCGTGAGTCGTGGTGGACGCCCGCGCTGGCTATCGAGAGGAAATGGCGGTGATATATCAAAAAAGGCTCAATAGAATCCTGCGAATTGGGCCAAGACAGTTCGACTTTGCACCGGACCAAGCCCGATCAAGTTCAGATGCCAGAGCGAACGACAAGAGACAAGACAGGGTGGAAGGGGGTGGAAGCCTGCAAGGCACTGACTTGCTCGTTGCTTGAACGGGCCAAGAAAGCCAAAAAGGCGATGATGGGAAAAGGGCCTTTCGTGTCGCAGAGTTTCAAAAGTTGGGACGATGATGGACGATTGTCGTGTTGCTACACGCTAGGCGGGCAGTGCTCCGCTCCAGCGCACACTTGAACAGGAACTGACGTGACTGTTGCTTGAGAGCCGACAGTGACAGACAGAGAGTCTTGCGGTGTTCAACCCCTCCTTCGGAGTCTAGACCGCGTTGTGTCGCTGTTTGATGCGCCGCGGTGGAGAGAGGTAAGAAACACAAGAAACACGGCGGGTGGCTGTTATCCACTTAGGAACGCGGGCGTTTTTGGCGTTGGGTTCGCGGCCTTCTTTCGCCGCAGTTGGCGAAGGGGCGCTGGAGATTCGTCGGCTCTTCTTTTGTTTTATTCCCTCTGGTTTTTTTGCCGTCTTGTCGTCTCAAGTTTGTGTTGCGAAGCTGCAATGCGGCCCTTCCATGCAGCTAACTGAGAGAGGCGTGGTGTAGCCTGTAGCCTGTACGTACTCGGCCTATATCCGGGCTAGCCTGCGTCTTCAACAGGGTTGGTGGCATGCGAGTGCATGCACGCTGTGTGTGTTTGTTGCGTGGTGAGGTGAGTGAACACAGCAGCACGTAGTGTACCTAATGTACGAATAGTGTGCATGCACTGAGGCGAATCCTGGGAGAACTGGAGCGGTGCCTGGCCTGGCCTGGCTGCTGCGAGTATTGCGTAAGTTGCGGTTGTTGCAGGATAGGCTCGACAGCCGAGATTTTGTTGGGTCTGTTCTCAAGGGGAGGAGGTCCTTGAGAGTAAGACTGGAGAACAGCGGTGACGCCGAATCAGGGAATTGGCGAGATGGGCAAAGTTCGGAGAGAGATTACGAAAGATTGTGGTGAGGGGAACGCGAAAGTGAGTGACGAACAGCAGGCGAGATGAGACGAAAGGTCGAATTCCGCCGTGCCGTTGAATTGAATGATGAGATAGAGGCGAAAGAGGCGAGACGGTAAAGCTTGGAGACGAGGATGGCCTTGTTGATATCCTGCTCCACCTTTTTCTTGTGAAGGTGATGCGCTGTTCGACGCTTCGTTGATGTGGGATGAGAGCTAAGTCGTCACTATTGAGGACGAGTCCGTCTGGAAGCTCCGCGGTGACGGTAAAGGTGCCTCCTAGCTCTCTGGCTTGCGGAGGAGGACGGGCGGACGGGAACGGGATGGCGGCGGCCTGGATACAGTATCTTTCTCAACGTCGTCACCGTCTTCTCTTGTCTTGCCCGGCGCTCTCTCGGCTTGTCTATCTAGCTGTGACTGAAAGCTCAGCTAGCAAGTGTTTATTATTGTTTTGTTTTAACGGTCGCTTGTCTCGGTGGTGTTCCTTGTCGTCGTTTCGTCCCACCGGCGCCTTGTCTCAATCTTCAGCTTCCTGGGGAATAACTTTTCAGAATGCGACTCTTCGAATGTTACTTTTATTATTACCCCGTCTTCTTCGTGTGTGTGTCTCGTCTCGAGTGGATGATTGGCAGCGAGCATCAAAAAGCCAAGAGGAACCACACAAAGTCAAGGCGAGACGCGCTGCAGGGCCTCCCCCTGTTCGCTGGTCCGGCGGCCCCTCACTGGATGTGTCCCCGCGTAACCGCCGATGTCGCTAGAGAGGGCTGGACGAGGGCGCGCAAAGAGTGGTGGTGTGTGCAACTCGAGTCAATCATCGGGTTCCCCTCTTCTGTGGATGTCCCTGCACAGCGTTTTGGTCTGGCAAGAGGGACGAGGGGAAAATCGCTAATTGCCCTGATTTGCTGTGGGCAATCGGGAATTCGATATTTTGCCGTGCTAGCGAGAGAATCTGCGAGCCCAGTTCTGCGAGTTGAGTTGGCTGTTGATGATGATCCTTCAAATCATAAGAGAGGGTGTTATTATTTGACCCCTCCACCAACGGCAATGTGAGAGGCAGCAGCTCTGCAGCCTTAAAGCTTCAAAACAAGCCGATGCAGTAGCATTGCGAAAAGTCACGTATCACAAGCCAAATGGCCACCCAAGTCCCCAGCTGCCTACTACTGAACACCGAGCAGTCACGGCGACTGGACGTGCCATGTAGTTCGTGTAGTTCAGTCATCTGAGAGACCGCAGCGCAGGCAGCGAGCCACAAGTGTCTTGGGCGTTATGTCAATGGTCTTGTCTGGAACATGGACGGCCGAACGGGAGACTTGGACCGGTTGGACGGGCACCACGTCAAGTCGCCCAAGCCGTGCGCCTCATTGGATGCTGGTGACAGTCGTGAGTGACACTTGGTGCTATTTCCGTGCGTTCGTTGCAGGATCCAGCGGCAGCGGTAGCACGCAACGCTTCGACTCTCTCTCTCTCTCTCTCTCTTCACTCGCTCGTAGTCACTGTTTCTCCTTTTCACATGTCAACTCCTTCAACGCGCCTGTCACACTCACATAGACACACGCACAAGCTCAACCACACCACGAGTTAGCTCCGTGGCTTCTCCTGCTACACCCACGTTTCCCTCCTCCACATGCAGAGTCAATTGACCACCGATCGGACTCGTCCCCTGATTCACTCCCACCCCCAACTCCAATCATCGCCTACCGCGTCAACTCAGCCAGCGACCCGGCCGAGGCCGACCCTCCTGGCCCAGGGTCATCGTACATATCCGTCCTGCGATTCGCAGTCTGCGCCGATGGGTTGATGACATCTGACGGGCAAGACGGGTGAGCGCCCGGTGTACATAGTATCTCCCGGGAAAGCAACACTCCAATCACTCGGCGCTGTCTTTCGGAGATCAATCATCTGAAAGCGCCCACGCACGCAGGCCCAACACCTGCTGGCTGCAGACTGAGCAAAACACCCTCGTGGACCCAAAGCACAGCTTCAGCGCTTCGCCTCCAATCCTTGAAGCTTTATCCTTCACGCCAACCTTATCCTCTTACTCGTGTTTTTCCCCATAAGCCTGCTCCTCTCTTCCCACGTAGTCTAATTCCAGGCAAAATGCGAACCGTCAGCGCCATCAGGCCGTCCTTCCGACAGACGCCAAACTTAGCAGGCTGGCGAAGCTTAGCATGGCCCCTCGTCCGACCCTCCATCGCGTGAGGTTCGCGAACGCAGGACAACCCTCACGATGCTCAGCCACCGACGGAAAGCTCCCACCACCCACCCTCCCTCGGCGCGTCCTTCAAGCAGTGCAGCCCTCCCCCAAACCGGCAGTGATCCACGAGCCCACGAGGTCACGTTGACTGGTGATTGACACACACACTCCAAATATCGCCGGCCACGCCTGGCCCTGCCGCCTTGAGACATCTGAACATGCTCCCGACTGGCTGCGCCGTTACCAAACGGCTGCGAACTGCCTGGCTGTTAGCTGCCAAGGCTGCGCAACACCCTCAAGTCCAATCACAGTTGCTATTCAGGTCGTCTTTGCTTCTTCCACATTCCTCACACAAAGCACCTGACAGCGACAGGCCTTTGTTCACGTCGCCCTCGAAGTCCAGGCCTTGAACCGTTTGACTGCCCTCTGGCCCCCCTCCCCCCGCCATCTTATCCGCTGCCGAGAGATCTTCCCTCCCACACACGTCAGTCCTCTGGGACTCTAGGAGCAAACCCCCGGGTCCGCATGCCTCTTTGGGCATGCCGCACACCTCTTCTGGGATGATCGCTGTCAGAACCTTATCCCCCGGTGCGTGCGGAGTAGCACCCGCAGAGGGACCCGTGGGCGGGCGGGCAGGGCAGAAGGGCAACAAGCAAACCACAAACCAGCGCACAGGCTGCCGGGGGCGGGAAGCCAAATCGTGGGAGAGAGAGATTTCCTTAGGGCTACTGCCGAGATCGCCCTCCCTAATATTTTTTCTTTTGCTGACCACCGACCGGTCGTGACGCTGCATCAACATGAACACGGGACCTCAGAGGGGGTGGTGCTGGTGGTGTGTCACATCCCGAGGTTCTGGGCCTTGCATTTGAATATTTCCGTGCTGCTGCGCTTCGGCGTGGTAGAAGGGCTCCTGCGCAGTGATCTTCGAAAAGAAACGAACGAACGTGAACGTCGTGTCTCGAGCGCGTCTGGGGGCCTAGCCGTCGGTTCCGTCACACGGCAGCAGCAGTGAACATGAATTTACACGAGCCCGCGACCAGAACCTCGGCGAACGCGGCGTCTCACAGCCGATTGTGACTTGATGACACGGCAGAAGGAAAGAAACGAAGCTGTTGTGAATCATCTGCCGTTGTCCCGTAGCATCAAGCTCCCTCCCTTGCCAGCGCTCGTCCGCTAAACGTCACCGCGGCCGAGCATCACCGACGAAGGGACAAGTCCTCCCCAAGATGGCCCCATTTCCATGTCTCATCAGCCTCGTAATACGTGTACCGGAGGTGTTCAAGATGCGTAGTCACAGCGGAAGTCCCGGCAAGAATGGTAGCTTCAAGACTCAATAACCATTATTAGGAACAACTGACTGGCTATTGCGTAATAACAGAGCACCGATCGACGCATGGCACAGCCCGTAACCATGCGCCGTCATCCAGACGAAAAGAGACCAAAAGGAAAACAACAGATGAATTGGCTTCTCCTCGCCCTTCTTCCTTCGCTGCCGTCCGTCCATTGACGCCAAGCTCTTATTTCCATGCGAACGAACCCCAACCCGCAACCTTCTCGCCTCATCCGAGCCGCCTCCCGCTGCTTTGGCGCAGAAAGATTAGCCTTTGCGCGATTACGTTTTGTGCTCTTATTGCCGCCCGCCTTTCGCCGTCCACGTTCCAGGGGCTCTCCCAGCTACGGCTTTCGTGACCGTCGGCTAACGCGATCCTCTGGTGGTCTTTAGTCGCAATTCCAAAAGGCTAGAATAGCCATGATCTAATACCGCCTTTGGCCCGAGGTATCGGGAACCACCCATCCATCGTGGCTAAAGCTGGGCCGTTAGCCATTGTCATGAGATCCCCTTCCCCTCATCAGCCCGTAATGCTCCGTAGTGACATCGTTCAGAACGTCCACGACCCCCTGTGACACGGCCCCTCACCCAGCACGGTGTGCTCCGGCGCCGCGTTGCCGGCCCAGGGTATCTGCACCAGCACCGTCGGCTCGTCGCCCGGGAACTCGGTGAAGTGCCCCGCGTGCACGCTCATGTTCTTCATGTCCGCCGCGATCACCAGCGACGAGGACACCGTGCCGGGCTGGATGTAGGCGACTGTCGTCTCCGGCGGGTGCGCTGCGTCTTCAGATCCTGGGAGAGGCATCTCTTGAGAGGCGTTCTTTGGCGCAGGCGATGTGATGCGGATGAGGCCGTTGACGATAACGGTTAACCTACGCGCAGTCAGTCGTCTGCCTCTCATTTCACTCACACAGTGACGTCAATAGCGAAAATTTGGCATGAAAATGAGGATCTTCAATGAAGCGATCCCCCATGTCCGTCAAGTTTCAATCGCACCAGACGAAATGTCCAGCGACCAGGTAGTCCCCTCCAGGTAGCATGAAAATTGTGCAAAAAATACTCACTGCACAGCCGGCGCCCAAGCTTCCCCAACCGTCGTCCTGGGCTGGATGATGGACCACTCTGCGTGCGTCAGGTCGCCGCCGAATTCGTAGTTCAGGGCTGCGCGCGCCTCGACTGGGATGGAGTCGATTTGCCAGCATTCGATGACGGAGTAGCCGTTGCGCGTGCTGAGGGCTGTGATGTTGAGGGGTGTGTACGCGGCGGCTACATGGGATGAGACGCCTAGAAGGCCAAGAAAGCTTACGATGGATACACGCATGATTGAGGATTTGTTTTCACAGCCGTGAGGACTTTTTGTTCGAATGATGATGATGGCTGATTCCCAGCGTAGATTTAAAGAGACTTGCCTGGTGAGAGTGAACACAGATTAAGGTAGGGCGAGCTGCAGGAATGGTCGGACCTCCGGACGCCCCAGGATTCGGGGTGGTTGGGGGTTGTTCCTGTCAATGCAGAGCACCACCTTAGACGATGACTTTTATGTTGAAGGTTGTACCTTCTTGATTGCTTTCTTTCCCATTTTGCCTGCTGAGAAATGGTGAATCTTAATCCGGCCGTTCGCAACAAGTTTACGTTGACCGCTCAAGACGTTTTTACCCTCTCAGAGACGTAGCTTTGTTCTACTCAGAATAGATTTCCATTGATCATACCTGTGAGATTGGAGGAATTGGTGATACGTCCAGTCGAAATCATAATGAATTGACAAGAGCTATTTTGTTGCCTAGATCATATTGTAACCCCATGCTCTGGGCTTTATATCTGTATTTCGTACTGCCAGAGATGAAAAGTCTGTGAAATGCACCAAAAGCTAGTGGAAATATCGACTTGTCAAAATATCTCCTTGCCATAATGCTAGTACTCAATCAGACGTGACGTGGAGCCCGTTTAGTTGACAAGGCACTCTACGTCAGGCAATTCTAGGTGAACAGGAGAAGCTGGGTTACATGATCAAAAGTAGTTTACCGAAAGTACGATTGCCGCTGATGCTGGTTCCGCTGGACGGCTTTTACGAGTAGTCTCTGTTTATGCTTAGTCCCTATAGACTCAAGAAGAGGCGCTCGTCATCAGCGCAAAGACTTCCCGCAAGTTCATGCGGAAATAATTGATGGACGATAAGATTCTCGGCAATACTTCTCTATCAGTCGGGAATTGACTAGATATGTCAAGTGAATTACGGGGCAATGTAGTCTTAAGTACTTTCCTGTCCCTTTCGTCAATGGGACAACCCCCTTAAAGCCTTGCCAAAAACCCGGTTGCTGGCTTGCTGGAGCTCAATGTCCTGACCATGCCTCACAGGCATGGACAGACAGCTGGATTGACCCGCGGGTCGGAGGTTGCCATCATTATCACATCGTCATCCCGAAAGTAGTCAAGTTAAAGTAATTGATCTATTCAGTTAGCCGTTGGAGAACACATTCGGCGCTCACCTCGTACACGACACCATCTGGGTTGGACCTTACCGATATAGAACTTGCAGTGGTCGTGATCTCGTCCATTCAATCTATACTATGAAGACAATGTTATACTGGTGCGGTCGTACTTCTGACCAGATCGAGCCTTGCTGCCTTCAGGGCTACGTCATCTGGGTGTGATGGCTGCGCCGCAGTCAGCTCTCACTCAACGGCATACATATATGTAGGCGAGCGGCAAACATCCTTCGATGCCCATTTAAACTGGACTCCTGCATTTTCAAAGCATTGTACGTCTAGGATGTAGAAGTCCCATTCAATTCGAATTGTAAGACAAGACAAAGCCAAAGTTGATCGCGACGGTACAGCGCCGCCCCTTTCTCGCCCAATCATTGTCACAATATAAGCTAACACACGCTCATTCCCTCATCAGATGTCTGCTGTTCCCTTCGCCACACGCCTGTTCATCTCAAGTACCGGAGAGACGGAACTGTACCCATTGTCATCGACATCGACCACGTCCAGCGGCGCCGCAGCAGCTGACCAGCCTACCTTCTGGGAACACCTCCCGGTTGCCTTTCGCACTGGACCACCAGGAAACGAAATAAGGACAGTGAACCATGCTACTTTGTCAGAATTCCTGAAGACAGAGTTCTCGCTGGACCGTCTTGACGCTATATATGGTAAACTCTGGCGTGTCGGCGCTATCCGACCAGCCAGATCACTGAACGCCCAAGTTGTGCTGGGTCGCACGATTGTACTCAACGATTCCCTTGATATGCATCTTGTTTGGGGGGACATGAAAATATTCCTGAAACCTTTGCCCCGCTATCTTCTCGAGCCTGAATTCTGGGCACAGCATCTACCTGGCCATCAACATTATTGACCGGCTTCCCAAGCCCATTTAACTCAGGAAGAGAGTCAGTCCGGAGTACGAGAATGTGCTTTAGGGCTTCTATATACCTACGCATGCCTCGTAAACAGCCCGCTTGATTTCGAACTGGCGGTTAGAGAAGGTCTCATACCAAGAGATGGGGACCAGCCATCATGGACCACATGGCGAAAATTAGCCGTGGAGCTATTGGAGCCCAAGGTTTCCGACCAGATACACCGTCGATTCCGGCATGGCGAACTGAGACTGAACAGACTGAATTGGATAAGCATCTTCAGCGACCTTTACAGTTGCCAGATGTATCACAATCCATGGCATACCTATACCGAATTCGCTCTTGACAACATGGCCTGGATAACTACTGCTACTGTCTACCTAGTTGTTGTCCTCACTGCTATGCAAGTTGGGCTATCTACCGACGCACTTAAGGATAGCGACACGTTTCACCGTGCCTCATATGGGTTCACGGTATTTTCGATATTGGGCCCTCTTGTTGTTGTCATCATATTCATGTTGGTACTTCTGGTGGTAATTGTTCAAAACTGGCTCCGTGCCCGAAGAACGCCTCATGGGACCGCACTTCCTATGGCAGTTCCATCCACTGGGTTTCAGAAGAGGATTGCGGAAGAAGGAAACAGGAAATAAACCATGCGATGACATCTTCAGATGAGAAAATGACACCTTTTAAAAGCTGTATTTATTCCACGTTCTGGTAGGCTGTTTGCAAACCGAAGCGGAGAGGCCTAACGAGCCCTCTGCCCCGCCTCTTTGCAAGATTGGGGGCCCCAGATACGCGGAAGGCGCTAGATCGCAAGACTGGCCTCAGTGGCAGCATGTCACAACTGGCACCCGTAGATCGCAAATGGCACGCGTATGTCACATTGTCTGACCACAGCATGGGATGAGCATCTGAGCTCTGAGATCATGCCATGGCTTCGTCAGCCATGGCAACAGCTGGGGGCTTCTCGCAAGTCAAGGCGGATGACACTGCCGAGATGTTCAGTTATGGAGAGAAGCATGTATCTAAGCAGCCATTATGGCTATCTTGAGATGTGTTCAATTGCATCATGCTGCTGCCTGGGTCATGGCAAGGCTGTCTGGGGGATTGTTCTGCATGGAAGCTGAAATGGGAACAAGTATTTCTTGCAATCCTTGCACACATGAAGTGCTGTAACTGGTCGCCCAGCACCATCAGGATTGCAGGTAGCAACAACCTAACTTTTGTTACACCGAAAAGCCCACCAGAATCTCTCTGAAGAGAGGATCGATTGGTTTCTATTGAAAACATGACATTTGGAGGTTCTCACTTTGATAGGCTTGCAGCTGCGGATGCCTAATTCAACCCTGTTCCATCTGTAAAGAAGGGTGGTCAGCGAGTCCGATGGATCGTCAGAACCGCTTTCTTTACCTGCGACGATGGATTGCGCCACATTCTCAGGACTTCAGTACTTTTCTACTTGAGGTTTCAATGCCACTTCAATAAAGTATTTATGGGCCTCATCCCTCAAGATCACGAGCGCTTCTAACTGTGTTCATCAGGAAAAGCGCCATCATAAATGCACATTCGCGTATGCGTTTTTGAAGCTTCCTGTATCTCAATTCTCTGGTATTTCAACATGGCGAGTGGTACGGCCACTACCCTTGGCACAATCGCTGGCGTCATCGGGTGCATCACTGTCGCATTGAGCCTTTTTTGTACCTGCAGGAAGACGTCAACAACACCCCACGCTCGTATTGTGGCTAATCAAATCGATCTCACCAAGTTGGACCTACCACCAAACGCAACAGCAGCAGATGTTGGATCTACGTTTAGGGTTGGTTGGGATGCGCATCTTCAGAAACAAGCAGGAGAACGATTGGAGCTTGAAAACAACACTTCATATGGCGAGCCTGTATGGCTATCGTTTTATGCGAAGAGGGGTTCCTGGAAACATTGGGCTCTGCTAATGCACCAGCATAAGTATGAGCTTCGAAGAATGCGAAGTATGCCGTCCTCTTCGACTGCAGAAGATCCTGATCTCGAGACCGGTCTTGGGAACGGAGCGCAAGTAGAGGTTGATCAAGAGCCAATCGACGACTTTCGGAACTCTTCAGGCTTCGGGCGCTATTACAAGAAGGTCATAAGCAAAGATCGACTTTATTCTATGGCGATGAAAGCACGCGCAGCAGCTATTGAAGCTAGCCGCAAACCCGAATTTCAACATCCCAAGCCCGAAGTCGGACTGCTGTACATAGTTCACATTGGTTGGACGAACAAGTCAAAGGCACAAGTTGACGAACTATGTCTGAATGTGGAGAAGAGTTTCGGCACTTATAATCACCTGACAAACAACTGCCAACACTTTTGCCGCCGGTTGGCGGCTGGTGTTGTGACAAAACGGTCACAAGACTGGGGATGGTTTCAATTTATGTCTTCAAAGGATTATGAATACGTGGGACCCGAGACGATAGGCCCTTCGGGAGGTGTTGCAACCCTATGCGCGGAAAGGTTAACCAGACTGAAAGAGAGCGGTCAAATTCCGGATTCACTATCGCTACGCGTGATTGATGAGCACATTGAAAGACTGAAAGGGTATGTGCGAAGTATATGGCAAGAGAATCAAGACTTCGTAAGCCGACAGGCGCAAGCTGCTATGCAGTATGATCAGCAGCTACAGCAGTTACAGCAGGACCAGCAGGACCAACAGAACGATGGGAATGGAATAGGTGATGGAGGCGGGGCTTCCGGAGGCTGAACGAGGATGTTTTTGTCTAAATAGTTGGCTGGGTCCGAATTGAGCAAGTCGCAGAGCACATACATAGTTTAGCTCGGGGCATGTAGCAAGTTGGGAAAATTATTTGACTTTATGCGCAGGTGGGTTTTAGTTTAAATGCACTAGAAGTTCAGTCTGAACCCTCTCCAACGTCTTTATTTGTGTTTTATTCCCATGAGAATATTGTCGAGGTGTTTGCTTTAGGATGTCAAATGACTTAGAAATATTGGTGTGCTTCACAGGCAGCGGTGTGTTGAAACGGAAAGAAGCTTGAATCCATGGCATAGAGAGATTAAGAAAGAGCACCAAAGAGAAGGCGTGGAACTCTAATCCATGATGGACCCTGCCACCATACCTAGGACATCCGAGTTGTTCAACATCGTGGGCTGTGATTATTTTCTCAGTATCGAGTGCTAATTATCTCAGATTATATCCATGATCCTCAACAAGGAATCTCTTGTCAGAATGTGACTCGTAATGGTGACTTTGGTACGCGTGTCAAACCGCAGCGGTAAGAGGCTGAGCTCAAACCCTCCACCCTGCCACAACTGCATTCTCAATCACTGCAACTTCTGCTGAGGGATTCTGATCTTTCATGAAAAACTTGAATGCCACACTCCTTCAAAAGCCTGTGGTAGACCTATCAACCCAGGCACTATTGATGACACTATCTTACCCTCTCTATTACACCCATTCTTACCCTCAGTGGCAATAGCGATACCTATATGGTGATGATATATTGAGAGTCGATGAAATTTCATAAGTAGTCAGAGATACTTGGAACATGTCATGATTTTGGAGGCATGACGTCGGCCCCTTGTTCGAATGGTGGCCCACACGACTGTGTGTCCAGGGGGCAGGGTCTTACACCAGTGAATTCGTGGAATGAGGCAGAAGACGAACTGCCGACGTGCACTCCTTAATATTGCTATGCCGGATATCCAGAACTTGCAGTAATACTCATCGGAGAACTCGGGATCCCGTCCGCTCTCCCATCGATAAACCGGCGAGTACCGGATCATCTACAAGAGCAAAATCCCAGCTGACTCAGCAGGCGAAACGGGGCCCGGCAGTGTCACGGTGCCCGGCTGTGTCAATACCCCGCCGGAGTCCGGCCTTTCAGCCCCCTGATTCCCAGAACTGTCTCAAGGCCCCTTGCCGTGGCCTCTGCCATGAGCTTGTCAAAATGGCCTTTTAGGTCCATCGTCACCCCTGATACTTTAGCCTGGGCCTTTGGTCGAACAGTATCATCTTTGATCATGAAGCTGGATGAATCCGCCGGCCACTTCTAGTCGTGCGTGAAGTGTAAATGGCCGACATGTTGGTTTTGGACTTTTGAATGTCGCTCCACTTCGCCTTTCCCGGTCCAGTTTCTTGAGTGCTTTGACGGGTCGCTTCTCACGATCGGCTGATGACCTGGGCCGTGAAGTCGTCGACGCATACCCTCTGATATTCTCTTCGGAAATGAATGTTGATGAGATGGAAGCTCGGTCTCGCATCGACCTCCGTCATACGTTTCAGTTTCTTGTCGTCCGCAGCACTGGCGTCCGTGCTAACCTGTCCATTTTTTGTCACACCATCGCAGCATTGAGGTTTATCTCCCGCGAATTGGCGATGGACTACCCCGAGCCCTCCGTGTTTATCGGGTGAAACACTCCTTCGAATTACCGCTTATGGAATTGGAAAGTTCGAATTTGTAGCTACGGCGCGGCCTCCCACAGTGACAAAAATCACCCGATTCGCGGGCACTTTCCGGAAAACACTATTCGGAAAACACTGTACGGGCACTTTGACATGTGTCTTCTACCAATTGAGGAAAGCTTCGTTCGAATTTGCAGGTTTCTGTCCGGGCGAGTGAAACTTGGTGGAGATTCATCCTTTTTCTGGAAGCCCATTGCAGGCCGTACAGCTCGATAGTGTCTGTCTCTTAAGTAGTGACATGCGTCTAAATCCTGCTCTCTTTCTGCCACTATTGTGACCTCTCACAGACGACATTTGCGCGCTCCTAGAACGTCTGATTTCCTCGCTGATCGACGCTGGCGATCACACAGGCCGAGTGTGATAAGCTTAAATTTCCGTCTCCCCTCTCTGGCCTCACGTCAACTGTCGCTCAAATCGAACCGGATTGAGCATGACTATGTTGCCCTCCTTTATTCGACAGCGCTACAACCCCGACGATACGGACGGCCGGCACACGTACACTCCGATAAGAGACGATGACTGGAGCACAGAATCCAAGCCCTCGGTTGATGAGGTAGAGGATGACTCAATATTGGAGGCAGAGGAGTCGCTACTTCCCATCAACACACGTCGCCAGGAAACGTGGAGGAGGCTTTTGAGACATCTTTACTGCCTGGTCCCAAGTTTCCTAAGATCAACAGAAACGGAGACAAAACCGCTTCGCTCTACAGCTTGGCTAGGTAAAAAAGACCATGCTCAATATCTTTGATCGCCAGGCTAACCTATTGTTAAAGATGGTTTGCGAGGTATCGCAGCACTATGTGTTGTATTTGTTCACTGCGGTCTGATCTGGTTTTCATTTGACGTCCAGTTAGCATGGACGCCGGATCCACCTCGGCGATGGTGGCTCTACCAGCTGCCTATCCTACGGCTCGTTGTCTCAGGGCTCGCACCAGTCAGCGTCTTCTTCGTCGTGTCCGGCTACACAATATCGCACCACTTTCTGACGTTGGTTCGTAAAGGAGAATTCGAGAAAGCAGGCTCGGCCATCGCGTCGTCCGTCTTCCGCCGCCACACCCGCCTTTTCCTTCCACCCGCCGTGGTCGGGTTTGTCACCCTCATGATGGGTTATTTCAACTTGTTCCCCGACAAGGGCTTGCCTGGAGTGGCTTATCCGACGAGGCCTCTGCCACACTTTGACTCTCTCTGGGGCCATCTGCAATACTACGTCCATGCCGAAGTCCTCACCACCGACCCCATCGGCCAGCCTGTTGTTCGAGCCGATTCCGAAGACCCAGAGCCTCTACTTGACCCCCACCTCTGGACAATTCCCATTGAGTTTATGAGCTCCATGGTGGTGTTCATGTTCCTGACGGCTTTCACCAGAGTGCATAACAAAGTCAGGATGCTCTTTGCACTAAGCTTAGCGATATATCTCCAAAGCGTCTTCGTCTATTGGGGTATGTTCTTGTTTCTCAGCGGCATGTTCTTGTGCGACCTGCATTTGGAACTCGAGGACGGGAAATGGAGGTGGCCAACCAGGCAACTTGAGCCCGAACACCGGGGCACTTTGCCCTCGGATGGGGCCGTACATCGAACGGAACGAGGCCACATGTCTTATCACTTACTTGGACGCTGCGTCGGGCTCGTATCATTCTTGATCTCATTGTGGCTGCTCAGCATGCCAGAAGACATGGAGGATGCGGCGAAGTCACCTGGCTACGTGATCCTGGCATCCTGGGTTCCAGCAAGATTCAAAGAGGCCCTCGTGATACCAATCGGTGCAGTGCTAACAGTATTCGTTGTCGACCAAAACCCGTTCTTACAGATTCTTTTCACGAACCGCTTTTCCCAATACATGGGGAAGATCTCTTTCTCGCTGTATATGATCCATGGTCCACTCCTATATTCATTAGGCTTGGTCCTAGCTCGGTGGACTTTGGGTCTTGTGGGTGGTGGAGACACTGAGATATCCTACATTTTTGGCATTTTCTTGGCATTCATCCTGTGGGCGCCTGCGGCGATATATGTATCCGACCTGGCTACTACGTTCGTAGATGCGAAGGCGATAGACTTTTCCAAGTGGGCATATAAGATGTTGTTGAAGAAAGAATGATAGATTAGATTTGAGGCGAACAGGACTGAGTTCTTCAATATATCACTGGGTACTTCTAAACGCCTTTGCACTCGTTGTTTTAGTGATTTAGCGAAGTATTTGATTCCGTAGAAGAGCTTACCACTATTGTAAGCTGCAGAGGGACCGAAAATCGCCTATGTATCTAGAGGTCAGTTCCTTCTATTAGCATCTTGTTACGGTTAGCTATCCGACAGTAGGGTCTGCTAACAGAAGCTAGGGATTAATACGTTATAATAGTATATAGGGTTATAGTCTAGGTTATAGGTTATAGGCTAATAGTAGATTAGGTCTTTAGAGACTAAGGTGATTAGTTTTAGACTTAATAAGTAATTTATAGTAAAAGTAAGCTAAGAGTATTTATAAAGATAAATACTAAGTTAATTACTAAAAAGCTATAGAAGTCTAACTTAAAGTTAAGTTTAAAGTTATACTATATATAAGTCTAATTCTAAATATATTCCTTTATATTTTAGGTTAATCTAAATTATTTTAATTTAGAATAATTATTTAGCTTTTAAGTTATATTAAATTATATTAATCTAATATAATTATTATTTTATTATTATATAACTTATATTATAGTTCTTTTATTACTAAATAAGTCCTTATTATTCCTATAATCTTATAATATAAATACTCTATCTTAGCTGTTTAATACCTAAGTAGGTTAATTATTTATTACTTCTATATAATAGGTTATAATATTAGGTTTCCTCTTTAAAAGTTTTACCCTTAAGACTTAATATAAATAAGTTATTAGTTTTAAGTTAAGGTATTATTAATTATACTTCTTATTTTTACTCTTAATACTAATATTATATTAAGTTATATTTAGAAGTTAAATTCTTATAAGACTTATTATTCTTAGATTTAGTATAATTATAAAGCTTTTAGTACTTTAGTTAATTACTATAGTTATAATATAATACTTTATTCCTCTTATTTTTAGTATAATTAAGTATATAAAATAGATCTTACTAACTTAAAGCGTTATAGTAAGTATATAAAATAGGGTTTTTTAAATTATAATAATAATAATATAGTAAATACTTATAAGTTCCTTAGTACTTTAGTATTTTCTTAGTATTATTAATCTTATTTTAATAGTAAATTATTATTTTAATAAGTAAAAGAAAATAAAGTAAGAAGAAAAAGAAGCTAAAGAGGTATTAGAAGTACTATAGACTTAGCTTACTACTATTTTAAGTTATTTATCTTATCTTTAGAAATAGAAGAGGTTTTTAAAAGAGTATAAGTTAGATTTAATTTATTAAGGAATATAATCTATTAATAAATAAGAGGCTAAGGAGTATACTCTAGAAACTTAGGAATCTAAAGTAATAGAGGATTTATTATTATAGGGGGCTTAGAATAAGTTAGAATAGCCTTTTTTAGGTATAAGGTTTATAGACCTAAAGATTCCTCTAAATATAAAGTTTTTTAAGATTTCTTAGTTACTTTCTAGTATTCTTAAGTAAATAATTAGTTTTCTTTATTATATTAGCTAGAAATATTCTAACTATAATTATAAGAATAGAAGTTATATTTTCTACTTTTTAGCTTCTTTTTATACTTATTATAATTCTTATTATATTTATTTATTTTCCTTTATAAGATTTTCTTTATACTTTTTAAATTCTTTAAGGGTTATTAGTAGTTTTAATTTATCTTTAAGGTTAATATAATTAAGTATTCTAATATACTTATTAATTTTATCTTAATAGTTAAGTAGGTTATTATTAAGTTTTTATATATTTTCTTTATAGCTATAATTCTTCTATTTAATAAGGTATTCCTATTTATTATCTCTATATTAATAATTAAATAATTTTTCTACTTTATATTTTAGTTTATTATCTTCTATAATAATAAAGTTATTTATTTATAATCCTTATAATATTAATTTAAGTAGTAAAATATAGAATATTAAGTAATACTTTATAGTTTCTAAGAGTTTAAGTTTATAGTTAACTAATAATATTATTTATATAATCTTAAAAAGTTTAAGTTTTTTAAAGTTAAATTTATTACTTAGTTATTTTATTTTAATATTTTACTATATAAGATAGATATTATCTCCCTCTTTTAAAGTTAATCCCTTAATCTTTTATTTATTACTAAACTTAGTTATTTTTTATTATATAAATTTAAGTTTTTTTTATATATTTTCTTAGATATCTCTTATTTATTATACTAAAGTAATAGCTTTAACTATTTAAAATCCTATTTAAAGCTCCCTATAAGTAGTTAGTTTAAATCTATAGTTTAAATAGAAAGGGGATTCCTTAGTACTTTCTCTTATTATACTATTATAAGTAAACTAAGTTATTAGTAATAATATAACCTAATTATCTTAGTTATAATTAATATAAATATAGAGGTAGGTTTTAAAGATTTAGTTAATTTATTCTATTTATCTATCTATCTATAAATAAAATATAGTAAATATTAACTATTTAATACTAAGGTATAATATAATTAATTTCTAAAAGTTAGAAGTAAAGATTTTATTTCTATTTAATATAATTTCTTTAAGTATTCTATAGTTAGTAATAATATATTTAAGAAATATATATATATATTCTTTAGTATTACTTACTTCTTTATATAAAATAAAGTAAGTATATTTTATAAGTTAGTCTATAATAATAAGAATATTATTATAGTATACTTTTATAAAGGGTTCTTAAAACTTTAGTAGTTTAATAATAAAGTTAAGTAATATAAATTACTAAGTAGCTTATAGTATAAATAAAAGTTATAATATATTATAAAGTTAATATTAAATAAGTTTACTTTTAAAGTAGACCTTATAATCTTTAATTACTTTTATTATATATTCCTTAATAACTTTTTCTCTATATTATTATTATAATTATTTTTAGGTTTTTATAATTCCTTAATAACTATATATAAAGTATATATAAAATTCTATAATAGCTTTATTATTTAGTTTACTAAGTAAGTTAGTATTAAGTTATCTAACTATTATTAGGAGTTTAGCTATTAATATTAAGTCTTTATAGTTATCTTTTTTAAGAATTACTTAGGTTTCTTTAAGTATTAAGATATTATAGTTTAATCTTTAGCTAAGAGTATTAGCTTTATTATTATTTAATCTTTTTCTATAGATAATTTAGAAGTTAAATCTTAATAGGAATTCTAATTATTATACTTATTATTTCTCTAGCACTTTTAAAGTTATAAAGTATATAAAGTTTTTATAGTTTAAATATATAAATATTTTATAGATAGTTTTTAATAGTTTAGGTCTCTATTTTTTAAAAGTTTTAATAATTACTATAAGTTCTTTATTATAGATTTTATAATTAAGTTTAAGTTTTTTAAGTTTTTTAGAAAAGAAAGTATAAAGATATAGGTATCTTTTTAAGTTTTATTATAATAGTTATACTTTAATTATATAGTTTAATATATTAGGTTTTACTTTAAATAGCTTTATAAGGTTTAAAATAAAGAGGACTAATTTATTAGTAATAAGGTTTTTAATTTTCTAAAAAGCTATTTATTATAGTTTTTTTTATTAGTAAAGTTTATTTTTATAGTTAAGGTTTATAAAAGCTATATTAATTTTTTTATAGTTCTTAATAAATTTTTAGTAGAAGTTAATAAAACTTAAGAATTTTTAGACTTCTTTAAGGTTCTTTAGTATTAACTATTCTTAGATAGCTTTAACTTTATTTTTAGATATACTAATTTCTCTTAAAGTAATAATAAATTTAAGATATTCTACTTATTATATATAGAACTTATTCTTCTTAAGTTTAATTAAAAGTTTAGCTTCCTAAAAAGTTTATAAAATATTATAGATATCTTTTTTATATTTTTTAAGAGTAGAAGAGAAAATAAAGATATTATTTAAGTAGATAACTATATAAATATTAATATATTATTATAGTATAGTATTAATTATATTCTAAAAAGTTATAAGTATATTAATAAGACTAAAAGGTATAATAAGGTATTTAAAATATCTTTTTTATATTTTAAAAGTAGTTTTCTATTTTTCTCTTTATTTTATTCTAATTAAGTTATAAGCTTTTTTAAAATTAAAAGCTATAAATTAATTAGCTTTATAGAGAAGTTATTTTATTTTATTTATAAAAAGTAGTAAGTAATAGTTCTTAATTATTATTTTATTAAGTATATAATAGTTAATATATAGTTATAATTTTCTATTCTTCTTTAATATAAATAAGATTAAGCTTTTTATTAGTAATATTAAGGGTTTAATATAACCCTTTTAGAGGTTTTCTTTAAAGTATTTATTTAGGGCTTCTATCTCTATTAGGTTAAGTTTATAGATCTTATTAAATTATAGTTTTTTCTCTTCTTTAAGAGGGATCTTATAATTAAAACTAATATATTTAGGTAATCTAGTTTTTAGTTTAGCTATAAAGAGTTTTTTATAAACTTTATACTCTTCTAGGATAAATAGAAGTAGATTATTCTTTAGTTTAAGATCTATTATTATTAATAGTTATAATATAGCTTCTTTTACTTTAAAGTAGTAGATATAATATCTTATTATTTCTTATTATATTAGTTTATTTAAAGCTTATTTCTTATAGTACTACTTAAAGATTAAATTATTATAATCTTATTAGAGTTAGCTTTTACTTTAATCTATTTATAGGTTATTTATTTATAGCTAAAGTAATCTTAATATTATATTATATATTCCTATATTAGTAATATTAAATTAGATTTTTTTTTAATTTAAATAGCTTATTTTAAGGAGTATAGTCTTATTATAGATAGTACTTCCTTTATACTTAAATTCTTCTCTTTCTACTATATATAGGAGGTATAGTTATTCTTTCCTTCCCTATTATACTTCTAGCTTATTAATAACTTAAAGGGTAATAAAATTTACTTTAGCTCTACTATTAATTAGTATAAATATTATTTATTTATTAATAATAACTTTAAGTTTTATATTATTCTTATATTTTTATAATTTTTAGTAAATAGATCTTTTCTTTATTATTTATTATAATTTATAGTTAGTAAATAAGTTTAGTTTTTTAATTACTCTAAGTATTTAAAGTAAGTAATTTATTTCCCTTTTTATTATACTTTTATAAAGCTATTCTTATAAATCCTAACTTAAAGTAGTCTTAGTCTATTTCTTATAATTCTCTATATATAAGCTTTATCTTAATAATAAATTTAGTATTTATTATACTAATATTTATCTTATTTTATATTATTATTATACTAACATTTTATAGGGAATTAAAGGCTTAGTTAGAAAGTAGTAATCCTTCTATTAAAAGTTATTATTATCTATCTAATTATACTATATATAGTATAGATATCTTTAATAGGTTTATTATTAAATCTTTTAGAGTAGAATTAGTAGTTATATTTATTTTCTATATATTCTTTATATTTATTATAGAAGTATTAAGGCTAAAAGAGGGTTTAATAAAGTTAGTAGTTATTTTTTAGTATAAACTAATCTTCTATATATAGCTAAGAAGTATATTCTTAGTCTTATTAGTCTACTAAAATATTATAAAAATAGTATTATTATTTATCTTAAAATAAGTTAATTTCTTAATACTTTAAGAGTTACTTAATTTTATCTTCTTAATTATTAGCTTCCTCTTTAGAGCTAGAGTTATCTATACTAAAAGTAAATTTATAAGTAATTTCTACCTAAATATATTATTAAGTAATATTATAAAGTTTATCTAAGTTATAAAGTAAACTTTTACTTTCTCTAAAAGTCTAATTATTAGTTATACTAAGGATTTATTATTTTATTAAGAGATTATATTAATATTTTAGTTCTTCTTTAGATTCTTCTTTAATTTATTTTTTTATTTCTTAGTTAATCTATTTAATCTTAGTAGGGTTTTTATATATATACTTTTATTATTTTATATATAAGAGTATAGCTTTTAGCTATTATTCCTATAGAGGATTATTAAGTTCTTTTTAGATTTACTTTAGGTAAGTAAGTTTAGCTAGTTAGAGATATACTAATTTCTATTTATTATTATTTTTTAGTTCTTAAATATAAGTAGTAGATAAGGTATTAATAAGTTTAAGATATTAAACTTATAGTATTTTATTAAGTTATTCTACTAATACTTTAGTAATTTTATTATTATTATAGTATATTATAACTAAAGTTTTAAGCTTAAGTAGATAGTATTTTAAGTTTTTTTTATTATTAAAATAAATTTAGTAGTTATTATTATAGTATTTAGTTTATAATTATAATATATATAAAGCTTTTATAATTATATTAACTTATTAAGGTTATTTAGCTATTAGTTTCTAAAGTAGCTTCTTAGGCTATTTATAGTCTCTAGTAATATATCCCTATCTATTATAGTTATAATATTTAAAGTTTTAAAGTTTCTTATTATTAAGTTTAGTTATTATACTAAGGTTTATAGGTTTACTATATTATCTATAAATAGTACTCTAATAAGTATTATTCTAGTTATTATAAAGTTTATTATTATTTTATTAGTTACTAAACTTATATTATAGCTACTATTAGTATTTATATCTAAAGTTAGCTCTTTATTACTTTTTACTTTTTTTTTTCTTTATTTAAAAAGTTAGTTATTAATCTTAATAGTTATATTAATATACTAAAAGAAATCTTTAAGTTTATCTAATTTAACTATTTTATCTTTAATATTATCCTTAAGTCCTTAGTAGAATATAAAGATCTTAGTTTCTTTAGTAAAGTCTAATTAAATATTAAGCTATCTAAAAGTAGTAATATATTTTTTAGTTAATTTAGTTTATTATAATTATATAAAATTATATTTAGTTTAATATTTTTTATCTAAGTTTTAAAAGAAAAATTATAAAGTATCCTTAAATCTTTAAAAACTATTATAGATATTATATATTTCTATAGAATATTTATTTAAAGTTTTATACTTAAGGAATTCTTCTTAAATAAACTTAAACTATTTAAAGACTTATCTATAAAGGTAAGTAGCTATATAGATAACCTTCTTAGTTTAATTAGTAAAGTTATTATAATAAAAATTATAATAAGTTTTAATCTAAATTAAGTATAGCTTAAGTTATTTAAAAGTATTATTATAAATAATTAAAATACTAAGCTTAAGTTTCTAATATCCTCTAATAAGAGTAGTAATAATATTAATAGTAGCTTAAAAAGTATTAAGTTCTTCTTAAAGTTCTTAGATCTTCTTAAGGTTAATATCTCTTTAAATACTTTTTCCTAGTTTTTTATAAGTTTCTCTAGTATTTTAAAATTATTTATTTAAGCTATTTATAACTTACTTACTTTTATTAATAAAAGTTTATATTTCTTTAGTTTTAGCTTTTTATTTCTAAATAATATATTAGAGTTTTTTATATCCTTCTTTAGTAAAAGATATTTCTCTATTAAAGTTATACTTAAGGTTTAATATATTATAGTCCTTAATATTAATAAGTTCTTATACTAAGCTTTAAAGCTAGTTATATAAGGAGGATAAGGATCTTAAAGTAAGAGATTTAATAGAAGTATAAAAAGATATCTTATCTATATTATTTAATAGGTATTAATAGTTAACTTACTAAATAGGAGTAATTAAAGTGTTATAATTAGCTATTTAATAGTAAGGTCTATTAATAGAAGCTGAGGATTAATATATTATAATAATATATAGGGTTATAGTTTAGGTTATAAATTATAAGCTAATAGTAGATTAAGTCTTTAGAGACTAAAATAATTAGTTTTAAACTTAATAAGTAATTTATAATAAAAATAAGCTAAAAATATCTATAAGAATAAATATTAAGTTAATTACTAAAAAGCTATAGAAGTCTAACCTAAAGCTTAGCTTAAGGTTATATTATATATAAGTCTAATTTTAAATATATTCTTTTATACTTTAGGTTAATCTAAATTATTCTAATCTAAAATAATTATTTAGCCCTTAAGTTATATTAGATTATATTAATCTAATATAATTATTATCTTATTATTATATAACTTATACTATAATTCTTCTATTACTAAGTAAGTCCCTATTATTCCTATAATCCTATAGTATAAATGCTCTATCTTAGCCGCTTAATGCCTAAGTGGGTTAGTTATCTGTTACTCCTGCATGACGGGTTGTAACACATCTCTTCACATTCTACTAAATAATAAAGAGACTACATACTTTTCTTGTGCTAGAAAGATTTCCTTTCCTGTTGGGTTATATGTACTCTATAAAGCCAGTATTATCGTCGTCGTCGGGGTTTTCGTCGCTATCAGTGACATTGTCGTCGCCATACTCGTTGTCCGTTCTTATTGTTCGTCAATATTATTAATTGGTTTCCTTTGACTCTGACTATTATCCTTAATCGGCGTAACTCGATGGACAGGAAATACACTTGCTCTAGCATAGTAGAAAAGGCCGCCTCAACACAAAAGCGTGGTACACTTAGACAACCCAGATTTTGATTTCGAGATATCGTAAGTGCGTCCAGTGCACGACGCTGTTGTAGAGCAGTCTTCAGCCTACTCTCAACCACAAGTATGTGATCGGATTGGCAAGATTGCTAGGCTGAAGTTCGCTTCATTCACCATTCAGCCCAACAAGTCATAAGCAAGCTAAAGACCACCACAGCCAGAGCAACCATTCCGCTTATGCAGGGTTGACGACGAGCCGAATTCCATTGACTGCGGGAACCGGGATGGTTCGGGCAAATCCAGGGCGATATAAGCAGCCATCACGACTGAAAATGTCAATGTGAATTTCAAAATCTAGTCAGCTTGATCATGCAGGACTCTTCTGCATCTATTCCGTTTTCCTATTTAGTCTGCAAGCAACAAGCGTGCATGAAGATGGAGCCACAAGTGTGAAGGTTAATGTTCCCAGATGGACGATTGCAATGTGACTCTAGACCCAGATCCTAGGGCGAATTCTAGGACATCTATCGACCGTGGTGTTTGAGTTATCACGTATAAGGTATAGCGACCAAATGATCACATTTCACAACATGCAACGATATCTGATATCGAACTCTTGCTCTTGATAGTAGTCCCATTAGCTAAAGATATCAGAGACGTAGTGTCCATTCTATGTCGAGTAGTGTCTACTGCATACCGCGTCGTGTCTGATTTATGCGGGGTTGTGTCGATTTACGTCCGCGTAGTGTTCTTTTGAATGACGTCGTGTAATGATTCGTAGCGTGTAGAGTCGCCCCTCGTTGCAAGAAGTCTAATCTGAGTGTGTGCCGTCTGTGTCCTCGCCAGTTCCTATCTCAGCGTCAGACGCGTCGTGCGCCTCCACCTTTGTTGGAGTAGGCAGGTGCCGTATCTCTCTAAGTATCATGTACCAGGAGTCCTCGTTCATAGGTTGGGCGCGTAGGGCAATCTCTGGATGCATGTCGTTTATCGCATTAACGAGTAGTGTAGTGAGGGCCTCAGACGCACCCCTCGTCTCTACGCATGTGCGAATAACGTCAACGAAAGCCACGAACTGCAGAGGGTAGTCGAAGTCTTGGACTTTAGTTTGGGAGAGACGTCGTATTAAATCACCGCGGAACTCGATTGTCGGGTTAGCCCATTTAACCAGTAGGTCAAACAGGGCTTTTGCATCGTTCGTGTCGGGAAGTAGGTCATGTGCCGCGATGCCACAAAGGAATTCGTCGTCAACTGACTCGATTACCGTCGCGTACGTAAGAACGCTCAATCGTGTGTAGCGGACCCATGTAGGGTGCCGTTGTGGGAAATCTGGCATGCTCTCTCCACGTATTATTTGCAGTTGGGATGTGGATAGAGATCCCTGCAGAGCGTCGTGCCACATTGCAAACGACGTTGGGCCGCATAGCTTGGGTATAGGCGTCATCATGCTGTCTGTTGAGGTATGGGGTAAAAGGCGTAGTGGTTTGTGAAGTCGGTCGTAGAAAAATCGAGATCGAGGTCGAGGACGTCGTCGTTTTTTTGGAAAGGAAAATTCGTCTAGTGGAGGTGGTGATGTGAAGTTGGCTGCCTGGAGAGAGGAAAGGTTAAGCCGCGTAGGGTTAAGTAGGGTCGGTGTCTGGGCGTTCTTTCTTCTCAGCAAAAGGTAGGGTAACGTGGACCACACCTGGAAAGTGCAAACGTATATCTCGGGGCTGTCGGATAGGTAATTACCTGGGGTACCTGGGTAGGTACTTTCAGACCTGCACCTGCGGCTTGCTTGGTGTCGGGTCGGGTACCTGAAGATATCCGGCAACTTCAGACTAAATTCTCTCTGCACCCGAACGGTCTCACGTCGCATAGAAATCTTCAATACGGAAACTTTACAAAAGCTTTTGCAGTTTGAGCACTGCGACAAATGCGGGGAGACGTACTCCGTGATCCAGCCTGACGCAAGAGACGCCGAGGAGCTTTCGAGTGCGGGCCAGCTGGCGGTTTCTTTGATGTGAAGCTTCCGTCAGATTTGGGAGAAATTTCCCTACCGTTTTGGATCATGCTGTCGCTTTCCTTTCACATTGACAGCAGTGGTATTGATTCAGACCTTAAATCTGCGAACGACCCAGACCTGCGCCGTTGTATAGCTCCCATTACTGGTTTAGCGGTCCTATAGAATGCTGACATTGAAGTTGTGCCCTGGAGAAAAAGAAACTGTCATTGTAAATCTCATTCAGTTCCAGTCAAGGCGAGGATTTCAATCCGGTGAGCGAAGGATTAAATCAGGTGATCCTGGAGCAAGAGTGATTGATATATTGCGACCGGAGGTCAAGATATCGAGGAGGCCTGAAGTTTTAACAAAAGACAAAGAGAATGCAGAAGAAACGACCGTATTTCCAGTGGTACTTGCAGCCGCAGCCGGAGCCGCAGCTGCAATCGCAGTCGGAGACGCGACTACGTGCTTCTCGTCTCCGATAATACAGATGACAACGAAAAACAACTATCCGTGATATTCTCGTTCAGTCCAAGGGGTAAAACATTGTCGAAGACTCTAAATAATGCAATGGCACTCCGGGAGGCAAGCTCCGATCTAGGCTCAAGGAACACGCAAGCTTTGGTGAGTTCATCGATACCGAACTCGTTGCCCTCAACGCAGAAGCAAGTTTTCCAGGCGGAAGGTCAAAACACAAGGTAGCACTGTATTGTCAGAAGAATTCCCTCGATTGCGCAGCTCCCACGCCACGTTAAGTTCATTGGCTGTGTGAACTGTTGTCGAGACCCAGCAGAAAACTAATGTCTCGACAGACATGTGCCGTACACGTTGAATATCTGTCATATCACGATGGTGCGTATCTATGATCGTTGTGAAACGTATATTGGATTGG
This sequence comes from Colletotrichum sp. COLG25, assembly GCA_009801095.1. Lineage (NCBI taxonomy): Eukaryota > Fungi > Ascomycota > Sordariomycetes > Glomerellales > Glomerellaceae > Colletotrichum > Colletotrichum sp. COLG25. The sequence goes on from VNWT01000023.1 coordinate 5,075,400, forward strand.
TAACTCATCAACCAGATGCGAGCCTCATTGCATGCCGTCCTCTCACTCACATCGGAGCAAATGTCTTGCGCCAGGTCTTCTTGAAACAATTTCTCCACCGGACCAAGATCAGCAACCTTTCGAACCTCTCTGGCCAAGTGAATCGTTTGTTGTGTGGAGGAAATTTATGATCCCAATCTACTCCCGTAAAGCTGGTTCACCTACTATGCCACTCCTGATCTCGTCTTTCGCAAAGGCTAGAGCGGGCAGTGTGCCTTTGGCATTATGAAAAGCTTTCAAGTACTCACTACGGTTATGATGCGGGTGAAGCTCATGAATAGACGCAGGTTCTGTTCGAAACACAAAACTTGCTTGATAACGAAGACTTTCATGTTCCTAGGATGGAGCGCCTTTTAATCGGGTCCGGTAATCTCTGCTGCATAAACGTGATGCATGGGAGCTGACTTATAACAATAGACTTCACAGTGACATGGGCTTAAGGAATTTTGCCACGAGTATGTAAGAATAATATCATCACGAAAGAGTGCCCGAGTCATGGCCTCTGGTCATCGTAAGGATCAGCGAATTCCATCATAAGGAGTACTGCTCCAACATCGAGCAGCACAGCGGCTTCGCACTAAGTTCAATCTCAGGTCATCATTGTGAATTAACAATGCCTATGGCATTCCAGAGCTGATACCATCTTCGTAGATCCCCTGCCGCACGCCCAAATCGTTTGAGAGATTTCGATGTCTTCGAAAATGGAGATTGACGGTTTTAGCGTACGTTCTCAGAGATGGGGTTTAACTATGTTAGAGGAGGCTCGGATTTCTCTTGATGGCATTCGTCTTAGTCTACCGCATAAAGAAAGCACTTGAAAGGCATCTCCATCTCGGCCGTGAACTGAAGGATCATGCACCGCCTACACATTCAGCCCCATGTGGAGCCCGCATAATGTTCGAGTCCATGCGTAGTGCCTCTGAGCTCAGAAATTCTGGCGCGACTTTTCTGCAATGCGTCTATAAAGAGGTTTTCTGCGACTCTAACTAACAGACCTCTTGGAATTCACACACCCATGTATTAGCGTCGTCCCAATCCCTGGTTTTGTGCACTCCTGGCTCCTCCTTGGCGTTGCGCCCACAGATCGCTGCAGCCTCGTTATACTCTCCTCTCATCATATTCACACAATCCATGCGCTTCTGGTGGTTCCTCATGCAACGGCTACTATATAGCCTGGGCTAGAGTATCGGTATGCGGTATGGATGTCAATAGACTTCATTCTGGTTCTAAGTGGTGATTGCATGCCAGGGTTTCCGAGTTAAGGAAGACGGATAAGTATTGGATAAGGAAATTTGAGCTTCACAACGCTGAAAACATTGCCTGGGTCATTATAATCATACCTTTGAACATCAATGATGCGCCAAAAGGTGAAGCCAGGCTTGGGTGCCGGATGTTGCACGTAATTCATGTGAATCCTTGAGCGGGTTGCTGGCATGACGTTTTACCTTCACAGGAAGATGCAGGGAAACAATAGCCCAATGCCATTATTCATTCCATAAAGTCCTATTTCATTTTGGTGGAGTTCAAGGAGCAGCTTTAGATCTAGAACGGAAAGTATCATCCAAGACCCGCGCTTTCCCTCTTGGTCTCCCTCCTTCCCAACCAACAGTAGCTCTTTCCAAATGAATGCGAGTTTGAACCCCCTCCACCGAACTTCTATAAAAGGTCGCAACATCAGCCAAAATTCCTCTTTTATTTTCTTCCACAACAACTCACTCCCTCAGCGCCGTAAGTGAATCTGTCGTTACATTGATTTACAACACGTGCTAACTAGGACAGATACTTCTCACAATTGGCGAAATACGGCCACGAAGATGGCAATGTCACCCAACGCTACAGAAGAAATGGCACTACCAAGCTCGCGTATTGACACGACGAATGCAGATAATGATTTCTTGAAGCACGATGCAGAACGCCCCGAGCCAAGAACGAGCCAACTCGACCCGACTCATGTTGACACTCGGTCCAAGGATGGCAATGAGAGTGATTCCTCAGACGACTCGTCATCTTCAGACGACTCATCATCTTCAGACGACTCATCATCTTCAGACGACTCGACAACGTCCTCACGGAAGAAGCTGTCCACTGGAGGCCGTCTTGCTCCACCCAACAATGAGATGAGCCAATCTCTAAACCAGTCAACCCTACCCGACACCGAAGTTCAGAACACGACAAAAAAGAGGAAGACTGCTGTCGCAACCGCCTCGAACAGGCCCAACAAGCGAGGAAGAGGAACTGCCACTCGACGAGGAAGAAGTGGTGCACGACGTCAATCGACGTCGGGCCGCAATGCCGCCCGTCCTCAATGGGATACACCCGAAGATGACGATTTCTCCGAAGAGCAACGAGACGTCCTTAGGTACTCGACAGTTGTTTTCAACAACGACCTAGACAACAAGGTCATTACGAGACATGAAAAGAACATGATCGTGTCTACTCTCACTGGCGAATGGTCCGATTCACTCGTGGAGAAGAAGGATAAGAGCTGCCACCCTTTGTCAAGGAAGATGAAGAAGGCCTTCAAAGACGGCGAGGAACCGACTCTACTCGACGCCATCTCAACGGCGATTCTGTACAAAGGACGGAAGTCGAGAGCAAAGTGGCTGGATACGACCATCATGAACGCAGCATTTTCTGTGGCCTCATTCCTTTCACTACAGAAAGCTAATATCAACGACGCTACCCTACAAACTCATATGGAGCTTCTCGGAAGACCACTGAAGCCAAAGGCTCGACCCAGCCAACAAATCACTGAGAACACCCGACAGAACACCACCCATGAAGAAGAGGTGACCCAACTCGACCCTACTCGTGTAACATACCGGCCCGGCTATGTTGACAAGGCCACCCAGACCGACGAAGTAGCTTACATCGACAAAGCAACACAGACGAACGGAAACGACGAAGCCCAAGAGCATTCTTCCATTTTCACCCGTTGCACCATCTTCATCAAGGCCCTGTGGCAGCACGATTAGTGGGCACAACATTCTATCCTGAATGCAAAGAGGACTTCCCTACTTGGTCGGAAGTTCAGTATTGCTCTCGACAACCAGCCCTCTGGAATAGCATCCTCTACGATAACTACCGACTATGTTCACATTCTGGGCTTATTATTTTCTTTTTTCGCTCGACTTTGCACTACGTTGCCTTCACTCTTATGGTGTTTCACTCTTTCTACACTAAGACCGGGGAAAAGATGGAGAAATGACAAACAAATCAGTTTGCATTTTGCGTTTCTACATATTTAATCTCAGCGTATGCGTCATACCCGACTCTACTCCAACTGACGAACAAATTTCGTCTCGCTATCTAGGGAGGTTTCGCGGACACGACGTTTCTTTTCTGATTCTGGTTTTTGGCATTTGAATTTGGGCATGTCGCTATCAAAGCGATTAGAGAAAGCAACTTCAGTCTACCTTACTCGACGCTACCCAATGGCGTTAAGGTTTGGGTCGATAGGTAATTTGCACACAGCAGATATTCACAAATAGAAAAGCATGAAATGAAATCTTAGTTTACCTATGCACTGTCATGCTTAACGTCTCTCCAGTCATAAAGTTCCCAGATCATTTCATACGCGTGTACCTTTCTTTCAAAATAACTCCTGTTAGCAGTCAGCTTAGTCTGCAAAGTTTCCATACCAACGACAACACAATGTATTATCATTGTTACAGCTGAAAGTATCATCAGAGATCGACTTGGTGCGGTCAAAGCCAGGTACATCATCGCGATGTCCATGACCAGCGTACAGGCAGGCGCTTTTCGTGTCGGCGCTGGCTCATCTAAGGTACCACTGAGTTTTGCTGGTTTTGGGGGAGAGGTAAGCAGAGGAACAAGAAGGAGGGTCGTCGCATTGACAGAAGATCTTGAGGTTCTCCATGCTGTATCACAAATGCCGGGCCACAAAGTAGCAGTGCCAACGACGCCCCTGGACATCATAACCTCTACGCAGCTCACTCGCGTGGCCTCGGCTTCAGCGCAACTCTACGTCCAGAACATCCAGAACGTCGAGCATTCCTGGATATTCGCGCACTCGAAGAGGAACTCCGCTCTTAGAGACCTCAACGTAACTCAGTGGCATTGTCTTGACAACAGTAAACGCGTCTCAGATCCTACGTCCTTCCGCGTCGTGGATCGAGAGAGAAGGGCACGGGTTTTACTGGAAAGAAAAGTCATTGAGCGAGCCAAGGCGGAACGACAGCGTGAGCATGAAGAGTTTCTCGCTATGCTGCACCGAGCTGCCGATCTGCGGGCCAGAGTAAAGGAGAGCATCGAGGCCCTAGACGAGGGACATGGGAATGCCATTCGAGTGTTTATCTTGGTCACATTATTCTTCCTGCCGTTGTAAGCATCCCGACCCTTTGAGGTGGTCCATTCAACATGAGCCATATGTTGAACAACGACTGACTTGCTGTCTAGGTCATTCGTCACGAGCTTCTTTGAACACTGTGGATATCCGCGACATGCCAGAGAGCTCATGGATGTACTGGGCAACAGCGGCACCGATTACGCTGTTGGTGTTGTGTTCGACGTATTTATACGCGTACGAGTGTGAAGCTAGCACGAGGCGTGTGACCAGGACGACATGGCTAGATGAGGGTATTAGCCATTCGAGCGAGACTCATGCTAGTCGAGCTGATGGCTCTTGGGAGTCAAACATGCCCAGACAACTTGGTGGTCGTCGTAGAACACGGATATCGATCTCAGGCGATTATGGCAAAGGTGGCTGGAGAGATACCTGGGGCCTGCGGAAGGGAGAGACAATAGCTGACGTGGCATAACTATGCCGAGTTTCCGGAAAGACTGCCTATTGTATTCTTTGCTAGAGCAACTGTTTTTCTTCTGGGTGTACTCTACTTTACCATCGCTGTCGTTGTCGTTTTCCTCATTCATATCCTTATTGTCGCCATCATCGTCGTCGCCATCATCGTCGTTCTCATTATCGATCGCTACAATCGTCTTCAGTAAGAGCAACAAGTAAACAGGAAACGTAGCCGCACAGACATAGGAAAACTAGGCGGCCTCTTTCTAAAATGCACTCCACAGCAGGGCATTGTCATCTCCGTAGCACCTTAGCGTCCTTGCTTCCAGACCCTCTCATGTCTTAGAATCTCGCATCTCTGAAGACCACCTTCCGTTGCTCGGGGCTCATTTGACGATGCGAGATTTCTCGTTTTGCACCTTCAAAGTCAAGCGCCTCTCAAGTGCACTTGAGCTAATCAAGAAGGTCAATATCGGGCTGCTGGCCTGTGAAGTGTCGAGATCCCTGTCCAAAAGGCTGAGAGGTCAAAGATTTGAGACGAAATTGAGATTATTGAATGATAGAATTTATTCACTGGCTCTAATGTGGAACCAGCTACTTTTGGTTCCATTTCATTTCTTAAAGCCTGTACCAAAGTGTATTGCTCTGGACGCACTGAATATAAATCAGTTTCCGACGGTATTCTGGACGTGAGATCCGATCGACAAGATTCTCTTTCGATTGACGGAATTGACTGTTAGGCCGCGCTATCGTTGAATTCCTTGTCTGGCAGTGGTGGTTCCGCGTCTTCCAGCGCTTTGATGGCTTCAGTCATTATGTCAATCGCTGGTTTTGCCTCGTCGAGTGATTTGAAAATTTGAGTAACGGCCAGGTTCCTCAGTTTCTGCAAGATCGACTCCATCAGGGCTTCCACTTTGCCCGCCTCGCGGACCTTCTCGCGGTAGAAATCAACGAATGCCGACCAGTTTCTATCCTCACTTCTCTGCTTCATTTCTTTTCTGATTGCGTTGAAGATGTATCCAATTCGCTTCGCCTGGTTGTTGCAAAGTTCGAGAAATGCGTTCACATACCCCGCGAACTTCGTGTTAGGTTCATCTCGGACAACCTTGACAACATCCAAGACTACTGGGAAAGACTCTCCCACTCTGTGGATAGCGTTTGGAAGATTTTCAATGTCCTTGATTATTTGGAAGAGCTTTTCGAGCCTCTCGAATAAGGCGATGGTTGATGCGGCCGTGCTGGAGGCTTCCATATTGAGATGCAGTGCGTGTCTGAGTGACGTGAAGGCTTTGCGGCTAGAAACTTGACGACAATTCTTGTCAGAAAAGAAGAGCGGTAGCAGTCGTATGCAAACCGTCTGCAGCCGCCAGGTGAGATGCATGGCGCTTCCTAGGTGTAGTTAAGTCGCAGCGTTCAGCTGCCAGTCGTCTGTTCGTCATCAAGCAGTAAACCCATGGCCGACACATGTTGTGCGTACAGTTAGTATCATGGTCATCACAATCAGGCTCTCGAGGAACAAACTTCCAAGGCCAAGTGAGGTGATAAACAACGTGCATCAACATCATTGGCTCATTGCCTGCAAGTTGACCGTGCAGAATAGAGGCTATGCGAGCCATCCTGCATTGTAAATAAATCACAGGAGCAATGTCAGACTACATGTAGGAATCTGACATGCATACGAAAAATGATGCGGGGTAGAGAAAAGCACGCAAGCACACCACTTTTTTGTTGGTACCTCATGTTCAACCCGGGAGGAGTACCCGGCTTCAATGCGAGCCAACGTTTTAGAAATCGTGGCGTATGTGTTCAAATTCCCTTCACCCATGGCATAATACGTAGGGGCCTGTGATTTTTATCTCCTGCTGTAGATTCATCGAGATCGTAGGGCTGCTCATATCCGGCTTCTCCAGTGCATTCTATGCGCTGGTGTGCTTGCTGCTTTACGTAGCCAAATAACCCGTTCCCTAATTGGCAACGTTCCCCAGCACAAGATGGCTTATCTTTATCAGCGCGGGTCCAGGACAAAGTTGGAAGACGCATGCACAGAGCCCCGATGGGGGCAAACTAACCAAAGAGGGGTGACTTACGTCTGGCTAGGCATCCCAGCAAACGGTTGCCTCACAGCCTGGTCTGCCATTTCAGGCGAACCATCGAAATCGAGGGAAGCAGTACGGTACTATATTTTCGTTCTCCAATTCTGCACTTTTCCTTACTCACTCGCAATCATATTCCCGGCGTATTTGGTATCTAGCCATCCTTCGTACTACATTCGCGGTCGTCAAACAAGCTTGGCCCGATATACAGAGGACACTCCGACGCGTTGATGCTAGCCTCAGGACAAACTGAAGGAGCCAACTACGATATACATGAATCCCGGAAATTCCGAGAAGAGTGGAGAGGGGAAGGGCCCGCGGAAAGATGAGAATGAGACACGACAACATAAGTCACGGAAGCGTCCAGGGGATTCATCGAATCCCTCGAATAAGCGGCCCGAGAACAACGGCTCTTATAGAATCCACCGAAAAAATCGAAAGTATCCCGACATTTCCTACGTAGGTCCTGGTGGGTATCAGTTGCCCGATCACATGGCAGAGTATTTATACTCCCATCCACCACCTCCACCGCCACCACCGCCAGAAGCGAGTCCAAACCCACCACCCAAAGTGCGTCCACTGGCATCATCACAACCACATCCATACCCTGCAGCACCTCCACGACAACCCCCAACAGGCAGGAATATGAATGGGGCATGGTTACCACCTTTCCACCAACCTGGATATCGGCCTCTTCCGCATCTGAATGTTGCACCAGGCTGGTGGAACGGCGTGCCCCCCGCCCACTTTGTGCTCAACGTCCCAGTCAACCAGCCACCTGCCCCGCCGCCATATCCTTATCCTCATCCGCTGCCACAAGCTCCTTACGTCCATCAGGGTCCTCCGAGATATGTTCAAAGTTTCCAAGAACCTAATTTCGTCCCTGTGTTTCGACCGAAACCACGCCAGCCACGAATTGAAGACATGCCTCCGTGCGTTGACTGCGGCATAGGGCTGGTTCAACAACAGGTGCGAGACTTGCTCAGCGACAAGGACCACGAGAAATTCAAGAAAGCGAGGAGAAGAAAGGAGCGAGCAGCAGCCGCAGCACAAAAGGATGCCATGGCGAAGAACGTGGCGTTCGTGCGCGATGAGTTCGGGAGATTGTTGGAGGATAGTGTCAGGGATGTCATGGTGCGACGTCGGGACCGTTTGAGAGATCTGGACGTTGATCCAGAGCCACATCGGAGAGCCATTCCGCTGGAGTATCGCCGATCAAAAACGCCTGTAGCAATCACCCAGGACCTCTGGGACTCATTGGAGAGGGGCCGGGCTCTGGAGCAGTCAGAATTGACTTTGCAACAAATTACCGAGTTGATCAGTCGAACTCGAGGGCTAGAACTTTCACAATCTTCCAAAGATGACACCGAGGACGAGCGTCAAAAACAGTTGGAATAGCTTCAAGCTCAAGTCAATTGGTTGGAAGCGAGAACATTGCCATACGAGCGCAGGCCCGAGTTAATTATGGATCACCCTACATTCCCAGATGCTCGTTTCTCTGAGGCACGGCAACACTTCGGACGCCCTCACAGTCAGCCTCCTCGCGGCCGCCAGCATGACAGGTACTTTATGAATCAGAGGGCTCATCCACCTAGATCACGCAGTCGAAGCAGGCCATACCAGTTTTTGGGGGAGGAATTACACTCTCCGTACGAAGATGGACTTTATTCGGATAGCTACGAGGGACTTCCCGAGCTGCGTCCCAGGCGCGCTCGACCTTATCCCATGCCGTTTGCGCCCGATGCTCCAAATTACTAGAGCTATAGGGTCACACTGTTGGACTGTACAATTTGAATAGTAATTAACACTGAACATGCAGAGTAATATCAACTTAATATTCGGACACTGACTCCCTGCTGGCCCAGCTAGGTTGATGATATGACCGCCTGAATTTCCTAAACTCAGAGAACTTTATATATACTCACGAAGGTCACGACGCTAAGTATCAATCATTATACTACAGCGGAGGCGTTGGACTGAGCTGTGAATTGCTGCATAATGTTTCGTGTTGTGACGGTGTTTCCAAACCCAAGTCAACCAAAGTGTCGTGATCGGCAAGCTAAGGTAGCCCCGCATAGCCTAAATACAAGAAGCTTCAGGGGCGAAGTCCCATCGTTGGGGTACCTGGTTCTCCTGTGCAGTTACCCCGCGCTGATCTCCCCTCAGAACAGGCCAACAGCTTCCTATTTTCGTGCTCCTTCAGGATGGCTTCGGGCTAATTGGAAGCGTGATGGACGTAATGAACCAAGTTGTCGGGAAACAAGAGGGGCTGGGTTCCATTTCTCCCGGATCATCATCCGTGTGGAGGAATTCCGACGAGAAATTCTTCCGGGTGAGTTGCTACAAAACCGTAGGCAAAGAAGGGCATTCTGTCGGTACAAGAGGTGTCCTTGGAGCGGATCCGACTGTTTGCTTCTGACCTAGGCATGTTCACGATGGCATTCACGAAGTTAGCCTGGGTCGCCCTGCTGCCGGCTCTGGCCCTAGGCAGCATCGACAGGTGCGTTTCGTACTCTTGGCGACGAGACGCAATATTCTAATAAGCCCAAAGACAAAGAATAGTCTCCCAATTCAATGTCGTCCGAACCAGCCTAATTGACAACGAGACTACACCATTGCAGGTCGGCAATGGCAACTTTGCTTTTAACGTCGACAACACGGGCATGCAGGTGAGCGTTGCATGCCGACGCTTGACCATGTGGAATCTCTAATATAGACCATAGACGTTCCTGCCCTTCAACACTTTATCGAGCTGGGCATGGCATAACGACTCGTTGCCAACGAATGGGTAGGGCGAAGACGACCCATCTTCCGTGCATCTGTGTGCTGATCGAGACCGCAGCGAGAAGCTGGGCGACTACACCGGCGTGGCCCGACTAACACACGGACGAAACGTCTCATACGACATCCCCGACCCCAATCTTCCCGCAGTATCTCAATGGCTCATAGGCAACCCGAATCGAATCAACCTGGGGCGCATTGGTCTGAAGTACAAAGGCGCTACTCTTTCGGCGGAAAAAATCACTGAGCCGAGGCAGCAGCTAGAGCTGTGGAGTGGAACCATTACGTCTACATTCAGAGTCGACGGCGAGGCAGTGAAGGTGATCACACAAGGCGACTTCGACACCGATGCCGTGACGTTCCAGATCGATTCTAGTCTAATGGCCTCGGGAGACCTCAAGGTCGAGCTTGATTTCCCCTACCCGCCCATTCACTCAACCAAGTACAAATACGAAGTTTTCGCCGGTGTCTACGACTTCCCGCTGAACCACACGACTCGCATCGTGAACAGCTGTGGAAGGCCCGACTTGGCACACATCTACCACGAGCTGCAAAAGACCAGCTACTACGTCAATCTGCGCTGGCCCTCCAATTCCTCCCTCCACTTGTCGAGAGACGAGCCGGAAGGTTCTGAAAAGATTACTGCTCATCGATACACCTTGGCGTCCAACAGCTCGGCGAGCTCCGTTCTCTTTACCGCGCATTTTTCACCAGACCGTCAAGATCCCGAGATTCCCTCAACAGTACAGGAACGAAATCGGGCTGGTTGGCACGAATACTGGAGCGAGGGCGGCTTTGTTGACCTCACTCTTTCGTCGAACCCTAATGCTACAGAGCTGCAAAGACGCATCATCTTGTCACAGTATCACGTCCGCGTCAACAGTGCAGCTTCGGGACAGTCGCCCCAGGAGAGTGGGCTGATGAATAATGGGTGGTATGGTAAGTTGAAATGACATGACGCCCTTGAATCCAAAATGATGAGTACATCATTGACACAACCCAGGAAAGTTTCATATGGAAATGGTTGTATGGCACAACGCGCATTGGGTGACAAGGGGTCGGAAGAAGTACTTCGACAACATCTTTCCTCAGCTCTATGAGACGCTTTTGCCTTCTTCTTTTGCGAGGGCTAAAGCTATGGGGTGGGAAGGAGCCAGGTCAGTTGCCTCCATGAGCAGTTCACAATTATCAGAACTTCAAACTCACAACAGAGTTTCTAGGTGGCCGAAGATGACGGAGCTCGAGACTGGCGTTAGCTCTCCAGGTGGGATTAATGGCTTGCTACTTTGGCAGCAAGTGAGTAGCCAGAATATTGTGCAAAAGGCTTCCACGCTGACCTTGATAGCCCCATACCATGTATTTGGCAGAGTTAGCATACCAGTCCTCGCCAACCGACGAAACGCTCAAGCGATGGGACGAGGTAATCACGGCTGCCGCTGACTACATGGCGTCATACGCATGGTTCAACGAGACCTCAGGCCATTACGATCTCGGCCCACCGTAAGTCTGAGATCATATAAAATCCCCGGTTGATAGACTAACGACATGCATCGCAGCTCATACGGCGTAACGGAGAATACACCTCCCTCAGAAACTTTGAACCTGGCTTACGAGGTGAATGCATCTCGCCACCTTAACAAAGTGCCAAAGCTCACGTGCCTGTAGATCCCCTACTGGAAATACGGCCTAGACACCGCCCGGGAATGGAAGAAAAGACTCGGTCAACCCGTCCCAGACAAATGGACCACCGTCGCGGAGAAACTCGCCCCTCCCTCTCAGATCGACGGACTCTACGCTGTCTATGAAGGCCTGAACAGTTCTTGGTGGGAAGACCCAGCTCTCAACGGCGACCCGCGCAGCCTCATCATGATGCAGGGCGTACTGCCAGACACGCCTGCTGTGGACCCCGAGGTGGCTCTGAGAACGGCAGATAAGGTCTGGGAAGTCTGGACGGACCAGAAGATTCGCGGATGGGGACGGCCCGTGCTGGCGATCAACTCTGCGCGGATTGGTAACCCAGAACGGGCTATTTATCATTTGACGGCGTACAGCTATTGGACGTTTGATGATGCTGGGTTTGCTGTCCGCGGAGGAGACGGTATGTGTAACATTTATGGATGATCTTGTTGAGCATTGCTAACTGCGAGCAGGCGGTACCCCTCCGCCCTTTATGCCAGGCAATGCTGGCTTTCTGTACGCTGGTAAGATTTATTTTACGGAATCCCCAATAAGAGCATCGCGGGATACTGATGAATACTACAGTCGCCTACATGGTTGCAGGATGGCAGGGTTCCGAAGGCGATGCGCCCGGCTTCCCCAAAGACGGCGGGTGGATTGTGAAGCAAGAAGGGCTTCAGAAGGCGCCTTGAGTCGACCAATCAAGATAAAGCTAGTACAATACAATAGTCGCCTCAACTCGACAAGTTGCTGTATTACATTTGTGCTATTTTCTATTCCGGCTAGCTGCGGTATGACGAGCATCTACCACTCTCTAATCTCGCCACCAGGTCCGATGAATCCGGGGCTCACCCACGCCTTGGCATCTTTCGACAACTGACGAACCTGATCCTCGTCGATCTCAATACCCAGTCCCGGTCCAGTGAGAAGGTCGATATATCCATCCGTGACCTTCCAGACCTCTGGGTTCTTTGTGTAGCTCGTCAAATCCTGCCCGGTGCTGTTGTAGTGAATACCCAAGCTCATCTCCTGAATCACAAAATTGGGCGACGTGAAATCAACCTGCGCGTTGGCAGCCAAAGCGATGGGGCCAAGTGGGCAATGAGGCGCCAACGCAACATCATACGCCTCAGCCATCGCTGCGATACGACGCATCTCGGAAATGCCACCGACATGAGAGATATCAGGCTGCAGGATATCAACACAGCCCGCCTCCAAGAACGGCTTCACGTCCCATCGACTGTGAAGACGCTCGCCGAGGGCGATGGGGATAGACGTCAGGCCGCTAATCTCCTTGATGCCGCCCAAGTGCTCTGAGAGAAGGGGCTCCTCGATGAAGAGGGGGCGATGCGGCTCGAGCGCCTTCGCGAGCTGTTTCGCCATGGGCTTGTGTACACGGCCGTGGAAGTCGACGCCGGCATCCATGCCGAGGGCCTTCACGGCCTTGACACGCTCGACTGCGGCGTCGAGGGCATTGGGGGAGTCGAGCCAGCCGAGGTCTTCGGTGCCGTTCATCTTGACACACTTGAAGCCCTGATCCTTTCTTGCTTGTCTGTGTAACATGTCAGCATCAAATCTCATGTTGCAGATTATTCGCAGGTTTCTTACGCTTGAGCTCCGACATCATTCGGCCTGTCACCGCCGATCCAGGCGTAAACCTTGAGCTTGTCTCTGACCTTTCCTCCGAGCAACTGCCAGATAGGCAGACCCAACTTTCTCGCTACATGACTCTCAGTAACGCATTTTATCAACTGTGGCTGACGAACTCACCCTTCAAGTCCCATAGCGCAATATCGATACCCGCCAACGCACTCATGAAGACAGGGCCTCCGCGGTAGAACGTCGTCCTCCATGACATTTGCCAGATGTGCTCGATGTCGCTGTGCCATGTAAGTATCGACAACTTCTTGTCCACGAATACAATGAACATACTCAGCCTCCATGCCCGAATACCTCTCGAACCAAGCATCGAGACACCCCTCAACAGCCTGGGTGTGACCCTCCAGCGACGCCTCGCCCCATCCGACGTTGCCCGCCTCGTCCGTGATCTTCACGAACAGCCACCTGGGCGGCACCCGGAAGTACTCCATCTTTGCGATCTTGCCCATGATGAACTCGTGTGGGGGTGGTGTGACGTATGAAATGAGGGGTTGCTCTTGCAAAAGATTACAGAGCAATTGAGTTTCTGAGTGGGAGATGCCGAGTCAATGGTGTCCTTGCAGAAAAATACCCTCTTGAGGCAATCGTGAACTATTATTACCCTACCAAAGCGGAGATGTGACGGAGTTGACGGAGCAAAATGCGCCCCCATCGGAACATAGTCCGGAACCTCGCCGAGCCGCCTGTGCTCACACTCCGTCCGACTCCGCAGCAGCATCTCCATCGGCAATGCCCGCGGCCATTACCCGGCCGCAAACGGCAAGTGGGGAGCTGCTCCATGGGCAGTGCGGGGTTCGGTGCACCCTCACCCGAATGTGATCCAGCAGAGGAACGGGTCTCTGCGGGGTTCCGGTGTGCACTTTTCCGCTCGGTGAGGAAAAGTGTCACGGAAAACATACACCGAGGTCTGGGTCTTCTTATTGGTGGTTTCATAAGTCTCCATCAATTCTATCTAGGGGGTGTTTCCCGCTCTATTAGGACAAAGTTACACACAAAGAATGCTGTTCTATGCCTGGCCGGCTCTAATCTTCTTCTGCTGTGCCACCCACGTCTCCACCGCTTTCTTGAGCGTCTCCGGGTCGGACTCACCGAAGATGTCCTGGCCCAGGCGCGCAGGGAAGTTGTAGCGGTGCTTCCTGTCGAGGGAGTTGATCTTCTCAAAGATGTCCTTGGGCAGCTCGAACACTGTTACATGTCAGTGACTTCTTCTCCAACTATATCGTGAGCAAGTGGACTGCACCTTCCAGGTTCTTCTCAATTCTTGAGGGAGTGACGGACTTGGGGAGCACGACGGTTCCCCTCTGGACAGCCCAGCTGACGAGAACCTGAGCGGGCTCCTTGCCAAGAGACTTTGCAATCTCAATGATTGTGGAGTCATCAACGGCGCTGCTTACTATTAGTCTGCGGGCCGCACACACACAGCTCAGACTGTGCCACTCACCGAGGCAGGTTGTAAATGTTGTTGGCAAGGGGGCTGTACGCCGTAACAACAATACCCTGCATGTTTTCCCAGATTAGCGAACCTCCGCCCAGATGCAACCACGGAACATTCTTCAGTCAGCAGGGAACAGGTAGGCACTACTCACGTTCTCCTTGGACCAGGCCAAGAGGTCAGGCTGCTGCAGGTACGGGTGCGCCTCGATCTGGTTCACCGCCGGCTTGATCTTGGCCGTCTTCCACAACTCCTCAATTTTCTCGCGGGTGAAGTTGGAGACGCCAATGGACCTAATCTTGCCCTTCTTGACGAGGTCCTCCATCGCCTTCCACGTCTCGGAAATAGGGACGTCGATGACATCCACCGCCTCTGTCACAGGGTGCAGCGGGAAGCGGTTGGTGTCGTTCTCCTTCCTGAAGGACACGGGCCAGTGAATCTAATGCACGACATAGCTGCGTTAGGCGGGCCGTTGAAGAAGGGTAGGGTGGGGTGAGGAGAACAAGGAGGGATGGAGGGGTCTCACCAAGTAGAGGTCGACGTAGTCGGTCTGCAGGTCGGCGAGGGTGATGTCTAGCGCGGTCTCGACGTCCTCGGCCTTGTGGTGCGTGTTCCAGAGCTTGCTGGTGATCTGCAGGGGTCAGACTCGAGAGTGCGATAAGCTTTGCGAACGAGTAGCTTACGAAGATGTCTTTCCTAGGCACGCCGGAGGCCTTGAGACCGGCGCCGACCTCCTTCTCGTTGTCGTAGACCGCGGCCGCGTCAATGTGGCGGTAGCCATTCTTCAGAGCATGCTCGACGGCATTCTTGACCTCATTGGGCTTGGATTGCTACGCATCAAAGCCATCAGAAATTGCCCCCATCTCGACTGCACAGCTGCCTCTTACCCAAGTACCCAGACCAACTGCGGGGATCTCGTGTCCCGACAGAAGCTTGAAAGATGAAGGCAAACCCATTATTGCGGAGTGATTCAGGGTATCTCAAAAATGTGCCGTTTACGGAAGTACGTCTGAGGAAATGAAAATCGGATGATTCTGGTCGTTATCCGCACTCAAGGTGTCATATGTCACACTCAAAAGGCCCCTATGAACGAAATTTCACAGGCTCATCTTATATCCCCAGTTTGAGGCTGTCGTCAGTCGTCCCTCTCCTGCAATGTTTCCGCATCTTCGGGGCGCCGCCCATCCGCGTTACGGAGAAGAGCATTAGGTAAACCTCTTTTCCGGCGCTTCTGAGCAACGCTGCCGCTCATCTAGCCGATGGCGTCCGACGCGGCGCGGCGTATCGGACTGTTCCCCGCGCGAGTTTACCCCCCATGTTGCTTCACGCCATGCGTCTCCACCCCCGCGTCATCACACCCCGAGAAACGCCATCCTGGTGGATCCGGAGCGCAGGCTGGCTCTTCGCGGAATTGCCGAGAGGACCGAGACCGGGGGTGCTCTGACACGTTTGCTTGCCCATCGTGAGTGGTACAATTGAGGGGTGGTTGCTGTCAACAAAACGCAACGTTCTTGTTGGAAAGAATCTCTGCAAAGCAAAAAAAAGTGATACCCGTCATCTCATATTCTTCCGTCTCAATTCCTGTTCCTTTCCGAGTTAATTCATCCATCACAATGGCCGATGTCAGAGTACCCCCCACGGGCGTTTTCGTCCCTGTCCCGACCTTCTTCCACCCCGCCTCCGCGTCGTCAGGCTCCCTCCAGCCCAAGGTCGACGTCGAGACGCAGGTCAAGCACAGCATCTATCTCGCAAAGAATGGCATTCGCGGCCTGGTCCTCCTCGGCTCGACCGGCGAGGCCATTCACCTGAACAAGGCCGAGCGCATCGAGCTCGTCGCCGGCGTCAAGAAGGGCCTTGAGGAGGCCGGGTTCCCCGACTACCCCATCATGGCCGGCGTGCTCACGAACGGCGTCGACGAGACTCTCGAGTGGCTGGAGGACTACGCCAAGGCCGGCGCGCAATGGGGTCTGGTCCTGGTGCCGGGATACTTTGGCACGGCGGCGAACCAGGAGAACATCAAGGAGTGGTACAACTTGATCGCGGACAAGAGCCCGCTGCCCATCCTTGTGTAAGTGCACCACTCATTGAAAGTGAAGCATGAGCTGACTGGAATAGGTACAACTACCCTGGCGTCACGAACAACGTTCTCGTCGAGCCCGATACGTACAAGGACCTTGCCCAGCACCCCAAGATCGTTGGCTGCAAGATGTAAGACTCACGGCCGCCTCACATTCACTTCATAAAGCTAACACGCGCAGGTCCCACGGCAACGTCTCCCTCCACCTCCAAGTCTCCTCCGACCCGCGCATCGACCACTCCAAGTTCCGCGTCTACAGCGGCTTCGGCCAACAGCTCGCGCCCATCGTGCTCTTCGGCGCCGCGGGCGTGATCGACGGCCTCGCCGCCTTCTACCCCAAGACCGTCTCGCGCCTTTTCGCGCTCTCTGAGAAGCGCCCCGTGGAGCAGGGCACCCTCGAGGAGGTCCAGCGCCTGCAGTACGCCGTGTCTCGCGCGGAGGACTTCATCGGCAAGACCGGCATCATTGGCATTCGCGAGGGAATCATTCAGAAGGCTGGCTTTGGCGCGCTTGAGGGAGGCCGTTTGCCGCTCAAGGGACGTCTGGCTGAGGCGACGTGGAAGTCGCTGGATGCGCTGCTGTTGTCGGATATCGACAAGATTGAGAAGTCCCTGTAGATCTCCCATGTAAAGGCTAGATAGCGGGATCATTATGAATACATGATTGGATATGATGAACAATGTGGACCTCTTTGGAAACGCGCAACGGAAAAGCACTCTGATCGCCTTTGCGTGTCTTGAGATAGTGTGACGCTATGTGGATCAAACGCAACTGCAATATGCTTCCATCCGGCAAGCTATCCGGAAGCGTTTAGGGCATCTCGACGCTTCCCCGTGTCTTCCCCGGAGTGTTCGTGCCGTGTTATCCATGTTCCCTGGGGAAGCGCTCCAGCATGCGTGACTGGGCTAAATCGCCCATTGTGAGCAAACGTTTAAAAATGTGACTCTTCGTGACCATCATCTGTCCAATGATCCAGTACCTCGAAGATACTGGCTCTAGCATCAATTGCTTTTCTAAAACAATGACACCAAATATGCCAATCACCATGAACCCAGACGAAAGCCCACAGCTACAGCAACGAACCACATCCAATGCCGAGGAAATTAACGAAACAAAGCCTTCAGCAGCCCAACTAGAGAATGTAGAGGAAGCAGACCTCCAAAAGTTCAAGCTTTCCAAGAGGGGAGGCGACGTTGCCTTGGCACTCTTCGACAACGTGGGCGGAATCTATGACCCTATCGACCCGGAAGAGGACCGGAAGCTTGTCCGCAAAGTTGATTGGATGATTCTCCCCTACATCTCAGTCTGCTACGCCTTCTTCTACGTAAGTCTATCTGTCAAGTGTCTCTTGGCCTCTTGCCAAGAGATCATGTGGCCGGGGCCAAATCTGACGACTGTGAAAAGATTGACAAGACTACCCTGTCTTACGCAGCCATATTTGGCATCCAGAAAGACCTTGGGTTAAAGGGTACTGAGTACAGCTGGCTATCCTCGGTGTTTTACTTTGGCTTTCTCGTCTGGGCTCTCCCCACAAACTTCTTGCTGCAGAGATTTCCCATCGCAAAGTATCTTGGCGTCAACATCTTCGCATGAGGCACCTTTCTCATGCTTCAGGCCGTTGCGCCCAACTTCACAGTCTTGGCTGTGCTCAGAGCAATAAGCGGTGCAGCGGAGGCCTGCGCTGACCCGGCCTTCATGATCATCACCAGGTACGTTTCTTCCTCTATGTCTCACCGACTTGAGGGACTCGGATAACAGGGTGAAAGCATGTGGTACACCCGGCGCGAACAACCCATCAAAATTGGCCTGTGGTACACTGCCAACGGCATCGGTATCGCGCTCGGGGGCCTGCTCGGCTACGGCATCGGCAACATCAAGGGGGCCCTGGCATCATGGAAGTACGAGTTCATCATCGTCGGCGCCCTCTGCTGCGCCTGGGGCATTGTCATTACCGTCTTCCTCCCGGATAACCCCATCACGAGCAAGGCACTCTCGCAGCGCGAGAAGAAGATCGTGATTGAGCGGCTGAGGGAGAACCAGACTGGCGTCGAGAACAAGACGTTGAAGTTGTACCAGGTTCGGGAGGCGTTCACCGACTTCAAGCTGTACTTCTTCTTTATGATTGCGCTGCTTCAGGCCATCGTGAACGGGGGGACGTCGAACTTTGGAACGTTGATCATCAAGGGGTTCAACTTTTCCACGCGTGCGTATCCGTCACCTTGGATGTCATTCTGTGTCAAAGCTAAACTGTCACAGTCATCACAGCCGTTCTCCAGGTCCCCTACGGCGTCCTCATTTTCATTGCCATCCTAGTCTGCGTGTTCATCAACGACAGACTTCCTCCCAACAATCGATGCTTCATGCTGGTCCTGTTTTTGCTCCCCAACGTCGTGGGTGCATTTGGACTACGATTCGTGCCCGACGACCAGCAAGTCGGGAGACTTATCTGCTACTACGTGAGTTCTTATCACTACAGCATGTCCAGTGGAGTTTCCCGCGGCAAAGAGCTCATTGTGATTTTCCAGTTGACCGGATCCATCAACGCTTCATTCGTGCTGCTTCTCTCACTCCAAACAGCAAACATTGCGGGACACACCAAAAAGGTCGTCACATCGGCATGCCTCTTCCTGGGTTACTGCGTGGGCAACATTGCCGGTCCCTTCTTTTACAAGTCCGACCAGGCGCCCAAGTACGAGCTTGGCATCTGGAGCATGATTGTTGCACATCTGCTTGAAGTTGTCATCGTCATTGCACTGCGCTTCCTGTTAGAGTGGGAGAATGAGCGGCGCGATCGGGCGCAGGGTGAAGTTGCCGAGGTGGACTTGGACGCGACTGCATTTGGGGACTTGACGGACCAGGAGAACATGAACTTTAGGTACATTTACTGAGACAACATGAAGTCAGACAGAATGAAACTTGACATGTAGGGCAGTGAAAATAGGAACTGTGCTACTGTTATTTAATGAAAACCAACTCAAATTGAGTTTTGTTTCCAAGAACACGAGATAAATGACAGGAGACGGGAGCTTGATTGATAGCCCCGTCCGGCCTTTGACAGGAAACAAATCCGCTCTGTAGCGGTTTTAAGTCGGGCGTAGCAGTGGGCGCCGGCTCCCCGACGCCGGCGCATTTCACCCCGATAGCGATTTTCGGCGTCTTGACTTGCACATATTCAGTGTCCACCTCATCTTCGTTCTCATCTCCAAGAGTTTACAGTCACTTTTAGAACATCACCTTTGTAACCATGTCTTCTTCTGATCTCTCACCCCGACCGCCCTTCTCTTCTCTGCCCCTGGACCCCAATGGTCCTCCAGGAAACGCGTGGGGTCTCTATGGCAAAGACGATCGCTTAGGGGCGTTAAACCTTCTGACCCCAGCCATCGTCGCTGCTGCAGCAGCATCAGAGATCCGGACCGGTGACCGCGTGTCGCTGGACTGGTCGCTAAACAACCCTTCGCAGCCGAGCTTCGATCGGGCGCCGTTTGAATCGAAACTGGTCAACCGGGCGCATCCCAACGGGGAGAAGAGGACGGTCAACGACGACATCTTGCACTTCAACACGCAGTGCAGCAGCCAGTGGGACGGGTTCAGGCACTACGGTATTTAGCGATGATGCTTCAGGGCAGCAGGACATAAACAAGGATCAAGCAGCTAACGCTTCAGACGAAGGGTACCAGAAAGCCAAGCGGTACTACAACAACAAGACTCAAGACGACCTGGAAAATCCCGAAAAGATCGGCATCGATGGTGAGTCGTGTCGCGCTGCGGTCTCTGCGCTGCGCTGCATTTGTTTCATTAACTAATAAACAAAAAAGCCTGGGTCGAGAAGGGTGGCATCGTCGGCCGGGGGGTCCTGCTCGACTACGCAAGCTTTTGCGCCCGGCACGCACTCCCGCTCGACGCCTTCACGAGCAGCGACATCACCCTCGAGCACCTGAAGCAGGTCGCCGCCGATCAGAACGTCATCTTCCAGCCCGGCGACATCCTGCTCATCCGCTCGGGCTTCACGGCGGGATACAACGCCAAAGACGACGCCGCGCAGAAGGCCGTCGCCGCGCGCGCGAGCCCCGACTTCCTCGGCGTCGAGCCGACCACGGACGTGCTGCGGTGGATCTGGGACACTGGGTTTGCGGCCGTGGCGGGCGACGCGCCGAGCTTCGAGAGGGCACCCATCGCGGGGCCTCATACCGCCGTGGGAGGGGTGTGGAAGGGCGAGGCGTGGGAGGAGGAGATGCAGAGCGGAGGTTTGCTGCATCAGTGGCTGCTGGGCGGATGGGGACTGCCGATTGGGGAGATGTTTGATCTCGAGGCGTTGAGTGTCAAGTGCCAGGAGCTCGGGAGGTGGACGTTCTTCGTGAGCAGCGTGCCATTGAAGGTGAGTTTTGTGACCCTGGCTGGCTTGATTAGACGAGGTGAAGATGAATTTGTTATTAACTCGCGACCGTTAGGTGCCTGGAGGCGTTGCTAGTCCTCCCAACGCAGTGGCGATCTTTTAATGGGATTGATTACTATTATCAGAAACGTTGTCATGAATTCAGAGTTTGATGAGCATCTTGATAGTAGAACAAACCCAGCAATTAACACGCCTTCTTACTGATGACCTCGTCAAACTACCGCCAACAGAAACAGACAAAAACCGGATTAAACACGCCACCTCCTCGCCCGTCTGGATATATATAACCCCGTAGGCTACCTACCCCAGACTCACTTGGTTCATGTTGGTGCGTGCGTCTGCAGATTCCTGGTTGTTCTGAAATGACTTACTCGCCGGAAGCAGCTCTAGAACAATCTTCCTTTGCTTCCACGTTTCTGAGGCTGAAGAGGGCGACCTTCATCCCTGTGGCCCTATTACACCCAAACACAAGCTCATCTCCGGGATCTCGTGTTCTTCCTCTTCCCCATGTCCCCAACACACTTCACTGTACAGACACAGACAGAACCCTTGACTCTTCGCATATGCCCCTCCCTCCAATCCAGTCTGCTCTTCGTGCCAATACCACCATTCCTTGAAAACCAAACATAATCATTCGACTCGGGCGCCCGGGGCATCTCCCCGCAAGAGCATAGCCATGTCCCGCAAGGATGCCTGTCCCAACCGGGGGAGACTAAGAAATGGGGGCGGCCGGGTACCCCGCATTGTCTCCCCATTCCCAAAAGGATTAAGAATGAGGTGACATTTCCGTTCCTCCACGTTCCCGCCCTGGGTCCCTCTCTTTCCCCCTTCCACCCATTTCCCACTCTGAGTCTGCGTGTGCTCGAGGGCCATGTTTCCGTGTCTCCAGCAGCAGCAGGATCAGGGGAGTCTGCCGCCGCCGCCGCCGCCGCGCCAAATTGCTCGCTGTTAGTTTGCGTTGCTGGGGGCTGAACCGGGCACTGCACAACCGCACCCGCATCCGCGCTCCGCCGTCCGTCCGTCTGCCCGCCTCTCCGCCCTCTGGGCCTTGACGGAGAAGAGCAGAGCTAGGCTGAGATTCCGGCAATGGACCTGGACTCTGACGAAGGCTCCGGTGTCGGCATCGGCATCGGGAGCACTGGCAACATCGGCAATGCCAGCAGCATCAACGTTGCCGCAAGCAGCAGCAGCACCATGAATGGCGGGAACCGCCGCCATTCCCACTCACACCATCACCAGCATGTCCTGGATAACCACGGCCACGGCCACGGCCAACGACACCACAGCACAAGCTCCATCAACGGCAACGGAACCATCAACGGATCAAGCATCAACGGCAATACCACTAACAACACGAACGGGAACAACCAGCAACTGGCTTCTCCACCCCTGACACACCCGTCCAACACGACGCCTCTGCCAGACAGCGGCAGACGTCGGCGCCACCGCGACAAGGAACGCGTCCGCGTCACCCGGGCCTGCGACAGGTGCAAGAAGCGCAAGATCCGCTGCACGGGAATCCAGCCGTGCGAGTTGTGCATCCGCACCGAGTCCCACTGCACGTACAACGCGTCTTATGCACGCGGGCGCCAGCCGCCCGTGGCTACTCGGGAGGATGTCGCCCGAATGGACCTCGACGGCCTCGACGTCTCCGTACCGCCGCCTGCGGGAGCGCATGGAAACAGCTCGAACAGCAGCAATTCCGCTGGTGGTGCCGTCTCCGGCTCATCTGGTGCGGCTGGCGAAGATGCCCTGATGGCATCCATCGTCGTCGACGTCGGAGAGCCTGATGTTGACCATGAGCATGATCATCAACAAGAGGAAAGCATCATGAACGGATCGAATCTTGTCATTGGCAGCGTCGGCCCAGGGACTGCCGAGCCTCCTTCGCGGGCGTCTCCTGAACCTACGCAGACAGACCTCCAGGGCCACTATGTCGGCCCCTCATCTGGTGTGTCTTTCTTATTGAGGGTTCAGAAGAGGTTACACCAGGCCGTCTCCTTCTCACAAGCTTCCTCCATTTTCACTTTTGGCGATGCCCCTCTGCCTGACTTTGACCCCAGCGGCGCCTTCTGCGTCCTGCTGTCCAAGGATGAGGCCACAACACTGCTCAAGAGATATTTTGACTTTGCCGTGCCAACGCACCGCTTCCTCCATCGCCCCACCGTCGAAGGCTGGCTCGAAGAGTTCTATGCCACCAACGGCGCCATGAAGAGCCAGGAGGACGCTCCCGCGAGGAGGGCCGTTCTATTTATGGTATTCGCGCAGGCCCAGGAGTACATGGTGACCACTCAGACCCGTGAAAACGCGGATGTCAGGTAAGTTTCATGTTTGCTTTTACTGCCCTCTGCTTGGGGAACACATGATATCCGTCGTCGCACCCGTCACGCATGTTTGTTACAAACCAAAACCCCTTGTCTAACACACCCAACTCAGCGCTCGATATTTCTTGGCTGCAGATCACCAGCTCTCCAAAGAGCGCGGTGCCGTCCGCCTAGCCAGCGTACAGGCTCGCTTATGCCAGTGCTTCTGGCTACTATCACAGTCCCGCATCAACCACTGCTGGAGTCTCTTCGGCACCGTCGGGCACCTGGCCCTCGCCATCGGCCTCAACAGGAACCGCCACGCCGACCCGGCAGGTGCGTACAACTACATCGAGCTTGAGTGTCGTCGGCGCACGTTCTGGTGCGCGTACAGCCTCGACAACTACCTCAGCGCCGCGCTGGGCCGGCCGCGGACATTCCACGATGAAGACATCGACCAGGAACTCCCGTCGTGCTCGGAGGACGGCGATCTGCATGCGGACCACATCACACCCCGCATGGGACGCGGGCAGTCGCTTATGCTGGCGCCCGTGGCTCACGTCAAGTAAGTGCGGACCGTCCCGCTGTGCTGCATGAGATACTGACTCGATGTAGGCTTTCACGAATAGTGAGCATGATCTTGAGAGATCTTTACTCCATTCGCCCCTCCTCATTTTCCAACCGCTGCGCATTGGCAGCAAAGTACTCACAGAACCTGAAGCAATGGCGCGCCGAGCTCTCGCAGTTTCTCGACGACGGCATCAACATGGCCCTTCTCATACCAATATTCCAACGGCAGAGAAACGTCCTGAATCTAGCCTACTGGCACGCCATGATACTTACCCACCGACCGTTCCTCCTCAGCAACTTTGCGAGGTTACAACGGAACGGCAAGAGCCGTCGCCGTAGCGTACCGCACAAGGACCAAGCCGGCGACAGCGTTCAGGCGTGCTTGGACGCGGCCATGCATGTTGTAGATACAGTGAACGACCTGATCCAGGCAGGCCAGCTTTTCCGTGCATTCTGGGTCAGAAATCCTTGAGTCTTCTCGTGGACTTCTGCTAACACTCATTTAGTTCACATCTTACTTCGCCTTCTCCGCCGTCGTCGTTCTCTACGTCTATACAATACAGCAGCGGACGGCCCCCGCAGAGACCTGGCAATCATACTTCGCCGCCGCGACGCGGTGCCAGACGCAGCTCGCCACGCTGGCTGACAACGAGTCTCAGCTGGCCGCGCGGTACTGTCTGGTGCTGGAGGAGCTGCGGACGGAGGCTCTGAGGCAGACGGAACGCCTCCACAGCCCTCCAGTCCATAGTAACCAGAACGGCGGCGGATCTTTGGCTCGTGCTGCAGTCGCCGGAACGGAAGATGTCCACGACCAGCAGCCGGATCACCTAGCAGGAATCAACTTCTCGGACGTCGCTCACACCGAGGACTTTGTGGGGTTCGATGCTAGCCCAAGTAGCTCGCTAGCTGACATGACCAGCTGGGGTCAATTCGATTCCATGGTAAGATTTTGCTCGATGTATGTGACTGCGAACCTTTGACTAAACTTTCCTGTGCAGGTCACGTCTGGCTTTGGGGGCTTGGAAGCATTGCTGAATGACGACTCACTAAGATTCTAGATATCACACTTGTCGTCGGAGAAGATCTGGTTATTGCATAGATGGCGAAATATGTACATGGATATCAGGCGAGACATGGTCTTGCCTAGGCGCAATCGATACTTGCTAAATGTATGATCCCTGGAAAGGCCTAGTCTTATCAATCAAGACGTGTTACAATCATCATCAAACACATTAGCTTGTACCTTCGAACATTACAACTCTGCCTCTGCCAACATATTCAACATCATCGTGACCCCAACTAAGACGTCGCCGCCTCAAGTCCCTCCAAGATAGCCAACACACCCTCAGCACCAGGATCCGGAACCTTCCCCCACGCAGACTCCTCCACGTAAACCGCCCTGCCCAAACTCGCCGCCATCCCTTTCGTAGCCTCCACCCCCTTCCTCGCCTCCTTCACCGCCTCCCTCACACTTCCTGTCCTCTCCAGCGTCTTCATAAACGGCTCCAACGCATCCAACAGCGTGCGATCTCCCTGCCTAGCCGGCGTCGCCTGCTGCAGTGTCCCCAGCGCACCAACAGCCACCTTCGTCCACGCTTTCGTGTCGAGCACGCCGGCGGTCGCCTTGCGCAGCTCCGACGACAGCGCCGCGAAGAAGATGCTGTAGATGGCGCCCGAGGTGCCGTCCATGTTGTCCTCGATCACGTTCGTCAAGTCGATGGCCGTGCGGACGGCGTCGGCGGTGAGGTCGGCGGAGCCGGCATACTTGGAGACGGCCTTGGCGCCGCGCAGGAGGGTGACGCCGCAGTCGCCGTCGCCGACTTTGGTGTCGTGGTCGGTGATCTGGGGCTCGGCCTGTTCGATGCGCTTGCTTGCTTCGGTGACGACCTTCTTGAAGACGTCGACGTTCACTGTGTCAAGATTGTCAGTTATGGAATAAGGAGCTAAGGTGGGTGCTTCAACATACACTCAACTCCGCTCTTTGCGCCGTCTGCTCCGTGGCCGGCATCAGCGCTCTCGGTGATCCGCTGCTTGGGGTCGCTGGCCGTCTCATTGCGCGGCGAGTATGCCCAGCCGATGGCGTCGGTGCTGGCGTCGATGTACTTGAGAATATCAGGGGTGGCCTTCAGGAGAGTGATGCTGAAGCCGGGGCCGTTGAGACTCGTCATGTACGTTCCCGAAATGACACGAGCCATCTTAAGTCCCTTGGCGCCTTTGAACAATCAGCAATTTTGCTTCTCACTTCGTCATCAGGGAAGACTCTTACCGAGAGCATTGACGACCTTGGCAGTAATTCCGCTAAACTCAAGCGGCGAAACACCACCCAAGTTGTTCACCAACAGAACAACATCCTTCGCATCAGAGAAGTCAACATAGGCTCTGTCGGAGTCCTTGGGATCCAGAAGCTGTGTCAACATCTGGTCAATCAGCTTCGGCAGTTCCGGCCTAGGCTTGAGGACCTGGCACCCGGGCTCATTGTGAATACCCATGCCAAGCTCAACCTGATCCCCTGCCGACGGCGCCGCGGCCTCGCGGCCAGGGATATGCACATGCTCCAGCGACGCCCCAACCGTCACCAAGTTCTCAGTCACCGTCTTGCCCAGCTTCAACACATCCGCCAACGACGCGCCCGTCTCCTTGTACGCGCCGAGGATCTTGTGTACCAGCACCGTCCCCGCCAGCCCACGACGTCCGACTTTGCCGCTCTTCTTGCGACCGACGGACACGTCGTCGCCGACGATGAGCACCTCAACGGGCACGCCGAGGCTGGCCTTCGCCTTCTCGGCGGCCAGGTGGAAGTGGAAGACGTCGCCGGTGTAGTTCTTGATGATGAGCAGGACGCCGGCCGGAGATGCTACGCGGGAGATGCCGGAGAGGATCTGTGCGACGCTGGGAGAGGCGAAGATGGAGCCCGAGACGGCGGCGGTGAGCATGCCGTCGCCGACGAAGCCGGCGTGCGCGGGCTCGTGGCCGGCGCCGCCTCCGGAGAGGATGGAGACCTTTTGGGAGTCATTGTTGGTGAGCCAGACAGCTATTTCAACATGAATCGTTAGTGTTTGAAGGATGAAAGGCGCTATCATGAGATGAGAGTCACGTACTCTTCTTAGACTTGTCAAAGGTCAGGCCTGAATGTTGCAGCACCAAGCTCTCGAGGGCATCGAGAACGAGGTTCTCTGCTTCGTCGTAAAAGTGTTGAGACATCTTTTCTTCACCAAATAAATGAACAAATTCTCAACAACAAGCAATACTACAATTGTTCATTCATGCCCGTCTCCCCGCGCGCGATGGCCAGAAGCCTTCTCATAATAAACAATGATACCCCTCTCCTCCAACTGACGAAACCCCGCAACTGTGCCCCTCCAGCAGCAACATCGTCCGACTCCCCCCGCACATCTCCCCGCGTGTTCTGACAACTCGGCGGATTCCTCCACAGAGACCTAGCCATCAGTCGGAAATACTCCCAGCTTCCGATCCGATCGATTCGGAGGAGGGCAACGGGACGACGGGAAGGGGGTGAAAGTCACCGGCACATGGCTCTCCGGAATTGGCCCGTGCGTCTCGGCCGGTAGCCGGTGTGGTGCTTTTCCGTGTCGCCCAGGGCCCGGTGTGCTTTTCCGTCGGTTGTCTCGGCACGCACCCGTGACCCCTTTGAGAGATTGCTGTGAGCAGCATAGGCACAGCACAGGCGCGGACGGTAATTTTCCATTGCCACCGGGGGCGAGGGTGTTTGGGCTGAGTGGCTGTCTAGCTGCAAAGCACCGCGAACAGGAGGGACGGAAGTGCGTGTCTGTTAGGAACCAGACGAACATGGGAAAGGACATGGGGGGCTGCCTGGATGTGCAGAAGATGGTGAAAGGATATTAGAGGCTTGCTTCTGGGCTCTGGGTCTGTTCTCCAAAACCGTCTTCAAGTCACTGTTGCGCCGCGGATGAATTGGATGAGTACTTTGGCGACTCAATGTTGAAGACTTTAATACCGGCCCGTTTTCTCTCTCAAGTTCGTTCACTTACATGATCCCCGATTGAGCTCACTCTCACTCATCCTTTCATTTACCTCCCTCATTCCCTTACCCCAGCTTGTCAGCCATGGCGATTCACACAGAAGGCCTGGCGGCGAGGTCACTCCTCACTTCTGAGAAGCCGACGGTCGAGATCGTCGAGACTGTCAAGCCCGTCGAGCAACCCAGGACCGTCACAGACCTGCTTTTGAGAAGGGTGGAAGAGGCACCAGACGTCGATGTTCTGGCATACCCAGCAACGGCTCGTGGAAGAGATGATTATGTCAACTACACCGCCAAGGACCTGGATCGCTTTGCCGATGAAGCCGCGCGCAAATATGCCCAAGCCGGGCTTCTACCAGAGGTATGCATCCACATTGTCTCGTCGAGACCATCCCCAGCGTCTCTCATACTCACCATGATTAGAACCCAAACTCAGCCCAAGCAGAGGTTATCGCGCTTCTTGCCAACTCAGACATCAACTATGTAGTCACCATGTTTGCCCTGTCAAGGATGGGCTTCGCGGTGCTCTACCTCTCAACGCGTCTGTCTCCCGAGGCCTACGTCAACCTCCTCAAGAAGACGAACTGCAACCGCATCGTTATCTCAGACCGCTACAGCAGCATAGCCTCCGAAATCAGTGAGCAATACCCTACCTCATCGTTCAGCATTCTCGACAGGGTCGACTACGACCTGCCCACGCCCTCGGGCGAGCGCTTCCCCATCTTCTCGCACCCCAACGCCTCCCAGCGCATCTCCTTCATCGTGCACTCGTCCGGGTCGACAGGGCTGCCCAAGCCCATCTTCCAGACGCACGCCGCCTGCGTCTCCAACTACTCGAGCGGCATCCCTTACCGCGCGTTCCTGACGCTGCCGCTGTTCCACAACCACGGCATCTCAACGCTCTTCCGCGCCATCGTCGCGGGACACAGGATCGCCATCTACAACGCCAACCTGCCACTCTCGGGGACCACGCTAGTCAAGGCCATGGCCGCTACGGAGCCCGGAAGTTTGCACTGCGTGCCGTACGCTTTGAAGCTGCTCGCAGAGACCGAGGGCGGCATCGAGGCGTTGAAGAAGCTCAAGCTGGTGCTGTACGGCGGCAGCAGTTGTCCCGATGACTTGGGTGACCGTCTCGTCGAGGAGGGCGTGTATCTCGTTGGACACTACGGCGCAACAGAGATGGGCCAGCTCATGACCTCCTTCCGTGAGCCCGGAGACAAATACTGGAACTACATGCGCCCCCTCGCGTCGGCCAAGCCCTGGCTGCGCATGATCCCCATCGCAGGTGACGTCTACGAGTGCGTCGTTCTCGATGGCCTCCCGTCAAAGGTCATGTCCAACTCGGACGACCCGGCCCCCAACTCATACCGCACCCGCGATACCTTCGTCCCGCATCCTACCATCCCCGACGCCTGGCGCTACCTCGGCCGTCTCGATGACCGCGTCACCCTCGTCAACGGCGAGAAGGTCCTCCCAATCCCCTACGAAAACCACATCCGCGAGCACGAGCTCGTCCAAGAGGTCGTCGTCTTCGGCGTGGGCAAGTCCATCCCCGGCCTAATCATCATCCCCAGCGAGAACGCCAAGGACCTGTCCAAGGAGGAGATCCTCAAGACCCTCAGTCCGGTCATCGAGCAGGCCAACGCGCGCGCCGAGGCGTTCGGCCGCGTCTCCCCGGAGATGATCGAGGTCGTCGACATCGGCACGGAATACCCCCGCACCGACAAGGGCACCGTCATCCGCGCCGCCTTCTACAAGCAGTTCGCCGACCTCATCGAGGACGTCTACCGCCGCTTCGAGGCCCCCACGGACGACGTCGCCGGCGGCGAGCTAGTGACCCTCGACCTGCCCCAGCTGGAAGACCACCTTCTTGACCTCTTCCACAGCAAGCTCGGCTTCGAGACCCTGCAGAAGGAGACCGACTTCTTCGAGGCCGGCGTCGACAGCCTGCAAGCCAGCACCGCCCGCGGACACATCCAGCGCGGCGTCAACCTCGGCGGTAAGACCCTCGGGCAGAATGTCGTCTTCGAGTTCCCCAACGTCGTCGCCCTCGCCAAACATGTCCACTCCCTTCGCACCGGCGAGGCCGCCGAGGCCGAGGACGAGATCGAGGTGATGAGGAAGCTCATCGCCAAGTACTCCGACTTCAGCGAGCGCAAGCCCGGCAGCATCACCCCAGACGGCGAGACCGTCGTCCTGACCGGCGCCACCGGCTCTCTCGGCGCACATCTCCTCGCCCAGGTCGTGCGCCAGCCCTACGTCAAGACCGTCTACTGCCTAGCCCGCGCCTCGTCCCCCTCCGAAGCCGAATCCCGCGTGCTTGCCTCTCTCACCCCCAAGGGCCTTGTCCTCTCCGA
Organism: Colletotrichum sp. COLG25; assembly: GCA_009801095.1. Lineage (NCBI taxonomy): Eukaryota > Fungi > Ascomycota > Sordariomycetes > Glomerellales > Glomerellaceae > Colletotrichum > Colletotrichum sp. COLG25. The sequence goes on from VNWT01000023.1 coordinate 5,105,543, forward strand.
CGCCGAGAAGGCCAAGGTGAAGTACCTCCCCACGAACCTGGGTCAAGCTGACCTCGGCCTCACCCCCGAAGCCGCTGCCGAGCTGCGCAAGTCACTCACGACCGTCATTCACTCCGCCTGGGCCGTCAACTTCAACCTCGGCGTCGCGAGCTTCGAGGCGCAGCACATCCGCGGCGTGCATAATCTGCTCAACTTCTGCCTCGGCACAGAGACTGTCAACCCTGCGCGGTTCTACTTCTGCTCGTCCATCTCGGCGGCCGCGGGGACACCCATCCCTGCGCGCGTGAAGGAGACGTACGTGGAGAACCTGGAGCATGCGCAGAACATGGGCTATGCGCGGTCCAAGGTCGTCACGGAGCACGTCGTCAAGGCGGCGGCGACCAAGACCGGGATGACGGCGCGTGTGCTGCGTTTGGGGCAGATCGTGGGCGATTCCGAGGGTGGTGTGTGGAACCAGACGGAGGCGATTCCGTTGATGATTCGGAGCGCCAAGGTGATTAAGGCGCTGCCTGCTCTTGACGAGGTAAGTTATACCATTACAACAATAAGAAGAAAGTCCATACTAACGAGATTCACAGACCCCGTCATGGATGCCCGCAGACAAAATGGCCCTCGCAGTCCTCCAACTCGCCAACCTCACCGGTACGCGCTGCTCCTCTTGTGGCGCGCCCCCGGCCTCCCCCGACGACGCGGACCTCAGCCTCGTCTACCAGGTCCAGAACCCGACGCTCTTCCACTGGACCTTCGACTTCCTCCGCGCCCTCCGCGCCGCCGGACTCGAATTCCAGATCGTCTCGCAGCGCGAGTGGGTGCGACGCATGCGCGAATCAGACCCAGACCCGGAGCGAAACCCGACGTACAAGCTGCTGCGCTTCTTTGAGGAGAAGTATGACAACGAAAGGCCTGGCCGTGAGGGGCTGGTGTTTGAGACGCAGCGGACAGGGGAGAGGAGTCCTGCTGTTGGAGAAGGATGGGATGTTGTGGGGAGCGGGCTAGTTGAGAAGATGGTTAGGTGGATGGAGACGCAGTGGTAAATGTGTTTTTCTTAGATATCCTGGGACTTCATGAATGGCGTTGGGCATTGTGCATTATGAATAATGGTTGTCTGACTGATTGGGCAAGGCTTTTCAGCCTAATCCAGCTAGCGTTCTTACCGTCATAGGTGATATATTTATATAGCTGAAGAGCACCTACTATTAGAATACGGCCTACAAAGCAGCCAAACCCGCTTGAACTGTAAATAAATATACTAACTATTGCATGAATAGGTTCTCAACCTGTTCAAGCGATGAAACAGCCAGCCCTCTAGAATATCAGTTAATCTGGACAGGCAGATAACCCCCTGAGCCTAGACCAGCCGCCTCGATAGATTAAAGAAGGGAAGGAAAGAAATAAGATGTGATTAGTATTAATACTACCACTAGTTGCTTCACCCAGCTGAAAAGCCTAGACATCGCGATATCAACCCCATAAATTTACAAGAAAAGCATTCGTCATTCACTCCGCCTCCTTATTCCTGCATATGTGACTGCGCACTTTTTCCGTATTTTCTTCCAGCCCGATGCCGACAACGTGTTTCCCGCTCGCTACCGGATGAGCAAATCCATATCTGACACGTTTCAGTGCCATCTCTTTACTTAGATCCAATCCATTTGACCAATCGCTTTGGGGTGGCACATCTACGAGTTTGGAAGTTCGCACAGCCGCTGAAACGTAGCCAAGGACCTCCGGTCCATATGTCAAATGAGTGAAAATGACGCTGGAAATGCCAGCGGTCAAAAGCACCACGCAGGAGACAATACACCATCCCATCCAAATCTTCGAAGCCACATACAACTCTACCATAGTTGTCGTATTCTCGGCTAAGGTGATATTCGGTTCAAGTGCTGCGCCATTAATATCCATCCATTCTCCCGCCACCGCCGCTGAGAGCTGGGCTATCGCTAAATATGTGTTGAGGAGCTGACTGAGCCGTATTCCGATGGTTTCATCTTCAACTCCATCCAGCGTAGCTAGTGGCTTGCTTGATGTTCCCGACCCTGGCATATTTACGAAACTCGGATCCTGGAGGTGGTAGACAGACATTTCGTTGCTCTCCATGGTCGGCAAATACTGTGAGATATAAGCAAAAGTTCGTGGGAAGGAAAGATGCGATATGGACTCTGAGGCGTGCGGTTTCTGAGACGGTCGCTGGCTAATAACCCTGCAAGATCTTTGGTGATTTGACCGGGAACAATTGACACTGGACTCGACATATCTCTGTGAGACGTTGCACGTTACTTCCATACGGGGAGGTGGTTCAGTCATTGCAGAATCGCGAGGGAATTGCAGTTGAACCAGAAGTCTCGCTGGATGCACTTCTATGTCTGTCTCGTTGTCGAAAATTGCCGGACTACCCTGGACTGGGGACCTTTCGTGAAAACCGTAGCCCTCCTGAAGTCTCTGTGTCTGAATTGATTCATTGGACCAGAAGGAGTCCACAAATGTGTCAAGAGCAATTGCCCATGAAGCATTTCCCTCACTAAGGCCGACATTGGTTGTTTGTGAGGCGTTTCTCCCATAGGGATATCCGTGCCAGGTTCCGTTTGGAGGACCAGGAACATACTCGTCAGTGTGCACATCTCCGATGCGCGCGGCTCTCCATAGATCATCGCTTCTGATAGCTTGAAACTTGATGTACGATGGCCCACGAACTCGAGTAATGTTCGAACACTCAAGAAACATGTAAGAGGATTCGAGAGAAAATGTCGTATTACCAAGGTCATTGTGTCGAACAGGGACGCCGACAAGAGCCGAATAATGAATTTCACCAACGACGTCGGTTGTGTGTTGCCAGTCATTAGAGGTCGCATCTGATAAGATAGGAATTTTGACATTCCCCCAAAGGTCCATTGCGTCTTGTTTGATAGTTGAGGGCATTGTGATTACTGTGGTGTAAAGTGTTGAAAAGTACGAAACAACATTGCGGGCAGTGTTAGCTTCGTTACGACCCCTTACACGAAGACTCGAAAATCTATTCGAAGCAAGACTGTTGTAATATGTGATGTTTGTCGGTGTGACGTTAGGATGAGGTTGTGACGAGAGTATCCTGAGAATTGCCTGAGCTCCTAGGGGTGAGAACGCCCAGAGGAGGACTAATCCAGAGCCGAGGAACGTAGGAAAGTGAAACCAAGTTTGGATTGTTCCGCCGACAGTGCGACTCCCCATAAGTTGTTCGAGAGAGCCCAAAGTCGCGCCTCTTTCAAGCTTCCAGCGAGCGTACTCAGACATCAGCCGGCCTACAACGGATGCGAACAATATGGAGAACATAGTACCCAGCTATCTCAGAAGTTAGTACATTACTATTTGTATTTATAGAGGTAGCAGTTTGTTAAGTAGGGAGCTGCAATGGCCCAGCATGACACTTGGGTACGATCAGTATCTTACCAGGGTGATACCATTCTGCCAAGTCTGATACGACGTGGCGTTGGAATCCGAACCATTAAGTCGCGACACCACAAGAAGAAAGCCCAGGATAATCAAAGGTAAGATGACGACCGCGCAGTCTGTCAGAATAGTCCATATGCTGACAGGCTTCCTTTGATACGCGACCTCGCTGACATTGTCATCTTCTGTGGCGATGCGAGTGTACGTCTTTGCGCTTTGCTGATCTTCGACAGAAGAATCACCATGATCATCTTGAGCTTCGTTTTCTAGTGGCACTGTGGAGTCTGCAGTTCGGGAGTAGCTCCCGGTGGAACCGTCGTCGACAACGATCATCGATCCTCTACGATCACTCTTGGGCGAGCTTGCGGAAACCAAAGAAGCTGGGTCCCGAATCTCGTTCTGGCTTGCCATTGTGAGTGTTGAATGGGGATTTCCCAAATAAAGAATTGATTGTTGAAAGCGCAAGTTTGTTAGGAGGAAAGAGCAGAATGCCACAAGTGACAACCAAACGACTTTAATCTAGGATTCGGAGCAGTATATCAGAACCTGTTGCCTCACCAAGACCTGGAATGCTTTCGAAAGTGTCTGCCGCCAAGCTCTTGGAAGAATATCGTGTAACGCAGCACCAGTTATTGCAGCCTGGGCGAGGCGAATTCAACCCATGGAAGCCCCGCACCCAGGCAGAAATCATCTGTGTGATGTGATCGAGATGCTGCCAAACTATAGTTTTTGAGGCACCACATCATGTTTACGTTGACGAACCTGCTGCGGTCATGTTTGTACAGGTGGGCGATGCATGAAGGCGTCTGTACTACGTGTACTACGTTTAAAAGCAACCAACCCCTAGAGCAAGCCGATTGATGTATTACTGTCAACGCTATGAGCCAGTAAGGATTTGAAGATTGTTCCATTTCGGGAAAGACTGGGTATTCGGTACGGGAATTACGTGCGTACATGACCTTGAAAGAAATACTGTATACGAGATTTTGGTTTCAGCTTGTTTTACTTCAGCTAATGTTTCACGCCGTTTTGTGCCTGCACTGCCGATATGCACTGCCGATATGCAGTCATCTTCCATACTAAAGCCATGCTCGTGTACCTGTCAGAGGCCCCTATGTTGCGACCCGTATGCAAGGATAACAGTTGACGGACCTACTTGGGCGTCGGGCGGCTAGGACAGCACATCTGTACTACGGAAACACGGGAGCAACAGGGACTCGCTTGGGAAGCGGAAGAACTATGGGACAGATCAACTGACTTCGGAAGTAATATGAACAGAAGCAAAAATGGGTATGCTAGATATGAGCTATCCTGGCTACCTATACCTAGTAGAAATGTGAAATATAAGCCATCCTAGCTATCTGACGGAGGATATCCATTAGTGATACAACTTCTAAATAGTACAACCTAATCCTCAAAAACGTAGCCGAGATCAGTGAGATAAATTTACTTGTAAATTGACATCAATATGATGAATCAATTAATCGTTTACGTCTTTATTTACCGCCTCGAAATCAAGAAACCTTCTGCGTAGACATGATTCTTACTACCCACTATTCTTTGTTCTCATGTTTTTACATTGTCCAATTCGGAAAGACCCGAACCGTTGGATCGGTAGAAGAAATCATTTGGGAGGATCAACAGAGGTGCGTTTCTAACAAAACCCCATCATTGCTTGTAAGATTCTTCAAGTCTGCTTAATGCTCAAATCTAACCCCCAATGGACCATTCAAGTCTCTAAAATCACCCCGAAGAACCTCAATACCATCTCTCTTAACCTCCTCGACGAGCTCCTTAATCTTAGGCGCCATCCTCGCCGCCTTGAAACCAAAATAGTCGTACGCTGCCTTGGATGGCAGACTCTTGCCAAACCGGCGCATCGAGAACGAAGCATCGGCGTACCTCTCCCAGCCATTTGCCGCATACGCCTCAATCACCACTGTCGGCTTGCCCGACCGTGGCTTCAAGACGGACTGCTTGTATTCGCGCGACTGTTGCTCAAACAGCCGCGGGCATGGGAATGACACCACACGCGCCTTGACACCGTCCTTCTCCAGAAGCTCCTTCGTCTCCATCGTGAAGCCCATTTCTGAGCCCACGCCGATGAGGGTCACGTCAAAGTCGTCACTCTCGACGAAGACATACGCACCCTTGGCAACGCCGTCACGAGACGAGTGCTGGGGGTATTGCGTCAGGTTCTGACGCGACAGAGAAATAATGGTGGGCGTCTCGGTTGCGTTGATAGCCGTGATAAACGCGCCAGCCACCTCTTCCGAGTCGCAGGGGCGGATGTAGAGAGTATTCGGCATCGAGCGGTACAGCGCGGGCAGGGCGATGGGCTGATGCGTTGGGCCGTCTTCGCCGGTGCCGATGCTGTCGTGGGTTGCGATGTGGATTTGTTGGAGGCCTTGCAGGGCGGCCATGCGGACGGCGGGCGCAGCGTAGAGATAGAACATGAAGAAGGAGCTGGTGACGGGGAGGAATGTGCCTTTTTTGAAGGCGGCGAGGCCGTTGGAGATTGCGCACATGGCATGCTCGCGAATGCCGTAGTGGATGTAGCGTCCTGAGTAGTCGCCGTTCAAGTTGCATGCGGTTCGAAGCTCGGGCTGGAGGCATGGTTAGAGGCAGTCCTTGATCATGGGCGCAGAAAGATTGGACTCACAGATTGGAAGTCAACCTTCTGGTTGTATGCGACATTGCATGACGGGGTCAAGTCGGCGGTGCCGATCAGGAAGTTTCTCATCTTCTCTCCGAGTGGGTTGCCCACGATGCCCGCAGACTTTCGAGAAGACGTGGGCTCCGTCGGGAGCTGGTCGTGGCTCGGGATGTACTTTGTCCAATCGTCGGGCATCTTTCCGTCCACGCGGAGCTTGAATTCGGCCGCGAGCTCGGGGTGCTCCTGGGAGTACTTCTGGATAGTTGAGGACCAGTCCGCTTCGTAGGTTTTGCCGCGCTCAACGGCGTCAGCAAAGAAGTCGTAGACGTCCTTCGGGATGTGGAAGTGTTCCTCAGGGTTCAGATCGAAGCTCTTCTTGATGTTGGCAACATCATCAACACCGAGGGCGGCGCCATGTGTCTTTGCGTCACCAGCCTTAAGTGAGCCGAATCCAATCGTTGTGCGAACGTTGATGAATGTTGGACGGTCGCTGCTTCGCGCAGCAATCAGAGCGTTGGCAATGGCTGGAGATAATCGAGTCAGCAACGAGTCTATGAAAGAAGCGTACCCAAGAAAATAACCCACCGGCAACGTTGGAGTTTCCATCAAGGACCTCCAAAACATTCCACCCAGTTGCCCTCATTTTGGCGTTGATGTCTTCCGTATTCGCCACATCCGCTGTTCCATCACACGTGATCGAGTTGTTGTCGTAGATAATGCAGAGGTTGTTGAGCTTCCAATGGCCCGCTAGTGACACCGCCTCGAGGCCAACGCCTTCCTGGAGACATGCGTCGCCGATCATACACCAGGTCATATTGTTCACCACCTCAAATCCCGGCTTGTTGTATGTTGCCGCGAGGTTCTTCGTCGCCATCGCCAGACCGACCGCGTTCGCTACGCCTTGACCGAGAGGACCTGTTGTGACTTCGACGCCTTCATTCTCGATTTCGGGGTGGCCGGGACAGATGGAGTCGGTCTTGTCGGAGTGGTATGATTTAAGCTGCTCGACTGTCATGCTTTTGACGCCGATGAGGTGCATGAACAGATACTGCCATAGGCAAGCATGGCCTTATTTACAATTAGCGTTCAGACTTAGGGAATGAAATATCCAAGGGAAACTTACCATTTGAGAGAACAAATCTATCTCGGTTGAAGTACTCGCAGTTGCTTGGAGAATACTTCATGACATATTTGTAGAGGGCAATTCCAATGGCTGCCATGCCCATGGCGGAGCTACACCGAAGGTCAGACAAGTTCGCCAGCTGAAGAGGCATAGGAGATTGTAGCTTACCCTGGATGACCGCCATTGAACTGTTGACATTGATCGGCGATGAAGGCCCGGAAGACCTTCAAGACTCTGTCATGTTTGTCGGAGCTCTCGAATTCAAAGTCGGTCACTGCAGGAACACCATGAACATTCGTGACATTCGGCTTCACGGGCAGATTCTGGGTGGCCTTCTCGTAGAGCTCAAGTGACGGCGCCATGTTGTTGGATGGTGGTGTTACTATGCTGCACAGCGAGTGCTTCTTTGATGGTCTTCGAAGAGCCTTTCGTCCATGATGAGGCTACGAAGCTTTTTCTTATAACTTGTTAAAACCCACGTCATGTTGCTTTGTCTGTGGTCGTCATGCCGCCCGAGGGCGAAACGGATTGCCCCGCGTCGTGCGGCTTGTGGTTTAACGTCCGATGCGACGCCAGATCATCGCCCATGGGGAAAGGAGTCTGGTGCGGGGATGGCCCTATCGCAGCTCAGTACCACTCGCAACAAAGAGACGCCGAAGACGGTTCTGAGTTGATGATGGTCACGCTGGAACCTGTCCCGAAGCGAGGTGCCACGAAGCGAAGCCAGTGCCTTTGTTGTGGATGGCTTCGCGTCGAGGCCATGATTGTGGATCCTTCTCAAGCACTCGCCAAGGGAATGTGTCGGACTCCAGAGCGTACTCCGGGATGACTTATCCAGGTTGCAAAGGGAGTATGTCTCTTCTCTGGATGTCTCCCTGAGCTTGTTTCACTCGGTCAGGTACACATCTTGGAATAGGAAGCGAAGGAGTCGAAAACTATGGGCGGCGAAAGATGATCCAACGCTGTTGCTTGTCACCAATCCAGCAGACTATTCTAGCGTAGTATGCTCCCGCCAGTTGACACGCCATCTCAACGACGGATACAACATGTCGCCGCTCAATACCACTAAACTTGCTGGCGCATTTGCGGGGGCTGCGGGGAAAGAAGCAGGGGTTTGAGGCGCTGAAACCTCTCTCCACTGCGCATTCCAGTTTACTTAAAGGCTAGCAATGCCTCGAGACGAAGCCGGGCGCTCGACTGATTTCGATGTTTTCCAGATCGCCAACGAGGCCCAGCGAACCTTACTCCGTTGAGAGCCTCTACTCTCTGCGAGGGCGAGACTATCCTCGACGCGAGATCGGCCAATGGAGGCATCCGCAAGCAGCAGACGACGGTCAACGGCCTCTTCGGTTGCGACACCTGGGCAAGAAAGTCGACCGCGACGAGTCCGGCCGTCTCGAGCACGAGGCCTACGAACATCCACAGGATGGTGAGTTCTTCCGTTTGTGTCTTTTTGTGCTGAGTGGGGTCCTCCATTGCTAATTCATGCATACTGGCTGCAGTTTGACATGTAGGAGGCGGCGTATCAAGTGTGACGAGGGAAAGCCGAAATGCGCCCAGTGTTCCAAGTCAGACCGTGACTGCCAGTACGCCCAAGCTCCTACCGGCGAGAACGACTCAGAGACTCATCGACGCGCGGACTCTACGATTTCCAACGCCGATCAAAGTGCCGAGGCCGACAGCGTCGAGGATGCTGTGCCAACTACGGAACCTGCGGAGAGTGCACTAGCCACTTCGCCAGCCGCAGCAGACACAACAGCATCACCGGCCGCTCGTCCGGTCGACTTAACTGCACCTTTCGTGTCCTCCTTCAATCCGGCCGGCTCACTCGGCGTCGACAACAGCGCCTTACAGCCCGCTGCAGTCTCTGATGCGGATCTCGGCTTCTCACCCCTAGCACTGAGCCAGACGTCACTGCTCAACATATCCCCCTTCGAGTGGTACGATTTGCTTGCTCAGGATGCTATCAACAATATCCAACGGCTCAACAGCCTACCGAATGGCGAGGTTAGATGGGTCTTTGATGAGAGTACCCTGTCTCGGAGACAGACCCCCTTGCCAGAGTCGCCGACTGAGCAGGACGACCAGCTGCCCATCTTTGGTCGAAGCGAGGGCCACAATACTCCCCCCTGGAACACCTCCAGCAATATTGAGCTGTCCGATGATGAATTGGTTCATTTCCGTTACTACGTCGATGTTGTGGGACCGATCTTGGATCTCTTTGATCCTGAGCGGCATTTCTCCAACATGGTCCCCCATCTTGCTGTTCGTAACGCCGGACTTCTCAAATCCATCCTGGCTGTCGCTGCTAGACACATCTCCTTGGGACCCAATCCTAAAGTCTCAAACTCTGGCGGTACATGCCATCCTCTAGCAGATTCATCTCTTGCTGGCAGCCCAGCACAAGAAGAAGCGGCTCGCTCGGCAACCCAGTACTACTATGAGACGCTTCAGTATCTGTCACACACATTGCTATACCCATCTTATGCCAACTCACATGAGATACTGGCCACTGCCATAATGATCAGCACTTACGAAATGTTCGACTCAAATGGGCCCTCGAACAACGGGGATTGGGAACGCCACCTCCGAGGAGCATTCTGGATTCAAAGATCACAAGATAACAACGCCGAGTCCGCAGACAGTTTCAGGAGAGCAGTGTGGTGGGCGTGGATCCGCCAGGACATTTGGGCGGCCTTCAGATCTGGCCGTCGAACACTGACTATCTTCCAGCCGCAGAAGACACTGCAGGAGCTAAACCCAGATGACCTCGCCAGTAGGGTGTTGTTCATTGCTGCAAAGTGCGTCGCATACGCCGCGTATGATGCGTCTTCTTCAATGCAAGACCTACAGCAACGAATGAACCTCGGGAACCGTCTCTTTCGGTCTCTGGAAGAATGGCGTGAGGCGCTACCAGCTTCCTTTACTCCTATCTCTGGAGGAGCAGTCTCGGATTCGGTGTCTAGAGCGAGCCTCCCGAGCTTAGCTTCCCCGTCTGTACATCATGTCGGTCAAGATCCGGGACCCGCTACAACTCAGGGCAAGGGGGTTTTCGACCCAATCTGGATTCATCCGCCCAGGAACGCTGGGGCGATGCAGATGTATCATTTTGCACGGTCAGTGGTTCTCCTTGCCCAGCCGTCCACGGGCGGATTAAACGCCTACAGGCGTCGACAGAGGCTTCTCAATGAGAGCCTGCATAGTGTTTGTGGTGTCGCCAAAGCTTGCAACGACAATGATCCTGCACTGGCATTTTTGAATGTGCAGGTGATGTTTGCTGGTGAGTTTGCGTGCTGCTGTGGTACGATGAATTGAGCTAACGGGTTATGTAGTCGGGCAATGTGCCCAGAATGGCGAGAAACAGACGGAGTTACTCGAAACATTAAACCGAGCAGTCGCTATCAGCAGCTTTCCATCAAAAGGGCTTACCGATGAGCTCGAAAGGATATGGAAAGAAGGATTTTAGTTAAGCTGAAGAATCTAGCATCGATACCCCTACCCCACGTGAAACTGGCTCCTTGATTGCGCCTCGCGCAGCTCTTGGATTTGCAACTAGTTGCACCTCGACCTTCTTTCTTGCTGGATGTCTTGCATAGAACAACATTGCCAATCATGAGCCTAATAGCCTGTATTGATTTGGCTGGTCGTAGGTTTCCTACTGCTCAGAGAGTGGCATTAGAGCTGCTCTTCTCACTCACACAGGAAGCGGGTAATCATCGTGAATTGAATTGCAAGGACAACCTGGAGGAGCAAGAACTAGTCGCACGAGGAACACAATGAATACTCCGAGAAATACCTGGAGAGCAGGAACAGCAAGAAGAATGTCGCGATGGAGAGGCACAGCGAGGGGATGACTGAACTTGGTGCTCAATGATATCAGTAGTCATAGATCCTGTATATTCTATGGTGGATGACCTTATCATGTCTCTCGCCTGCCCCTTTTCCTATCCGTTCCCTACCAGGCACCAACAATTCCAGCCACAGGAATGTCAATGCCTGTTGTGTATGAGGCTCCATCCGACAGCAGATACACATAAGCGCCACCGAGCTCCTTCGGGTCGGCTAGCCGGGGCATACCCCCGTAATACTGCATCTTCAGATTCCAGTCAGGGGCCTGGTCGACGAAATAGGTCATTGCAGTCTTGACGAAACCAGGAGAAATCGAGTTGACCCGGATACCGTGCTTCGCCCACTCCATGGCGAGTGTGTGGGTCATGTTCCTGACAGCACCCTTGGTCGCACCATACGGCGCTGACGGCGCCGCGCGGTTGGGGCGATACGAGGTCATGGACGCGGTGAAGACGATGGAACCCTTGATCCCGAGCTCGATGAAGCGCTTGGCAACAGTGGTCGCGCAGAAGTAAGCCCCGAAGACGTTGAGGTTGAACAGCTGCTCGAGCTGCGCGCGGCTGAAGTCGAGCGCCGGCTGGTGTTTTGTCATGCCAGCGTTCGCGACCAGGCCGTGGATGGCGCCCTCTTTGGCGATGATGGCATCGATTGCAGATGTGACGCTCTCTTCTGAGGTGACGTCGCAGTGGAGGTATTGGATGCGCTTGGGGTTTGCCTTCTGGACGGCCTGGAACTCCTCGCCTGGCTCGAAAAGATCCAGAGAGTAGACAACTTTGGCATCGTTGGCTAAGCAGACTTCAGCGATGCCGAGGCCAATTCCTCTGTTGGCACCGGTGATGGCGACAACCTTGTTTCTCAGCGATACCTTCCAGTCATGGTCTGGGCCGGGCTGGGTGTTGAGGAACTCCGGAGTTGTTGAAGAGGGCGGGGCAGCCGCAGGGAGTGTTGTTGAGGCAACGCCATTGTTGGCTTGTGAGTCTGAGGTTGCGCTTGGAGACATGTTGGCTATCAGAACCCAGGATGATGTGACCGTGAAGAGAGGACTTCGCAGATTTGTGGGGTTCTGATGGGCTGATAGAGGACGTTGAAGGGCTGAATAGTTTACGCTGGTACGAAAATTCAACACGATGATATACCAGTGTGCAGGATATATGATATCTTATTGTCTGGGTCGTAGCGGATGCCGATGTGCAGACCTGGGTCCCACTCCGAGTTAACATAACGAGACTTCAGCGGAATTCTCCTAGTAGACATCGGCACGAATGCTGAACTTATCCGACCATATTCCCCACTCAGAACTGCCGAAAAACAATTCCAAGAGATGGAGTCACATGGCGTGGTTGTGCTACGAATTCTATTCGATGCGACATGGACGCCGACGGGGACTCGCTTCGAGGCATAGCTGAGTATGGCCTTCGCGTCGAGGCAACCCGCCATTTGAGTCTCACCTGGGGAGCTGATTGGGTTCCCCTCATCCGGGAACCACACCATCCAAGTTCATGGTGCATCCCTGGTAACCCCAAATTCCGGGGAGTACAACTCTGGGGATGGTCCCCACGATTCCTCCACGGGGTGGTTAGCGGCTTTGTGGAGAGCTGGAGAGAGGAAGGGATAGTGGTTCCGGGAAGGACAAAGGAATTTGCGGAGTGGCCGGCTAGCTAGCCTCTAGACTGCACCATCATTTGAAGCAGTGGATAAGCTGGGTCACCGACACTTTTAGTTAATCTATAAGATTGAGCTGTTGTACATCTTTGCATACCTCCCATAAGCGACATGTCAGCTTAGTACATCCTGTTTCTCGATATCTCCACGATTCTACCATTCTTTCCATTGGAAATTGTTAACAGGCAGGCAAGACTCCAAATCGCCATCCACGATGGTCTCTCGAAGACAATCATCGTCTCCGAGCATGGAGGCGAACGACCAGAAAGATATGGGGAATGAGCCCCAGCACATCGAAACATCAGGCCAGACAATGACATGGACAGAAGAGGAGGAGAAAGCTCTTGTCAAGAAGATCGACCTCTTCCTCATGCCGACCATTTGGTAATACTCTGCTCGGCTGTGACTGGCGACTCCAGACAGAACGCTGACGGACACCCATCAGGCTGATGTACCTTTTGTCATACATGGACCGAACCAAGTCAGTACACAAACCCTGGACGACAACAGTCAATGACTTGACTGGACAGCTTAGCTAACATATAATCCTGTGGTACAGTATTGGAAATGCCAAGATCGCAGGAATGGCTGACGATATTGGCCTCTCGTCGTCTCAATACAGCATCGTCTTGGTCGTGTTCTTCAGTGCGTTCTATCTCCTAGTTATGACGCCCAGCTCTGAGCCTTCTAACAACGTGTAGTTGGCTACGTTCTCTTCGAACCTCCTTCCAACATGATTCTCGTCCGAACCCGACCGTCACTATATCTTCCATTCATAATGGCTCTCTGGGGCGTCCTCACATGCATCATGTCCGTCGTTAAGGAATACCATCACCTCATCGTGCTTCGTGTCTTTGTTGGAATAATGGAGAGTGGTTTCGCTCCTGGCATCCTTCTCATCATCTCTTCCTGGTATCGACGCGGAGAGCAATCAAGGCGTTTTGCCGTGTTCATGTCTGCGGCAATTCTTTCCGGGGCATTTGGAGGGTTGCTTGCTGGTGCGATCACGAGTGGCTTGGAAGGGGCACACGGGATCCGGGGGTGGAGGTGGCTCTTCATCGTCGAAGGTGTTGCCACAATTGGATGGGCCGGCATCTCGGCTTTCATCTTGCTGGACTTTCCTGCAACTTCAACGAGACTGACACCTAGAGAGAGAGAAATTGCGGTCGCGAGGTTGCAAGAAGACAATGTGACTGTTCGAAACGCCGATGAGAAGCTCGGTAAAGGGAAGTCTTTCATGTTGGCACTGAGAGATTGGAGAACATGGGGGTTCATCTTTGGCTACATGGTAAGATTCATAATCGGGTCGCTCAGCATTATGATATGCTAACCAAGACACAGGTGATTGTCGGCTCTTCTACACTCTCCTATTTCTATCCGACTCTTGTCCATGGACTTGGCTTTACGTCAACGGTCCAGGCTCAGTACATGACGGTACACCCAACTCATTGGATGCCAGTTGTTGATGCTTTCTAACAAAAACCAGGTCCCCATCTACGCATTCGCTTTCGTCTGCACGGCAATTACCGGCTACTTCGGCGACAAAATACCCGATCATCGCGGACTAGTCATCGCTGCCTGGCTCGCATTCAGCATGATCACCTCAATCATCGTCTGCGTAGTGTACAACTTTACAGCGCGATACGTTCTGCTTGTTCTCATGGCCGCTGGATTGTGGGCATCTAACGCGATGTCTCTGTCCTTTGCCAGCTCGACTTTCGGAAGCATGGACGCCGAGGTTCGTGCGATTGCGCTGGCGCTAATGAATGCTCTCGGAAACTTGGCACAAATCTATGGCGCATATCTCTTCCCTACTGACGATGCTCCGAAATATCTCATGGGTTTCGGCGTCATTTCAGGCATGTTGGGCTTTGGTACAGTCGTTTATGTAATTATGCACATCCTGGTCAGACGTCGGAAGCCTTGAAAGACGAGCGCTGATCTACAGGGAATATTTCCAACTCATTGATCGCGTACTACCTGTATTTCGCTCGTCATGGCCATCACGAGGAAGCTGTCTCTTCATTGAATAGATGTATTAAGTGGAATCAATGTGATAGTATCTTTATTAGATCTAAACCCCGCCAGCCCACCTACGACATCTAAGTGGAAGCAGTCTGTCTTGTCGATCTCACAGAGAGGTCTTCCATGACAGCTATGGCCACTGCTGAATGTCACACATTCCATCCATGCCTATAGGGTGTACCGGAACTATGGCTTTTGTTAGTTGCGAAGATAGTTGAAGACAAGGCGGTACTTACGTAGGGATTCTCAAAGTCAGTGTAGTCTGCCTCACCGTACTCTTTGCCCTTCTTCTCTCGCTCCTCGACAGTCAGGCCATCGTTTGCCTGCTGCGCATCTCTCTTCTTGTTCCTTCTGACCAAAACAAAGCGCCAGGTCAGAATAAGCGCGAATTCCAGCCCGAAGCAAATGGCACATCCGATAGTGCCAGGGGTGTACTTCGGCGCGTCCTTCTCCTTAAAGATCTGACTTCCCACCATGTTGCCAACGCAGTATCCAACGAAGGTGAAGCTGCTAGTGATGGTACGCTTGGTGCGACCGGCGGTGTTGCTTGGAATGAGTGTCCAGGCAAGGAAAAGGCCCAGCACGAAGGGCACCGTGATAAAATAGCAACCCCACTTGGTCCACTTGATGGCCGGGTCATTGGGGAGGAGCGACATGCCCAAGAATCCTGCGAAGGGCGGGAGCACCGAGCCGGCCATGAAGAACATTCGAAGATTGGACCACTTGCTGCAGGTCAAGCCGACGCAGATGAAGATGACGACTGACATCACAGATCGGGGTATCTCGATCAAGATGGTCTGCAAGCTGGCTGTATGGGAGTCAACATCTCAACTTGAACAGATTGGAAATAGTGCTACTCACTGAAGCCGAAGGATTTGATGACGATGCTACCGAAGGTGGTCAATCCACCGTTCGGGACAGAGCTGAGGAAAGCATTCATGCCAGCAAACCAGAAGCAAGGGTCAATGACACACTCGCGGACTTGCTTCCACTTCCAGCCCTTAATAGCGGTCTTATCGTTTCCGGTGTTGTTTGATCTGATACGAGCGCTTGCCTGCACGAGGTTAGACAAGAAAGCATGTGACGATTTCAAAGTTCACTCACCATATCCTTCTCTTCCTTGTTTAACCAAAGAACCTCCGATGGTGTGCCAAGAAGAAGCAAGCAAAGGCATCCGACGAAGGTAGTAAGACCTCCCAAGAACTGTCTAGTTAGTGCTGGTATTCGGGTATCATTTCGTGATTGTCGACTTACGTAGGAGATGTATCGCCAAGGCTGCACTCCTTCTCTGCCCTGGGTTGCGGAACCAATGGCGTACATGATCAGACTGGCAATGACACCGAAGCCAGCATTGGCACTCTGGAAGACAAGTGAACGAGATGCATGTTCGCGGGTCTTGTACCACGTTCCGACAAGAAGCATGAAACCCGGACTAATGCAACATTCGAATGCTCCCTAATATTTTGGTGAGCTGATAGACAATTTTCTTCCATTTGACGTTGGGCATACCTGAAGAGCGCGGAGCGCAATGAGGTGTGTGAAGTTCTTAGCAAATCCGATACACAAGACAATGATGCCCCCTGTTGATAGATTTCAGTGAACCGTTCTCGGTGTATATCGCATGAGCAGATGGGGCTTACAGCAAATCATGTAGATTGACAGGGTTCGACCCATCTTGTAACGTTGGACGACGACATTGCTTGGGAATTCGCAAACCATGTATGTGATGTCTAGGTTCCACTATGTCAGTGGACTGTCCCGGGTCTGTTTCGGAATGTGGGGGAGCGATCACGTACAGAAGATGGTCGTCAACCACGAGTACTGTTGGCCCACCAGGCCGGTGTCCTCACGCAAGCCGAAGATGGCTTGTGTTCCCAACGCAGTCTTGTCTGTTTGCTGGATACCATAACAGAGCCACATGAGAGGAAGCAGGTAGCGGTCGATCTTCCTCTTCAACTTGTGGAATTCTTCCTTCGTGTAGCGGCCCTCGACCTCGACTGCGAACTTTGATCAATACTGGATGTCAAAAGCTGAAAGGGCCGGAGATCATACTCAGATGCGAATCGCCGATCACTTCACTCTTGGTGTCTGATTGCGCATTGTCATCAGACACAATCGCGACCTTCTTCTCCTCATCAACGATGTGAGGTTCAGGTTGAGAGCCCATGGTTGTTGCGGGGTCAGGCAGACACCTGAAAATGCGCACAAGAAGGGACGAAGGCAGGAAGGTTTACAATATGGCAGCTTCTGAGCGACGTGCTGGCGAAAAGTCACCTGGCTGAGAGCGAATAGTTGGGATCGGCTTATATCACTACTACAAACTATACCCCAAATGCCGGAGGCAACACATACCCTGGTCGGCAGCCAACGGTCCAGATAAGGATTCCCGCGGAGTCAACCCCCAACTATCGGGGGGCGACATCAAAATAGCCGACCAGAGAAGCTGGACGAGACCGAGCTGGTGGGACCTCTGAACCAACATGGTAAATGTGCTGCACATGGAGATGTATTTTGGCTCCTCATCGGACGACGTCAGCTGCGGCTCCAGTCAACTTATCTTCGCCCGTCTTGGCAGACATTAATCTTTAACGCCTGGGCGATAAGATTTGGAGGCCGCAAGGAGGGCACAAGCTATCGGGACAAAGATTACCGCCCCGGAAAAGATAATGAGACGATGGGTAGACAGCATTATGCGGGGAGTTGATTGTCACGTTCCATTGATGTGCGCCGTAAAGCTGCATGCATGATGTCCTGTTTGGTAGGTCGGATGATAGGGTTGGATCCGGGATGATAAGCGGAGGATAAGCCGGGGAGGCGGGGTTCAGGCCGTTGTAGCCGACCAACCTCGTCCGTTGACTGGGGTGTTCATCTCAAACGGTATTTCAGAGGACAAAGTTGAAGAGGGAATTTAGAGCAATTGATATGTTGGCCTTGCATTTATTGACTGAAGTAATCCTGGTGTATCCAAGCTCAAGTCTGCTGAAAATGGTTGAATGAGCTTCCAAGCCCAATTCAAATCTCACAGCTTGTATCTGAAATGAGGATTCTCCTTATCGGTGCGGTCCGTGAAGCCAACCTCGTTCACCTCGGTATCGCCATGCCCCGCGTTGACGTGCTCGCCCCCTGTCATTTCAGCAAGCCGCGCGTCGCGCTTTCTGTTTTCCCACCACATCAAGCCGCCGATACAGGCCGTGAAAAACATGCAACTAGAATACATACCACAGAGCGCTTTGATGGCGGACATGTATCGAGGGGCTTCGTCGGGATCGAACATGAAGGGGCCGATGATGTTCCCCGCAGCATAGCAGATGAAGTTTACACCATTGACCGTCATGCGCTTCGTGTGGCCGGCAAAGTTAGCCGCGACGATGGACCAATTCAGAATGATCGCAGCGCCAATTACCCCAAGAAGCCAGCAGCATGCGGTCAGTGCCAAAGGATGCTCGAGAGGAATGAGCGCGAAGCCAATGATTCCTGCGATGGACGGAACACCCGCAAGTACGCTCATGAGAACGGTAATGTTCCTGTAACGCGAAGCAAGATAGCCGAGGATGACAGTTGGGACAAGTTGGAATGCCCCGCTGGGCAGTTGCCATTTCAATGTCTCGATGGAGTTGTATCCGAATCCTTTGAGAAGGGCGCTGGTGAAGTTCGTGAGGCTGCCATTGATAATGCCAATGGAGATTTGCTGTAAAGCAACACACCATACGCGAGGCTCCAAGAAAGCTTCCTTCATCTGATAAGGTAGGAATTGGCTGTGCTTGATGCCAGTATGATTGTCGGCTACTCGCCAAACGGAGACCACCCGCTCCTCATGGGTGAATAATTTGAAGTCAACTGGGCTTGACGGGAATAGGAAAAGTGCAATCCCTCCGATAACCAGAGTAATAACTCCAATGACCTGATCATAGCCTGTCAGTATGGACCTTTGAGGTTGAAGTCAACGATGAAAGGGTCCGTACCAGAAAGATGAGCTGCCAAGGGGCCAAGGCGGTATGTGTCGTCGTGCCAAGTCCCCAGGAAATCCCCGAGCCAAGCATCAGCGAGATGCCGTTGCAGCCTAGCCAGATACACATCCTCAACGGCTGCTCGTCCCGAGTCCAGAACATGGATGTGACAAGCATCCATGCCGGGCCAATGCAAGCCTCCAGCCCGCCAAGAAGGAAGCGAAGCGCCATGATACCAGCAAAGTTCTTGGCGCCGACGGTGGCGACTAGCAATGTGCCCCAACACAGAAGCATGATAGAGACGAACTTTCCGATCGGAAAGCGCTGGAGACACCAGCTCGATGGGTAGGAGAATAAGAGATAGCCGATATTGGTGATCGAGGCCACCCAGGAATAGTCCCGCCCTTCGAGACCGAGGTCGGCCTGGAGGCCATAGGCGTTCGCATAGTTGAGTGTCTGCTTGTCGAGGAAAGACATGAGGTAGATGAGACACATCTGCAGGAATTCAGATCAGCTCCTGCCTTCTACGATGGTGGACCTGGTGGAGGAAGGTGTATACCGAGGGCAACAAAATGAAGTCGATCTTTTTCAGAACCTGCTTGGCGATGGCGTCTCTGCGTGCCGGATCCATGGCTTGGGATTCGAGATAGTAGTCGTAGCCAATGTCCGTGTGACCGACCTCGACAGTACCCTTGGAGAGGCTCTGAATATCCGTTTCAGGCATGTTTGCCTCGGGCTTCATGCCCTCGAGATCGGTGGGAGACATATTGCTGCGGGCTCACCGTTGTCGAAGGTAAGGGTGTGAGAAGATATGATACCGTCGAAAAGGTTAATGTGACGGAACTCGTATAAACATTTAGACAGATACTGAGATCTACTTGATATATCCAGAAAGCTCTACCCGTATCTTCCAAGTGACATGGGTTTCTGTTATGGCTTTCCATGGGTCTGCAGCAAGGGATATCTGGGTGATGATACAGCGCCCGCTCAATATCGGAAGCAAATGCACCGTCGGCTCCTGCCCGAACTGTAGAAACAGCAGAAACAACGACATGTAGGCTTGCCTCAATGGTCAGCCAAGTGATAGACATGTTTCCCAGATACCCGGCACAGGCTCGGTCCACCTGTTCATTGGGTAGTGGAATACACTGGGGTGGGAGCAGATAATCTGCAGGTCTTGGTGGTATCACATCACCTTGCGGGGAACCTGGCTCTCATAGTGACATGTTCGAACATTGATGGTCCAACCTCGCGCTCTTTGTATCTTCTCGCGGTCTTATTCACCCGTGATTGGCTTCCTTCAACTTGCGCGGTCATGCAGTTCTCTGCCAGGCATTGAGTTGCATGTTGATGCACCGCGGTCCCGTGGTAGTCACACAGCATATGCGAGAAAATACATCGAGGACTTAGGATGACAGCTGGTTTTGTTGTCGGACTGGAGGCCGACAATACCTCCTTTGTGGATACACATCCGGGATGTCGGACAATATGCCGACCGGCCCCAGTTCCCGGCCGTCCAAAGTCCACTTACCCTGAGCCATTCTTACTGTGGGACACATGCTAGAAAAGAATGATAACATGGCTCCGGGTTTATCTTCGTACTATTTTTGGTGCAAGAAAGGCATCCAGGCCTCTTCGTTGGGCACCTTTGGCATTTGTTTTCAACTACACATCGCTACCTCCTAAACGGTACATACAAACAATATGACTCAAACAAACGGAGCCGCCTCCAAGCCTTACAAGGCCGCCATCATTCAAGATTTCTCGACTACTAAGCCTTGGGGCCAGATGACGATCGATGCTACGGCGAACTTCATCCGTCGCGGCATTCCCCATGCTCAAGTTGATCACTATCGCGCAGCTGATGGCGAGACCCTGCCCCCAGCCAAGGACTACGACCTGTTCGTTTTGACGGGAGGAACCGTGAACCTGCTTGAGGAGGAGAAGCCGGAATGGGCGTTGCGCGTGCTTGACTTGATCCGCGATGCAGGCGGGCTTCCGCAGACTAAGCTTATCGCATTTTGCTGGGGACACCAAGCAGTTCATTATGCCTTCGGCGGGGTCTTGGATGTTCTTGAAGAGGGGCCTAGGGTACGTCAATCAAAAACAAACCATACAGTACCGGAAGCTAATCTCCGATTGTGAAGATTGCCGTTGAGGAGATGAACCTGACACTGGAAGGCAAGAAGCTGTTCGGAAAAGAAACTCTGGTGAGCACAACCCCTTAATCTCTAGTCTCAATCCTAGCTGACCATGAATCTGAAGCTACTACAGAAGTATCACAAGCGCTACATATCACGACTCGCGCCAGACTTCACAGCGTTGGCAGAGCGATGTGAGATCTCGTGTAGCAAGGAGAAGGGTATCATTACTTTCCAAGGCCATCCCGACCTCAGTCGCGAAATCGTTCGGACTCTTATCGACACGGACGACGGGCAGTACAAGCCTTCCGAGACAGCACACCGCAGTCCTTGCGGCAAGCTGTTCAGCAGTGACACGGCTGACGATGGGGATGAGGTGTGGTACAAGATCATGGACTTTGTATCAAATTGACGTACACGCTAACAACTGCGTCGAAAAATTGTTTGTGACCGAGATGGATGATGTCTAGTTGAATTCGTATCGTTCTGGATCATTTGAACCACTGTCAGTGGAAGCCACGAGCTACACCGCCCCCATAAAACGGACCGTCCCGTCTTCTCGCTGAATAATATTAAATCCCATAGCAAGATAATTGGCCATAACTCAGCTTATCTCTATGATTCGCAATTTACAGGGCAATTGACCTCAGAGAAGAACCAGGCTTTGGGGTGGAACTGCAGGCTACCGCGTCTCGCGTTTGGCGAAGCACGTCATATGCGGGACCTATTCGTCAATAAGCTTACGATATAAGAGATGCCGAGCATCTTCCAACAGCCAACAGGAAGTCATGTAGTTGGACTCATGTTTGAGTTTTGACTCCGGATTTTGGGTAAAATTCGATTCAGTACAGAATGGCGCCTAGATACTCAAGTGTGGCCATCATCGGGGCTGGTCCATCCGGAATATCAGCTGTGAAGGCGCTGAGTGAAGAGAAGGCTTTTGACAGGATTCAGTTGTTCGACAGAAGGGAGAAAATTGGAGGAACATGGTGGGCTATCCTAGGTGAATGCTTATGCACTCACTAACGATATGATACTAGGATCTACGACGAGGAGCCAGAGCCATTCTCACCGCAATCAAGTCAACCAACCAGGGACCTTCCTTCCAAGTTTCCACAATCGCTCCTGCCAGCGTCTGAAAATGTCACTGCCAAAACGGGCATCTATCCTTCCCTGGACAGCAACGTCGGCTCACAAGTCATGGCTTTTACTTACAAGCCTTTCCCCTCCGTCCATTCATCAACGTCCATCAACCGCTTCGGAAAGGCGAATCCGACGCATCCTTGGGAGAAGGTCGCCGGGTACCTGGAAGAGATTGCCGAGCCATTTAATCATCTTATAACCCTCAACACCCACGTTGAGCGAGTTGAGAAAGTCGGAAAGAAGTGGAGGTTGACGCTCAGAAAAACACAGTACTACCTCAAGGGCCAGAAGAGAGACTACTGGTGGCAAGATGAGTTTGATGCTGTGATCGTTGCGACTGGGCACTATGGTGTGCCATATGTGCCCAACATTGCAGGGCTCAAGGAGACTTTTGCTGCGTTACCTGAGAGATTTGAGCACTCGAAGGCGTACCGGTCTCCAGAAGATTACTTCGACAAGGTGAGTCCAACCGTGTCAATTTAAACGTTGGATTCATCATCTAATCACCACCACAGAAAGTCGTGGTTGTCGGTGGCAACGTCTCAGCCTCAGACACCGTTTCGGAAATTCACAACATCGTCTCAGGTCCTCTCTACGTTGCTCAGCGCGGGTACAACGAGATCCTCAAGGACGCATGGGAACTCCCCAACGTTGTTCTCAAACCCGAGATCACGAAACTATCCGTCGGCGCAGATAGCCTCGTCAAAGTCACCTTCAAAGACGGCACAGAAGTAGACGGCATCGAAAAGATCCACTTCGGCACGGGGTACCGCCTCTCGTACCCCTTCCTTGTCCCGGACCCTGTCACCCCCAGCGGCCGGCTGTCGGGTTTCTACCAGCACGTATTCAACATCGCCGACCCCTCGCTCACGGTAGTCGGACAGGTCAAGGCCGCCATCTCGTTCCGGGTGTACGAGTACCAGGCCGTCGCTGTGGCGCGGTACTTTGCCAACCGCGGTGGGGGCCTGCCGTCGCCGCGGGAGCAGGACGAATGGGAGGTGAAGCGGCTGCAGTATAAGGGGCCTACATCGCAGTTCCACGAGATCAAGCCCGACTTTAAGGAGTATTTCGACTTTTTGAAGGACGTGGCTGGGCCGCCGGCGGAGGGGACCGATGGGTATGAGTTGCCTGCGTGGGAGGATGAGTGGGGGTTGTTGGGATTCGGGGTTTTGGCCTTGAAGCAGAAGTGGTGGAGGGAGTTGAAGGAGAGAGATGAGCAGAAGAAGCAGATTAAGGCAAAGCTCTAAGCCTATGGTCTTTAGGATTGCCAAGACACAAAGTTTCGTCCATCTGACGCTATTGAGCTACGTCTTCCATGATGCCATTCCCAGATGAAGCTTTCGCATTCACACCAACAACCAACCTCAAAAACCAAACATCGGTCAACTTCCATCGTGCCAAGAAGATGGTTCCCGTGAATGTGGTTCTGCCAGAAAAGACCTACCGAATACGGACATCTTCCCGGGGTATGGATCGACGGCCTCCACTTGGAGGTCCAATGGGGGCCAATATTCTCGCCGTCGGGTGGATTCAACGGCACTTCCAACGTTGCACTAGCATATTCGTCATTTTGCACCAATATGAGGAGTCATTCCACGCGAGAAAATTTGGAGAAAGAGCTTTTTTTCAGCAGCGGTTTACAACGGGAATAATCACGATGTGAGCCGAGACAGACTTTATCCGATATAAGGTTGGCTGATCCCACTGGACGTTGCGGCTCACGATGCAACGACTTCATCACGACTCAAGCCTAAAATCAACGATGGCTGAAGAACCGACCAAGACTCCGGTCTCGGAGGTCCGGGACCACGCTCCGGCGTCTGAGCCGGTGAAGCGCGTCTGGTACCACTCAACGCTGTTCAATGCCTTCGTTATTGGTGGTGTCGGTATGTCTCCCTGTCACTACCGCATGCAACATGATTTTAACATTGCCAAATAGGTTTCATGGCCCCCGGCCTCTGGAACGCGATGAATGCGCTCGGCGCAGGCGGCGCTCAGGAACCGTTCCTCGTCAATGCCGCCAACGCCCTAGTGTTCGGCCTCATGGGCTTCCTTTGCCTCTTCGGCGGTCCCATCGCCAACCGCATCGGCCTTGCCCGCACTCTGCTTCTCGGCGCCGTGGGATACCCTCTTTACTCCGCCGGTCTGTACTGCAACAACCGTTTCGGTAACGTCTGGTTTGTGCTTGTCGGTGCCGCGGCATGCGGCGTGTCCGCTGGTTTGTTTTGGGCGAGCGAAGGCGCTGTCGCATTGGGCTACCCGGAACCGGCAAAGAGGGGCAAATACATGAATATCTGGCTGTGGTTCCGCACAGGCGGGCCTCTCGTAGGCGGTGCCATCGTGTTGGCGCTCAACAATGACGCTGGTGCGAAGAAGAAGGGCAAGGTTGGATATGAGACTTACCTCGTCTTCATCGCGCTGCAGTGCCTGAGTGTGCCCCTGGCCCTGGCCCTCTCGCCGCCCGAAAAAGTGCAGCGAACCGACGGTAGTAAGGTTATCATCAAGGCGGAAAAGTCATTTTCGGCCGAGTTCAGGGAGTTGTTCCGCATCTCCAAGAGGAAGGATGTGCTGCTGCTGCTGCCGATCTTCTGGGCGGCGTACTTTAACCAGTACAGCGGCAACTTCCAATCTTACTACTTCGGCGTAAGAGCGAGAGCACTGATTGGGTTTGTGAGCAACTTCGGCACTCTCTTGTCGAGCCAGCTTATCAGCACTTTGTTGGACTACAAGGGCTTCAGCGTCAAGAAGAGAATCAACATCGGATTCTACTACGTTGTCGTCTGGCACATCATCGCATGGGTATACGGATGGGTTATACAGGAGAAGTACACCGCCAACCCGCCGGCATACGACTGGGAGGACAAGGGGTTCACCGAGGGCTTCTTTGTTCTGCTTCTATGGGACTTCGCGAGACAGGCGTTGCAGAACTGGCTGTACTACCTGCTGGCGACCAAGACGGACAACATCTCCGAGCTTGCTAGATTCTCTGGTGTACTGAGAGGACAGGAGAGCTTTGCACAGGCTGTGGCGTTTGGGTTGAACACGAGGAAGTGGCATGGAGGTCGGGTGCCGCTGGCCATCAACACGATTCTTCTGGGTCTTGCTGTGTATCCTACGTGGCTCGTCGTTCGCGACCACGTGCCCATCGAGACGGACAAGCTTGCCACCGTCGAGGAGGGTTCTCAGGGAGAGTTGGCCGAGACGAGGTTATCTGCGGATGAGAGGAAGGAGTTCGCTATTGGACAGACTGGTCTTGGACGAGACGCCAAGATCTGAAGTCTTAGATCGACTATAGCACACACCACTTAGGTAGTTAACGACTAAGCTAAATTGGGCTTCTGCTTTCGACTTTTTTGAGCTTCAATCGCGTCTATGTCCCGGACTCGGAGTAATATTCAATAGTCAGACTACGCGAAGTGGGCTGTAACGCTTTTACGTATCACTATCACCCTTGGTATTGTAAGTTCTTAGTATTCATGAGCTCTGACCTTCGTCGTTGACTCGTGCTTAAAGCCATATCGAGCGGATTACAAAGGTATGCTACATTGTCTTGGGATTTTCCTTGAAACAGCTTGAGGACCAGATACCGTCGCCACTCAAACAACATTCTTGCGCGAACCTTCGGCGGAAATGTCTTGTGGAGAGATATTTCCATTCGGCGCCGGATATTGGGGTTAGAAGTTCAGCCGTTTGAGCTGAGAATCCCTCGCCCTGTCATGGTCGCCCTTCATCTTTCAATATTTCGATGGTTCATGGTCGCTTCAAAACGGCTCGTGGCTGAAAGTTACCATTCGGTCGGGGAATAATACCACTGTGTCTGGCTTACCTTGATCGCGTCATCCTGGCCCTTACATATTTCTCCGTCAGAGTCATTCAGCAGCCAAGAAGGTGTGCCCACCAGCGGCAAACTACGACGAAAGGTTAGAAGGGGAAAAGGACCTTGATCACACACCTTCCGGTGATCGAGATTGCACAAAAAGAAGATTTCGACTTCTGATATCCCACAGCTCGTCATATTTTATTCCACCCCCTATTGAGAAAAGATAAAGGAGAAATTTTTGAAATTACCCAAAACCAAACCACTAACACCACGAAATCTGCAACAATGGATATTACCCTTCCTCCTCTACTTGAATCGATTATTGAGTTCACGGTGACCGCCATAGCAGTCATATCCCTCATCGTCACCATCGGCGGGGTCTGGGCCATGGTCGTCGAGGCCTTCGTCAGCAACTCCGACAACTTCATCCGCCGCGGCCGCAAGATACAAAACTGTCTGCACCTACCGCAGCGACTATGCCTTTTCGCCGACTCGGACCCGGGTATGTCGGAGGACACTGTCCGCTTCGTCGGCGCGGCCGCCGTACCCGTAGGCTTGATGCTCATTGCCATCATCGGATGGGGCATTTTCTTGGGTGCGAGACACGAGGAGCCGGATAGATGGTTCTGATATCTGGTCGCGTTGTTCGTGGGGTGTCTGGTTTGCCCCTGGGCGCTGATGCTGGCGGCGCGTAGCCGAGAGGCGAGGATGGGCAGGGAGGCGGCGGAGGATGGTGGCGAGGCGGGGTATGCTTCGGCGCCGCGGGTGATGGATGACCGTTAGGAGGCTGGGGGCCATCAGAGGTATCAGGTGATGGGGATATCGATGGAGGGCATGGTGTTGTGGATGGTGTGACGACGAAGCGACGAAGAGATTTGACAGCAAGAGGCTCTGCTAAGGAGGGACAGGCTCGGCTTACGATGGCCTACCAACTCCAGAGTTTTGCAACGTACCTACGCCCCGTTAGAGTCAGTGGAAGCTAGATTGTCGGAATTCATTATATTGATCCGTAATTGGACATGGCTTAAACCTTCCGGTACATCGGGGCAAGAGTTTCTAACCATCTCGTTATTGTCCACCTTGATAGCACTATCATGATTCCCGTCATGGCACAGAACAAACACTGTGGTGTCTCCAAGTTTGTTGCTCTGGGATCCTCCATCTCTGCTCCAAACTAATCATCAACACAAAACTCCATCGATCTGAACCAGCCGCAAACCGACTTTATCCCAATCTATATTCCACCCACAATGTCGAACCTCACTAGCCTCGAGTATCTAGGGATATTCCCAATAGGCGCGTTAATATTCATCACTGCCCTGCTCATCTGCGCTGAGCTCATCGACACCTTCACCGAAACCTCATGCCCCTCCATCCCCTGCCGCCAGCGCGCCCAGAACCTGCACCGCCTCCTAGCAAGCCTGCGCGTCTTCCCGGACTCGAATCCCGGCATAGGGAAGAGGGCCCTCCGCTTCATCACCGACGCCGCGATGCCGCAGGGAATAGCACTCCTCGCCCTCTCCGCCCGAGCAATCTACCTGGCTACGAGGCACGAGGTGCCGAGTCGGTGGTTCTGCTACCTGCTCGGGATACTGACGGGGTGTGTTGTGTTTGAGTGGGCTTTGCTGGTGGGTGATCACAGGGCGCGGGCTCATAGAGAGAGGGCGGTGGCAGCGGCGGATGCTGGGAAAGTTGAACGTGTCAATGAAAAGGTGGTAGATGAGAGGGCGCGGACTCGTAAGGCGATGGCGGCGGCAGCGGTGGGTGTCGTGGCAGCTCGCTCTGGGTCGTATGTACCCGGCTTGTATCCCGAGGTCGATTTCAGGAGGGCTAATGCGCCGGCATATGTGCCCGAAGCTTTCGGGGAGCCAGTAGTGCGGCGTTGTTGAGGCGGTGACGAAGCAGGCCTGCGATTCGAAAGGGGAAGACCTCTGTCCGAATCAAGCTGTCAAGGAGGCATCGAAAAGCAGCTGACAATATTCAACAGCGGCTGGTGACATGCGGAAATCGTATCCACGATAAGGAGTGACAGAAATGAACAACTTTTATATACGCCGGATATAGTCTCATTACAATGGTCTACTACACAGCTTTCGACGCGCGCGACTTGTTGTCCCGATGGCGCTTCTCCTTGGCCGCCGTCTTGCGACGCTTCATCCACGACTGATTTAGGTTCCGCCTGTTCTCCCAGAACCACTTTTGGAACTCTCCGGGGGGCACACCGCTGCCAGCGCCCTCGCCTTCCACGGCGTTCTGCTCGGCGTTGAGCGTGGCCTCGATCTCCTGCTGCGTCGCCTCATCGTCCTCCTCTTCCTCGTCGGGCTCGTTGCCGATGGCCCAGAACGGCTTCGTGCGGCCGGGGAACGCCGTGTCTGGGGTGGGCGCCGCGCTCCTGACGTTGCGCCAGGCGAACTCTTCCTCGGTGAAGGGGGTCATGGGCATCTGCGGCATTGCGGGCACAGCGTCCTCTTCTTCAATATCGTCGTTGTCGCCGCCGCCGAAGAAGCTGAAGGGCTGGGCTTCCTTGGCTGGTTGAGGGGTGGAGTCACTGCCGGGCTTGGGACGCTTGTAGAGGGCTTCCAGAGGATGAACCTTGGCAGGGGTCGTGGGGGGTATCTTGATCGTCAAGCTGACGTTGGAGCCGGATGACCTGGGGCGAGAGGCGTCGGCAGCCTTGAGGGCGGCGAGCGGGCTGTCAACTACAGCAGGTGCCGTGATCTTGTCCGCATCCTCCATCTCATCATCAGAGTCCGAGCTGTCCTCATCAGATGAAGTCCCGCTACTGCTCGTGGTGTCGTCGTCGACAGGTTGAGGCGGGGGCTTTGACGCTTCGGGGGCTTTCTTTGCAGGTGTCACCGGTTTCGCCTTGGCTTCCTCCTCTTCCTCGTCCGAACTCTCGTCTGATGAAGTATCCTCCTCGGAGGAGGTGCCGCTGCTGCTTGTCGTGTCGTCCTGCGGGGGAGGGGTAGGGGCCTTGGCGGGCTTCTTCTTCTTCTTCGGGGCTTCAGACTCGGGAACAGGCGCAGTCGCGGTTTTCCTAATCTTCTCCGGCTCAATCACGTTGCCCTCGGCGTCGACCCAGCCCTTGCCCTCGACAAATTCTGTCGTGAGCGCCTCCGCGGGTGCCGGCTTGGTGGCCTTGAGGAATGTGGGAAACTTGGTCGTTTTCTCGAACTCGTGGATGACGACCTCGCGGGACTTCTTCTTGCGCTTCTTCTTCTCCGGCTCTTCCTCGTCGCCGTCGGCGGCCGGTTTTGTGGACGGGAGTTTCGCGGGTAGCTTCGTCTTCAGCAGACACTCCTCCCTGTCGGTGTACTTGGAGCGCTCCTCGCGCTTCTTGGTCTTATCCTTCTTGTCCTTCTTCTCACCCTTTTCCTTCTTGCTCTTCTTCTCCCGGATCTTGGCCTCCTCCGGGACGGTCCATCCGCGCTTGACCTTGCGGTCACGCAGCTCGACGCCCTCGACGAGATTGTGGTCGCGCTTCCGCTTCTTCTTGGCGCCCTCCTCCTGCTCCTTGGACTTCTTCCTCTTCTTCTTGCCCGAGTCCTCCTCGCCGGGCACTGGGAGGTAGTTCTCCTCGGGGCGGGCCTTTTCTATCCTCATCTTGGTCCCCTTCAGCACGGCGCCGTTCAGCCTCTTCTTGATCTTCTCGGCCTCGGCCTCGGGCAGCTCGACGTAACCGTAGCGCTTCTCGGGGAAGGTCTCGATGGTGTGATAGGAGATGTTGCGGGCCTTCGGGAGGGTTGAGGAGGGGATGATGACCTTGACGAGGTCCTGGTCGAACGGGGTGATGTGCAATCGGGTGTAGTCGCTGCTGGTGTCGGAAGGGCCAGCAGGGTTATCGGAGGGACTCGCGGGGGGCGACATTAGGTATTATCGGTTTGTCGGCGAAGAGAAGGTGCGAAAGAGACGCCAGACGCTTTGTGGTGAGCGTCGTCGGCCGTCGATCGTCAAAGAGAGTGGTCTTGGAGCTAACAAAAAAAGAATAAGCTGAGCTCGACCAGACGGAAAACCCTTTGTTGCGCAGGGATTTTTATTGGTCGAGGTGTGTTTTTATCTTGGGCCGTGCGTATCTGACAGCACTGTGCCACAGCACTGGCCACCTGTTGCTGATTATGTCAGCGACGAATCTGGAAATCAGCCCCACCGGATCAAGCAATTGACTTTGGCTGAGAAAACTACACCTGGACAGCAACACCACAACACCAAACCTCATCGTCGACTTGGTATCTCGATGCGAGGCGGGTACTGAGCCTTATACCGCGACTTGCGATGTACGAAAAGAAAATTCTCCGTGGTAGTTTCAAGCGAAACTTTCTCTCTCCCTTATTTGCAGGGACAAATCTCGGCTGCCGCTTCCTTTTAGCCACAATGTCACCAAACGGGAGTCGCGATGGGAGTCGACTTCCTCCATCGTCCAGCAAGAGCAGCAAGTGCTGCCATCCCATGTCTTGGCAGAGTTGATTAGCAAGTGAAACTCTCCATTGCATTCATTCTCGTCCATGGACAAAGTCTCCCAAGTATCAAGCCTAGTCTGCCTCAGCCGACTTCCAGCCCAGGTTGAAGCACTATCCTCGTCTCCTTTGATCGACCCTCCAGACCTCGTCTTACAGCCTCTTTATCAACCGAATTTCGTCCAGCATTTCCTTATTGCATCAAAAATATGCTGTCTTTTTGGTCCAATTCGGGTCAAAGCAAGGCCCAGCCAGCCCAGCCGACCGCAGCCCCAAGCACCTCGGTCGACAAAAATGGTGCCGTCACCCATCATCTCCCTGGCGTCTTTGTCCCAAACTGCCAGGATGGGACTGTCATCTTTCCGACAACCAGACGAAAGCCTTCTGGGAAGAAACGCACCGTCATTCCACCTCCGCCAACGTCCATCACCAACTGCACTTTGCTCAGCGACGGCGGCGTCGGTCATGTTGCTTGGGCACCGCCTGCAGCCCCTCCTATCCGTCGACCCTCCCGATGCATGAGCGTGGATGCCAACGGCAATGCCATTCCTCCAGAGTACGTTCCCAAGGCCATCGGTGAAACTCTCGACGTTGAAAACCTGGCGAATAATCCGGCAAAAGGTAAGATTTACAGAGTACTCCTTGCTATGCATGTCGCTGATAGGTCTCTCACAGGAAAGAAAGACCCTGGGCTTCGGCTTCAAGAAGCATCCAAATCGTTATCAAGCATGGGCCCCGGTCAGACTCCGCAGCCGATTTCGACAAGCAAACAGCCACGCAGCAAGTCGGCCGCCCCAAAGGCGCCATCATCCACGACCAACGGTGGAGGCTCCATCAGCAGCTCCAAGCGGCCAGGGTTCACGGCGCGTGGCAAATCACATATTTCCATGCATCATATTGTGCGCAAAGTGCGAAATCACCTCTCAAGCAACTCGCGACGTCAGACGGGATCATCCGAAGCCTCCCCGCAACCTGCACCTACTGCACAAAAGACACCTGCCGACGACATCGAAACAGCTTCTGTATGCCACTGTGGCTCCTGTCAGTACGTCTTGAACGACGGTGAAGTCCAAGACGTGGTCGAAATCGTTGTCCACGAGATGTGCAAGCACGGTGTTGGTCCCGTCGACAAAGATCAGGGTGTTGTTCTGCAGCCAGGCGACGAAGTTCCGAGACAGGTTGTCCGAAAGCCCAGCTGCCTCATGAATGCCTTTGGACCACAAGTCTCCGACCTGGTGGAACCGGCGACCACCATCAGCTTGCCCGAAACCGCCTTCTTCGCCCGCAGTCAATCTGACGGTCAAATACGCGCCAGGGTCAGGTCATCTAAAGTCTCCATGACCACCATCCTATCCAAAGACAACGTCACCGATATCCGATGGGCAGCCGATGAAACAAAGCCCGAGAACGAGTCTCAAGGAGACCCCAAAGATGGACCGAAAGAAAAGCCAGACGGCGAGTCATCCGCTGAGGCCGGCAGTGCAGCAAAAGCCAAAACCGAAGGTGATCAAGAACAGCCGAACGATAACAAAGCGGCAGCACAGAAAATAGAGAACACCGAGAATGATGAGGCTGGAAAGGTTTCAGGTACCCCCGAGACTCCCGCAGCTGGACCGCGACTTCACGAGATTTCTGACTGCGACATGGATGACTTGAGTGATTACGCCATCGACAATCAACCAACAACCAATCCTCCTCCTGCAGAAAATTCGACCACAAAGGATGTTGACACCAAGAGCTCAAACGCCATCAATCAGGAGCTCAACAAAAGCGGTACCGAGGCCAAAACGCTAGACGCTGTGGAACCCAAGCTGGACTCCAAAGAAGCATCGCCTGGAGCAGACCAAGCCGAGGAGTCCCCCTTGAAACAAAACGGTCTTGACGATGCTGAAGGTAGACGTCTGAAACAGGCGTCCAACCCCGATGATCCCACTTCCATGGAGGTTGATGTCACATCTACCGAGGCCGTTGATCCAAGCCCCAAGGAAGTTGATACTGCCCCTGCCGGTCCTGATCCTAACAAACTCGACGCCAAAGCGGACGGCATGAAGGTTCCCGATGCTGATCAAGGGGACCCACAGCAATTGGACGTTTCGACATCAGATGATAAGCCGGCAGAATCCAAGACCTTGACATCGAGGTTTTTAGAGACGTTCCTGAAGTCATCAGATGACACTGCCGCCGATGGCGCCTCGGGAGATTCGAAGATCCCTAGGGAGGCGAGCCTGCAGAAGGAGAATAGCAAATCATCCATTGATCATGGCCTCGATGATCAGCAGGATGTTACTTCATTTTATCCATCGGGTAAACGCCGTGGCACGCATGAATGGCAAAGCCCTCCACATGGCGCTATTCCCGAAGAGCAAGAAATGGATGACATGTACCACCTTGGCGTCGACGCCAGACCGGGCGGTGCGGTGCCCGCGACTGACAGTAACGTTTCACGACCAGATCCGACAACGAGGTACAACTTTGGTCTGTTCAATCGGAATGTATTTGGAGAAGGCACCTACGGCGCCACATTGAAGCCTGATCGTCGAGTATCTGAAGCATCCTTAATGGCCGTCGGAGCTGCTGCCCGCTCGACGGACAAGGTCCTCTACAGGTCTCGCTCTGCTCATTTTGCCGATGTCTCCAGTTCGGATCCTGGATTTCTACAGAAGCTAACTCGCAAGCTAAGCTCCGTCTTCCAGACTCCGCCCCAAGCACCTGTCATGCGGGCGCCGGCTCCGTCCCTTGAAAGTACCGCAATTTCGAGGAAAGCTTCCGAGAGCCACTTCCCAGGCAATTCGAGTGAAGGAGCCGAGACGGATACGGCGGGATACATATCTGAGCCCGAGCCCTCTTCCGTTTATCAGGCAATAACAGTGTCGAAGCCAGCAAAGGCTGAGGCGCAGCGTCGTAGTATCTGCTCAGAGGACAATGCGCCCCAGCGAATCGATGCCGTCACCAGTCTGAAGGGTTTGATGGGATCGGGTGGAAGATGAATGACAGATATGGAGCCTGTCAACATGGCCAAGAATGAGTCTACGTGTCGTCAGATGAACCTAGTCCCTATCAATACACCATCAAATATTACACTCCCTATGTGCCACGTCTCTTGCTTCAAGTGTCTTAGTACCGCTTGAGCTAACTTAAAGCCTCGTAGCTAAGAGCACTTTTGGTCACTCCGCAGTGATCAATCTGTTTAGTATCCCCAACTATCTCCTTCGAGCCATGTTGTCACGATGAGACCGATGTATCCGCAGAGCCCCAGCATCGCGAGCGATCGCGGCTCATCTCCGAAGCGAACGTACCCGGAGGTGACATGGCCCCTGTAGATGGAGTGCCGGTTTGGGTGTCTACAAGATTGGCTTT
The DNA here is from genome assembly GCA_009801095.1 of Colletotrichum sp. COLG25. NCBI lineage: Eukaryota > Fungi > Ascomycota > Sordariomycetes > Glomerellales > Glomerellaceae > Colletotrichum > Colletotrichum sp. COLG25. Next base: position 5,139,146 of record VNWT01000023.1, read on the forward strand.
CTCGCCGTGGAAGAAGATGTCGACGCTGTTGCCGCAGTTTTCTGGACAATGGAGGAAAGTTGTACACAGCTGGCCACGAAGAACTTTCAACGTTTCTTACGGACGACATTGATTAGGTTAGTAGTCAGATGATATTTCACAATTCAGTACACGTACGTGGTACCGTGACGTGTTCCATGTGATTGTAACTTGCTGAGCCAACTAACGAACCGAAAGTCAGAAAACAAAAAGACCTAAAGAAGAATAAGAACGAAAGAAGATTAAGAATGACAGAATGGTGATGTGAGAGAAAACAGTGCGTCCTTCGCCTCACAGTCCGCCTCAGATCAATGACAGCTCATTTCTACTATTTGACTCGTTTCCCTTAACTTTGACCCTGTGTGTTAACTTTTCGTCTGCGCCGCATGATACTTTCAATATCATGCTTGCTACTGCCTCGTCATCCTTGTCGGTACTCTTGTCGATTAAGTCTTTGGTCTCGTAAGATACAACTTGGCTTAGAGAAACCCATACGTTGCCAAGCCAACTGGCCTGAGTCCGTCTCATGAATAAAACGGTTATGACAGCAAGGAGAATGAAATGGACAACTATTGTGACGGTCACTAGAATGAAGCCAAGCCATCGGATTGGTATAAGCTTCTCGCTGGAGAGGCTTAATACAACTTTGAACTCTTTATCGAAATAAGGGAAGTTTTCGTAGTATGCCATTTGTCGCAGGATCGTGAAAAGGCCCTGAAGCGCTTGCGACAAACTATTTGTGGTTTTAGCTATGTCCTGAAAGACAGCGGCATGCGCATAATGCACGGCGTACGGGGAATTCGCGCCAGGGAGTAGGATTCCTCCTGCTTGAACCTCAAGACCTTCATCGGCCCCATTCAGGTTCATATAAGGCAGGCCGCCAGCCACACTGTTGAAGAGCATCCAGCGGTCCAGGGTCTTGTTGCTGGTCTTATTATTCATGTCCAGGTCACTCAAGAACTCTCCATCCTCGTTTGGACGTAAACTCAGAATCCCTCGCAAGCCCGGTGAGATTGCGTCGTTGGTGAGGTTTGAATACCTATTTCGAAATGATGCCGCGTCATAGCGCTCAGTAACTCTGTCCCAAGAGAGAGTCGGCTCAGACGCAACATCATCGCTCGACATACCAACGGTCTTATAAACTCTAGGAAGATTCGTAAGACAGGTGCTGATTGACACCATTGCATCAATGGACCCGGAACGTGGCTGCCAACGGACCCAAATCCCATCCTCAGAGACATCCCAGTCTTCAGGAGAGAGACCAGAGAGATTGGTATCTTCTGGTTCTCCGTTCTTCAGATATTTCCGCCATTTGTCTATTGGCCCCGTCGTGTTGAAGATGAGAAATGTGCTGGTGTAGGAGTTTGGACTTGGAAGTGTTGTCGAAAGAAGCTGAGGCATTCTCGTAAACACCGGATCCTGCGTTCGCATTCCACTAGCAGCTGCACAAATCGATATTGGCCAGTATAGAGCCTCTTCAGTCGCTTTAGGGGCAGGCATTACGCATCTAAACGACCATCCAGGCGGAAATGGGTTGTAGTCTGCATGAAAGAGCGCGGCGTTGTTGGGGATCTTGAAGGCGCCTGTAACAAAAACCTCGTGGAATTGGTAAGGTCGCCCATTGCCTCTCCTGTCGTTCCCTTTTTCCTTCTGCGTTTTCTTTCTGTCGTTTCTTGATAATACGACCGAGAAATTAATGCCTGTGATATTCGGTCGAGTGCACACCACCCTCGAATCAAAAATGACGCTGGGACCGTCGTAGCTTCGTAGATTCGTGCGATCGGAAACATTGGCGAATGGCAAAATCGCTCGTAGAATCGATCCCGATTCGTCGACATTATCGACGTTAGGATCTGAAGTAGAACCATCCCTGAGCTCGGCAAATCGAAAATAGCTGTTAGGCTGGGAATTCCAGATTTTCGATCCTCTCAGGGTACCAATTGCGGAGTTACCAGAGATGTCTCTAGTGCCGGGGTCACTAACATCTTCTGGTTCGCTGCTGCCGTAAAGCAAGTTCTTCGTCTGCTCAGGGGTAATGATACTGAAGGTTTCGAAATCGACCAGAAGCGCAGTCGATGTGAAGTTGGAGGCTCCTGTCAAAAGAACTGCAAGGCCAATAGCAAACGCCAAGGGCGTCGTCAATATTTTTCTCGAGACCAGATTGTAGGGAGATGTAGACACGGCTCTTAGCATCGAGATAAGCGGCGCCGAGCCGATGGGTACGCCAGTTCTCTCAATCAGCAGAGAGGCAACCATTGCAGTAAATATGCCCATCTGAAATCCAAGACAAACGCGAATGACAGCGGCTGTGATGGTCACAGTTACCGAGGTCCAGTTTTCGCGAACGATCAGATCCCCCAGCCGACCATTGTCAACATGTCCGGCTTGCGCGCGCATCGACGACCGCCAGATATAGGCCAAGAACGCCACACCTACTGTGATTCCAATTGTTCCCAAGACTAGGATGCAAATGGCGACTAGACCGAGGGCATTCCATCGAGTGGGGATCGATATGTGGGTTACCGCAGTATTCAACGATCCCGCTTGGTTCAATAACGACGTCTCATCATTGAATTCCGCCAGGTCCGGTCGTATCTCGTCGCTGGTAGATGCAGGAGATGAAGGTCTCACAGTATTTCGGCGGAAATCTTGAAGTCGCAGACTCTCAGGATTGTTTACGGGACTGTTCGGTTGAGATTTGCGTCTGCGGAGATTCTGTATGGTCGCTGGATCAGCCATGTTGGGCTTTGGCTAAGGTTCTCTCCGTAACTGAAGAAACGGGGGGCATAGCGAGGGAATACCTGCAGAAGATAAAATAGCAGATATCCGTCGCCTTGATGTGTTCTATACACATTCAGGTTTTGTTGGAGCACATGTGAAAATGCCTCGTCAAGTGAATCATGGTGCGACCTTGGCAGGAAGCTGAAATGTGGTGTGACAATCAAGAGGCCGGTGGCGTATCTTGCTGTCTATCAGTGTTCTGCTGGCCATTGCTTCTGATAGGTTGTGTCGAGGTCATGAGGCCAGTTGATGAAGCCATGCTTACCCTTGGCAAACGCCGACAAAAGCAGCCACAATTCAATTGAGCAATTCCACTGGAAATGAGATTCCTACTGTTGGATGCTTGAATACTATGGAGTTACCTTAGATAAGAGAAAGCTGCAGAAAGTGTCTTCATAACAGATAACAAATAAATTCATGTCTGATCATTGTCGATCAGAGTCTAAGCGCATACTCCTAGTGCGTTTAGTGTTGGATAAACCCCCCCTGTGATGATGCTTTCAACCGAACTTCAAATCCGACATACTACTTGCAACTGCTCATTCGACCACGATCTTTGAAACAATCTTCTCACAGAATGACAACAGCGAGGACGCGTTCATAATGTCAACTGTAGTCACTAACGCCCCCAGCTCATTGCGCACCCAGTTACGCACCTCGACTGCCGCCAACGAATCAATGCCATATACTGACAGGGGTCGGGCCGGGTCCATGGGCTCTGAGAGACGGAGCATACGGACGAAACACTTATTTACGACATCCACTAGAAAAACGGATTGGGTTAGTAAATGTACGTATTGAACACCAAGGGCGAGGAAAGAAAATAGGAGATCCTGCATACCTGTCGCTGCCACCTGTGCCGATGTCTCAGCAGACTTCGACTTCAAGAGGAGAAGCAACGCCTGCACATCTGCGTTGGCGCTATTGCCGCCCTCGCCGGCAGCCCTGCCCCCGGCGGAACCGGTCCGCAGCGCCGCAAAGCGGGCGTCTTGCAAGAGCGCCGAGTCAGCAGGCTGCGGCGCCACGATACCAGTGACCATCTGCGTAGCCGACGGCGATCCCGGGAACTTGCCTGCCTGCTGCAGGATGGAGAAGTAGAGGATCTGCCGCAGGAGGCCGTTGTTGATGCCCTTAAAGGTGCGGCTGTCAAAGTGCTTCTCCTGGAACCCATCGTTGTTGGCGATGAAGCCGTCGTCCTCGATGACGCCCAGGTCAATGGAGCAGGCGGCCTGTCCCCGCTTCCGACGGTAGGCGGCGAAGGAGTCAAGGAAGACGTTGGCGGCGGCGTAGTTGGCCTGTCCACGCTGCCCGATGACACCAGAGATACTGGACAGCATGGTGAAGAAGTCGAGTTCGAGGCCGAGCTTTTCGGCTGCGTCGTGTAGGTTCCATGTGCCTTGGATCTTGCAGCCGACGGCCTGGTGGTACTCTTCCAGTGCCATGGAGTCGAATGGTCGATCCTAGTGGAGTAGGATGTTAGAAACCATTTAATCACTTGTCTACAGGAGAACACTTACTCGGAGGACCATCGCGCCCTGGATGATGCCCCCAACTGGGAAGGAGGTCTGGTTGAACGCCCGTTGAACGTCGCCTTTGCTGGTCACATCGGCGGTTAGGAGGTCGATACTCGATCCAAGGGCCTTGACCTGTTTGACGATAGAACGGGACTTTTCGTCAGTGTGCCCGCTTCTAGAAATGACTGCGAGGTGTTTCGCGCCGCTTTTGGCGAGGTAGATGGCCAGGGCACCGCAGAGACCGCGGAGGCCGCCTACGATCAGATAGGTGGCATCGTCGCGGAAGTGAAGGGTCTTCGGCGCGCGTCGGACCTTTTAGAAATCAGTATAAAGTTTTTCTACGATCATATTTTTGTCTTTAGACGGATTGCAACTTACAGGGACAGAAATCTTCGCCTCGGGGCCGTCCGAAATGACAACCTTGCCAATGTGCTTACCCGCGCGCAGGTAGCGAACCGCGTTGGCGACGTCGGTGAAGGAGAAAATGTGGACGGGGTTGATTGGCTTGACGTGGCGTCCCTCGAGTATTTCGAAGAGCTTGGTCATAAGACTTGAAAAGGACAGAAAGCAGTCAGTTTATCTTAGGAGTGATGTTGCGGGGGCTGAAAGGAAAGCTTACCGAGCGATGAGATGATCAGGAGCTCTCTGGTGAGACATATCGACGGCTCTCAGGGAGATGTTGCGGTCGAAAGGCTCCATGGCAAGGCTGTTGCGATCCAAGATATCTTTCTTACCAATCTCGACCATAATACCTCCGTCGGCGAGGACGCGGAAGGACTCATCCAGCATGTCGCCGGTGAGAGAGTTGAGAATGATATCGACTCCTCGGCCACTAGTCGCAGCTAAGATTTGGTCACCGAAAGACGTGTCGCGGGAGTTGAAGATATGGTCGTCCTCTAGACCGAAAGTGGACTTGATGAATTCTCTCTTGTCAGGAGAACCAACAGTCGCAAAGACCTAGTGAAGGGCAAGTGTTAGTGAGTGCTCCCGGAGTGGAAAGCCGTATCACAAGAAGAAATTGCTGCAACTTACCTCCGCACCGGCATACTGAGCCAGCTGCATAGAGGAGATGCCTACACCACCCGCTGCGGAGTGAATCAGTACGGTCTTGCCGGCCTTAACATCTGCCATGTCGAACAATGAGTAGATGGAAGTCAAGTAAACACCACAAAGAGTGGCAGCCTCTTCGAACGACATCCAGTCAGGGAGGGCATGCACTCGTCCGGGCCGGGTGCGGACGCGGTTGGAAATGGTTGCTGGGGTGAAGACTACAACACGTTGTCCAACCGTGAGTGAGGTGACACTCGGCGAAACCTTTGTGACGATACCAGCCGCCTCGCCACCCAGTTCGCGCTCGTCACCAGGAACGATGCCCATGGTTACAACGACGTCCTTGTAATTTAGACCAGCGGCGTAAACCTCGACCTCGACGTAGCCTTCCTCAAGCGGCTGAGGCTCAGCCGTCACCTCGTGGTAATGGATGGAATCCATGTCGCCCAGACGCTCCGCACCCATGTTGATGATGGTATCGCTGGCGTGGATGTCCAGCACCTCTGTTTTACGGTCGCTGGGGTGATGTCCCTGGAGCCTGGTGATTCCCAAGTCCGGCAGCAGACGGCTGACATGAACGACTCCGCCACGTTCGACAAACTCGCTCTCGAGCTGGTCCTTGGGGTCAGGCTGTGAGAGAACATCGAGGCAGGAGACGATGGCTGCGCCAGTGGCGTCTCCTTCGGGGCGCTCCACGTCCAGGTTGACGAGGCGGGCACCCTCTTCGGCGCGGACGGAGCGGAAGAATCCGTTGATAGCCGCAGAGTTGGGGTTGCTGACGTCCAAATGAGCACCGGAAGTTACCCAGAGAATTCTGCACTGCTTCTGGATGAGGTTCTTCAGAGTATCCCACTGCTTTGCGTCTGGGTTGATCATGATGGGTGACACCAACTCGTCAAGAACAAGAACGATCTGGCTAGCGGTGACGGCAGAAGGGTCAGCGAGCTTCTGGATATTCCAGCCGCTTTGGATGATGTGCCCCAGAATCTTGCTGGACGCCTCATGGACGGTGCCGGTGAGGCTGATGAAGCTGACCGTCGGCAATGCCACCTCCAGTGCCTTCTCAGTGTTCTGGACATAGACAACGGAAGTATCGTCATCGATGGTTTGAACACTGCCGAGCGAGCTGAGCGAGACCCCCTGGCCAACACTGATCACAATGCTTCCGGCATCTACCGACTGGGAGATGCTCGCCAGAGCCCGATCTCGCGTCGTTGCATCGATACGGTCCGAAGCCTTGACGATGACGAGGTCAAACTTGACGTCTGGCACGATAGCAGCGGAGCTATTCACATCGAGCAAGCCAAACTGAGCGGACGGGGCGTGGGTCGAAAGCTGACCCTGGGCGCTGACCAGCGTCGCGGGATCGCTCACGGCAAAGTTGTACTGAGATGCGGCGGCGCGGATGGGGTTAGATTCTTCTTGAACCCACAGGCTTGATGCGTCCGTTGAGCTCAGGTTAACCTCCAGAACCTTGAGCGTTGGCTTCTTGTGGGCTACAAGATCAATCAGGTCACACGTCGTCTTGCCACTGTCCCTCAAGAATTGCCGCAGCTTGGGCTCCGGTGCGGACAGAAGCAGGTGGAGGTCAGCTTCCCACGTCATGTGCGTGAAGAGGTGCTTGGCGCCCTCCTCCTCGCTGGTCTCGATGTCGCGCGTGGTCAGGCCCTTCATCTCGAAGATGAGCGACCCGTCCTTGGGGTCGTACAGAGACAGGTCGGAGCCGTAGTTGCGGTGGAGATCCTCCCGTCCAATGCCCAGGAAGCGAGCCGAGGCCAGGGCGATCGCCTCCGCGGGTTGTTCTCGGCGCATGGGGATGACGAGGCTGCTCAGAATCTGCGGGACGTGTACGGCTCCCACCAGTGGGATGTCACCCTTGGAGATGGCCAGAATACCGATATAGAAGCAGGCATCAATGCTGGCCGGATGGATGGGATAGAACGACTGTCCGTAGGTGGAGGGCGGGGGATCCATTGCCACAGTCGAGCGGCTTTCGGTCACGCCCATGGTGGCCTCGAAGAGAAGATGCTTCTGGAAACAAGGGCCGTAGTTGTAGCCAGACTCTCGAACCGCCTTGTAGATCATGCTGGCAGGCGTGGCGAGCTCCAAGGGCTTGAGAGAGCCGCTCGGGGCCGGCGTCTCCTTGTAGTCGGTCTCCACAGAGATCAAGCCGGCGCAATGCTCGGTGTAGACTGTGTCCTTGGTTGAACAGACACGGAACTCAAACCAGTTGCGGATTGATCCCCCTCGTGCCGGTGTCAAGGTCAGCGTGTACGTAGCAGGCTCATCCTCCTCGAGCACCAAGGCCCGCAGGAAGCGGATGTCACGGAAGCGGAACTGGTATCGGGACGGCTCCTTTCCATCCCACTTCGTCACCATGGACACCTGGTACATGGCCTCCACCGCCATGGCACAGTAGCCCGCGCCCGGGAAGATGATCTGGTTTCCCATCATGTGGTCCCGTAGCCAGGGCATGTCACCGAGACGAAGTGTCTTTTGGAAGATGGGAGACTGCCACGCGGTACCGTTCATCTTCGATCCCAGGAGGTCGTGGTTGATGAACTTTTTGAAGCGCCAGTCGCGGCTGGCCTGCGTCTCATGCCAGTAACGTTGGGAGTGGTTCCACGAATAGTTGGGCAGATCGACAATGACTGAGGGAGTCCTCGACTCGTGGGTTCGGTTGACCTTCCTGAGATCAACCGTCCCGCCGAGAAGGAAGAGCTGGCCCGCGACATTGTACAAGGACTGGATCGAGTCTGGTCCACGCTTCAACGCCGAGGTATACGACGCGTCGGCCGACGCACCCGAGAGGGTCTTTTTGATCTGGGCGATGGGACCTGACAGGGCGTTGCTGGGGCCGATCTCGATGAGAAAATCGACACCAGCTTGCGGGTCTTGGAGAAGCTCCTTGGCTGCCGTGGTGAAACGGACCGGAGAAACCATGTTGCTCTTCCAGTACGCGGCATCTGGCGCCTCGGTGAGAACCTGGCCGGTCACTGAGCTATACATCTTAGCCGTGGGCTTGCTGGGTGATGTGTTGGTGCTATCCTTCAGCATCTTCTCATACACCTCTCCAATCGGCACCATGTAGTCCGAGTGATACGCAGCATCGACCAGAAGCAACCTTGCGAAGTGGCCATCCTGCTTCAGGCGTTCCTCGAGAGACTTTAGCGCTGCGGCAGCGCCAGAGAGAGTAAGACTGCTAGGACTATTGTAACAAGCAATCTGAACCTTGCTCTCTGGTTCAATGTACTTCTCGACTGTCTCGACATCGACACCAACAGCCAACATTCCCAGTGGCTCCCTGGGAGGGAACTTCTTGGTGGCTTGACCACGGTAATAGGCAATCTTGATGGCGTCGTCTGGTGTAATCAGGCCGGCAGCGGCGGCAGCAGCAATCTCCCCAGACGAGTGTCCCACCACGGCCTCGGGACTGATACCCCATTCCTTCACCACCTCGAGGATGGCCAATTGCAAAGCGGTTACGAGAGGCTGGGAGTACTCTGGCTGTCGCAGGGCCGCAGAGCTTCTTTCCTCGGTCAGCTCGGCAAGCAAACTCCAGGAAGGCGCATCAGGAAGCTTCTGGAGGACCTGATCCAACTCCTCAATCACCTGCCTCGCCTGCGGGAAAGCCTTGACCAGACTGGACCCCATCTGCGGCCACTGTGCTCCCTGGCCGGTGAAGACGAACCCGATCCGTGGCTTCGAGGCAGCCTTCTGACCGAACTGTATCTTTCCCTGATCAATGCTACTGCTGGAGTTTGTGGTCAGGAAAGCGCGGTAGTAGTGGTGGCTTCTGCGCTCTGAAAGGGTGTACGCCAGGTCGTCGATGTCGACCGAGACTCCGGGGTTAATCAAATGCCCCGAGAGTGCGCTGATGTAGCTTTTCAGCGATGATTGATCATTTGCGGACAAGACGAGGACCTTTGATGGGGCGTCCTCGGCGATGATCACGTCTTCATCGTCGTCGTCGTCGCCGAAGAAATCCGAGGTGATCTCCTTGTAGGACGATACGTGGGTGGCGAAGGGAGCATTTTCCAAAATGGCGTGCGCGTTCGAGCCGCCGAAACCGAATGAGTTTACACTTGCACGACGGACGTCTAGTGATGTCTCTGGCCACTTGATAGACATGCGCGTCGGACGAACCCGGGAGCCCGCGAAGTCGATGTTGGGGTTGGGGGTGACAAAAGTGGGGTTCCCGGGGATGATGCCATGCTCGAGCGCGAGAACGACTTTCATCAAACCCGACAAGCCTGCCGCAGCCTCAGAGTGGCCGATGTTGCTCTTAATGGATCCGATCACGAGGTCCTGGCCGGGTTCGCGGGTGCCTGCGAACACGGAGGCGGCGCCTCTGACTTCGATCGGGTCTCCGGCGGGCGTGCCGGTACCGTGGCACTCCAGGTACTGCGTGTCGTTGAAGTTCTTGATGCCAGCGTTGGCATATGCCGCTCTGATGGCTGCCGACTGGGCTTCGGCGCTGGGGCTAGCGATTCCAGGTGTTCGGCCGTCGCTGTTGGTTGCGGTGCCGCGGATGACGGCGCGGATCGGGTCGCCGTCCCGCAGGGCATCGTCAAGACGCTTCAGGTAGACAACGTTCATGCCTTCTGCCTTGGCATACCCATCAGCCTTGGCATCGAAGCTGTGGCATCTGCCCGTAGCGGACTGTGTCATGCGCATCATGCCGATCTCTTCGTTGTGCTCGGGAGTCAGCCAGAGACTGGCACCGGATACCAGCATGCCGTCTGCCTGGTGGGTGTCGAGGTAACGGCAGGCGACTTCCACGCCGACAAGACTGGCAGAGCATGCCGAGTCTACTGTCATACTATCACGAGAGTTAGTTGCCTGTATGTTTTGCTCAGAGGCACTCAGGCTCGTTGCCATCTCCAGCTTACCTGGGGCCGTGGATGTTGAGGAAGTGACTGATCCGATTACTCAAAATGGACCAGGCGACACCTATCGTCGCGGACTCTGGACGGTTCTCGGGGTCACGACTCTGCATAGAGGCATAGTCTATCAAACATGCAGTGTCAGTAACATATAACATCGGTTCGAACCGAGGCAAGGTATCATGAGTTAAGTTACGTACCCACGATGTATGTGCCGACAAGGCATACAACCCTTTTGCCGCTAATGGCCTCGAGCGGAATGCCCGCGTTCTGCAAGCACTCGTATGCAACCTCAAGGAGGATACGTTGCTGAGGGTCCATGGCTATGCAGTCAACACGGCTGATGTTGAAGAATTGGCCGTCAAAGACCTCCGGGTCGACATCCTCCATGAACATGCCTCCGGGGCTCTTCATCGTTCTTGGCCTGCGGTGCTCGTCATGGTGCCCGGCCAAGCTGAAGCGTGTGGCTGGAGGCTCGTTCTTCGCGATACCACCGCGTTGCAGAAAGTCCCAGAGCAGGGTGGGTGAGTTGCTGTGGCCGGGGAGACGACAGGCCATGCCAACGACGGCAACGGGTGTCTGTGTGTGGTTACGCTGGGCTCCATCGTTGACCATGGCGTATGAGTTGCCGCTATCACTCGACCACGCAGGGGTCTGCTTGGTGTCTGATGAGATGCTCATGATGGAGATGAGTAAGAAAAAAGTGTGTTTGTGATTAGTTGTTGGATGAAGAAGCGGCGGAGAAAAAACTCAGGACTTGTCGGATAGATCTGGTTTAGATAGTCAATCCAAAAGACTTCGTGAAGAGCTGTTGAGACTATTTCTCATTCTGAGGCTCGTCAATCCCATCTTACAGGACTCAGTGCTCTCGATGGTTTAGGAGGTGCAAATCGATTATCCCATTATGTCGCTGTTCAGTTCTGACCGGGTATGCACGATTATTGGCAAGCAATGATGCAATGTAAGCATGAGATGCAGTGTAAGCAAATACAAGAGAGACTGAGAGCCAGGCGGGTCAAAATTACATGTGAAGCGGAGACGTTTATTGATTATGAGATCAAGGAGCGTCCATGGGAATGAGGTTCACTCGACTGTGGCTATCCATGGAATCCAATTGGTGACGATACGAATGACTTGCTCCCGCCTCTCACTCCAGGCCTCGCAGAAGCATCATTACTTACCGACATGCTGATTACGTATCATGCAGGCTTTGAAAATCAGAGTTGCGTTCTTGTTAAGATGGAGAGAATGAGACTTGAAGAGACCTTGGCTCCCCTTCGTGTCAATACAGCCCTCGCGTGTGGTTATGTTAAAGGTTCCCTCAATCTATAGGGAGCAGACAAAATCCGATAGAATCACCATCAGTTACATCCTTCTTTGCATACTACACTTCAATTCTTGTGAAAAATCAAGCTAGCACCATGGCTGCTCGCAAAGACGTCGAGTTCAGAACCATTGATGGTCTCGTCCTCCGTGGCTGGCTATACCCAGCAACAAAGCGAGGAGCAGCCATCATCGCGACTCCCGGAGTACGTCCTCTCATCCCAAAGTTGAAGACATAGAGCCCTAACCTTCCGCAGTTCAACTTCACCAAAGAGACCATGGTTGCGGAAGTCGCCGAGTACTTCCAGAAATTTGATTTCACAGTCCTCATCTACGATCCCCGTTCTATCGGGCTAAGCGATGGTTCACCGCGCAACGAAATTCATCCCTCGCGAAACGTCGAGGACTACCACGATGCCTTGACATTCCTCAAAGGCCACCCGCTGGTTGACCCGGCGCGCATCGCCTACTGGGGCTTCTCGTACAGCGGCATGCTGGCCCTCATCGCGGCTTCGCTGGACAAACGCGCAAAAGCCGTGGTGGCCATGTGCCCGCTGACGATCTGGGACTTCCCCCCTGAGAAGTGGCCTCGCGTACTAGCAAAGGCGCTCCGTGATCGCGAGTCGCGCGCCGCAGGCAACAAGCCCGTCTATATCCCAATGCTGACTGCCGAAGGGGAGAACCCGGCGGGTTTCGGCAAGGGCTTCGACGTGAATGGATTCAAGATGATGGCGGGGGCGAAAGAGCTGCAGCCAACCTTTGAGTTGGAGACGACACTGGGCAGCTACTACCACATTGCTGCCTTCCAGCCGATGGGACTGATTCCTTACGTTTCTCCAACCCCGGTTATGGTGGTCACACCGGAGCATGACGTGGTCTCGCCCGCAGAGCTTCAGCGGACCGAGATCTACGACCGGTTGAAGGAGCCTAAGCGCCACTTGGTAGTTCCGGACAGGGGGCACATGGATGTGCTGAGTGGCGACGACTTTGCAAGGGTGCTGGATGCGCAAGTTGCCTTCCTGCGTGAGGTTTTGGGAGCCTAAGCTGGATCATGTTTGTGTCTTTTGCTGTTCTAGAATCCTCTTGGCTGTTATCATGTGCGGCACACGAATGATTGATTACTATGTTATTATGGCACCCAATGGAATAATTTTGTTTGATCGCTTCCACGTTCCTGAAATCGACTTGGCATGCGTCCGCGGACTAGTTGACGCGTGCTTATCCTAGCTGCATGCTTACATGCAGGTAATCCGGCGCGGGGCGAAGCACCGTGTGTGTGGGAAGCTGAAGAAAGACACAATGGTCATCATCATCAATCGGCACGTCTATCAAAAGTCCTTCCGTGCCGTAGACTAGTGAGTCTCGGCTAGAGAAATGACACCCTTCTTAGTTAGTCGGGCAAGGTAGTGGCTCTTTGCACGCCTCAACACATGCTTATCTGCACATAAGCAGGCAATAGGTGTGCCTCTGGACCCTGATAACGAGCACACCGAGCATCTCTTCGGAATCAGGATCCGGGTGGCTACGCTTTGGGGGCTGCTCGCGTCCAACATCTCTGGCATCTGGACTCTCCCTTTCGAAGTCATGCCATGAATCCTACGAGAATATTGATTTCTCGCGTGGAGGCGAAGCGGCGCAAAGGACCCCATTCCATCTCAGCTTTCGTAAATAGAAACTCAGTGTGAAAGGGCCGTAGCAAGGCTCTTAGCTGTTAGCTTTCATATAAAGGGCTTGACGCAAACAACATGCAATTGCCTTGTAGGGCTTCTTGAGGCCACCTATCACTTGGACCAGTCATCGAATGAAACTCTGACTCGCTTTTCTTGGCTTGCAGAAACACCGAAACCATGAAGATCATTCTCCTCTTTCTCCTCGCTTCGACCGCTCTTGCAGCGACCTACCCGCGACCGGCTGCATGTCGTTACATTTCCGGGGACCCTGGTTGGCCAAGTTCCTCGCTCTGGAATCGTCTGAATGCAACCGTAGGAGGACGTCTGCTGGCCACGAACCCTCTCGCCCACTCGTGTCATGATCCTACCTACTCCGATGACACCTGCACCTCGTTGCGACAGCAGTGGGGGCAACCCAACCTGCAGATTCCTTACCCTGCCGAATTTCTGTCACCCTGGTTCCAGAACCAGTCCTGCGTCCCGTTTACACCTCGGTCATCCGCTTGCGAACTCGGAAACTATGCCAGTTACTCCATCAATGTGACAGGCCCCGGCGATATCATTTCTGGGCTGAAGTTCGCGCAGCAGAACAATGTGCGTCTTGTCATCAAGAACACCGGTCATGAGTATGTTCCCCTCACGTTGAAAGATCTGATTATTTCCGTAAGCGGCACAAAAATAATGCAGAGCTGACCATGCCTTGATGAAACAACAGTCAGAATGGAAAAGGGACCGGCAAGGGAGCCCTTTCTCTCTGGACACACCACCTGAAAGACAAGAAGTTCATCCCTTCCTACAAGAGCAGCTACTACAAGGGACCAGCCATCAAGCTAGGTGCCGGCGTGCAGGGCGGGGAGGCTGCCACCTTCGCGCACCAGAAAGGGGGCTACCGCGTGGTTGCTGGCTCCTGTCCGACGGTCGGCTTGGTGGGCGGATACACGCAGGGCGGAGGGCACTCATCTCTGTCGGGTATCTACGGGCTCGGGGCTGACAACGTGCTCGAATGGGAGGTCATCACAGCCACGGGCCAGCACCTCACCGCGACTCCGGAGAAGAACACTGACCTGTACTGGGCGCTCAGCGGCGGCGGGCCCGGCACATACGGAGTCGTCGTGTCGATGACGACCAGGGTCTTCCCCGATGCTCCGACCGGCGCGGCCTCCTACTCCTTCAGCATCGCGTCCACGGGCAACAAGGAAGACGCGTACTGGAACGCGGTGACAACATTTCATGCGCAGCTACCTCCTCTCCTTGATCAGGGAGTCTACGTGACGTACTCCGTCACGAACAACACCTTCTACATCATTGCCATAATTGCGCCCAGTCACAACCAGACGGAGCTGAACACCCTAATGCAGCCGATGCTGACGGCGTTGTCTCAGCAGAACGGCCTCAGCGCCCAGTCGCTCGGTCTGAATACCTTTGGCACCAGCAATGTCTACGACATCCTCGCCACCAACGTGTGGCCCGTTCTCCAAGACGCTTCCCTCGTCGCCGCCCAGGGCGGCCGGCTCATCACACGCGCGAACCTCAACGCCAACCTCACTGGCGTGATGTCAGCCATGCGCAGCATTACGACTGGCGGCACGTTTTATCTTGCATGCACCGCCATCAACACCACCACCGCCCAAGGTGTACCCCCTATCGCCAAGAACGCTGTCCTACCCGCGTGGCGCGACACGTCGCTCAACTGCCTGGTCGGCACGGCCTGGGCCTGGGGTCAGTCGTGGGATCCAGTTCCTGAATGGCAGAAGGAGCTGCTCGATCGTGTGCTTCCGACCATCGAGGCCGTGACGCCGAACTCGGGGGCGTATCTCAACGAAGCCAACTTCGCTCAGCGAGATTGGCAGGGCCAGTTTTATGGAAAGAACTACCAGAAGCTGGTGGCGATCAAGAAGAAGTATGATCCCCAGGATTTGTTTTACGCGGTCTCCGCTGTGGGAAGCGAGGCGTGGGCTGCGGATGGACAGGGAAGATTGTGTCGAACTTGATGAAGGGTGTTAGATTCTGATGGGAATACATGAAGGCTGTATAGTACGTAAACATCGTTATTGAAGCAACATATCTTGCAATGAGGTGCAATTAGTAACAATGTATGTTAGTTGAGTTTCTAACTAGAAATTTGTTTTACCACGTCCAACTTCGGTGCTTAACCGACGATGAGCTGTCAGACCTTCAAGTGTTAGCAATTATCTTCGCGTTCAATGTACTAGTGTTTGAGAAATTCATTCACTCTGCCGACACCTGGAACGTCTGAGCTTTGAAGTTCGCATCAGTTTCTACTGAGTAAAACGTGTGTTTAAAACTAAACATCGCTTTCGCTATCTATCGTATTTGTACAAACGCTGTCTATCATCTTTCTAGGTGTTCTTAGACTTTACCTGTTATGTGTGAATCCATCATGTCTAACATCTTCTAGCCTCAACCTCCAAATCGGACCCGCTCCGAACCAACATAACAACCCCTGCCACATAACAACCCCTGCCGACGGCTTCTTGTCGAGCCCAGTGTCACTTTGTCCGGTAAATTTAGCCTGCGATATCGCTTATTGACCTCTAGTGCGGACAAAATCTTAATAGCTTCCGACTTATCATGGCATGGTACCGCAAGAGACGAAGGATGTGGACGCTCTCACCGAAGCCTCACCGAGAAAGAGCCCCATAACCCGCCCCCATCGCAGCCTCACCGAAGACACCGAGACATGAATCCCGCCCGGACCACGTTGAACCCCGACCAACACCCTCCCCCAAAATTCAAGGCCTCCAAGGAGATCAGTGCGGGCAGAAAAGGTCCACCGAGCGTCAGCAAGTCGGATCATGTCACGAACAAGCCAAGCATGCCAGTCACCGCCTGTCTCCCTGATCGCCCTGCCCCCCAGAACACTCCGAGTATCCCCCCGCCGTAGAACCACCCCAGCGACCCTGAAGCGCCCTCTGACTGCAGGTCACATCCAAGGACGAAGGGCGATAAAAAAGTAGGTGAAACGGTCTTGGCCCCCGACTTTGAATGAACCCGCGGCCACAGGCCACGCAGATCGACAGACTTCATTCGGTTTCGCGGATCAGCAGTCTTGGCTTTGTGTGGACGGAATTAGCAGCACTCTCTTTACATCATCAACAATCTTGTTCGTCACGCAGATGCCAGCGTTCGGGGGGATAGGTAGGTTCGGCAGCAAGCGAGCAGGCAGAATATTTCCCCCAAGGGCCGCTGGTTTGGCGCAAAGGGTCCGAGAGTCTAGAACTTCCGGGCGTGGAAAAGACCCTTGGATCGTTGTCAAGTCCGTCAACCACCTATCTAACTCACAAACTCACCAGCAGGGGGGAGAGTTCCGGCGCACCCACCTGCTGTTCTGTCTCTCCAACAACATTTTTTTTTTTTTGACTTTCCAGTGCGAAGATGCCACCATCTTTTCGGGGTTCGGCAAACGATAACGACCTTTTTCTGCTGTTCTTTTTGAATTCTTTCTCTTGGGCGTCTGTTCGCGCACTCCACGGCCCCCCCGCCAAAAGTCAAAGCTCAATCTATTGGCTGGCGAGATTGGACCGGTGCCCAGTCTCAACGTTTGCCATTTTCGAGGGTTCGAACCGTGGGCGAGTCGGTCCCGAAGGATGCACCCCGAGGAGACGGAGGACAGGACGGGAGGCGCGCGCTGGATTGCTGGATTACTGCGTAGCGTAGTAACGAAGGACGGCATCACATCGTAAAACCTCCAATCCGAGGGCTCACAAAGGCGCTGGCCTTCGTCTCGCTGGACGTCCCAGGTAGCTGGGAAGCGGCAGGCATGCTGGGCTGGGCCCCCGTTTTGGCCGTTTGTGAGACAGCTCCTTGGAGCCGGTAGGTGGCATTAGGAGAGGGATGCTACTTGCGGGGGGACGTGGTTTGGGGACAGGGCACACGCGCTGCGGCTCTCTTTCCCAGGTCCTCCCACTTAGCGGGGCGGGAGTTGGCTGGCTTTCGCTGGGTATGCTTATTCCGGTAGAGTGGTTGCTCTGTGCGGAATGATGAGAGCGAACGGCAAAAAGAGAGTTCTTGGCATCAAAGTCTACGGCAGGCTTGGACCGAGAACACGTCGACTCAAGATACGCACGGCGGCGTGACTCGCTCGTATCCTGTAAGCTTTTCTTTGCCGTTGGGGGAATTTGGCCTGAGACTGACAGGAACGGGGGGAGGAGACGAGAATTGGGGCGGCGGCAGGTTGATGATGATGTGAAGTTGAAGGAGACGGGATGCTGTAACGGGGGGCGCAGCGGGAGGAGAGGAAAGCAACAGGCCGGTGTGCGGATAAGGCCTTGGTTCTTGTGGATTGCCGCAGGGTGCGATGAGAATAGAGATGATCGTCGAGCTGCAAGTCATTGTTGGTATTGGTGACATACCTATTTCCCCCATCCGCAAGAGGTGTGTTAGTCGAGGCGATATTGCATATTAGCTGACTGCGGCCGCGAACCCAATCTCGGTGGCAGTTGCCGGCGCCCATCACGAATGACCTCAGCGTTTGCGTGTCCCCCCCGTTCCCATCACAATTCACAGTTCGCCTCTTGTTATGCCTTCACAACCTGCCTACGCACCCCTCTTCAAGCATGGCCGCGGGTAGGCAGATCACGACTGGACGTATTGCAGCCAGAAAGGCTAGATTGGGGTAGGCGAACGCTCAAACTCCCTTTGGGCCCTATCCACTCTTCATCCCACCACCACACCCCGGCACCTCATGAAGCAATCCTGAAACCGCCCTCACCACCACCTCACCTTTTTTTTTTTTTCTTTTCATTTTTTTCCCTTCTCAGTTGCTGAATGCCAACCAACGACAGGGCCCCTCCGCATGTGACGGGCGCTGGGTAGGCGGGACGAACCAGCAAATGGCCGGACAGCGGCAAGGTCGTCCGTCCACGGACCCGTCCACCCACACACACGCTCACGTACACACACCCATCAGTCGGGCAGGCTAGTCATCCATCACCAGTCACTGTCGCTCGCTGTCGCTGTCGTTGCCGTGGACGAACATTATCCTTGCTCCCGCGGCGGCGCACAGATCTCTGACAGTCGAGAAATCCTTTATTTGGCAGGCCCGGTGGTGGCATCCACTCCGCGACACACGACAACGAGCCCTGCTCATGGATAGGGTAGACCTAGTAGTTGAACTTCTCTCTCTGTCCCGGTTCAGATCCCATTCTGGTCCTCGCTGTTGGGTCAGCGCGAAGAGCGCGAGCAAGTTACAGCTTTGGAGTGATGTGACGAGCATTGGACAGCAGGAGGAATAGCTCCAGCGGCAGTTGAGGCAGAGCAGAGTCAACAGAAAGAGAGAGAGTTTGGTGTTGGTGAGTGAAGATCTGAGGCAGGCGAGGAACAACGATAGCTACAACGACGACGCTGTTGCAGTGTGTCAAGGCGACAGACATGCCCCCGTCGCCTCGGATCTTAGCTGGGTCGGAATAAGAGCCCTTTGGTCGCCCTCTTTCGTTTCTAACGCCACCTTGCCCTATATCTCACAACGTTCACGCTCCTCGTCTTCCTCTTTGCTGGGTGTGTTCCTTTTTATTTCTCCGATCAACGTCCTATTCCCCGCGTCCTTGCCGTTGCCGCCCCCCCTCCCTTGCCTGGTGCTGGTGTCGCGGTGCTTGTTGCAGAACTTGTCATCCATCTGTCAACAACTCTTGTTCCTTTTCTTTTGTGACGTTATTCTTCAGCGGACGTCCGTTCATCAGTCCTTTTTGACGTCTCGAACCAACGCTCCTTTTTATTTCCCGGAAGTCGCGTCAAGCATCGTCTTGCTCGACAATTACAGTCCTTGTAATACGGCGGTTGAATACTTGGCGCCCGACCAAAAAACACACCCGCTGGCCGACGACGTATTATTCCATTCCAACCTCCCAATTTGGGACACAATAAAGAGAGACACCAACCTCCTCGCCACGACTCGCCACGAAACACGCGACGGGAGCAAGCACACGACTCACTCGTCGGGTTCGAGAAGGACCATCAACAACAGAAACACCACGTTCACATTCCTTGGAAGCCGGCCCTGAACATTCCTTTGCCTCACCGTTACCTTATTTCAGCATAAGGCGGCATCGCATTCCGTCATCCGGGACCCCTCCCTCCCCTCCCTCTCGGTTTGGATTCCAGCAGCGTGGAACTAGCGCGTCGTTAGCCTCCCTCCCGTCTGCCCGGCTCTCGACTCCCAGACTCCAGACTCAGGCTGCCCAGACTGCCATCATTGACATTCCGATTCCCAGTGGCCCACGCAGCGAGGCCCCAAAGCCGTTAGCCCGGGAAGGACCTGGACGGCGTGCGTGTTGGCTGCTTGAGCGTTGGGATCTATTGGCTTTCCATCGCCGGGTTGTGCACCTCGTCCGCACGGGGCACGTAGCGCATCGGTTCCCTGCCTTACCACTGACGGGGGGCTTCTATTAGTGGCCTGGATCCCCTCTCCCCTCTCCCCCTTTTGTGGCGCACCTTAGTATTCTTGCTGCTCCAATCTTTTTTTTTTTTCTTTGTCGAGGTCGCTGCTGCTTGTTAGGAACTGCTGTGGTGCTTCCTTCCTGCTTAAGCATCGGTAGCTGCTGCTTCTTCTTTCGGCGGCTTCCCACCTGCTTCCACTTTATCTGCAACACCCTTCCTTCCGAGAATCTGGTTTGCCTTTTTCTTAGCCTCCTTTCCTTCCAAGAGATTCCAATTCGCCGATTCGAGTCTCGGAAAGAAAGAACAGAAACAAGAAGGAAGCTGTCCATAAAGGTGCTTACCCCAAGAGTAACATCATCATCTGTCTGCCTGCCTGCCTGGCCAAGAAAACCCCAACCCGCAGCAGCTGCGCAAATCGGACCCAACCTTGCCTCTTTGGGTGCGACTTACTTATACGACTTACACCGCGCAAACTCGAATCCCTCGACACTCGATCTTACCTCACTTGCCTGAGGAGGTATTGACAGTCGACGCTACTCGCCTTCCTTTCCGATACCGACATCATTACAAGATCCCTCGACTCAGCCTCCCTCGCCTGCCCCGCGCAACTAACGGCCAACGCCCCAATATAGCCGGCAAAGATCGACGCTCTCGCGACCCCCGTGGAACCTGCTTTCCCGCATATTCCAGGTTCCCTGCAGCTGGAGCCTTGGAGAGATTGATTGTGCGCGCGTGCCCGCACTGCAACTGCAACTGCAACCTCCTCCACCTCCACTGGACCCGACGTTGCCTGCAGCCTGTCTGCGCCTGCCACCGCGACCCAGCCCAGCCCATCCAGCCCAGCCAGCCCGCTCCGAGGGACAGTCCCAACCCCCGCCAATCCCGGCACCTTCAGTCCGGGGGAACTTGGCAGCAGCCACTGCCCTGCGCATCAGACTCGGACATCCATTCGACTCGACTCGGCAGCACGACGTCGCTTTCTTCCCTCTGCATCCCATCCGACGACGACATTGACGACATTTGCCAGACTTGACGAATTCCCACGAGACGCAGACATAGAGCCGACATCGCTAACACTGCTTGCTTCATCTTCGCCCGCTACCCGCCAATTAGTCGGCTGCATTTCTTCTACAACTACCAACAATACACATTCAAGACAGTCTCATGATGTTCGGAGTTCAGCAGCATTTCCCGGACCCTACTCGGAAGAGGGGCCGGGATGAGGAGGACGACATGATGAACGGCACATTGAGCTTCGGCGAGCATAGAAATGTATGTTGAATTCCTACTCTACACCACCAATCCGGACACTTGCTGACTTTCACCTTCCCAGAAACGCCTGCAATGCTTGCCCCTCCGAACCTCGCCAAACTCGAAGCGCTGGTCGGCGCCCGTCATACCTCTCAATGCCGCGCCCTACACACTCACCCCCGGTGACTCCGACTCGGAGGAGCAGCCCAAGTCGCACTTTTCGCCCTGGTCCTCATCACCCGCAACCATGTCCTGCCAGCCGTCGCCTTTCGCACAGCAGTCCGACCGTGATATGGACATGATGGACACCATGTCGCCACCCCCAGTTCCGCAGCAACATATCCACCCGGATCCGACGTCCTCCGTGAACGGCCGCATGCCGACCCCCATCCAGCCCAGCTTCGGAGCCCAGGTGCGCGGCGGCGGCTGGGGCGGACCGGGACCCGCAGTGAGCCACCTGAACGGCGTCGTTAACATGGGCCACATGCATGCTGGCTTCAGCAGCGACGAGTCCCGCTGCATCCCCCGCTCTATGGACGGCGGGGACGACTGGCATGCCGTACAGAACCGCCGCCTGCCTTCTCCCATAAGCGAGGGCGAGGACTCAACCAGCCTTGCCGGTAGCGGAAGCCTCAGTCCCCCAGGAATGGTTCTCGACAACGGCTTTCAATCCACTCTCGCCATGCGCATGGAGCAGTCGTCGCTGGATGGAAGCCATGATATGGACATGATGGACGATCACTCGGGTCACATGGGTGAAGACTCCATCACCACGACCATCGATAGCCAGCCAACAGAGACGACCTCAGCCCCTGCAACGCCATCTCCCGGGCGCAAGGGTCACATCCGATCCAGGCATACGGTCAACAACTGGACCTGGCAGCCTGGCATGAAGAAGAGTTTTAGCATCGGCTACAGAGCCGACTGCGAAAAGTGTCGCCTCAAAGTGCCAGGCCACTTCAACCACATTGTCGTCTCATAGAATGGGGAGGAGTTCTTGCTCGAGAATCTGCCCAAGGGCAAGAATAAATTTGCCAACGCAGAGAGCTATCTCTTACAGAAGCGGAAAGGATATTTGGAACTGGACGAGCAATGCTCGCCTCTGCCGCGATATCTACTGGTGTAAAAGCTTGGTCGGCAAAGCATACTGCGGTGCAACAACTGCTTCTGGTTTCACGGAGTTTATGATTTCGGGGTGCACGGGTTTGACGACGGCAAGGGCTGTCTTGAGATTAATACCACATTCAGCGCATATACATATCCACTCGCTCGGGTCCGGGGACAGGGACTCTTTTCTTTTTCGGTCTATAGGTTTTTGGGCATGCATCCTGGGAGGAGAGTCGACTGCCCGGCGTGGCGGACTCGGATGGTCAAGCATTCGGAGCGATTGAGGTGGTGTACATAATACCAGTCCAGCGGACGTAATTGACAGCGAAAGCTGAGCATTGTTCATGACGCACTGTCTTCCCGAGCGAGTCTGTGTGGTGATGTTGGCGTGATTGCATCTCCATGGTTGTGGCTTGAAGGAGATGGCCAACGATTGCCGATATTTGGCACGGACATTGCACGTGGCTTGCTGCCCTCCTCTAGCGTGGCACGAAATGAGTGAGCAATGCCAAGATGAGGGTGATATTTCCTTCCCGCATGCAAAGGTTCAACCGGACGCCGTCTAATGCACATCCAGTCAAGTCTACACTATGATACAGTGGCACTCTTCTTCCCCTCCTCCTCGTCCTCCTCTTCCGATGCCTCCCCCGGCGTGAGGGGAGGTAGAGAGGACACCATCACCAGCTTCCACACACGGATCTTCATCCACTCGGTCCTTGGTCCCACCATTATCATACCCCCTCTCTCTCTCCGTTCCTTCCTTCCGCCTGTTTTCCAGCTTTTGTGTCGTCGTGTGTCTGTTTGTAGCGTGTCTATGCATATCGTCACAATACCGCATGCTCCGTTTTTGGGTTGTTGTGTATATCAAATTATAACAATGTTGCCACCCCGCGCGCCGAGATATGTTGAGAGAAGAGGATATGTGTAGAGAATGCTTTCTTCTGCATTGCTCTTACCACCACCCCTTCTTCTTCTCCTCCGCCGGCTGCAGCCCGATCTGGTCCAACGCGCCCCCACGGCGCTGGTTCTCCCTCTCTTGGTCAAAGGCGGCCTTGGCCTTGTCCTGGATCGCTTCTGTGGTGGGCTTGGCGGCGGAGGATGACGAAAAGGGCCACCAGCCGCTGCTCTTGTTTTGCGTTTCCGCTGCGGGCGCTGAAGAGCCGGCGGCGGCGGCGGCCTCTGGTGATGCGGTCTCGGCACGCTGCTGCCCGGTGCCGAAGATCTTCTCGGCCTGGGTGGTGACGGTGGGGGCGGAGAGCAGGGGCGGCAGGCGGGTGCCGGACTCGCGGGCGGCGGCGTTGGCCTCCTCGACGAGGGAGACCTGGGCGTCGGTGGCGGTGCCGTTGATGAAGGCGAGGCGGGCGGCGGCGAGGGAGTCTTCTTCCATCTTGCGCTGGGCCTCGATGAAGTCGGCGCGGCGTTGTTTGTTGTAGGTTACCATGTCGTAGACGGAGTAGATTGAGACGAGGCCGGCGATTGCTGTGGGGAGTAGAGTTAGTGTTCTGTTCTTGGTTGTTCGAGTGCTTGTGATATTGGGTGGCGATCTCGGGGCTCAATTGGCCTTGTAGGATCCCCCGGAAGATGTGTATATGTTGCCCCAAACGTACCTGTGAACCCAACCAGCCCGATGACGGTCGCCTTGTGCGCGACATCGAAGAACCGTCTGCTCCCGCCGAGGACGCGGTCGACGCTGCTGGTCTGCGCCTTGCGCGCCGCCTCGTGGGCCGCGCGGAGGCGGCGGACGCGCTCTTCGGGGGTCTCGCCGGGTAGCCTGTTGCCGCCGGAGGGATTTCTCGGTGTTGAGGAGAGCTTCGTCGCTGCTGGTGTCTTTGCTTGTGGTGAGGTCTGCTGCTGCTTGGGTTTCGGCGTGGAGGGAGCGGCGGCTTTGGAGGCGGCGTGCGGGGTGGTTGAGGTGAAGCGCGTTGCGTCGGAGGCGCTTCGGGGGGATACTCTCGAAGCCATTGTGTTTGAAGGGTTGTACTCGAACGACTCGGGGGGGATATCGTGGGGGCGAGGTACGGGAGTGAGTGGTTTTGGCGGTTTCACTCTATGGTCGAGGTTGAGAGGCGACTCGGAGTCGGGAGAACGGGTCGGCGAGCGTCATGAGATTTTTTGGAGCTTTTGGGTATGGGGCGGCACTTTTTGGTGTTGGGCTTTTTTTGCGGGGTTGTGATTGGTGCGGGATGTTCCGGGGTCGGTGTCGTACGAGGGAGCTTTGGTGCGGCTGGCAGCTGGGTGTGAGGAACGTGGTGATGAGATGGACAATTGTTGGAGGGAGGATTGGTGATGGTATCTTTGGTAGTTTATCATGGCATACTGGACACGCATGGACAGAGAAATGGACGCAGACTTGGATCCCTTCAGAGGATAGGACGATGCAATCGATGGATGGGAGCACTCAAGCTCAGCTCAATCCGAAACTGGAGAACACTTTCGACGTCTACGGCAGGAAGTCTTCAATCGACGAACATGGCAATGGGTGAAGCTATCGTCGATGTTCACTGGGGATGCAGTACGAGGTAGGTGTTTGTCACGAACATTGACGGGCAGTTGCAGCATCATTTGAACTAAGCTACGGGCGGGCGTTACTACAAATCCATCGACGCAGCCTATTCTCCAACGGCATCAAGTTCAGCAGAATCAAATCTAGGAACTATCGAAGGACCTCAGTTGACGCCCAGTCCAACATCAACACTCAGTAGTCTTCTTCATGACCCAGCACAAGGCAGAGCACACAATGAAAACAAAAGGCATACATCAAAAATTGCGCCCACGATGGCCCCGAAGGGCAATCGAGAGAGGTCGACGCCGCGATGTGCAATGCAGGCCTCCCTCTCTGCCGTCAGGATTTCTTGATCCCCCGACGGCCAGACAAGGTAAGTATGCCTTTCAAAAGGAGAAGAGGAGGAAGATGAGCGAGGTGGACGCCATTAAATAGACGTCCGCAGCCGAGCCCACAATCAGTAAAGATACGTACCTCCACGCAAAAATTCATAGCGGCCACCTTTTGCGCGGATCAAGGTTCCGCCGTCGCCTGTCCTGCCTGCCCTGCCACAGCAAGCTGCCCACAGCCAATCGCCTCGCGCCTGCCGTCCCGCACCGCCAAACCCCCCCAAAGTACGTACCGCACGCCCGGGCTTTTCGTAGGGTTTTCATGCCCTCCAGAGATTTTGACTCGTCGTACCTCCAGGAAATTTGTCCACGCCTCGCAGCAGCATCTCGACGACCCGGCCTAGGACTACTAACCCTTTGATCGCGACACAGGCACAATGGTACGTTTGCCCTCATCTACGGAATCGCCATCGAAGGCATTCGCGTCCCCGTCGCCGCCGCCGATTTACTGACTTTGGCTCTCTCCAGGCGATCGCACACAACCAGCAGATCCCCCACAACCGTGAGACTCCCCCACGATCCAGCGACGACGAGAAGAACGCACATCGAGAAGAGCACGACAACTGACAGAGACACCACAGACTTCCGCAAGGATTGGCAGCGCCGGGTTAGGACGCACTTCGACCAGGTATGAGTTGGTCCCGTCGCAAAACTGGCGACAATTCGAGATGGGAAATGGCACATGATGGGAATCCGAAATTTTCTAACAACACCACAATAGGCCGGCAAGAAGCACAGCCGCCGTGTCGCGCGTCAGGCCAAGGCCGCCAAGGTCGCTCCCCGCCCCGTCGACCTCCTCCGCCCGGTTGTGCGATGCCCTACCGTCAAGTACAACCGCAAGGTCCGTGAGGGCCGCGGTTTCACCCTGGCTGAGCTCAAGGTAAATTTGCTCTGGGAAGACTTGGAAGGCACGAGCAAGCAAACTGACTCTCCAACAAGGCCGCCGGTATCCCCCGCCTCTACGCTCCCACCATCGGTATCGCCGTCGACGGCCGCCGCCAGAACCTGAGCGAGGAGTCCCTCGCCGCCAACGTCGCCCGCCTCAAGGCCTACAAGGAGCGCCTCGTCGTCTTCCCCCGCCGCTCCAACAAGCCCAAGCAGGGCGACTCCAAGGTCGACCTCGCCAGCACCGAGACCGTCCGCAACCTCTCCGCCGCCCTCCCCGTCGAGAACACCGTCAGCGGCTTCTCCGAGATCTCCAAGTCCGACGTCCCCGCTGCCGTCGAGGGTGGTGCCTACCGCAAGCTCCGCCTCGCCAGAGCCGAGGCCCGCAACCTGGGCAAGAAGGAGAAGCGTGCCCGCGACGCCGCCGAGGCCGAGGCTGCCAAGAAATAAGCAACTTGATTCCGTCAACGGGAAAAATTTGTTTACTTTCTTATGCATGTTCCTCTGGCTTTCTTGGTGTCGTCCGTCTCTTGTGGTGTCGGGGGGTTATGTTTGCTGCTGCGGCACAATGGAATCAGGTTTTCACTCGGCTGCTGCTTTCGACACGTTAAACAATCACAACTTTCTGGGCTTGAGGGAATTAAAAAAAAGTCTAGAAGCGCTGGGCCTGGCGGGTTCGGTGGAAATGAGAGAAGAGAGATAACTCAGGACAAGGTCATAAAGAAACTATTGCATTGATCACGCCCAGACTTGTGTGTTGCTGTCGTGTCGTCCTCGACGACGGAAGGAGACAGGACGCGCATATGATGAAATGTGTGACGTGTATCATGGGTCTATGTGTTCCAGGAGTAGACTATGGATTGATTCTTCTGCCTCTTCGTCTCCTGCAGTGACTTATTCCTGGTGCTTGCGACATCGTCCGTTATGTAAATCTGTCTTGTGTTTCCGTTTGCTTGCTATATGCTATCTCATGTCTCCTTCCCCTTCTCACCAGCCAACATCTCCCCGCCCTCCCTCAACATCTCCTCAAACGCAGCCCTCCTCACCGCCGGCAACTCCTCCGCATGCCTCCTCACAAGCTCGCTAACCATAACAAGCCCATTCTCCCGATCAACCTTCTTCATTCCCGCCGCCTGGCTCGGGTCCGCCGCCTGCGGCTCCAGTCCCAGCCCATCAACCAACGCCATACTATTCCCATCCCCTCCGACAACCGCAGCCTCCGAGCTCGAACCCGCTTGCACCGCCGCCGGCGTCTTCCCCTCCACATCCTCCCCGGAGAACGTCCGCCCCGTAATCGCCTCCGTCAGGGCCTCAAACGCGCCGGGCACCTGCAGCGCACGAATGACGACGCCGGCGCCGTCCTTCGCACGACACATGAGCGCGAACACGAACCACGCCTCGCTGCGCAGCACGGGGAACTTGGCCTGCGTGACGAGGAACGCGAGGGCCTTGTTGAGCGGCGCGTGCTGGCGGTAGAAGCGCTCCCTCCGGCGCGCGCCGCCGTCGGCCTCGGCCTCGGCGGCCGCGGTGGGCGCGAGCGGCTTCTCCGGGCGGAAGACGTAGCCGTCCTGCGTCGGGTCCCAGTCGGGCAGGAGGGGCGGGATGGGGGTGGTGTGCAGGACGCGGCAGACGGCGGCGGCGGCGCGGGCGGCCTCGGTCTTTGTGTGCTCTGCGTCGGTGCGGGCGAAGAGGTCGAGGAGGCGGTGCAGGTAGGTGGTGTCGTGGGAGGGGGAGAGGGGGTCCGGGTTGAGCGGGGCGCAGAGGCGGCGGACGTTGGGGGGCGTGTTGACGAGGAGGAGGCGGGTGAGGGAGACGGCGGAGAACTGGACTTGCGGGTTGACGTCGAGGGCCCAGATGCGGGGGAGGATGTCGGCGTCGAGGAGGCCGGCGTCGCCGAGGGCGGGCTTGTTTTGGGGCGGGATGGCGAGGTTTTTGAGGAAGGAGAGGGCGGCGTGGAGGAGGGTTGAGTCGGTGGAGATGCGGAGGAGGGGGACGAGGGGGAGGTGGACGGCGTGGGATTTGACGAGGGCGTAGGAGGCCTCGTCGGATTTGGTGACGTTGCCGAGGCAGAGGCAGGCGGCGGACTGGAGGTGGACGTTGGGAAGGGCGAGCCAGGATTGCAGGGTCTGGATGACGGGGGAGCCGATGGGGTTGTGGGCGGTGAAGGCGTCGTCGTAGGAGATGTCGGAGAGGAGCTGGACGAAGGACTGCGGGAGGGCTTTGAGTTGGATCGCGGCGTCTTCGTCTTCGACGCGGATGGCCTCGAGCTGGGTTTGGAGGTGGTAGAATGTGGCGAGGAGGATAGGGACGGAGCCGGTTTCGATGAAGGCCTTTTGGACGGGGGCGTGGGTGAGGTAGGCGAGGGCGACGGCCGTGAGGGTGACGAAGTCTTCTGGCTCTGTTGTCGGACTCGTGGGTTGCGAGGAGAGCGACGAGTTTGGCGATGAGCGAGAGGAGGCTCTGCGCTTGGGAGAGACGGGGCGATGTGAGGAGGTTGACGATAGAGAGGGTCAGGTTGGCGGATGATGCTGCTTGCTGGGCTGGCTCGTAGTCTACGAGGATGTTGTAGAGGACTGAGATGGTGAAGGGGAGGACGTCGTCGTCGTTGAGCAGGGCGATGATGGCTGGAAGGGCACCCGAGGAGATGACACGGGCGCGATTCTCATCTGGGCAGTGTTAGCTTGTGGCCGTGACGAGAGTAGATAGAGGTGAGTGAGCTACCTGTGTCGGCGCATGAGTTGCCGATGATACGGAGGGTGTGCTTTTTCAACGCCGGGCGCAGGTTCGGTGTGGTGACGATTTTGAGGAACAAGTCCACGATACCGGAGTCGCCATATGGTAGTCTCCATGAGGCTGTCTACATGTCAGCTTCTCATCCATCTTCGGATTTGTAAGGCTAAACTTACCATCTCGGCTTCCGTCGCCCAGCTTCTCTGCCACCACATCAATCTCTTGACTGCCCGCATGCCACATGTGCTGCGCGGTCGAGAACACATCGCCGAGCAAGGCGGTCCTGTGGGCGCGGCCCTGGTCTTCGGCGCCGGGGTTGGCCCATGACGAGGCGTCGGCCAGGATGTGTTCGATGGCGTCTACCCCAATGACGCTGGCTGAGGACTGCATCATCGGAGGCGTGAACCGGTGTCTCTGTCTTGTGCTACTGTCTCAAACAAGTCCAATGACTTTTTAT
The DNA here is from genome assembly GCA_009801095.1 of Colletotrichum sp. COLG25. Taxonomy (NCBI): domain Eukaryota; kingdom Fungi; phylum Ascomycota; class Sordariomycetes; order Glomerellales; family Glomerellaceae; genus Colletotrichum; species Colletotrichum sp. COLG25. Next base: position 5,168,106 of record VNWT01000023.1, read on the forward strand.
ATCCGGGTGATCTTTCGGGAGTCAACGTATGGTTCTTCAGTCTTGAAGATCAAAACAAAAGGCACACCTCACGGGAAACTTGAAGCGGTTGGTGTTCGTGATTGGATACTGCCTGCTTCCTGGCTTGCGTGGTGGTGCCGCGGACTGGACTTGGGATGACCTGCCCGAGTTCCTGCTTTGGTGTGGTGGGTGACGCCTGTGGAGTTGGCAGCGAGGGGTTTGATTGGCTGGGAGTGACAGCTGTTGTGGGGCGGGCGTTTGGCAGCTGGTCGAACTTCGACATCCTGCGTAGCACATCAAATAATACTTCAACAAATTGCGAAAGTCGGTGGTTCTTTAGCAAAGAGCTGGCTACTAACTCATGAATCAGTGATCGTCTAGTAGTCAGTCTGTCGACGAGTCGGTTGACACAAAAGGGTATGCTGTTTGCCTGTAGATAGTGCACTGGCCCAAGAGGCCTTGCTTTCCAGGAACAGCAGGTATCTATTCAATTGTGGAAAGAAAAATCCGCCCAATACGTTCAGCAAGATTTTGGTTGGTTGAAAATGGAGAATCAGCTATGTTAGCAAGGATTGTACCAATAAGATCTTACTGTTTGAGAAATAGTGGATTCTTGGTTTGATAGGTCTTTCGGTGCCCTCGACCACCCTTTTGCTCAGGTATGCACCTTGACAACTTTCACTGCTTCTATCTTCCAATGTTAAAATTTCCGGTTGAGCCAGCTGCAGAAATCTGCCGACCTTCTTCAAACTGTTCATCTCCTTTTTTGAACAAGACCACCTATTTTTGCGCAGCTACGAATACGGTAGGAGAGCAGACGATAAAGACGACAATAATAACGACGAAAGACGACGATGACGATAGACGATAACGATAGACGACAAAGACATAGGCGACTAGAGGCGACGGCAACAGCGACGGCGGCGACGATAGCGGTCACGCAGGAAAAGGAGTCAATCTAACACAGGAAACATAGGAGGTCTCTTCTCAATATTTTTCATTTCACTTGCGGTAAGTCTTTCCATCTACATTGATTTGCCGTCTTGTGTTTGACCCTGATTATTTGGCTCAATAGCTGGCAGAAACCAATCTGCCCTCAAAATGGCAGAGACTGGCCCGAAAATTTCCACTGTATTGAGCAGCGTTGTCGCTCATCCTCTCAGTCAGCAGCAACTGGATGCCCCCCAGAGTGAAGCGCCGACGGACCTTTGGGAACTCACCGACAAGGTCATGAAGTTTTATACCCCATCATCAGACGATACCTACATGATAATCTCGACTTTTCGGCAAATGCTTTCGAAACAGGGAGCGATCGCTCTAATGACCAACATCAAAACGATCGGCAGAGATCAAGTGAAGCTCAAGGCATTCTCACGCTACCTGATTGACACAATCCTCAAGCCAAGTTAGTCGTGATTCTATTTGAGAGGTTTGCTATCCGGGCAGTGTTCGCCACACGCGCGTTTCATCCGTAAATCCTGCTAAGTCACCCTGCTTTTCTTATACTACTTTTTAGCGACAACCTTTCCTATATACTCATCTCGTTATCGTTGTCGTCGCTTGTCGTCGCTTGTCGTCGTTGTCGTCCCTCTCCCTATCGTTTTCTCTACTACTGTCGTTCTTGTCGAAGTATTGGGTACGCTACGATCGAAGTCACAGGGGACACTGCCCAGATAGCCACCTGGCACTGCCCGGCTAGGAACCTCTTATCCAAGTCGATCTTGTACTGACAAAAGTTTGATTTCAATAGTGAAACTTGCAAGTATGGTCAATTCTGTCACACTGGCATCCACACCCGCGTCGCCCAACTCCAATGCTGCCAACTCGATTACCCAACCTGCGGGCAATACACAACCGCCAGCCAGGGGCCAACGGGGAATCTTCAAGGATGAATGCCTCCTACGGGACGGATTCCGCTGTGCATACAGTCATTGCAGCGATTATGAGAGTATTACCAAGGGGCTATTTGTGCCGCCTGCAGGCATGCCCGCTGGTGGCACCCATCTCTCACATGTGTTGCCGTTAGCACTTGTGAAGTTTAACAACGCCAATCAAGTCGAGAGAGAAGCGGTGGCCAATGTTTGGTATGCATTGTACCGATACTTTCCTGGATTGGAGGGGAAAATCGGCCCGGACAGCCTGAATCAACACCAAAAGCTCATCACCTTTCACACCGGTGTTCGTGAAGACTACTACGACCACCAGTTGGCTTTCAGTCCCATCGAAGGCAAGGTAGGTCATTTTTGCAGTTTCTTGTCCTCCAAATGTTTCAATTTTTATCTAACGTCCGATGGATAGATCAACAAATACGAGATTACGAGATCAAGAACCTTCAAGGGGCCCCCTTCGCTGTCAAACCCCCGCAAGGCCATCGTGAAGTCATGACGCTGGTTTCCTCAGACAACAGATACCCACTTCCCGAGGCGGAGTTCTTCAGGGCTCATTACCAGATCGCGAAAATTCTCGATGCAACTGGGGTCGGGGTAAAGATTGAGGCGGAGATAAATGCTTCTTATTACGACCCCGAAAACCTGAGCCCTGATGGCTCAACTGACTTGGGGTCGATCCTAAAACGGAAGATGCTGCTGAACGTTTGATCCTAACCCAACCTCGCACGGCATCGATGACAGTGCTCGTGGCGTTTGCGTATTGACACATCTCCTGGGTTTATTTTGAATATTGGAATTCGTTTGGGGTCTTGTTTTGATCCACGACTTTGGTCGTTTTTTGAGCTTTGCGCCGTAAAATGACTATTTCCAAAGCAAGAATATCATACGAGTTGGGATGTTTGTGTTTGCTATTTGAACTTCACGAGACCCAGGTTCAGTGTGACAACATAAGCAAGGACCTTCTCGGGAAAGACCCAAAAACACATATTATCTGTGAATTGAAGAAATGTTTTCCTCATATTTCTATGCAGCTCTCATTTCATTTCCTTCCGTCTTCTTTTCGTGTCTTCCCTTTGGTTGTCGCACCCACTGGTTAAGACTTGAGTTCCGCTACTCGGAGCATGCGGCCGAATAGAAAAGCTTTTGATCGCGTGTCGATGACCAGACAAAGTGTACAAATTGATGGACACGTCCAAGGTTTGTGCGGTGAGACGAAGGTAGCAATTTTTCCTCTTTTTGGGAAATGCAAGCTGAGGAAGAAGTGGATGCCGCAGCATGACAGCCACTCTGCTTTCAAGTTGGCGCAGGGGATGTGTTTGCAGAAGCTCTCCAATTTTGCAGTTCTTGCGCCAACAGCCTCAACAAACAGCTTCAGAACCCCTGGCTTCAAGAGCGCATATTAAACCATATCATGACCCAATGACATCCCCTTTGAAACTTTTCATCTTTACACCAGCGACCCAATTCATCAGACCATCATGCTTCGTTCCGCCCTCCAGCTGCCCATCGGGCGGAGCATACTCCCACGCGCATGGCTGGCATCGAAACCACTTATTCCATCCTTTCTTGCAAGACCTGCCAACAGTCACCCAGTCTTCGCCCCCAAGCGAGTCCTTGGCCCCTCAACCATCAAGAGATTCGCCTCCAGCGGGCCAACTAAGAGGGAGTCAAAGGCGACCCGAAACACTTCTGTAACGATATGCACTGTATCCCAATTCTGCAGCAAGCATGGAGAAGACTTAAAAAGGTGGATTCAGACCGGCAAAGCCTTTATGATCGCTTATCGCACCTCCTACGGACATCATGATCTCTGGGAATCGTACAAAGAATCGCTGTCACGCCACGCACGCCTGGGGTGGAACTTCAAGTTGATCATCATTGAAAACGAAGATGTCCTCGATGGTCTCTCCTTCCATCAAGTACGGAACATTCACAACTACCTGGTCTCAAAGTCCACCGGATTGAGTCCGAATGAAATGGCTGAATACGGGGTCCCTGGACTTGACTTTTTTACGCACATCAGCGACGAATATCTCATGGACATTAAGAGTGGGGAATCGCGCATGCGACCTTTTACTCTGGTTTCTGCCTTATGGAAACCTTGGTACCTTCATCCCCTCAAACGCTTTATTGCTCGGTATCTGTCACCTAAGAGTGATCCTGAAGAGGGACGTGGTTATTTGCAATTCAACGAATGCGATCTGTCCCCAACTTTATATCAAAAGCTGGCATGTACCAAAAGGGATTCCAATGAAAAACTTGGTTATCTTGGTAGATACGGCAGGTGGACTTATTCTAGCGTCTGGGGCCGTACAAAATAGATGGTTCATCTTTACTGCGAAGTTGCACTGGGGAAAACAGATTCAGAATCTTTCTTCATGGAGTCTTGCTAGCGGATACTTCCAGCTGACCGAGTACAGAGCTTTTTGTGCTAGCTGCATATAATTTCCATCATTCATTTTCTAAAAAGCGAGACCCAAAATCGAAATCCGTGATATATCCCTACCCGTGCTCCAGCCGTCGTCGTTGTTGTTGTCGTTGTTGTTGTCGCTGTTGTTGTCGCTGTTGTTGTCGCCATCGTTATAAGATGATTATCCGTCCGAATAGCAAATCTGGTATGAAAAATCACGGTTTATGGGTTGATATATCGATCGATCAAGAACGTAAACTGAGATCTCCACCATTCCAGGAAGCCATTAAATGGGATGAGGCCCGATGGCAGGTCATATAATGACAAGGATGATAGTAAATTGCGACAGCATCAATCCCGTCCGAGTGCAGCACATTGAAGTAAGAGGAACATAACATGGGGCTTCAGCCATAAGGATCTGATCAGGTCCCCCTGAAAACACGGAAAGTTAGTGAGATGTAATGAGCTGTTGAAGATGGTCCTATTGCCGCGCTTACTGCGTTATTCTTCTATCCGCTAACGATAGATGGTCAACAAGAACACGCAGTCCCCATGGAAGGATGAGTTTGGTAGGTACAGGCTGTCCTCAAATACCTGGCTATCTGGGCAATTGAGTAGAGACTTGCTTTAGTCACGAATCACTGTAGCTTTCAAATTATGACATGCACTTAATGTTTTTATAAGTTGTGGAAGTCTGTGTTGATAAAGCCAAGTGAGTGAATCAAGTGTTGTCTCGCCGTCAGGTCGTTTGCATCAGGGGCATGCGTCTTGCCTGCGCGCCACGATGCTGGCTCCCGGCTTAAGCTCGAACGACGCTGAGCTTGCTATATAGGGGATCAGGCAGAACTAGCTATTGTTGGTCGTTGTTAGTTAGTGTCTTCTCTCCCATAATTGAACTCCCGATTCCCAGATGAGTGGCAGCACTTTTATTCACGGATTGCGACAGGGATCTCCACAAGGACTAATCAAATGGCGCACACAGACTGGGGTTGGCGCGGGGTTCCTCACTTGCAGCCGGCCGGCTTCTTATCGTTCCGTGTGAGGTGCTGCTGACGTTTCCTTTGCGATGCAGCTTGAGGTTGTTGTAGACTACATACTCACTTGGCAACCAGCATGCGACTCCAACGCCATCCACAGACCTCACATTAGAACCTTCTCGAAACTCACTCTTCCTGATCGTGAGCCTAGTTATGGAGTCGGTTGTCAATAGTGATGATGGACGTACAGTCACAGCGATCGTCAACAGATCGGAACGAGTCGAGTCTTGTCAGTGTTGTCCAGCCAGGCCGTATCTCGAGATTGATGTCCCCCATGAAATGATGTCCGTTGAGAAGTTGACCATCGTCACCGTCTCACACGACCAAGGTGCGTTGTCACGATTGATACTTGCAGCCGCAAGACTATGCCACTGCGATGGCGCGAATATTTATTAATCATGCGCGCAGGCTTTAGCAACACAGAGGAAGCCGACCGCGGGACGTACAATTCGTCGTTTACCTGGTTTGAAGTGGTAGTAATCTCGGAATCTAACCACGAGCGATCGCCTGCCAAGGATGTGCAAAGAAATGTTCACGCATCGCGAGAAAGGAAGCGCCATGAGAATGTGTACGACGTCCGCGACGACGACGACACCCGACGCTGGCTCTCTACTATCCATGGAGGTGACACCATTCAGCTGGTTATGCGTGCGGAATTTCCGGCCTGGGTCAACTACTGCTATGAGGCAGAGATAAAATTAGTCGGTACCGCCGTTGACAGCGATACTGTCCGTTCTTCATTTGAGGCCTCGGTCACCAGCAAGAGTCCGAACATTTATACGGCGTTGAATCAGTCTTCCCGAGACATCCGAGTTCTCGCAATCAGTCCCGCTTCCTTCAACGAACCCATTCACTGTTCTCTCAAGATAATGTCACTGGACGATGACAAAATCCAAAGCTACGATGCGCTTTCTTATTGTTGGGGCAACTTACCAGCAGACAAGTTCATCGAACTTGATGTCGAATCACTCTCAGGGGAAGGCGGGGAAGCACATCAACTGGCTCTATCCACAACCTTGTTCGAAGCATTGCGACATCTTCGACCCCAGACAGGGTACCCTAAGCTACTATGGGTCGACTTTATCTGTATAAACCAAAGCGACCTTGTAGAGAGAGCTGCTCAGGTGGGCATCATGCCCAAGATCTACTCCCGAGCGGAGAAGGTCCATGTCTGGCTCGGATCAAGCGACGTAGTAACTCAACGAGTCATGAGAGACGTCATGGACGTCGCCTCTCGATACGACGACGGTAGCATTGAAGCTGACGATGGTCAAACAGAGAAAATCAAGCAAAGACATGGGCCGGTATTCCCAGGACATCTTGAAGATAGGATGCTGACCTTTGTGTCCGACTGGCGGAGCTGTGACTTTGCCTGGTTCAGGCGTACCTGGGTTCTTCAAGAAGTTGCCAATTCCAAGTCGGCAGTGGTTCACTGCGGACGCGATGTGGTGCCCTGGTCCGTCATCTTGAGACTGGCAGATTGTTTCATCAAGGCCAAGCGGATCACAAGCCTCTTCAGGTACTCCATTATGCCTCCCATATTCACATCGCTCTTTCGGTTGGAAAACAACGTTGTAGTAGACGCACCTCGGATATCTGGCCGCGGAATTCTCGAAATCCTTGTTGCTGGCCATGACCTTGAGGCCAGCGATCCGAAGGACAAGATCTTTGCTCTGCTACAATTCGGCAGGGAGACCTCTGAGCTAGAGCGATTGCCATCTCTCATCCGACCAGACTACACAAAGTCCGTGGCGCGTGTATTTGCCGACTTCACGAGATGGTGGATCATGACGCATAAGTCGTTGAGAGTCCTATCTGCGGTACATACGAATAAGGATCGAGCCTGGCAACAGATGAGCTCTGGTCTACCAGCAGACCTTGATTCTTTAAACCGGCCGACGTGGTGCTTTTGGCATGGTGGCGCCTCTAGCTGGGCAAAGGCCACTCTGGCGCTCTCAGAAACAACGCCGTACCGATCATCGGGCGATTCGGTCCCAGATATGGCACTGTTGGCAGAAGATGTTGATGAACCGATGCATTCACGTTTACGAGGAGTGCGCGTATGCGCGGTCGAAAGCATTCAATTATATCCAATGTTCAGAAGAACGTCAACAGGCGAGATGGAGAAGGCTTTCTTCCGGATCTTCGACCCAACAGGCCTGCAGAAGACATGGATTTGGAGCAGGGAGGAGCAGACCATTCCGCCACCGAGCAACGCCTTTGAAGACGAAGACTCACTGAATAGATTGGGAGAGCACTATTCAGCACACTGCCAGTTTGTGAGACAGACGGGTGGTGCCGTTCCATGCTGCAGTCCCTGCCATTTTCGTGGGATCAAATGTAGACGAATTAGGGAAGAAGACGGAGAAGATTTCGTTTGTGGCTTGTGCCCAAACAATGCCAGAGTTTCCGATGTTGTGGTTTTGCTTGAGGGAGGTAACGTACCGTATCTGTTACGCAGATTTCCCGATTGTGGATCTCCTGGAAAGAGAGAAGAGAACGACGACAATGGAGACGAAAGAGACGAAAGGGAGCAGGAAGAATCGCCCGATGGCCATATCTTGTTCCCAGAGTATTACCAATTTGTTGGCGAGTGCTTTGCGGATGGGTACATGAATGGAGAGGCATGGAAGAGTCTTTTGAGCGATTTAGGCAGCTCGGAGTTAGAAACATTTACCCTGGTGTAAAGGGTAGAAAAGCTGCCAATGTACTTACCAACCAATCGTCGTGTTCTTAGATAGAACAGAACCAGACTCTTGGCTCTCGGGATGAAGTCTCGCTCGAGGAAGTGGATTATGGCGGCGGCTGCATCAAAGAACCTACTGCACCTTCATTCTTATCATATCCAAATTGTTGTGGAACTTCGTCAGAGAAGTGTTGAAGATATAATGTGAATTTCGCTTCACATTCGGAACCCCCGAGCCTGAACCCCGTGCGATCCGGGTGTTCACCCACTTTTCCGGGACTACCCCGTTGCCGCTCCACGGCAATTTAACTAGGCGGTGTCCGATGAGGTCCGGGAGTTCGGCAGAACAACAGATTGAAAAGGCAATTCGATTCACTGATCAAAGAAGTCCGAGTTCACCGTTTGCGAAACGGAAGATCTTATCACGATAGTCAATTTGATATAGTGCGCCATCAGCCAGGTTTCCGGAAGACTAAGCCCGCACTAGCCTTCAATTCATCGCGACTTTTGGGTCTTTGCAAGGACAAGCTTTCTTCCTTCGTTGGTTTCTCCGCTGTCATGACGATATGGGCGGGCATGAGCCGAGGCTCTTCTCTCAGTCCCCATCCAAGGCGGACTTTTTCGTTCTCGGGACCAGGACACGGACGTTGTGATGAGTAGACGAGAGCCGTCCAGCCGTCCGCCTTACCTTCTGCCGGCCAGGATGATGAGTGAGGCACATATGAAGGTCCACAAAAGACGTCAAGATACAACGCATGGCGATATCACGGCTAATAAATGACTTGCAGCGGTGATATAGCCATGGTAGAATTAGGCGCCGATCCTGAATGAGTCGTGCTCGGTAGCCGGGGTGGCTTTTCTCTTAAACGCCGTCTGCGATTCGATCATAAGTGCCACGAGCATGCTTCAAGTTCGGGAAGTTGTTGGAAGATCGCATCACATACTTTGATCGCCCCCAATAACACAAGGACGCATGGGCCAATATCACCACTTCAAGTTAGGACAGGTGTTGGGAGGGCGCACATCATTACCAGATTACGATTGTCATCATCTATGGGTATCCGCTCGACTAGCATTGACATATTTGCACACGTGGGCACGCATTTCTCTCCCCACACACCGCTATGACCGCCCTTACAAGGCCAGGATCCAGTCCCGCAGGACCTTTTGGATCTCGTAGCTGTTCTTCTCCATGAAGAACATGTGTCCGTTGCCGTGGATGCCAGCCTCGCCAAGCTCGAGGTGCTCGGTCTTGCTGCATCCGGCCTGCTGCAGGAACTCCACGGTGCAGTGGTCGTAGGGCGCGTGGTAGGAGGCCTCGGAGGTGACCAGGAGGATGGGCTTGCTGGCGAGGTTGACGAGCTGGCGGGGCGCGGGCTCCTCAGCCTGCAGGACGCACTGGACGTAGTTCTCGCCCTTGGCAGCGTAAGTCGCCTGGACGAGGTCGGTGGTAGGGTCGGTGACCTCGGGGGAGTAGGCGATGGGGATGTCGGTCAAGCCATAGGGACGGCCGGCCTTGGTGCTGAAGATGGCTTCCTGGAAGGGAGGGCCCGTGGGCTCGAGGAGGATGAGAGCCTTGGTGAGCTCGGGGCGGGCGTCGGCGATGATGATGGGCATGAGACCACCCTGGCTGTGACCGAGAACGACGGCGGGGCGGCCGATCTTGTCGAGCAGGGCGGCACCCGCGTCCTGGACGGTCTTCTGCTGGTACGTGGCGTTGTTGACGAACTCGACGTTGGAGCTGTAGAAGGCATCGAAGATCGGGTCGCCCATGGTGCCGGTACCGGGCCACTGGGTGTGGTTGGCAGCTTGGGCCCAGAGCATGTAGTCCTTGACGGCGGTGAAGCGCTGCTGGATGATCTCAGCGGAGTAGGTCGAGGGCTTGGTTGCGCCGTAGGCGGGCATCCAGGCGGAGCGGCCACGGAACGTCTGGTCGACGATGTAGACCTCGAAGCCCTGTCTCACAAAGTGAGAAGCCCAGCCACGGCCGCCATCGGGCTTGTTGAGGAAGTTCTGGGGACAATATCAGTAAGGTTCAAGGCTCGGCCGAGAAAGATTGTGACCTTCCGAAGAGGGCCTCTTTGGGATCTGCATTGCACTTACGGTACCCGTTTGGGCCTGTCCGTGGATCAGGACGATCGGCGTCTCTTGGGTGACGCCAAAGGTAGGGAGCAACTTCTCAACGTACATCTGGTCACGGAAGATGTGACCGCCGGAGCCATCGTCGACGTAACCGCCTCCGACGTAGAAGTAAGAACGAATGTAGGGGACCTCCGAATCAACGCATCCCTCATCCGGCGTAGGCGGCGCGCCTTGTCCCGGGAAGCCTGGCGGTCCGCCGCGTTGGGGGAACGCGGAGGCCTGGCCCAGCAGAGCGGCGGCCACAGAAGCTAGCTTGAGGAACTGCATATTGTGCTGCGTCGGCGTGTGTCACCTTGATACCAAATGAGACACGGGGGGCTAGCAATTGACTAGATGGGAGACCCTTTGGAACAAAAGGAGTGGAAGGGGGAAGGGAGAACCGAACCAACGGAGAGTGACTGAGAAAAAGAGCGACAGTGGTTGGGCAGGGGATCAACAAAGTTTCCGTCCACGCGACGGAAGGGTGGCAACTCATTCTTTTTAATTGAACGAAAATCACCTTGCCGCGACCTCCGCTAGTCTAGCATAAGGGTCCCATCCTTCGAGTGATTTCAATGATAGGGCTGATGGAGCGGCCAAGGAATGAGGTAATACGACGTCGAGACATGGCTTGCCGGTGAGCTTAGCGGGACGCCACCGCCTCCAAGGCTTCGATTCGGTCTGTAAGTCTGGATAGCGGCACTCGCCCGATGGGCCGAGACGCCACGCGGCCACTTCCCGATCGTGGGATGGAGACTGGGCAACTTCACGGCGTACGATATACGGCGGAACTCGGGGGGGTTCAATTGGCAATAGGGGATAGTTGGGGGTTATTCAGCACTGCCTAATTTCCATCCATCGAAGAAGTTGGCCTGCCCATATTAAAGTGGTGTTGTCCGGGCGCGAGTCAGTTCGCCGACAGGGACCAGGGCCTCAACACACGCGAGGGTCTCATATAGAACGGGGCCGCGGTAGCATCGTCGAACAACCATGGATATTAACCTTCACTAGAGGGCTGGATGCGGATCATGTCCGAGCATTAATCTCCGTGCGCAGAGGAAAGAGGAGAGAAAAACTGCTTCGGGATCGCTTTCTTGGGTTGCTGTCAAACGCAATGGGAAGCTCGGGTTTGGGGGCTAAGTTCTGTCAAAAGGACAAGTGCCGAAGAGGGAACTTGTGTGCTTGAAGAGAGAAAATCAATGACTTGCAATTTTGGTGGGGGAGTTTGGTGATCTTATGGCGGGTCGAAGAGTGGTGATTATGATGATCTTGATCCATCTCCCACATCTTCCCACATCGGCCGTGGACAATCGGTTGATCGGGCCCAAAATTCACTGGGGAATCAAGGAAGCAACCTGCTCGACTCCAAGTGGTGGCCAAGACCGACTGTCTTACCGGCTTTTCAGAACGGCAAGACGGCTGTGGCTGTATCTACCGCTAGCTTTTGCTAGTGCCCAGATCAACCGTCAGGCCATCCCCGTCTTTTCCTAGTGGACGTTTGCTCCTCCGATGCATCCCTGCAAGGTACGCGCACGCACGCACGCCCGCCATGAGGGGGGGCAGATTTTGATATCGTATTTTGTGTCTTTCTACTCCGTCGGCAAAAAGAAGAAAAGGGTCTGTCCGGTTCCGGTCGCTGAAGAACAAGATCTAAGCGAAGGCTGCCTGTTCATGCCGGTTGTTGTTGAAGAATCAAGAAATCCGCTCCACACTCGAATCGTCTTCGGTACGCTTAAATCCTCTCGGCAAGCGATGTTGCATGCGGTGCTGCGGCACAAGAAAAAAAGAAAGAAGATCCCTGGATCTTACGTTACCTCTTGTAAGTCCGTAACAACCAGTCCGGTCACCTCGGCTTCTAGAAGTCTAAAGACCTCCCCCTCGGACAGAGCCCCACGGTGGATCGCAATCACACATCTGTCCTGGGATGGGGGAGTCTGCAGCCGACGTGCATCCGAAGGCGCAGGGAAAGTTGGGGTTGAAGAACGGAGGTCTCAAGCCCTGATCCTTTCATCTGGGCCGGCCTCTTCGCAAGGTCTGGAAACTGGTCACGCCGCAAGAGTTTCTCGGAATGGTATGATGCCCTTTCGCAAGGCGCCGGGATGAGGAGACGTACGGTTGGGACTAAGCAGGGCCCCTATCTCTTAGTGTAGGTGAGGCAAAGAGGATAATAATGGTTCATGAACTGCCCCGTCTGCACTGCTCTCGAAGGACCCTTTTTTCGTCGTCTCTTTCTCTCTCTTGACCTTCCCTTCGTCCCACGTCGCTGTGCGAGTGCCCCCTTCGGAACTTCGCCGGCCATGGATGACCCGACGCTCCTCATCCATTGGCTCTTCAGCTGCCTGGCCTTGGCGGTCATGTTCGCCAGGCTAGTCTGGAGGAAGATAGCCAGGCAGGAGTACAACCTGGGCGACTATCTCACTATCGCCGCCTGCGTCTGCGCACTGACTCGACTTGGCCTCATTCATGTGGTGTTGACCTGGGGGACGAACAACGTGACGCCGAAATATCGAGACTCGCACGACTTTACAGACGAGGAGATCTACAGACGGGAGATCGGCAGCAAATTGTCTCTCGTCAACCGGGTTTTTTACAACTCTTAGTCAGTTCTCCCCTTTGATAACCCCCTGGTGCACTGCAACAACCCATGTTGCGTCCTCGCTTGTATGCCCTCTTCTGCACGCAATCGAGTCAGGAAGGTTTTTAGAGTTGCGATCGATATACTAACTCGACTCAAGTCTTTGGTTGCAGAAGCTTGTCTTGTTGGACGTCTACCGTCGTCTCATTCTCAACTTGCGATATGAGAAGATTACCATTTGGTCCTTTTCCCTTATTTTCTTTGGCACCTACGTCGCCTGCCAGGTGACGACCTTCAGCGAATGCAACCCCTTTCACCTTTACTGGCAGGTTCTGCCTGACCCTGGTATGTGACTAGTCATATTTGAGGATTGTCAAGAGAATATTATGACTGACAACTCGCTCTTACAGGATCATGTTCCAAGGCCCAGCTTCAACTTGTTGTCGTTGGAGTTCTTAACATTGTGACCGACTTCATGCTTCTCGTCCTCCCGATTCCATTGGTTGTCTCCCTCAAGACCCCTTGGCAGCGAAAGATCCAACTTTACGCCCTATTCACCCTCGGAATTTTCATCATCGCCATTACTGTCATCCGCCTGCCGATCAACATCAACAACAAGGACCTCCAAACCAACCGCACGACATGGGCCAGCACCGAGCTGCTCACCGCGGCAATTGTTGTCAACGCCCCGACGATCTACGGCATGTGGAACAAGAGGAGGCAGAAGAAGTCGTCAGGAAAATCAACCAACCCATCAGGTCTTCACTACTACGGCGGCGGCACCCACGCATCGACGGTTCATCGATCGACTGTTCGAGCCCAGGGACCGGAGGAGTCGTTCGCGATGAACTCCACAAGGCGCAAAATGGGTCCCATGGAGGGAATCATGCAAACAAAAGAGGTCATCGTTTCAGAATTTCGGCAAGATGGAGACCACCGTATAAATGGACGATATGAGAATCTCCCGGATGATGTGGAGAATGCATCCAATCATTCGAGCCAACACGGCATTTTGAAGAAGTAATGAGAAATTTCATAGAGTAGAATAATATAACGGCATTACGACCCAAGTTTTCTTCATCTTCTACAGTACTTGATTATTGATTAACATTTGGCGAAGAAAACGAGAAAAAATCGCGCTTGAATTTTTTAGGCTCGGGAGACGTCCGAAATCCTACCATGGAGTAGCTGGTTAGCTCCCGATATTAAGGCCCCGATCCTCCCGCAATTCAGCGCACAGACGACACGGGATCGGCATCATCAGACGAACACGACTCCAAGGTGAACCCTTGGCCCTAAGACGGGAGCAATCAAGATGCAACCTTCAATCACCGGTATTCAGGGGCTTTATCCTCATTAGACATTGGCAATATGGCAGTTGTTATTACTTCGAAATGCAAAGAAGATGGTTTCCAAACATTTGCAATGTTGAAAGATTGAATAGGGGTCAATGACAGTCGGCAATTCTGATCTCGGAGTCTTGCATTCGGGCGGCCCCTTGAAGTAATGCGGCTTTACCAGCTGCGGCTATATTATCACGATCAGGTCTCAAACGGATGATGAAAATCTTTCTTTCACTGTGAAGATTTGATTCAGGCTTTCCTGATAGATTTTCTGCACAGACGCTGCCACGTTGGCCAGGCTCAACGCGTTACTGGCTGATATGATGCCGATTTAGCCGGCCTCATTGCAACGATCACAGAAATCCCCAACTGGCGGAGGCCGAGAAAAGCGTTCCATGAGGCTCTGCCACAGCCTGTTTTGGGAAATACGCGGGGAGTTGCATGCGCTGGCGCAGCTCTTCTTTTGGGCACCCAAGATATCATCTGTGTCTCCCACCAAGTAAGACATCATGACGTGGAAGGGGAGCCATCCAGCACTTATTGGTTGCACAAAGATGACCCTTGAAAGCAGGCAGCCAATTGGGCTCTCCTTTCTTTTGAGGTCTGAAGCAGGCTCTGGCGTCTTTGAGCCGCAGCAATGGTTCGCAACTGCAAAAAGCGCCTGATGCAAGCCATTCGGGGCGCATCGCCAGGGGTCCTGCATTAGCGAAGGTCAGCTGCAGTCACGACTCCCTTTCAGGCGGTACGGGCCGTTGGACTGCCATAAGGGCAGGATTCCCCAGAACCTCGTCGTTGTGATGAATGAATTTCCCCTCTCTTCTGAAATCGGCCACGGTTTCTTGAGGGCCACGCTCATTTGACCACTGCGTTGGAGTTTCCTCGGCCGTGAGAGCAGCATTCTCCCACCGGGACCGACGATAAGATCACCGACAGGGTGGGAGAGCTCCACTTCACCGCGCCGATCCGATCGCTGGAACAAGCGGAGATACACGTTCCCAAGCCCACGCGCCGGCCCGTTGCCCTGAAACAGCTTTTGCCCGCTTCCGTCATATCAGAATGGCCGGAGAGGATGTCTCGGTGGCCATTGCAGCCCTGGTGATTGCTATCGTCGCCCTCTTTGCAGCGACTCTTCAATTCGCGCAGGCAGTGTTCGCAACCGCGCGGGGTCTTCCCAACTGTGACCAGCGAGTGATGGGCGGGTGGTCTAGAAACAGCAAAAGCAAAATCAGGTGGAGACAGCTGAGACTCGAGGTCGAGTTCGAAGCGCCCATCATCTTTCTTGCCCCTCCGAAGAACAAGAAGAACCCAGGCAAAGGCGATGCGTGGCATGCGGAGGGCACCGAGGAAAGCTGCAAGAATACTCGCGTCGACTTCAAGAATCTCTCCGACAACAATAGCGTGCATACGGTCGACAACGAGCTTGCAACATGGGTCTACCTCCTCACTGCCATAGAAGGCATGGAGAAGGACTCCCTGGAATGGGAGGCCAAAGAGCGGGGAAAGGAATCGGATGAGAAGTACATGCCTGTGGAAACACCGCTGCCCCCTCCGACCCTTACAGTCAAGATGCAGGCGAAGACGAGGAGCTTCGACACAAACCCAGCCATCAAGAAGCCATACGCAATCACGACCATCTCGCACTTGGTTGAGCTTGCTTCCGTTCTCGGAATCTACTGGAAGGTCTTCGATCGTGATGACAACAAGTACCGCGCCGAAGGGAACGGGTACATCTTGACCGGCTCTCGCATTACTGACTTCGGTATCGTGTTTGTCTTTGAGAAGACAGGCAGAACGAGTTTCGGCGAAAGACGGCTGATTCCAACGTCAGAAGTCAAGGAGCTGTGCTTTGGCAGGGTTCCTACGCTTTTTCGTCCCAAAGAAGAAACCTCCGATGAAGATGTCGAGTGGCAGGATCCGTTGAAGACGTCGTCCGGAATCGATAACTTGAAGGTTGAGATATTGGAGTTGGGTAGCGAGAGTGAAATTGCCGAGACACTCACACAGATTGGTTGCAACGTCGAAACGATTCTCTACTACAAGGACAAGAAGAAGCACAGGCACATCTTTCCTGGTACGTATACCACTCTATCAAGTAAACCTTCAGCTAACAGGATCATCAAGAGACTTTCGAACTCATCGGGATGGTTGCTCGAGTCTTTCACATTAAAGGCAGATGTTTTCGCTTCTTGCCCAACCCGACGATTTTCCCTTGGGATAGGGAATCAGTGTCGCTTGTCCGACTTCTCAGCGCCTTTACGGAGCTTATTGAGCGGGACCTTGGTGGCATCCAAAATATACTCGAGCATATAACGGAAGACGACGAGCCTTCGAATATCCCAATTACGCGAGAAGTCGATCAAATCCGCTTGATGCTTGAGAAGGCCGAATCTCTCAAGAAAAGCTTCAATACCGATGCCACCATTAGTCACAATCGGATGACGAAGCTGCACGATACAATCACGACTTTGGATGAGCTCGTTCTCAAAAGAGATCAGACGATCGTTCTGGATGTCCTTCGCCGTCACTTGCAAGTTGTTCTCAAGGCCATCAACGGCAATGGACAGGACAAGAACGTCAAAGACAGCAACAAAACGAATGAAGAGGCTGCAGCGGGCAGCAGGCAAGCATCTGAGGACATCTCGTTCGGCGATCTGCTGGGCATACCCCTCGAAATGAGAGAGCAGCGGTTCATGGAGACGTACTTCGATCAAATTCTGTGGCGTGTTATTGACTCTACCACGGAAGGAGATCAGGAGGAAGTCACCAGGGAGATTCACCACACCACGAAAGCACGCAAACGATCGCCGGTTCGCGAAGAGAACGAAGATGCATATGATCCCGATGTTTCGCCCATGCCATCGCCTCGAATTCAAGTCCAACAACCCACGTTCCCCACAGCGCACCATCCCCACGGGCTGCCATCTCCTGGTCTGGTGCACAAAAAGACTTGGTCATCTCGTGGCATGGTGGCACAGAGAGATTGGACAAAGACGGTGACAAGACAGATTGAGATGCAGAGGCTCACAGTCTGGTACACGTTGGTTTTCAGAATGATCTGCTGGCTGACGCTTCATGACTTTGACAAGAAGGATGTCCAGGTACCTAAGAGTGAGCTCATTGGTAACCGGCAGCCTGTCTTCATCATGTGAACTAGATATTGAAAAAAGGCCGCGGTTGGCCCACGAGGTTATGACAGATTATGCAGAATGTTTTGGTCGGTTCGTACTGGGTCATGTACAGGCGCTTGGAAGCATGTTTGGAAGAGGCCAGGACTAGTCTCTAATACTGGTGTTCGCTATCGCAAGGAATAGACATCTAGGGTAATGTTGAAAGGAGCTGCAGTTCTCTGGCGCGTACTGCCCACAGTCGTGAAATTCCAGTACTACAAACACAACAACTCAAATACACAGTCGGCACGCAATCCGTCCCAAGCTTGCAACTCAGCCAAGCTTTGGGTATCTCGAAAAAGCAAGCTGCTCGGCCCCAAATGTGCCGGGATGAGCTAGTTAGGGCAGTCCACCCCACTGCCGCATCGTTGCAGCTCCCCCGCATTGATCTGAATTTCAAGGTCCAGCCCAACTTCGTCGGAATACCTACTACCCCCTCCAATAACAAGGCCTGCAAAAGCCGCCACTTCACGCAGCGATCTCGCGCTCTCCCCATCATGGGATCCCGCGAGCAGCCCGCAGCGCTCCTCGAGGGCCGCCGCATCTACCTGGGCAACCTGCTCTACGTCGTCCGTCCGGTCGAGATCGAGGACACGCTCAAGGACAACGACTTTGGCAACTTTGAGAAGATCGTCATCTCAGTCGACCCCGTGAATGGGAGGAACCCGGGCTACTGCTTTGTCGACTTCGTCGAGCGTGCAGATGCTGAACGAGCGTTGTCTTCCCTGTGCGTCGACATCCGCGGGCGGCCAGTCAAGGTTGGGCCCTGCGAGCCGAAGAAGCAGCGGCAGAGAGTCTGGGGGAGGGAAGCGGAACCGAATGATAAGCGATGGGGTAATTGGACAGGCCAGCAGGAGCCTGGTGCTGAAGGGACTGGGGACAGCCCGTACGAGGCAATGGGCCACTTTGATAAAGTCGTTGGCACGGATGGCGATGGCAGGCGGCTGTACATCGGTGGCTTGACGAGGATGATTGACCAGCAGCAGGCCCAGGAGGAGATGCGGGATATCCTAGCTGGATTCAATCCGTAAGTCCTAAATCGAGGCCCGAGGGGTCATGAATGCCACGACCTTGTACTAATGCATCATTTATGACAGAAAAGAGATAGGGAAACGAGTCACACCCCACATGGAAACTCGATCCAAGCCCGGAAACCACCACTACTGCTTCGTTGATTTCGAAACGGTTGAGGAGGCAGCGGCGGTAATTAAGGCGCTGAATGGCAAGGAGTATGCGGGAGGGGCTTTGCAAGTAAGCGTCGCCCAACGAATTCCGGTGAGGATCCGGGAGCCGTCGAGGCTGCAGAAAGAAGACTCGTCATGGAGAGGGAAACCTCCTCCTCAGAGTGACAGGCCAAGAGACGATCAGTCGAGCACGGGATGGACCCGCAATCCAGCCCCGAGAGAATCGAAGGACGACTGGCCTACCATGTCCTCACAGTCTTCGGCAAATAGCAGCCAGCCTTCGTGGCCTGTGTCCAGGAGTGAGAGGAGGTCGGAGCCTGACAGGTCGTCGTGGAAGAAGATGGGTTCCGGCACCCCGAACTCATCGAGTAGCAAGACAGACCAGCCACTTAGGTCTCTGGCTTCCAGTAACTGGCGCCAGAAGACCTAGGCAGTAATGTCTTTGAGTACATGCTTACAACGAAGGTTGGAATCATCTCAGTCTTGGTTGCTTTTGAAGTAGGGGTGTAAGTCGTGGTGTTTGCGGTCTGGCAGGGGAGCGAGCCGTCGGTCAACGAGATGAGACTACTTTTGAAATACAAAGAACTCAATCATCCAGCCCAACCTTTCCATACATATTATAAGAAATCGTGAAGCAATGCTGCTCATTGGCCAAAGTTCAGGTGAAGTGTACCTAGATGCGAAACCCAAGGCTTCACATGGAGTTAATGTAGGAACTGGGTAGGCTGTGCAGCGTCTCCAGCCTACGTGGCCGGTATCCCATATCCTCGGCCAACTCCAGAGTCTTGCAACTAGAAATTCTGAGTATCATTAATCAAGCTTAAGGCGCCCATCATCGCTTGCCTCGGAAGACCATATACGTTGTATCACTGCACAGACGCTTCCAGATTGTCAAGCAAGAGGTTTCCATCCTAAGTATGCAGTGTCTAAACCTCGAATTCAGCCGCTCTCCAGATTTTCGGTCCGTAAAAGTCTAGTACAGCCCAATTAACCATATAATTTCGGGATTTCCGTACTGTAAACTTTCACATAGAAACTAGCTTTGAGAAAGCAGAGGCTAGAGTTGCCTTTTCTCCCAACGTCTCACCGCTCGTCTCATCAGATGGGGGGCAGGCCATGCCCATGATGCACTCCTACGCTCACACTTGCATGTAGAGAAAGGAGCTTTCCTCTGCGAACATGCTCAGCAAAAGCTTAATTGGACTTCACAAGCATACGTAAAGAGCTTCCCATGTCCCACCGTTAGAGCAGCAAGACTGCACACTAGGGGAGCTCTTCCATGTTTGTCTCTGGTTTTAGAGTTGCGGCGCTATGGCGGTGATGAGACACGACTCGTCGTTGTCGCAGGAGAAGCTCTGGAAGGCCTGTGAATGCGACAATGACTCGCTACAAGCACCTTAAGCATCACCCTACCCCCCTAAACATACGCCGTTTTCGACGCGCCCATTACCTCATCATCGCTGGCGTAGTAGCATCTCTAGCGGGAAGGTTTAATCCCCCCCGCGCTACGCCTAGGACGACGTAGTGAGCCCAGCCCACCGGCTGCACAAGCTCCCTTCTTACGAATCGAAAACGTCGTTCATTAACCGCCTTGCCCGACGACAGTTTAGAAAGTGAAGCCCGACCTCGTTCCAGGACGGCGACTACTTTCCTCATCGAGACTGCCTCAATCCGAAGATCCTCACCCTGCTTGGTTTCCTTATGTCCCTCCGCGCTCACTCCAGGTCCCCGAAGCTATCGCGCGCCGACCTAGCTTAGCTGACGTGGGGCTGGCGGTCGGGCACTGAAGGGACTGGACGTACGTATCGGGGCGTGCCTCCGGAGCGCTGCGCCGCATCATGGGGTGCCGGCCGTCGGCGAGCTGCTTCGCCTGCAAGGCGAGGAAGGTCAAGGTTTGACACATCATCCTCCATCTGTCCCAATTTGGATTGAACTAACTCGATCCCAGTGCGACCTGCAAAAGCCCTTCTGCAACCGCTGCATATCCCTAGGCCGGCAGTGTCCAGGCTACGCGGACCCGTGGACGGTCGTCCACCGCCAGCAGAATGCCTCCGCAGCACATCAAGTCCAAGTTCGCGTCGCCAAACGGCTCAAGGAGCGCGGCGACGCCCCGACGTTCCTCGCCCGGGCAGAGGGCAGCTCGCCCGAGAGCCAGCGCAGCGACTCGTCCGAGGAGGAGGAGCTCATCCGCCGGATCACGGTGATGCCGCGCGCGGTGCAGTACGACTCGGAGATCTACTCGATGCGGCACTTCCGGTCGAACTACACGTCCGGCAACGAGGTCGGCTTTTTCGATCTGCTGTTTGATCTGAAGCCGCCGGTGAACTCGCCGGGGGTGTTTGAGGAGGCGGTGAAGGCGACGGCGCTGGCGAGCTCGTCGCTGCAGGTGTGCCAGGCGGGCATGATGGCGCAGGCGAAGCAGCATTATGGGAGGGCGATGATGAAGCTTAGTGCGGCGTTGAGGGATCCGGAGATGGCGAAGGAGGATTCTGTCGTGGTGGCGTTTCTCACTTTAGGCCTTTTTGAGGTGAGATGCGAGTGAGAGTGAGAGAGAGAGTGAGAGAGGTTGCTGATGAGATTCAGGCGATTATACCGGATAAGACTCCGTCAAAGATAGCTTCACACTGTCGCGGGTCGTTGGCGCTGCTCAGGTATAGGGCCGAGCAGGGTATTGCTACGTGGCTGGACAAGGCCTCGTTGGCGTTCATCGCTCAGTTGGGGGTAAGCATTCTACACCAGACTTCTTCCTGGCCACGCCACTGAACACCCCAATTTTAGATTCTCGAGATATTCATCGGCCAAGATGGCCGGTCGCCAATACTTACAGGCTTAACCCAAGCTACGTGGGCGCAGGGACAAGGCGGCGTCGTCGAGGCTCTCATCGCCCGCGCCATCGACTACAAGTTCACCGTGCTCAAAACCACATCCTCCCCCGACATCCACGACGCCTCCGTCGACAGGGTCACGGCCGTCTTAAAAGAAGGCATCGAAATCATCCGCGACCTCGAAGCCGCGGCAAACTACCGCGTCGCCACCCCGTCCCCGCGCCAGTCCCCCCCGGTACCGGGCCTCCCCGACCCCGGCGTGAACACCTTCAACGGGCTCCTACGGCGCGACTCGCCGGCCTCCAACGCGATCGCCAAGGGGCTGTACCTCACGGTGCGCCTGCACATGGTCGAGCAGATCCTCTCGCTGCTGATCGCGCTCGGCGAGCCGACACGCGAGCAGCTGCGCGCGCTGGTTGACCTGCCGCACGGCTTGACGGCGATGGAGCAGGTGTGCGAGCAGATCCGGGTGATTTTCGGGTTCGACGGGCGCGAGAGCGTGTGTAAGGAGCAGGGCATGGGGTTCCAGGCGTGGTGCATGTTCTGGCCGATGATTGCGGTGCTGAAGTCGGCGCTGGCGGATAAGGATACGAAGTTGTGGGTGCTGGATAAGTGTTTGACGGTGAGCCAGGCGAGCGGGTTCGGGATGGCGATGTACCAGATGGGGTGGTTCCAGGGCGGTCCGTCGGAGATGGCCATTATTGAGTAAGAGCCCTCTCTGTCTTGGGGATGGGGGGAGGTTGTGTTTGGGTTCGGGAGTTGACTGGTGCATAGACAATACCCTGTGTCAGCCTCTTTGGCGTTCAGATTTTGAGGGAAAACAGGACTTGTGGCGCTTTTATGCGCTTGATACGATGATATAATGCTATTGAGAATCTTGGTCTCGTTCGGGCAGTCAAATGTTGAAGCCATCTACGACCTCAAGGTGATCGGTTCGATTGACGGGTGAACAGAAACATTATCGGCGGCGTGATTGATCGCCTGGTTCGCATCTACCCAGATAGCCACACTGCAAAATAATGTGAAGGCATGGTATCCATCTACTCTACCCTAGACGACGCCGCCTTCCCACATCAGATCTCGACCCAGCCCGCTCTCTCAACGCAAACCGAGAAACTACATTCCTATACCATTCTCACCAACGGACTCACTTCCTCGGCACACGACCCGCCGTCGTCGCAACCCAACACCCGCGGCTCGGTCCGAACTCCGGAGAGTTCAGGCATGGGCCGCGGCACGCACCAAGCCCAAGCTATCCCGTGCCATCCCACACGAGCCGCCATGCGTTCGACCAATGGTTCGGGAGTTTCTTCGGCAGCTCACTTTCCAGACTTGGAGTCTGCCTTGGGAACGGCGTCGGTGGCCGCCGCCAGTGTCACACCCAGCAGGGTCGACAGCGGGAGCGGGATAACCGGGGTGGTCAGCATAGCGATGGACAAGGTCTGGTTTATCTTGAGATTAACGCTGCCTGATATGTGGACGCCGTCTTTTTGTGGTATTGGCGGCGGTGGGGGCGGTTGTAGACGCGATTTTGGGAAAGAGCGGGATGGCCGGGGGTGTTGGCCAGATGTCGCCCGGGATGTTCGGGAAAGAGTGGGGCCTTCCCGGGGAAGATTCTTTCGGCGCGGGGGAGGCATGTCGGGGATGTCAGAGTGAAGACGGGCAAGTATGGTGGATTTCTCTTCACGGCGAAAAGGTCTTCGCCTTGAATGTTTGCGTTATCTGCGATTTATACCCGTACTTTGGTAGCCTGGTTTGGACGTCGTCGTCTGATGGATGGTTCCCTTTGAAACAGCAAGGCTGGCTTCGCGGATTGTTTCAAGCCCCTGGATATGGGCTGATATGCGCGATCCTCGACAGACGCGCATTGACGCGGTTGGAGGGCGTCGAAGGAAAAGACAGGTTGTGCTTGCAAGGGAGATGGTCGTCGCCGCATGCATACATTGCTGCGACTGTCGTTGGACAATGGCAGGCTCCACGGCATTGGAGGCAACCGCCCGCTGAGCTCTTCAGTCCGACCATCACGATGAGCGATCAATGACAATCTCAAGGATGCCCTCTCGGGGTGATAATTGACCAGCTTCTCTCATACTACGAACGCAGCGCGTAGACAACAACGGCGCCCCACGAAGGCAGTACCGCTGAAGAAGAGCTGGCCAAACTCGACAAGTCTGGTCACCACGCCTCGGCCAGCGTCGGGTACCTCGGGCGTGAGCAATGAGTAGACAGCTTTCAGTCAACCAGAGCTGACAGAACTGGTGGTAGCACTGGAGCATGCAAGATGCGAGGTGCTAGAACCACACATCAGCTTCGATCTTTCCATATCCGAATCTCGACCGGCATGTCGGCCGGCTGCCGTCACCAGCTTACCATGCAGTCCTGTTGTTGAGATCTGGAAGAAACCAAATGGGCTGCCACCAAGTCGATATTTCATCGTACTTGCCCTTTGCATGTTCAACCAGGCTCCCGTACTCGACTCGACCAAAGATGCAAACCCGCCCGACAACCGGCATTAGACCAGACTCACAGACGATCCGGCATGTAAAACTTTGAAATGTCATTTGGTATGTATGCTCAGGCAACTCGACGGTATGCCCCATGGTATCCTTTTTACGGGCCGTGGCCCCTCGCCCGCCCTCGGTCTAGTCTTCCGCATCACCCCCGCCTCCCAGCGCCGCCCTCGTGATCACGTTCTCGTGTCGCTCGTTTATATGTGTATATATGCCACCCCCTCGTCGCGCTCTCGTCTATTTGGCCTGGCCGGCGCCGAGGCGGTCGTGCTCATCAATGTCGATGGCCTCCCAGGGGTAGTTGATCCAGATGTCCTTGACGGTGCGGGCGACGAAGTACTGGCCGGAGGCCATCATGTCCTCGGGCAGGACGCCCTTCTTCTTCTTGTCCTTGTTCTGCGACGATCTGTCAGCACCTATCCTGCTTCACACACAAAGAGAGGGAAAAACTCACGTGCAGGACAAAGATGCCAAACTGGGTCTTCTCGCCCTTGCCGCCCATGCGCTGCCTCGCGGCCTCGACGTCCTTCTCGAGCTCCTTGACGGCGTACTCGAGGGTGGTGCGGGTGTCATCGACCTCGTCGACAATCAGGATGCGCTTGCCGATGAGGTTCTCCATCTCGCCGAGGGCGCTGAGGTCGAGCCACTGGGTGCGGGTGACTTTGGTGCCGGGGACCTCGGGGGCGCCGTCGGGGGTGGCGACGCCGCCGAGGGTCTCGGGGAGGGTCTCGTAGAGGGAGAGGCCGATGGCCTGGATGGGGATGTTGGGGCTGCCGGGCTGCTTGAGGAAGGAGCGCAGGATGCGGGCGGGGATGAAGCCGCCGCCGCCGATGGCGATCATCAGCTGCGGCTGGAACTTTTCGAGGATCTCGGTCGCGGACTCCTGGCAGAGCTTGTGGACCTGGTTTGGGAGGTGTTAGGAGATGTGTGTGACTGAGGGTGTCGTCGGATGGGGAGGGGAGGGGGAGCACAGTGTGTTCTTGAGAGACACAGAGAGACAGGCAGGGGTGGAACGTACATCGTTATACGTGACGTAGAGCTTCTCGACCATGTTGGCGGTTTGTTTGGAGGGGTTTGGATTCGGTGGTTTTTTGTCTGTCCGGGTGGCTGCGGGGTAGAGCTGGAATGCTGCAGATTTGGAGACGGGCTTGTCTTGCTTTTCTTCTTCGTGTTCGCTGGTGGGAGAGGTAGGACGAGACGCGAGAGATGACGGGTGTGGGATATACCGAGGGAAGGAAGACGTGGGGGAAAATAAAGAACAAAAGAAAGGAGAAGCTTAAGTAGACTCGATGGAGGGGGGGAGGGGTCCCAAAGGTGCCGCTATTCACGATCGAGCATGGAAAAAAAAAAAAAAAAAGGACCGGCAGCCTGGGGCGGACGAAGGAGAGAGAGAGAGAGTCACTGGCCGAGTGACCGACGTGACCCCTCCATCGGACCCCGCCATCCAGCTTTTTTTTTTCCCCCCCCTTCCTGCCAAAATCATAGGCGGCTGCCATCACTGGCTCAGGCACCCGCAGCAGCCTGCATGACCGCCTCAAAAATGCGCTGTGGCCCTGTAGCAGCCCAGCGGAAGGGGAGAAATTTTGCTGGCGAGCCCCGCGATGAAAGCGCTGGGCGGGCCCCACTTGGGCATGGATCTCAGCGCTGCGCCCCGCATGCCCGTCATCTCACAGTGGCTGCCACCCGCTGCTGCTGTCGGAGCTCGCCGCCTACCCGGATCATTTTAGACCAATCACATTGCTCAAAAATTATATTGGCCAATGGGAGAGCTCAAAAGTGCCCAGACCCGGTGCTCTGGCCAATCCCACCTTCCCCTTCCCATCCCTGGCCGCGGCGTTAGTGCGTCACTGAATTTTCCATCTTCCCTGTCACTGAGGATTTCACGATAATTTTCAGGCCATGCGGTTTTTGAGCTCATCATTGCTGTTCCTGGGAGTTTCTGAATCATGTCTCTGGCCTCGGAAAATACTATGTGGTTTCCTTCACTGATCTGCATTTCCTGGATAACCGTTCATGCATGGTAACCCGAACATGCAAGCATCCGTCATGCAGCTGCCCGAGCCTGGTGTTAGACAGCAGTCATGAGAAAAGTCCTATTCTCGACCGCACTTGAGGGAATAGAGACACGAATTGAACCCTCTCACTGGAAGAGCTTTGGAGAATTCAACGCCAAAACATGAAAAATCTCCAACTGACATCAATTAGAGCCTGTCCGGCTAAGCATCGTGTCCGTGGTGAGTCTCCTGGTATGATGTATACCTTCATCCAAAAAAATAAAAAGAAATAAGAAGAAATAAAGGAAAGAAGACATTTTTCGTATGATTCAAATATACATGCAATCATCGCTTACGCAAACTGTTCTGTGGAAATGAATGTTTCTCATAGAAAGCGTTTGTTATCATGCCTGGTTGAATTCCGCTGTGATGCTGGGGTGAATATGACGCTGTTGATTCGAGCGCTTTTCTGCGCATTTCATTTCTAGTCGCGCCTCCTACATGCCATAAGTTGGAGGGCATGAATCTTGTCTTAAGGCACCCTACTTATATTTCTCTGACGATCAATCCTCAGCTAATAGTCATGCAAGATACATCAATGTTGAAACATGAAAGGTATGGTCAATTAAGTCAGCAACAGGCAAACGAAAAGAAAGAATCAATATTGCGCTTTAAACTGCGACTTGTCAACAAAGACACGCACACAACGGTTTGGTAGCTATACATTCAGGCAACAGAGAACGAAAAGAACACAGGTTCTAAATTGTCAAACATCCCTCGAATCCAGCACATTACCTCTTCACAAAGTCATGTACCACAACCTCAATCCCAACCAGCATCCTCTTATACTTGAACACAAATCGACCTTATCTGAAGACCTGGTCAATTTTCCTGTAACATCCGGGCTTATTTTCGACGTCTGCATATCCCAGTTGCGGAGTAGCCCGAGCATGTGGTGCATTCTGTTTATGGGTTGACAATTTTGGGTCTGAACTTGACCTGATGTCTAGATCTGGGTGTCCCTTCGTACGGCTTGGTTGTAGGCATGTGGGTAAGAGATGTTGGAACCCAAGCTCTCGTACGTAAACACGGTGAGTTGCGATATGTTTACAGTTTTGGGCGGTGTTGTGATATTGAGCATGTAGACCCAAGTCTCTGGATCAGGGTTCTCCAATGCAAAAATCGGGGCTGGTCACTTAACTTGGCGTTTCTATGCTTAGTTCGCCGATTTAGTTCTCGGGTAGAGTAGACTTTTGGATATGAGACGGACTAAGTCAACTCCGCAGAACTTCATCCAAGCTTAGAAATCTAGAGACAAACCTACGTGGATAGGAATATGTTTTCCGCTAACGCTTCCAATCGACGTCATAAACCCCAGAAGGTTTGCAACTATGCAAACTTCACCGTTGGTTCCGTAAAGAAACACAAAATAGCTTTGGCGACCTGGAACTACTCTAGCCAACTTATCGTCATATCTACACCGAAAGCTACCACATATCATCATGTCTCACTACATCACAACCCACGACGCCTCCAGCAAAGCCGTCTTCTCACCCCTCCCACCAGCCCGCCCCTCGCCAACCCTCCCACTGGGCTCCATCCAAGTCCTCTCGTCAACACACACCTTCCCAGTAAACCTCTCCACCGAATCAGACATCACGCAATACCAAACCGACCAAGCCCAGCCCTCATTCCCGGGGACGCGCATCATCTGCCCCGACAACGGTACCGCCACCCTCATCACCACGCTGAACCCCGGCGCCGAGAGCCCGATGCACCGGACCATGACGCTGGACGTCGTCGTCATCCTGGAGGGCGCCGTCGAGCTGCGCCTCGACTCGGGGGAGACGCGGGTGCTCCGCGCCGGGGACTCGGTGGTGCAGCGGGCGACGAAGCACAAATGGGTGAATGTCACGCCGGACGGCGGGGTGGCAAGGTGGGTTGTGTTTGTGCAGGCGGCGGCTGAGACTGTTGAGGTTGGGGGGAGGCGGCTTGGGGGTGAGTGGGAGTCGTGACAGCTTGGGGTGGATTAGCAACGGGAAAGGAGGCATTGGTTTGCCTAAGTGAAATGAGATGCTGTTGGTCTTCGATTTCAATGTTACTTGCAGGGGCAGTCGGTGCTCGGGCTTGCTGCAACGTGATGTGCGGCCTCGTTGTCAATGTAATTGGCGCCATATCCTCGGGGCTTGGCGGTCAGATTTCGTTCAGCACTGCCGAAGGAAGACTTCAATACCACAGCCTCTCCTACCAAATATAACCCTCATCAAATGCCTAAGAGTCGCATCCCTTCACTGTGGTTGAGCAGAGGTAACAATGCGGCCAGTCGGCACCGACCGGCATCCCGGAATGAAAAGTGGATCCTCGGGAAAGTAGGCATCGGTCGGGAGGGCGGACTGGACTGGCCGTCCGGTGCCGTCTCGTCTGCCGCCGCTCCGCCTGAAAAAGTTGAGATGGGACAGAGTTCCGGAAGGCATGACTTCAACATCGGCCGACCTTCCCTTCTCACACAACCGCTGGGCCAAGAAAGGGCGGCGCGTCCGTTACGCGTAAACCGCTCTGCTGCGCCCATTCCATACTCCACCCTCTGCTATCCCTTTGTGAAGACAAAAAAATTGGCGAACAACCTGAAACTGCCAGACGCTTTTGCTGGCAATCAATCAAAACCAGCCATGGCGTTGAGGCATTGCTGTGTCTTGGCCCGAGATCATGCCCGCTGTTTCGATTTCAATTGAGATCGTTGGCCAGAGACTTCATCATGAGAAAGACGTTTGCCGCTTTCCCGCTAGTCGAGATGCTGTTGGACCCCCAATGCAATGCAACCCTGCATTTGGACGACATTACCACCGGTTCGCTAAAGTGGGAGAGGAATTACTCGTATTCCGGCGACCCGTCCGCACGATTCGGGAAAACACAGTGGAGTTTTTTGCCTTAGTCTGCCCCCGCCGGGTCTATCTTTTTTATTCATTGACAGAACATAACGGCACTGCATCCATCCTTCGACTCCTTCCTCTTCCCACCCCAAGGGGGAATGAAAGGCGCTCTCTCGGCACACTCGGGACCGTCTTAGCGGAATGGCAGGAGGATTCGTTACCCAGCGCGGCGTCCTAGGCATCCGCAAAACCATTAAAGCAAATGTCGTTCGGGAGGCAGTGCAAGGCTCGACAAGAGAAGAGCGAAGGGGTTCTTCAGCTGGACAAGGTGCAGTGCAGTGCTTGCTTGATTGCTGCAGTGGCTCTCTCTGCATGTTTCCGTCTCCTCCCTCCCCCCTTCCCCTCTATTATCCCCTATTATCCCCCCCCCCTCCATTCTTCTCCAAGAAACCCCCAAGAGCTCAGGAACGCCTGGAACGGGCCGTTGGCCAACTAGCGCAGCGTTCGCTCCAACACCTGAGACGTTGGCAGGATTGGCGATCGACGTTTGACTCTTTGGCTAGTGAACTGATTGGCACATTTGGCACATTGGCACATACAAAAACCAATGGTGCTGAATCAGTGCAGAGGATTAGGCGCCCGAGTGCACGAGTTGTGCAACATTGGTTCGCTTGGCCCAATTGGCCGGATCCCCACCCCAAGCTTGCTTCGCCTCGTCGACTAATCTTATCATCACGAACTGGGAAAACATGTACGCGTTTAGCGGTAAAAAAGGGGCATGAGGCAGATCTCTTGGCAGGTACGCCTGCACATCAGTCCCCAATGAGGGTCCATAGAAGCATGGCGAGCCCCCTTTCTCGAGCAGCACGCCCAGGCCAGCCAGCATTGACGAATAATGAGTGGATGAGTGAGAGAGAGAGAGAGAGTCTGTGAGTTGAGTGAGCGAACCAACCGACCCAACCCAGTCAGCCCAGCCCAGAGAGACAGAGAGCAACGCGGCTCCGCTCCTCTCTCCATCCGCTGCCGTTCGTTCTCCGTTTTCTGCGTCTTGAATCTTGATGTTTCCTGGAATTCGACTTCGATCCCAATTAGCGACGTGACGTCGCGCTCGCCTTTTGGAAGCTATTGATCGTTTGGATTTTCTACATCCGTCCACTCTTTGAGAAAGCCCTGCGTACTCGTTGTCATTGTTCTTCTTCACTCTTTTGCTTTATGCCAGCTGCCTGTTTGTCTGTTTCTTCTTCAATTTTCGGCCTGCGTCTTTATGCCATCACACTCCTTTGAACCCCCAGCCAGCAGGAGACCATCCTGCGTCACGGCCTAATATCGTGAGTTGCGACTTGAAGAAAAAAAGACCCCATTGACGCCATCCACGTCCCTCAGCTAACATCCCACCAAGAGCTGCTCCGATTGAATCTCGAGATACTCGACTACTACCGACGACAACACCGACGACAGAAAAACCCCCCCTCCCTCGCCCGTCCCCGAGCCGCCGCCCATCATGCGATTCTCACGGTTAGCCCCGTTGCTCACCTACCTCTCCTTCGCCGCCCTCCTCCCCTCCGTCTGCGCCGACAAGATCCTCCAGTCGCTCTCCCTCAACAGCTGCCAGAAGCAGTCCGACTTCTCCGCCTCGCTCTTCAACATCATCGTCTTCGCCAACAATGGCTCCGTCACCTGCAACGTCGCCGCCGTCGTCTCCGTCGAGGGCAAGGCCGTCTTCGACGTCGCCCTGCGCGTCTACGGCTACGAGTACATCCGCAAGACCATCGACCCGTGCAGCATGGATCTCCAGGGCCTGTGTCCCATGAAGCCCGGCAAGATCAACATGGAGTTCTCCTTCGAGCTCGGCGACGCCCTCGACCAGGTCCCCAGCATCGCCTACACCATCCCCGACCTCGACGCCACCGTCCACGCCCTCATCAACCTCACAGAGACCGACACCACCGTCGCCTGCATCGAGGCCGACTTCTCCAACGGAAAGACCGTCAACCTCAACGGCGTCAAGTGGGCCACCGCCATCATCGCCGGCATCGGCCTCATCTCCGCCGGCTTCATCTCCGCAAAGGGCCACACCGACGCCGCCGCCCACCTCGCCGCCAACGCTCTGTCATTGTTCGGCTACTTCCAGGCCCAGGCTTTCCTCGGCCTCACGGGTGTCGACATGCCCCCCATCGTCCAGGGCTGGACGCAGAACTTCCAGTGGTCCATGGGCATCGTCCGCATCGGCTTCATCCAGACCCTCGCGACCTGGTACCAGCGCTCCACCGGCGGCGAGGCCGCCGACCTCCTCAGCTCTCTTAAGACCTACTCCGTCCAGGTCTCCAAGCGCTCCCTCGACGCCCTCGACAACTACGGCGGTCCGGGGCCCCTCCTCAAGCGCGGCCTCTCCAACATCGCCAAGCGCGCCAACATCAAGCTCGACAACGGCTCCTACGTCGTCTACGGCATCCAGCGCGTGGCCTTCCGCGCCAAGATCGAGACGACGAACCTCTTCCTCACGGGCCTCATCATCTACATGATCTTCGTCGGCTTCACCATCGCCTGCGTCGCCGCCTTCAAGGGCGGCGCCGAGCTCGCCGCCAAGAAGGGCTGGATGCGCGCCGACCGCTTCCTCGAGTTCCGCCGCGACTGGTCCATCACGCTCAAGGGCATCATGTTCCGCCTCAACCTCATCGGCTTCCCGCAGATCGCCGTGCTGTGCCTGTGGGAGTTCGTCCAGCGCGACTCGCCCGCCGTCGTCGTGCTCGCCGTCTTCTTCTTCTTCGGCACCCTCTTCACGCTCATCTGGGCCTCCTTCAAGGTCATCCGCATCGCGCGCCAGTCTATCCTCACGCACCAGAACCCCGCGCACGTGCTCTTCTCGAACCCCAAGATCATCAACAAGTGGGGGTTCCTGTACGTGCAGTACCGCGCGTCGGCGTACTACTTCATCATTCCGTTTATTGCGTACATCTTCATCAAGGCCGCGGTGATCGCCTTCGGCCAGGCCTCGGGCGTCGCCCAGGCCGTCGCGCTCATCATCATCGAGGCCGGCGCCCTCATTGCCGTGAGCGTGCTGAAGCCCTTCATGGACAAGAGCACCAACTCGTTCAACATCTCCATCGCCGCCATCAACTTCGTCAACTCCATCTTCATGCTCATCTTCACCAACGTGTTCGGCACCCCGGGCCTGGTGATCGGCGTCGTCGGCGTCATCCTTTTCGTCGTCAACGTCGTCTTCTCGCTCGTCTTGCTGCTCATGGTCCTCATCTCGAGCATCCTCGTCTTCTGGCGCGTCAAGGGCCAGCCGATCGTGCCGAGCCAGCTGCACGACCCGAACGTGCTCGCGAAGCGCGACGGCACCGAGAACAAGTCGCTCCTCGACCTCGACGAGGACGACAAGCAGGGCCTGTACCGCCGCGAGTCCGTCCGCTCGGTGCGGTCATTATACGGCGGCGAGAAGGCCATGGAGGACGGCAGGACGCGCGGCCCGGCGGACAGCCACGAGATGTCGTATCTCCCGTCGCCGACGACGCGGCCCGCCGTCAGCCCGGCGATGCCGCTGTTCCCGGCAGACCCGTCCCTGCGGCCACGGACGCCCACAACACCTCGCACACCGGGTGCGCAAGACCCCCCAGCAAGTCCGTTTGCGACAATGGACGAGTTTAGGCAGAAACATAACAATAGGTAAGCTTCCTTCCGTCTTGGGTTTGATGTCAAGATCATGAGCTGACACATCATACAGTCCATGGCAGCGCGGCGCAGGATACGATCACTAGATTCCATAAACACCATCATTTGTACTATTTATCACGCGGTTCCTAGAGTTTATACCATAAGACATAAAGAGTAATATCTCTTACACATTACACATAGTTCTTAATCGTGCCCATGTGGGCCGTCGTAGGACTTCACAGCCCGGTGGTGAACCAACTCACCGTGAGCGTGAGGGCTTGAATACACTCAACTGACCAAATATCTAGATCGATCTCTTTTCTTGTACGGGCAGTGTGCTGATATTTCATGATGTTTATTGACCAAGAATAGTTAACTACAACGCGAACACCGCTTACGATACTCAAAAAGTTTGCAATAAAGCAACCCGATGTCCCGTCACGCCAACTCCGCCTCGATGATGGCCTCGCCCCGATCCATCCCCGTCCAGATCTTAACCACCTTCAACCCGACCCCCTCGACAATCTCCCGCCATTCCCCCTCCGTCTTCTCGGCCGCCGCCATCCCCGCCATCATGAGCATATCCAACGACGTCACCCTCGCGACCGGATTCCTCTCGTTCACCATATTCTCATGAATCAACAGCTTCGAGTACCCCCTCTCCATCGCCGCCGCCACATTCCCCAAAATCTCCTGCGCCTTCGCCACAGGCCAATCATGCAGTACACCATGCATGAAATACGCCCTCGCCCCCTTCACCGGCTGCGGCGTAAAGAAATCATACGTCTGCACCGTAAACGCCGGGTCCGGCCTCACATCCTTCAGCATGCTTGCCAGATCCTGCAGCACCAGCGCCTCCGCGCCGACCTCGGGATGCCGCACATGGAACTTGACCAAATCATGCCCCTTGCCGCCGCCGACGTCCACAACCACCGCCCGCCCCGGCCGCGCGCCGTCGAGCAGCGTCTGCGTGGGGAACATCTCGGGCCAGTTGGTCAGGTTGCCGCGCGAGTTGCCCTCCATCGCGTCGTTGAAGTCCTGCGCGAGGTCCGGGTGCGAGCCGATGTAGTCGAAGAACATGGCGTCCGGGCGGCCCTGCCAGTGCTGCAGGTTGGACCTTGTGTTGTCCGTCGAGTTGCGGAAGTTGGACGCCTTGAGGAAGGAGGGCAGCGAGATGAGGATGGGCGCGACGAGGCCGTGGTAGAAGCCGGCGTACCACGCGCGCAGGCCCTGGTCGGTCGCGAGGGCGGCGGCCCAGGGCGTGCGGGTGTAGGTGTCGAGGTCGGTTTCGATGACGAGGTATTGCCCTGCGACGCAGCGCGTGAGGCGTCCTGGTGAGGGATGTCAGCTTTGAGCGGGGAGGAGGCAGGGTGGAAACGTACGGATGAGCGTCTCGTCGGCGCCGGTGAGTTTGGCGAGCTCGACGCAGGTTATTGGCCCGCCGCCGGCTTCGTCCCATTTCTTGAACGCGCCGGCGTCGATGAGCGTCTTGATCGCGGCGTTGACTCCGCTGCGCGTCACGACGTGGTCCCAGGCGATGTCCCACGGCGTCTGCATCCGTCTCAGGGCGTGGAGGAGCGCATCCCGCACGCGCACGCGGTCCGCGTTGTCCGGGAGGTCCTGGACGTGGATGTCGTTGAGGCTTGCGATGAGGTTGTCTACTTCGGCCATGGTTGCGACGTATCAGAGATGGAGGGATCTAGGAGACGAGAAAGGACGTGTAACTTCACCGGATAGGTATGAAGGGGACTGGGCCAGGCTTAAAACCTCTTGTCGGGGGCCCCGCGAAGTGCGAGCTACACGGGCGCAAGGGGCCGGCGGGTTTGCGCTCGTCGTTCACCAGCTCTTGCGAGATAATAGATTGAACCTTGCACCAACAATGGCTGCGTCTTGAAGGCGCAGCAAGTTCACGTCCTGCTCCATTGAAAGCGCACTCAGATGCCCGATCGGGGGCCGCGTGGGTCGACAGCAAGAGCCTCGATTCGCACCGCGGGAGCAGCAAACCGCATGAACCCCTGGCCCCGAGTCCCCACGCCTGGGTATCTGCCTGCATCTCCTTTCAACGACCGTTGGAGGCTCTTGGAGTCTTGCCGTTTCGGGGAACGCTGTTTGCTTGCCACAGGGCCGCTCTCGTGTGTGGTGGACCTCCCACCCCGCTTGTCAAACGATGTTTGCTTTTTAGGCCTGGTGTAAGGAGGCACATTTCGGAGGCGGAGGCAGGCTCCGATGTGTTTGCTTCTGTTGAACGGCTGGGGATCCTCGTCGTATCTAACCTCCCCGGATTTAGCGCCAACAGATTTGACTGGAGAGCGGTGATATCAGGGGCCTTTCGACCAATTAACACATCAAAGTGGATGCTTCCTTCGTCTGTTTGCTACCTGGACGATGCTGTTGGGGACTTTGGACAGCCTACCTCATCATGGCAAGCAGATCGTGGAGACAGCAAGCCCGTTGGAGAGGCTGATTAATAGATTACCAGCCTGTTTTCGTCGCTCGAAATACGGCCACGTTTGCAGAGGAGTACTCGTTCGCGGCCGTCGTGCTCCAATGGTTCACATCCGACGGCGATGCAATGCTGGGGGGAGAAGTCCACAGGTCCTACGGGCGCGATCGTGACCACGGCCAATTGGAGTTGGACAAACTGACAACCCACGATTCGTGGAGTCCACATGAGAGACTGGCTGTGCTTGACATGCGCACTTGGCGGGGAAAGTGTTGTACCCGGAACTCGGGGTTTGTGGATCTCGAGGATGTGGGAAT
Source organism: Colletotrichum sp. COLG25 (assembly GCA_009801095.1). Classification (NCBI taxonomy): domain Eukaryota; kingdom Fungi; phylum Ascomycota; class Sordariomycetes; order Glomerellales; family Glomerellaceae; genus Colletotrichum; species Colletotrichum sp. COLG25. Next base: position 5,203,134 of record VNWT01000023.1, read on the forward strand.
CCGGGTACTCGAGTTTGAGTCAAGCGCGGCAAGGCCACACATCGTGTTTTCTTCCTGAATCATACTTTGCTTCATCATGTAATTTTCTATGAAAATTGGATACTCAATAACAGCACGAGAAACGGAGACGGGTACACACTCCGCGGGTCGCATCGCATCGGTCAGAACTCAACGATAAACGCCGAGGTAACACAGTCAGGCGGTTGGTCCCCATAGACCGGGGTGCACTTGCCCCTGTCCGGCCTCCCATTCTGGCTCAGTGGAGTTCTCACTTTCTTCAATCATGTCACATTCCGATCGCGACCAAAAGATAGCATTGCGAGACAACAAGATAAGGACTAGAACAGTCTTGTATTCCGGGTCAACCGTGAGTGTGATGGTTCGAAGTACAATTCGTGCCGTCTCTTGTCAAACCAGCCCTCCTCGGCTCATACTGCTGCCTGGAAAGCCTGCAAAATGTCACGGCCCCCCAAAAGCAGGACAATTTGGTGACCACCCGAATCGCGGGAATGATCAAGATTGTAGATGAAGAGGCCTGAAATGCGAAATATTTCAAGTATTTCTCCTGCGCCGACTACAAGAAACCATCAACCGAAGCGCCGGAGAACCTCCCGAGAAAGGCCCCAGATCGATGACAACTCTCCGAGTGTCTGATTCAGATACTGTAACTCCTCCGCGATCCCAAAAGCCTTTGCCGAGCGGCACGCTTGCACCGCGCCGTACACGAACACAAGCGGCGCGTGTTGCAAGCCGTACTGGGTTCGGTAGGTGCGCAGGAGGGACGTCACGTCGGTTGCTGAAGTGCTGCAGTACACCCGCGACCGCTCCTCCGACTCGCTGCCGCGTGTTGCAATAGCCTGGTCGTAGTTTAAAGCGATGCGAGCGCTGTGGAAAAGGAGGCTGCGGTCTTTCAGTCGCCCATCTTGAATCCGATGGCGGATGGAGATACTCACTGCAGGGCAAAGACTCCGGGTATCGGCTTTGATGAAGGACCCCATTTAAGCCACTTCGCAAAGTCGGGGAGAGATTCCCGCCAGCGGTTCAGCTCGAGGTTGAGGTTGTCGAAACATAGCCGGCGGCTGATGTCGTCGAGGTGTGATCGGGGGCTGAATAGGGTCGTCATCATGCGCTCGATGATACGCGACAGGCGGATCTGCTCATGGAGATATGGAATCATGGAAGTTGCCTTTGTTGACTGGGTGTCTTCGTCACCGAAGCCGACTGGTCGCCACGATACCATCTCAGGCGGTTCACTGGTCAAGTCAGCATGAAGATGATCAGGGGTCCAAGTGACTTACGGCAGAGTCTCCATGGGCTGCACTTCCGCTTCATCGTAGACGAGGTACACCGGCCGGCCGAGGATGAGACTGATCAGCTTGTCGGAGATGTAGCAGCCCCAGTAGATGCGTCTCCGGATCTCGACATCTTCGGGAGTAGCTAGGGAAGAGTCGTGCTGGACCCAGTCTTTGGGGTCTCTTTGGAAACCCAGGTCCTGAGCCATCCTGAAGGCGATGCCTGTTGATTTTGTTAGCTCAGTCTTTCATCTTCAGCTTGGGCAAGCCCAGAAAAGGTGAGGAAATGCTTTCTGTTAGATCATACCTGAGTAACCCCATCCTTTTGACAGATTGCCCCTTCCAATCTCGTAGAAAGCTAGACAAAGGAAAGCCTGGACGGTCGCAATGGATGGCCTCGTCAAACCAGTCACCATAATGATACTCTCAGCCGCCAAAAAGAACTGATCGCTCGACTCCTTCGTATCAAGCGACACAAGAGCTCCCAGTGAGCATATAGACAGTAACAACGCCGAAGACCAGTACTTTCCGTTCTTCCTGTCCCCAAAGTGATCCCTTAGAAAAGCCTCCCGGTAGATGAACATGAAGTGAGGGTACTGCCACCGGAAAAACTGCGTCAGCGACTTCATGACGACTTCATCCTGCATTCCGATCCCGAAATGCTCCATGACGCTCTCAAAATTCGACTCGACGCCGTCGTAGTAACCCTGACCAACGCGGTCGGTGACGTCCTTCTGCCCATGCTCTGCCTCGGCGCGGAAGATGCTTGTCGCGCCGTGGTAGACTAGCGAGCCCTCTAGCCCGAGTTCGAGATTGGATTGGTTACCTGCGTGGATTCCGAGCTGGGTGATGTACTCTCCAGGGGCTTGCGTCTCACCTCTGGGCGACTTGTCGTCCAAGGCGGTTGACTTGAGCATCTCCTCCCGCTGCTCGGGCGATGCGGCCCGTAGGTTCTTGACGAATGACTCGAACCAGGAGAGGCGGCTTTCTAGGCTAGCGACGTACTCATGTGAGACTGGTACTCTCTTGCGGTCGACCTCGCGGTACTCGCATGCGGTCTTTGAGGTGACGCAGTTCTGGCATGGTTCGGTGCGGGAGCATTTCAACTTGGGGGGAGACTCATCAGATCCCGGAGTACGGCTGTGCTGAGGTGATGGAGCAACCTACCTTTCGGTATTGGCATCGCTTACACCTGCGGTATATCAGCAATCGTTCGGGTAAGGGCTTCGGAGAGTCACCTGGCGCACGAGATTCTTTTCACTGGTTTGTTCGGGGAGGGCATGATGTGAAGGGCTTGAATGAGTGACGGGCATGTTCGGGTGTCGTTGAAAGTTGGAGAACCTGAGTTGCGGGGATAGCGGTCGCGTCCCGCCTGAAGTACGGGCGTGAATAGCGCTAATGCCGCCATGAACAGGGAGCCACCCAGGTCATTATCCGATCACGGTCTCAAGAACGGGCACTATCCAGCGCCAACAAGTGATAGTCGAGCACAGAAATTTCGACTGAGACCGAAGCAAAACGATTCCCGTTTCCTTTGAGCGTCAAACTATGTATGCAGCTTGAGAGTTTCTGCCATCTACGCAGTTATTGAGCAACCACATACCGCGCCTACTCAGATACAACTCTGGAGCCATCGTCCAGAAAGAGAGGCGATTAGATTATGAGAGAGTTAATATTGAGCTGTTGATAGTCTTACTATTCATTAATCTTCTAACTGGAGTACAAATTGCATTGATTGTGGTATGTCATGTGAAACTGGGAGACATCAGGCAATGATGGGGAAAAATAACAAGAACGGTGATAGGGAAGATGGCGGGAGATGACGACGGGGAACTGCGACGGAAAACGAGAAAACGAGAAAACGAGAAAATGAAAGGCGATGGCGACGACGCTGTGTCAGATTTCTTGCGACACCCAACACAAAGTTTCGACTTTTGTCCCTCTTCTGTCGGGATGAGCTCAGGATAGACCGTCTGTGAAAGCGGAACTTGAAGAGATGCCCAATGCAATTCCCGACTTGAGAACCGCCAGCAGTCTGTCCACGTCACTCAGGTTATTATAGAACCCAAACGACACCCTTATTCCTGACCTAAACCTCGTCACAACCACCCCGGAAGCGGTCAAATGTTCAAGCCAATGAGGATGGTGAAGCTGAAGAACATGAAGATGCGGCGCATGCTGACTCCTTTCCTTCGGCCCCAAGACGCCAATACCCAACTCGGCGCAAGACTCGCGTAAAGCATCTCCAAGACCATAAAGATGATTCTCAACATTCTTCGGCCGCATTACCTCGAGGTAAAATTGGAGGAATGCACGAGCTGCAACAGCCGAGATGAAGCTCATGTTAGCGTGCTCATATCGGCGAGCCGTCTGATGGAAGACGATCGGTCCCTCTGGAATCATGAAGTCTTCTGAGTCGCTCACGCTGGCTACCCCTCCGTAGCCAACAAGTGGAGGCGTTGGGTCAAGTTCTTCAATGACGGCTGAATCCACATAGAGGGCTGCAAAGCCTGTTGGTGTTTGAAGACCCTTGTGTAGACTGAAGGCAGCTGCTGAGACGCCCAGGGCTTGAACATCCACGTCTGCGAACCCGACTTGCTGGGTTAAGTCTGCAAGGACGTGAATTCCCATGGGTCTGTAGACAGAGCAAACATCTGCGATATCGTTCCATTGTCCACTATGGAACATGATTGAGCTTAGGCCAATGGCTTTGGTCCTGTCGTCGACATAGGGGGCGAAGGTTTTCGCGTTGGCGGCGACAGGTCTTTCAGGGTCCGTCGGGACAAGGCGGACCTCCAACCCGAGGGGACGAAGTGCCATCCAGCCGAATGCCTGGCTCGGGTGCTCGCAATCTAGGATGACTACGTTATCTCCAGGCTCGAACTTCAACCCGTGGATGAAGCTTCCCAGGCCCTCTGTCGTGTCTCGGACAAACGCTATTGATGATGGATCCGCGTTGATGTACCGAGCCAGAAGTTGACGGACGGCCTCGACGTCTTGACGCCAGCAAGCTTTGGGCGATGGATGGTGAAGAGATTCCGAGCAGAAGCGGCGGATGGCTTCGTCCACGATGAGGTTTGACGGAGGCATGAAGCCGGCGTTCAGGTGTGTTATCTTGCCATCAGATGCCAGAGGAACCAGACGGCGAAAGATTTCGAAATCCCCCTTGTGATAACTGACAGCGGCAACTGAGCCATTCCGGACCTTGGTGGCAGTCAACGGCTCGGCATCGAACAGGTCTTGAACGCTAGAAGGAGCCATGGTTTGAAATCTGGGTTGCAGTCACAAAAACAGGTGAATGATGAAGAGAGCAGGCCTAGATAACAGCCGCGGTATTTATAACGCATCGTCTTGCCGACTCGTATGTGGAAGGTGGTCGAGCGACGAACCGTGGAGTTCAATCTCCGTTGCTCGTCATAATCCCATACTGGCCGTCGACGGTCTTCTGAAAGCGATCACTGAGACTCGTGCATAGCAATGCTACGGACCGATATCGGAGACAACCTAGAGGCGATTCCTCTGACGCAACGGAAAATGAAGCATATGATCAAAGTTGAGGAAAGCAAGTTGTTCGCGATGGCCGGTGAGGACCGGGGCGGGACCCATGATGGAGTTGTAACTCCGTCCACTCAGAATGCGTGATGAAGATCCACCCTTTCCATTTTCGGCTACCATTCAGCGACGGACATCCAACTCCATTGTGGGTATCGGAGGTTCCGTCCATTCAAGCCGCTGTCGACTTTCACTTAGGTACCTAGGTAGCCAAACCATGGGAATACACAGTCAAAAAGTGAGAGAGACGTCAGAAAGTGGTATGAATCAAACTCCTATGATCCTGAACAGCAATCTTTGAGAAGAATTGTCCGAAGTGAAAGACCTCGGCCGAATGAGCCTCAGCAAATCTGAGCAACATGATCTCAATAATTACAGCGGGAGAAAACATCGAGGCATGTGTCCATTACTTCCACCATCATTCTGGCTGGAATTAGGCGTCCTCTTTAGGTCTCAAGTTATAATGATGAAAGAAACGAGTGACCATGGCCATGGGACAGCAAGGCTTGCAGACAGCTAAGCTAGTATTTGTGATGTCGAGATTGTGAGAAAGGAGGAACATAAGCAGGCTTCAGGAAATCAGGGATAACTTACCACACTCTATCATCAACAAAGACCAGAAGGATGAGATCAACAACATACACAAAGACCGAGCGAGGGAGTATGATTGTTTGCCAAACTACGAGGGACCCGAAACCACAAATCCCGTCGTCATCGGGTTTACCGAGAGGTTTCCGTTCCCGCCCGCCGAAAACCACAATTTTGTTGCGTGGGGACTACACGCAATGACTTCGAATGTTTCCGACTACACAGCCAGAGTGTGGGAATTTCATCAAAGGATAAATGATTACCAGTGGCTTAGTCCGAGGCTTGTGTGGTTGAAAGTCTTAGCTAGTCTTCACATTTACATGTAAGTCATGTCGGGCGGAATGTGAGACGGTGATGTAAGGTGAAAAAGCCTTTGATTTGGGAAAATGAACATTGCTGAAGGAAGAACAAAACGAAACGAAAGAAAGTCAACATTGAGTACAATGAGTGACTAAAGACAGCGCTGTAGAAATCGCTGAACAGAATTCGCAAACGCTGTTCATCTGAATCATCAATCTCACGCCAGTTCATCTCAGACCATTAGTGCTTCCCCTGTCGTCGTTGACATTATCGTTTTCGTCGTCGTACTCCATAGTCATCCCTAGTCGTCTCCATTGCGTTGCATTGTCCTATATTATCGTCTGCTGTGCGTTTTACCCCTGTCATTCATGCTGTCACTATTTACCTGAATGGTTCCAAAAATACCTAGCTGGATTATTAACTCATCCGGAGACATGAAAACCACAAATCGACTGGGCTAGCCCTTTTGAGTTCATAGCCGACTGAATCAACGACTATATCTGTTTGCCGTAGATATCAAATACAGGGCATACATCATATGCTTTCTCTACAGCAGATCAACTCGCAAGCATTCTGCAGCTAACTTCCAGCGTCTTTTCTCTGTGTGAACCTAACATCAGTCCAAGTTGATCAGATAGCTATGCCAGCTCTTGACGGTGGGTTTAAAAGGCATTGAGCAAGTTAAGCTGAGCATAGCGGTTGAAAAGTCATTCTTGTTTCAGGTTTAAATCAAGTCTTTGTTTGTAGGTTACTTGAGACCTGCGAGATCAGAGTCCGGTCTGCGTGGGGTGTGGAAAGTTCTGCAGCAAAGCGTTCATCATTTGGCCCCGAAGTACGGAGTAATCAGACATTGGTCTATAGGTAATGCCGACGTTATTCCAGAGAAGAGAATGTGGAAGTCAGTATGGACGGATGTAGCATGATGTTCATAACACGTGGTTGTCGTTGCTCGTTTCGTTCTGTTCGATTCATGTTGGTCATTGCACTTGCCGGCGGGGGCTATGGATAACGTAGTTAACGGTAGAGGTTCACGATTACAGGCAACCAAAGAGACACAATTGACGACAGCAGACACAGCATCCTGACAGATGGATCAAATTTATTTCTTGTTCATTACATTGTATCTCTGTTCCTTCACACCTTAAACACGGCACATCCTGCCATCGTTGGCAACGCTCCACGACTCGCTACCAACAGCGTTGCGAGCATAGAAGAATCCTTCGGGATCCCACTTCTTCTTCAGGCACGCCAGGGAGTTGTAGTTGCTGCCAAAGAACTCCTTCTGGAAGTTGGGCTGCTGGAAATCAGCCTCGTTCATGTACGCGCCACCAGCAGGGGTGAGAGCCTCGATCTCAGGCATGATGACGTCGGTCATCAGAGTCTGCTTGGCGAGCATCTCGTCCCAGGGGGCGGTGAAGTTCCAGACGGTAGTGAGCGTGGCGTGGACGAGGGTGTTGCGCCAGGCGGGGGTGACGGAGTTGGTGTCCTTGTTGCCGAACTTGCTGACGTCCGTGCCGACGCCGATGAAGGTGGCGCCCTTGGCGGCGACGCTGCGCGAGAAGGAGCCGATGTTGGTGATGTTGTCGCGGGGGATGAGGCGGCCGCCGTACTGGGCGATGCCGACCTGGATGTTGCCGATGGGCAAGGGGCCGAAGTACTTGTCGTAGTGGCCGTAGTAGCTGTCGTACTCGGAGTAGTTGACGGTGTAGGTGATGCCGAGGGCGTCGAGGCGGGCGACGAAGGGGGCCATGATGGTCTTGACCTCGTCGGAGGTCTTGTTGAAGGCGTTCAGGGGCGCGATCTGGAAGAAGGTGGCGCCAAAGTAGTAGACGACCATGGTCTCGTTGTCGACCATGCCGGCGAGCTCCTCGTGGAAGGCGTCGATGGAGTTGAAGAAGGCGTCGTTGTCGTTGTCGGCGGCCATGATGACGAGGGTGGCACCTCCGACCTTGGCGTCAGCGTGAGCCTTGACGGTCATGGAGGTGACAACACCCCAGTTACCGGGACCACCGCCGGACAGAGCCCAGAAGAGGTCGGCGTTCTCGGTCTTGGAGGCAGTCAGAAGGGTGCCGTTGGCAATGACGACCTCCCACTCGAGGACGTTATCAGCGCTCAGACCGAAGGAGGTCGAGAGGGCAGAGTGACCACCGCCCTGGGTGTAGCCACCAGCGATCCCGACAGTAGGGCACTCGCCGCCGACGACGGCAAGACCAGCGTTGTGAGCAACCTCCATGACCTCGAAGCCCTGGGTGCCGGCGCCGATCTTGGCAGCCTTGCCGGTGTAGGCAGCGGTAGCCCAGTCAACGATGTCAACGCTGTTCATGTGGTGAGTCCACACGGACAGGGCACCGGCACCGGTGGAGCGACCAAGGTAGTCATGGCCGGTGTTGCGGACAACAAAGCGGATGTTGTGCTCCTGAGAGAAGGAGATAGCGGCCTGGATGTGCTCGGCCGTGGTGGCGTTCACGGCGTAAACCACGTAGTTGCCCAGCAGGCAGGGACGCGACTCCGGCTGGAAGGGGTCGCAGCTCTGGTTGGCGAAGAAGGGAGCCATGATGGAAGAGGAGGACTCCATGCTACATGATTGTCAGACGGCTATCATCAAACATCGGTCAAGGACAGTGACATACTGAATCTCAGAGTCCTGCCACTCGCTCTGCAGCGTGGCGCAAGTGGCGGCATCGTAGGTAGGGTCATGGCAAGGCGAGCCCAGAGGGACGGTGGCGATCAGCCTACCGCCAACGGTGGTGTTGAGGGCATTCCAAGTCTCGGTAGACGGCCAGCAGCTGTCACCGGGGAAGCACTTGCAGTCCGTGGCACGCTCGGCGAAGGGAGCAAATCCGGAGCCGGGACGGTTGGGGGCCGCGAGAGCGGCGCCGAAGAGGGCCGCTTGGAGGACAAAGCTCTTCATGTTGACTTTTCGGCCGTGAGGTGGGAAGGTGGGAGGAGGGAAACGAGAGGACAACGCGCGACGAGTGACAAAGAGGCACAAGATCGGCACGTTTGACGGCTAGGGAGAGTAAAAGAGAGTGTATTGCCGCTGGATCCCTTCATCAAAAGAGAGTTTTTTTCTGCTCGCCGGCGGCCAAGGGCGGCCATTTTAGTACGATGCGAGTCTGCAGACTGCGTTTACCCGGCCTCCGGGACTACGGCATGTAGGTTCCATCGCTCATATCCTAGTGAATTCCTTTCCCGACTGGGATGGCTGACCCGAGATTGGGAACCTATAAGACGACTTCGCCCCCTCGAACTAGTGGAAGTTTGCCGCGTACGGCCTTACTTGGTGCTGATGAATCCATACTGCTCGCAAGGTCGCCATGATAGAGAGGGATCGAAAGCCCAGGATCGATGCTAATGCAGTGCCGTTTGTGGCTGGTCTCCTTGGCCCCCTTGCCTGGACTTGTCCCTGGGTAGGCTAAGCGTTGGGGGCGGTGGATCAGGAACGAGGACAATACCGACCTAGATATCGACCGGAAATCAAGGGGGGACGGTGAATGCTGGATGCCTCGGTGGACATTTCTGTAAAGTCCAGTCTCCGCTGCTCATTCTTTGTCGCGTCGGGCGGCGTTGTTGAGCTCCGACTTCCGCCATATCAAGGCACTGGAGCCTCGGACCATGGGAATCCCGTCCTCATGGTATGATGGTGGATTTTGGGCCTGGTCTGGCTGACCTCGGTGAAGCTCCACGCCGCGGGCTTGCGTCGAGCAAGAGTCTTGTTCAGCGGGACCTCGAGCCGCTGCAGATCAAAGGAGTCAGGTGCCCCGGCAGATAAAGCTTGGTCCTCTCGCTTCCGTCCCAAGTGCTGCAAAACTCGCAGGCGTCCTTGCAGACTCCCGCTCGCTACCAGCGCGAGGCATCGTCCACACACCCTCTCTCTTGGTGGTTTTCGATCGACGGCATCTTGCGTCTTTCGTTGGTGCGGATAGAGACTGCCCGCACGCAAGAAGATCCGGAGTTTGCCTCGGCGAATTTGAGGTCTCTAGCGTGTTATCGTCGGGCGCGACCTCGGTCGGAAATTGAAGCTGCGGGGATGTGTTGAGTCGAAGTCTAATCGAACCCACGCCGGCAGTGGGGATTCTGCGAGCCACATCCCGGTCGTTTAGAAGGGGATCACTAAGAAGCCCCTCATCTTTTCTCAGGGGAATAGCAGGGGCCTCGCGGTGGTCTAACCTGGAATTCGTCATCAGCCGTGCAACCTGAAGACCTTTCCAAGATTCGGTTCAAGCCGCATCGTACGAGGCGCCACATCTCGAGAGCGGGGGGCAGCATCGCGGATGGCGACCGTTACGCATGGCCCATGGATGATGGAGGAGTCGGCTATACCTTGGTAAAAACCCTCGATCGGAGCCGATACATCTGGTCAATCGTTGACTAACTGCGACATGTTTGCGACTCCAGTTCCTGGCTTTGGGTGACATAGTTCGCTGGTAGTCCAGATTCCCAACGGATGCTTTCTTTTGGTCTGACGAATGAGGCAGCGAGCCATGTCAATCGAAACATTCGTCCAAACTCGAGCTGTTCGAGGATTTGTGTTTGCGTGGAGTAAACATACGGGCTTGATGCTGATGTTGCCTTTAATCTGATGGTTGCACTGGAGTAACCCGTCTACGATCATCCATGGTTGAGATGGACGACAAGAGATGACAGGAGTTGTGCAAGTGAGAGCTTATGCACAGACAGAGACAACGGCCGCCACACCGTTGGTAAAGTCAGATTGACAACAACAGCACAGACTCTCGTCCCGTCCCGATCTTTCGGTCCACCCCGTGTGTTGTGGCTGACCACCACCATACCATCTGACCGTCAGCATTCGGATCCGAAAGCGAAGCAAAATCCGCAAAAGACCACGATGATTTCCCTAAGAATGGAGCATACGACCGCAAATCTCCCAACGTCAAAGCGCTCGCAAAAAATCGAGGCCATGGACGGCTCTCACGGGATGCTTCCATCCCCTGATATCGCAGCCCACGTCTAAAAGCTAATTTCTTGGCTCCGCTGGACCCCGAAATTGGGGGTTGCTCCGTGGGAGCCTGGGGGGACTGGGCTGACTGCAAGTCCTTCACCTGCAAAGTGCATCCTTCACCCTGTATGCTCACCTGAAAAGCGGAATTCCGGAGAACTTCTGGAACTTCTTTTTCCTGTGTGGACCGGCAGCAGGGGCTGCCCCAAGGGCTCAGGCCAAGTCGGCACTCCAGGTCCCACGTGGTGGCACAGCAACTTCTTCAACCAGGCGAACTTTTGTGTGTTGGAACCTGATGTTTGATGAAGAAAAGCAAATTCTCTGGAACCCATGAGACTTATCCAACGCCAACTAACGCGCCGTTGAAACGTTGCGACCAGAATTTCCCTCAAGGAAGAGCCTTTTTACTGAGACAACCTGCTTTTATAGGGATGGCTGGTCGATACCGGAGCAGACGAACTTTACCACACATGGACAATTGCCCGAAGCGGCGTGTCTCGGACAGGGATATCCTCGTATGTCACAATTGAGTTGTCATCGCGACACAGACCAACTCGGGCTACCTCGGGTGCGCTTCGATCCACTATGCAAGCTACACGCTGAAGACTTGGAGGCTAGACCTGAGTGAAGTTAGCCCGCCAAGTTGTCAAAATTCCCGGCTGTCACCTCTGAACCTGTGCGCACTCCTTCAACACGCCATTCTAGCCCCCAATGTGATATATCACTCCCGTGTCGTAAAGAGTCCAGGAGACTGGGAAGAACCTGTCGCCCGAGTCTGGCTTAGACTGAGGCTCTTTGTCCCTTCATCTTGGTCATGTGGCAACTGCAACTTCGTCTGTTCGGAAGGACTCCGTGGTTGGGACTCAGATGCCAACGCCATCCGTAGGTGGCTTTGCCAACATCCGCCAGCAGCCAGTCACAGCTTTCTCTGTCAGAAACGGCGTTCCCACAAAGCTCCCGAGTGGGAGAAATCAAGTTTCCCATCACCACCATCCCTGAACCTGCGCTAATTAGTGCCGCGTACAATGTAATGTACTGCATAGTGCATCTCAGGGGACCTGCAGCGGTGCATGGTTCCGGCGTGCCGCGGCCTGCTTTGCTTCTAGAACCCTAGAATTCCTCGTCCATGCGAAGCTTCAAGTGACTGGTCGCAACTCGATGTGTTTTGCAAGATGCAAGCCGGGGCCGGCTCGCCTCCAGGACGTGCTCCTGAAATGCAACGTCGGCACGGTCTCCGGCGGGGGGCGAAGGGCAAAGGGTCTGCTCTCATGGCCCTTTAACCCTCATACCCCGTATTCCGTCCTCGTGGTTCTTGCCCAAGATGCTTACAAACGCGAGCCGAAGGGCATAGTACGAGGGTTGAGTGGAGGGATGGACGGACGTCCTACCTTGTTGATGATCCGAGGGATGAAGCCGAGCAAGATGGCGCAGCCCACATCTCATACATTCGGGCTAGATACCACACAGAGTTCGCACCTGCAGCCGGCTTGGCCGTTACTGCAAGTGTGATATCTTGCCTGTCCTCCGACAGGGGACGCCCTTTCTCGTCCAAACGGTCGGGACTGGAGCCCAATCCAAGACGTCGGAACCGACGAGAAAAGAGAGTTGCTCGGGGGGAAGGTAGGCCATGCTGAACTTTGAAAGAATATTAGTCTTCTTATCTCCCACACCCTCCACTTCTCCTTCTTGGCGCGTCTAATGAAGAACTGGCAAGAACGAACGCAAATCCTCGTCTGATGAAGTTATGAACGAAGGCCTGCCCAGATAAAGCGGTCTAAAGCCAACCCGGGCTCCGCCACTCCCGTCCACGTCCACTTTCTGCGCCTGGACTCCTTCTTCCCTACCCGGGGCTACGCGTCGGTTCGATCGGCTGGCAGTGGCTGCTTCCCACTTCCCGTCCCCTCAACCTCCTCTTGAGATAGTCAGCACGCCAGATATTCAGCCTTACCCGCTGGCTATAGCTCACCGCAACAACGAGTTGCCCTCAAGGATTCCCAAAGGAGGGTATTTCGAGAGTCGATCACAGCCATGAGTTCACCGCCATGGACATACAACACCCCGCCGGGGACGGATACCGATGGACCCAAGATTGCGACTATTGCGATTGTGTTCACGGCCTTGTCGCTGGTCATTATGGCCTTGCGGCTGTACGTCCGCATGGTGATGCTGAAGGCAACTGGGTCCGGTAAGTACAAACGACTCGACTGCTGAGAGGAAAGTGTGCTGAACATGATTGATGCAGATGACTGGGTCATCGTTGTTACCTGGGTAAGATAAAGTCTACGAAGCAAGAAGGGGCTTGAACTAACAATGACGCTTTAGTTTTGCGCCGCTGGCTTTGCCGTCGTGAGCATCATGCGTAAGTTGATTTTCCCTGAACGACAGATCCAACTAGATTCTGACACTTTGATGTAGAAACGAAATGGGGTCTTGGCCTGAAGAAGTTGACCGACATGCCGGAAGAGAATCTCTACGAGTTCGGTCTTCTGCAATACGCTGGTGCTCCATTGTAAGCTTTTCTTCGTTACTCCAAGGCAATCTCTTCTAACGTCAGAAAGCTACATCTCGAGCATCCTTGGCTTTAAGCTCAGCTTACTTCTGTCATATCTGCGCTTCATTCCAAAGGGCATCTACAGATGGAGCACATTTGCGACCATTGGTCTCTGTATCGCCTACCACATTGCTTTCTTGGTTGTGCAGATCAACCTTTGCACGCCGGTATGACGCACTTTCGAAGTCAATATTAAATTCCAACACTAACAGCATCTAGATCGCTAAACAGTGGGATCCTACAATCACCAACGGCTCTTGTATTCCAGGCGTTCCGTTCTACACCAGCATGGCTGCCTTGACAATTGTCTTCGATATCGTTGTGTAAGTCCTGCTCATTTTGACTTCTCTTATTTTCAGCAGCTAACAGATATCCAACAGCATGTTCCTACCATTCCCCGTTCTCGCAACCTCGAAGATCCAAAAGCGCAAGAAGTTCGTACTGCTCGGCCTCTTCGGCCTCGGCGCCTTCATCACCGTCATCCAAATCATCCGCATCCAGACCGTCCATTCTCTCGCCAACTACCTCGACTCTGCCCCCCTTATCATGTGGTCCACCGTCGAGAACAACCTAGGAATCATCGTCACTTGCGTGCCCACCCTCGCGCCGCTAGTCAAGTACTTCAACGAGAAGAGCAGGTCAGGGAGCAGGAGTAACAAATACGGCGGTGCAAGCGGATACGGACGCAGCGCCGCGACTGGCAACGGCAACGTGGGAAGCAGATACGCGCTGCAGAGCTGGAGGCCGGGGATGAGCGGCATGCAGCCCCTGAGCAGCGGCATCGACCGCAACGAGACGGAGGTCGGCATCGAGGGCGGCTCAAGAAGGGGGAAGAGCTCCGATGATGGGAGCACGGATTATCACTTGGATGCCCCGGTTATCGTCAAGAAGACGGAGTTCGTGGTGACGAGCAATCCGAGGGAACCTGAGCAGGTTTGAAGGAGAGAGGATGATAGTTGGAACTTGATCGCAACATGACATGACTACCTACTTTAATGAATGAATCTACTCCGTACGGACACGAGCAGCGCAGGCCGCAGTGTACCGCTTGTTTTAAAAACGGTTTCGCGGTCTTGTAGACACTGCCCGTTGCCTATGTGAAAGCATTTTGCAGAGATTCCAGAGTTTTACGAATCTAAAGATGTCGAACAGTGAACAGATACGTAGTACTCAGGCATCCCCAAGACAAGGACAATAGACAGGTCAAGAAACAAGGGCAGTGCTGAACAGAAGAGACAATGAAATATGTGGAACAAGGACAAAGATCACAGAGCCACGAAGAAACACTTGTGACAGCGAGGCCGGACGAGGGCGCTTGAGACGCCAGAGAGCAGAAATGATGGGCTCCGATTGTTAACTACCGCTGGAAGAGACGATTCAAGCTCCTTTTTGTATCATACAGTCTCTCCTTCCTTCCTTCCATATGGACGCCCGTGTGCTTTGTTGCAATTATTCGCTCGAGAAATACAGATGCCTTTAGCCAGTCTTGCGACCACCCTTAGCACGGGCAGGCGCCTTGGTGCCGGGGCTGACCTGCTCCTTCTTGGTGACCACTTCGTCGTCGCCGTCCTCCTCCTCGTCGTCCTCCTCGATTGACTGCATGACCTGTCGTCCTTGAGTGCTCTTCTGAGGCTTCTGGACGCGGCCCCCACGGACGGTTCGGAGGCTGCCACCACCCATGAGCTCCTTCATCTCCTGGATCTTCTTGCGCATCTCGCGGCTCTTGTTCTTGTCTCCCATGGCCTCGGCAATGGCCTCAAGGTCAGAGATGCTATCGGTGGCACTGGCAGCAGAGCTGGTAGGGGCGGCGGCAGTAGGGACCGCGGTGGCGCTAGGGGCCAGGCCCTGCAAGGTGTTGGCCTGAGGAATGTAGGCCGGGGCCGAGCCACGGTATTCCTCATCCTCGTAGAGATCGTGACGGGCATGCATGTTGTTACCGAAGTTGAGCATGTCGGAGTTCTGCTTGATGACGAGGTGGCGGAAGATCTCGGTGGGGTATCTGCCTCCGTTGATGGCGACAACAGTGAGGACGTCGCGCTGGGTGAGGGCGGTGTCGGACAGAAGCTTGTGGTAGACCTTCTTGTAGAGAACGTGGTCCTTGATGTTCTCGCGCCAGAAGCTGGTCTCAATGTCTTCGAGGATGATCTCCAGAAGCTGGGAATCGACCTTGTTGATCATGGTGCGAATGAAGTCCTTCGACTCCTTCAGCTGGTCCTGGAACCAGTCGTGGTTGGCCTTGAGGATGGCCTCCTTGACCCAGGAGATCGTGTGGCAACGGACGAAGAGATCCTTAAGCACCTTGTTGTACTGTCCGTTGTACTGAACAGGAAGAATGGCCTCAAGGGCCAAGAAGTCGACAAGGTCAGGGCGGCGCTCGCGCTCGGGGAGGTTCTGGTCCTTGAGCGAGTTGCAGATGGACTGGTAGATCGTGTTGTCCGAGATGCAGCGACGGAAGGCGTTTGCGTCCACGCGTGACTGGACACGGCCGAGAAGGGCGGGGGTGAAGGTCACCTCCTCACGGATCTTCTCCTTAGCCCGCTCGGCGCGGCGGGCGCGCTCCACCGGCGTGATGACCGCCGTTCCTCTATCGCGTCGGCCAGACATGACGGTATGTAGTGGGGGTGTCGTTGTTGTGTGATGTGTATGTATGTATGTATGGTGGAAGAGGGGTGAGGTCCAGTGACTTGTGGTGTTGTTGTTGATGTGTGGCTGTGATGTGTTGAGGGAGAGGTTTATGGAGGGCTGTCGGCGTCCGGTGGTGCTCTTTTATAGTTCAGAATCAGCTGGTGCACAAGGAAAGAGACGAAAAGGAAGGAGCTACCCACCCAATTACGGCTGTGAAGCGAAGAGAGAAGTTGTTGTATGGTTGATGGTTGTTGTGTAGTTGTGATATGTCGAGGGAGAGGTTTGTGGAGGGCTGTCAGCGTCTGTTGGTGTCCTTTTATGGTTCTGAATCAGCCAATGTGGACGGAAAGAGAGGAATAAAAGGATCTACCCACCTAGTTGCGTTGATGCGAGACGAAGAGGGATCTTCTCGCGAAACAAATTGGTGATAGTTGCAAGTTGATGTTGGTGTTGAGGTTGAGGTTAAGGTTGAATATGATGAAATCCCCCGCGTGAAGATGAAGAGTGGTAAGCAGACGCGCTGTTGCTTGTGGAATACTACAAACGTGCTGACCAAGCTGGGAAGACAAAGGTGAAAGGGACAAGTGAAGAAAAAAGGTGGTGAGCAACACGGCCAGGTGAATCACCTTTGAAGCACTTGGGGAGATAGAGCAGCAGAGGAAGGAACACCGGTGACGGACGATGGCTACGGACGGTGGCGACGGGCGACAGCGACTGACGACGACAACGGACGACGGCAGCGGACGACGGCGACGGACGACGGTAGAAATAATGAAGGCGGCGACGATGGCAGAGATGACGACGCCGAAGGATAGAAATGAAGATGATGAGGTGTGGAAGTTGGTTTGCGTTGGAGACGAGGGAGAGAAGAGACCCTTTTGTAGCCCAGCTGAGTGCGACCTTAATGGAGGAAGTCACGCCGATGGACTGCTCTTGCCGTGATTCAGTTGTAGCGGGGGTCTGATGTATTTTTTGAGTATTCGAACTTTCAAGTGCACGAGACCATGATTGAAGACATTCGCCACTAGGTGGATGACACGGCCAGTGCAAGAAGAATTCGCAAGATCGAGTGTTGCTAAAAGTCAGAACTCCATCGAGACTTGCTCCAAGCAGTGCCAGACAAAAGAAATTTGGCCAGATGTAAACAGTCAGCGACAATGAAATCGTGGGGAGGAATGCAGCATCCGTGATTAAGGAGACATCCAGCCAGTCAACTAAAAGCAATCGGTTCCTGCCAAGCAAATGTTTTGATTACAAGTATCTTCAAATTGTTACGCTCCGTGGTAAACTACAACCCTAAAGCCAATGCGTTGAGGTGTACTCATTTAGTCATCAGATCATCATCTCATCAGTCTGTGCCAATGAACAAAGAGTAAAAGCCGCCCACTGTTCCAAGGCGTTGTTGTCCTAAAGACATGAAACCAAAACAAACCAAACTTCGAAGCCAAACATTCCAGATGATCAGCATAAATGCACAGCAATACAGTACAACTCAAGTCGCCAATGGTTGGATACCCAGAACCCTCATTCCGTTTTCCAACACCTGCTTCGCATTCTCATACAACACGGCTCTCGCAAGGTCCACTTCCGGACCCTCAGGCGCCTCTTCATCTTCGTCGACATCAAGACACTCGATGAGCTGCTCTACCAGACGGTACAAGAATGAAAGGACGGCGGAAGGTTCGACTGATTTGTACGCAGCGTTGATGACGTCGGGATACTGCGCCATGAGTCGGAGAAGATTTGTGTACTCTTCCTCTTGCAGATGTGTGTAGTCAACGTCGGCCAGAGCCGTGGGGTCGGCTTCAAGCTGCCCCAAAGTCAAATTGAGTCTGGTATATGCGAACTGAAGTGCAGCACCAGTATCTCCTTCGAACTCAGTCATCTTCTTGCTGTCGAAGGCGTAGCCGTTGCCACGCTTGGTGTGCATGTCTTGCGCGATCAAAGAGGTGATACCGAAAGGCTCGGCGGCGGCAGCTGGAGCATCACCCTCTTGCTCGGCCATGGCTGTCTTCACTGCAGCAGCACATTGATCAATCATGTCGCCAAAGAGATGCGCGTTGCCGAGCTGCGCCGAGAGACCCTGTACCTTGCCGAAGCCGACGTGCTGGAGCTTCTTGGCAAGGTCAACGTGACCCATGAGCTCGATGGCCTTTGCGACGCGAGCGAAGTGGGCATCTTGGTCGGATGTGACGACGTAGATCAGCTTGTCGAAGGAGTGCTTCTTGTCGAGGTCGATGACGTTGGCGATGTCGCGGAGGAGATACATAGTGGTGCCGGTACGGTTGCGCAACACTGCGGTGCTCAGTCCCTTGGAGCCGTGCTTCTTGAAGTCGATGACCCAGGAACCCTCGCTCTCCTCGAGGACACCCTTGTCCTTGAGGACAGCCTCGACCTCGGCGATGGACTCGGACGTGACTTGTGACTCGCCGTTGTACTCATCGAACTTGATACCGAGACGCGCGTAGGCTTTGGTATAGTCCTCGACATAGACGTCACGGAACTTCTTCCACAAAGCCATGGCGTCGGCGTCGCCATCCTCCAAGCGCTTAAAGAAAGCGTCGCGCTCAGCGTAGATACCTTGCGACTCGATTTCGGCAGTGCTCTTGTTGTCGGCTTTGGCCTTGTGGCTGGCCTCGAGCTCAGGCTTGAAGGCTTCCACGATCTTATTGTAGACGTCGAGAAGGTGACGGATGGCATCCTTCTCAAACTCCTCATCGGAGCCAAACTTCTCCCAACCGACGGCGAGGAGGGCGACTTGCTTGCCCCAGTCGCCAAGGTAGTTCATCCGGACAACGTCCCATCCCATGCGCTCATACAGGTTGGCGATGGCAGCGCCGTTGATGGTACTGCGCAGGTGTCTACCCTCAAACTCGCTGGCGATATTGGGAGAGGAGAACTCGACGATAGCCTTCAGCTTTCCAGAGTCAGGAGCGGGTCGAAGACCAAATGACTCATCGCCGCCATATAGCTCTTTTCGGTCCGCGATGAAGGGAAGGAGGAGTCTGGGGAGCGTGAAGGGGGAGGAGAATATTCGGATGTGGATGCCGTCAACAAATGGAAAGGTGTAGAGGGGAGACTTGGGGAACTGCACAATCTAGTCAGCCAGATTCAATTCAACAAAGCGACAAATGCTGCTTACCTTTGCCAGAAGCTCTGCCGCAACCTCTGCATTCGCTTTGATCTTAAGTCGAGGCAGAATGACTGCCAAGTCGCCCATGGAAATCGCCGCAGTAGTCTGGATCGCCTCATACGCAAGGGCTGGATCACATCCCGTGACCTCGGCAACAATTTTCGCAATGTAGGAGCGAAAGATATCGAGAGGACGTACTAGTACGTCAGCAGGGGGGAAAGAGGGAAGAGGAGTGTCGAGGCTCAGCCTCTCGAGAGAAGAGTGAAGACCGTTGATTGAAAGAGTCGCCATGGTATGTGATAGTGATTGCTTCCTACATTCCCTTCTGCACAGCCTGATTTGGTGTGTGAGATGAAAGAAAGAAAGAACATTGTCACAATTGACATGGGAATTTGAAAGTCCTTCTTGAAGGGAGGCTGAGTGCACTAATCAACTGGGTGTCGTCGGGCATGAAGCAGTGTACTTTTCAATTGACGCGGCATGATAAGATTGGACATACTTGCAGCGATGTGTGCCAGGCCGCTTGGTTGGGTTCGGGCCATGCCTGTGTTCGTCCTGGGGATTGGCTCTGTTGGAGGGGGGAAACAACCTGCATCCTGTGATAGGCTGCCCTGCTTTCGTTCTGGTACCCAGTTGCATATCTTCAACGGTTTCTCATTCGGCCGTAGCCGATGTAGTGACTTCACCCAAGATAAGCTTGTGCCAAAAGTGATACCAGCACTGCCTAGACGTAAGCCGCACACGTATCTTTTGCCCAACACGTGGCGGCATAGCGCCGTGGACTCTTGCGTACTGCAAGGTGAGCTCAGGAACATGTAAACGCACCGGAAAATTAGTTGCTACTAGTCCCATCTGAATAAATGCATAATCAAGCAGTGCTTTTTGTTTTGATCCGACTCCGAGATATCTTAATGCACAAACTACTTTTACATGATTGTGCAATCCCCAACATCAAAAACAGACTCCATTCAGGATTTGGCCGAGACCAAGTACAAAATTAGACAAACCAAAATACAGTGCGAAATGCAGAGGAAATCTAGGCAACTGCAAACAGTACTTAGTGATGCCCGAAAAGCTTGCTTCAAGAAAACTCGTGGACTCAAGATGATCTTTGATCTGGCGTAGTTTCGACTTCCCTGGCTGTCGCTTGAACCCCATTGACAGGTCTCCAGTCTGGAAGTTCGTTTCGGTCTGGTGTGTCATCTCGGGAAATGCGCCAGACCCAGGCAAGAAATTGATTGATACCACTTCTTTGGAAGCAATTCATAGCCTTCGTTGCAAGTGTTTGCCGTCGCTGGACTGACTGAATGCCGTCCTGCCTCGGGCTGTCCCCGTCATGGGATGGTGTTGGCGTTGGCGTTGGCGTTGGCGTTGGCGTTGGCGTTGTGTTTCCCTCCGCTGAATCCCGAGGAAGCAGCTGCCATGTGCCGGTGGCAAGGCGAAAAACAACAGCGACAAGCACAATCATGACCACGGTGATGATTCCAAAAACAATGAGAAACCTTGGCCAAGTGCGTTTGAAAGTGATGATGTCGTCACAGCCGAAGATAGCGGCCGTGAGAACAAGTGGCTGAGACATCTGGGTGGATGTGTTAGTAGGAGATCGCAACTCTTTCGGAAGTGACTCACGATTGTGGTCCACGCTAGAATTCTAGGCTCGACCTGCCGTCTAGGTTGAGAAAGCGAGATATTTCTGATCTAGAATGTCACAAAATGGGTTAGTCTGAGCAGTCCAGGCTGTGCTAGGTCCGAGGCATGGACGACTTACCCGTTCCTGCATCGACAACCCAGTTTTCAGCATACCTTTCCACTTATCCTTCATATCAACCAAATGTTGAAGCAATTGGTTAAGGCCATTGAAAGCGGTGCGGACCTGGCTGAGATAGTCAAAACAGTCGAGGGCGTCTTGTAGACCCTCACTTCGGTTGAGGAAGTAGTTGACGTCCGTCTTCATGAACCAGTCGCCGATGCGCACAGTTTCACGAAGATCTGAGATAACGTCGTTTAGAATACCCTTGAATTCGTGCATGTTGTCTTCGAAGTCAGCGAACTCTGAAAAGCCAGGCTCTTCCGTTGAAATTAGTTGAGGCTGCTTCGCAAGCCTTCGCATGCGGCGGAGAAAGTGTTCATGATGCTCGATCTGAGGATTTCGTGTTAGCATTCAAGACAGACGATCGAAAGAAAATATGGATGTGTGCAGTCTTACCCAGCTGTCATGTCTTTCTCTGAGCTTGGCGACAAGTTGATACCATTCCCGATGAACCTGTTCAACCCGCGTCTCCAGAATGCGACAGAAGTATGGTCGAGGATGCCACACCTGGTTTACATCGATTTTACCTCTGCATAGAGGGTCGAATATGGCGTCAAAGCCACCCTCCAGATTGTCATGATAATCATTTTCGTGGCGAGATATTTTGTCAGGAGAGGGGTCATCAGGCTTATCCTCTTCAAACCAGGTCTCTGTTAAAACCAAGGCGGTCCATCTGTCTTGGTCGAACCCCGTAACAACGCAACTGATCTGAGCGGCATAGATCCCGTCGACTTCCCCGTCTTCCTCAACTGAATCAGCTACTGACCTCAAGAATGTCACATCGCGTGACGATCGCAAGCTTCCGCGGTCAGCTCCTTTAGCCCGGTGGTCTTTGGCAAGCCGATTTGTGGAGCGCCACACCCTCAAAGGAAACGAAAATTGCATCAAGAATGTCTGTGGCCCTGTGGTCTGAGAACATTCACGTCATTAGCTGTATCAATATCACGTGGTTTTGGAGAGAGCCGGCGACTTGCAGAAAATCGGACTTCCAGAAAAGCCCTTGAGGAAATGTAACCGAGCAGGAAATCTCCCAGCACGCGAGCAAAGGACTCGGGTGCGCTCCCGACGAGAGATTGCATACCCCATGAGTCAATGTCAACCATATAACTGCCCCGAACTGTCAGTATACCGCGATGAAAAGGACGCAAAAGAACGCACATCAACCGACGCTCAGCTTCAGCAAAATCCAACTCATCGTCGCACTCCGGATGTTCTCGATATCGCTATTGTAAGTCAGTTCATTCTTCTGAATCTCAGCATCAAATAATTGTCAATGTTCCCTACCTTCTTTTTCAACTCAACCAGTAGATCGCGTGCAGACAGGCCCTGGAGGAATTTGCGCAATTCAGGGTCCGCTTTCAGCTTGTTGCCGTCAATTAGCAACGCCACCTTGTGACTTGGAACGCTAGGATGTCCATCTTCCAGTTTCTGGACTGTGGCGTTGTGCAGGAAATCCTCCAAAATCTTCACTCTGTATTTGTCCGCGGGCCATCTCGGTTCGGCATTCAGAACAAGAGTAGCAGCCGAGCGTCCCAGGTCCTGGTCGAGACCTTGAGGCGTATCAATCCAAGCTTGGTTTTCCCATGATACCGAGAGTTCTCCACGTTCGAAGTATCTCAAAGGCCACGAGAAGTTTCCAGCGAGCGCACTTCTACGTATCTTTTCCGAAATGGCTCCACTTTTCGGCCCTGAAGTGAGCATTTGGTGTGAGCTCGATTGCAGTATGGCCGGAGCCGAATGAATCGAGCTGCCGTCACTCATGATCCGGGCGGAAGGAAGCGGATTGGCTGTATATTACATTTCTTAGATATGAACAACAGCTGTACTATCTGATATGCGCCGATAAAGAGTTGTGCTTCGTGGTTGAATGGAAGATGACCAGTCCTTTCTCAAGCTCATGTACAGGAAAGAATAGCAAAGAGGCTATTCTTACCTTCATGGATCTATCACAGAAGAGGGCCTCCGGTAAGTCTTTCAACGGAGAAATAGCAACGTACCTGGACTTAAGCTTCTTGGATCAGTTTCTAAGAGGGCGGCGAAGGAGTATGGCCAGTTGTTGAATGTTGATGTTGCCGAACTCTCACTCGATCGACTCTGCAACGTGAGCAACGAGGGTAGTGGCAGTTGACACAGGGATCGACCACAACGGTCATTCCGCCTTGTCCACAGCAACACTGTCAAGCTTTAGCAGGGTGCCACTTGCACTGCGGGGGTTAGAGACGAACACAGGTCCAAATGAAGCCGTACTTTGGTCGAGGCTAGTACACAGCTACTGCGTCAGTCTTCAACCATAAAAGACCAAGAGTTGGGGTTGAGTGCCAGCGGCGGGCTTGATTACCATGCTGATGGGTCACCCTTCTTCTTATATGTCGTCGCTGGCCGTCTTCCACCTGCATTGGCACGAGGCTTTTCCTCTGGTTGATTGGCTGAGGCTGCAGGAGAAGGCAACGATCTTCCTTCAACCGAGGCGAACGAGAGGTGTGGTGCGGACGTTGTGGGATTGGCTGTTTCTTCGACTCTTGGATCCTCCTATCGTGGCTTGTCCAAACAGTGAGCACACCCACTTGTTTTCAATGGAAAGCGGTTGTCGTCGTCGGACCGTAATCGGAGGGTAAGGTATTCCCTAATCTCACAGAGTTGGACAAGATATGTTACTGGGCATACGCTTGCGTTCCTGTACGTGCTATGGAACGGAAAAACAGTTGGGAAAAGGACGACGCGCTTGGGCGGTCCCTGACGGCGCGAGACGCGTCGCTATCGCCTGACATGGCCGTACCCGGATAACCATGCACGCAAAACGATATGTGATTACGCAGTATTCGTACTCCAAGGTACCCTGTACGCTGGTACAAGGGTTGATCGCTAATGCGCCCTACATAACTGACGTCGTTATTTTCTCAAGTTGAAAACCTCCATGAAAGTCGCTCATTGGGGATCAAGGTGTCACAAAGAGTGAAGGCGTCCAACTCAAGGGAGCAGAGCCAGTGATGTGAAATACGCTGGAGGGGCTGGTGTTCGGCGGGAAAAGAAAATGATTGTTGTTTAGCCGCAGCCTGCAGGTCGACTGGACTTGTGGCGCCCAACGGCGCAGGACACCAAATTATGAGTGAGACACAAAGCCCAATCAGGTAAGGTCAGTGACGAAACAATTATAAGCATCTGAGGCGCCAAAATTTGCTTCGCGTGACTATCCCTTCCATCACTCTTCGAACCTGAGAAAGAAATGCTTCGGGTACTTGCCTAAAGACCGAAATTTGCGTCTACAAGCTAGGATTACTTTGTACAGCCCATGTCATGTGGCTGAGCACAGTCGTTTCCAAGGGAAATTAACCTTCGGGTGTTGGCATTCGTACTTCGCTGGCCTTCCGGTATTCAAGCAGGTCTCCTTGGGGCCTGGATTTCATTGGTTGATGAATCGCAGGGGTAGACAGAAATAAAGCCCTCTCCGTCCGGCCTTCATTCTGCTATCAAGGGGTTTCCTCCTCACGGTTATCGATCCCCCTTCATCTATGACTGCCGCCCTCCTTCTCATCGCTGCCAACCTGCCAATCTTGCCAGCTTCGAAAACGGCTTCCACGGTTTCGATGGTCACCAAACGCAATGGCAGTCACGTTCAACTGGGCAGATTGTATTTGGATTCGTGGCTCCAATTACGCTACCTGAAAGGTTTCCCCCTCACGATAACGAATTCGACACGACCAACCACGGCCGACCGATGTAATACATGTGGCCCTAGAAGAAGGGACTTGATCGTATTTTGGGCTCTGGTATTTGCGGCCCAATTGTGCATAAGAAGAGCAGCTCGGGAATCGCGTTGTTGGGACGCAGAGCGCGGTCGCCTTCTCTGGTTGCCTTGAGACCGTGCCCCTGATTGGGATCTATTGTTCCAAACAATCTTGAGGCAGGACGCTTGCAAGCACTATTATTTCTGCTTCCGAGAATTGAGGCAATCTGACAGAGAACTCGATCACCGGGGCTACGATCGTGCACCGAGGATGTTTGTATCCCGACGCACCGCGTGAGGGCACCGCTGTGCACAACGCATCAGCGCAGTGCGTTCTCGGTGTCTCCGAAGCGGTGATTATTTCCAGGGCGATGCGATTCGTTCAGACCCAGACACCCTCCCACGAGGTCGCGATATGATCATTACCCCGTCAATGATATCCACTCTTGATCAAGATCCTCTGGCATGCGTCACCTTTCATTTTTGGTTGTCAGTATGTCTGCAGGATTGATGTCGAGTTGCATTCATCAGCTGACCGAGAAGAAGGTATTTGGATCCCGAACTTGTTGTGACTCGAGATCAACCCAAAGGGTTTTCCTTACAGAGATCGACATCGTTGGGCTTCTGCCATACCATATGCTGTCAGCAGGACACCCCGTTCGGGAACGCCCGCCCGTCTCATCGCTTGTCCCATTATGGGTTCCCGTTCCGAAAAGCTGCTTCGTGGCTGTGCACAAATGACTGCAACCAGGACTAAAATGCCACAACCACTTTCATTCCTCGGCTCCCGGCTAAAGTTCTGCATCGTACTTTTTTCCTGTGTCGGCGAATCTCGGGGCACCAGACAATGTCGGCACATGACCATTTGGAATCGCGCATGTTGCCCGCCGTAGGGCTTGCGAGCCGAATGAATTTCGTCCAGTCAATAATCACATGAAAGATATGAAGAAAGGCTGGCATCCTGGCAGACGGCCCGATGTCCTCTTTGGCCCTATCATTCTGGCTGTGTCGTACTTGTCGGGCAGCGAAGGGTAAGGCAAACACATCGTGCGAGGTTCACCGTCTTTCCTCGGGTCGATGCATCTGTTGCTGACCTTTTTGTGTGACTGTCAAAACTTAGCGGCCCCTCCTTAATCTCAAGTTGGGCTCAGGTTTGCCCAAATCTATGCCGGTATCGGCCAAAGACGTAAAAGAACAAGGACTATCCGATTTTCCAGCTTTGAGGTTTGAAGTTGCCTTAGCGCACGTTATCTTGACAACGTTTGTCAACCTGTGTCGGAGGTTGAATCAAGGCCCATGATCGAATCTGTGACTCGCCGGAAGTTCTTCGATTACCACACCTCAAATGCGTCTGGCCCAGAGAGTGAATGATGTCAGCGCACGTTGGCGCGTGGCGGGATATCACGTGGTGCACTGCCGGCGCGGCTCTGAGACGGGTGGGTGGAGATGCTCAACGTAAACGCTGGTTAAATTGTAGTGATGACGTGCATAAGAAGTGGGATTTAAGGCGGGATTTAAGGCGATGTGACCAAGATACCATGAAAATCCGTTCCCCCGAAGCACAAACCCAGAGCCACGGCTCGTTTTCAGCCCCTGTATTTCCAATCTCAGCTGAATCATCTCAAAACACTCCTTATACGTTGGCACTAGAATCAAACACTCTGGTCGGGAGGTCAACAACCTCAGCTCAGCCGTATAATAAGTGTAATATTGACATCCCAAAATCCAACCTTCAAAATACACGAATTAGATGACTGCCAGGTTCAAACTCCAATTTCCGAAGACCAAGGTAGAGCAGCTCCAAACTCAACGTCGTCGGTTCGGCCGGGTACCTGGTGGCTAGGCCCAGAACGCGGGGAATGGCGACGTCTGAAGTCCCAGGGAAATCGATTCCCAGCGGACGGCGGCGTTCGGCTGCCACTGCAATTCATTTGTGCGTCAGGATTTGATGTGGCCGATACCCGTCCTAGGGCTATCGTGGGTTGAAATTCGATGTCAGCATTACTCTCGAGGCTCCTTGAAAGCATGGTCGACTGCGTGACCTCAACTTTCAGCCTTTTGTTCGTGCGATTGATCCACCATTTGAACATCGAAGTTACTCCAAGCATCAATAAGTACGCGCATAGTAAAGAGGTGAGGAAGTTTCTCCAGTCCTTCTGGAAGGCAATAACGCCATCCGCACTAAATAACGCGGTGGTGTGCGTGAAGGGCAAGGTGATCTGCACCGAGTGTCAGCCGAGGTGAACTGCAGAAAGAACAAGTTGGATGGACTGGCCAGTGTACTCAAAGCTAGAAGGCGAACCTCATCGATTTCGCTTTTGCCCAAGATCGACTGCTGTATTCCGATGGAACGCAGTCGCCGTACCTCCTAATAGAAGTTAACCCGTGCCATTCAAGTTTTCTATATGGATAACAGAGATCCGTCACGTACATCAGTCAGGGCTATGATACTATCTTGTAACTAGACATAAGCAAGAAAATCGTCAGAAAGTGTTGTCATACGAGCGTTGTTAGTTATGAATACCTGTATTGTGCTGGGAGATTGAATAGAATCATCGAATGGAAAACAAAACTGCTTCATATCAGCTATAGATTTGAAGTGTTGGGGGAAATAGATGCAAATCTTCATCTGAAACCGGGGTCGTTATCACCACTCACCCTCCTTCTTGCTGTGTCGCATGTCTCAACCATGTCGTCGCATCTTGCCTCCAGACTGTCGAAGAAAACACACAACTGACCAATGTCATGAAACTTGCGGCGGATCTCAGCTAGATATAAATAGCATTCTGACGCATCTCCGGGATACCCATCGTTGTTGAGAAAGAAGTTAACATCCGTGGCCAAGAATGAATCTCCAATCTTGCGTGCATGTTGTAGATCTTGTTTGAGATCTTGCAGGGTTTCCTTTAACTCTTCTAAGGAGTTCTCAAATCTTTCAAACTCCTTGAGGCTGGCTTCCCGACTTTCAGTGGCTGTATTATCTGGCCTATTATGCAATATGGATAGTAATCGTCTCCGTGTCTGTAGCTGGAAAGATTCTGGTAAGTACAAGTAGTGGCTAATCTATTGCGTATGAACAGAAGAACGCGAAGCGACCTACCAGGTTGGAAAATCCGCTGTCAAGATTTTGGAGGATCAAGTCCCATTCATCCTTCACTTGTTCCAGCCTCTGTTGCATGATGTCTAGGAAATAAGCCCGCGGATGCCATGTTGGATACTTTGCGTCTCGCTTGCCACAGCTAAGTGGATCCAACTCCATTCCCTCTTCGAAATCATACTGATAACGCATAACCTTGTCTTGAGAGTCTTCTTGGTCGTCAAACCATGTATCGATTGCGAAGTATGCAGTCCAGTGATTCTGATCGTGGCCAATGATCATGAAACCCATATGGCCCGAATAAACTCCATGCACTTGTGAACTCGAAGGTCGAATTTCGTCGGAGATCAAGAACGTGAGATCTCGAGAAGACCGAAGGGGCTTTTGACTAGAGTATCTTGTGCGGGCGTCGTGAATCAGTCGTTCGCTTCGGCGCCAAACACGGAATGGCAGGTGGAACTCGAGAGTGAAAATGGGTGGGCCACTGGACTACACAGTCTCACTTAGCTCAACAATCAGACCACGCCTCGGATAATTCTACGACCTTGCCTCACCTCAAACGAAACACCAATGGATGATCTTGCGCATAAGTGCTTCTGGAAGAAGTCACCTAATAACCGAGCTTGCGAGATGGGACAGGTTTTGGCCAGGGCAAGAATACCCCACCTGTCAAGATCAGTGATATATCTTCGCTAGATCAGTAACATCAACGCTCTCCACAGGAACTTACTCACATGAGGCGACGCTCAGCTGGAATGCAACTGTCCAGATCCTTTGGCACTGGATATCTCTGCGACAAAGTTTCAGCAAGAGGTCCTTCTGTGATGAGCTTGAAATTATGTGTCAAACTCGCCTTCTTCAGAAGTTCACTTGTCAATTGGCGCGCGGAGAGCGCTCCAACGCATGGTCGGCAACTCCATATATTCTCTGACCAATTCCCATCGATAAGCCAAGCAACCTTTCGTATAGGTCCAGGATCGTCGCTCTCGAGTAGATCTTGTAAAGAAGTATCGAAGCAGATGTCAAGCACTGGTCGAACGCGACCTTCATATCTCGCGGAGTTGTTGTCAATGCAGAGAAAGAAACTGATCTCATCTTCCGGACAGTTTAGGTCAACCCTATAAAGATTCCAGGGGTTATTTTCAGAATCATAGTTGATAGGATGACGCTCAAAGAATCTTCGTGGCCAAGCGAATGGGCCTTGGATGAGGCGAGAGGGCTCCGATTTAGTTGCAGGTTCAAGGGAGCTAGCGGCAGCAAGCATGATGCCCTCATCTTGTCTCGTTGGTATCATCCTTTGAGGTATCTGCCAGCGCAACTCAACAGTCAAGTTATGCAGAAGAAGAGACAGACGAGCATCGAACATCCATGAAGAAGGTAGTTTTGGTAAAGCGCGAGGAATCTAATGTAAGTTGAGAAAAGTAAATACAAAATATTTATCATTCAGACCCTCCTCATCTTTACACGTAAGAGGCTGCCCTATGTGTGATCAGTTTAGCAAAACGCACAAAGTATGCACGGGACGTTTTACAGGCTGTTGTGTGGAATTCGCTTTTCTGATTTCGACCGACTCCAGCCAGAACATCTCGGATGGCGTCCTTGGGCTAAATTTGGGCATCGCCCCAATGAAAAAAGCTTATGGTTACACAGGAAGCAATCGGGCACGAAAGTGGGTGGTCATGTGAGCATATTGGCTGCCATCCTTTTTGGTAATTCATATTCCGCACGATGCTTGGAGGCTAGCTGACCAAAACGTGATCCGATTGGCGAGTGCTTAGTGACTGTCTCGGAGTGATTGACCGCCTGGTTTCAAAGGTTCTGCTAGAATCTTGAAGGGTGCACAATGATGTCTTTTACAGGTGCCACGCAAGTGTCGATGGCTGTCTAGCACCATCTGAACTTCTACGATTCGCGCAGAGGAACAAAAGATGGTTCATCCGCGCCCTGTATTTTCTCTCAACCAGCATATCCCTTGTAACTTAGGCTGGGATGCCCATATGCCTCAAGTAGACCCAGCACATCAATTCGCAATCAATGCCAAGTCTCACAGGTTCTGGCTTGATGGTAAGGCTGCCCCGACAGCCTCAAAGTGTGGAAGCGGCTCTTCTTCTTTGCAATCCGTCGATACATTGGAACCTCTGCTTATAGGCACTTGCCGTGTGACCACACGATCCACACGACAGCGACTACATCTACTATACTGACACCCAGGACAGGGGTCAACTACAACAGGAATGGCGCCGTTTCCGCAGAAACACTACACTTTTGGCGTCAGATTTACAAATGAAGCTTTTATTCGTATGTCCGGGAAGGTGAAACTTACACAAGTCCATATGAAAACATACCTCCGTCGAGCGGGTGGTTTGCGATTGTAAGGTTCTGCCGGGGGCCCTTGAAGTACCATGACTAGAGAACGGCTCGGCCCGCTTGCAGGTAAAAGGCTTGTGACGGCAGTTTTGCGTGGCAGGACTAGATGAAACTTGTTCCCAGGGTTTAACTTCAATGAGTTAGCTCGTACTTCGAGATCTGCCGAGAAACGAACTTACCAAGGGGCTCAAGACGGTAACTGCCAACCAGAAAGAATCCTTTAATTTCCCACGGCCCGATACGGAGATCGTTTATCTGAAATAGGATACAGTGGTGCTAAAGAACAATAAGGGAGAAGGTGCAATTACTAACTCGTGAAAGTCTCTAGTCCACTCATTCCGAATGGAGGCAGAAACAGGAGGTCTACGATCATCCAAAGGGAGGTTCAATGAATCAGGAGGCTTCAAAAAGCCTGGCATGCCTCCAAAGCGGCGTTTCAAGTCGCAACATCTAGCCATCATTGTGGCCAGGCCCTCAGCTTGTCATACGCCCTCAGCCGTCATATGCCACAAGAACAACGCATTGTGTCGCAATTCGTACCATTTTGACCTGCTTTATAGACCTATTTAGGGACCCTGAGCAGCCAACTGTTTGACCTGAGTAGACTTGTGAAAGTTACCGCAAGATCGTGTCGCTGGCTTGTGCATACGGCCACATGACGGCCACATCACAGCCTCGCAACCGCCGAAGACGCAAGGCCCCCCAAGACGACTGGAGAGACACCCGGCAGAAACCTGAAACGCCGTTAGCGCCGAGTTTGCATCTCACAGGCTGTGGAATGCGAGGGTGGAGGCACCAACCATTTCCAGAGGGACAAGACTCCTCGCGGTGGCGTGGCAAAAGCACGAAGGGATGGTTCGTGCTTCAAAGATAGGTATGTTCCAAACCCTTGGCACGCATGAGATCGCTATCGAAAAAAGAACCGTTGGAACCTGGTGTAACCCGTTACCCTGGTTCTTGCGGGGAATGAGTGGTCGCTAGTTTGCCGCCAGCGCTACCAGACTGGGGCCCAGACTCAAATGACAGGCCTACAAGAGTCGTTCATTAGCAAGGGCAGGTCTTATCGGGTTCTCAGCGGTCCTCAGGGAAATTCAGGGATCGCCCGATCGGTCGGCGTCCAAGCCACAGATCACTTATCGACGAATCTGGCTGACAACGGCAGGGGCATATCCCGAAGCTATGGCTTGCATAATGGCCACGTTTCGTTTTGCAAACGAGTATTTCCCATACAATGATTCGCTTGTGTAACGATTCTGAGCGGCTCGGTCTCTCTTAATTAAATCTTACATCAAACTCGCGGCATCCAAAAACAAGCTTGGGGTGGGGCGGGTGGACGGAAGAAATTCCGGGAAAGAAGGGTGGTTCACGCCAGCCGGCAAATTGTCGGATCGTACTTACTGCTGCCATAACTTCATGTCTGTCGATTCAAGTGTTCGTCAAGTTTTGAAGACGGTGCGTTGTCGGAGTCGCAATCAGAAAGTCCTTCGTTTGGTAACTTGGAGGTGTGGAAGCAATGTTCGTGATCTTGACTGCGAGTCTGCACTCTATCGACGCGACAACGGGAGCAACGAGGATAGTGACAGTTGAGGCATGGGTCCACCACCACCTTCATGCCACTTTCACCACAATAGCACTGGTTTTCTATCAGTATTGGATCGCTTTCGGTCTGGTGGTTCGTTGTCCTCGGTCTACACAGATAATATCGAGCGGGAGGCAAGGGAGTGGGAGGTCGAAAACATACGCATGTCCACAGAAAGACATGCCTTTTGCGGGGAGGCTATCGACGGAGCATCTGTTAGTGGCGTGGACCAAACATTCGAGCGGACCAAACATTCGAGCGGACCAAACATTCGAGCAATGGTGAGAAGCTGACCATTCTTCGCGTTTTTCCAATCGTCATCCACTTTAATGCGTCGTTGGGGAAAGGGGGCTGCCGAAACGCCCAAGCGAACGCCAAAGGTGATGATGTCGGTTGAGCGGGCTTCGGATTGGCAGCCCGTGTTGCTAAATGTATGAGCAGGGGAAAATTCAAGTCCAAAGAAATTGGAGAGAAGAAAAAGTGTCAAGATGGCTAGACTAAATTCGTTGCGGGCATTTGCACATCAAATATCTGGGTTCGAGAGAGAATCGGGCAATCTCGCAGATCACGTGATCATACCAGCAGCATCGTCATTTCAATATGAGACCAAGAATGGAAGATGGGAGGCGAGATCGTCTCCAATCACGGTTTTAATGTATTCGTCAGAGCCGTAAGTCTATCGTAGGTTTTCAGTTCAAAGAGAATCCCCATCCCCCCTGTCAGACCAATCAAATGCTCTGCTTTGGATCCTCTTGAACCCGCTCGCTGGTCTAGCACTGAGCCGACTAATCGGAGCTTGAGATAACCCTGGCGAGCAGGGGAGTGCGGATTCTCTTTGAACTGAGAACCTACGGTATGTGTTGACTCAGTGCCCGTGAATAGAAGTCGTTTCAGAACTCTTCAATAATGTTTCTCTTGGAGGACAGGGCTATCCAGATGGGGCATTTATTCATGTTCCGTTTGGGGCCAAGAGTCTACTTTGTAACAGCGCCATTAATTTCCGGCCTAGATATGCCGTACCGAAGACTGACCCTTGACAGCCACACATTCTTCATCACTCGACCGATCAGCTGTGCGAGAAATGATAATTTGAGAAACTGTTCATTCGAATCATTCCACTGCCAACCCCGGCGAAGCCTAGTGGCAGCACCACGCCGACGGGTGAAGTGTTCGGCCGAGTGGACTGGCTCAGCCTGCCCT
Source organism: Colletotrichum sp. COLG25 (assembly GCA_009801095.1). Taxonomy (NCBI): domain Eukaryota; kingdom Fungi; phylum Ascomycota; class Sordariomycetes; order Glomerellales; family Glomerellaceae; genus Colletotrichum; species Colletotrichum sp. COLG25. The sequence continues at coordinate 5,235,912 of VNWT01000023.1, forward strand.
CTTTCGAGAGAGTAAGTACACCGTAGTGAAGCGTTCGGCCGAGTGGACTGAGGTGGCTCCTGCTCCCAGTCAAGGGAGTACACTTTGGTGAAGCGACTAGGCACACTGCAGGCTAGGGTGTCATCGTAGCAACAATGTCTAGTTCTCATCTAGACAATCTGCATCTTTACTACTGGGTTTTGCTGACAAACTTCGAGAACATTCGGTGTCTCTCATAGGTGGTCCTGTTCATAGGGCGAAGCAGCTGTCATCCGAAGGGCAGCAAACGGGTACCTCCAATCAATCCCATAACTGGATCGGCGGGGCTTGAATGGATCGGATGCTCCCGAAGTTGCTGGCTCCTTGTTGCAGTACAATGCTGGACCCCAACCTACACTTCCGTGTTATCACTGTCAGGTCGTCGGCTCGGTGTACTTTTAGACTGCTGGGAAAACAAGGAGTGTCACCATAAAGGATAGGGTGTTGCAATGCAGCCACATGACACAGTGGCCCAAATGAAGGACAATTGCGACCACAGGCACCACCTCTGGGTGAAAGTCATTCGTCTGGCGCATGCATGCCTGCACGTAGAACGATGTGGTGCGTCGTCGCAGGATCAGACCGCAATCTGGCTGATGAACGGGTATGTATGGAAGCGGTGTGCTTGAGATGAGAAATGAGGCGGAAGACGATCGGGAATTTTTGGTTGCCCGAAAAGGCGGACGATGCATGCCGGGGAAGATAGCCGAGGCAACTGGAACGGAAGTAGCTGTGCATGATCAGCGCGAAGTTGCGCACTTTCATCAGCCCAATCGTCGAGAAACTCTAGGGTAAGCAGGTCAAATGGGCTTACATTTCACTGTCTTTCGTTATTGGAATGAGTTTACATGTCTATCTGAATTCATCATCTTTCCGTCAAAGTTAAGGTACTTGAGTATGCAACGGACTGATTCACAGAGGGTACACGTACGTCATGCGTCAAACATCGATAGCCGATGTGGCTTGTGCCCCCTACACGTTTCAAAAGTGGAGAGGCTCTTCGGTACCATCTGACACACAAACACGTACATTTTGAGCTCGCATCGGTCGAATAACTCCCTTCCTCAGCATTACTTTAGTGGAAAATGTCCTCCGCAAGTTCATCGCTATCTAATTTTTGCCGCAGCCGAGCTAAACTTCCCACAATAGCCGCTAATGCGGGTGTAAAGGGAGCAATGTTGAAGCCTGATACTTGGACTGTATCTTCGTGGGTGGAACAGTCCATTAATAATGGACCATTATCGAGGAAGGTCAGCTCCTCTATATGAACCAGAAGAAATCTTGGTAATGGTATGGCATACCTCGGCCCATCAAACCTCCAAAAGAACTTCTTGTTTCATCAACGGCTGCAGCCGAAATGGGTTTATGTTATGTTTCATTTTTTTCACCGCACGGTGATTATCTCGCATGGTTGACGAGTCAGTGAAATTGAAACATTATCGTACTATATTCCCTCATTGTACTCCAAGCGCCTCGCTTTACGAAAGAATCTAGTATAACACTCGGGGCACCCAAAAAGGTGCCTTCTGCAAATCAACTTCTATCCTACACTTATCGTTGAGGTCGGCGCCCTCGTCCGAGCACCCGACAACCTTCCGGCAATGCTCCACTTCTTGCCGGCTGACTCCTGCTGGGTCCCGTGGGATCCACAAAACCGGAGGCGGAGACGCCATTTCCGGTGGCCAGTATGCACGGCGAGCGTAGTCTGGAGGATAAGTCGCTGTTGGGTCTGGGAGATCATTGGGAATCAGACGACGAAGTGTCGCAAAGTCGTCGAACACACCAGGATGTAACCAATGGAGGAGGAAGTTGGGCTTTATGGACGGGTCTGGTGCGATCCAGTAGGTAAGATACCCAAGAGGACGCGCTAGGCCCCAATTATTGGCGGCTTCTTGAGCCTTTTTGAGAATCTGGCCGCTGGACCAGTCAGTGACGGACACCATCAGTCCGCTGGCGCCTTCTACACCACGGGTACCGTGGGTTTCATGTGCAGGTCCTTCGCTTTCGTCGATGGGGTCCAGGAAGTCCGGATACGACATGTTGATGTCGGCATCCGTGAGGAAGTCGTCTTGAGGGTACTGGGTCATAGGTCCACCGTCGAGCTCTTCCATCTCGAGTGCCAGCGCCCGCGGGATGTTATACAGCAATGGCGAGACGGCCTCGCGGAGGGAGATGTGCACCAGCGCGGTGAAGACGAGGAAGGCGACCATGAGTACCATGGGTATATATGCCTCGCGCAAAACAAACAGACCGACGAGGCATATCGTGGCCAGATACAGGCCAACCAGCAAGTGCATGAGCGCGCGAGGGTAGACCAAGCCTCGCGTGTCAATGGACGCATTGCTGACGTACATTAGGTTGTACTTGTAAACAAGGTATATGCAGGAAAATCCAGCAGTCGCGAAGCCCAGGACGACGGGTGCGATACAGGAATAACTGATAGCTACGAAATGTTAGTATACTCCAGCGCAAGTCATGGAATGGCCAGCTTACCAATGACACCCATATTCGTGAAGACGGGGAAAACTGCTCCCCAGTGAATTGGACGATCTCTGTGCCATATCCTGAAGAGACCACGAGGGTTGTCGAAGCTTTTGGCGAGGAGATGATGGCGGACGACGTCAAAAGCTCGGACTAGGGAGGCGGCCCCAACCGCCAAGCATTGAATGAGGATGTATGAGATGTAGAAGTTGGAGGCTTTTGGCAGGTTCTCGGCAAGAAGGTCCTTGGCTGAGAGAGGATCCTTGAGAACTTGTGTGAATGCAGCTGAGGCCGCCGATGTAAGCGTTGTGACGAGGAATACTTGCACTACTTGAAAGGCGAAGTAGGCATGTTGAACGAAGAGCTCGATCAGGGATAGAGATGGTACTCCAGCAAGTCTAGCGCATCCTGTACGTAACTTTATTAGCAAGAAAAGCTGATATGAGGTAGGTGGACGGGGTAGACTAACCTCTCAGAATCCATGGTACGATCGCCATCAGGAACGACAGCGCCAAGGCGGGCAGGAGACCGCTGATGATGCCGGTGACTGCATCGGGCAATTGCACAATCCATGATAAAAACGGGAAAGTTTCGGCAAGGAACTTGATGTTCGAGATCACGCCGACGAACGCAGAAGGGACGGACCAGAAGATGATGGCGGTAGCGATGGCGGTTCGCATCAGGAAACCTCGCACGATGCGCTCGAACCACTGCATCCTCAGAGAGCTCCAGACAATCTCGTCTGGCTTCATTCCAATGTGACGTGGTGACATGTGTAGTGGTCGGTTGTGTGCGAGTGTCTGGCAGGCACGTTCGGCATCAGCCTGGGAAGAGAACTCGACAAAGGCGGCAGGCAGTCGTCGACCTTCGCCTTTGAGGAAGCCGCGACGAAGCTTGTTGATCTGCTTCGTCAAAGCCTTGATGCGGTTCCGAGTCCACTTGATGGTATCGACGCGACGGAAGAAGTTTGCCAACGGTCGGTGGTAGGGGCGCTCGTCAGCTCCAATCCATTGTGCAGCAACTGAGCCATTCACATCTGGCAGGACAGTATTTTCGTGGTACGGGTAACCCTTCTCGGCATCGGCAGATTCTTCCGATCGCGAACTCGAAGTCGGACTTGACACGGTCTCAGGAGCTGTGACGCCTGCAGCTTTCAGTTGTTTGTTGCGACGCTGGTTCGCCATCTTGATCAGGCGGATCTCTGCCTTTTCCAACCGTGCAGCCGTCTCGTCCCGCTCCTTGACAAGTCTTTCCAGGTCGCTGGTATCTCGAGGAATCCAAACATTCTTGACCGTGTCGCCAAAGACTTTGCGAAGGCGAGCAGCGTCCATGTACTTCGGGGGCACGCAGCTGAACAAGACTGTCCTAGATGACAGCCTTTTGGAATAGTATGGTGATAATAGATAGGCATGGCGGAGGTTGATGTAGTATATGCACTCGCGATAGATGGTAAATAGGATAAATCCTGGTGCAGGTGTTAGGATACGATTGTACTTAGTAGGGTCTTGCTACTGACCGAAGAAGATCCATGCGATGATAGCATGTGCGAAGAATATGTGCGAGTTTTTGATGTTACCGATTGTGATGCGGTCAAGCTGCGTGAGACCACCACCTCCGCTGGCATGAATGGACATCAACGTAGGCCATGTGATGCAGCAGCCAACGAAGCATATCAAAGCGAGAACCTTGAGGTAGCGCAGGAATAGGAACGCATCCAGCGTTGATCGATTCAGGATGGCAGTGTCGGGTTCCCTCCAGAAAGGTTTGACCCAGTCCAGCCAGCCTTTGGGCAGGGGTATGCTTTGTTCACTACGAACATGTCAGTTGCGATGTCAACATAGAGAGAAACAGGGTTCGTACTGCGAAAAGAGACTCCTGAGAATAGTCCGCGGCGAGTAGACGCGATGACTTCTGCGTCGCAGAATCCAGAAGACGAGGATACAGACGACAGCGTAAATGAGAACGGGCACGAGCGTGCTGACAAGCGACATCAACGATGACGAGTCAGAGCCGTCAATCTGGAGTTTGCTGAGGGTTCCGCCCGTGGAGTTGTCCCGGGCGGATCCCACTCGGCCATCACCTGACGAGCCATCGACGGAGGGCTGTTTGCGGTCAGTTGGAAGCCGGGCCGGGGGGATCGTGCATCCGGGTGTCTTACAATGTTCATCGCGGCGGTGCTCCCACAACATGTCTCTCGTGGAAGAGTCTGCCCAGCAGGTACCAACGCGGCGGCGCGGTCGGATTGATATGTCCGCTGATGTCGATGTCGTCAACGTCGCGGCCCGGTAGATGCTAACGGATGCTGTCAGACGAACGGAAATTTGGCGGGGGCATTCGCCTCGTTAAAATCGGCAGAGGACCCCCGCGTCCTTGCAGCTCTTAGCGTGGAGGGTGGTCGAATTGGATCATTGACGGTGGCTGGCCGTTGCAGGTTGCGGCCGCCTTTGTTGGCCTCGAGGCGTGTCAAAACCCACAATCCGACTGGCGTGGTCGTTCGCTAAGATCACTGATGTCGGCTAGCACCGAGGAGGGCGGGAGAGCAATTGGCGACCACGTCTGATCGCTACTGAATACGTTCGGACGACCTGAAGTGATTGATGCGCGATGACAGGCGGGTGGACGTTTGGCAGGCGGAAAAAGGAAAAGAGTCGAGATGATGACAGGGGATACGCTAGCCCCGTTTCGATAGTAGGCTCGCGTAAGGTGTGGGTCTGGACCCGCCGACGGGGGTCCACATGGCAAACCGAGTCACCCATTGGCTCCCTCCCGCTTGGCGTCATATCAAACCTTACATAAGCATTCTCTCGGACATGATATCAGGGCCTTGGCCAATGACAGTCCTCTGCTAGAGGATTGACTTTCTGACTAAGGACTGCTGATTCAGGGGTCTTGCCAGTTGCAGCCAGTCGGTGTGTGATGTCTCGCGCAATGCCGAGCCAAGACACCAGCTAATTCCTCACGGCGCGTCAACTTCAAAGGAACAAAAAGAAATGCTGCCCACTTATCGGGGGAAATGCTCGAGGGCGAGGAAAAATCAGGTTTCCTCAGCGAGCTAGAGGGAACTCCCCCACAGAGGCTGAAATCTAACCAATGTGGCTGCTCGGTGTTTCCGGACGCAGCTCCGATTTCGAGGGGATCGCCAAAGATTTTCTCAGATTTCAGCTGCAGTCTTCAGCCGCCTTTTCCCCTTCGAGGAACCCCAACAACGTCTTTCGATAGTCTAGACCGTCTCATTCCTTCGTTCATCCTTGAAAAGTCCGAGCTCATCGCACCCCGCCTGTGTTGGGCATGTCAAGTCCCAGCCTGGGGGACTTTGTCACGTCGATCGGGTGCGCGGCTGACATGGAGATGGATGCCTGAAGACTTATCTGATGCAACGTGAGCTTCGAGGTGGAATCTCGGTCTCGCATCAACTATGTGACTATGGCATAAACCTCTTGGAGAATGAAAAAGTAGGTAATTTCCCACGATATCCCGACATCAGAGAGGGCAAAATTCGACGGCGGCGGGGCCTGTTTTCCACTTGCGATGCTTCTCTGCAAACCCGAAAAGTAGGTAGTAGGGGTAAAATGATCGGTTCGGAATCGGGGTATCGGCAATGGGTTCCCCTAGTACCGTTTTGTGGTGGATCACGGCTACCTCTAGACCGGAATGCGTTAATACAAACGGCGAAAAGCCGATCGTGTGGCCAAGATGCCTTCATACACGCGTCTGTTTTTGGACTCTAGGGCTAGACCAAAAAGACATCTCCGAGGACTCAGAACAAAGCGGAGCACGGGGAGGTTAATAAGTTGTGCAACGTTGTAGGCGCGTGGATTGGACTCGAAAGTTACGACTCCATTGGGATAGACTTATGAATGATAAACAAGATGTGGTAAACATCAGTCATCAGAATTTCAGACGGTAACAACAATCAACGGACAGAGGAATGAAGCCACGTTGACGACGCATACTAGCAAGCAACAGGGGAGGAAGACAGGGAAACTTGGTGTAGGAAACTGCTGGATCTTGCAATTCTATTGGTCCTTGTGACAGAGCTGTGAAGCTATCTAATAATGAGCAATCTTTCAAACAGACAACCAATCCGGCATCCTTCTCTTCTATCGTACTATCGCAACAATATCGGCGTTTTGCAAGAGTGTTTGCCGAAGGATCAAACTACTTGCGCCTTCTCCTTGAAGTAACTCGGATGGCCATCCTCATAAACAATCTCCATGTTCGCGTCCTTCTTGAAGTCGCCCATTGGGGCACTCGTCCACTCGCCATCCGCCATCAGTGCAACGCTACAATGCCACGGGGTCGTGAACCCGGTCTTGGTGTTGAGCAGGCTCATGGAGACCTTGTGCTCGCCGGTGGACTGGTGGATGGAGAGACGCAGGTAATTGGGGAAAGCATCCTTGACGGCGCCAGCGAAAGCCTATGATGGGTCAATAGATCAGTCCAGCCACTTTCTGCAGGAGATAAAGAAGTGTGCTTACATATCCTCGGATCAGCATTTGCTTGGCCAGGAACTTCACGTCCCGCTTGTAGCCGTTGCTGGTTCGGCCCTTGCCGGTGGGGAACACATGCTGCAGGTCAGATTCCAAGAATCGGCAATAACCGCGATAGGTCATCAACGCGTCGGGGTTCTTTGCGATTTCTTGGTCAATGTCGAGGTCGTCCTTGCCGTATTTGTTCAGGAGATAGCGGCGGAAGTTGGTGGCGTTGGCAACGTAGCGAATCTCCTCGAGCCTGTCCGGCATTGGGAAGTTCATTAGGTCCCGAAGCCTGGAGAAGCCGATGTAGGTGAACCCCTTTTCGACTGCCATGGCCCGCAGAGCTTCGCCGTAAGCCCAGGTGTCGCGATCCGGAATGCTCAGCAAATCTGCCACCAAACTCATCAGTTTCACAGACGACAAGGCCAATCATCAGTAGAGTTGACCAACCGTTGTAGACGAGACCGTCAGAGATAATAGTCAGCTTAGCTCCTGGGGCGTAGATTTCACCAATGCGGATGCACATAGTGTTCAAGCGCTCAAGAGCCAGTTCTTCGGCTTTATCGGGAAGATTGCCGAGGACCTTGTAGACCTTGTTTGCCGACTTGAAGGGAAACGCTGGAAGACACGTGTCTACTTGCTTCCCAGCCGCGACGAACTGCTCGATGACTCTGACGAACTTGGGCACACCAGCAGTGAGCCTGTCCATCGTGTCGTCAAACTTGTTGAGGGCATACTCGAAGATGATGGCCAAAATCTTCTTGGAAGTCTCGGTCATCTCTTCGGTCACCTCCAACCCAGGCTGAGGGGCACGAGGGAGCTTGGACTCATCCAGGGTGGACCTGGTGATGGGGCTCTGGATGCTACCAAGGAGATGCATGGTGAAAGCAGATGGTAAAGAACTTGATAGAGAAGAGAAAGAGTTTGCTCGAGATGAACTGGTGTTTGGCCTGTCGATGTCTTCTGAATTTGGTCTCGGTTAAGAGCAGGGCTTGCTAGATATACAGATCCACGTGGATTTGAAGAGCTCTCGGATAGATGCTGCAGTTTCCAGATACCCGAGAATGCCGTCCCAAAACATAGCCAAACACACAAGCAGCCTTAGAAGGCGCGTTTCACCATTGCCACCTTAGGCAACTACATCGAATGTTCATGATCAGTAAGACAGGATCAAGGCTGCATATGGAACAGTCTGCGCCTCCCATACGCCATCACTCAGGTGTGTCTACCACTGGACATGAGCAAAAGTTGGCCGTGGGGGCATGGTGAGATTCCCGACTCCGCCAAGCCGGTGCCTCATGTGGGCGCGGCGCAAACCGACTTGGGCGTCAGCCCGCCTGCGGCTCAAAAGTCTGTTCTTGTTGCACTTCCAAGGACGACAACTCCACTTTTAGGGCCCATTCTGGCTGTACGATGCTTCTAATGCTGCGTTCGGCATGCGAATTCTGAGATGAGACGAACATCATCTCAGCTTACACGGGCTTTGCCGGCGGGATTTCCAAGCTGTTGTGCCTCTGCCCAGCTGTTGTGTGGACGGAAGAACTGACACAAGTTCACCCTTTGGTCCGCTCGCATCCGGAGCAGTGATGTGCGATTAGAAATGAACGGTGAAGGGTTGGAGACATTTTTGTACGTCGAACGAGGTAAGCTTACTATGCGTCATGGATGAGGAACCATGGAGATGGGCGGAGGCAGTGTTGGTACGGACTTTGTGTAGCCTCACTCGCCTTTCGGGGTTCCAGTAGCCGTCCTGGCGGATATTGGTTTGGGAGTAGTTGAATAATATCATTTCCAAGCAATTCCCATATCATTCAGTCTCCCCCGTATCCATCTGGATGAGTTAGCTCTTCAAAATACTCTTCGAACCAAGTTGAGTTTTCGTCACTTCAACTTTATCTCTTTATCTTCGATGACAATGGCAATTCCAAAGAACGTTGCCAAGAGGCTTATCCCTCAAATTCTTGATGATTTGGCTGCATCTAAGCCAGATCGTCTTGTGTTTTCGATAGCAAAGTCCTCGGACGTCAGTCAAGGCTTTCTTGACGTTTCTGCTCGCAAATTCGCTCAAGCTGTTGACAAGACGGCTTGGTGGCTTCACAAACAAGTTGGAAACACCGGAGAGATCCAACCCGTCGGTTACATCGGACCTCGTAGGTGCTGATCTCCCAGAACCGTGTTGCTTTTGGCTAATGCCTGTCAGATGATCTCCGCCACATTCTGTTGACATATGCCTGCGTCAAGGCCAACTGCACCGTACGTCAGACTGCGTGAATGGACACTGTCAAGTAACTTACACCGTTGGGGGTGACCAGGCATTATTCCTGTCCGCAAAGAACAGCACTGAGGGGGCTCTTGCTGTCCTGCAAGCGGCCAAATGCAATATCTGGGTAAAGCCTCATGGGTCGAGCTACCCTCTTGTTGACGACCTCCTGCAACAGCGGGACATGCAGGTCCTCAACTTGCCTGAGCTTGATGAACTACTTGATGCGGAAGGTACTGAGCCATACCCCTTTTACAAGACTTTCGACGAGGCGAGCCAAGAGCCTTTCTGCCTTCTCCACACGTCGGGTTCAACCGGGCTGCCGAAGCCGATTGTGTGGTCTCACGCTCTCATCGGTACAATGGATGCCGTCCGGCTCCTACCACCAACAGAAGGAGACGGCGGTATGGTCCCATGGACAGACAATTGGAACGATGGTGATAGAATCTACTCCTCATTTCCCATGAGTCATGTTAGTACTTCCTCTCAGAGTCAATGTTATCCTCGTGCTTACCAAACCCAGGGAGCCGGTATCATCATGGATATTCTCTTGCCCTCGCTCTTCAATCTTCACTGCGTTTTGGGACCGCCTGGTGTCATACCCAACATGAACCTTATAGAATCTCTCGCAGAGCACGCAAAGATCGATATCTGGAGCATGGTTCCCTCGCTAGTGGATGAGCTTGGGGAGACCGCAGACGTATTGCCCAAGCTTCGGTCGTCCAAGATCATCTGTGCTTCCGGTGGTGAGTACATGATAATAAATCCTTCAAGTAGACGACTGTAAGCTGACGCAGTCATGTCTCAGGTCCTGTTAGTCCTGTCAGCGCGTCCAAAGTGAACAGGATCATCCGAGTCCTGAATCTCACTGGCACAACAGAAGGTCTCTTCATTGGTAATCTCTGGGTGGACAGAGAAGATTGGCTCTACTTTGCATTCCATCCCTTCTCGGGCTTTGAATTCAAGGAAGTCGAACCCGGTGTTTTTGAGCATTGGGTCCATCGAAACGAACATGGCCCCTTATTTCAGGGGATCTTCCACACATTTCCCGACCAGAAGAGTATCAATCTGAAGGATCTGTACACGCAGCATCCGACCAAGCCAAGCCTCTGGGCGTACAAGGGGAGAAATGACGATGTTGTCGTTCTCTCTAATGGTTACAAGATTTCTCCCTTAGACACGGAGGCACTGGTCACGACCCACCCTGCTGTTGAAGGCTGTATCATGGTAAGCAAGCTTTGCCTTAAATTGTCGGTTGTCGTCAGCACGTAGAATTCATGTCTGACACCGTCACAGATCGGTTCAAGTAAACCCCAGGCAGGTCTCCTAATCGAGCTGAAGGATCCATTCTCAAAGACGACCGAACTTCTGGACAGCATCTGGGCTACTGTAGAGCGAGCCAACTCACTCTCCATGCACAAGAACCAGCTTCAGAAAGACTACATCACCTTCGCTGAGCCGGGCAAGCCGTTCATTCGTACCGATAAACGAACCATCAAGCGACGGGCTACGCTAGAACTCTACGCCAACTATATCGAGCGCTTCTATGATTCCCGCTTGGAAGAGGAAGATTCGCAGGTCACTGCCATTGACACCAGCTCTGTTGAGTCTATCACCCAAGCGATCAGGCAGATCTTCGGCTCTCTTTCGCCAGCTCTCAAGAACGCGTCACCCGATGCGGACGTTTTCAGCCTCGGCCTAGACTCGCTCCTGGTATTTCGAGCTGTCAAAATCATCCGCGCAGCTACTGGGCTACAAGACAAGCTTTCGCCTCGGCATCTATATGCTAGCCCTACGCTCGGCAAATTCGCTGCCACGATCGCGAAGTTGGTGGCTGAGAAAAAGCATGCAACGGGCAAGGATGCCTCCGCATCAGACGAGGATTTAGATCCTACTGTGGTCAAAATGAGGAAGATGATGAACGCCCACAAGTTGCGCCTGTCGCCCAAAGTCAACCCGTTTGACTTGATGAACCCCAACATCTACTTGGGCATGAAGTTCTACATACCGCTGCGCGGAGACGCACAGTACGAGGACGTATTCAACAGGCTGCACGATGGGCTTCGCAGGACTATCGAACTCATTCCAGAACTTGAAGGCAAGGTCATGCGCTGCTCGCCGCATGAGACAGGGTACAAAAATGGTGATCTTCGGATCACTTTGCCCCTGATTCCGTCAACCGCGACCCCTGAAACCAACTTCAAGAACTCTCCGCTCAGGCAACTGCGCTACAAGGATCTCTCCAATATGCTTCCTTCTTTTGAAGAATTAAGATCTGCCGGCTTTGTAGCCTCGGCCTTCAGCGACGAAGTCGTCATCGACTGCCCCTGGTTTCCGACGATCCCGGCTGAGGTTCTTGTTGCGCAGGCAAACTTCGTCAAGGGGGGGTGTATTCTCGCCATTAACATCCATCATGCCGCAGTCGATGGGATGGGCGCAATCACAGCCCTGAGAGTCTGGGCCGAGAGCTGCAGATATGTTCAGGGTGACATGTCAGCTACGTGCGACTGGCTCGATCCCGAGAGCCTCAACAGGAGCCTGCCTCACATCCTCTACGAACTCGAAGGGTATGCCAAGCCTGCACACGAGGTGGACCCTAACGTCTGGGGATTCTTAGGATTCCCAGATCCTTCAGAACTTCAGAACGGCAATGGTCCGGTGAAGGTGGAAGCGCGTCTCACGGAGTCGACATTCCCCACACCACCCCCATTCCCCCGCAAGTTTGCCTGGCCACCCGTTCCTCCAGCTGACGGTCGCCATATGAAGCCCACCACGTTTTTTGTTTCGAGCGAAAATGTGGAGAAGCTTCGACACATGGTTCTTGCTGACCCGGAGGCCAAGGGGGCTGTGACATCCATCAGCGACGTTATCCAGGCCTTCTTCTGGCGGGCTGCGATCAAAGCTCGTTACCGAGTTGCCAAGGAGATTCACGGCGAAGTTTTCGGGCCTGAAGACAACGCGATTGTGGAGATGCCCATCGATGCTCGCCCCTATTTCTCTTCTCTGTTGCCCTCATCCTTCATGGGCAGCTGCTTGGTGACCAACCGACCCTACATGCCGGTAGAAGAGCTTTGCTCACCCAAGACGAGCCTGGGACGCATTGCTTACCTCTTCCGCGAGGCAGCCACTCACATCAATCCTTCCCTTGTTCATGACGCCTTCACTCTTCTCCAGTCTGTGCCCGACTACGGTATGCTTACCAACGCTTGCATGGGGTTGGCGGGGATGCATTGCATGATGAACAACTTGATGCTTTTCCAGACGACCGAAATTTCGTTCGGCGATGAGTTCTTTGAGAACCAGGGCACACCTGACACCATGAGGATTCTGATGGACCGGTTCAACACGGCTTTCAGGCTGCTGCTTATCCACCCTATGCGTGATGATGGTTCTGTGGAGCTATTGCTGGGCACGCTCCCCGAAGAGTTCAAAATGTTGACAGCTGACGAAGAGTTTACCAAGTACGCCGCTTTTCTTGGTTAGTCACTGAGGCGGTTGAGATACTTCTTGTTCCGTCCATTGGGGTCACATAGAATCACGTTACATTAGACCATTAAAAAAGCACCTTGCGTCATAATAGACTGAGATACTTCTTGCGCCGATTGTTCACAAATGGGGTGTTTTGTGGAATCTTTGGTAGCAGTGAATACCTTATACAAGCCCTAGACAATAGATCCTTTCTGCTACGTCGAACTATGGGTCATATTGCCCTTCAAAGTAGGTGGTCGTTTTCAGCCTTACCTAGATACCTCATCTGATCGTGGGGTGTTTCTTGGCCAGATTTCATGTGATGTAACCATGCAGGCCGACGTTCCATTCTGAAGCATGCTTCGTTTGCCACAGTGTTGCACATGTTGTTACCCAAAATCATCACTAGCGCTGCTGTGTTGAGCAAATTTGAGGCTGTAAGCATTACAGCCTACCTGATAGGATTGTAGCATTCTCTGCTCTGAAGCCCTTGGCGCATGTTGTGGATCAGAATCTTACATTTTCTCAGGGAATCTGTGGTCGAAGCCTGCGTGTTCGCCGATTGGGGTAATGCAGAATCCTGGCTCACTCCCCCACGCCGTGCCGACGGCCGGACTAACCGGGACGAACCCGTGCTGACCCCATTGCAGCGGTTCGGTCCTGAACCACATTTTCCATGTTGTGGATCAGGTCCCGTCATCTTCATCCCTGCTCGGCAACCTTCGTTCACACCACACTTTGGATCCTGCCGAAATATCGTAAGCGTCAGCACGCATCGGTGAGCAGGTTTGAGCAAATCAACAATAGCATTGCAGAAACGAGACATAGTTGCTGAAGGCGTGTTTACTGAGATTCGACGAAGACATTCATAATGATCCTGTTTCTGCCCCGTTCACCTCGTCTTTGCCATCCTTCTGATCGTTAGAACTTTTGCCAGCATGGATCAAGGAAAGGACCCACAGGCTGTGCCATCGCCATCGCCGTCGCCCCCAAGCACAACAATCGACAAGACCGACACACGTATCAGCACAACAGCTGACATCAATGACGCGTCTTCGGGGTCTGACACCGACCAGCCTGAGGCTCAGACCGGTGTTCAGAACATAGAAGCCGTAACTTCGACATGGACCACATCCTCCTTGGTCATCGCTTATGTGATGATCTGGGTCATTTACTTTGTCATGCTCATGCAGCAAGGTGCCCTAGCCACCCTTACACCTTTTGTTACATCCGCCTTTCGACAGCACTCCTTGACGCCAACCGTCGCCGTCATCAGTGGCATCATCGGCGGAGTCTTCAAGCTTACCCTCGCCAAGATCCTGGATGTTTTCGGACGACCGCAGGGCTACCTCCTATCCATCTTCATAGCCACCCTTGGGCTGGTGATGATGGCTGCCTGCAACAGCGTGGAGACTTATGCAGCTGCTCAAGTCCTTTACACAGTTGGTCAGAACGCACTGCTGTACAGCATTTCTATTTTTGTTGCAGACACTTCATCTTTGCGAAATAGGGGACTTATGCTGGCTTTCACTTCCTCTCCAAATCTCATCACGACATGGCTCTCCGGCCCGATTTCCCAGGCCTACCTCACAGGACCAGGGTGGCGATGGGCGTTTGGCACTTTCTCGATTGTCGTACCTCTCTTCACGCTTCCCCTATTCGGACTCTTTGCATACAATCTCACCAAAGCCAAGAGACTGGGAGTAATCTCCAAGCGCACCAGTCAGCGGACTACGTTGGAATCATTATCCTATTACTGCCGAGAATTCGATGCTGTAGGACTTTTCCTCATGTCAGCTGGCTTGGCATTGTTCCTTCTGCCCTTCAACATCTACTCCATGCAGGAGGAAGGATGGCGATCTCCACTCATCATCTGCCTTCTGGTCTTTGGTATTGTTCTTCTCATAGCATTTGTCATATGGGAGAAAGCGTTTGCCCCCATCACGTTTATCCCCTATTCTCTACTATTGGACCGAACCGTCATCGGTGCGTGTGGCCTCTCAGCCGTCTTGTTCACCAGTTACTTCATCTGGAACAGCTTCTTCAGTTCCTTCCTTATGGTTGTCAATAATCTCGATGTCACCAAAGCCAGCTACGTCTACAACATCTACGCTGTCGGCAACACACTTTGGGGGCTTGTCGTAGGGTGGATAGTACACCGAACCGGTCGCTTCAAGATCATCTCCCTTTGGTTCGCCATTCCGTTACACATATTCGGAATGGGTCTTATGATTTACTTCCGTCAGCCTGATCAAAACGTCGGCTTCGTTATCTTATGTCAGATACTCATCGCCATCGCCGGGGGTACCATCATCATCACAGCAGGGCTGGCTGCGATGGCGGCCGCTTCACACCAGCATGTGGCTGTCGTACTGGCCACCGAAGCCATGTTCGCTGAGATTGGCGGAGCCATTGGTCTGACTGTATCCGCTGCAATTTGGCAGGATGTGTTCGCTAAGAAGCTGATGGAGAATCTGCCGACAGAAGAGCTGGCCAATTTCTTGCCAATCTACTCGGACCTCGCCACGCAATTGATGTACCCAGTCGGCTCTGCTACTCGTAAAGCCCTCCAGTTGGCGTATAGTGAAGCTCAGAAAATGATGTTGATTGCCGCTACTGCCATCTGGGTGGTTGGCTTTGTGGCGACTTTTGCTTGGCGGGATATTAATGTGAAGACTCTGAAGCAAGTCAAGGGGCATGTAGTATAGTTGTTCGATTTGCTACACAGAGAGAGCTTTCATTATTAAGATCTGAACTCAGGCTGGGGATTCTATTTCCTTCTCGATCTGGCGCCAGGTCTTCTCAGAGACCAACATCTGTGCGAGATAGTTGCCACCATGGTCCTTGCCCTGTATGTATATCAGACACGGTGGGTGCATCTTCATCTTCGGGGTGTTGCACTGCCACACGATTTTGCCTCTCGGTGTTGTCCGAATCTCATCACTGCCACCGTCTTTAATAGCTGGACTGAAGTCAATGACTTCATGGAATCTCGCCTTGGACACATTAGACACGGAGACCACAAAGCCGTTTGGCTCAGTAAACTGCTTCGTGCTGCCACTCTCTGCAACGGCGTTGTAAGTGAGACGAGTCGAGGCGTAAACCTGCGCATCTGTGAGCTGCGACCTCACTGAGTTCCGAATTAGTGCCACAGCCCTGCCGAATGTTCCGCGAAGGAGCTCGAGGGCGTTCGTATTGGTCCAGTTGTAAGCAACAACATTCGAGACGTAAGCAAAGTTTGGAGGCATATCGTTCTCATGAAGACGGCCTCGGAGATCCAGGGCTGTAGAAATAGAGATGGGTTTTGAGGTATCCTTCTCGCTAATGTGGGAGCATGCGAGGCGCGACAGCCATGCTGTCAGGATATCCCCGTCACTCAAACGATCCGCGGCCTCTCCGTCTTTGTGAAGATCCTCTTCGGCACGCTTACGTAGCGCTGCCAAATAGGTGGCTGGGATAAAGAGATTCCTCTGGCGGATACGATTCCTTATCAAATACCACAGAATGCCAAAGGTGAATCGGACCACCCCCCAGCCTTGAAGACGCTTGTGCTCCCATGTGAAAGGTTCATCGTAGCGTGGAGGAGATGCTTTCGCAACTTTAGCCATAGGATCTAAGGTCGGGAAGGCCATTGGTGTAACGTCAGACCTACGACCGGCCAAGATGCGACACCAATTGTCAACAAGTTCGCGTCGACCCATGCCGTCCGTAATGCTGTGAGGGTAGGTGATCGTCACAAACGTTGCATCAGTAAATGTAATGATGTGGAGTGAAAAGGCAGGCCGGTCTGTGAAGTTGTAGTCGTCAAATGACTTGGCTGCTTCAGGACCGGCAAGAATGGAATGCAAATTCTCGGGAGTGTCGATGATCCTCGGCCCTGCTGTTGTCCGGGGGAAGTACGAGGGGATAGTAGAAGAGAGTGGGTGAAGCTTTACGCTTGCAGGGTTTGGCTCGGTAGTAAAGTGAACTGCTGGGCGAGATGGAGTGAAAACGTCGGGAATGTGAAGCTCAATTTCGCCATCCTTCTACGCATGTGTCAGAGTTCAGTAGGGGCAGTCTGGTTGAACCAGGAAATTGAGAACTTACAGTTAACCTAGGACGACCACCTAGCTTTTTCCAATGCCCGATATTTAGAAGCTCGGTAAGCGAATCGTGAAGCTTATCGGCGTCAAGGACATCGTGAAAACACATCGACCAGCTCATGATCATCATACGCATCATCCACGAGCTATCCATCGCCGACAGCTGACATACCGTGTCCGTCGGAACGCGGTCCGGTTGCCGACGCTCCGGGCCCAACACTGGGTTGAGCAAAGATCGCACTCCCATCTCGACAACTTGGCTGCAACTACCACCAGAGGCTCTGACGTCGCGTTGACTGGCGTGTTTTTGAAGATTGCTGTGCACGAGAGAGGAGTCAAGGAATATTCTGGCGTTGACAAGAAATTGCGGCTTCTCAACTGGTCCCAAAAACGACATTTCTTAAGCCAGGGGTTGCCCTGTCGGTCAGAAGCTTGTCATGGAGACATCCGACGCATTGGGTGCGGACGTGACTGGGAATGACTCGTGGAACGGTGGCAGTTGAGATAAGGCGAAACTCTAATAAATGGGCGTGGGTCCTACAGATGAGCGATATCGAAACGTGACGAGAACCCGGCGACGATGACGCTTGTAGGCGGTGAAAAGCCTGGGGTAGATCAGGGGTCCCGTTCGTGCCAAGTGAACTCTATGAACTTCGTCTGAACTTTACCCCAAGCTATCGATATTCTTCTGTAGCTAAAGATCGCCAAGTCATCATGTCTCTCACGATTGAGCCTCTTCATCCTACATTCGCGGCGAGGGTTTTGGGTGTAGACTTCTCAAAGCCGATTCCAGTCGAAACATTGGAGGCGATAAAGGCCGCAATTGCAAAGGTGACTTAGAACTTTGCTCAGTCTCGAGAGGGATTTCGCTGAAACTCCGTGGACAGTATGGCGTCCTGGTATTCCCGGCCACAGGATTGGACGACGAAAGGCACGTCGCGTTCGCTGAACATTTTGGCGAGCTTGAGCGGCGAAAGGACACTGGAGCTCAGTCCCGGCTGAAGATGCCTGAGTTGACTGACCAGGGCAATATTGACGCAAGTGGCAATATCATTGGCTCAGCAGATCCCAGAGCGCAAATCAGCAAGGTAAGTAATGATTTGGGCTTAAGCTCTTCTGCTTCCAGATGAACGGGCTGTGCTTATGACACGCGCAGGGAAATACATTGTTCCACGTCGACAGCAGTTTCAATGCTCATCGAGCAAGCTATTCTATTCTTTTGGCACATGAGATCCCACCCAAAGGAGCCGGTGGCAACACCGACTATGCCGATACACGAACTGCCTGGGACGACCTTCCGGAGTCCTGGAAGGAAGAGCTTCTCAGCAAGAACTATATTGCGAACCACTCCTTTTGGCACTCGCGTAAGACAGCGTGCCCCGAGTTCTTCGCTAAGCTCACGCCGGGGAACCACCCCATGAGCAAGCATAAAATTGTCCAACTGCACGAACCCAGCGGACGAATGAATCTCTTCGTTCCATCGCACTGTCACCACATTGATGGTCTGTCCGAGGATGAGGGGAGAGAGAGATTGGATTTCTTGTACAAGCATGTCACACAGGAGAAGTACGTAGTGTCTATTCCATGGACGGAAGTAGGGGATCTGGTGATGTGGGATAACACCTGCACACTACACAGGGGCACGCCAGTTGTTGGCAGCCATAAACGGGACATGCGAAGGGCGACTGTGTTGGACAGCGGCGCCGAGGCTTGGGGGCTGAATGAGAAAGTGGAGAGGGATTTCGCATTTGCCCCCGAAGTAATGGCGGATGTTTTTCGCTCTCTGTCTAGCTAAAATCTAAGTACATCGGAATATTTATAGACTAAAATGCTACCTGGCGAGAATCTAGTTGGAGGCATACTTTAGTGTCGGGGTAAGCGGACAACCATGGGCTGGAGATTCAATTTCTTGGGTTCCAAATCCAGCCTTGATCATGTGCACCGAAACAACTCTCTACGAATGGATCACCAAATTCTGCTAGGCTACCTCCAAGTACGCCATTCGGATCGTAGCTCATGGCTGTTGTGTATGTGAGCGAATGCACGCTAAAGAAATGGGTATGGGCTTACCTTGTTCAAAATCCAGAAGAGCTTGAGTCACCAGAGGGTCTTCGCAGAATCCAAGATCTGAACGAGACATTTGTGCTGAGTCTTCCGGAATGTCGGGTCTTGAGTCACTCATTAAATCGTCCTGAGATGTCCCCTGGAAATCTGTAGAGGGGAGGCTCTCTCCAGCGCCTGTGGCAGAATTACTCTGAGTTGCTACTTCAATCGAGCTAGATGTCCGCTGAGTCGAATCTGAGCTGCGTCCGTGGTGTTTATCTGCCGGGCCCTCAAACTGAAGCATCCTTTCGGTTTCCTTTGACATTACAAGGGTCATCAGTCTCTTGAGAATTTCGAAACCTTGCTCGGCGACGATAGACTTGGCCTTCAGTTGAGAGTGCATTGAAACTAGTTGCCGAAGGCCCATCTTTGACTCGAAAGACTCTCGACTCAGCGGTTCGAGGCTGGTTAGTATCGATAGAGCTACCCCAGCTGTGAAGAGATGTAAAGCCACGAATGAGACAGCATATGTACCAGCGACCTCGTTGAATTCCGAAGTGGACCCAACCTGAGCTATCTGCAAAGCGGCGTCGCGGCATGCTTGAACAGCTGAGCGGAGAGGTTGAGCATTACGAGAATGTCCCGTGATAGCCATCGTCTTGTAGGAAAGAAGAGGTCGATGCACCAGAATTCTCGCGTTCTCAAAAGCGAGTTTGAGAGAAAGCGATTGGACTCCAAACAGCTGGAGTCGTTTGGTTTGGCTAGGAAAGCTACTTCTTAAGCTTTCGGGTATCCCGCCAACGAGGCTCTCTGTTTGAGACTTGGAGATTGCGCCGCCCAATAGAAGTTCCATAGGAAGATGGTCCCGCCATGTCTTGAGCCTGCCATCCAGTTCGGCAATCGTACTGATCAAAAGCTGCAGGTCAGACCCGCTGGCATTATCCATCTGGTCTTTCTCTCGCAGTCTTCGTTGTGTTCCGTAAAGGCGAGAAAGAGCAGATTTGACAATTATAGTCAATTCAGCCATAGCTCGTTTGAATGATAAGAGTGTCGCTTTACCTGCTGCTTTCCATTCGTTGGATTTCCAAGACGGGTCCTTCGATCTCAAAGGATATGGATCAGGTAACTCCACGTCACAATCTTCATCAACTATACTCAAGGGAAACCCGTATAGCATAGAACAGATAGTCTCGGTCTCGTAGATTGACCACCAGCACCGCCTTTTGGTCTCAATAGCCCTGGTCACTGGGTCATCGAAATCGGGTACTCCGGATCGTTGATCAGCTGCAGTTCGATGTAGGTTGAGGGCCTGAGCAATTCGCAAGCCACAGCCGCATATCGGCCAGGCCAACTCGGGTTCTCCATGGTATAAGTGAAAGCACCCCAAGAGGATGCAAGTCTGCACCGCCTCGATCGACCCGGAAGAGACATAATCGAGGAGCTTCAGTCTCAGTATGGAAAGTATCTGTTCTTGCAGTGATGCTGAATCAACGCCTAAACGGACTAGCTCAGAGCGTTTCTCGTCGCTCAAATACGGTAGGCTAGTAAGGCATACACCAAGAACGAGACTGACGAAACTGATGCTTGCTCCTTTAATCCCGTCATCGCGAGAAATACTGTTGAAAAGGTTTTCAAAGCGCTCCTTGAATTCGTCTTGAAAGAAGATCAGAAAGCACCAATGAATCTTGTCGAAGTAATTGTCGATCAACAGCTTTGCGACCTGTTTCTTGGGTAAGGTCATCACCAGAGCACGCTCGGCATCGCTTGACCTCTTGCTTCTATGTAGCCTCGATAGGCAGAGCCCAGGAGTATGTGGACTGGGTCTCAGTGGGACACCGTTTTCTGCTCGCGAAGAGCTTGTGGCAATGCTTCTAGCTGACCATTGGTTCGCAGCAAACGCAGACGTGTCGGCCTCTCCCGGTGTTGTCGCATCTTGATGTTGGAAAGCCTTTCATCACGTGTCAGCTTCCGTCATGAGCACAGCACCGAGTGAGATCAATACCTCATCCATGAAGGTCATCGCTGCAGAGTTCGATGGCCATGATCGCCTACTCCTCTCCACCGGTGTTACTTGCGGGGCAGGGGAATCTGCTCCGATGTAAGGACCATCATCTTCCAAAGGTGAAGAAGCCGCCCGCGATGCAGCAATTATGACCGCTTCAGGTGATGCGGGTGATGCAGGCTCCGCCGTATCATTTTCTCCGGTGACTGTTTGCCGACTGCGTTTTGTCCGCCGGAGACTTGCGGTGTCATCCTTGTCTCCGTCCGGTCTGCGGGGCCGATTCCGGGTGAGTTGAGGGCCCTGGATTCTCCACCGATCGGTATCCTCATTGACACATTCCACTTCAGCTCTGACACAGAGGGTGCAAGGCCGTTGAACATCACACTTGAAACAATCATGTGGTCAGCTTGTTTCTCTTGTTCAGGGGCAGATCAAAAAATACCTTGAGCTTCTGCCGCCGACATCTTTGACAGGCTGCAGAAACCTTCTTGCGTTGGCGTCTTGCCGGTGGATTTGCTGACGCAGCATGCGGTTCCATTTTGATTTTCGGATTGCAATGTCAGTCAGGGCATTGCCTTGACGGATGTAGAAAGGGATGAAGTTCCCACGGTGTTGAGGAGAAGAGACTTCCGCCGGAGCGCTCCGGGTGACGCTAGTCCGTTTCTAGTAATTCTACCCACCGGAACGGAGCAATCCCGATGTAAGACAGCCACAACTCATGCGAACTCATCAAGCTCCGCTGCAATTTTGGGGATACTGATTCCATTAGTGTCGTCAGATGATATCATTACTTTATGTTCACAAAAAAAGCCCCAAATTTCTCGTAGTGAACAGCCTGTAGGTCGATGTATTCGCCTAGAGTCTTTTATCGACGGGACTCATTTTTTCAACAATGAACAAGGGAATACGACAAAAGGATTACGTGAAATCGGAGATCTTGTCAGCTGCTTGTATTTGAACCTTGAATCCTATGGTGACAACATAATGTGAGAAAGGTCGAAGCAAAATCTTTCTGTCCTCCTAATAACCTCCAGACGCTGCGTCGCTGATAGGCTTGAACTCCACAGTTGTCGGCTTGTCCGTGATACCCCTAGCAACAGCAGCTTCCATGATCGCAATCGTGGCAGTAGCCCCAATTCGCGTGACACCCAAAGACATGACATGGAGCAGGTCATCCAACGTTCGCACTCCTCCCGCCGCCTTGACTTGTACCTCCGACTTCGAATGCTGCCTCATGAGCTTGAGATGCGGCACTGTTGCCCCAGCATATGTGTACAGCCCATTGGGCTGCTTCACAAAGCCGTATCCCGTTGATGTCTTGACGAAGCCAACACCAATGTCCGAGCAAATCTCACACAGACGGATGATGTGCTTCTCCTGAAGATAGTCATTTTCGAAAATGACTTTGAGAATGGCACCGTGCTTGACGACAGCTTCATTGATCTGGCGAATTTCCTTGGCGACATAGTCCCAATCGCCACCAAGAACCTTCCCGATGTTGACAACCATGTCGATTTCCTTTCCGCCATCGTGAGCGGCGCCTTCGGCTTCAAAGACCTTGACTTCGGTGGTGCTGTTGCCGTGAGGGAAGCCGATGACCGGGCAGACCAGCACGTCGCTGCCTTCAAGTTCGCTTTTGGCGAGGGGGATAAGATAAGGCTTTACGCATGCCGTGGCGACATTGTACTTTTTGGCAATGCGAAGACCCTCCAGGATTTCGGTATCGGTCATGGTCGGGTGGAGGAGTGAGTGGTCAATCATCTTGGCCACCTGACCAAGGGTCACGGTGATCGTGTGTGAGGCTTCTGTGCTGCCCATCTTGTGTCGTATGCAATGGTCTTCCTTAATCAGGGCTGAGAAATGTGGTTACTTCAAAGCGATTAAGTGAGATGATTGTTTATTTATAAATGTATTTTTCTTCCTGTGCCCTATTCCGCCAAAGGTAGGCTTGGAACTCATTTCCGGTGGAAGCGTTTCCCAATCGAGAAGATATCCCCGATTGAACGTGCCCCCGACATCGCCAGCCCTGTCAAAATAGTCCCTCAGCACCGAAGGTTGACAGTAAAAGCTAAAGAGCAATAGGGCTCGGCTCGTCTTTCCAATGGTAAAAGCCTTGCTCGGCGCCTTCGATTTCGCTCGTCTCTGATACGTCGAAGTCTTGTAGCTCGAGTTCCTTCGCGTCTTGGATGTAATCACTCCATTCAGGTTGTGGGTGGGGTAGCAAAGAAGAAGAGATTTCCGAAAATGTACATTCCACAGTCCTCCATGGCTGGTAGTTGCGCATCATCGATCTTAACATGAAGTAAAAATGCAGCTGGTGTGTATACTCTTCATCGCCCGGTGTGAACTTTGGATCGACTGCCCATACAACCTTTCTTAGGCTTTCAAAGCAAGTTCGAAGATCCCAGAATAAGTCAAAAGGGAGTTGCCGGTACTGAGAAGACCTGGGAGGGCCTGAGGATAAAACCAGTGTTTGTACATTGCTGAGCCAAGTAGATGCAGTAGCAGGCGTCTCTTTGAGCAATGAAATCTTTGCAAACGCCAGCTGAAGCCCTAAGAGAGGCTGTGCTGGTGGAAACCAAACATAGTCTGTGTCCCAGTTGATACGAGCAAGCTCGTAGTAAGGAACATCGTACCATTGAGGGATTCCGAAGATCGGACGGACGATGTCTCTCACAATGTTTGCCTCTTTGCATATCTCGTCATCGCAGTACTGCTGGGGCTGGTAAGAAGAGTCGAAATGGAACTCAATGCGAGTCCATTCAAACCAGAGGCCTGGTTTGAATACCTGTTGCGTATCCCAGTGTATGGGGCGACTGTAATATTCTTTCCATACTTCATATCGAATGTCGTATGGCAGCTGAGGGAAGAGATGAAATGTCGTTGGCGCCATGATGAAAGACAATGTGTGTGGTGCTGTCCGCGAGTGAAGAGGCCTCTTTCCGAATGGGATGTCCTTTGTTTTATAGGGACTATTCTGTGTGAGTCACTACTCTGAACATTGTTCTATCACCTTGGGAGCTTCTGTACGTGCTTCATACCCTAATGAGTACAAACTCTCGCATCGGGCGAGTTATAATTGGTCGAGCGCTTGATGAGGACAGACAAATTTGAATCGTGGTTCCGTCAACAGTCCAAATATGTTGCCAGTACGGAACCATGACGGTATAGCAAACATTAGATACCTTCGCTGAAATCCAAAGATTGTACTTCAAATCAAGTCTAATATCCGAAACGGTCCCCAGTTTATTTCAAAATTGTGCTCTTAAGGCAAATTTCAATAATAATAAGTCTAGAAAACGCGATGGGGATTCCATTCAAAACAAAAGACAATACGCAACTTCCAGGTACACTATCAAAAAAGGTATCGACGACCATCCTTATTCCCGCAGTCCCGTAGTACATCGCCAAACGAATTTCTGAAGCTTTGCTCAGCACCTTCGATCTCGCTGACCTCTGATACTCCAGAGGTGTGAAGGTCTAGTTGCTTAGCTTCCACAATATACTCACTCCATTCACGTGCTTCTTTTCGCCATGATGCAGAATGTCTTGGTGGATTGGCATCCAGTAGTTGGCATTCTACATGTTTCCATCGTGGGCGTTGACGGATCATCCATCTCAACAGAAAGTAGCACCACAGCTCTTGAATATACCCGCGAAACGTTCCACTTCTGACTGCCCATACAACCTTTCTCAAGCTAGTGAGGTAGGAACGGATACCCCAAAGCAGATAATGCGGCAGGGTTTGGTTCTTGGTACTGCCGATAAAAGGAGCCTGGAGCACCAGGATTTGTACGTTGTTTAGCCAAGTGGGTTGAGAATCAAGCGACGCCCTCAGCGCGCCGTTGCAAGCGAAGGCAATTCCACGATAGTTGAATCGGGGCTTAAGCCAGACATAGTCGGTATTCCAGTTTACTCGGAAATGATCGTGGCTGACGGCCGCATGAGAAGTGCGCCATCGCCGGAGTTTGAACACCGGCTGGACTATGTTTCGCACGATTTCCGCCTCTCTGCAAATGATATCGTCACTGTTTTCAGCCGGACACTGATTGTCTGACCAGCGGTAGTGACTCCACGCAAACCATAATTCGGGATAAGGCTCGAAAGTCGCTCTCCAATCTTGGGGCTGGTGGTAATACTCTTTCCATATCATATACCGAATATCATAGGGGAGTTTAGGATACAAATGGAATATCGTTGGATGCATAATAAAAGACCGGTGTATTGAATTCTGGTTGCTCCGCAAATCCACATCAAAGCTTTGCAAAATGATAAAAGAACGAGCTTTATAAAATGCACAATCCTTCTCTTGTCGAGACCCTTGTTAATGCATCACCTTGATAGTGACTTCGAGTTCCTGTCAACACAATGGGGGCAGCCCGACCATGGATACCTGTACAACCCTGACCATCTACCCATCTGTGGAGTAAGGTAGAAAACTTATTTCTCCGCTCACTCATTTGCCCCCAAAGATGCAGCGAAACTTAAGCCCGTTGATGCAGTAGTACCCTGAAATGCTACATCGTTCTTTCACTTTGTCTAGCGTCTCCTAGCCAACCCTAATCACTGTCTTGCCTAACCCTCCCTTCCCGTTGTATACTGTCCCACATGCAGCCTTGACTTCGTCAATATCTTTGAGATTCACCGTGCATCCAACTACCGGCGTAATCTTTCCCTCCTCCGCATGCCCGGCCAGTGTCTTGAGATCCTTCGCGTTGGGGTCAAGGAACAAGTACTCATATGCCACGCCCCACCTTCGAGCCCGTATCCTACGATACGCGTCGAACGTGTCCAAGACCAAGTGCCCAAACCACGGGAGTCGCGGATTATCAGGTCGCCTCATCACGCTCGACTGCTGAAGTTGGGAACCAGATGGCTGGGTTGAGACGGAGACGATGAGACTGGTTGACGGAACCATGAGATGAAGAAAAGACATGGCTTCACCCGTCGTGTCCAAGATGAAGTCCACTGATGCGCGTGGAATCACCTTTGTCGGATTCTCCTGGGTATAATCAATCACTAGATGCTTGCTATTAGCCAGGATACCGCAAGAAGGCTTGTCATGAAATACGCACCTTGGTCGACTGTGCCCTCTCCCAACAGCTTGGGCACTTGGTCAACCTTTGAAGTCGAGACGGTGGTGATCACCTTGCCGGCATTGAAAACCTTCTTCGCCAGCTGGCAAGCATATGCTCCTGTTCCACTCACTGTGAACCTGTCAGTGATTTTCTTAGGTTGAGTATCAATAGACAAAACTTACAGCCCGCGGGAACGAATACCGTTTTGCCCGCAAGCGAACCCTGGTATCGACTTAATGTCTGCAACGCCGTCATGCCGGCCAATGGCAACGATGCAGCATCCTCGAACGAGAGGTTCTTAGGCTTCAATGCGACATAACGTTCCGGACACTTGGCATATTCGCTCCATGCTCCTGTGAAATGATGCATCAAGATCGGGATTCAAAGCCTCCATGCCGACGCAAGTGCTTACCTCGACTTGCTTCTGGTAAGCGAGAAAACACCTCGTCTCCAACTTTGATGCCTTGCACATCTTTGCCGACTTGCGTTACAACCCCTGCGCAATCATAACCAATCTGGTATGGAAAGCTATGCTCAATCATGTCAGCTAATGCGCATGAGAATCGCAGTGTCCTGGACGACCGCTCAACGAACCTCTCCTTTACCGCAAGCTTGAAAATACCAGCCGCTTTCTTCACATCGACTGGGTTGATACTCGCTGCACGAACCCGAAATAGGACATCCGTAGGGTCGGAGATAACTGGTTGGGGTATTGTGGAGAGTTGGTATCCCGAAGGGTTGGTGTAGTTTGGCGCCGTAATCGCCAACATTGACGAGGCCATAGTGATGTGCACACGAAGCTGGAAGACGAATCGAAATGAGACAAATGCTCATGAAGTTATACGCAATTGATCTCAATGAGCGAGTCCTACTAGGGGAATAGTTCGTTGCGGTCGGAGGAATGATTGAGCCGGATGGGATACGGAGCGGAGCCGGAAATATAACTCCACTAGGCGATTGTCCCACGCCTGGAACCACAAGGACTAGCGAAGCGATCATTCTAGCGCGGAATTCCGTGTCTCAATTTCCAGTGGACGCACGCGAGCAGTGCCTGAAAATATTTGCAGAATCGCAATTCGGCTTTTTCTGAATCCCGTGCCAGTTCTGTCGCGCCTCCGACGGAGCATACAGCAAAAACCACTGTTCATGATCACTCACGAGCTTCCAGATAGGTTTCAGAGACTTTCTTGGCCATGTTCACGGGGCATTTTGAAGATAGCGAGAGCCATTTAGAATGCTGGCCTCGTTAAATGCCAACATAATTCATGACATTAAAAACTTTTGGACCGCGAAAATGCGGGCGAGGATGGCTTTCAACGCTTAAACTACCGCATCATCTTCAGATACTCGCCAGACCAGTCTCTCACCACTGACTGCCTTGTTTCTCAGTAACACGATCGCATCCTGTGCTCTTTCCAGCAGTGTCTCGCCTTCCACTATCCTCTGAGGGTTCGGCCGCACGACCTGCTGCTCGAGTAACGTCGGAATTATCTCGCACTGCATCTTGTCTTTGAAGAGTTGGTTCTGGTCGATGTTAGGATGAAAATATTCGTCACAATCGGAATGCATGTATCTCACCTTGAGATAAAAATGCGTTCGAACGCCCTTCACAATGACTCCCTCCTTCCACTGCCCTTCGGCTGGCTCGGTCATCTGATAGACGGGTGCTTGGATTTCTGTCGGGTCGCTGATGACCACCGGCAGCATCACGGCGACTTTGGTGCCCTTGTCCGCTAGTTTTGTGATGTGCCGTAATGACCCCGTCAAGTGTCCGATGCAGTCGATCACGTAGGGCACGCCTTGCGGCCCAAGGTACTCTCGGATCTCATCGACAACGTGCTTGTCTCGGTAATCGAAACAGACGGTGGCGCCAAGGGACTTCAAATACTCGTGATGCTTCTTGCTCGAGACGACGACGAGGTTCTTGTACCCCCAATGCCGGAAGACTTCGATGGAGTACATTCCCACGGACCCGGCCCCGCCCCAAAGCAAAATCGGCGCGTCGGCCTCCGGCGGGGTCCACCCTTCGGGAATAGGCCACGGCAGCGGCAGGCCGAGATCCATGACGGCGGCCTGGAAAACGGTGACAATGTTATCGGGAACAGTGACAGCCTCTTGCATGGTCAAGCCTTGCGGCATCTTGCCGAGCAAATATGTCGGTACAGTGATGAGCGTCTGTGCAGCCTTCTCTTTGCCATCCTTGACGTCGCGGAATGAGTATCCCAGAACTTTGTCGCCAACTTCGAGATCGACATGATGCGGGCCGGGGCCAACCATCAGCACCGTCCCTGCGAAAGTGTCGCCGAGAATGCGGGGGAACATGTCGATCAATAATCCTCCGTCGGCCTGGTGCAGGTGATAAGGTGTCGAAGAAGTCCATTCAACCTTCACAATGACTTCGCCGGCATCGGGTGGATACGTCGGTGCATCGATGAGAATGAGTGGCTCGCGGGGAGCCCTGACGGCGACCGCCGGGTGAATTGCCGGGATTTCGATCTCCATGTTTTGATTCGTTCTTCGGCTCACTGAAGATGGAACTGTCGAGGATGCGTGGAAAGAAGGGAAACTGGGAGGGAGCCGGGCTTAAGCTGCGCAGAAGATGAAGATCGTGGCCCACAACGATCATACGAGAGCTCGAATGCTTTTTATGAGGAATGATGAAGCTCCCCGAAGGCGGAAAAATAAGCTTCGGAATCTGCATTCAATCTAGGGTCCTATGACAGCATTGTGCATGCCTAGTCCTCTCGCTAAAGCTGCTGTTGGATCAACAATGGCTGGCCGTGGGCTGGGCGGATTTCTGCGGGGGCTTACCAATCGCCCTAGTGAGCTGTCTCTCCTCTCGCCGTGGCGAATGCGATGATAAGTCGTCTCAGGAATGTGTGAGCATTTTTATGTCGTCCGGCTTGAGCAGCATTCGGCTCGTGCGTCCGGAAGCCGGATTCGTTGGGACGAACTTCCGTGCTTCTTCTGATGGAAGCATTCTTGCTGAGCAATGTCTTCGGCGCCGAAGATTGTTGGTGGAGATCACAATCGCACCGAAATCGTCCATCCTCGGCGCCGGTAATCTGTTAGGAGGATGATAGCTTGAGCGTGCCGACAGAGAAAGCTTAACAGAAGCCACATTACTATCATGCCTTTCTTCAAACCGCCACGGCGACTCTTCGGCCTGACAAACGGTCAATCGGCGAAGAACGGATCTGCCGATCCCGGCTGTAGCCCCACACGCCCCGCATCTCCCGGCGGAATTCGGAGCTGGATCCACAGCCACGCTCAAAATTTCTAAAATGCAGCAAAAAGTCAACTTTTACAGAAGGGCAATGCTTCGGAGCAAAAGAATGTGATCAGTGGGAGGCTTGAACTCCCGGCCTTGGCATTACTCAACACGACGGGTGTCGTATTAGTACCACGCTCTAACCAACTGAGCTAACCGACCTGCTGGTTGTATGGAAAACGAGAACCCTAAGATCCATATATTGGATCCACTGCGGGAAACCCTGCGGCATATGGCCACCAGGGGACTTCCAAGATTTTTCTTCCGTGGCTGTCACCCATTGGTTTACATTAAACATGCAGGCTAGGAAGATACCCTTGGGGCTATTGCATTGTGTTTCGGTCGCTTTTCGTCATGGATGTACGTTATGGTCGTGCAAAGGCACCCCAAGGTGAGGGTCAACCAGGACTGAAATAGTTTTCAATGAGCACTTTCAATATAGAGGAAAGGAGTTCGACATAGCGTATTGAGAGAGTCGGCCTTGGTATCCACACGGAAACTCGTCAAGCATACAGCCACTAGCATTTACGACTTATGCTATCTTACTGATTCGTCCCCAGTCAGTGCTTATTTTGGCTATTCTCGATGCAGAAGAGGTTCGTGAGGGCATGGGGCACTCCCTCTCACGCGGCATACTCAAGGAAGGGGAAGCCTTATCTCACACGCGAGCCCAACCAGCCGTCATAAACTCGAGCTTGGAATGAATGAGGCAACACGCAGGATATTCGCAATAAGAGTTTCAACGTTTCTTTGAATTCATATCTCATAACTCATTTCAGCCAGTAAAGTCCTTCATAGCATCACCAATAGCGTCATGGCCTTCTCCATCCTTGAGATCCTTGCCTCCTCTCAGGTCTTTGTTCGTAGCCTGAATCAGCACGCGACGGTAGCTTGTCAAAGCCGGGGAGCCGCTATCTGTGACTTCCAAGACCAAGTGCAGCAACTGGCCCTTAGCCTTGGGCTTCTGGCTGATCAACTCCAAACAGGACTTCTCGGGTGGTGGCACGGTGACCTTAATCTTCTTGCCCTCTGCATCCAGCTTCTCTATGCCGAGATGCGCAACCTCGAACTGGACAAGCCATTGAGACGCGCTAGGCTCGCGGTATTGCCACCACTTGAAGGTCAGGTTGTCGCCATCAGGGTCGTACGTCTCTGAAGCATCCAGCTCGATGGTGCTGTCGGCCTCGGCTTCAAAGTACAAAGGCTCCAATCCGCCCTTTCCATTGACGACCACGATGGGGTGGTGGTTTGTTGATGCCACATCGGGGTTGAGCGACCATTGCATACGAGCAGCAAAGTCGTTCTGGTAGGTATCACGCCAGCGCCAGATGGTGGCCTGGTTAGAACGGTACGTCTTGCCGTCTGCGCCGACAACTGAATCCGACATATCGCTGTAGTGCTTGCCTCTTTGGCCAGCGTCGCTAGCGTCTGTCAGGTCGTAGCGACCGCCCCATGATCCGTATTCAGGGTGCTCGCGGTCACCGAGACCGTTCTGGATCAGGTACAGGAAGGTAGGGGTGTCACCCTCAGGGATGAAGAGATAATCCGGGTAGGCGGATCCCAGGGGGCCAATCTGAATGTTCTCCTTGATCCACTGCTTCGAGACCTTGGAGAAGTCGGGACCGCCCTGGTCAAAGCCGTAGTACTTGTCGCCAGAGATACCAGTCCAAGCGGCAAGACCGTACTGGTTCCAGCCGTGGATGGATGAGATATAGAAGATATCGGGGAACTGGGTGCGGATCCACGCGGAGGTGTCGTCTTGGTCTGAGATGGTGTATACTCTCAACTTGGCGCGCAGCTTAGCCGCCTCTTCGGGGGAGTGCTTGTCGCGGATGGTCAGGAGGACCTGGGCGAGGACATTGGTACCACCCCAGACGAGCACCCACAAGGGGTCTTCTGAAGCAGCCTCAATTCTTTCGAGAAGGAGTTGGGCACCGTCGGTCAAAGGCTTATCCGCACCTACGCCAGCCATACCATAGACCTGTCCGTCAACGAATTAGCGAGATCCCGAAAACCGAAATGGAAGCTATCTTTCTCTCTGGCCGAAAAGGGGTTCATCGCGTAGGGGGTTGTTTGCGTACCGGTGGGCCCGACTTGACCAGGGCTCGGAGACTGTCCGCTGAGGGATACGGGTAGTCGGGATGCGTGTGCTTGTTGAGGTTGTCGACTGCACCGGCGTAGGCGTCGAGGATCTTGCGAATGTCCTGGGGACAGACCTTGTTCTTCATCCATGTCGAAGAAACCGCGACGAGACCTTCGGTTTGGAACTGGTTGGAGTAGAGGAGGTAGCGGACGAGGGACTCCGCGTCGTCGGGCTCGTTGGATATGTCTGTGAGGACAAACACTCTGGGCTTGTTGGGGAAGGTCTGAAGTCTGGTGGTTTGCGCCATCTTGTCGGGTTGTCTGCAGACTATCGTGCAGCCTACAGGAGTGACGTGAGGGGAAGAGAATGAAGCCACGGATATGAGGTTACGAGACGGTCCAACTTCGTCGACAAGGGTTCTCTCAACCAGCACCTGATGATCTCAAATGATGCGATTGTCTTCCTGTCCTTGAGCGAGGCCCTGCAGCTTGCAAGCAATGCGTCCCTTTGTATGACGAGATTCCGCGCTCGACGTGTCTTTGAAAGTGGGATGCTAATGATTTCCTTGTTTGGATACCTTCGCCTGTGGTCTTCAGGCCCGAATCATCGTGTGGTGGCCTCGGCCGGATTCCGGTGCTGCTAAATATTCTCCAGGGTGTCAACCCCGCATGCCGATGGCTTCTGGACCTGTGCTTGTCCAGTTTGGGGGTTGTCAAGCGCCCACGCGACTCGTGTGGGGACAAACGTCCAGGATCATTTCCCGAGGCCTCGGTCCGGGGTTGCGTCATTTCGAATGAAGGAGTTGGATTGGAATAGCTTCACTGACGCGTCTTGAGTGTCTGCGACTAGTTGTGGGCGGTTTTCGTTCCGCACTCATCAACTTGTCGTAGTTGAGTGTTGGAGTCTATTTTGAAAGCCCCTGTTACCGCGATGAAATCTCCCGCCGTGACCTGATCATTTCGATCAACTTCACGCATCAATTAGATCAGATGAATGCTTAAACTTGGAGACGGGCAGGGCGAACGATTAAAAACATCCAATGTTATGCGGCGTTTAGAGATGCCGGATATGGAAATCCTAACCACTCTCTCTTTCTTCCCACGCGAAAGACGGCACGGAACACGGGCCAACATCGGACAACGGCCACCGCGATAGTGCGTGATCACTGATCGGTAACTCGTGTTTACGCCGCCGAACGGCGCAGTCTGGACTTGACCGACTGTCGACAGAGAGTCCGCTTTGTTGTGAGAAGCCTAGCCAAAGTCGGAAAAGGCCCCCGAAACGAATCCACATGGCTGGAAAACGCCCGTCAAGTCGTGGAGAGAAGCCCCCAACGCTCGCGAGCCGGAAATAGCCGGGTTCGTGTGTTTGTGCAACGCACGAGGCACAACAAATTTCTCCAAAATTCCCCTGAGCCCAGGAACCGGTTCTCGTGCGGGGGTTACAATTCCTGCATGGGGAAACCAGAGGCACTTCAGCGGCCAAAGGGTGGATATTGGCCTGACTCCCCTGACTCGTCCTGTCCACAACCCACCACTCTCCATGCTCCGACTTTTGATCGGGGCCCCGCAGGTCCATCCCCAGATCATGCTGTCTGCTGGAAACCTCCCCAGATCCACCGTCATCCTTCCCGAGAGGTTCCAGAATAGGGTGACCATTCCATGATGTCGGCGTGGGCCATCGGATGGCATCGTAAGTACGAGTCGGGGGGGGTATCTTTTTATAAAGACTTGTCAACGCCCTTGATAGTGCAACATGGTGTTTTGTCCGCACCTTGGCGTTTGTTGGCTTTAGTCTTTTTATCTTGCAAGCAACCAGCCCATCAAAGCCTGCCAACCAATCCCACGCAACTGTCAACATCCTGGGAATTGTTTTGATTTCGCAACGCGACAAAATTTTCACAATGGGCGGCGATACGGAGAAGAACAACACCGACCACCTCGAGCATCCCAACGAGGCTCGGGCTCAATTGGCTAACTTGGGTAATGCGGAAGAGCATGAGCTTGGCAAGTGGGAGTCTCTGAGGAAATACCCCAAGGCGTCATTCTGGTGTGTCTACGCCGTCTGGTGTGTGCTGGTCTTGAGTTTCGAGAACCAGGCCGGAGGTAGCATTCTGTCTATCCCCGAGTTCAGAAAAGACTTTGGACACTTCTACGACGGCGACTATGTTCTCGACACGAAGTGGCAGTCTGCATTCAATGGCGCCCCCGTTGCCTCGTAAGTGATGCTTGGAGTGATTAGGGGTTTGAAGAATCAGTCTACTAACAATCAACTCGTGCAGCGCTGTTATTGGTGCTTTGGGAAGCGGTAACCTTGCTGATTGGCTTGGCCGAAAGACTGTTATTATGATTGCCCTGGGTTTCTCATTCGTCGGAATCACTCTCGAGTTTGTCGCAACAACCAACGAGGTCTTCTTTGGCGGAAAGTTCATCAACGGTTTCGCTATCGGTGCTCTTGGTTCCGTCACGGTCACATACATTGGAGAGGTGAGTAGTCCAGGAACACTCTCTGCGGTGCGTCCCACGTCGCATAAGCAAATTCTGACTGAGCCAATGTAGATCACTCCTCTCGCCCTGCGAGGTCTCTTCACCTGTCTCACAGGTCTCTCGTATACCCTCGGACCCCTCATCGTCGCCGTCATCATCAACGAGACCGGAACCCTCAACAGCCGCTGGGCCTACCGCGCCGTCTTCTGCGGACAATACGGATTTGCCGCCATCGCCGCCGCCGGTATCTGGTTCATGCCCGAGAGCCCCTGGTACCTTGCCATCAAGGGGAAGCAGGATAAGGCCTTAAAGTGTCTGGCACAACTGGGACATACAGGTGATGAGGGAAGAGTTCGTCTTGCGGTCATCAACCAGACGTTGGACCAGATCACAAGTGAAACCGCTGGCGCCAGCTACCTGGAGTGCTTCCGAAAGTCCAACCTCCGACGCACCATCATCTCCATCTCTCCTCTCTGCATCCAGAGTCTGTCAGGCATCACCTTCGCCGCCTCCTACAGCACTGTAAGTCTCTATTTCATAATTCTAGGAAGGCAGCGAGACTAATAAAGTATCAGTATTACATGCAACTCGCTGGATATAGCACTGCCGACAGCTTCAAGCTGCAGATTGTCCAGCAAGTCATCTCCCTGATTGGCAACGTCATGTCATGGTACTTGGTCGACAGAATGGGACGTCGCAGCCTTACCGTCAACGGCCTTGCCGTCCTCACCGTCATCCTCCTGGTCACCGGTGGCCTCGCTCTTCCCGGAACTCTTGCCACAAACAAGGGCACCGTCGCTCTTATCCTCCTCTACTGCTGGTGGTACAACGTTACCATCGG
The DNA here is from genome assembly GCA_009801095.1 of Colletotrichum sp. COLG25. Classification (NCBI taxonomy): domain Eukaryota; kingdom Fungi; phylum Ascomycota; class Sordariomycetes; order Glomerellales; family Glomerellaceae; genus Colletotrichum; species Colletotrichum sp. COLG25. Next base: position 5,270,500 of record VNWT01000023.1, read on the forward strand.
TGCTACCGCCTACACAGTCCTTGCTGAGGTGTCTACCTCCCGTCTGCGTATCAAGACCATCGCCATTGGTCTGGCGTGCCAAAAGGCTCTTGAGACCATGTGGAACTTTGTTCTCCCCTACCTCTTCAACCCCGACAAGCTCAACTTGGGCGCCAAGCTGGCCTTCATCTTTGGAGGCTTGTCTGTCATCTCATTGGTACACCTGTGGTTCAACCTGCCCGAGACTGCCGGAAGGACTTACGAGGAACTGGACGAGATGTTCATGAAGGGAGTTCCCGCGCGCCAGTTCAAGGGATACACCCCGGAGGCTACTGTCAGGGGCGAGGCCGTCAAGACGGCCCTCGACAAGGAGCAGGAGTTGTAAAATCATTGTAAAGTTGGACTATCATAGATACCCCTGTCGTTTATTAAAATGGCCGCAATGCGAGCCGAGTTGCACCTAGATGCTCTATGGATGAATGAGTGAAGAACAAAGCCCGACGTGAGCGTGGGAATGTGTTGGTTAGTGGCCTGGTAATTACCGTATGGCGAGTGTGTGAGGGTGAAACAGTGTACCGAATGTCAGAAATATGGCTGCTGTCAGACGTTTGGAAAATAGATAGCTTCATGCTCCAGCCAAAGTCCCATTGATGGTAAGTTGCGAAGCAAATTATTTTGTCGGCCCGGTTTGCTGTGCCGTAGCTTGTGGCGCACTCCAAAAGACCTTTGGTGGTGTCGATCAATCATTTCATCGACGCGTCTCGCTAGCGGCATGTTGCTGTCATTTCTACCCCTGCTCCGAATCCTGCGTCTCACGCACGAAACCTCGGAAGGACGATCTGATTGGAGTTTCTTCTTCGCAATGCCAGATTCCGAGGATGATTGTTATCCGGAAGGGTAGTATGGCAAGTAGGAGTTTCCTCGTCCGCGAAGGATTCCTCCGATGCACCGCGCTTGCAGCCACTTCACGCGGTGGCTGCTGTCGCTAGTGCTGACGAACGCGCGCCCGCAATCTCCTTGTCTTAAAATCTCACCTTTTCCGTACATTTCGACGCTGTCATGCATGTCTCATTAGAAACAAGCTTTATGGCAATTGCTTCATCAGCCTTCTAGGTTTCCTTCGAGTCCCATCGTTCTCAACATTCTCCAAAGCTGTGATGGACAAGATCCAAGGAGACCCACCGACAGTAGCCGTCATCGGCGCTGGTGAGAATTGAGACACTAACTCGGGACTTCTGCTGGCTCGTCTGCTGATGCTGGACTTTAGGCTCGACTGGCATTTCGATGCTCAAGACTTTGCGTGAAGATGGGTTCAACGCGACCCTATTCGAACGAAGGAGTCGGGTGGGAGGTTTGTGGTCATACACCGACGACAAGAGCATGACGACAGCTCTTCCAAGTGAGTCTCTCATCAGGGGTCACTCGCCAGCTTTTATCTGACCCAAGAAAGCGACAACCGCAAATATCAGCAAGTACACGTGCGGGTTTACAGACTTTCCTATGCCAGACAGTAGGTACCAACTTGTTCATTCCTTTTCAAAGCTAATACTGGGGCAGAATATCCTCCGTTCTTATCGCAAGGACAGTTCGAGGAATACATGGAGTCGTACGCCGAGAACTTTGACCTGTATGACCACATCGTCTTCAACGCACGAGTTGATCAGGTCGTGCGCAACAGAGATGGGTCGAAATGGCAAGTGGAAATGGTTAGATCCGGTGCGCCTGAAACGAAAGAGTTTGACAAAGTTGTCTTCTGTCATGGGTATCAGACAAAGAAGAAGATGCCAATTTACGAGGGCCAAGCCAAATTTGAAGGCACTATCATACACTCACAGCAGTTTCGCAAGTACGTTGGTCTCCTCCTTATACACAGGATCTTCCACTTAGGCTACTTGCTTACACGAGACTTCTAGACCATCTGATTTCAAGGGACAAAAGGTTGTCCTTGTAGGGCTCAGCGCAACTCTGAGCGATGTCCTTTCTGCCATTGTGGACCAAACCGACCAGGTCTTTCTCTCACATCGAGCCGGTGCTTGGATCATAAGCAGATGGCGCAACAATCTTCCAACCGACCTCCTCGTTACGCGCTGGCGTAGACAGGTGTCACTGTTCATCCAAAGCAAGTTACCAAATCTCACCAATAAGCTTGCTCAACTTGCAACTGGTCTTCTGATGAGACAGTACGGAAAGATTGATCCATCTTTCAGACTACTCGATGATGTTGCGCCACTCAGCTTGCATCTGGCAGGGTGCATGGATACTGTCCTAGAGCTTCTCCGAGAGGGCAAGGTCACATCTATGCATGGCATCAAGAGGTTCACCGGCCCGAAGTCAATCGAGTTTCAGGACGGCACTATTCTAGATGATGTCGATTCAGTCATCCTCTGCACCGGATACAAGGCTGACTTTGATCCGATTCCCTTTTTGGAGACGAGCAAACCCAAGACCGACCTCGCGGGCAACGCTTACGGCGGCCCACCGCTGCAGCGCCTCTACATGAACATCTTTCCGCCAGCTCATTGGGATAGTATTGCTGTTCTCGCCTACTCTGCCTTTGGAAAGAATAACGGATTCTCCTTCTCAGATGTAACGTCTATGGCCATCAGTAATGTCTGGCGGGGTGTTAGCTCGGATATGATCCCCCCAAGAGCTGAGATGGACCGTGCAATTGACAAACATCACCAGTGGGTAGCAGGCCGCTGGTTCAAAGAGCCCAGAACGGACACTTCTGCAGTCAAACAATGGGAATTCCAGGGGTTCCTTCACAAAGCCGCCGGAACTGGCATGGAGAATCTGGGCTGGGGCTGGCGGGGCTGGGTAAGCTGGTTCAAGGACCCTTACATGTGTTATCTGATCAATCATGGCGTTGAGACAGCACATGCGTTCAGGTACTTTGAAACAGGGAAACGGAGAACTTGGCATGGAGCGCGGGATGCCATCATCCATATCAACAAGATCGTCAAACAGCTCAAGGCCAGCAGGAAGTAACTTATTTGGCGTGAGAGAAATAGTAGGATTGGACTGGATTGATTTCCTACAAGATTCGACTCTTGCCTCATAGACGCCACTTCTTCAACCCATTCTTTCTCAATCCACGCACTCCTTCCGGTGTCGGTTGCATCGCCGAACAGGTCTTGGTGACTTCAGCTGTTCGGTCACTTCAGGATCATAGCGCTCGTTGTAAGAGGCTGAAAGGCCAGAGCGTAGCCAGCAGTTAAGTCAGTACAGTCATAATAGCCAGCAACTTGCAGAATATGGCGCTTTATCTCTTTTTCGCGTCTCTCCACGGAGCCGAAGGCTGACACAGTCACCCCGGACTTAGCCCCGCAAACTCCGGCCGTCTCCGGGCCCCGCACGGCCCCCACCGATCGGTAGTAAGACCGAAGGATTTATTCGGCGAAGAAGAATGCCGGGCTATGCTACCGATCGTTATCCCCGATTTCGTGTGTGACTGGAGGGCCCGATGGATCCCCGTGAAACTCTGTTTCTCATGTTACATTGTCGTACCGAAACCGATCAACATACACGCTACGTCATTATCTCGAATGATCCCCGCACCTGGGCTGCATGACGGCTTCAATGGTCGCTTCACCTTTGTGACCCAACCACGGAATGTTGCTAAAATCCGGCAGGTATTTCCGCGCATTAGTCAACCATGTCACCAAGCTAGACCGTCTACAGCCGGAACCCCTCACTGGACATCATTATAAAACAGTGAAGAGCTATCGCAACACCGGAATTATTGGAAAGAAACACCAGTCTGTTCAAGAAAAAGACTACTGACGAAGCAACCAACTCAATCAATTGCACAAATCACAACCGTCACCATGTCGAACTTCCTCGCATCTGCTCCCGAGCCGGCCACCGAGCTGGGCAGAATGCGGGTTCTTTCTTCCACCGCCGGGCTTCGCGTCTCACCCCTGGCTCTCGGCGCCATGTCAATTGGTGAAGCCTGGGCGGAGGCAATGGGCGCGATGAACAAGGAGCAGTCTTTCAAGCTTCTGGACGCATACTATGAAGCAGGCGGCAACTTCATCGACACCGCAAACAACTACCAGGATGAGCAGTCAGAAACCTGGATCGGCGACTGGATGGCCGAGAGAAAGAACCGTGACCGTATGATTATCGCTACCAAATACACTTCCGATTTCAGGAGCCATCTGTACGGTAAGGGGAACACGGCAAACTTCATGGGCAACCACCGTCGCAGCCTGCATCTCAGCATTGAGGCGTCTTTGAAGAAGCTCCAAACCGATTTCATCGATATTTTGTATGTGCACTGGTGGGACTACACAACTTCTATCAAGGAGATTATGGATTCCCTGCATATTCTGGTCGAACAAGGAAAGGTGCTTTATCTCGGTATCTCCGACACCCCTGCCTGGGTCGTCAGCGCAGCCAACACATATGCCATTGATCATGGAAAGACGCCTTTCAGTGTGTACCAGGGTCGTTGGAGTGTGATGCACCGAGATTTTGAGCGGGATATTCTGCCGATGGCTAGGATGTTTGGCATGGCCTTGTGCCCGTGGGATGTCTTGGGCTCGGGCAAGTTCCAGACCAAGAAGGCGATCGAGGAGCGTAAGAAAAACGGCGAGGGCCTGAGATCGTTCGTCAGCACTGGCGAGCAAACGGAGTTGGAGATCAAGATCAGCGAGGCTTTGGCCAAGGTAGCGAGCGAGCACGGAACCGAAAGCGTGACGGCTATTGCGCTGGCTTACGTTCGCAGCAAGGCGCCGAATGTCTTCCCAATCGTGGGCGGCAGGAAGGTCGAGCACTTGAAGCAGAACATCGAGGCCCTTAAGATCAAGCTCACCGACGAGCAGATTGCGTACTTGGAGAGCGTTAAGCCGTTCGATGTTGGGTTCCCAAGCAACTTCCTAGGCGAGGACCCGAACATCACTGGTCACTCAGCGCGCCTGTCTCGCGCGGCGCAGATGTCATTCCCCAATGCGGGCAGACAAACAAGCGTTTAAGAGATGGTATCAGATGATTAGATAGGATAAAATGGATCATATAACAAATGCAATCGTCAAGATCTAAAACATTCAAGTGAATCATCAGATAGCGTCCTTCATGATACTTCATATTCAATTCTCAACTTGCTCTATCACCGCGTATGCTAGTCTGTGGAAGTGCTTTGTCCCCTTGTTCCGCATACGGAGCATAGACGACGTAGTCACGGTACTCGGGTGCGTCTCGATCAATTGTGCTCAGTTGAGTGCCGGTCATCGTGCTCGTTGTAGTCTTCTTCGAACTGTTCCACGTCGAGGTGTTGCCCACCTCTCTGGCTGCCGCCGTGATACGGCTAAACGTCTCTCTTATCTGGCGTGCAACGGAACGCCCTGTTCTAGGCTTGTTCCTTATCTGTTCGGGCGTGTGCTCCGCGTGACATCCCAGTCGTGGCTTGACGCGTCGGACGAAAGCCGTCATACCCGGCATGCAGGCACATATGACACTGGCGTGCATCTCAATGAGCGACCAGATCGAGAGGGCTTTGAAGTCGACTTTCGACATATTAGAGCCACTCATCATCACGTTCAGGTGGACTATGCTACTCACATGTTGGATTCTGTGTGTCCGCAAATTTTGCAACTGTTGCCAGTCTTATGCAACTTGACACGGTGACACTGAAGATGAATATGAGCCAGGTACCGAGGAATCGCTTCAACGTGGGGCAATACTTACAATAATCCGACCAAGAAGATGAGGCTCACGCCAATCTTTTTCCAGATTGTCCACGACACGGTAATGCTAAAGCAACATGTCAGGCACCTTCAATGGCGTTAAGAAGCTCCGACAGAGCTTACAATTGTGTTACTGGTAGAATGACGAGGACAAGGTCAATGGCGATGTTGGTCCCTCCATTCACGAAAGTCATGATGTTGACTTTACCGCACTGTCTAAGGTGTGAGCGGCGGTTTTAGTGTCAGGGAAAAGGGATAATGAATGATGACAAAGTTCATACCTGCCCTGCATGTTGCCCATCCCACCGTGTCCAGTTGTATGAAACTGGACTACAGACGAAAATGATTGCGAGGATTTGACCAATCCCATACGTTGTTGTGATACCAAGCAGGCCGTAACAGGCCTTTCGGAACCAGCTCTCCTGAAATAACCGCAAGTAAAAGATGATCACTGAGAGCTTTGTAACTGCTACCACAAAGGAGTAGAACAATTCTTCGGCGAAGAAGATCTGAACACACAGTCAAAAAAGCATCTAGTATGGAAGCCAAATTTACTCACAAGCAGTATTTGGGTGATATTATCTGGCGCAACTGTCCAGATATCTTGACCGAAGCCCAGGCTTACGACTGTTTTCCATGAGGACAGGCTAATTATCTCGTTCGGGGTGTATACTTACGCACTTGAGATCCAACGTCAGAAGCTACTAGTATGATCTATGGAAAGGCATTAGCTTGTGCGAACACAGCGTGCCGCGTTGCTGAGCGAACCATAGATGCTAGAATTGCCCAGTCGTCCCACCCAAAAGGAAAAGCTGGATTCAAAGAAGGAATCTTGGATATAAAGCGGCTTGAAACCGCTATGAATGAGAGCGTGAAGATAGTCCACGTAATTGGAGGCTGGTCCAAATTGCGATTGAAAGGCGCTCCACATGAAGATTTGGAGTAGTTTTGAGCTTCTATTTGTGTATGCATCACATTAGTAACGCATCTAGGAGGTGCCATGATACGAAGAAATGATCGAACTCACGTAATGATTCAACAACAGTGCAATTCTGCGTCAAACATCCAGCTATCCCATCATTGAGCTGTTGATTCGTACATATACAGACGAAATCGGTGGGTTGACAGGTGGACTTCGCTAGCTGTGCTGTTGTGCAATTCATCTGCATAGCACTGCCTCAGCAACTTTCCTTCCAAATGAACTTGCCTTGATAGTGGGTGGAACATACCGCGCAAGGTGATAGCATGCTCGACATCTGCTGCGATGCAACGTCAGCCGGGTCGGCTGTGGTCGGTAGTGATGTTGCATTCGATGGCACCGCGCTCAACACCATCGCGGAGGCCATCGTGGTCTGACAAGCCAACCCTGCCAGGATGTTTAGAATAGTTCGCGTCATATCGACCTAGCAGTCTGATGCTGCAACGACGAAGGCGAAAGCAATTCGCGACCCCTGACGATTCAGCAGCTTGGAAACACGAAGCAAAGCCTACATGCCGAGGCAAGAGAAACAAAAAAAAAAGTGGCGCCGTGAACCTTTTAAAATGAATGTGGCTTTTTGATGTTCGCGGCGTGCTTAGGCTGGAACTAAGACAGACAGGCGAAACCAACAATAACGGAAAGCGGCTTCGGCAGGGGCTTCGGCAGAGACTTGGCTGCATCCGGCGCAACTAGCCCCGGCCCGAGACGACCTGGAAGCCTGGCTGCCCACGCAGTCAAACTCAATAGACTTATTGTTTGCTTGACTCAGGTAGCTAAGACGAACCCGAAATGAGGCCGCTAGAATTTCGAGGATTCTTTGATCGCGAAAAATGCCAAAGCGCGACATCGTAGGCACAAAGTTTGGAACCTTATTTCTCACGAGGAGCAACGTGGTTGCCGAAAACAAGTTCAATTGATGTTGATACTGCAGGTGCTGCCCCAGACACCATCACGTTAGTGTTGGTGAGAAGGATATCCCTAGTCCTTCGACTTTCTTTGTAGAGACTGACATAGAAGTCATAACCGCCGCTCGGAGGAGAATTCAAGAGCTTCAGATGAATTAAACTCTACGTCACCCCACTTGCACACAATATCGTCTGCCCTATCCGTACGGTAGTTACAGCGAACGAAGCCTTTGTGCGGGTTGACCCTGAAAGTCTACGCAGCTGTCGAGTCTGTCCGTGTTTCCGTTGCAGGGTTGATGCAGGCTACTTGAGACCCAGAAAGCTTGTCGCTGTGTTCTCATGTGCAGTGATCTTCATACCCGGCGGTCTACGAGTTATTATCGAAGCGGGGGCTACGGATACGCGTGTTTCCCACGTGGTCAGAGCTGAACTCACCCCCCGTTGCCGAAAAGACTCCCGGCATGTCGCAGCGATTGACATCGGAAAAGCCAAGGCGCTTAAATAGCTGAGAGACTGACTCAGCAAGATTATTTGACAGTGAATCTTGCTTAGGATTTGTCCAATCAATCCATGGATTAATACTGGATGTTATGGGGATGATTTGGGATGGAAGCCATTGTCTCCTGATTCTAAGTTATCCTAAGCCATGTGGAGGCTTGGCAAACTTGCTACCCACACATGCTGAGGTTCGAGAATATTAGATATGGGGCTGAATGTGTATAGAGTGATGAGAAAGATGGGTTATCAGTGTCATGTTGGGGGTAGGATCGACTTTAGGTCACAATGTTGAACAAAGATCATGTAAAGACTGACCTACACAATGGGTGTGATCAACGATGTTCTACTGGATCGTCTGAAACAGCAGATGCACGTGCTAAACGGTCTCGACGAACAATTGAGCGGGGAATGCATGATGGAACCGGTTGCAACACGCAATCGCAATATCTACGGAACCTTTCGTCTCGTCGCTTGCACGCCCATGACAAACATTGATTGGTACTAGATGTCAACTGAAAAGGATGTTATGCGCTAACTCTTGTCAAACAGCCCTTATTTTCTTGTTTTAATACTATAGTTTTGTGATGCAATACATGTGGATAATCGAATTTTCACTAGTCCCTAGTTTGCATGATCTTTCTCAACTCGCTCCGCCAGCCCAGCTAGCATCGGCACTGTTGTCGCATGATCGAATTTGCCCGCGGCCCAAATGATCATTCGTTTCACGGCCCCCTTAGAGGTGATGCCGGCACGGAGCCGGAGATGTACCGTGGTTTCCACCCTGGATCCATCTGTGCCTTCGATGTTGGACTCATGGAGAAGAATCGCCCACGTGATCCTCGTACCATAGCGAATGCTCGTGTAGACCAGCGAACGGGGAGGATTGATGCTGACAACATTAAACGAATCATCTTTACTCAGGCCGTAGTCGGGGACTCTGTCGCCGATTTTTAACTCTTGGAATTCAGGTTTGATTGTACGAGCCCCAGCCCAGGATTTTGGTAGAACTCGTTCCCATCGCTTCGGGAGGTACCATCCGCCGCGCGACTTGCCGAGCTGAACGACCCAGGGAAATATTTCTTCAGCTGGAGCCTGCATGGTGCGGTACTCGTTGAACATCATGGGGGCATCCGGGATGATGTCATCCCCGGGATGTTTGGATTGGTTCACTTGGCTCATGTTGAAGGCCTTCGCGAAGCATCAGCTGGTGCGTTGAAGCGCTGTACGTGAGGAGTTTCTGACTTATCGATATGTTTCCTTGAAGTATGTACTGCAGTTGATAGTTCTTCTTAAGCAGATGTGGAGGCTGTAAGTGCCGATGCACAGTTGCGGGGAAAGGGGACCTCGAAGTAATCCCGCGTCATTCGCTGCTTCTGCACGAGCCATAAGACGGCAATCAGTGTAGCAATACGGAATCTCCTAAATACCGAAAGCCGCGAAAGCCGCCATGAACTTTAAGTGTACCTGTCTGGGATGATCCATGCTCAGACCCTTGCTGCTGAATATCGTGAAGCTGTCCAGTTGCGTTAGCTACGACCTAGTCGGCCTAGATGATTCTCTTTCACTAAAACTGAAGAGAAAGATTTATAAACATCCCTCCTTCTCTGTCTTACACGTATCTGGAAATAATTGGATAATTGTTCGTTTTGGTAAGGTATTGGAGCCCTCTCAAGATTCCCTCGCCGAGTGATTACGCATGTCCTTTTCAATATTGTTTCTACCAATCTGCTTGACGACTGATTGTGTGCCTCTTTTCGAGATTTGTTCTACCTCGACTGACATCCCGACCAAGTTGGATGCGTACAAGACTAAGTTAAAGAACACAAGAGCGATGATATTCGGGTTCTTGTATTGCGGCGCAGTATGTTCAGACATGGATCTCAAGATAGATAGTATCATTTTTTTTTTTTTTTTTTGACGATAGGTAGTCATTTCAACGATGTTCTCTTTGAAGTTTTCCATAAAGACTTAAGGTTCATTAGTTGAAGTGCGTGTATCTCTTTGAAGTTGACTTCCTGACGGTCACTAGTTACAAACTGAGATAGGAAGGTCCGACAAATGTGGTCCGTAACAGCCTGTAATCCCTGAGATTCCCCTTTTCCACTAAGTACCAGTATCCTGGGAAGTTTTGAACATCGCCTGCTAGGTTGCGCGACCAGGCGCTTCGAAATTCAAGACCAGACCCCACTTCTCATCCAGCTGCGTCTCATCGAAGTACCGTGTACACAAGTATGCCCAATGCCCGGTACCAGTTGCTAGCCGGCGGCAACCTCTGACATATTCACGTATATGCTCATTGGCCACCTCATCATCGGTCCAGGGAAGACGGGCCACAGCATCCTCACACGCTGCATAATACTTCCTGATGAGACTGATAATCCTATGGACAGACTCATGAACCGGAATGTTTTCCGTGTTCATGAAGAGGAGGACCATGTTCTCAAGTTGACCGACATGCTGCGTTGCAGTCAGATAACCTGCGTAAACAAGATGGAAACGCCTGAAGGCTCAGACTTACAAACTCCTTTTGCACACTCAGGATTTCATTAATCAAAATGGACAATCTCGTATACTCTGTCGCAATTGTCTTCATTGCTTCATGATATCTGGTGGAGTCTGGCAGCTCGAAATCCATCGCGAACTCGGTTTGAGTAATGGAAGGATAGACACCAATGTCGGCGATCCTAATTTCAAAATGATACCAAGGATCGGGCAAGTGCTCGTCCTGCCTCACTGCTTGCTGGCGGGCTACACCTTCGATGTATTCGTGCAGCTCCCTCCGCATTCGCTCGATCGACATTGGGCCCATTTCCTGTCTCATGGCTGTGAGCACTTCGTACAGTACTGCTACAGTCCCTGGAGAGTCAACTGGCGGGGTGAAGCATGCTTTCGCAGGATCAGGGTCGAGGCAGTGTTCGACACATTGGAGTGTCAAATCACAAATGTGGCGTGTCCCGGCCGCATCGGTGGTGAGTTCGCCACCTGTGTCTATCTCGTCGTCAAACCAGAATATCTGAGGGAGCGTATTTCTTTAGCTTATGCTCTTGAATTCGGCAGAACAAAGACCAGGACAAATGGACTCGGCGATATGACTTACCCAGTACTCGTATTTTGTCAACGTCAATAACTTCTCCCTCTTGCATCTCGAGTAAAATACGCTCGCCATGATTGTGTAATTACCCTTCGTCCGATGTTTAAGCTTCTTTTCTTCGGCAATATTTACGCTGCTCGTGTACATGTTATTGAACCACCCTTTGAAGGCCCCAGGAAGGCGGCGAGGGTGTCCAGCCTGGGTTGGAGGAGGGGGAGGGGATAAATTCAACTTGCCTCTTCAGCCACTGGTCAAGCTCTCCATTAATTTCGTCCAAAATATCATGTGAGTGAATTTCCTTTGGCCACGCAGGCATCAAGCTCATCAAATTTACTACGTGGACTTCTCGTCCTACACATCGTCTTATGAGCCTGTCGCGTTCGTATGCCGAGGGGGTTGAGCCTGAAAGCTTGTATTCAGTCGCCTTTGAACGGCTCGTAACAGGTGGCGGAAATCCATGCCCCGCGACGATCACTGGGCTGCTGTCGGATGACAAGTGTGATGGATTCAGCGCCATGATGATGATTCAGACCGAAGTGGCTGGATGTTACGACCTGTAAATAAGGATAACAGCTGAACCGACCCACTTAAGCGTCAGGCGGCTAGAACAGGACATTTATACTGCGGAATCATGGGAATAACAGGGACTCACTTAGTATGGAAGAACTATAGTATAAGTTATGTGACGATAAGATAAGACTGAGTAGATAGTGTGGATTACTAAGCGCTTAGTAGGAGCTACTGAGCGCTTATTAATAATTACTAAGTGCTTACTAATACCTAGTTAGGAATTAGTAATTAGATAAAAGAACTATTTAAGACTTATATATAATATAACCTTAAGTTTAGTTTATAGTTAGATTTCTATAGCTTTTTAGTAATTAACTTAGTATTTATCCTTAAGATACTCTTAGTTTACTTTTACTATAAATTACTTATTAAGCTTAAGACTAATTATTTTAGTTTCTAAAGACCTAATCTACTATTAGCTTATAACCTATAACTTAAACTATAACTTTATATACTATTAGAATATATTAATCCCTAACTTCTATTAGCAGACCTTACTATTAGATAGCTAATTATAATACTTTAATTGCTTCTATTTAGTAAGTTAACTATTAATACCTACTAATAGTAAAACGATAAGTATATCTTCTCACGCTTTAGCTAAATCCCCTACCTTAGGATCTTTATCTTCCTTATATAACTAGCCTTAGAGCCTAGTATAAGAACTTACTAGTGTTAAGGATTATAATATACTAAACCTTAAGTATAACTTAGATAGAGAAGGATCCTTCACTAAGGAAGGATATAAAAAGCTCTAATATATTATTTAGAAATAGGAATCTAAGACTAAGGAAATATAGATGTTTATTAATAAAAGTAAGTAAGTTGTGGAAAACCTTAACGCGCAGCTCTAAAATGCTACTATAGTTTTTAAGAAACTAAAAAAAGATATTAAGGGAGATACTAATCTTAAGAAGGTCTAAAAACTATAAGAAGAAATTAATACCTTTTATGCTACTATTAATATTATTACTATCCCTATTAGAGGATAGCAAAAGCTTAAGCTTAATGCCCTAATCACTTATAATAGCACTTTTAGATAGTTTAAATTATACTTAATTTAGATTAAAACCTACTATAACTTTCACTATAGTAACTTTACTAACTAGATAGAAAAAGTTATCTATATAGCTACTTACTTTTATAGATAAGCCCTTAAGTGGTTTAAACTTATCTAAAAAGAATTCCTTAAGTATGAAACCCTAAATAGATATTTTATAGAGATATATAATATCTATAGTAGCTTTTAAGGATTTAAAGACGCTTTATAATTCCTCTTCTAAGATCTAGATGAAAGACGCTAAACTAAGTATAAACTTATATAGTTATAACAAATTAAGTCTACTAAAGAATATATTACTACTTTTAGATAACTTAGTATCTAACTAGATCTCACTAAAGAAACTAAGATCTTTATATTCTACTAAGGACTTAAGGATAATATTAAGGATGAGATTATTAAGCTAGATAAACTTAAAGACTTCCTCTAGTATACTAATATAGCTATTAAGATTAATAACTAGCTCTTTAAATAAAGGAAAGAAAAAAGCGAAAAATAATAAAGAGCTAACTTAAGATATAAATACTAATAATAACTCTAATATAAGTTTAATAATTAGCGAAATAATAATAAGCCTTATAATAACTAGAGTAACACCTAATAAAGTATTACTTATAAGTAACACAGCAGACCTATAGATCTTAGCATAATAACTAAGCTAAATAATAAGAAACCTTAGAACCCTAAATGCTATAACTATAATAGGTAAGGATATATTGCTAAAGATTATAAATAACCTAAGAAGCTTCTTTAGAAGCTAATAGCTAAATAACCCTAATAAGTTAATATAATTATAAAAGCCTTATATATATCTTAGTTATAGACTAAATATTATGATGATAACTGCTAAATTTATCTTAAAGATAAGGAAATATTAGGATACTACTTAAGGGATTATAACCCTAAACGATTTAGATATAATATAATAGATATTTACCTTAAGACCTTAGCTATAATATATTATAGTAATAATAAGATCACTAGAAAGCTAATAGAGTAACTTAATAAGATGCTATAAATCTAATAACTAAAGCTAGTCACCTCATATATAACTACTTAGCAACTTCACTAGGAAGAATAATAGATTTAATAAGAAATAAAAATAATCTAATAAGAAGATGCTAAATAAGCGTAACTATACTAATAAGAAGAATTAGAAGAAGAACTAGAATATTAATATAACCCCCTAATAGAATAATAACTCTTTAGTATGACTAGTAACTAGACCTTTAGAGAAGGTGAAAGCTTACCTTATAACTTAGATAAACTTTATGATGTTGCTTAATAACGTGCTTAGGTAGAGATCACCTATAGATTTACTTTTAGTATAGATAACTTTAGTTTTAAGGAAGAATTAGATAACTAAAGAGATAGAACCTAGTAGCTCCTAAAATACTAAGAAGTTAATATACTTTAAGATAGATAATAGTGCTACTTCTATAGTACTTTAGTAGACTAATAAGACTGAGATTATACCCCTTAGTTATATACTAAAGATCACTTTACGTTAAGAAGTAACTACTAACTTCATTAAACCCTCTTCTAGCCTTAATATCTCTATAATAAGTATAAAGAATATATAGGAGATAAATATAACTATTAGTTCTACTCTAGAAGATATAGTAATAGACCTATTAAGAATGTCTATGCTATATATATTATAATTAGATAGATAATAATAACTTTTAATAGAAGGATTATAACCTTCTAACTAAGCCTTTAGTTTCCTATAAGATGCTAGCATAATAATAATATAAAGTAGGATAAATGCTAGCGCGATAAATGCTAAGTCTATTACTAAGATAAGGCTTATGCATAGAGAATTATAAGGAATAGACTAAGACCCCCTTAAGTTAGAATCTATAAGAATAGCTTCACTAAGGCAGTATAGGAAGGAAAATAAATCACCTACTTTAAACAGCTAGAGCAGTTAAAAAACTAGACTTACCTACTGATAACAGATCATAATAGGTAATAAGGAAAGGATCTATCTATTAGATATTATAAGGATATAAGAATAATATAGAACTTAAAGTTATAATTAATAAATAAATAATACTTATGCTAATTAACAGTAGAGCTAAAGTAAATTTTATTACCCCTTAAGTTATTAATAGACTAAAAGTATAATAGGGAGGAAAAGAATAATTATACCTCTTATATATAGTAGAAGGAGAAGAATTTAAGTATAAAGGAGGTATTATCTATAATGAGATTGCACCTCTTAAGATAAGCTACTTAGATCAAAAAGAAAGAATCTAATTTGATATTACTGATATAGGAATATATAATATAGTATTAGGACTACCCTAGCTATAAACGAATAACCTATAGATAGATTAAAGTAAAGGCTAACTTTATTAGGATTATAATAACTTAGTCCCTAAGCAGCATTATGAAGAGCAGGCCTTAAATAAGCTGATATAATAAGAAACAGCAAAATAATATATCTATTACCTTAAGGCAAAAGAAGCTACGTTATAACTATTAACTATAATAGATCTTAAATAAAAGAAGGATCTATTTCTATTTATCTTAGAAGAATATAAAGTTTATGAGAAACTCTTTGCAGCTAAATTAGAAACCAGACTACCTAAACACACTAGCTTTAACTATAAAATACCCCTTAAGGAAGGAAAGGAACTATAATTTAATAAGATCTATAGACTTAACCTAATAGAAATAGAAGCCCTAGATAAGTACCTTAAAGAAAACCTCTAAAAAGGTTATATTAGACCCTTAATATCACTAATAGGAAGCCTAATTCTATTTATATTAAAAAAGAATAAAAAATTATAACTATATGTTAACTATTATATACTTAATGAGATGACGATTAAGAATTATTACTTATTACCCCTTATAGATAAAATAAGATAACTCCTCTATAAAGCTAACTAGTTTACAGCCCTTAATCTTAAAAGGGCTTATAACTTAATCAGAATGAAATAAGGAGAAGAATAGAAGACTGCCTTTAGAATGCAAAAAGGACACTTTAAGTACCTCGTTATACCTTTTAGTCTTACTAACGTACCCATAATATTTTAAAATATAATTAACACTATATTATAATAATATATTAACATCTATATAGTTATCTATTTAGATAATATCCTTATCTTCTCTCCTACTCTTAAGAAGTATAAGGAAGATATATATAACATTTTATAAACCCTTTAGGAAGCTAAACTCCTAGTTAAACCTAAGAAGAGTAAGTTCTATATGTAATAAGTAGAATACCTTAGATTTACTATTACCCTAAGAGAAGTTAGCATATTAAAGAATAAAATTAAGGCTGTTTAGGAATAGCTAATACTAAAAAACCTCAAAGAAGTCTAAGGATTCCTAGGTTTTATTAACTTCTACTGAAAATTTATTAAGAACTATAAGAAGATTAATATAGTTTTTATAGACCTCAGCTGTAAGAATAAACTATTCTAATAAGAGGAACTATAATAAACAGCCTTTTAGAAAATTAAGGACCTTGTTATTAGCAAACTAGTCCTCCTTATTTTAGACCTTATAAAGCTATTTAAAGTAGAACTTAATATATTAAACTATATAATTAAAGTATAACTATTATAATAAGACTTAGAAGGATGCTTATATCTTTATACCTTCTTTTCTAAAAAACTTAAAGGACCTAAGCTTAATTATAAAATCTATAATAAAGAACTTATAGTAATTATTAAAGCTTTTAAGGAATAGAGACCTAAACTTTTAGGAACTATCTATGAAGTACTTATATACTTAGACTATAAAAACCTCACACATTTTATAACCTCAAAAGTGCTAGAGAAATAATAAGTATAATAGTTAGAATTCCTATTAGGATTTAACTTCTAAATTATCTATAGGAAAGGATTAAATAATAGTAGAGCTAATACTCTTAGCTAAAGACTAGACTATAATATTTTAGTACCTAAAGAAACCTAGATAATTCTTAAGAAGGATAACCATAAAGACTTAGTGTTAATAGCTAAACTCCTAATAATAGCTAGATAACCTAATACTAGCCTGCCTAGTAAACTAGATGATGAAGCTATTATAGAATTTTATGTATGCCCTATATATAGCTACTAAGGAGTTATAAAAACCTAGAAATAACTATAATAACAGTATAAAGAAAAAGTTACTAGAGAATATGTAGTAAAAGTAATTAAGGATTATAAGGTCTACTTTAAAAGTAAACCTACTTAATATTAACCTTATAGTATGTTATAGCCTTTACTTATACTATAAATTACTTAGCAATCTATATCTCTTAACTTTATTATTAAACTACTAAAGTCTTAAGAACCCTTTATAGGAGTATATTATAATAGTATTCTTATTATTATAGACTAACTTATAAAGTATACTTACTTTATCTTATATAAAGAAGTAAGTAATACTAAAGAATATACCTATATATTCCTTAAGTATATTATTACTAACTATAAAATACTTAAGGAAATTATATTAGATAGAGATAAGATCTTTACTTCTAACTTTTAGAAGTTAATTATATTACACTTTAGCATTAAATAATTAATATCTATTATATTCTACTTATAGACTAATAGATAAATAGAACGAATTAACTAAATCCTTAAAACCTACCTCTACGCTTATATTAATTATAACTAAGATAATTAGGTTATACTACTACTTATAGCCTAATTTGCTTATAATAGCGCAGTAAGAGAAAGCATTAAGGAATCCCCCTTCTACCTCAACTATAGATTTAAACCTATAGCTTATAGAGAACCTCAAGCAAGCTTAGCTATAATAAAAGCTATCGCCTTAATATGAGAAATTAAAGACGTCTAAGCAAACGCACGCTAGGAACTTAAATTCATATAATAAAGAATGACTAAGTTTAGTAATAAATAAAGGATTAAGGGACTAACCTTAAAAGAGGGAGATAGCGCCTATCTTATATAGCGAAATATTAAAATAAAATAACTAAATAACAAACTTAACTATAAAAAACTTAGACTTTTTAAAATCTTATAAGTTATTTCTCTAGTTAATTATAAACTTAAACTCCTAGATACTATAAAATACTACTTAATATTCTATATCTTACTATTTAAACTAGTACTATAAAGATTATAGATAAATAACCTTATTATTATAGAAGATAATAAACTAGAGTATGAAGTTAAACGTATTATTAACTACTTTAAGGAACTTAAAAGATATTAATACCTTATTAAGTAGAAAAGATATAGTTATAAAGATAATATATAAGAACTTATAAAAAATGTTGCTAATATAGTAGATAAACTCTCACTCTATTAGTAATAATATTAAGAACGAGAAGTCATACTAGTATTAGCTATACTAATTAGTTAGATAATTATTAATAGCTACTAATAGGTTAGATATCTATATAAATATATTAGACTACTAATAAAAGTAGATTAACTATAATAAGGAAAACTTTTTATTTAACTAAGAATACTAGAGTATAACTAAGACTTCCCTAATAAGAAATTTAGAGTACTAAGATTCTAATTAAGGATTAAATCTAGGTCTACTATACTAAAAGCACCTATTAACTATACTTTAAGAACTAATAGAGATTTAGTAGGAGAAGGCTTTAATACCTCCTCCTCTTTAGCTACTACTAAAGTCTCCTAATAACCCTTTTTGAACACTATTTGCTTAGCTTTACGAATATAATCTAACTTTATAAGCGCTTTGTTTACTTTAGCTTATGCTTTTTATAGCACCTCTATTCTCTTTTAAAATAATTCCTCAGTTTCCTCCTCTTTATTATCTAAATGCTAAGATTTAACTATTAAATGTTCTACTATATATAAGATTAATATAAATAAATATAATAAGTCTAAAAGCTATATAAATATTAGTAGATTATATTATTAGAAGTATTATATGAACGATAGGTGCTGCTTATAGTAACATACTCCTTATAAACTAAAGAGCTAGGTAGTATCTTATAGTATAACCTCTTAGATTAATAGTAATAATATAGTATAACTTTAAAACTATTCTCTATAATATTTAAAGAATAATAATAATAATAAAAAGTGGAAATTATAGGATTTTTAGAAATATAACCTAATATAGTGTTAGTATTATAAATAAAATAGGAAGTATAATTAATAGATCCCTAACTTAGGACTAATAACCTACTTATATTAAGTTTTGAGGATAAAACCTTTAGAGAGGGGACTTAATGTTATAACCTATAAATAAGGATAATAGCTGAACTAACCTATTTAAGCGTTAGGTAGCTAGAATAGGATATTTATACTGTAGAATTATAGGAATAATAAGGACTCACTTAGTATAGAAGAACTATAGTATAAGTTATATAATAATAAGATAAGACTAAGTAGATAGTATAGATCACTAAGTGCTTAGTAGGAGCTACTAAGCGCTTACTAATAATTACTAAGCGCTCACTAGTACTTAGTTAGGAATTAGTAACTAGATAAAGGAACTGTTTAAGACTTATATATAGTATAACCTTAAGCTTGGTTTATGGTTAGACTTCTATAGCTCTTTAGTAATTAACTTAGTATTTATCCTTAGGATACTCTTAGCTTACTTTCACTGTGAATTACTTATTAAGCCTAAGACTGATTACTTTAGTCTCTGAAGACCTGATCTACTATTAGCTTACGACTTACGACCTAGACCACGACCTTATGCACTGTTAGAACGTATTAATCCCTAACTTCTGTTAGCAGACCCTACTGTTGGATAGCTGACCGTAACACTGGAGTAGGTACAGATACGACCACAAGAATAACCAAGATGGCACGTAAGTGACAATATGAATGCGATATCATAGGATATAAGTTATATTAAAATCACTGGGTGAAAATTTATCAGCATTACTTAAGTGATTCGGAAGCTGGAGATTGACATATCCATCGAGTGCCGAACGGCGTCAGCACTAGTGTGAGCGGAGTGACCGCGGATCAGGTTCTATTTGGATTCATTTTCGCTGTTTATAAAAAACTCTTATCAGGTCGAAGGTAGAGAGGACCAGAGATCGGCTACATTGATGCTATTCAGCTGCCAATAATTATGCGCGGAGGTGGGTCGAATGATAGACAACACATTCACCTGTCCTAATTGATCTCGCCGTGATCCACTGATCCTTTTTGACTTGCTTACAATATTCATTCATATCTGTGATCGTGGTTTGGAGCATGCATCAACTACGTCATCAACCTAGGGTTTGGGGACTTCAGGATGACTTTTGGGACTTTGGGATGACTCCGAGAGTTGGAGGGCATATGATGCAAACATCCTAGACTATTGAGTACCTCTAATCATAAGCAGCCCATTGGTTGGACATCTACCTACACATATCCTAGTGACCTTTGCTATTAGACGTGGGCACCGGATGCCTTTTGGCTGATCATTTGAAACCCGTGAATATTCCTCGGTGCACCGAGGTAGTCACTAGAACGAACCAAGCAAATGAATCGTCCACAAGCAAGAAGTGAATCCACTGTTGATAGTCTCATAGAGATTAGTATAAATTATTGGACACAGATGCTCTGTTAGAGCTTTGCTATCAGGGCAGTGTCCAACGCACAGAACCCCTTGTGTTAAAGCGATCAAACATCCTACACATGCTGTCGTTGTCACTATTATCACCGTAATCTATCGTCATCGTCTATCGTCGTCGTCTGTCGTCGTGGTCTATCGTCTTTGTACATCGTCGTCGTCCATCGTGAGATGGAAGTATAAGTATACTACGAAGGGGGCACTGCCCGGCTAGTAAACCTCTTCTACTAATATGTTCGCGCGTTGAGCACCCGAAGTTAAAAGCTGCTCGCGCTTTACGTACCGAGTTGGAATACCTTGGCTTGTCGCAAGAGATAGCCGCTTGGTACCACAGGATGCTTCGTCGAGGCTGGTTCGCATGCCATCCAATCTAGTAAGGCACAGAAGACTGAAATGAGCACATACCAAGCCACTATCAATGTTTATGTTCGCCCGGTTTCCTAGCGGCGGCTTGCCGAAGTAGTTATCTCACGAATCGCGCAAAATTCAGCAGAGACAGTTGTCTCAATTCAAATTTGCTTGGGTGGCTGACGTTTGCCATTTAAGGCAAGATAGAACAAAGAACATAACAGGATGTCTGACAGGACAAGCCGTCTTAAGTCCAAAAGAAGTAAAAGTCAGCCTATTGAGGCTTGACTATGCTTACTCGGCAAAATAAGACACTCAGACGCCGTTTCTTCCTTGGGTGACGACCATAGACATCTCCTAATTCGCCGCGGGATGACAGATAGCCTTTTTCCGCCACCGAGATTTGTTTTTGAGACTCGTGTAGACAGCCCCCCGACTCCGAGATTGGTAAATGGTGAGCTGGGCTCATCCTACGGGATCTGATTCAAGTCTTCTTGGCACACTCTGCGATGTTGATAGGGCGCCACATGAAAATCGTATCACCCACCAAATAATCACGGTTTGCTTGTTCTTGGCCATGTGACTTGAAAGTTTGGTAGCAAGGAGCCATCCATCATTATCTCGCTCTCTTTATAAGACAGCCAATTATCCCCGCCATGGTCCGCGGACATCCTCTTATTCACTCTCGCAACCTGTTCTTCCATCACACTAACTTCAACCACAATGCGTTTCATAACCGTAATCATCTCCTTGGTGGCTTAGGCCAACGCAGCCGTTCCCACCTGCTCGAGCTTTCCCAACTCTGCAGTATGTCCTGTCCTATGAATGCTAAGTATTGCCTGAAGCCTGATGAAAGTTTCCCTAGTGCGTTACTACATGCATGCAAAACGCCGGCCTCGACAAATATGCATGCCGAAAAAGCTGCCGAGAGACTAAGCAGTCTCTTTGCTCAAAGAGCTGCAGCACGCCCCAGACTCGCGAGCTTGCTGACGGCGAATCCCTTATTGAGAAACGCCAGATTACCAGTCCAGTACGGTATCCCGTGACTCTTCTTATTTAACACCAACACTGATAATCCACAAAGTGTGTCGAGCTTTGTCTAGCCAGACCTGAATGCGCTGAGGCGCGGTCCGTCATAACAGGCGATGGCTCCGCCCCGGCCAAGTCGTTTGAGAAGCGGCAGTTCTCCCCAGTAGGTCATCAACTCAGAAGTTTGAATATCTCGGTACTGAGACTTTTGAAAGTGCGTTCAGGCTTGCCTTGAGGAACTCGGTATCTGGGATGGCAAAGCCCGTTCAATTTGCAAGGAACAGTGTGGCGAAGCCAGAGTCAAGAGAGAATCGATTTCTGCCCCGGTGGCTGCTGCGCCGGCGGAGAAGCGACAGATTCAATGGTCTAAGGTATGTATCTCATTAATGAAGGGGAAACTCAAGTAAGTGGCTGATGTTGTGTCAGTGTGTTCTTGCATGCGTAGAGGAACTCGGTATTCGTGATGGGAAGGGATACGTCTATTGCCAGAGACAATGCGGCGAGCGTGAATAGGCGCTGCTGTTCCATCAGTGTTTAGAATATGACGGAATATTGAAAATATTTGGCTTGGACTTCTGGGCTCGATGGAAATGGAATCGTGGTCAATATCACGGCTTCAATTATTGTCTGCCCATTTGTAATGAGACTCCATCGCAAGCGCAAGATTGCTTGGTGGAGATGACTTTAGCAATGCATGATGGATTTCGGTTTTGAGCTGAAATGTCACTAGTAAACCGTCTCTTGGTGCTTCGCACTCACTGAACCTTGATACAAACCTTGCCAACATGTGCTCCAGTTGAGAGATACTCAAAGGCAGCAACCACCTCATCCCGCCCGAATCCGAATTCCTTCTCTACGGGAACCTTCAATCCGCGAGCCACCACGTATCGTGTAACCTCCTCCAGGTGCTGTCTAGATCCGACCATGATTCCACGAACAACAGCTCCCTTAGACAAAGCCAGGGCAGCCACGTCCGGCATCTGATCCTGGGGGCAGGACGCGAGGAAGCCGATTACGGCGATAGATCCTCCGTATGCGACGGCATTGATACTTTGGGCAATCGTTCCAGCGCCGCCGTTCTCGAGGATGAAGTCCGCTCCCTGGCCTTTAGTAATCTTGAGAACCTCATCAGACCAGTCGGGGTTCGACTTGTAGTTGATCACATGGTCGGCTCCGTAGGTTTCTTGGACGTATTTCAGCTTGGAGTCAGAGGAAGACGTGATGATGGTAGTCGCCCCAGCGGCTTTGGCCAGCATTAGTCCGGTGATTGACACGCCACCAGTTCCTGCAACGCAGTCAGTTTCGCAACGCTCGATCCTCGCCTGGTAGAACTCACCAAGGCAGAGAACGGTCTGGCCCGGCTTAAGCACGGTGTTGCCGTACAGGGAGTTCCACACTGTAGAACCAGTGCACACCAAGGCTGACAGCTCTGAGTAGCTCAACTGCGAGTCCGATGGAACCTTGACCAGAGCTGACGTAGGCAGGACGATGTATTGCCTCAGAGCTCCATCAAAAACACCTCCCAGGCTATGGTTCCAATCTTTCATCGGGCCATAGAGGGTGCTGAGATCGAAAGCCGCGACAACCTTGTCTCCCTCAGCAAACCCATCAACATGTTGCCCAACTTTCATCACGTCGCCGGCGAGGTCGGAGCAAGGAACGACATTATCTTTGACAGGGAAGGGGTACTTTCCGGTCGCAACAGCGAAGTCGCGGAAGTTGAGAGCGACACTGCGAATACGGATGAGGACTTCGTAGGACGAGGGAGAAGGAATAGGCTCGGTGCCAAGTTGGAGGTCCTGGATGGAGTTGCGCTGAGGTAAACGGAAGACTTGCTGGGACGCCATTGTTCAAGTCGCGGAACCAAGTGTCGGGATGGGTGTTGCAAAGGGTATGATGTGAAAATGAACGGAATGTTCAGGTTATTGCTGTGGTTTCTCTCATCTTTGCGGGGTTTATGACCGTATTTAAAGCTTCAGGCTTCAAGCTTCGACCACAGGCCTTACTTCATATCTGAGAGATGGATTTATCAGCAGCCTGTGGGAGATGTGGAAATCGAAGAGCCTACAATCGATGGCTGAGGAGATTCGACCCATTAATCAGCAGTAAATGTCAACTTTCTTTACTTGTCGCCTCGAATGCAGTCGTTGCCCAGCTGGTATATCGGGCCGAGCGAAGCTTGACGTCACCGGCGGGCGCCAGAATGGAATCACAGGAGTTGAATCGAGCTCATACTTCTGGCTTTTGCGATTACAAATAGGCTCAGAAATCGCTCACCAATTAGAGAAATCGATCGAACAGCCGTCTTCAAAGATTCGGGATCAGATGAGAGTCAGATGGAAGAGGAAAAGCAAGTTTGAGATCGAATCTAGAGCGTGTGGGTCGAAGTAGGTATCCATTGACAGTGTGGAGTCAACCAGTTGACGAAAGTGTAACCGCAAGCGCAAGCGCCCTAGTGCATCGGGATACTGGGGGCTTACAAACGCAAATCCATGCTACGCGCCTGTTTGGTATGGAGACCTATATGACCATTGGGAGAATTTTGGCCGTCTTGAACAGCGACAAATTTGATGTACTGGCTATCAAATCTCCAAGTTGTCCGTCAAATCGTTCATGGGCCGGTGCGTACATGTCACAGTCAAGTCACTGTTCATGCAAGTTTGGCTCCAGCAGACGCCGTTATTTTGTGGAAAGGCAAAGACCCCCAAATATGGGGACTTTTGATGCTTGAGAAACGCAATGAATTAAATACCTAATGAAAAAGTAAAATATCTACCAAGGCACAGATGCCGATGAAAAAACTGCCTATCCCCACTGAATGAATTGAAGTAGCCAAAGAAAAGTTTCCCAGTATGTCTCTAGACAATGCTTGACTGCAGAATATTTTGCATCAGTAGTCTTTCTTTTTGATCAATGCCTTTTCCACTTCTTAGTTGTACTTGTATACGGAAAGACGGTCCGGGGCACCGCACAGTTCACCAGAGTTACCGGTGCACTTGTAGTAGCACTGGCTCTCATCGGCAGCGTTCGCAGGCTCGCCGGTACCACAGAAGCATTCCTTGCCGAACTCAAGACCGAAGTACGTAGCGCCCTTGCCATTGTTGCAGAGGCTAGCGCACATCTCAACAGTCATGTTGTTGTCGTCAGCGAAGTGGTCACCATCCAAAGCACGGCCGCCGGGAGTCTCCTGGGCGCACTTGACGTATGAGTACTGGGAGGTAGAAACGGAGACAGCGAGAGTTCTGCCAGTGTTGTAGAGGTTCAGGCGGTCCTTGGCACCGCAAGTGTAAACTCCGTTCCCGAAGCAGGGAGTGCCGCACTCGGAGTCAGACACTAGCTCGAGATCGAGGGAGTAGGTGTTGGCGCAGTAGCACTCGTTGCCATTCTCGACACCGAAGTACTTGTAGTTGGAGCAGTAAGACCAGCACTTATAGGCGTCCATGTCGTCGGCGGTGAGCCTGGAACCAGTCTCAAGGAGGCGGAGAGTCTGCGTGTCCTTTGCGCAACCGGCGTAAGTGAAGGTAGCTCGGGGATCGGTTCTGACAGGTCCAGGCACGGTGCGAGCATAGATGTTGAGACGTCCACCCGAGCCACAGTAGCTCTTGGCATCTCCCGAGCAGCGCATCTGGCAGTCGGCCTCTGCAGCGATGCTGCCTCCGTGGATGGTGCTGCCGCAGTAGCACTCGCGGCCGTATTCCACACCAGCGAAGTTGAATCCCTTGTTGGAGCAGTACTGACCACAGTCCTCAGCCTTCATGTTGTCAGAGGAGTACCCGTCCTCTCTGAGGGCACGACCTCCATCGCCCTCAGTGTGGCAGTAGAGATAAGTCCAGCCGCGGTTGTACAAATCCTTCACGGAGGGTCCGTTGTAGCCGTCGGTTTGGTAGAGATTGAGACGGCCCGGGCCGCCGCATCTGGAGTGATCGTCCATGCCGTTGCAAGGCATGTTGCAGTCGCCAGAATCAGCTGGGAGAGCAGAGTCGGTGAGGACATCACCGCAGTAGCATTCCCTGCCGTACTCGGTTGCGAAGTACACGTAATCCTTGCAGAAGTCGGAGCACATCTGGGTGCTCATCGAGTCAGACGAGAAGCTTGCATCCTTGAGGGCACGGCCGTGGTCTCTGGGAGGCTCTGAGTAGCAACCCTTGTCGGCGAAGGTTCGAGCTTGAAGCTGTCCTCGGGGCTGGACCTGGACGGCAGCGGCAGACACCAGGGGTGCCATCAGAGGCATGGCCATAAGGCCGATGCGGGAGAAGGTAGCGAAAGACATGGTGAAAACGAAAGTCGACGTCCGAGTATTCAACTCGAGAAATGAGAGTGGTAGTGAGAAGGTGAGTAGATGAGGTGATGAGTGGTGGTTATCTCGTCATTCTAGATCGGACATGCTGATGGTCTTAAATATCCCGATGTAAGAAGATTTCAGAGGAAATTGTTATTGGATTGGAAGCCGTCTCCAGACCTGACTCCCTATCCGAAGCAGCTGGACTGGATTGTTCCCCCACATGTGCTGAGTGTCTTGGGCTGGAACAATTTGCCTCTTGGATTGGGAATCTATTTCGACGCTAAGGATCCCAAGTGTTTGGTTTAGGTCCCTGGAAGCTTCCCCGCCCTGTAGCTTGAAGATTCATCGTTGGGTCCAGCTTGGTTCCTTGTTGAAAGCCTTTCCTCTTTTGGGCAGCCCCCTCACAGCCCAAATTGTCACCACGAGTGGCAGCGGCGCCAGCAAGGCGATGAGAGGCCTTGGAGCTAGCCAAAACGCCCCCTAATCTCCACGCGAAGAATTCAACGGCAATGCACGCAGAACGCAATCTGCGAGCTGCCGTGTGTCCAACAACGACTTGAACCATCTCGGGTCTAGCTGCAGTCACCAACTTGAGCCAAGCTGCGTTAAGCTTACTTGCCAAGACAATAGGTTAGTTTTTGAACGCCATGTCGGCTTTGGTGCCACGCGAGGCCAGAACTCGGCATGTCAAGTCTGTC
Organism: Colletotrichum sp. COLG25; assembly: GCA_009801095.1. NCBI lineage: Eukaryota > Fungi > Ascomycota > Sordariomycetes > Glomerellales > Glomerellaceae > Colletotrichum > Colletotrichum sp. COLG25. Next base: position 5,297,162 of record VNWT01000023.1, read on the forward strand.
ACTGCCGGTGATGATCGTAGGGTCTGGCCCATATTTCTCTGTTGCAACATCATTGGGGAAAACGAGCGAAGTGCCGAATTCCCAACCAACGACGACTTCAACTTTTGTGAGCAGTCATGCCCAAATGGCCGCAATCTGTTCCGGTAAGAGTGCCAAAAAGGATCTACTACCCAAGATTCAGCCCAAAAAGTGAGAAACTACGTGCATGCATGACATATGCCAAAGGCTGCCGGTCCTTGTCATTACCAAGCTCTCGGAACATTTAAGCTTACCCAGAGTCCCCGCTTGATAATTAGGAAACTTACTTTTCAGCTCCGCGAGCGACCACAACTAGGTCAACGCTATTGAGACAGTTCCTGGTCTGCCCCTGACTGCGCTAAAGATCCATCGTGAGACCCTGCGACTGTGTGTCGGACGGCGAATATCGCTTAATTGATTGCTTTGCGACCAGACACGCCACCCCCGCGAGATTGATTGCGGCTCGTGAAGCCAGCATGGAAATTCGCTGTTGCCGATTGGCTGGCTTACGCGGAAGAGGATGTTCTCTGCGCCCAACAAATTGGAAAGATACCATCGATGCCGTTGCCGTCCGGCTAAACGGCACTCTAAGGCGGTAGTTCCAGGCTATGAAAATAGTGAGGAAAGGTCATATCCGGCAGACTGGGTTCTGCGATGAGGCTATTCTCAACACAATCAGTCGGTACTCATAGTAGCAGCACTAATTAGTGGGCAAGGGCCTTGGCGATTACGCGTCAACTGCCACTCGTAGTAGACTTGTGATGCTTCAGCCAGCCCTACAGAAAGGGGTCTGTCTTGGCAATGAACCCATATGTCTTGCGTTTCAACATTGTGAACGTGACTAGCTTGTGCAAATTCATCACCCGGCAGGTCCCATTTTCAAAAGTCAGTAAGCAACGGGTTCACGATGGCAAGCTCTCCAAATCCCCGTCTGCCAGAGCTTGAAGAAGGGTTAAAGACTGCATCACCGTCGACCGCATCTCGCCATCACAGCAGCATGCGGGGTCAGCGAGGGATTTTCTCGTGTGCTCAGGCTACCTTGACATGACTAGTATGGGCAATGTTAAGCGCTTTTCTTCCGTCCTTTCTTCCGTCTCCGTAATTGTTGTCCCGGGGTACCCCGCACGTTACCTTGTTTGGGGACACCGCATCGTGGGGAAATGCAACATTGTCATCACTCGGGACACGAGAAGTGCAGATCTATGTGGAGAAACTCGTGAAAGCATCCAAACCAGGTCTTGTTCGGGGAAACAAGCGGAAAAGTCCGATCCGTCCCCTCCATTAATTGCAGATTTTACAAGCCCTACTGCAGGCCGTTCTTAATTTGTGGGCTCTAACCACCCGAGTCACTGGGCGATGACCACTTTGCTCACCAATTCAGCGGCCGAGACTCCCCGATTTGAAAGTACGGCTTTACGCGTATCTCTGGGCTTTCCTTTGGGCAGTTGCATCCCTCATGATTTCATCTGGAGTGAATGAGGCAACCCTAAGAACTCGCCAAGTGTTGAGTCCGAAAGCAGTTATAGCATAAATAAGAGACAGATAAAAATGGCATGAAATCTAGGCAGGCCTTCACTTTGATAAGTCTTTTCCTGGCTCTGTGTCGAAAATGGCGACTCACACTTCGAAAGCCCTTCTTTGGGCCCTCTTTTTCCTCGTCTATGGTTTTTCACTGGCACAAGAGAAGAAGTGCGAATCTTCCCGATATGGAAGCAAGCCTCGTGTTTTTGTTCTTACAGATATGAGCAATGAGCCTGACGACCAAATGAGTCTGGTTCGTTTCCTCACTTACGCAAATGAGTTCGATATCCAAGGCATTGCTGCGACCACGTCAACATGGCTCCCAAGTCGTACCGACCCCGATACCATCCGCGAAGTTGTCCAAGACGGCTATGGACAAGTCGTTGATAACCTCAGTGCAAACGCTCCCGCTGATGCTTCATATCCATCGACTGAAGAGATCCTCTCGAAGATTTCTTCTGCTCACCCGTTATACGGACTTGAGGTTCTAAAGGCCAACAACCTCAGCGACGCTGCTGCCAATCTCGTGAAGGCGACCGACGAGTCAGATACCCCTCTTTGGGTCTCTGTCTGGGGTGGTGCCGCAGTCCTGGCTGAGACTCTTCAGCATGTCTCAAACACTCGAGACGAAGCGGCGATAGAATCTTTCGTCAGCAAACTCAGGGTCTACTCCATCTCAGATCAAGACGATGCCGGGTCATGGATTCGAGCCCAATACCCCGCCTTATTCTACATTGTGTCGCTTCATGGATGGAGTGAATACACACAGCCAACTTGGATCGGCATCTCTGGAGAGGAATACCGGCACTTCGACGTTGGTGGCCCTAATTCGGCAATCGTCTCCAACGAATGGCTGCAACAGCATATCCGGATTGGTCCTCTGGGAGCGCATTATCTCAACTGGTCATTCATCATGGAAGGAGACACCCCTGCCTTCCTCCCTCTGGTCCAGAACGGATTGGGTGATATTGACCACCCGGAATGGGGAAGCTGGGGCGGCCGTTACGTACAAGTTGGTGCACCCACTGCTGCTCACCGCTCAGTGTATTCAGATACCGCGGACTACGTGGAAGGCGCGGATGGCAGGGCATATTCTAGCAAGTTCGCGACCATTTGGAGATGGAGAGAGGCCTACCAGTATGACTTCGCTGCGCGCATGCAATGGACCATCAATGGCAACTTTGAGGAGAACAATCACCAGCCTGTTGTCGTCGTGAACGGATCTTGCGGGCCATCGGCGACCGAACTGCCTTACAAGTTCGGCGACCAAATTGTCTTCGACGCCTCCGAAAGCTGGGATCCTGACAATGATGAGTTGCATTTCGAGTGGTTTCACTACCGTGAGGCCAGCGCAAGGGATCTTGAAGGGTTCAGTATCCCACTCGTCAGCAATAATCTCAACATCACCAGCTTGAACTCCGACGGCAGCATTGTCGCTGTTGAGCCTCAGCGCAACCAGGTAAGGAAATCATTGCAACCAGCCCAAAAGACCAAGCTGACAAGATTTTGCGGCAGACGATGCATCTTATCTTGTCCGTTACAGACAACAACGATATGCCTTTAGTTACGTACCGAAGGCTCATCCTCAAGCCGAACTGAGCGCTATCGAGACTAGCGTTTTCCATTAGGGTGATGGTAGTTTCATGACCATAGGAAATACAGGATGGCCTCTTTAAAGCGCAGAAAAACACTGTCCCAAATCCCCGACGTGGTGATGCTGGACTGCAGAGTGATGCGTGGGTGTTATTTGCTCTGTATTCAACGGCTCAAGAAGGGTTCTCTATTCGATTAAGGCGTGAAAAACTCTAGAAACCCTGCCTCGGGCTGGAGACGGGCGCTCCGCAGCCAGGACTTCATCCAACCCCTCAGTCATGTCGATTTCATCAGCCTCCTTGAACCATGCGTCTTGACTAAAATACAACCGATGGCCCAGATATATGACCAGAAACACCGGAATACCGATATAAGCAGTCAAAAAGTCCCCTACGGACCACTGCCCCGGGAGGAATACCTGAAATCCATTGATCAGCATCAAAACTAATGCACCAATCGTCCCCGCCCACATTCCCCAAGGTTGCGAGCGCGATCGATACGGAGATTCGACTCCGTGGAATTTAATTGCCTTCCGATACCTGAGGTATATCGCCCCACAACAAATCCAGCTGATGAAGCCAGCGGAGTTGGTGATGTTGATGAGCCAGTTGAAGACAGTGAGACTAGTGCTCGAGAGATTGAGGTATGCGAGGGGGCTGAAACTGGCGCTGGCTGCTACGGCAAAATAGGGTAGACCGTAGTTGTTGCATCTCTTGAATATGACCGGGGCGTTTCCGGCAATAGCCAGAGAGTAGAGGTTCCTGGATGCAGAGTACAAGAAGGCGTTACCTGCGGTACACGCCGAAAGAAGGATCAGCGCATTAACAATGCTATCCAATACAGGAATACCAGCGTTGCGAATTGCAATGACGAAAGGAGAACTTGCGGTCCCGGAAGCGCTCAGCCTTGGATCGTTGGAGGGGCATACAACTCCAATGCCTATCACAGTCTGCATGAAAAGGATGATCAGCCGCCAGAAATAACGTTTTGCAGCTCGAGGCAAGTTCTGTCTTGGTGACTGCATCTCACCGGCTGTGACGATGAGCTGCTTCGGGGCTAGAACGAAGGCGAACGAAGCCAGAACGAAGGACTGGAGCAGGGCAACGAAACGACCGATATCGCCTTCCTCCAGGTAGGTGTTCACTGGACCAGGATCTTTCCAGTACCTGAACCCCAGTCTATCATGATTTGGCCCTCCACCGAAAAATAGGACGATCGACAGGAAGATAAGACCAAGGATTAGAAGGATCTTCATCCCAGCACTCCAAAATTCTGCTTCTCCGAAGAAGCGCACCGGAAGGAAGTTGAGAGTGATAATGATAATGAGAATGACTGTAATCCATACAGCTGGGTTGACGGGAGAACTCCAGAAGTCGATCAAGAGCGTCGAGGCAACAAGCTCGTAGGGTACCAAGATTCCGAGCGAGTACCAGTAGAGATAACCCATCGCGAAGCCGAAGCTACGGGAGACATACTTGTTCCCATAGTAGCTCATGGTTCCTCCAGGCACAGGCAGATAGGTTGCGACCTCTGCGATTCCGGTCACAATACCGTAAACCAAGATGGAGAGAATGCCGTATGAGACCAAGAGAAATCCTGGACCACCAACACGTAAGACCTGACCTGTGCCTAGGAAAAGGGAGGTGCCGATAGCGCCGCCGATGGCGATCATTTGCGAGTGGCGAGGCTTGAAACCACGATGGGTTTCTTCGTTTCTTTTGGGCTCTTGAGCGCCATCTTGGATGCTCTCGACTCTTCTAAGTGTCTCTTCGTGTTTGTCAGGCAGTAAGCCGTCGCTTCCGAGGGGCGCCTTGATGGGGTGTTGCTCTAACGACCTTTCCATTATTTGCGAGGGAACAGAGACCCAGGCGGAGTGATATAATGGCAGTGAAGGAGCAATTATCAGTGAATATCAACGCGAGATGCGTTTGGAGTCGAAACCCATCGAGTATAACACAAGTACAATAGTTGAGAATGAAGGGCTGTCAGTGGGATGACAGACTTTAATGTTAGAGTCCTTCCTCGGAGTGAGCAGGTCAAGTAATAGGACCAAGACTGACTCAGACGAATAAGATAGGTCTTAATAGTGTAGGCTTTTGACCAAAGATAAGCCACGCCCTTGATACCTCTCCGTCCTTGATATCAGACAGTGCAAATTATGGCAAGAACCGCAAAAAGCTGGAACTACCCATGATCTATCCTGCGTGACTGGCAACCAAGACATCTTGGATCATGACTCCGGCTTGGCTTGCGTGTCCCATCCTAGCAAGGGTCCAATTGATCTTCATCCATCCCTATCGCTGACAGACCAAAACCCCGACATATCTCCAATCTCTCCGCATGCTTTGATGCACCCCACAGAGTCAAGCATCAGCATTTAATCAAGTGCTGCAATTGGCGGGCGCTAACGGCGGCCGCGCCTGAGTCCTTGGAACAAGCATCAAGCTTAGATAAGGAATTTCCAGGTGAGGTCAAATTGCCATCAAGAAAACGTACAATCCTACTAACTGGAAGTAATTACAATCACGATCAGGACGTCATTGGGTTTCCAACAGATGCTCTCGCATCTTAGTTTTACATCAACTTGTTTCTACCGCCACGACACTCTGCCGACAACAACGAAGCAAGCTTGCAACATGGCTCATCCATTTGTTACTGACTCCAACGTCTTGCACCGCAGCTTTTCTGGACTTCCGGAAAGAGTTATCTCAGCTTCGGGTGTAACTCTCTTTCTAGACTCCGGAAGGCAGATTCTCGATGCCTCTGCCGGCCCTGCCGTCTCCTGCCTTGGTCACGGACGCGATGAAATCGCCGAAGTAGTTGCGCAACAAATCCGTCAACTAGCCTACCTTTACTCCGGGGCACCATTCACATGCGACGCAACCGAGAAATTGGCCTCGATCCTTCTCGAAAATCGACCCGGCGGCCTGTCGAAAGCCATCTTCGTTAATTCCGGTAGCGAAGCAACCGACGCTGCGATCAAACTTGCGACGCAATACTGGCACGAGAAGGGACTACCCCAGAAGAAACACTTTATCGCGCGAAAACAGAATTATCATGGAAACACTATTGGTGCTCTTTGTGTATCTGGGCATTCATCGCGGCGAGCGATGTATGGAGAGTGGCTTTCTGACAACGTCAGCTTTGTCGACCCGTGCTACGCCTATCGTCTGAAAGGCATTGGAGAAACTGACGAAGAGTACGTGCATTGTCTTGCAGATCAATTGGAAAACGAAATTCTTCGCGTTGGATCCGAGAACGTTGCTGCATTCATCGCAGAAACTGTCAGTGGAACAACACTCGGTTGTCTGCCTGCTGTGCCGGGCTATTTCAGGGCTGTGCGAGGGATTTGTGACAAGTATGATATTTTGCTCATTCTAGACGAGGTAAGCATCATATTTTCAACGGTATGCGATTCAAAGATTGACAAGATTACTCCGTAGATTATGTGCGGCATGGGCAAAACTGGAACAATGCACGCTTGGGAGCAGGAGGGGATCTCGGGCCCAGACATTCAGACGGTCGGAAAAGCCCTCGGCGGAGGCTTCATTCCCCTTTCAGGTGTCTTTCTCCGTGAAAAGATATTTGAAGCGCTAGCTTCAGGTTCAGGTGGACTGGCTCATGGCCACACCTTCCAGGTAAGCGTTGTGTCTTGTGTTTCTGGTTTCGACTGGGATACAGGCTGACATGCCCGCCTTCGTAGGCACACCCAGCTGCATGCGCCGCGGCGATCGAAGTTCAGCAGATCATTCGAGACGAAAAACTGCTCCAAAATGTTTCCGACATGGGAGCAGTGCTAGAAACACTCTTGAGAACCGAACTCGGTGATCTCCAGCCGGTTGCTGACATTCGAGGACGCGGCCTCTTTTGGGCCGTCGAGTTCATGAAAGACAAGAAGAGAAAAGTTCCCTTCTCCCCCGAGTCTAAGTTCTGCAACCGAGTCGTCGACCGAGCTCTGGCGCTGGGGCTGAATGTCCTGGGGAACCTGGGCACGACTGGGGAGGTTCATGTGGAGCATGTGATAATGTCACCGCCATACATTGTCACTAAGACGGAGTTACAGCGCATGGTGAGTATTTTGAAGAGTGCAATTGAAGATGTCAGCCGAGACTTCTTTGAATCTCAGCATCCTCGTCTGTAGCTTACGTATAACATCAATACCAAGGCAGCACGAGTTAGCTGAGTCTCTGAAATAACATAATCTCTCTATCCTCCATGTCTCCCGGCGTCACATTGATATTCTTTTGACGAGACGTCATTAAGGAGTTGACCGTATGCTACTGTGTGAATCTTGACGTGGAGGCTCGTCCATAGGTGACTCGGACAACTGCACGCAAATAATCAAATCATTTTTACTAGGGCAAATACTTGAAAAGCACGTTCTGTCCCAAGCATCGCGGATAACGCAACGCAGAATACCGCTATCAGCTTTAACCATCACTATTATCAATAAATTGGCACATTAGCTAGTGCTCGACTAAGAACTCAATGGCGTAGCTTTTGCCTGCTAATTAGCTAGTTGAAAGTTAGCATACCCCTAATTACTTTGACACCCCCAATTTGCCTCCTGCCTGCCCCACCCCGCCGTTGGCGCCGTGCATAATGCTGTTATCCGCCCTCCTTATCAGGACGACGCGCTCATCAATCCCCCTCACCTCCAACCTCTCCCATATCACCACCGCCCATAGCGCCGAGAACTGCCAAATTTCATGATCATCCTTCTTCTTACTCTTATCACCGACGCGAGACACATCAGCCCGCCCGTCACTGCCCCTGTACTACTGCATCCGCGCGATGCCTCAACCAAGAGATGGGAACAAGAGAGGTGGATACACACGCCAGAGACGCGGGTGTGTGACATGTCGACAGAGGTATGATAATGTTCCGCTGTTCAAGTCCTGATCATTCATGCTCAGAGATCCAGGAAAAAGAAATGCGACCAGGTGTACCCGATTTGTGGGCACTGTTCACGCCTCAATCTGGTTTGCAATAGAGAGACACCGCGGCCTCTGAAACCCTCCTCTTCTCCCTCCAAAGACCCAAGCAACACGAACACCGAAGATATTCCTGTGGTTTGTCACTGCCGTTCACACAAGGAGATCGTTCGTATCGCACAATTATGCAAACCTCTAGACCTTGTGTCTACTGTCTCCGGCAATGCAGAGCCCACCAACCTCGTTGCCAGTAGGCGATCGATGTTACGATATTACACAGTCACTCTAGCGTTTCTTCTTACGACCAATCTAGAGAACAACTGCTTTCTATCAGGTTTGTGGCCTCACTGATTATGGGTTGTAATTACCTCTGACGATCACTAGTTCTCATGCCGATGGCTTTTGAGTGTCAACCTCTGATGTATGCCCTGGCGGCTTCGGCTTCATCTCACTTGGCGTTGCGGTCAAGTGAGTTCAAGGATGTCGCCTTGCGACATCGGGGACTGGCCCTGAGCAAGCTTAACACAGCAATGAGAGACTCCGAGCTATCCCCGGAAATGTGTCTTGCCGTGACCATGGTTCTATGCTCAATGGAGTCGATATCAGATGCGACAGATACTTGGTATCACCATCTCGCTGGTGCCGCAGCTGCGTTGAAGACTACGCCTTATGGGGGAAGATTGGATCCTGAGGCCGAAGGCGTATGTCTATCTTCGCCTGAGGGTAAATGGCTTCTTCGGAACTTTGCCTACCATGACGTGTTGATGAGTGTCTCCATGGACTGCCGGCCATTTTCAGTTGGGGACTATTGGCTGTCCGAGGACAATTCCCTCGCAGACCCTTACTTCGGATTCGCTTCGCGGGTTTTATTTCTTATTTCAGAAACCAGCGTTCTAAACGCCGACTTCGTGGGGGCGAAGCAAGCATCTATGGAAGAAGATGGCGTAATTATTCCCGAAACTGCTGGCGGCGATGGCAGTGGATTCGCTCAATCATCATTCTCGGATCGTGCTCGCCTTCTCGAAAGCGAACTGCGGAGTTGGAGCTGTCCATCAGGAGATGAAGGCTCGCCTCTGACTCAACTAGGAGAGGCCTACCGACATGCGGCGCTGATACACCTGTATCGAACAATCAGGCGACATGTTCGTGGCTATTCTGGGGTCCTCGAAGCCAAGATCCAGACCTGTGTGAAGGAGATCTGCTATCTTGTGGGGAGAATGCCCGAAGGATGCTTGGCTGAATGCACCCTTGTCTTTCCACTATTCATTGCTGGCGGGGAAGCGCGGGACACAGAACACGTCGAGACTATTCGAGAAAGACTAGGAATGATTGTGAAACTGCGCAGATTTCGGAATGTTGAAGCTTGCGTTGATGTTCTTGATGAAGTGTGGAGACTGCGGGCTTCGGGGTCGCGGAGTCCCGACCAGGACAAGGTTGACTGGTTGGATATCGTTGAGCATCGCGGATGGAAGCTAGCTATTACATGATACCTATTGAAACGAATGCGATCTAATCTGCCTTCTTTGCTTCTAACGATCGCATCAACTCATGAGACAAGAGTGTCCTCTGGCTCTCCGAAACAACCCCGATGAATTCTAAAGATCGCGTCACTGTGCCGCCGTTGACGCCGTTATAGAGAACCACCGCCGTTAGCGCCACGCATACGACGAGATATCTAGTAGCCAAAGCTGGTCTTATCACACACTACATTATGACCTGTTTCTTCTAGGTTAGCCAAATTAGCTCACCATAATTTGCAAGATATTTATCACTGTCTCAAGCACGCCACCTCTGTGCAGCTTTCTCCCGGCCAGACACCACATCACCAACATCACATCAAGATCATCGCGTCTCAGCCTTTTAATTCCACCTCTTCAATATCGTCATTCAACCCTTGTTGTTCAGAACGACTGTCATGGAAACCACGACACAAACCGCTACAGAACCTAAGGCAGACGATCGCCCCGATCAAGCCGCCGTACCATACCGCGGCCCTCGTCTTCCTGCGGTTCCTGACGATCTGGTCATTCCGGGCATTTTTGACATCGAATGTGACGAACGTCTTTGGGTTCCGCAGGCCCCGGGGGTCTGGTTTCGTCCGCTCCTGTTTTCCGTCTCTGGAGGTTACTTCGTGAACATTCTTCGCGTCCGCCGCTCCGGTATCCTCTCTAGACATCGTCATGCCGGCGCTGTCCATGCAACAGTCTTGAAAGGCAGATGGCACTACCTTGAGCATCCATGGTGGGCCACTGAGGGAGGCTACGCATATGAGCCTCCGGGAGATATTCACACGCTCGAAGTGCCGGACGATGTAAAGGAAATGGTCACGATGTTTCATGTAACGGGAGCGTACATTTACGTTGACCCAGATGGAGTGCCTGTCGGTGTGGAGGATGTTTTCAGCAAGCTCGACAAGGCGAAGAAGCATTATGAGGAGGTCGGGCTTGGGGCGGCGTTCGCTGATCAGTTTGTGCGTTGAAAGCGGTGGGGGTTTTGTCTCTTATCCAAAACAGTTAGCCCCGCTAGAATATCTTTCAATTGCAAGAGCCCACTAGAGCTCAGTAATTCAAACAAGAATCAAGTGCAAAAAATGAGACGTCAAGGACAGGATTCGAACCTGCGCGACCGAAGCCACTGCCTAGACAACTAGAATGCTAACCGGAGTCAGATGTTCATAGCAGGGCAGCCCATTAACCACTCTGGCACCTTGACATGGGTGCTTTTTTGATGGTGGACAAAGGACAGAGTGTCATTATGTCCACAACTCCACCCAGTTGTGTCGTAAAAGATGCAAAAAGGAATTCGACGTTGGCCTGATTCGAACAGACGCTCCCGAAGGAACAAGATTTCTAGTCTTGCGCATTAGACCACTCTGCCACAACGCCGGATAATCCCTGTTGCAGATCGGTACTGGGAGTGGAGATGCTGTGGTCAGCCGACATTGGCGTACTCGATCCTGGCTTGACACTGGACTCCCGTTGTACAGGGAACGAAGCTCATTTCTACACCTTGATGATGGAGATACCTGCCCGGAAAATTCATGGTGAGTTGCTGTTTATATACTATACAAATCTCCCATGCTCGACATTGATGTATCGATGTGTTGGGTTTGAATTCTCACTAACAGGTCCTTGAATCAAGTGCGTGTTTTCGTACCTTACTGTGTGCTGCACATGGGCCCACATCGTGTTTCTGGGCTTCACTTCATAGTCCGGTCGACAGCAGCTCTTTTCTGTTTGTCTCCCGTAAAGTGAGATAAAAATGCTGGATATTTGCTCCTCAAGGTGCAGAGCTAGTTACCAACATGCATGCCAAGATCTCGCTCTCCGCGGAACTGCATGGTCGGCTTGGCTGCTGACATGCCAAGCACAGCTGAACCCTTGCCACAAAAGGCTTGCGCAGCAGATGCGAGTGCGAGAGTCTACATGTGCCATGATGTGCGTGATTGAAAGTACGACTCATCTATATATGCATGCTCTGCCATGCATCGGCACGGTCCATTACATGTGAGCTTTTGCATCACTTACTGAGCTTTACCCCCTCTTCCAAAGACAATTTAGACACAACCATCATCCAGACCCTCCCCCCCTCCGTTGGGGACGATCTCTTGGCACTCAACGTTTCGACTTGCGTTGAAAACTCTCTACGTCTATGCTATTACATTACGCACGATGAGCTCCGGGTTTTTGAAGGATGGAAAGGAGCTTTGGTCCAAGGCGACCTCCGGTGTTGTAGAACAACTCGTTCGCGAGCGCGACAAAGCGTTTGTCAGAACGAGCGGCAACATCCCCAAACGAGATGACATAGTCGATGACATTGCGAGAGCTTCAGCCTCTGGAATTGGCTTCTTTTCGGAAGCCGCACATTATCGACGAGATCGCAAACGCCCAGAGGCCTCACAAGAACACTCGAGGTCCCCAGAACTAGGACAAGAGTCCCACTGCGAACGTGTGCATGAAGCCATTTGGAATCTTGACGAGGTCGAAGTCGGTTCTGGGACACAACTTAACTTCAATACTGGTAACACCAAAGACGGGGGCTCCAGGCCTGTGAAAGAGTCGACCGACCTAGCTACTGCGTTTGTCAACAGGCATCCTCTCAAATTAGATGACGGCATTGGCACCAAAAGCGGAATCACGATGCCGGTTGTCTTGCCGCAAAGACGACCTAAGACAAGAGTTCGGGGGTTTGTAAGAGCCTATGCCCCGGTTCTTGCTACCGCGGGTATCGACGAAGAAGCATTCTTGGACTTCATCGACACCCTCAACAAGTCCCTGATACCGAATCCCTACCTTTATGCCATCAACCTCGCTGGGCTTGCCGACATCATTACACCGGACCCCGCTTTGACAGCTTTTGGGATCTTGCTGGGCATCGCAGTGGAAGGCGTCATGGAAGGTCAAAGTCGCTTCAAGTCCAACAAGTTCCTGGACCGGATGAACACGGACTTCTTTAGGCCGCGGGGTCTCATGTGTTTCATTGCAACTTGGAGACCCGACGACATTTCCAGGAAGGTGTCTGTCGACTTCGAATGTAAGACAGCTGGTGAAAGTCCCTCCGTTGAATTCTCAAAAGGCGACAAAGTGTCTCCGGATGCAAGCTCATCTGAGAAAGAGAAGTTGGGCCGCATTAAGAAACTACTAGGAGAGCGGTTGAGATCCCATGACCACATCCTCGATTGGTCCGAACCAGCACCCCTTCTGTTCCCCGCAGCTAGCGAACTTGTACTGGGACAAGGCAGAGATGGACAAAAGAAGAAGAATGGCCTTGATCGGGCGGAGATTTGGCTTGACGATTACATGGATAAGAGAGCTCAAGTCGAATGGATAAACGAGAATTCAGAACTCTCGGCAGCCAAGGCGCTGCCTAAAGCTGCATTCAAATCACGATACGCTGATCCGACTCACCCAGCCGCCAGCGGAGACGTTGTCGCCCTGGTCACTGGAGGGCGATGGCAGTACAAGCGAAAACAGACCGTTTCTGAGGGAAATGTCGAGTTGGATGCAACACAAAACAAAAACAAGATCGAAGATGAAAAGCAGATCAACATTGCAGACGCAGAAAACGGAACGTCGAAGGGCACAACGGAATCGGGGGCTCATTTTCAACCACAGTTGAAACAAGAGCAGCATGATATTGACGAGTCAAAAGAATCAACGGAGAACAATGGGAATATCTTTATTGGGCCGCTCACACTGAAGGACATGCAGAAAGAAGAAAAGAAAAGGCGGAAAGAAGTGGAAAAGGCAGCTGAGATTGAAAAGAAGGGGCGAGAAGAACAGGCAAGGAAAAAGAAAAAGGAGGAGAAGAAGATCAGAGACGAGGAGAAGCGCACAAGGATGAAGAATGAGAAGGCTTTAGAAAAGGAAAAGAAGGTGGAAGAGAAACGGCTTAAGAAAGCCGCTGATGAGGGGAAGATGGCTGGGCCAGCTGAAACTATCGATGACATGATCAAGAGTCTATTCCAAAAGGTAAGTGCTACAGCACAACGATCGCGGAATCCAATAACACATCACTAACACTTGTAGCAGGACGTTCTGTATCTTCTCATTGTCAATCTTCCATCGCAACAGAAGAACCATGACGCGGCTGGCGAAGACACTTCGGCCGTCTGAGTCGAGGAAGGGTGCGTCGAAATGATCCCGCCATGTGTTCAGCGTCATTGCTTCAAACAAATACAATCATGTAGTGATGTTTTAATTGCATGGAAAGGCTTATCACTAGACTTCAGAATATAGAATTACCCCGGGCATCTCTTTTGCGTATTGAGACCACGTCCAAGCCACGCCAGGCCAGTAGTTAAACCACGCCGACATCTTCTGGGGGCTTTCCGGGACAAACAAGGTGTCGTCCTCTTGTCGCTTCTCTTCAATAGTCGTCGGCAAGGCCCATGCCAGAAAATGGCTTCTCCTTGGCCCAGGAGGAAGCACCCTGGTTTGGTCAGCATAATCTTGATGTCAAGGCAGAAAGATGAGATACTCACATTGCATTGCCCAGAATCCCATGGCAAATGCAAGGGTCCTTGCGTAACAAGCCCGTATTCCATACTGCCCGTTGTCCGCGTTCAATGGCTTCATCCATGATGTCGTGCATATCCGGGAATAGGCGGCGAATGTGCAATAGAGAGTCGACAAACCCCGGAGCACCGTGACAAAATTGAACAAGACCTTCGTATCGAATATCATCGTCATCTTTGGTGGTCCAGTTGCCATCTTCCCGCTGGAGACTTAGCAGTCGTCTCAGAGAACTTTTGATCATCGAGTTGCTAGCAAGTTTCGGGTCTGTCAACAGGAGCTGGGTCAAAATGCCGATGTCTCCGTGCACGGCGCCGATGTAGCGCTTGCCCCGAAAGACCCACGCCGGCCCAGCGCCGAGAGTCTTCTCCACCATCCGGGCTTTGATGAGAGTCAGGAAGGATGCGACTTCAGGGCTCTGGTTTAAGGTCAGTTGAAAGCACTCAGCGTGTGCGGAACTTACTTACCCATGATTCAACCGCGCGGATCATGTACAGTAGTCCAACGTAACCAAATAGTAGCTCGAAGGGATGATCTTCGGCAGCTAGTCGGTCAAGCTCACTGCAAAATGCGGGAGCATTGGCCTCGTCCATCATTGTCTTAACAGCCAAGAGTGCGACGCTCTCGCAAGCTAGACCGCAAGGGGCGGAGTTCTCTCCGGGACGCTTCGCCGATGCATAGAGACTTGCCCAGTGGCTGAGCAACTGATTTTGTACTTGCATCGACGGATATTGGGCGCTGAGCTTCAGTAGCAAAAAGGCGAGAGATGTAGGGCCCCGAAAAAGACCACGACATTGTTCGTTCGAGTATTCAGCCAGTGGCGGCGTGTCGACGAGGACATGCGTTAGCGCTTCATGAATGAGAGCTTCTGGATCACCCGAGAACGTGAGATACTCCCCTTCCCCGACGTTGTTCGGGATGAACCGAGATTCAGGTGGGATAGGAACAGCCATATTGGTTGCCCAGATCTTCCAGGCATAGAGTCGTCGTGACTGATGCTTTGCTGGTTTGATGCCCTGCGCTGACGAGTTGGTGTTCAGATGCGGGGAAAACGTAGCAATCTCACCTGAACTTCCATCTTTGGCTGCCGTGTCTGACGATGGGATTATTCATCATGATGCACTGGCGGGTAGGTACTTCAGCGCTAATCTTTCCGCCACGCCCTGGCTGATCTACCATTCCTCAGTGTAACGAGATCTCTACACTCCGTTGACCCAACGAAAGAACAAGACACACTTTTTGAACTGGCCTCACCACGTCTTTCTAAGGTTTTATCCATTGTAGGGGGGCCTAGGCTGCGTGACGAATGCGACTCGAGGGTGCGGCCATGAAATCGGCATACTTCCGTTCAGGCCCCGGATAGCGTACCCGCAACGTGGGTAAGGCCTTCAGTGAAAAAAATTAGTGACCTCACACTACAGCGCCGTAAGCCTGTCTCGTACATGGAATCTTGGGTCCAGGCCTTTTCTTTTGAACTTATGGTAGTTTAAGATTGCCCAAAGGTCTATCCGCGAGACTGTGTAACGCAGGATTCTGATAAACCTTCATCGCATCCACGAA
Source organism: Colletotrichum sp. COLG25 (assembly GCA_009801095.1). Taxonomy (NCBI): domain Eukaryota; kingdom Fungi; phylum Ascomycota; class Sordariomycetes; order Glomerellales; family Glomerellaceae; genus Colletotrichum; species Colletotrichum sp. COLG25. The sequence goes on from VNWT01000023.1 coordinate 5,312,802, forward strand.
TCTTCTAAGCTGGTTTAACTGTCTAGCATGCCGTCCAAGTGAAGCGTTCATACGTTGCACTCACATGTATGGAGCTCCAACCATTCACCTGGCCAGTTCGTCCGAATCTGGTTTCTTGGCGTCAAGAAACAAGATCCTAGTTTCAACCCCCTTTTCCATATGAATTGGTCACTCCCTTTGTTGCATTCGAGATCCAGTCACTCGGTCCCAACTCTTCGAAAACTCCACCAATTGCTGCATGTTTTCTTTTCAATTTGCGGTTCCGCCAGGGGCTTTGGTGGGTTTCTTGGTTGTTTACAGCGCAAGCCGTTGTGCCGCAAGTTAATTGTATCAGGGGCTCAATTGGCGGCACTTGCCCTGCCATTTGTGGAGAAATCACCGGGAATAGAGGGTGCCACGCGTATGCGATGAATTAAACAACGGCGGAGGAACAGTTCCTGTCGATCCATCTGCCGCCTTTAATCTCTACCCGCGAAACACGTCCCAATCGGGCGCTAGGAGGTTTTTACATCTGATTCTTTAAAACCGCCTCTTTTTCTGCCCAGGGACGGGAAACCGGCACTCTGCTTTTACGCAATCGTCACTCATCAGCAAGCTTTCCGAAACCCAAAAGTCTTGCAATATGTTGTTCACTCAAGCTGTCATTGCGGCTCTGGTCACCGGCGTCTGGGGCCACGGCGTCGTCCAGACCCCGGAGCCTCGCACGGTAAGCCCCAGATCCGATCGCCGTATCATACCGGCTCCGAACTGACTTTTGATCGACAGACCGGAACGAAGCAGGAGGAGCTCTGCGGCACTGCGGTCACCAACAAGCTCGACAGCGATCTTGCCGGACCCATCGAGAACGCCATGGCAGTTGCCGACGCCGACTACAAGTGCAATGCCTTCATGTGCCGTGGATACCAATGGGAGGATAATGTGGACCTCCTCATGAACGTCACTGCTGGAGAGGTCATTCCCTTCCACATCGACCTTGTCGCCGGCCACAGACCAGGCCACGCCGTACGTACTCGGACAGTAGTTGATATTTGATGGCATACTAATCCTGTTTAGAACATCTCCGTCATCGACCTCGCGACAAACACCGCCATCGGTGAGCCTCTTATCACTTGGGACGACTGGCCGACCGAGAACCCCGACCCCCTTGCTGACAGTAAGTCGGATCAATCCTCACGGGCAGTGATGTAGTGTACTAATTGAGGATGTAGCCGATTTCAACGTCACCATCCCCGATACCCTGGCCGACGCCTGCAACGTTGGTGGCAAGTGCGCTATCCAGTGGTTCTGGTACGCCGAGACCAACAAGCAGACCTACGAAAGCTGCATCGACATCGCCATCGTGGCGTAAGTTGAGGACGTGCAGTACAGAGGCTGGGCCTCATCAATTTGACATCTTCACCCGGTACATATTACCCAACTGTTGAGTACATATTTTAGAAAAGCACATAGCACCTGTGTATATCAAGTCAAATTTCATGCTTGAGAGTGTCTATTGATATGCACCATTCATACCACCTATCCCATCGTGCAAATGTGCCAAAACTTGCACTGTACATCACCAACTCGGAATCGCAACATCCCGCGGCCTCGTGACGTAGCATTCCGCGTAAAACCATCCATCTTCTTCTAACCCCTTTGTATCCAAGCCTCTTGCTCTCACGTCAGCGACAGCAGCACTCTGTTCCTCCCTTGTTGTGAATCTTCTCTGACGGAACAAGTGTCCGGGAATCTTTTCGGTGACAAGTCCATGTTTCTCCTCCAAGACGTCCGCAATCTCATCAAACGAGAAGACTCTGAGCACGAACGTTACAATCCACAGCTTCGAAGAATCTTCAACCGCGTCAGCGATGCGGGAGAAGGTGCTTGAGCCAACATAGCCCACTCCCCCAGTGCAAACTACCACCTCAACGTCCTTTAATCCCTCGCGTAGTGAGAGCGATGGTTCAGATGTCTCGAGGTTCTCTGCCCATCCGTCTTTCATCAAGCCCGTCTTTACCGCGTAGGCAATCGCTTCAGGAGCGATGTCGAGACCTAAGACGTCGAACTCCGGGTGGATAAGCTTGGATGCGAAGAAACGTTTGTCGGAGATGATCTGGTCCCGACCTGGCTGTTTGGGAGAAGATGCGAGATGGGCAGATAGTGCATCGAGTGTGAGGTCGTAGCGGAGCAGGGCGGCGTTTATTCCGTACGAGCAGCACACGTCGAGAACTTTACGAGGCTGAACATCTTCCGAAGGCGAAGAGAGCTCGAGGACTCGCTCTACGAACGGAAGTGCTTGTTGTGGGATTTGATACTGAAGTGGAGTGAGAGCCTTGAAGTATGCTCTTGGATCTGGCTGGTTATAGATCGAGTTGAAGTCGGCTTTGCGGGTGTTGGTGAACTGGTCTGGCCGCTCTTCGATCGTCATTTTTGACAGTGAATGGGTTCTCTTGAGCTAGAACAGCATAAAAGCCACAGGTGATTGAGAAATTCTGGGTGCCAATGAAGCTGAATGGAAACGACGTCTTGGGGCTTGTTCGATGATCATTTGAGAGGACCCATAGGTGTCTTTTAAACACTCGTAATATGCGGAAGGGTTGCTCCAACATCATTGATTGCAAGGTCTGTCCCATTTCCAAGACCGAATGAAAGTTCCGCTCTCGCCTTTTCACATGCATTGAATCGAATTCATGTGAGACCAGCTTGATCTGACTGACGTATGCTTCAGCCCATATTCAACCCCCGGCCCCTCGCTTCCCGAGTTACATCCCGCATGGCTGCGGCGCGGGCCGTGAGACCACTCTCCCCGCTCCGAGATCAGGTTATGACCGTTCCGGGCGCCCTACCTATAGGCAACAATGTGTACGACATATGCGCGCATGTTCGCGAAGTGGATACCTCGTTGCTGAAGCGATGCATGGTTGAGCTCTAAGCAGGCGAATCATTGCTCCATTGCGTAGACCGCTGAAGTAGCGTCATGCATCACAAACCATTCTCAGGAGATGCGCGATTTTGGGGGTCGACTTGCGCATCGTGTCGTTCCCAGATCCAATGCGAAGTGGCATGTTCGCAGGAGGTACATAGAGATGACACATGGCTTCTCACGGCATCTCCCTCTTCACGCTGCCACAACCCACATTAGTCGATTGGATATTCAATGGATGAAGAGAATGACAACAAAAGTCGCATAAATTGGCTGCAGGTATGATCACACCTGCGGTTGATTTCAATGGACTGTTGACATTATGCTATTACCAGATCATACTATGTATCCGCGATTACGTCCTCCTACATCCCATCCCGCGCTAATCTAGTACTGCCCCAGAACCTGGATCTGCGGAGTCTTGAAGACATCCCAGTTGTCCGCATGCGTGGGGTTACCGAATGGCCGGAGCGCTGCAAAGCGGATGGTGTAGTTGCCAGGAGCAATCTGGGTACCGTTGCCCAGCTTGCCAAACCACCAGTGCTCGTGGTAGCTCGCAGCCGTGTTGCGGTAGATGTCAGTGATGGGGTAGGTGAACGTCTCGTCGGGGTCGTACTGCTCCGGGTCGAAGACCTCAACCTCGCCAGAGCCAACCCAGGAAGCTGCGGATCCGATGTAGCCGTTCTGTCCGACGACGGGAGGGTAGGTCCACTGGCGCTCAGTCCAGCTCGCCTCATATATGTCCCAACGGACCTGGCGGGATCCCCAGAGGAGCTTCTGGAAGATCTTAGGGAAGTCCTGGGCGCCGGTGCTGAGGTCGAAGGTGTAGGAAGATTTCTCGCTGATGTCGATCTCCTTAGTCGTGGAGACGGAAATTGGCCATCCTGCCTCGTGGACACCACCGAGGGTGTTGCGAAGATCAGCTCCAACGCCGGCGTAGGGAACAGACACTTGCTCGCCGTTGCTGCCCTGGATAAGGACCTTGCCTCCGTACAGAGGCAGGCCAGTGGTGTTCCAACCGAGGTTGTCCGGGTTGTTGAAGTTGACAGAGACGGTCTTGGTCTCGCCGGCCTTCAGGGTGAAGTCACGGGGCAGGCTGATGTCGGGAGTGTATGTCTTGGGAGAGAGTTGGGCGAAAGTCTTGACGCGCTTGGTTCCGGGAAGACCGCCAGAAGCGGGAATCCAGGCGAGGGCATCTACACCGGCGTTAGGCTGGACGGAGAACTTGTAGGTGATGTCTGAGTCGCCGTTATTGGTTACGGTAACGTCGTGATAACGGCTGAAGTAGCGGGTGTCGTTGAGCTGGATCTTCTCGAACTCAAGCTGGGTGTCGTAGTGGAGGACCTTCCAGGCGTCGATCATGCCGTTACCGACCTGGGCCGGAGGAGCAGTGTATCCGTAGTCGGTAGCGGTACCGTCAGACCAGGGCAGAGCATAGCCACTCGAGATGATGCGGCGGGAGAGGACGCGAGCAAAACCCTTGCCCTGGACGCTGCGACCGCCGTGCTGGCTGATGTAGAGGGCTGCGACTCCGGCAACGTAGGGACAAGCCATCGATGTACCGCTAAGAATAGCGTAGCTACCGTCGAGATATGTCGAGAAGATGTTGCCTCCAGGAGCGGCGACGTCAGGCTTCAGCTGGTTATCCCAGAGAAGACCCCAGCTGGTGAAGGTGTTGGGACGGTTGCCGGCAGGGTAGTCCAGGGCAACAGGGGCTTCAGGGTTGTTAGAGAAGTCAGCAGTGACGTTGGTTCCGGCCTTGATAGCCTCGATAATAGAGACTCCAGAATCGGCGCTGATCAGGGCAATCTCAGAGTCGGTGTTGCTAGTACCAGGTGTAGTCATGGGGGAGGCGTTGTTGTAGATCAGAATGTACTTGGCACCAAGAGCGGCCAGGTTCTCTTGCTTGGTCTGGAACGTGCATGTTCCTCTGCGGACCAAGGGGATCTTGCCCGTCAAGTCAGGGCTTCCCTCAGGATAGGGCTCGCAGCCGTCAGCGGGGTCCTCGGTGTTTGTATTGAGAGCAACGATGGGCCAGTCGGTGATGGTGCTGGGGAAGTAGCTCTCAGCTGGGAGGTAGCCGATGCGGCGAGTGTCGGAGTCGCCGAAAGTGGCCTCGAAGGGGATCGCCGGGAAGACCTCAGTGTCGACGGAGGCGACGGCGACAACGTTCTTGCCGGAGGAGCCAGAGCTGCCATAGAAAGGACCAGCGGATCCGCTGTTGCCGGCAGAGATAGTAACTACCACACCTTCATCGACGAGACGGGAAGCAACCTCGGCCCAAGCGTTGTTAGACCATCCGTTGGTACCGCCGATACTGGCGGTGATGATATCAACACCGTCGTCGTAGGCAGCGAGGAAAGATTCAATCAGAGTGGCAGAATCCATAGAGGCTGCGTTGGAGAAGACCTTATACGCGTGAAGCGTCGCCTCGGGGGCAACACCAGACCAGCTATAGCAAGTTAGCCCAGCTTACATCAGGTAGTACGACGAAGCCCTTACAGATCATTCTTGCCAGCGATGATACCAGCAACATGAGTTCCGTGGCCACGAGTATCCTTGGGATCCTCATCGGGAGCCTTGGGTCCGCTCTGTGGATACAGACCGTCACCGACGAAGTCATAACCGGCTGCGACTTTGAAACCAGGACCAAAGCCTCCACCGAGCGCGGGGTGGTCATAGTAAATACCGGTGTCGACGACACCAACTTTGACGCCTTTGCCGAAGATACCCTGGGCATGAAGCTTGGTCACGCCAGTGGCGTTATGCGTAGTATAAGCCGGCGCCTCTTCAACGGCGACAGCCTGGGGTTCTACAGGTCCAAGCTTGACCTGCTCATTAGGCCAGACGTTCAGGATGTCAGGGAGTTCAACCAGAGTGTCGAGCGTGTAAGTCTCAGTCTCGATGCTGGCGCCGGAGAACACATCGCTGGCAAACTCCTTAACGACCGTGATACCGTCGGTAGAAGCGACGTTCTGGCGACGACGACGCGCACTGGATCCCTAGAAGACGGTGAGTGTCAGCTGGGGACTACAACCTAGGGCGGCAGCCCTCGCAGCGGGCACTCACTGGAGCATATTCAATGATGAAGCTTTTGGCTACATAAGCGATTGCCTCACTGTCGGCACCGGCTTCCTGGCGAGGAACAAGTGCCGCAGCGCCACCGAGGTGAAGGGCGAGGACGAAAGCTGAGACGGTGGCCGAGATGCGCATCTTGCCGGCTTCCTGACAGACGATGGAGATTCGCGGGGCGCAAAGCTACCGGAACAGAGCTCAATCTCCAGCATCACGAGGAGCCTGGGTGGTTAAGTAGCCACCCTCATGCTCTCTCGGAGAGCTGAGCAGACTGCGCGTATGGAACCCCTCTGGGCAAAAGACGACAATGGCCCCATGTGAGCGACTCGCCATGCAAGAAGCTAGGGTCGAGATGAGGCCGAGGAAGCTACCTAGCTCATCTCCCCGGCCAAAGACGTGATGCTGGGGATCCGACATCATGTCGATTGGATAGAGCCATTGGTGGCAAGCAGCTAGCTACCCTTGGTGCGTTCGTACATCGTCGCATAGCGGGGAGAGTGCAGAGTTGTAAGGCGTCGCTCGGCGATGCAAGCCAAGACAGAGAATGGCCAGGTGGGAAGCGACAGAGGTGCAGGCTTGGCGTTCTAATAAGGTGCGGTTATCTTGAGCAAGCAGAAAGCAATTTCCGCTTGGGATCCCTCTTCTCGTGGATATAGCTGCCGTCGCGGAGGAAGCATGCCGATGAAGGTTGGGTCATCGATGATGAGCTGCCAAGGGTATCACGAGCTTCCTTGTTGGGACGAGGCGGATGGAACGGCGCAGCCCGGGCGGGGGCCAATAGTTCGAGTCCGGATTGCGTGCGGCCTTCCGACCTACCATCTTGAGCCTGTGTGGGGGGTCCGGTGTTGATGCTAGGTGCGTCCCGCAAGGTGGTATCAACAGTCTGGGGGTGGGATGCCCATGGCCGTTCTCTACCACTATGCTACTGCGCGTTCCAGGCACAAGAGCGCGAGTCGGTGGTGCAAGGTTACTCGAATGTTACATTCGGCGGTGCTTGGGCACATGGCGGTGGACAGAGGAGATGTTACTGACTGGGTTGTACAGGATGAATATCAAAGACGTTATCGGAGCTCGTCATGATGTCGAGACTCCAGGATTCAATGAGGGGGGAACCGTTGTGGCCGTCAGTGACTTTCGGTTTGTAGACCGTAGCTAAGATAACATGAAAAATGCCGCAATGCACCAGACTTGCCTCCGATCGGCTATCCGGGCCTCTCGCGGCAAGCTTGTCACGAAGGAAGACATCTCCGGAGAACACAGCGTCTGGTTCGCTTGTACGATTGTCAACAGAGGACAAAAGATCCGAATGAAGAGAAGCGTGGGGATGTGGGAAGGTATGGGAAGCGTGGGTTAGTGCCACGCGCAACTGAGATAAGCTGGTGGCCTGTGTTAAGCCTGACTTTAGTTGCTAACCATATCTGGCAGCTTGAATGCTCATCTCCACCCACAACCTACCTTGAAGGCATTGAGGATTGTGTCGGTTGACATCATTTGTCTGTTCAGACAAGAAGATGATGCCCCTGTGTTTTGACCTCGAGAATGGACGTAGACAGGTCACTGAGGTTATCTTGGACATAATTGGACGCTGAACTGCTGAGTTCAGGTGGAGATGAGATGTCCATCGCTCACGGACACATGGTCAGCGATGATGCCCCCTGTATATACAGTCAATCCCTGTATTCATCCACTGAACCGGGCCGCCCGATCACGAACTCCAAGCCGTGATCTATGACCGATACGGGCTCTACCACAGGTGAAAGAAATTAGCCAAGTACCAGGAGTACGTAGAACAGAGGGACAGATCACAGTTGAAAGACTCGCTGCCGGCATAGCATTCTACATTGATAACTATGCTGCTGCCAGCTCTCCCCACTGCGGACCTTGCTAGTCAAACCCACCAAACACGCCCAGCTGGGCACGCCTTACGCCCCAGTAAAACATGAAAGAGCGCCATCAAAGTCCAGGTCAGGCACCCGATCGCCTCATCCTATGACCCACTGACGGCATATGAAGCCAGACAAACCGGGGTTGCGAGACTGACCAGAGCTGGGCCGGTGTACCTGAGTCAATGAATACGCTGACCACATGCATCCGGCTACATCTCGTTTGGAAGGTGTCGCTTTCCGATGAAGTAAGAGAAAGTCACCTGAAGATGGCATCGCTTTCCGACCGGTTGGTTTTCGACCGTATTAGGTAGGTAGATCTGTACATCTTCTAGCCCTTCTCTTGTATGTATCCCCCCTGACAGAAGTGGGCTGCCACCTGCACGCCACCAGGAACGTGAGAGGGGTGCACTAGAGCGAGTCCTTCAGCTGATCTAGACCGAGGTCGGAAGCTGCAAGATACAGAGGCAAGTCCACGCTGAGATTCAGACACCACTGGTGATCATGATGTTATTGATAGATAACCATATTGTGCTTCCATACTCTATTCTGTATTCTGAAGAGGCATCCTTCTGTTGATACAACATATTAGTTGAGCAAATAGGCGCCGACTGCGGCCAATCCGGCGGCCAGAACAGTCGCAAGAAAACCCAAGCCCAGTCTACCGCCTTGTTCTTCCTTCGTAGCAGCTGCGGATGTGGTGTATCTCAGATCATTCCACGAAACAAAGACGCTTCGAAACCAGAACTTGTACTGCCAGTCCGGGAACATGATGGTGTTTCTGTTCGTCTTCGGGTCAATGAACCACGAGGTGCACCCAGTCCCCCACACAAGACCCTTAGCCTTGTCCTGAGTCTCATTGATGTCCCGCATCTCGGCCTCGGGTGCAACCTCCATGACATCCGTGAGCTTGCCCATTGCAGGGAGCAAAGACCTACGGCTGTGCAAGGCTTTCAGAATCGGTGCTATCGCGCGCATGGTGAAGTTGATTTGACACTCAGTAGTGTAAATGACAGAGAGATGGCCGCTGAGGGTGTTTGGTCCCATCATGATGAAGAAATTGGGAAAGCCGGAGAGGCAAGTACCGAAGTAAGACGAGGGCGAGCCGTCGCTAACTATGTCCCACTAACAATGGGTCAAATCATGGTAGTAGAAGTAGATATTGATAGACTTACGTGTTCGTTGATGCTCACACCGTCCTTGCCATAGATCTCCATCGGCGACAGGACCTTCTGCGTATCAAAACCGGTTGCCAGCACAATAGCATGGGCAGAAACATGACGGCCAGACGAAGTGCAAACACCATCTTTGGTGATCTCAGTGATTGGGTCATCGTAGATCAGGTCGACATTCGCGCGGTGCAGGCTGGCGAGATATCCCGTGTCATTGACCCTGCGTTTGCATCCAATCTCCGTCTTCGGGACCAGGAAGTCTCGATACTTCGCCGGAGAGTTGGCTCGAATGTAAGCAGCGGCTTCCTCAGACCAGCCTCTTCTGATCTCTGCGCCGGAGGCGGTGTCGAAGCCCTGGAAGCCCTTTTCCTTTTCCCAGTACAGCATCGCACGATATGCGCGCATTGCAAAAGGCACCCACTGCATAGTCCACTTAAACAAGTTGGAGTACTTTGGGTTTTGTCTCTCTGCTAGCCAGTGTGATTGGCGACTGAACTGGGTGACTTTCTTTGCAGCTTCATCGCCTTCGCTGATCGCAGGAACGACTTGCGTGGCACTGCAGCCGTTTCCTTAGGACCATTAGCATGTGCTTATAGACGGCAGATGCACCATACCCACCAATCACTACAACATCTCTGCCTTTCCAGTCAAAGGAATGGTCCCATTCGGCGGTATGGAACATCCGTCCCTGAAAGGTAGATGCCCCGGGAATGTCACACTTCTTCGGGATTGACAACGCTCCGACTGCGGATACTAGAACCTTACAGCGACGTTGTCTGATCTGGGATGATTCCAAGTCTCGTATGGTGACGATCCACGTGCCCGAGGGGCTGTCCCATTTGGCAGATTCCACGACTTGCCGGAAGCGGACGTGTTTCGGGATGTCATACTTGTCTGCCACATCTGTGAAATATCGATAAATCTCGGGCTGTAAGGCGAATTCCTGAGACCAGTTCGGGTTCAACTCGAAAGAGTATGAGTAAAAGTGAGATGGCACCTGTTTGTCCCATGAGTATGAACCCCGTTACAGGCCGAGGGTTGACTGACATCGCATCCACATCCTGGATATGAATTCACCCACCACGTCCCAGCAACGCTCTCTGACTTCTCGATCAACTCAAAACCTCTTGTCTTGTGTTGACGAATGAGCTGAATGGCTAGGCCAATGCCGGACATGCCAGCGCCAATGACTAGCACGTCAACGTCGTGTGTCATGATGAAGTCTAATCAAACCAAATGATCAAATATAGTATCTTGAAGAAGTTTTATGTTCAACAATCTCAGGGGTCTGATTGAAGGTGAACTCAAACAGAATTTCTCTTGACACTAAGGGCGACAATGCAACACTACGGCAGCCCTATCATATAGAGGAGCTGCACGCACCGTATATATATCCGACCCGAATATCGCCATGCAAGTATAACTGAAAGAGATGACACTTGATTTACTGATCGATTTGTGCCTTTCTACTTCGGTGGTGAGGCTGTAGGTTGCCGTTCGTCCGGTCTTACCATTCAAATCCAAGGCAATTTTTCCGAGGGACTCACGATCTGTAAGTGTCTCCTTTCATAAGTTTCACGTAGTGATGTATAAGAAGAATGATATCATAATGTATTAGAACCGGGAATTCATTGGCGGCTCTGTAAGAAACTGATGGCGATGGTGCAGCGCCGTAAAGTGGGACTGGTTTCCAAGATCCCTGGAGAACCCCATGGGGTAACTTCACAAGCCGACGGGATGTCGAAAAAGTGAAATTTTCGCGAGTCTGCCCCTGGTGGATTCAATAATCAAGGCTTCATGATGTGTCCTTGGGTTATATCTGTTAGAGTTGCTTGGTTCTTTTCCATATCTGTACATTGCTGTATGATGTACCTCGGCTTCATAGTGTCGAAAAGAACTAATTCACCTGCCGAGACTCATGTGGGGACGTGGAAGCTGGGAAAGCAGAATGCAATTTCATATCCGTTTATTTATGATTTAAATGCCCGTCTATGTGACCCAATCTTTTTGTCTATCCGTCAGATTATCAACAGAGGTGCTTTAAAGGCCTCTTCTTTGTTCTTAACTTAATTTGACGGCAACCTAGCTGCGATGGACGTGTCCCGCTGCCGCCGCCACACCCAGCCAGCTCTCCCGCTCTCGGCGAGGAGTGATGACACTAGAATTCTCCGAAGTGTCCGTCGTCTGTTCATTAACATTTACACTCCACTGCGACTTTCCCCCGGTCTTCTCTAGCTTTCGCTGGAGATAAGCAGCTTCGATGGCTTCGAGACTCTGATTCTTCGTCTCAGTCATCCAAATGGCGCAGAAGATCACGCTGAGCAGCGTGCAACCTCCAAAGAAGAAGTAGGGACCGTAGGATGAAGCAGCCAGGAATGGCGGCGTGGTCAATGCCACGACAAAGTTGGCAAGCCAGTTGGAACACTGCCCCAGCGCCGCGCCGCTCGATCTTGTCTCACGAGGGAGGCTCTCGACCAAAAACGCCTTCATGCAGATCGCCCAAGTCATGTTGAAAACAATCGCGAACATGTAGATGGAAATAATGACGACCCATCTCCCAGCACCACCGTCTGGATGGACCAGGTCCGCGGCGTACATCGATCCTATCAAGAACATGACGACGGTGATGCCGATACCTCCCACAAGAGTTGACGTACGTCGACCCCATTTGTCGGCGAAGATAGTGGCCGGAATGGTTACCACCATGATCAGCAAGGCTGATACTCCAGAAGCGAGGAAGGTTGCTTCCTCTGAGGCCATGCCTGCTTGCCGAAACATGAGTGGGGCATAGTATAGGACTCCGTCAATCCCACTTGTTTGTTGGAAAATCAACAAGAGGCACCCAAAAGCAGTACGGGAGCGGTACGGCCCAGAGAAAGCTTTGCGGAAGTCTTTGAATGTCTCTCGGATATTTTGAACCATGCTCAATTTGGGGGAGTGGACAGTGACTTGACCCCTTTGCGCTAACATCTCTTGCTGCTCTTCCTGACTGATCCCGAGTTGCGAGACAACCAAGCGGGCCTTTTCGACACGGCCCTTTGCCATCAGCCACCTGGGAGATGGCGGCACGAGAAGAGTTGTCGCAGCAAAGCCAAAGCCAAGGATAGACTCGACAGCCAGGGGCACTCGCCATGAAGCGGATGACCCAGCAATGCGCCCTGTGCCATAGCACATGAAGTACCCCAAAGCAAGCCCGACTGTGAGCATGAACTGGGAAAATGCGACCCAGAATCCTCTCGTCTTCGCCGGGGTGATCTCGCAGACCTGGACGGCAACGGTGCTGACGAATAATCCTGTTCCCAAGCCCTTGATAGCTCGGCCAGCGATGAACATTGCCAGGTGTACAGCGCCACACTCGATGGCGGCTCCGACTCCAAATACGGCTGCGCCAGTAGAAATCATGGCAATTCGGCCGAGTTGGTCTGCCAGCATGCCGGCAAGCAGGGCACTGATCGTTCCGGTTATAAGAAGAGTCGAGACAATGGCTCCGTGTACGGTTGCCGAGAACTCGCCAAAGGACTCGGTGAAGGTTGTCATTGCTGTGATTGGACCGATGCTACCGGTGTCAAGTCTAGTATTCATCAGTTGAAACTCTTCTCAATTTTCACGAAGGAAACATACCCCCATAACATCATAACGGCCCCCGTGGCAATTGACGCTCTGACATAGAGCGCCGGCATCTTCGTGAATTGCATTCTCTTGGAGACTCAAGCTTTGAGTTACCAGATGAGAATTCTGCTATAACACAGACTGGCTACCGACAGCGCGGCCGTGGGTTGTGCCCGTCCGGAATACTTTAAACATCTTTGGGGCCCGCATGTTGAGCCGGTGGCTGCGTCTGGCTTTGCTCATAGATTTCTAATCGTGTCTTGATCAGGCATCGAGCCGACCGGTCTTCCCACAAGGAGAAAACCCGATAAGAGCCGCACATGACACGATGATTGGGTTTCTTAAGGTCATGCTTGTGAAAAGGTCTCTTTCACCGCAAACGTGCTTGTGACATGTAGTTGATAATGACTCGGCTCGATTGCCAGTTCTCAAGGTCCTCGTGCGCACACTTTTCACACAGCGCCAGACATCGTCGGATTTACCAGCTTTGGAATGGCCGGCAACTTTTCCAGCTGGTGTCAGTTGCAACATCGCTGCCGACTGCTGAGTAAGTTCGGCAAAGCTGCTACTAGATTGAAAAGCGAATCCGAGATTGACTCGGATCATATTGCGCCACTTGCGCTGCCGGATTAGGCAGAATAAGCGCTTCAGTTCGAAAAGGGAAATTTGCCGAAAGCCTCACCTGTCTGACTATTGCTGACTGTACCCAGGGACCGTCGTCTCTCCAAAAAGGAAATATTGCCGACTTCATGTTGCTTCATGTCCACCGGGCTCTTGATACACTCGGAAACGTCTTTTTCGCTTCCATATCATACGACGCCATTGACCCATAAGGTACATGGTGAACTATCATCACCTGCATGATTGAAGCCAACAACAATACGGACCTTGTAAGCACTTGTCCTGTTGGTTTACCCTTAGCAGCGAAGAATAAGTCGACCGGCTTCTCGCCAAACTGCAGGTGCAGCTGACGGGACTATACTAATGTGATTCACCAAGCAGCTAGTATCCGCGCCCTTGGAAAGACTTGAAACACCCCGTGGATCACTTGAGAAATGGATTCCATTCGCTTACACTACTGTTGAGGTTCCAGACCATCAACGCTCTGGAAGTTCCCTAAGTCCTCGCACTGACGTGTTCTTGTGTTCCACCGGAACGATTTCCTGCTTCTGTCCCGCATAACAACCCATACTCTCGTATCTGTTTCCCTCTCCACAAACTCTTCATGTCGGTGTCCGAACAACCAGCCGGACTTTGATTCACGGCCTCGAAAGTATCGGACTCTTGTCTCGCGCAAAATGCCGCGTTCGTTCCAACTCCAGTCTAGTGCGGGCAAGTTTTTCGACGTCTTCCAATAGGAGACATCCTGGCTTACGCCCCCCTGTTTGGGGCTCTAGACAGTATGCGCTCGCATCATGGCTGGTGGGCCCTCACGTTGTCAACTGCTCAGCAAGCCAGCTTGCACTAACCTTGTGCAGCTTGACATGTCGACAGCGGAAGCTCAAGTGCGACGAAGCCAAGCCTACGTGCGGACAGTGTACGAAATCTGACAGAGAATGCATCTTTTCACAAGACACGAAGTTCCGCCATTTCGACGTCCAAGGTCTGCTTGGGCAAGGACAAGAGAAGACATTAGCAGGGCGTACTGTAACTGAAGGACTCTTTGCCAAAGACCATGTTTGGATTGACATTCCCGGCGACCGTGAGTACACTCTGGCTTCAACTCTATAGTGGACGGAGAGGTTGCTGACTGACCCCCAGTTACGTTTGTGAACATCGCAAACCCATACGAAGATGACACGACGGCTTTCGAAGACGAATTGCTATTGCGGCATGCAGGTGATGGACTTACTTATACTCGCTCCGACGATATCCCGCCGGCCCGGTGGGATAGCACATTACCGACGCCTCCTTCGCAAGATTCAGGAAGCCAGCTTGATCCTGACGCGGTGTCTCGGATAGATTGCGCTCAAGAGCCTCCGCGAGAAGTTCAAAACACACCAGATATCTTGTTGAACGACAGTAACATCGAAACTTTCGGAACTGTATCTCCTCCTACAGAGAGGGGCCCTCGAAGCTCTGTTGTCTACACACCACCGATACTCGAAGCAGACGATGATGTTCCTGTCGATGAAGACATCAACGACCCAGAAACAAGTGTCCTTGGGCTTCAACTTCTTAGACATTTCCGAGAAGGTCCAGGGCAATGGTACAGCGAATCTCTTCAGTGAAGATAGTTATGGACTAATTTGTGCGAATAGGATGGATCTCTTCGACACAAGTGCCCACTTCTCTTGCAAGATACCAATACGAGCAACTACACGGCCCCTGCTCAAATCAGCCATTTGCGCCCTAGCGGCGAAGCATCTATCACGAACTCAAAGCGACAACTGCGAGAAACAATCTACCCGCAGCGCTAGAGCATCACTTAGCTCTCCGACTTCCAGGACACCAGATTGGCAATACCACGCCGTCCGATACTACCACCAAGCGATCCGCTGCCTGAAGCATGCTATTGCTCTCGGTGGATACGATGATACCCGAGATATGGACGGTGGTCGACACACCGATACCTTCGCTGCAGTTGCCATTCTGTGCATGTACGAGCTGATGAATGCTCCGGGGAACGCATGGAAGGCGCATCTGACGGCTCTACCCCTGTATTCTGCGTCAGACAGTAACCTTACTGGCTGCTCACCAGTACCCATCCCACAGTCCCCAATCAAGGGGCCAATATTCTGGAGCTTGGCTAGGCAAGACTTTCTCTGCGCGTGTAAGTCATTTTGGGAGGGTGTCTCTTCTTCGTGGAAAGGATCATAAAACTGATCGAATGATTGACAATAGTCATCAGCGAGACGCAAACTCGTCTGAACCTCGACCACGTTCGCCTCTGGCAGAACTTTGGCCTAGCGACAGACGAAAATAGCCTCCTCCTCCCCTTCAGCCCCTTTTGTACCGCCGATATCCGTGCCTCGACCGACGTAGACGAAGACTCGAAAAGCAACGAGCTCCTCTGGCTCCTCGGAAAGGTTGTAAACTTCATTACCTCGGGAGATGGCATCAAACCGGAAGACTACTCCAGACCAGCGGGCCAACGCATGTCTCTTGGGGTCACACAAGAGCTGCTGCTCCAGCGATGGGAAAAGCTTGAGATGGAGCTGCAAAGATGGTACGAAAGCCTCCCGCCAACTTTTGCCCCGAGTGCCAGAACCAAGTACACGACGTCGACGGAGGGCGGAGAAAATGTCAAGGATATGGAGATGATATGGTACGACATACCCATGTGCGCAGCAACAATGCAGAGCTATCATATGGCCTGCATTTTGCTACTGGTCAATCGGCCGCAAGAGTCGACAGCGATCCGTTCGACAGTGTCAGCGCGTCTGAGGTCATACCGGCTCATCCAAAGGGAGGTTCTCCGACACGGCAAGGAGATATGCGGGATCAGCCTTTCAGACCCCCCGGATGCTGTCCGTATTCACTCTGTGCAGCCACTGTTTGTTGCGGGGCAGTCGTTCCACGAACGACCGGAGCAGGAGTTGGTCCTCAAGCTGCTCTCTGGCATCGAAAAGGAGCTGGGATGGGCCACGAACTATCAGGTCAGGAAGTTGACCGATGAATGGAAGGTGAATGAGGACGATTATTGGGAACCTTTGATGCGAAATGGAGTTCTCTGTTGATACGACATCCTGATAGAGCTTGTTCTTACCTATTTCAATAGACGTCTGCCTTTTTAGCGTAGCCTCTGTCATCACATGTAGTCGCTGAGGCGCCAGATGGCTAAGTAGAGTTTGGTGGCCTGCTCGAAAAGCAATCAAAGTTGGGGCACCAAGGCCTTGAGGAGTAATGGTTCTCATCGGAGGGGTCATAAACAAGAAAGCTGTCCAAAGTGGCGAGCTTTGGTGATGGTCAGAAAACAGTAAATCATTACACGTCCTCGCGGTTGTCGGTAAGTCCCATCTTCGTATTGCGGGTATTCTACAGGTGATTGTGCAGCGTGTAGCTACCATTCGAGGAGTCCCCCGCCAATCTTTATTGTAGTCTATCCTCCCGACTGCGAGGATAGACCTGGACTCACTGTCTATGAATGGAACCGAAAAGGTTCTCAGTGGTGGATAGGTGGAGACTATCCACCATTGACGAGAAGATCATGTTCCTTGGGTAGAGTCCCCGTGCGCAATTCCGAGCCTGACGTGAATTGTCGAGAACGCTTTCCGCTACCATAGGGCAGCAAAATTTACACTACTTTTATCATACATTCAGGCCTTGGCCTCCAGTGTGTCTATGATCAATTGCTTGCGCTCCCCGTTTGGCCTGAAATTTCTGAGGACTACGTCCTTCTCAATGTCCCTCGGTACTCTAGCTGGGCCTCGTCTAGCAATTGTGTGATGTTGACAGGTTTCATCTGGCGCTGCTTTGGCATTACGGTGCAAGAGACGAAGATCATGCGTGAAGTTCGATAATTCTAACCTCAGGACCTAGACAACTACAAGGCCAGAACCACTATTTGTTTAGTTTAGCAGAAGAAACCTTAGTTCCTTACGTCGAGATCCTCACGGACCGTCTCGCTCTACATTCTGTGTCAACCAGACTGTCAAAGAGAGTCCCTACCGCACTCCCGCGCAACTCGATAGTGGCCGTCTCTGCAAGTTTCAGTGAGATGAACGGAACACAAACCGCCAGGATGATATTGACCCACCTAGTCACAGGGCACGGAGATGGGCTGGGATCAATCCTCGTAAGGGGCGGGAGCGGGTGGACGCGATATTGGGAGGAGATTGGGGGCTTCTGTTGATGAACGATGAATCAATGCTCCGTAAGTGCCATCCAACCATTGTGAGACCACCGAGTTGAGACTACTAAGAAAAAGTTTTGCCATTCTTTCAGGCTGCATCATGCAAGGAGGCGCTTCGGTACGCCGCAGATATGCTCGTGATGGCATCATAATCGTCAGCGTCAACCATCATTCTGGTTACTCAAAAGAGTGTAGTGCAGTGTTCGTACAGAACTGGAAAATCTAGCCGATCAGCCAACCACGAGGACGTGTTAGCGATACCGAGTCTATGGGTTACTGGCGGGGAATCAGGAAGGTATTCGCGGAGAGCCTCAGAGCCTAGAGGTCAAGCGTCATTGTTTCAACTTGATTGAAGCTCGTGCTACGTAGGCTTAGTACGAAGTCGGGATTATCCCGCTACCGTAGATAAAACCCGAGAAAGCAAACGTGGTTGCGTAGGGCCATCCTACTTGGGAAATCTGATCGCAGCGGATAGCTCCGGAGTTGGTTTCTCTCCTACTCTCGCTCAAATGAAAGGGGTCGTTGATTGCATGCGCCAGTACGGGGCCTTGCCAGCTATGGCGAGTAAGAAACTTGATACTAGGTGTTCCTGAATCCACCTACCCGCTGCCCAGAGTCTTGGCTCTCACTTTCGGCTTAGTTCACCAAACAGCCGCCCGGTTTTGGTAGTCTTGCCGCTGTGTGGGCCCTTGGCCACTTTATCGGATTCTGCTCGAGCCTCACTGTTTAGACTTGTTATTAAAGTACGAAGGTAGTTCGCGATGAGCTGACCTGTTGGTTCTCTGTGTCAACCTCTTTTTCGACGTCTCTTTCCAGTGTTAACTTCAGCTTCGACTCAAGTTCGCGCCGGCGTGATCGAGTCATTCGTTTATCGACTTCACGCATCCGTTCTTTAACAAAAACCACATTCGTTCCACCCCACATTCCGCTACAATGCGTTTCTCAGCATCCGTGATCCTTGCTGCCGCTGCCGCCAGCACGGCCTCCGCTCAGTCGGTCGTCGGCACGGCGTATGGCTTTGCCACCGGCGTCACCGGCGGTGGCAGCGCTAAGGCTGCCACCCCGTCCTCCGCCGAAGAGCTGGCCGAGTGGCTTTCCGACGACACCGCCCGCACCATTGTTATCGACAAGGAGTACGACTTCACCGGCGAGTCGGCCTCTGGAGCGGGATGCGACCGCAAGAGCTGCAGCTCCACCAACGGTGGACAGTTGTACCTCGGAGACCTGTCTTGCGGAACCAGCGACAACACCGTCGCGACTGTCACGTACGACGTCGCCGGCACCGAGCCCCTGGTTGTCGGAAGCAACAAGAGCATCATCGGCTCCAGCGGCAAGGGCGTTCTCAACGGCAAGGGTCTTCGCATCCAGAAGAACGCCAAGAACGTCATCATCCAGGGCATCACCATCACCAACCTCAACCCTGGTGTTGTCTGGGGAGGTGATGCCATCGATCTCCAGGTAAAACTATATTCGAATTCTCGAATCAATCTGTGTCGATAGCTAACCTTCCTGTAGGGAGGCAACGACGGTGTCTGGATCGACCACAACAAGATCTCCCTGGTCGGCCGTCAGTTCATCGTCAGCCACTACGACGGCTCCCGCGCCACCATCTCCAACAACGAGTTCGACGGTGTCACCACCACCTCTGCCTCCTGCAACGGCAACCACTACTGGACCATGATGCTCAACGGTGACGGCGACCAGATGACCCTCGATCGCAACTACTGGCACGACGTCTCCGGCCGCGCCCCCAAGCTCGGCGAAAAGGGAACCTTCCAGGCGACCAACAACCTGTTCTCCAACATGAAGGGCCACTCCTTTGAGCTCTACTCCGGCACCGTCTCCCTGATCGAGGGTAACGCCTTCGAGTCCGTCGACACCCCCTACGATGGCGAGGCCTACTCCAACAGCTTCAACGTCCCCGACGCCTCGTCCGCCAGCTCCTGCACCTCTTCCATCGGCCGTGCTTGCCAGGTCAACAGCGTCGACTCTTCCAGCGGTACCTGGAAGGCTCTCAAGGAGACCACCGCCCTGTCTACCTTCTCCAAGCTCAAGGACTACCTCGTCGAGCCCGTCGCTGCCACCGGTGTCTCCGCTCTCGTCAAGGGCAGCGCTGGACCCGCCAACGTGGGCTCCTCCACGGCCGCCACCCCTACCACCGAGACCGAAGAGACTTCCACCGAGGAGACCGCGACCGAGGAGAGCTCCGCCGCCGCGACCACCCCTGCTGCCACCGAGCCTGCTACCGAGGAGACCACCACCGAGGAGCCCGCTGCCGCGGAGTCCGGTTCTTCCTCGACTGTTACTGCCCAGGCCTGGAGCCAGTGCGGTGGCAGCGGCTGGACTGGCGCCACGACTTGCGCCGCCGGAACCTCTTGCGTCGTTCAGAACGAGTGGTACTCTCAGTGCCTCAGCTCCGCCGCCAGACGCAGCATGAAGTCGCTCCGTCGCATCTAATGCAGCGTCTTGGATATTCAATCTGAACATATTCTGAAGTCGCCAACGCTTCTTGTAAATATAAATGAGAGATGTAGCATCTGTAACATTAATCAACTACTATGACCATATCCGTTTCATTTAATCACATTGACTCATCGCCGCGTTGCCAGGTGGCGTTCAACTTTTCACACTGATCTAGTCCATGGATTACTTAAATGTCTACGCAAATCTGGCATTGTTGTCTCCGGAGGAACATCGACAGCAACTTTTGCCAATTTGGCTCTGTTTCAATCAAGTGTCACTAGAGATCCCAGATAAGCAGCCTTTGCGGCTCAATTACCGGATTTCTCGGGATGCACGCACGGTCATATCTACAATATTGAAGCATGTAATATGTATGTACCTTAGTAATGTTGGGGTTGTGTTCGTCTGCCGCCTGCTTGCATCTGTCCCTACACCTCCTTTGGAAGGGCTTTATCTATCATCAACATCGCCTTTCCTGCGCGAACACCTATTCCACTTTCACCGCTGATCAAGGCTTGATAGTGCTTCTGTGCCAGTAACGTACTGCTTTAGCCGTCTGATAGGGTAAGCTGCGACTTCTTATCATCTTCAAGCCAATCTTGTCGTCCGTGGCTGAACTTATGTTCAACGAGCCGCCTGGCCTGGATGACAGGTGCGACTCGTCCCACGCAAAAGCCACTTTTAGTGGACTGTGTAGCTCTTAGAACTGCATGAATAAATCTTCAGTGGAGAAATGGTACGATGCGCGTCGTATTGGTTCGCTGCCATGGGTCGACGTAGCACCATGATGTATGGAGGTGACCCACGGCATGGATTGGAATCCTCTATTTGAACTCGAACCGATCAAGCTGTGATACCCCGCATTTTGTGCTTCAAAACTTGACGAAAAACACCAAAGCAAAAAGGAGATCCTGAAAAAGTCGCAGTGACACATCTGAAGCATGGGCGACGACTTCGAACCCCGTCGTGTGCGTGTAGGCATCATCGGTGCTGGCATCGCCGGCTGTTGCCTATCAATCGGCCTCCTCGGCAACCCTCATCTTGACGTTCACCTATTTGAAGGACATCCCAACGTTCGATTCCGAGGGTTTGGCCTCGCTTTGCATGCGAATGCTATTAAATCCATGGATCTCATATCGCCAGAAATCAAAAAGGCGTATTTTAAAAAGTCTCACTTCATGGCCAACGAGGAAAACATGGAGATGGCAACCCAGTTTTTCCTTTCTGCCGGAAAACATGCAGGAACTCTGGTTGCAGAATTGGGGAGGGCTAAAGGAAGAAGGACGGTCCATCGAGCACACTTCATTGAAGGACTCTTGGAAGACGATGTCATGCCCAAGGAGCGACTGCATTTTGGCAAACGCTTGGTCGACATCGAGGAGAATGCTATCACAAAGGAGGTTAAGGTCAGTTTCGAGGATGGCACAGATGATACTTTCGACGTCGTGTTCGGAGCCGAAGGGGTTTTCAGCCCTACAAGGAAATTCATCCTCGGGCCCGAACATCCGGCTACTAAGCCTGTCAACCATGATGAATGGCGGCAGTTTCATTCAGCAATCCCCATGACAAGGGCCAAACAAATCATTCCCCAACATTGCATCGACAACGCCATCGGCTATTGCACCCCTTATGGATTCATCATCGGCATTCCAGTCGATCTCGGACAAACTTACAGCATAGGTTGCTTGCAAAGAGACACCAAATGCCCGCAAAAGGGGGCGCCATTCAACTCGGGTCTGTGGAAAGGGTTTCTACCAGAAATTGATGCACTTATCTCTGTAAGTATTTGTGGGTGACACCATGAGCAAACGGCTGGCTGAACCATGTGGACTAGGCCGTCGAGAAAAGCCACAGTGAGGATTGGAGCTTGCAAGACCACGAGCATGCACCGACATATTACAAAGGACATGTGGCCATGCTTGGTGATGCCGCCCATGCAACCCTACCCCACGCAGGAAACGGAGCTGCCCAAGCCATCGAAGATTGCTCCATACTAGCAGGCATCTTCAATCGGCTAACATCGGTTGACGAGATTGAGCCAGGTTTGAAAGCCTTCGATGAGATTCGACGGCCGCGAAGTCAAAAAGTTGTGGACATTACGAGAGAGTTTGGCAGGTTGTACAGCCAAGACGGAGACGAGATTGACTTGGAACACATGCGGGCTCGGATGAAGGAAGGTGGCATGTTCACAAATGGGGTAGATATGGACGCTCAAGTCAGAGCCGCAGTTGAGGCCTTCGAGAGGTACAGGATGGAGTTGTGAATTATGAAAACCTAAAAGTTCGGCTTGGAATACCATGCTTATGTCGTTACAATTTTCCCATAACCCAAAGGCTTGTGAGATTCTGGGCACCTCTAGCGCCTCTTTGCCCTTTTCTATCGGTAAATGCTGGCTAATCATCAAGTGCTGTCTGCGCTTCCAGTATGCATGAGATATGATCGGGGAACCTTCCCCTCGAGATGGTGGTTGCTCAACAGGATATCTGTCGAAGGATTTACGGACACTATAGCAAAATGTGAGAATGATACCGAGACCGAGGAAGGCATAGCTTACGCAGCGCACGAACTAGTTGGGGATGAGATTGTCAGTAATTGTTCGTTAGAGCACGCGCGGAGAGACTAGATACTTACACCGCTACCCAGGCATGAACTCAGGACAGGCGCAGTGCCGGCGCCGTTGGACGGATTGACGCAGACTTTTTGCGAACCAAAGTCTCCGTGTTGACTTCCAGGCTCCTCACACTTTGCACATATATCAGTGAGACATTATTTTGGTTGAGGGGACTATCGTACACAGTAGGTATTGGTCTAGGATAGGGTTAGCTGAGTACGATTCTGATCAATTTTGCGAGTGAACTTACGTAGCCAGACGGGCATGAGGCTCCGGCGGGCTTGCCCCATCCAGCGTTGCACCAAGCAGCATTGGAAGAGGCGGCAAAAGCCAAAAGAACAGCCAAGTACTTCATATCGATAAACAATGATGGTACGTCGAGTTTAGGTTGGGGGGATTTCAAGTGGCCGATGGCGGGGATATGGTGAGTTTGGTAGACGAGGAGTTCAAGTAGGGATAGGAACATTTAGGCGTATGTAGTATTTGTAGGCTGAAGAACTGTCGGAGCATTCCAGGTGATGCATCGACTGTTAAACTCAATTAGATTGAAGTGGGGGGCTTGCGATGACAGCGACGCACTGTTGGTCCTTGCGGTTCGTCACCTTGTCATCGATAAAGCCTGGAACATCGAGGTGAACGAGAACCGCGTATTCGGGCTCCTTGTCAATCATCGATATCACGCAACAAGTCGGTGCTGACCGCTATGCTTGGGCCAGTTTGTCACATGGCATGAAAGTTTGACATATTAAATCTAAAGTGATCTTCAAACATTCCCTGCCTTATCCCTCCATCTTTTGCTGTCTCGTACTTGCGCCAAGATTTCACGTTCCTTGATGGGCGTTCTAATCTCACCTGTGGACCTTACGAGTCACGACTCGTGACTGCCGGACTTTGTCAATGCTCCTTATGCCGGCTTTCCGCCGTTGCCATTAGGGACTGTCTTGAAACCCCGAGAGGCCGCCGCTACATGATAAAACCGAAAATAGCCCCTGCTTGTGTGTCGGTCGAACCATTTGGCGCAAAGTAACCACGCCTGTTCAAAATACTGACCTGGCGAGGGCTCCGGTCTGTGAATATATTGTCCTAAAAGCAAACACAAGACAAGGAAGAAGAAGTCTAATCAAACAGCTCACTATTTTGGCTACATAGGTACCTATGGGATGATTACTGAACCCGCCTCGCAAGCACAGGGAGTACGAATACCGAACTCTTGGCGGGCCCTGGTTCTAGCGAAGCCTCTGACCGCAGCAGTAAATTTGGCCAGAGCTCCCTTCATGTTTTAATTTATACCAGCCGTTATATTGGACTTGAAGTTAATGTTCCCGCTCCGATGTACTGTTGTCATCTCGGCCAAACATCTGTTCTGCGCGGTGGCGTTCTTTTTTTTTTTTTTTTTTTTTTTTTTTTTATTACATCCAGCAAGTTTCTGGCTTTGCTGGTGTTTCAAACAGTGTGCAATCTATCTACTGCATCAAATTATATCTCGACTGCCATGCGTTCTTCCGAACAATGACCGCAGGCGAATGTATCGTCGGTGAAGTTATTCACAGATGATGGGGACCAATCCTTGGCAACAGACGGTAAACACAGTCATACACCAAGTTCCAGCTCCAGCAACGATAAATCCAACTGACACATTACAGGCAACAATTGATACGTGGAATTCCCCAGGAATCACATCTGCAAACGCCAGAGACCATACTATCAGCCCTAAAGTGTATAAGTATGTGGAGGCTTCCAACCATCGTAAAAAGATTCCGACTTCTTTGCAACATCCATGATCCCCTCTCTCGCCTGTGTCTTCTTATGATCCCAAGACTCAATCTGCGGTGCGTTGACCTTAGTATTGTAGCTTATCATGGCGCCGTGGAGAGTTACATGGCTGGGTTCGGCGAGTTTGGGATGGGTCTCGGGTGTTTCTTGAATGCTGCTCATGGCTTGCGATTGTGGCTGCATCACATTGGTTTGGCTAAGTTCAACAACGCATTACAGGAGCACTTACATATGAAGAAGTAGCCCAAGTAGCCAAGAATAGAATACAAACAAGATTCAACGGTATCACTTGACCGAAGTTTGCGTCAATCTGGTGCGTCAGACCTGCATCCAAGTAAAACTCATTCCAAAGACAAGGTAGAAACCTAGCCAGATTATTTCCCGGAGAAAGCTGGTGGAAATGGACTCAGTCCATATGTCTAACACCAAGATCCAACGGTCCACAGTAGGATCAACCCTCCTGTTACGAAGTTCTCCAAACAGTGATTCCATCCTGGGCGCGAACTCGTTATTGTACTTGTTTTCAGCTAGCTCTCCCAGCAGTCGTTGCAGAGACCATTGAGACCAGTAGTGGTAGTTCGCCCGGGCATTGGATCTTTTTGATAAAGTTGAAGGAACCGCCTCGAATAGCCGAGGACTATAACCAAGACGAGGACCGTCTGAATCAAAAAAACCACGACCTCGCCTGAAAACGAGACGTAGTGAAGCCGGTCTGAGCCGATGAATTTGAAATGTTGTTTTGCGCATTTGACTGAGATGTGGCGATTGAATCTGAAGATAACCGGTTCAGATATCGTCATGCATACTATCAAAAGGACTAGTAGTACGGCCACCACACATACTCGGAATGTCCTCAGGCTCTTGTAACCGTCGAAATGCTCACACAGGAGAGAGATTGTACAAAGACGTACAATGCAGGAGAAGTACCCGAGTCTGGTCGCGATCTGAAACGAGTAAAACGAGAATTCTTCGCTCAGGCTGTTGTTGAGCGTCATGAACATGGTAACGATTGTGAGTGCTACTCCGGTAATGAGTTGTTCATCGCTCATACTACGCATGAAGGATTCAGGGGCCCGGATTCTCTTGAGTCTGATGATGTTTTCGGGACTGCTGTGGTCGTTGGAGCACGAAAAGAACCAACGCAACTTTTGGCGAAAGGCCTCGTCAATTGAGTTGTTGTCTGTTGATTCAGACAGCCAGCCAGAAACATTCGTCATCGTAATCGCAAAGAAATTAAAGATGATGGATATCATGGACGAGACCACGACCTACTGAGCTTTAGCAAATCCGTCTCGTAGCGCCATCGTGGCTGACGTCAAGTTATCATACTCCTAGGCCCGTCACATATGGATCTGCAACGTCTGCAAGAGCCTCGCACAGCCCCTAGGCTACGATATAGTCTGTGACGTTGGCCATGCCGCAGACTCAGAATGGTGTTCAGAGACACAGTCAAGGTTGGTTGGCATAATACCTCATGAACATGCATATGTTGTGAAGGGTACAAGGTTGGGGGACGTCGGGGGCTTTGCTCTCTCTCGACCATCAACGCTCATGGCGTCGCCTACTCATTACAAACGAGGCAAACCGCAGTGGCCCCGCCAAGAGAAGGCAGCTCAATTCGACATTGAGACACAGAGGCTGGCGTGAAGATAAAACCTGGCAGTGCTAGCACACTGCCACATCTTAATAGTTTTCGACTGGGAATTTAACATCCCATTGGTGACTTTGATGAATCTTATCAGTGTCGCTATTGGCTGAAGTGAGATTGTCAGCTCAGCCACCAGAAGTAGCCCACTCTGCTACCTACTGAGGAATGTAAACATGATCTGTGAAGAAGTGACTCAAAGCCACAGAGGCTCTGGACATTGTTCCCAGTAGGTAATCTAGCCGACGCAGTACCGGATAGCCTAGGTACAGCCTCGTTAGTGCCTGTTTCTCTTTGAAGGCGTTTTCCCCAGGCTCTTAAAAATTAACCGAATGCCCAACACCAATACCTTTTGCCCCCATTATTTGTCAGTGGCCTGATCTGTTAGGATCCGGTAAGCCATTTCTGGAAGCAGAACCACGCCGTGTCTTCGAGTCTTACCCGGAACACACATACTCACCCAACAGTTCTGGGGACCGGGTAACTGGCCAGGTTCGCAGCACAGTTGGACCCGGGGATGCTGGCATTCTGCAGGGGTACGGCGGAGACAGGGAGTTGAACGCTGATGCGAACCAACGCAGCGGTTTGCCGCTTTAACCGGGGCGTTCTGAATTTGATTGGCAGAGCAAATGAGAGGTCGCATTTGATTGCGAGCGTTCTTCGATATGGGGGCATGGTGCATTGTGTTTAACAGTTCCAACAGCAGGCGGCTAAAGACTCGCGATCTCGTGGGTACCACCAACTTCCTTCTCATTCGTGGATTGAATGCCTGTTTGCGGACACTATATGCGCGGACGGAGCAGCGGTGCGCATTTGGCAATGAGGTGGGTACAGCCAAGGCGGGGGGAGGTCGACCCATCCAACAGGTCCAACAGATCCGAAAAGTCCAACAGATAAAAGCAACATAGTTTAGCCGCTACGGAATAGCGCGCCTTCACTGAACACATTACAACCTCTCTCGACGAATTCTGCCGACTCGAAGCGCACAGAATGTCGGCTGGGGAAAGCACCTACGTCGAACCTGCACTGGATCACGAGGAGCACATTGCTGCCGCGGAATTCGATTCCGAGGAAACTGTAAGACGTCCTCGCCCAGTCCAGCTCGCTGGAGTTCATGCCGTACATATTTGCTAATCTCGTTTGCTAAAAGCTTGAGGATGAAGGCCGTTTCCATAGAGAAGCTGTGAGATTGATCTCTTCCACGCGACAACTGCATGGTGCACGTACTTATGATGTGTTCAGAGTGTGACCTCGTCTAGTGTCAGCCTCTCTGACTGTATCTATAACTACCGCCAAGAAAACGGGCGAACCTACCATGCATACAAGGACGGCAGTAGGTTGAGCAGCCTGCCATTATAGCCAATTTGGCACCAGGTTAACGTTATATTTCTCAGAATACACCCTACCGAATGACGATATTGAGAACGACCGATTGGGTGAGCTATCGTCCCACTGTTCTCCGCCAAAGTCATGTTTTGTGAGACTAACCAATCAACGAAGACTTGCAACACAATTTATTTCTAATCACTTTCGATGACCGGCTAGGGAACGCACCGCCCAACGATAAAGGTGCCCAAGTTGGACGCGTGCTCGATGTGGGCACCGGCACCGGCATCTGGGCATGTGAGTTTGGCGATGAGCACCCGGAGGCAGACGTGATAGGCTTCGACCTATCAGCAACATTCACAACATAGTAAGATCCATGCGTCTTTCTAAGCAGCAATTTCCTTCTAATCTATAATGCAGTAACCCACCAAACGTTAGGTTTGAGGTCGACGATCTAGAGGAGCCCTGGACGTACGGAATGTTCGACTACATTCACAGCCGAATGATGAATGGCTGTATTGCGAATTGGGATGCATATGCGAGGAAGTGCTTTGAGTGAGGGAATACTCTAAACCTTCGCCGCAGAGAACGGCCACAGACTTGAAATCAGTAGCTGACGATCCGTACAGCAACCTAAACCCCGGTGGCTGGGTCGAGATTAACGAGATCGCCCTGATGCCGAAAAGCGACGATGGCACGCTGAAAGAAGACGCTATGATTTTCAAAGTAGCCAAGTTGGTTAGAGAGGCCACAATTTTGTTCGGCCGCGTGGCCACCGATATGGAAGACATCAAGCAGGTCCTGACCAGAGCGGGCTTTGTTGATGTCAAAGTTCTGAAGTTGAAGTGGCCCACGAATCCATGGCCGAGGGAGGACAGACATAGGGAGATTGGCCTGTGGGCTCATGAGAATATCGTGACCGGCTGGGATGGATTATGCCTCGCTACGCTGACTAGAGCGCATGGATGGACGAAAGAGGAGGTAATGGATGCGACTAGGCGCTGCCGGCAAGAATTCGAGGATAGAAGCATTCACGCTTACTACCCCGTGTAAGTCTTTCTTGCGAGCAACGCCACATTCTTTCGCTGTATTCTGACCATGGATAGGTACTCGGCCTATGGCAGGAAACCTACAGAGGCCGAAGCGGCTGCCGATGCATATGATGCGTATATGGGATGCTCAGATTACGAGGAGGAATATCCGTAATGCTCGTGGGTAGTTTTCCACCGCGAATATAATTGCACATTTTCTGAACAGAGTGTCTCCATTTCGTGTGTTTTGTCGCCGCTCATGTGAACTCTGTAAGATGACAGTGACAGTGCGAACAGTGATTGATTCCAATTTCCTATCAGATAAAGCGGAAATAAGACTGCAAGCCGGTAAAGTCGGCTTCGTGTTTGGAACAGGGATACTATGGAGTCTTTCCCTGAGAGGGAAGAGGGAACACCTGGTCCAGACTGGACTAAAAAGGCGCCAATGCATCGGCTCGTGGTCACGATCAAGCCGCTGAGAGTCTGATTGGGGGGCAAGTAAAAGGACATGATGCGAGGAGAAGGGTCCTGCTGTTTGGGGGTTTAGTGCTTCTTTTGCGACGCGAGAGGTACCAACAGCACTGTTCGAGTACCCCGGTCTGTCGTTCTCAGACCTATCATCGCTAAGTAAGTGGACTGTGACACGCGGAATTGGCGCTTATTGAGGAAGCCAAGCCCGGCAAGTGGGATTCACGGGCGTTCCGGGATAACGTGCCGTCAAAACCAGCGGAGGGGCAAGGCCAGCGAGATAAATATCTCCAACAAGCATCCCCCGGACACGGCGCCAGATCACTCCATCATTGCAACAAGTCCGATTCAATCGCATCAGCTCGTGACAAACCACCCGCCTTCAGAATGTCTGCCGCCCAAGCGACAGAGACTGTGCCCGATCACGAAGTTGTGGTAGCGGCGGACGAGGCAGAAGAAGAGGTACTGACTTTGCTTTACTCTGCTTCCGAGGCTCGCTAACAATTCCATTCATTCAGTTTGTGGTTGATGACGCTGCATCCGACAGAGCCCCCGTAAGAGAACCGATTGCTGCTGTATGAATTCTCGTCACTCATTAGATGATAGAGTGCCGCGTCGTCTAGCACAAGTTTGAAAGGCTCTGTTCTCGATTATCGGATCGAGAATGGTAGAACCTATCATGCGTACAAAGATGGCAGTAAGTTGAAGCTCGACATTGGATAAAATAACACGTCGTTGTCAGGGCTCTATGGCTAAACCTGTCGGTAGAATACAACCTGCCCAATGACGAGACCGAAAATGACCGGCTAGGTAAGCAGGTAGATGTCACGCAGCCTTTCACGGTCTAATATGTTTCAAGACCTCCAGCATAACCTTTTTCTGCTCACCTTTGACGACAAGCTGGGCAATGCTCCTCCTAACGACAAGGATGCCAAGGTTGGGAGAGTCTTGGACGTCGGAACCGGCACTGGTATCTGGTGCGTCGACTTCGGCGACGAACACCCTGAGGCCGAGATCCTTGGTGTCGATCTGTCAGCCACCTTTCCTGAGTTGTACGTCTTCTTCATCATGCAAATGGGAACATTGATCTCTAAGTCAAGCATGTGCATAGTACGCCACCCAATGTCAGGTTCGAGGTTGATGATATTGAGGAGCCTTGGACGTATTCTCGAAAGTTCGATTACATCCACAGCAGGATGATGAATGGATGCATCAATGACTGGGAGGTTTATGCCAAGAAGTGCTATAAGTACGTAAAGCTTGCCCGACGTGCTTCTAATCCTCTTGCTCTCGTGGCGACATCCGGAAAGGTCTGTTCATTCTAACTGTCGTCTGCAGCAACCTGAACCCCGGCGGATGGGTTGAGTTTATCGAGACCCCCCTTAAGCCCCAGAGCGATGATGGAACCCTTCCAGAAGATTCTCAGGTTCTCAAGATCGCGGAACTAATCCAGGAGGCCTCTGAGAAGGGCGGGCATCCGACTTTGCCAGTGGAAAATTTTAAAGACCTCCTGAGTAGGGCTGGGTTCGTCGACATCAAGGTATTGAAGTATAAGTGGCCTACAAACACGTGGCCAAAGGACCAGCTTTACAAGGAAATCGGCGCGTGGAGCCACGAGAACATTGTTTCTGGATGGGATGCACTTAGTCTGGCTATTCTCACGCGAGCCCACGGTTGGACGAAGGAAGAGGTGATTGTCTCTAACGCCTTGTGTCGCAAGGAGTTTAAGGACAAGAGCATCCATGCGTACTGGCCGATGTAAGTCTTGTCGTCCCGATCTCTATTGGAGTATGCTGACCGTGTTTAGGTACTCCATCTACGGCAGGAAGCCTGAGAAGGCAGACTCAGAGGATTCGGAATAAGTTCTCTGTCAGCAAGGTTGGCAGTGTCGCTTGTCATGCTGTAAAAAGTAGCCAATATCTCATAGGTTCAATGATTGATTGCACGATAGGAAGTTCCGTGATTGCGAAACCACCAGAGTCATATGCTGAAGACTAGATATGCAGTCAATGAACCCTGGAGTGCCAAGACACCACTACTCATACCTGAGTTGCCCGCAGCAACACTGCCCCCAGTATGTAAGCGGCAGCCTCTGTCGATCGCAGCGCTCTACAGCCACCAAAAGAAAGCCGTGTCATCGCAGTGCAATTGACGCACTTGATGAATGCAACATCACTCTCGCCTTCAAACGTTGTGGCTGAAAGAAATCTTGGACTCTTAATCTTGATCTACGTCGTGATCTTCGCTCCCTTGTCCATCTCTGAGACCGTCTCATAGATCAACAACGGCTTAATGGGAAAATTCAGTTGGACGCATGCGTCGCTCCACTCACTGTTCCTCCGACTTCAGACTTCATCGATCTTTATGGATCTGATTGATCATGTCACAGGGCATTTGTGGCGTCCATCCATAGAAATAAGCTTGAATTTACGCGATGCTAGACCAGGGCCAAAGACGGGGGGAAACGCCCAGCCAACGTGTGAAAGCCCCGCATTCACCTGTGAGAGAGTTTCGCGAAGCATTTCCATCACGGGACTTCTCGTTCGTTTCATTGCCAGCAAAGCGGGATTTAAACACTTGCAGGTTACTCCCATCGTACCTACGCGACTACGCCCGACGGCAGCACGGCAGGGGGCGCGCCCAATGGTGCAGAGGCGAAGCAGTGTCTCGCCCCGTACGTCAAGCGAGATCACCGCCGTGTGCACTACATTTCGCTCAGCGGCCCATGTCCCAAGACGCCGTCGGGCAACGACAGTGGGCGACTCGCACTGAAACTGCAGGTCTGCGCTCCGCGGCCCTTGTGCGGGATTTGCTCAGCCCAGCTTTGGGCGAGGCAGATCTCGTGTGGTGCCCGGAACTAGTGCGGCACAGCCGTCGCCCGGCCGGGGTGCAGACGGAAGCCTGGCTGCGGGTCTTGGAAGTGAGCGCCGCCAAGTTTCACGGCGCTCCTTCGCCAAGTTGCGGTTTTCGCCGTTGGAATTCTGGTTGATATGTAGATTACTTAAGGGGTCTCTTGGTCCGCGGTCTTGTGTGACGACGACATCTTATCCCTTGATCATTGGATTGAACAACATCGAGACGACAATTTCGACAACGCTTCATACACCAGACGACATTTACTATTCACTATCTACACAGAAGAGAAAGAGAAGGATACGAAGAGCACTGTCAATATGGGCGGCACACTCAGTCCGGAGCAGATCATGTACATCGTACGGATTGTCGTCGTCGTACTAGCTCTGATCCCGATGGTGGTCCTTTTCGCAAAGCTCGTCCGCAAGCCAGGGTACCGCCATGACACAACACGCAGATGGGTAGACTATACCAAGGTTGGCTTTGGTCTCTGGATGCTGTAAGCTGCCTCCACCACGCCCTCAGAAATATGCCAGGAAAAAATATCTAACAAAATGAATTCAACAGATCGCACCTCCTCTACATCGCCGTCTGGTCCTGCCTCGCCAGCGCCGCATATGACAGGTTCTTCGGGCTGCGACACTCCGTCGGCGTAGCCGTCAATGTGCTTGTCTACATGCAATTCTTCGTCGAAGTCGTGCTCAACCTCTCAATTTTCCTCGCCGTCTTCTACATGGCACATGCCCTGACGCAGCTCCGGACCGAGGGCGATGAGGTCTCGAGCGCCTATCGCAAGGGCCGTGGCTTCGCCCTCGGCGGCTCGATTCTGGTCGTCCTGCTTTCGTTCGTCGCCTTCTGTCTCTACCTCGACGACAGGTTCGGCAGATATTACAAGGAATACCAGTATCTGGTCGCGTCATGCTTGATGCTTGCCTCTTACAGCATTTTGATCATCATGGCCATCGGGTCTGTGGTGTATGCTGCAAAGTCACGCAAGAAGGCGTTCGGTAGCGGATTGGAACAGGTACGTTGGGGTTTCCCGTCTCTCAGGGCAACAATATCGCGGGTATCCTAATGCATTTACTACAGGCGGCCAAGATCGTAGTGACTGTTGCCTCCCTCTTTCTCGTTCGCGAGTGCTGGGGCCTCGTCAACATCTTTTTCGGGGGTGGGTCCTACTGGGGTTACTATATCGTGCTCTATGTCTTGGACATCGTCCTGACGACTTATCTGCCCCTCGTCATTCTGGTCCTGCTCTACTCCGTGGCGACGAAGGAGTCTTACGCCATGTCCAAGATGCAGTACCAATCGAAAGCCATTGACTCCGACAAGGGCGTTTGAGAGGGTTGAGGAGTCGAAGGTCGGGAACACGGAACGAGACTATGATTTGACATGAAGTTAAGGGAGTTGTTACATAACAATGATTACCAGTGAAGACTGGTTCGGGCTTCTATATTGTTTCCAATGCAAGAAGGCATGGATTGGATTAAGGTTTATCGATAGAAATCACACAGGAGAACGCTCCACGACGAGCGATATCACACCACTTGCTTTCTCAGAACATGAGTAATAGACGTCTATTATCTAGCATTGTGGATCTCGACCTCCGTCTTGAAACGCCCTTGAGACTGGCCTGGTAAGTTTTGTCTGCAAAGTCGCCGGCACCAGCTGCTCTTTGCGGACTTGGCAGGTCATCTTAGTTCTCTTCTTCGGCAACGTACTCGTCAGGTGCAACGAAGTCCTCAGATACCCAAGTCTTGGCGATGTACCTGGTCACATGTCAGCAGCCCCTCGATTCCGTTTGCGCCCTTATCGAAACTCACTTGGTATGGCTTCCTCTAGCAGCAAGTTCTCCCTTCTTGTTGAAGAATTGAACGGTAGTGTACGCGAGCGTTCGCCCCACTGCAAGTCGTCAACGATAGTTTCCGCGCGTTAAATTTAGAGGAACCTACTCTTGTCGCAGATGGCAGTGCCGGTCATGATGTCGCCAGGTGTTCCTCCGGGGTTCAGGTATGTGACTAGACTTGTCAGTGCCGGTGAATTTCTGAGAATTGCTGCGACAAACCGTTGATATCAGTGGAGACGCCAGTCATGAAGCGGCCTTTTGAGGCGACGGCAAGAGAACCGCCAAGGTCGACAAGACTGGCGAGAGTACCTCCGTGGATGGTTTGCAGACGGTTCTGAATAACATGAGCCACGAAAAACGTTTAATCTACGATCATCGTGGACTAGATACCGTATGCTCCTTCTGGATGGCCAGCTCGAACTCGACCTTGCCGACAGAGGCGCCCGTTACTCTGAACTGCAGTAAAGTGAGTCTCGCGCCAATAACACTACTGAAGGACTTTCCATACGTTGTTACCAAGTAGTCTAAGATTTCATTAGCTGCATGCACGTTGAAAGATACATTTCAAGAATGCAGGGACGAGCATCTCGATGCAACTCCAACTCACCTCGGCTCAAGCCCGGAGTCTTTGGAGAAGGAGTTGAGGACCTGGAGTGAGGGTCAGTGCCGATCTCGAACCAATTGACTCATAAAAGACTCACAGATCGCACGAAGCGAAGAGGCGGCAGCTTGGGAGGCATCTTGGCACTGAGAATTCGATGAATGGCTGTTGAGGTGAGATTCACTCGTCCAGGTGAGTAAGAGTTCGGCGGTCTTCGGCAATTGGAGGCAGTCGCACCCGCCCGCAAGCTATTAATATGACGTGCCTTCCCGGCTTTCGTCCCTTCTCGCAGCCGACATGGATAAGACGCTGATAAGCAGCCGATAAGATAAGCGCAGGCAGCACCAGGGGGCCTGAGGCGGAAAGTTCCGCTGGCTAGTAATCCCTGCTCAATGATTGAATGACGGACCTGATCGCCTGTCGCAAATAATCGAGAACTTGTCCAAACCCAAAAGCACACGACCACGACCGAGTCCCACGACTCCAACGCCCCCAGCGCAGCGACAACCCCCCCGAACGAGCCTCGCGCCTTCCTCTCCGCCCGATCATGAGATAACACACGAAAATCTCGCCGACCTCCTCCTCCCCCCCAAAACCACCGCGCGCAAACTCGCCCATCATGTCGGTCAGCTCGGGTCAATCACTCCAGCTGGCCGACTACCTGGAGAAGCTGCCAGGCACGACCTTCAGGAAGCTGTACCTCCAGCCGTCGACTGCCTTTGCCATCTTCAGGAGGATGATCCCCCCGCTGGGTGAGCCTCGCCGTCGCCGTCGCCGTCTCCGCGGCGCTCGCTGAGCATGGAACAAGCTAGCTAACCCAGGCATCCAAACCTCCCCAGCAAAAACCATCGTCATGGCCATCCTGTACATGCCCAAGCCAATGCTTCTCGAGGACCTCGATCTCTGGGTGAAGCCCGACTCGCGACGGTACCACACCCTCTCCCTCACGCGTACCCTTCCTCCCACCGCGCAGCAGCAAAAATCTTTCTAACACAGCCTCTTCTCTCCCACAGGCAAAAAGACCAAGCCATCTCGACCCTGCGCTCCCTCCACATCCTCCAAATCACCGTCCCGTCGAAAGAACGTCCGCAGGAGATGCAGCTCACCACAAACTTCAAATCCTCCCTCCGCCTCGCCCTCGAGGGCGGCGGCCACCACAACTCCTTCGGCGTCCCCTCCACCCTCCCCGTCCCGCCCGAGATCACCATCCCCTTCCTCGACCGCTACGCCCGCCGCAAGTGGGACGACATCCTCCACTACATCGTCGCCACCGTCAACCCCGGCAGCGCCGACCTGAGCGGGCCTAAGTCGTCCGTTAAGAACCTGCTCGTCGCAGGCCAGCTCGTCCGCCGCCAGCAGGGCGCCGTCGGCATCACCCAGGCCGGCTTCACCTTCCTCCTCCAGGAGGCCAACGCCCAAGTCTGGACCCTCCTCCTCCTCTGGCTCGACGCCACAGACCACGCCCAGGACTCCGCCGGCATGGAGTCTACCGACATGCTCTCCTTCCTCTTCCTCCTCGCCTCCCTCGAGCTCGGCCGCGCCTACGACACGAACGCCCTCACAGAGGAGCGCCGCAACATGCTCCCCTCCCTCATGGACTTCGGCCTAATCTACATCCCCTCCCACAAGCCGCAGCAGTACTTCCCCACGCGCCTCGCCACCACCCTCACAAGCAGCTCCAGCGCCCTCCGCAGCGCAGGCGCAGGCTTCTCCGCCGCCCTCGCAGCAGCATCCGGCCCCGGTCCCGGCGGCAGCGGGCCCCGCAACGGCGCCACCCCAGGTAGCGGCGGCTCCGAAGAAACCCGCAGCGGCAGCATCATCGTCGAGACAAACTACCGCGTCTACGCCTACGGCCAGACCCCGCTCCAGATCGCCGTGCTCTCCCTCTTCTGCAAGCTCAAGCTGCGCTTCGCGGACATGGTCTCGGGCCGCCTGACGCGCAACTCGATCCGCAACGCCGTCGAGCGCGGCATCACCGCCGACCAGATCATCTCCTACCTCGCCTCCCACGCGCACGAGCAGATGCACCGCTTCGCCGCCGTCCGGAACAAGCCCGTGCTGCCGCCGACGGTCATCGACCAGATCCGCCTGTGGCAGCTCGAGACGGAGCGCATGACGACCACGAGCGGGTTCCTGTTCCGCGACTTTGACAGCCCCAGGGAGTACGAGGACATTGCGGGCTACGCGGCGGAGATTGGCGTGTTGACGTGGCGGAACGACAAGCTGGGCATGTTCTTTGCGAGCAAGCATGAGCAGATCAGGGATTACCTGAAGCTGCGGAAGAAGGCGGAGGATTAAGATAGACTGGACAGCGGGCGCGTGCGGGCGAACCAAGGGAATTACACCACAGAAGAGGCGCCGAGTACACGCGGAAATACACACACTGAAATGCATTAGCAGGCGTTGGGGTTTGGGAGAGAGGAACCATGGACTGGTCGGTGTAGAAGTAAATGGGTATTGGTCCTAACAGCTGAGTTTTCGTCTCTCATGGCCTCCATATATACAGATGCAGGGACTTTTCTGTGTCCGTGTACAGGCTTCGCGATAGCTCTCTCATGAGAGTCTTGACAATGTGATGATGCTTTTCCCAGTTATCCCTCCAATTCAGCCCAAAACAAAAACGCCTATCCATGTTGTCGCACTTTAATAATCCTTCATGCTAAACCACGTAAAGCTCAAAGCATACTGACACGCTTGCCAGTGCGGTATTTTCCCTCGATCACCTGCTTTTCGGGGCGAGGGGCGCCCATACTGCGTCGTCCGCCGCCAAATATTCTAGCCACGAACCCCTTGTCCATGCTCGCGCCGTGAGGCAGAAGTGCCACGCGGTTGTTGCGGCGCGCGTAAATCTCCTGCCAGGCATGCAGGCTCTTCTGCGCCTCGGGTGTGGCACAGAGCGAGTCGAGATGCAGAAAGACGCGCAGACAGCGGTTGTCCTCCTCGTCGAGAACCTTGGTCTCTCTGCTGACGGCTGTAGTACTGTAGCGGTCCAATGCAGTAGTCGTGC
Source organism: Colletotrichum sp. COLG25 (assembly GCA_009801095.1). NCBI lineage: Eukaryota > Fungi > Ascomycota > Sordariomycetes > Glomerellales > Glomerellaceae > Colletotrichum > Colletotrichum sp. COLG25. The sequence continues at coordinate 5,349,862 of VNWT01000023.1, forward strand.
TGAGAGGAAGATTGCCGCGGCTTTGGTATGCCGCTCTCTGGTCGCGAACAACAGTAGATCTTGAGGCGTGGGCGGAAACAAGGGTTGCAAGAGAGTGAGGCTGGAGATCCTCGTTGTGAAAGCGATCGTGCAGAGACTGAAAGCGACCCGCCCAGTACTGGAATGACTGGGCAGTGTTGATGATGAGAGGGTTGACCTCAGCGCTCATGGGCGTGGGGACTCGGGATGTGTCCGTAGTGCTAAGTGTGCTAGTTGAGGAGCCACTGACTTTGCGCGAGGAGACCGATCTGCTTGTAGAGGCCTTGCGATCACTTGTAAAGCTCGTGAGTGACGTCCTTGAAAGAGATGCCGTGAGGTTGGATAAGACGGTCATGGTCCGTGACTTTGGGATGCGTTTCTTCTCTACGCGGCTGGAAGGACGGGAGTTGAACTTGGATTGGATTCCCGAGCTAGGAGCAAGCGACGGGCTGCTTTCCGACGAAGAGGTGAATGTGACTTCTCCGAACTTTGACAAAGGCGGCCGATTCTCATCGTTTCGAGCAGCCGCTCCGGTGAGGGCGTTGACGTCAAAACTGGCGACAGTGGGATTGCTGGAGAGGGGTCCGCCGTGGGAGAAGCCTGCCGAGATTCGTCTTGCATGGGAGCCAGCGGTGTGTCCTGTTGCTTTGCCGGTCGACGGGGGCTTGGGGAGGCGTCCGGGGTCTCCAAAGTGACCATGCGAGGCACTGAAGGGAAGGCGGGCGGAGTCTGTGTTGGTGTGGGATATTTCTCCCAGAACATGACGATCGTTGAGACCAGGAAGTGCTTCAGGCGAGAAACGGGGTTCGTTGAACTGCTCAGATCCATCTCGTCCTCCGAATCCCTGCTGCAAGTTCTCCATGGTTCCATCCGGGCCCGGGGTGGGAGCTCTTCCTCGGGTTGATCGGGGCATTCGACTGCCACGGGGAGTCTTTTGGTGATGGGATGCAGGGCCTGGCCGATGAAACTGCCGAATGACACTGGTCTGCGGCTGCGAGAGTTCTGGCTGGGATTGGGTTGCGTCGTTGATGCTGTGGATGATGGTGATGGCGTCGGCTCGTTGGAGGTCAGCTCCGTCATTGCGACGGACTGGTCCAACGGGACCAGAGATTGTCGGGCGGGCGAGGCCGCCTCCGGAGAGACGGGAGCCTCGGTTCCGCGTAGGAAGGAACGAAGAATTAGATAGACGGTCTCGCATTGTTCCAGGACGACGACGAAAACGGCGACAGAGAAAACGCCGGAAAGGAAGATGGCGTAGGGGACGGCCCAGACAAAGACGACGGAAAGGGAAATGGTCCAAGTGGCCAGCGCGCCTTCCACAGCAGTGCTGCAGATCTGGCCGACGTGGAAGAAAGCAGAAGCAAAAATAGCAAAACAAGCAGCGGCTGTCCTGGCAAAATATAACCAGAGGTGGAGGTTGGTTTGGATGATGTAGAGACTGTGGGCGATGAGGGTGTAGAGTGCTCGCGTAGTGTGGAAGAGCAGAAGCAAGCCGAGGGACCCGGGTTTCGCGGGGGGCATTGTCAAAGTGAAAGAAAGTCGCGAGAAGGAAAAAATCAAAAATGAAAAAGGCTCCTTCAGACGGGCCGCAGAGTGCTCGGTTGGGCGAACCGACAAGACGCGCGGTGGGCTGGGTGAATTGGGCCGTGGGATCTGTGAAGTTCAGCTTCAGATGAAAAAAAGGTGCTCTGATGTTTCGATGTCGTTGGATGATTTGACTGTGTCGTAAGGTAAACGCCGAAGGCACGGACGATGACGATTAATCTGCTCTTTGGTCGCAGCTTCTGCCACTGCAGGAAGGAAGGAAGGTACGGATGATAATGTGCGGAAGGTGCGCATCTGCATCCCACGGCAGGAACTCTCGTGATGGTCAACAACAACAGAAGCAACGATCCCGACTGCCTCTCCCCCCCCCATCCCCCCCCTTTTTTTTCTGGCTCAGTATCAGAAGCTGCAATCATTCTAAACTGCAATCAAGGGAGGGGATCGGCTGTAGTAAGTCCTCTGGCGCTGTCGTCTCTGTTGCCTCTGCTGGCGTCCATCGTCCTCGTCCCCATCGTTCTCGTCCATCGTCCTCGTCCATCGTCACGTCTATCGTCGTCGTCCAATGTTGTCGTTCTTTGTAGTCGTCCCTTGTTGCTGTTATTGTTGTTACTTAATGCTGTTGTCTCTATTTCTACTGATATTCTCATTACTTCCTACTCTTAATCTCTATTAGGGATACATTAGGGGAGCATTATCCCGCGTGTCTTTTTTGTTTTATTCTATTTTGTCTCCACTTACTTTTTCTTTATGGTTTTTCCACTATCTTTTCTGTTTCTACTCTTTTTTTGTCTTTTACCGTGGGTTTTCTTCTATGATTCATTTTGATGTTTTATTTGCGCTTGAGCATCTAGTTACCACTCAATTGTTTTAGACACGCCATTAATATTCATGGATATCCTTAATCTGCGTAACTATAGCTCGCCCAGCGAGAAGATGCACGGGGTTGGTAAACCAGTAATAGCAGTTCGGCGAGTGTTTGGTCCATAAACGGGATCGCAGTGGCCTCAATCAAAGCACAATTTCAAACCTACCGAGAATACAGGAAACGTAGTCACTTGTGCAGGGGACGGATAGTCAGCCTCTTGCGTTCAGGTAGCTTCGCATTGCATCTTTCGAATGTGGCTGCTGTTCACGAATCTCATTTCATCAGGTCTCTCTCACCATGATGCACGGCAAGAGAGTCCAACTGCATGCACCAGCCTATGCAAATTCTACTCTAGCTGAATCCTTCCCTAGATCGCGTTTCTAGCTCTCCCACCCCTCAATCTTGAAGCGGAACACCTCGTCGCCCTTTCCCCTTTCAATGGGGTTGCCGTTGCCATCCCACAGCGCCCTTTCCCGGTACGTCACATTGCCGTCCCAGTCGACCATAATGACGGTCTGTCGCTGCGTGCCGTACAGCCCTACCTCGAAGCCAAGGTTAGGCTTCGTCGGCGGGTCAGGCCGCTCGCCCAGCTGCAAACTCTCGGCTGCCTTCTGGTCATCCGTTGCGAAATGCCCCGGTCCCCTCGCTACCGCGTCCGCCATCGCTTTGCGGTGGCTCTCATCGCCGATGGCAGGCACGAAGATGCTCTGCTTCAGCTCCTTGATGTAATCCGCCAGGCTCATATCCGGATGCTTGGGCAGCGTGTCCGTATCGAGCACAGAAAAAAGGCGCTCGGCAAGGGCATCCTCATCCAGATTCTTGTCGACCGCCTCTTGAACGGCCTCCTTGACGAGCTTTTTCCCGAGCTCCACCTTCGGCCACGGCTTGGGGTCGTTGTACACCGTGTTGCTGAGCCCGTACACCTCGCCCCGCGTCTCCGCGATCCACGGCACGTCCTCGAGCTGGTCGCAGCGGTTCGACACAATGGCGATCCCCTCGAGCGCGCGCGCGGGCTTCTCATCCTCGCCGCGCTTGCGCTTCAGCTTGGCGGCGACCATGGAAAAGCCGCCGACGCCCTTGACGCCGCCGTCCTTGACGAGGTCGGCGACGGAGGCCGGGGCGGGCTCGGCGGGATCGGAGCCGAGCCAGTGGTTGGTCATGCCGCCGCGGCTGCGGGCGGCGTGGATGGGGTGGGTGGCGTCGCCGAGATCGGTCTCGCGGTAGTTTGTGAGCACGGCGAGGTGGCCGGTCTTGGTGACGCCGAGCCAGGTGCCCTTCTCCTCGCGCTGGAGGTCGCGGGCGGAGAGGACGGCGGCGCCCGAGGGATGGGTCCACCAGTGCGGCCGGGAGGTGGGACGCAGGATGAACTCGTCGCGGTTGTCGACGACGATGAGGGCGTAGTCCGGGTGGGCGGTGGTGAGGAGGACGATGCACATGGTGGGCGGATGTGCTCGTTGCTGTCTTTCGAGTTGGCGGATTCCAGTAGTGGTGTTCCTCTCTTTGTCGAGTTAGGCTTCTTTGATGGCCTGTATGTCGTGTGTGCGTATTCTCCCTTCCTTCCTGCGTCTTTGACGATGTCCTCGATCTGATTTGCAATGATAGCGGGGGTCGTAATCCTTCCAACCTAGCAGCTGGGATGAATCAACGCCCGGACGTGGTGTACGGATGAATGACTGATGTGGTGTGGTGGCTCTCGGTGTTTCTGCTTTGGCGTGTAGAACTGTCGGGGAAGCTTTTCGACTGTCCGTTTCCCGCTTCCTTTTTTAAAAAAAGCCCAGATCCAGATTCCAAAAAATCAGTCCACCTTCAAAACGCAACGCAAAGATCAGCTCGGCCCAACACGTATGCTTGGCTTTTTGGACGTGTGTCTGCCTCGGCCTCGGGTTGTCATGCATCGTCTGACGGCGGACGCTTGGCGGCTGGTGGCAGCGTGGCAGCGTGTCCCCGTTCGTCCACTCCGACAGCGGTGCCGGCCGGAGAATGACACAATGTGGGCTGCCAGACTTCCAAGGTCGGGGGCCTTGTCACTGTGCCCAGCGTTCTGTGCCTGCTGCTAGGACGGAATCTGCAGGGAAAGGTAGCGCTGTACATGGACCAGCTGATTGCAGCTGACAGCACTGTGACGTGCGGGGTGATGGTTCGAGAGACTTGGACTCTCCATTTTGGTGTTGGACGTGGGGAAGGAAGGTGTGGCTTGCGGGAAAGAATCAGAGGCTGAGAGAAAGGACTGTGGCAGTGCGCAGCGATGCTTATGTAACTTAGGCTGACTTGGCGGCTGCTCCGGATAATTTCCGGCCACCCTCCTCGTCCGCAATCACCCGCAGTCGCAGCACCTTTCCACCCCAATCAAACGAAAATGGCCCAACAGACAAGACCAACCAACCCATGGAAGTCATTTGGAAGCGTCCATCGAAATATAAAGAATGTGGATTGGCTTACCGAATACCAGCCTTTTGGAAACGTCGATCGGGATTCGCCTAACGATTTGCAAAAGCGAACGTTGCTGCCTCGTCACCAGTTTCGTTTCCAAATGACCACCCGACACACTGAGCAGACGCGTCGACCTTCACCGCTTGCCCATCACGACCATGTGTGACTCCCAGTCTTTTTATGGAATGGGTCAGCTTCGTCAGCGATGACACTCGCTCGTCGCAACTGGTCGCCGGTCATACACGGCATGAAGATTACCCGACTGACATGGAGACTCCGGCGAAGTGGATATGTCGCTGCCTTCTTGCGGCCCCTCCAGAGCTACCGACGGCCACAATCACCCTGGTCAGAGGTTCCGGTCCTGGTCGACTAGGAATGGATGATGGCAGAGGAATACTTCAACGGCGGCATCGAGTCGCGCTAGATGTTCATTTTCCTCGATCACAGAGCCTTGGAAATTGAGTTGTCAGCGAGATGAGGGAGCTTTGTCGAGGCCAGGAACATGCTCTAAGAGATCTCTCGGAGCTTTCAGCCGCCTAGAAGTCCCTGGCGCATCGGTTTGCCTAATCAGCGGAACCGCTCCGATCTCATTCGACTAAGCAAGCATTCCCATGCTACCCCGCCGAAGCGTCTTTCTCCAACTCGCCAAACCCATGGCCAACGACCTTCCTATTCTGTCCTCGCGCTTATGTTGGTACTCATCCCGGGCCACAATCAATTGCAGTTGGCAGCGGAAAGCCAGACTCGCGGCCGAACCACTCAGATAGAATTTCGAGCCAACGTCTGGACCTGCGAGCTCCGCCAGCGTACCCTTGCCAAGAGCTCTGGTTCCAGCAAAATTACTGTGTACAGCATTGCGCGTCTTCGTTGCGACTCTGAATGGCCGTGACGCCACAGTTCTGCAGCCCAGCCAAGCGGCACAGCCAGACGCAACTCAAGGGACTTATGTCGACGTTGATCAGGCCTCGTCAACATGGTATTACAGACCGCGCGTGAGATTCGTCCCGCCGGTTCTTACGCCCCCGGGGTCCCTCCCTTGCACTCGCATACGTGAGTCAACGAGCACCGTCATCCTCAGTACCATCCTCCCCGATATCAATATTAAGCTTATTTGACAAGCCCCCTCCGCGGCTGACTCCATTCCTTCGGTCCAAGTCAATTTGTCTTTAAATTGTCAATCGTTGAGCCAAGTCACCTCGCCCTTCTGTTTAGCTGCGAGTTCAAACCAGACCTGGACCCTGAATCCCACGAGCCCGGTACGGTCGTGGTAGAGTTACATTAGCGGCCGTTGCGCCAAGGCACACCCCACCATGAGCTCGAGGTGTCTCAACGACGACTCCCTCGGGCCCGGCGTCCAAGGATGTCGAGGCAACTTCGACTTTACACTCCGATTTGAGAGGATATTTCTAGCCATCATTCCTGCAGCCGTCTTTGCTGCTCTTTCATTACCACGCATCGCGTACTTGGCCAGGAAACCGCGGATCGTGGGCGCCAAAAGCATTCAGGCGATCAAGTTGGTACGTGAAGAATGGCCTGATAAAGTAGGCACTTGATGTGAGGATCTAATGCGATAGACAGGCAACGATCACAGTCTTTGCGACGCTCCAGTTTGTGCTTCTCATTCTTCAAACAACAAACAATGGATCGCGCGTTGATGGCTTCGCCGTGTCAGCGTCAGCTCTCGCTTTCGTCGCAGCCTTATTCATGCTCGGCCTGTCCTACGCCGAGCACTCCAGAGCCCCCAGGCCGTCGATTCTGTTGACAGCCTACGTGTTCCTCCAGATCCTGTTCGACATCGCTCAAACTCGAACTTCATGGTTGATGGCCAGAACGTTCTCCACCCAACTCTTCGCCAGGCTCTTCACCGCGTCGCTGGCTGTGAAGATTGTGATCCTCCTCATCGAGGCACAGAGAAAGACGCGATGGATCCGGTGGACGGCGAGTGAGCACAGCCCTGAGGAAACGAGTGGCCTCTTCAGCCTCGGAGTCTACTGGTGGCTCAACCGCCTCTTCCTTCACGGATACCGGAACGTCCTCTCGGTCCGCGACTTGTACTCTCTTGACCAAGGCATGATAGCTGAGACGATGCAAATCACTCTTGATCAGGAGCTCGAGAAGGGCACTTATCGCGGCAAGAAATATGGTCTTGCGCGAGCTCTCGGCAAGGCTCTTGCAGTTCCACTGCTCCTCCCAGTCGCCCCGAGAATTGCATTGATTGGATTCAACTTTAGCCAGCCATTCTTCATCCAGACCCTGCTCGAGTACCTGCAGGACCCCGAGGCGCCGAAAAGCACTGGATATGGCCTCATCGGAGCCGCTGTCATGATCTACACTGGTATCGCCGTCTCAACTGCGCTGTACAACTACTTCTCACAACGGTCTCTTTACATGTCGCGCGGCTGCTTGTCAGCGGTCATCTACAAGAAGACGACCGAGGCCGACATCACCGCTGCCGGCGATGCTGCCGCCGTGACGCTGATGAGCACCGACACCGAGCGCATTATCCGCGGCTTCTACGGGCTCCATGAATTTTGGGCCAATCTTATTGAAGTTGCCCTCGGCTGCTGGCTGTTAGAGCGCCAGCTGGGTATATCGTTCCTTGCGCCTATTGTCGTCATTCTGGTCTGCACGGGTGTGACGGTCCTGGTCGCCCAAGTGACCGGTGAGCGCCAGGCTCGATGGATGGCCCAGATTCAGAAACGCGTCGGTCTCACCGCTAACGTCATTTCCAACATGAAGTACTTGCGAATCTCGGGCATCACATCGCCTGTCGCCGAATTCGTACAGAAGATGCGTGTCGAAGAGATCCACTACGGTACCCAGTTCCGATGGATGCTCATCATCACCGCTCTTGCGGCGCTCGCACCCAACATGATTTCCCCGGCTATCACTTTCGCTTTCGCCGCCTCGCGCTTGGATACGACCACCATCTTCACATCATTCTCGTTCTTGGTCCTCCTCAATGCACCGCTGGGCCAGCTTTTCCAGATGGTCCCTGCCGTCGTCGCCGGCTTCACCTGTCTCGACCGCATCCAGAAGTTCCTCGAGGCGGACTCTCGTATTGACTTCCGCCAGTCTTCTCGTCCGTCAATAGATCGATCATCCGGAGACACCACGTTTGGAGACGACACGGAGGGCATCCCTTTGAGCCCCGTTGGCAAGGACAGACGGCAGAGCTCCGAGAGCAAGGGTTCGACCCCGTCCATCTACATCGTGGACGGCAGCTTTGGGTGGACTTCGGACAAGATGGTACTCCGCGATATCACTGCCACGATCCCGTCATCTCAGCTTACCATCGTCGTCGGCCCCGTGGCATCTGGCAAGTCTACCCTCTGCAAAGTTCTCCTCGGAGAGGTGCCGCACAGTAGTGGTCTCGTCTCTGTGCCCTCACGGAACGCAGCTATCGGATACTGCGAGCAAACTCCATTCCTATCCAACGGATCCGTTAAGGACAATATCGTCGGCTATTCTACATTCAACCAAGCGAGATATGACGAGATCATTGAAGCATGTATGCTACAGACCGATCTCTTGCTTCTTCCCTACGGAGACGACACGAAGATTGGAAGCAATGGCATCATGCTCAGTGGCGGACAGAAGCAGCGTGTCTCTCTTGCTCGCGCTCTTTACCTCAACTGCGATCTGATGATCTTCGACGACATTCTCAGTGGCCTCGACAACGACACTGCTGGCGAAGTCTTCCGCCGGGTTTTTGGGCTGGATGGCATCATTCGCCGCCGCAGAGCCACTGCGGTGCTGTGTACGCATGCCATCAAGTACCTTCCCCTGGCCGACCATATTATTGCTCTTGGTGCAGATGGCACGATGGTCGAAGAGGGCACATTCTCTGATCTGATGAAGGACAAAAAGTACGTCGCCAGCCTCGGCGTCACCGGCACGGACTCGGACACGGAGTCCGTCTCCAGCGACATCCCGGCCGATCAAGAAAAAGCAGCGTCGTCCTCGAAACCCAAGCGTCCGCTTGCTGTCGCTGCAGAGTTGATGGAGAAGTCGAGACAGACCGGAGACTTCAAGGTCTATGTCCACTACTTCAGGAGTCTCAATCTTTATGCTGTCACCATCTTTGTCGTAGGCTGCGCTTTTTACTCCCTCTGGAACACATTCCCCACGATCTGGATGAAGTTTTGGACGGAAGACACTCTCCACAAGAGCAGCGCTTACTACGCTGGCTTGTTCGGTTTCTTCAAGGTCTTGCAGCTTCTTTCGCTCTTGGTCGCCGGTGTTGCCCAAATCATCTGGATGACCTCCTCCTCAGGCACTATCCTCCATCAGCAGGCTCTGCATACCGTCATCCACGCTCCCCTTAGCTTCTTTACCAACACGGACTCTGGCGTCGTCACCAACCTCTTCTCGCAGGATATGACCCTCATTGACAACGAGCTGCCCAACGCCCTCCTTAATGCGGTTATCTCCGGCTTTGATGCAGTGGCGATGGGAGCAGTTATTGCGGTCGCGTCGCCGTACATGTCTATCAGCTACCCATTCGTCATCGGGCTTTGCTGGATCATCCAAAAATTCTACCTGAGGACCTCGCGGCAGCTTCGTCTACTGGATCTAGAGTCCAAGAGTCCACTCTAGTCAGTAACAGCCTCACATTCAACTATCGTATATGCTGACCAAGTCTAGCACTCACTTCCTCGACACCATCAAGGGTGTTGCCACGATCCGCGCTTTCGGTTGGACAGGCAGGGATATTGCACACAACCAGTACCTCCTCGACACCTCCCAACGTCCTGCGTACCTCCTCGCGATGATTCAGCAGTGGCTTGTCGTGGCGATGCATCTCATGGTTGCGTGCATTGCCGTCGTTCTCGTCGCTCTGGCTACTCAACTGAGGGCCAATTCTGGTTTCACTGGTGCTTCCCTGGTCACGCTCATGTCGTGGGGTGAGACTATTGCCTACCTTATTCGGTTCTACACCCAGCTTGAAACCTCCATTGGCGCCGTCGCTCGTATCAAAACGTTTTCTGAAAGGGTTAAGCCTGAGAGTCTTGAGGGTGAGGACATTGAGCCTCCTGAGGAGTGGCCAGAGAATGGCACCATCGAGCTCAAGGGTGTCTCAGCGTCTTACAGGTAAGCTAATCACACCTTTCTATCGAACCAAGCTGACGTGAAATCATAGCAATGATCAAGAGAAGACTCCTGATGGTGACAGCACCCCACCAAGCTTAGCTCTCAAAGACCTCACCTTCTCCATCCAACCTGGTCAAAAGGTCGCCCTCTGCGGCCGCACTGGAAGGCAAGCCAACTCATTCTCATCTCGTACCTCGCCCACTAACACATGCCAGCGGGAAATCCTCTCTCATCCTCCTTCTTCTCCGCCTCCTCGACCCCCTCCCAAGCTGCTCCCAAAACATCGAAATGGACAACACCCCCTTTCACCGCATCGACCGCGCCACCCTCCGCCGGCGCATCATCGCCGTGCCCCAAGACGCTGTCTTCCTCCCAGACGGCACAACCATCAAATCCAACCTCGACCCCTTCGACGCCTCCACGGACGCAGAATGCCTCTCCGTCCTGCGCACCGTCCAACTGTCCACCTTCGTCGAGGAGCGGGGCGGCCTGCACGAGGGCATGACCGCCGACAGCCTCTCGGCGGGGCAGAAGCAGCTCTTCAGCCTCGGGCGTGCGATCCTGCGCCGCCGCGTCAAGGACGCGCGCTCCAAGCGGCGCAGCGGGGGCATTCTGTTGCTGGACGAGGTCAGCTCGAGCGTCGACCACGCGACGGACCGGCTGATGCAGGAGATTATCAAGGAGGAGTTTGGGCGGTACACGATCGTCATGGTCTCGCACCGGCTGGATATGGTGATGGACTTTTTCGACGCGGTTATTGTGATGGATAAGGGGCGGGTTGTGGAGACGGGCAGCCCGAGGAAGCTTGTCGAGACGGAGGGGAGCCGGTTTGGCGAGCTATGGGCTATTGAGAATCAGGGACGGTCACGAGAGTAATGGATGGTGTAGAGTACGATATTTTTAGATGGCGAATGCCAAAAGTTTCTATTCATATGCTGTGTCATCCTCGTCATTGAGTGAGCTACCTCGTCTACTGCGCGGTGTAGCCTCCGTCAACAGGCATGCAAATCCCCGTGATCCATCTCGCGTCATCACTCGCCAGAAACACAGCCGCGCCAACAATATCCTCCGGCGTACCCACGCCACGGAAAGGGTGCTGCTTGGCAATCGCCTCCGGACTATGAAGCGTCTTGACCGTATTCACAAAAATAGCAGTCTTGACATCTACTCCCCTTTTTTAGCCATCTCACCCAGCCCACACGAGACAGAAAGCACTTACACCCCGGACAAATCGCATTACAATGGATCCTCGCCTCCGCATAGTCCATCGCAACCTGCCTCGTCAGATTCGACACAGCGCCCTTGGACGCCGCGTACGAAATATTGTGGCGCCCGCCGACGAGGCCGAAGATGGACGAGACGTTGACGATCCAGCCGCGGTCGCCGGAGGGGAGCAGCGGCTGGATGAGCATTTGCGCGATGGCGTATTTGCAGCCGAGGAAGACGGAGGTGGCGTTGACGGACATTGTGAGGTTCCAGGTCTCGAGGGGGGTTTCGTGGATGCCGAGGGGCGGGCGGCCTGCTTCGAGGGAGATGCCGGCGTTGTTGACGAGGCTTTTTTTGGTGTTGGTGAGGTGGCTGTGGTTTGGGGATGGTGGGAGGGGTTGGACTTACACGTCGAGTCTGCCAAACTCCGAGACACATTTTGAGACTAGATTCTCGACTTGCTCGGGTTTCGTCATGTCGGTCTTGATGAAGATGGCCTTCCCGCCGTTTTGGCGGATGAGGTCGTCCGTGTTGGCGAGGCTTTCGGATTCGACCTCGGCGCGGGCTGTGGGCTGCAGGTCTGCGCAGACGATGTGGGCGCCCTCGGTCGCGTAGGTCAGAGCTATGGCGCGGCCGAGGCCGGAGGAGGAGCCTGTTATTATGCAGATTTTTGAGGCGAGGCGAGGCATGTTGGGTTGCTGGTGATGGTGTGAGATGTGGTTGTTGGGTTTGGAAACCAGTTTGGGGTAAATAGGCCTGGTGGATGCTGTTGCTGACGGTGGACTTCAGTTCTTAAGATTTTGAGTTCCGGGATGTGAAATAAGGATGCTCTGTGTGTCTTTCACAGAGCATATGAAGCTATAATACAGCCGTGTCACGATACTTACATGCTTAGTAACACAACCTGCGATCAAAAGGCAAACTTTCCGGCGGAAGTCTCTGCGAGAATCAAGAGTTGGGTTAGCGGAGCACTCCGGTGGACGCCATCCCGGCGGATATCTTGTCTGTCGCGTCTGTCGCATGCGTTATACAGACGTCTGATATCTTCGCTCATAGGGCTCAATTTGAGTTTCGGGAACACGAGCGGATAGATCCATATTCATGGTTCCCATGATTTTGATAGATGAGGGCAATGGTGCCGACCTGCCAGATTGGGTAAATTTTCCGAGGACTTCCAACCTCGGAAAATTACACGATCGTTCTCGATAGAACACTTGCGTTAGAAATGTCGATATCTGAAAGTCTACTTGGGAAATTTAGCGAAGAATGCGCCGAATTGCTCTTTGCTGATGGAAAGAGTTGTGCTTCGGCCTCGGGATCGTGGCACAGATGATAAGAGAAGGACGAGTGACTGAGTAGGTTGGAAAGGAACGACCATATTACTGTCCGCATCAAAGACAATGGTGTGACTGGTCTAATGGCCCTGTTGTTCAATTGCGAGGTTTCGTCCTGATGTATCCAGTCGTCGTTTTTCTGAAGACTGATGAATAACAATGCAGTTTGCCCCCAAGAAGAGCCATTTCTTGCAAGAGACGGAGAATAATGCCCAATGCTATCGGCCCCATGCAATCGCCCGGATTTCTCGCCGCATTTCCGGAGCAAAGCCATCGGCGACACGGATGTGTCCCGAGCTTGTGGCTCGTGTCCCGATTGTGCCCCGTCCGAGCCTGCACTGACCGGCGCCGGAGGTGTGGAGCCTTGGCGGCTTCTGACGGGTTAGCAGCTCGGAGACGCCGAAGACGGAAATGCGCTGGAAAACGGGGCCACAGGCCAATGCACCGGGCCGACGACAGTGCACTGCGCGGCAAATCAATTCGGGCAAGCGTTTAGCTAATTTAAACTCCACGCCGGGCCTACATCTTTGTCTCTGTTTTAGAGTTGTCGTGCGTCATTCCCACGAGCAAGACCGGCAGCGACAGCCGGGACGGATTCCCCCTCGCAGGGATCATGTCCTGGTTTCGGCTGCGACCAAAGAATGCCACCACAGCAGCACTGGTGAAGTGCGCATTCCATGGGCCGAGTGCCGTGCGCCATCAATCACTACCAGCCCCCAAGAAACAATCACGTTCCTCGCTGCTGCAACTGTGGCTGCACCGATGGCTACAAGCCTCGTCCGGAACACGCCTTGCCACGGGCTGCCGGCACGGCCTCGCCAGCTAGTGTATCGGATGCGCGGCACGTCTGCTTGAGCTCGGTCTTGGGGCAAGTTGGTAGTTGGAGGGGGAGTGACGCAGATGGCCACATTTTTAGTTGGCAGTGGTCTGGTCAAACCTTACTCGTCTTACATCATCACCCGTGGGCCGCACGGCTGGCACGGCACCTACATAACGCCTAGAACGGCCAGTTTTCGCCCTCACTGACGACGACGCATCTCTGGGCGAAGCTATCCTTCTCCACACCCATTCAACTTACTCTTGCTGGCGTCTGATGGTGACATACTGAGACCTGCTGTTCTTTTGAGGTATAACTGCAAACATGTCTTCCCCGGGCCAGACCGGCCTGCCAAAGCTTGGCAACGTCCTCTACCAGACCGTGTTTCAATTCCCCTACAGTGCCTATTCAGTCCCCAGAGTCCCCGACCAAAAGACAGCTTCTGCTTCTTCTTCTGATCCATCGACGATGCCTCACGCACGGACGAAGTCGGAGTATCAGAATGCGCACACGCTGAGCGAGCCGCTTGCCAGCTTCTGCGCGTCGAGCAACACCGTCTCGGGGTTCCTTGCTGAGGATCCCACGCTGCAGCCTGGCCATGCGTGGAAGAAGCTGGCCACCCATTATAAGAGCAATTCACATGAGCCAAAGAATATTAGAGATATTGGGCAAGGAGAGGTGAGCGACGATGAGCTGGAAGTCGCGTTCAAATGTGGGAAATGGGGGACGACAAGGCCAAGCAGGCTATTTTTGAGGGTAAGTAACAATAACAATCATCATCTCAAATTCTGCGTCGCTAACCATGAAAAGTTGTACCACGATGCTCTCTGCACACTCAACGACAATCCCGCTCACGGGGTGGCGAGTCCACCCTTACTTGGCAGCAGCGGCGTTGCCCCGCTCACCATCCTCTCAGTGTAAGTCCCCCCTGACTCAATTGACTCCAACCATAAGCTCACAAACCACCAGCATCCCCGACATCGTAAGACACATGTCCAACCTCATCGTGCGAGCAGAGAAAGAAGTCATCCTCGCGACGAATTTCTGGCAAAATGGCGCCGCGTCAAAGTACATCACAAACGCCATGAAGGAAGCCTCCCGCCGCGCCGGCGAGCGCGGCACCCGACTCACGATGAAGGTGCTCTACGACCGCGGCAGCCCGAAGCAGCTGTTCGAGCCGCACTACATCGTCCCCGAGAAGGAGTACACGGGCAAGGCCGTCGGGTTGCCGTCGAAGGCGGAGATTCCCAACATCGACTTGGAGGTGATGAACTACCACGACCCCATGCTCGGCACGTTCCACTCCAAGTTCATGGTCGTGGACCGCAAGATTGGCGTGGTGCAGAGCAATAATATCCAGGATAACGACAATCTGGAAATGATGGTCCATGTGGAGGGGCCGATTGTTGATAGTTTGTATGATATGGCGCTGCTGACTTGGCACAAGAAGCTTGATCCGCCTTTGCCGACTAGAGATACACCAGCTGCGCTCGGTGAGCTGGGTAGCTTTGGACTCAGTCATGACTCCATCTTCACCCCTGAAGGAACGTTGAAGGGGCACAGAGTCGTGCTTGACCCGGCCCGGATACCGCAGCGTGCTGCTGCATACGGCCCCGGCGCCGACCAGATCCTCACACCCACCGAGGCCAACGGTTCCAACGGAACGACCACCACGATTCCTCCAACCCAAGCTCTCCAAATCGGGCACTCAGTCTCCCAAACCGCACCAGCTTCAGAAGCCATAGCAAACGGTTCCCTACCCGAACACACCCATGAAGACCCGCACTACGACGCCGACATCGCCGGCGAAATCGTCCGCGTCCAAGCCGCAGTCTCCGCAAAGCCCAACGAGTCGCAAATGCAGGCCATCAGCCGGCACCTCAACCACACCATCAACAGAGACTTCAAAGGCACCGCCCCCGAGTGCGATCCCGCCGACGAGATGACGCCGTACATCCCGCACCCCACGCACGAGCCGTTCCCGATCGCACTCGTCAACAGGCCGCCGTACGGGCCGCCGAACCACAAGTCGGTGGGCAACCCGCAGAACGCGGCGTGGCTGTCGGCGCTGCGCAATGCGGAGAAGAACGTGTTCATCCAGACGCCGACGTTGAATGCGGAACCGCTGGTCCCGGCTATGATTGAGGCGTGCGAGCGGGGGGTTGATGTGTTTGCGTATGTCTGTCTTGGGTACAATGATGCTGTAAGTTTCGAAGAGTCCGCTGGACTAGATGATCACTGCTGACACAAATTCAGGGCGAGTTGTTGCCGATGCAGGGAGGTCACAACGAGATGGTCGCCGCCCACATGTACGAGAAGCTCTCACCTCAAGGGCGACAGCACCTCCACTACTTCTGGTACATCGGCAAAGACCAGACACAACCCATCATCGCAGAGAAGAAGAAGCGCTCATGCCACGTTAAACTCATGATCGTGGACGAGTCGATCGCCATTGTCGGGTCCGGCAACCAGGACACGCAAAGTTGGTTCCACAGCCAAGAGGTCAACATCATGCTGGAGAGCCGCGACGTGTGCAAGGTCTGGATCGACGGTCTGAGGCGGAACCAAAACACGCATCGGTATGGAGCACTGAACAGGGATGATGGCGTTTGGAGAGATGAGAATGGGAAAGAGGCGGATGGCGCGACGGGAGTTGATCCTGGGCGGTTCAGCTGGGCGAAGGGCTTGGTTGGGGCGATCAAGAGATTGGAAGGTACCGGTGGATTTTAGAGGCGCTGCTGGATGGTAAAATAATGAGGTCAAGATATCCGAGGAATACCCCAGTAATGAAATTGAATATAACTTTGCAGGTTCATGTTTTCTCTTGTGTCATTATAGATCATGGACTACTCCTCCTGTACCAACAACTGAATAGGTCTGTCTTGCTGAACAAGTTTGCCAGATGGCAATGAAATCTGGACTTGTCAACACGACAGCAGTTCTACTGCCGTCTTTCTCAAATTTTCTCGGAGTGGATGGCGTGGTTTGCGTATCCCATGAACTTCACGCACAACTGCGCGCTCTCAAGCAGTCGCTTCTTCGCGCCGCCCCTCGCATCGCGGCCGGGAAACGCACTGTGAGCATCCTCGAAATCCAGCGCAGAAATCGCTTTCCAGATTCCATGGACATCATCAGGTGAGAGCGGAATCTGCACAAATTCCCCATCAGTCACGCGTCTGCAAGTCGAACCCCAAGGATATTACTCACCATGTTCGGATACGACCACATAAACGCAAAGCTCGCCGTCCCCTTCGGCCGATCAACATGATACACCCCACTCGGCACCACCATCACCGAGTCCGCCACAAACAGCTTCTTCTCGCTCTTCCACAACAACACCGAGCTGCCGGGAAAATGCCCGCCCACCTTGACGACCAGAAACTCCCCGCCGACGAACTCCATCGTCTTCGCCTCCCACAGCTCGTGCGCCTTGCCGCGGCGCGTCAGCCACTCCCCGTCCTCGGCCGACACGTACACCTTGCACCCGAAGGCCTCGGCCCAGTGCAGCGCGGTGGAGAAGTAGTGCGGGTGCGAGATGACGATGGCGTCGAGGCCGCCGAGCGCCTTGACGCGCCGCACCGTGTCGGCGTCGATGTACGTGATGCAGTCCCAGAGGACGTTGCCGCCGGGCGAGCGGAGGAGGAAGGCGCGCTGGCCGATGGCGAGCTGGGGCTCGGTGCGGATCGCGACGACGGCGGAGTTGAATTTGTCCTTTGTGAAGGTGTTTGTGTACTTTTTGGAGTCTTGGAGCTCGCGGAGGGTGGTGAACCATTGGCTTCGTGCATTGTTAGCGAACGAGAACTGAGTCGTGGCAGAGAGTCTCACCCGTCTTCAGCCACATATTGGCGCGGGTCGTCGCAGATCTTGCATGACTTGACGGCGTGGCTGTCGAATTGGACGCCGCAGGTGCCGCATATCATGAGATCCATTTTGATTGTTTGATTGTATGGGTTGCTGGTAAAGTTTCTGCAGGGAACAGCTTCTAGCTTTCGCCAAGGGCCAAGCGGGATTCTTGTATCGCGACCCCTCGTGCGGAGTCGTGTCTTGAGTCACTGGTGGAAGCTTCACTGCCTTTCGTGATTCCGTAAGCTTCAGTGGTATTAGTCAGCCTCGTAATCGCGTTATTCTGGGTAACTACGAACCAGGCTTCAAACATTTGGCGCTAGAATATTCTTGGTAACGGAAGTCGTTTTATGATGATGTTGGATATTTGCAGCTGACTTGTTTGAGATAGTAAGAGGGTTCAGGTTTGGTGGGTGAATGTCGTCACATAAGCTGAGGTAGCATCTGTTCCCCCACTTACGGCGCCCACTGCAGAGCCTCCCACTTTCGCTGCCCACTCTTGAAAGTGTTTATTTTTGAATGTTTGGTCCCGAATCTCTCGATATACAAGTAGAGGAAGAAAATATGTGGCTTTACTCACACAAATTAACTATGCTCAGTCCTGCTCTTGAAGTCATTTGCAACAGAAGCATACACCCACATTTCTCCAGGTTCACGTCGCAATCGAAAATACATACCTTCTTTATTCAACGGGCTCAGCAGAACGGCTCAGGAACACCGCATGTTGAAGTTCGAAACGCTTCCAACTCCTCTACGCTATTGTCTCGAAGTATGGGGATTCAGATCGGGTACCCTCATCGTCGGATACCTTAAAGAAACACCCAGGTTAGACTCTAGAAGTAAACAGTCAAGTCAACACGACTCGGAATTTATGTTTACTGTGAAAGATAACGCAAAACAGTGCGCTCAAAGCCTTAACATCTGCAACATATCTTGACACGATTCAATAAGTCTGTTGCGACCTTGAGTCACACGGACGATAGATCGGTCCGCTCCGCTCCGCCTTGCCAAGACGCCCTGGCGATCCAAGACCACGATGCCGAAGATCCCTCTTGGCCTTGGCGTTAATATAAGGTTGCTTGGCCCATGGATCAGATGGGTCTTTCAGGAGTCCGACAGCACCAGAATGCCATCTTTCGGGAATAAACCTCACGAGAGGGGCTCGGAGGCTGCACCGTGATCGGTAGTGAAGCCGGCCCTTGTACCTTAGTGGAGACGCTTGCGTACGTATTCCACATACCATCTCACCTGTAAGCAGTCATCGTCTCCCTCTTGGTTGAAGTAAAACACGAGTGTTTGTGGTTTTAGAAGCTGCCCAGGCAGTGATTTTACCCTCCTTGCATGCTGCATGTTGATTTGACAGCATCCAAGCTTGTTGGTGATTTGCGAATTTACAAAACCCAATATGACGGGCGGATCGCGGCTGAGACTCCTGTATCCTACCCCGGCATTGAAACGATCCTACCTGTTCGTACGACGTCCGCCAATACCAAGAGCCTACTTTGGTTTAGCTACGCTTGGCTTCTGGTCCAGAAACTGACCGTAAATTTAAGGGTGATTCTCCTGTGCGGTGAAATACGATGCCCACGAATAGGGGGCGTGGGCAGACTTCCATCACAGAGTCTCGTGGGCATCAGCCCTGTCAGGCTTGAGCGAGTTACCGACCCGATCGAGCCTCACGAGGGTCCTCCACGGAATGGCTCCGTGAGCCCGCCGGGGATATATAGTACCCAAGAGGTGTTAAAAGTCTTGGGCTAATTTGGTTTCCACCTGGGGCCGTGGCAATGAGGCTCTGCCGAGGACGACAGTCTCTAGACTTCTTGACGACTCCGACGAGTCCGTATCGTACTCGTTGCTCTCCAACTTGCGTTGTCACGATCGTGAAAACTTGCATCGAGCTGCCGGCAATTGTCCTGTCACTTAAGACAATGCGGAGAAAGAATCAAAGTTTAGCGTGAATGTCGACAGCATCCTAAGCGGGCATAAACCAGCGATTTGGGTAGGGCAGTGGGTCTCGCCATTGTTTCTTTAACGGGGCAAGCGGCATGCAGGTCTGGAAATGATGCCAACGCGATGCCAACGCCTCGCTGCCGACTTAACCATCTTGGCCGGGACTCGAGATGGGTGGAGTTGGGGAGCATACGCCGCGCGAGCAACATCTCGCCGTATTGCTTCACGACACATATAAACCAGTGTCAATCCTTTCCGTGTCAAGTCTTTTTTGAGCTTCATCCTCAGTCAGCGTCACTCTTTTTTCGCATCACTCTTTCGACATTTTCACTTCTTCTTGAGAACTGGGTTCTACCAAACACTTGCAAATCTTCCATCATTCATCAAACCGAATTACCTTGATCCTTTCAAAATGAAGTTCACCAACGTCCTCAACCTCGCCCTCCTGGGTGTTGCCTCTGCCGCTCCCACTCCCACCGTCGACGAGGGGTCCACCGCCGCCATCGTCAAGCGCGCCTCCATCACCGAGTCCTGCAACATCGGCTACGCCAGCACCAACGGCGGAACCACCGGTGGCAAGGGCGGCTCCACCACCACTGTGTCGACCTTGGCCCAGTTCACCAAGGCCGCCGAGTCGAGCGGCAAGCTCAACATCGTCGTCAAGGGCTCCATCTCCGGCAACGCCAAGGTCCGCGTCGCCTCCGACAAGACCATCGTCGGCCAGAAGGGCTCCAAGATCACCGGCGCCGGCCTCTATATCAAGGGCGTCTCCAACGTGATCGTTCGCAACCTAGCCATTGCCAAGGTCAAGGAGGCCTACGGCGATGCCATCGGCATCGAGTCCTCCACCAACGTCTGGGTCGACCACGTCGATGTCTCGTCCGATATGAGCAACGGCAAGGACTACTACGACGGCCTCCTCGATATCACCAAGGGCTCCGACTGGGTCACCATCTCCAACTCCTACATCCACGACCACTACAAGACCTCCCTGATCGGCCACGTCGACACCAACACCAGCGATAAGGGCAAGCTGCACGTCACCTACGCCAACAACTACTGGAACAACGTCAACTCGCGCAACCCGTCCGTCCGCTTCGGCACCGTTCACATCTACAACAACTTCTACAACAAGGTCGGCAGCACCGGTGTCAACACCCGCATGGGCGCCCAGGTCCGTGTCGAGTCGTCCGTTTTCGAGAACTCCAGCAAGAAGGTCATCCTGTCTGCCGACTCGAAGGAGACTGGATACGCTACCGTTTCCGACATGTCCTACGGTGGTGGTGAAAACACTGCTCCCAAGGGCGACCTCGGCTCCAGCAAGATCCCCTACAGCTTCACTCTCTACGGTAAGGCCAACGTCAAGAGCAAGGTTGTTGGCACCGCTGGCCAGACTCTCAGCTTCTAAGCGACTTTGGTAAATGGAGGACGGGCATGTGATTGTGCCTGTCGAGAGAGTATAGGGCTTCCTTTCACCTGCATAGGACATTCTGTGGACATAATTCATTTTGTATTTACTTCTTCTTACACATGGCATATATGATTGTACATATATACGCACATTTTAGACGCCAAATTGACAACCGAAACAGTTTCATACTGAACTATGCCTTACACATGCTTTTGAAAGTTGGAGCAGATACGTGTTCAACAGTGACCTACAAATTCGAGATACATCAAGATAATTGATCTAATGCGAGAAGCCCAGGTCATACAAGAGATCCAGATGACGGGTAGATGATGGGAAAAAAGCCGAAAGCTGGTTATTTTGGTGTCTACGGCAATATTTCTTCTCCCGCAACCTACTATCCTGGTGAGCCGTACCGTTTGACCACCACACATGGGAGCCCTTCAAGTAGTTCTCACTCTACAACCCATTCCTTTAGCCCGTCCTTCGTCTTCCACCCTAGTGTCTTTCTATCCTTGGTCTCTATCAGGTCTGCTTTCGTTTTGTGCCACGCATTACTACCCATTCTTTGGCCGGTAAGAACCAGCCACGTCGGCTGCTCCAGACACTTGAATTGCTGTTTCTGCTCACATTGGTTTCTTCCGCACATGTTGGCTACCAAGTATGTCACCCCAGCCTCCCAAGGGCCATCTGACATCGCCATGTATCTTCTCCTTCCAACTTTCCATTTCAACTGTCCCCGTTTATCGCATCTCACCTCCCTTCCATTTATTGGTAAACCTTCTTGGCGCACTTGCGAGAAAACCCCCTGCCATGTGGACACGTTAAACGAGTTCCGCGATGAAGTGGTGTGCCAGCTTTTGCCCTGTGCCGCTGGTGTTGGTGAGTCTCCCTCTATGAAATGAATCGGGAGTAGTCCCGTTCCAACTAATTCGGATACCACCTCGCCGTGTGTCCGCTGATAGTCAATCTTTACCTTCGCCGCATCTGAAGCCAGTGCAAGCACCCCATATATCCTGTCCACTTCCACCGTGCATTCTCTGAAGATCGTCCGGGCCAGTAAGCTACTAAGTGTTTGTTTGGTCTCATTTCCTCGTCCTCCCATACTAATTATGGCCCGGACTGCTTCTTGAAACCCAAATCGATCTCTCGTTGCTGATTGCCTGTATGTCATCGTGAGAGTGTATCCAAAAGGATCTGCATCGCCTCCGACCTCTGTTTTCGTTGCCCATCTCATCCCTAGCAACGCTGGCAGAGGCCAGAAGTCTCCGTCTTTTGCAAGAACAGGGTTCGGTCCCAGTTCGGCCTCCTGAAATGTCCACACCCGCGACATCCATTGACTGTTGCCCACTTTCGTTCTCATCTCGATCATATTTTCCGTCCCGTTCTTTTTGCTTCCCTTGATGCCCCATGTGCCAGCCAGGCACTCCACCTCGGGTACAAGACATAATCCTAGGGCCGCCTGCTTGTAGTACTGGGCCATCTTAGGTATCTCGATAGTCTTATCAGCAGCGTCTTGCTGATTGATGCACCATCTATCAACCCAAACCAGGTGGATTCCCGTACATGCCAAGCATCTTCGTAACTCTCATTTCAGCGTCTCGTCGTCGTATTGATTACAAACGTAGCTGACGCTGGCGTACCTGCCCATCCTTCCAAAAGTTACTTCCACCTTTCCCGTCGTGATGTTGAATGTACGGGTTGGCAGTTCATTGTCTGGTTGTTTCTCCAGTATTTTCAAGCAGAACTCCCGTGGCTGTATGTCTGTGGGCTCGTTTCCTTTATTGTTCATGGCGTATCAACTGACTGGAGGTTCTCCAGTGCTTGGATTAGATGGAGAGGTCTTTGGGCTTTTGTCGGAAGTCGGCATTCATGTTCCGTCACTGTGACCTGATTGCCGATATGTGTCTACCAGGAGATATGATGCGCCTTCGGTCTTGATCCGTGAAATCGCAGGCAGAACTACTATTAAGACCCACAATCCTAAGTGGGAAAAGTCAGTTGGCGCAGTGGAAAATACGAAAATGGGTCGCAAACGGATGGACCCAAAGGAAAATAACTGGAAGCGGTATTTGGCAGAATGAAGGCCGGGAGAGAAAGTCATCGGTTCCGTGTCACAAAAGGTTAAAGCCGTAATCCCCTTGAGGTGTGGATGACGGGGCCATTTTATAGTTATCAGACTTGCAATGGAGACCTGTTTAGCGACCAAGTCCAACCAAGTGTGCATCCCCTCTCAGGCTTCTTTGGATGCTGACAGGCTGGTCGGGAACATGAACCCCACAGCTTTATCGATTTGATCCAGTAGAGAACAGCTTTAAGTGAGAATACAAAGGTAGCATACTTGGAAATAATTATATATGCTGAGACTCTCCAGTAGCTCGCAGCCCGGCCTTTGGATTTCTCCTCAGACTTTTTGACACCTTTCTAAGATCTTTCAACAATGTGCTTCCCTTCATTTTGGATTGTTCCACAGGCTCTATCATATTTTCTCGGGTCCTTGGCAACGAGAATAGAACTCTTTGCACCCATTGATGTAGATGTTCAAGATGAGGACAGACGGACGCCGCTGCACCTAGCTGCCCTATTCAACTATAGAGGGGCAGTTGGACTCTTCCTTAGAGTCGAATTTGACAAGCAACACGGCTTTGTCGCTGACAATCATGCCAAAAATAAGAGAGGAAGTATACTTCAATTGGCTCCTGCGTTCAGTGCGATTGAAGCCGCGGAAATCCTCATGGGGAACTTCAAAGGATCCCCAAAACAAGCAATTACCAAAAACCCACCGCGCACTTGTGGGCTCGTGAACATTTCTAATCCACCACACAATTATCGCTCTCAAACACCCGCCGATTGGCTACTCTGCCTTTGCTTCAAGACCCCTTAAAGCAATTTCATCATCCGGTTTACGTCGCAACTCCTCCTCAGCTGGTGCCCTTTCCCCCGATCCTCTGTCCTCACAAAGCAGTTGTTCACACTCGCCAGCATTCGGTGATAGCGAGGCTGAACTATTGGATTCGCAATGTTCTCGTGCGGGTGCTCGGGCAGCATTCCCTCCAGGGTCCGCAGGTGATCTTGACGAACGGGTGGAAGATTCTGGCCGTGGTGACGTGCCATCTAGCTCAGCCGTTGTTCTAGTTTCGTCCCCCGTATTATTTGTTTCCGCGCAAAAGACGAGGCATGAGGGTCCGTCTAGCTCCGCCATGACATGCCCACTCTCAAGCTCTGCTAGCGCTGTGCTACCCGTCCCGAACAGCTTTGCTTCAGGGCCCAGCTCATGTCTGTTGGCGTTGTCGCCGCTTCCAAGCTCTGGCATTGCGGTCTCTCCATCCTTGTCAGGCGATATTCCTTTCCTTCCCTTGCGCCATAGAGTGAGTAATACGGCGCCTAATATTATGGGCAGAGTAGCCCCGATCGCAATGCCTGCCTTCGCAGCTGGAGACAGCCTATTCGAAGAGGAGGCGTCAACGTCATTGCCGCCTGAAGAATTGGACTCTGCGGCGGGGCTTGTCGGTTCCGTCGTGTCTATTTCAGATGTTGTACTTGATGGAGTGTTTGTCATTATCGCCGATGTAACGGTTGACGGATCGGCTGTAGCTGTCATACTACTAGGCAGCGCTGTTTCGGAAGAGTCGAGGTAGCCTTCTGCGACGCAGAATTCGGCAAAAATAGGCCAAATATCCCCTGGGCTTGTGAGCTCAACCATCCATAGGTACTCGACCAACGAAATGCAATGACTTTAACTCCAAGAGGCAGTCATGTGGATGATAACTGACCTGGAAACTTTCGGTTGAATCGCTCACACTTGATTTCAACGCATGTCTTCATAACCGCACGCAGGACGTCATCCGTACTTTCAGTGCATATGCACTCGTCATCAAGTCCCAGTTGACAGTCTGTCAAGGAATCGCCGCCAGTCACGAAGCAGTATTGCGCGCAGTATGGCATTTTGGTCCGCCTTGTCGTTCCATTGACCGCGCTGGCAAAGCGTATGGCTAGCGCGGCGGTGAAAAGGAAGGCCTTCATTGGGGACGGAGGGATAAGACTCAAGAGGTCTGATCCAGCTGAGCTCAAGCATCAAGTTGCTGCAAGCAGATGCGCCAACAATGAGCATGCGCATAAACTAGGGGGCGAAAGAAACAAGAGACAGGAGGTACAAAGGGAGTGAGTCGAACTGGCGCTCTGCTAGGTATGTATCCTGGCGGGGGCCAAAGTTGTGGCCTGCTGCCTGGGGGCAAGAAACACGAGCGGGACTGGCGGTGCAGCCAACGGAACATGCATTTATCCATGAGAATACAAGGGTTCATTAGACCTATGAGACTTCAAGCAATCATAAGAATGTGGTCGGTCTTTTGTTTGGTCCGTTGATCAGGTCTATTTTCAGGTCTCATGGAGTCCGCCTGCCCATCGGGCCATTCAAACCCCGGTCCCAACGAGATGTCAACCACTAACTTGATTGCTCCGCCCAGTCCCAGAGTGTGATTTAAGTATGTGTTCGACGTGCTAAATGACAAGTTGAACTTCTCTAGTGTGCTAATGAGCCCAAAGTCTGCTTTTGAGACTATTTGGAATGGCGAAAGCGTCCCTTGAGTCAACTAAGCTGACACCGGAAATGTCTTCGGCAACCTGTCAAATGGTGTGGCCTTGGCTGCTATTTAAACCACTTTTAGCTGATAATATACCAAAACGAGATTAACGAGGGGGCTGGTATTACAATCCCGCGCACTGAGGGATTCGTGAGTGCGCGGCGTGCGGGACCAAAGGGGAATTTGAAGTAGGCAGGAAAAGACCTTGGTGGTATACGATTGACCACACGTTCCATGGTATAATTATTTACAGTAATACGAACGCAACATGCTAATATCAATTATGTACGTAGTGGCAACTTCCTGTAGCTTTCATCATCACCGCGTCCACGTCATCAGTCAAATATTAATAACCATCTTCGAAATGGTTGCCTCGCCCTCACAAGTTGCCTCCACCACCCAGCATGAAATTTCCACGGCGCTGATGCCATAAGCACTTATTCAAGAATCTCAGAAGGACTTCAGTCTCAATGTGATGCTGGTGTGGACCACCGCGCGGTTACAAACCCCGACATCGACATTATCCCCCACCCTCTGACGATTGGCCACTATGCCTCTGTCTCAACAACCTTATACGCTCTCCCAAAGCAAGTTCATCCTCTTGTATCCGTTGCAGCTGCTCTAACGTCCGCCTTCTCTCCCTCAAGAGCTGCTCCTCGTGAAGCAGGTGCTCCAACTCCGCCGTGCTCGGAAGTGACGGTTCCGACGAGTTGGAATTGATATAATCTCCGATCATAGGCTGTG
The DNA here is from genome assembly GCA_009801095.1 of Colletotrichum sp. COLG25. NCBI lineage: Eukaryota > Fungi > Ascomycota > Sordariomycetes > Glomerellales > Glomerellaceae > Colletotrichum > Colletotrichum sp. COLG25. The sequence continues at coordinate 5,375,699 of VNWT01000023.1, forward strand.
CTATATTCGTTACTGGGGGCAGTGACGGTGTAGGATGCGAGATCATGGATCCAGCCTCCGGAGAAACTGCGCCTTGTTCCACTGGAGGCGTGACCTCGCCTTCAACAAGCCTCGTCTGTCCTTTGATCAACGCAGTGGTTGCGTCCAGCTCAGCCATGCCTTGATGATTTGAGAATGCCGTTGAGTGCGTTTTGTCCAGCCCAGTAGTCATCGTGCTCGAGTCCAGTTCATGTCTGTTAGAGATGTCGCCATTATCGAGCTCTGGGACTGACGATTCCTCGTCTTTTTCGATTGACGCAGCCGTCCGTTTCCGTTTCCAGATAAACAGAACAACAGCCACCAAAGCCACCGCAAGCGCAGCTCCAATTCCGACACCTGCCTTTGCACCTACTGACAATGCATTAGAAGAGTCATTGTTGCTGTCGCTCTTGTCGGTCGTGGGTGCCGTTTCTGCCGTCGGTTCAGTAGAGGGGTTCGCAGTTGTCGCTGATCCTGTCGTAAATGGCCCAGTTTCTCCTGTTGTTGCAGTGATCTCCGATGTGATAGTCGCCGTAGAGCCACCAGAGCCTGTTTTTACTGTAGTCGCCAGTGTGGCTATGACGATTGGTCCGATGGTGACCGTCGTTGCTTCGCCCAATGCTGTTGAGGCGGCATCTATCCAGTCATTTGCGACGCAGTACGCCGCAAAGGCGGCATAGGCCTCTGCAAGGACTTGTCAGCACCGCAAATCACAGTCTCAAAACGACTAGACGGGGTTAATCAAGACTGATAGCTACTTTTGAACGTTACGTCTCCTGGGCAGCTACTCTCTATACAGCTCTTGAACTTTCCGCGGTAGTAGCTGGCGATGCTTTGTCTGCAAACGCAGTTGGACGTCTTTCCGAGGCTGCACCACTCGGAGTTTCCAACTGTGAAGCAAATCCGGGAGCAGTACGGGATGTCTTCTAGCTCTTGTGTCAAGGCGCAGCGAACCGCCCAGGCGACGAGGACGTAAATAACCGCGGTGGCCCTCATCGCGACAAGAAGCGAGTTGGGGGCTTTTCCCCTCGGGTTCGAGCACAACCGCCGACAGCTCCAGGAGAGGGAGGGTAAAGGTGCCAAACAGACAAGTATGGGGTTGGGGGGCTTCCAACGGGGGTTGGCCTCAGTATGTACTTCAGCGGCGGCCAAGCTGGTGGCCTGGGGCAAGACAACACGACATCGACAAAGAAGGACCGCACTGCTAACGGTCCATGCATTTGCATATTGATGCAAGGATACGACTGGGGCTTCAGACCTTTTCGGGCTATCATGAGTGTTACCGGGGGTATCTTTGGCTCGTTGGTTGGGTCTTATTTACTGGCCTCATGGGTTCGCCCTTCCATCGTGCCATCCAAACCCCGGTCCCAACAAGATATCGACCACCAACAGAGTGTTCCAACCGAGTGTAGCAGCTGGCGAAGGACCCATAAAGCCCATAGTCTAACCAATTCACTGCTTTTCAAGTTCAAGTCGTCATATGCCAAGTTCAGCTTCTCACTGCGCCCCGCGTGCGCATGACCAGGTCCCTCGCCTGTGTTGGTGATCACTCTTGAGGCATGGTCCACCTCGCGTCTGCCATATTTGGCATTGTAAGGCGAAGAATGAGGCCACTCATATCGACCATACGGCCGTTTGCGAACTTCTCTTAATAGAGAGACATGTCGGGTACCACAATGGCGGGTTTGATATTTGCCTCTCGGGCCGAGTCCCAGTCGACATGAGATCGCTTGCAAGCAAGCTTATTTTCGTTACACCGCGTAATCTAATGACAAGCACTGCATTCCTTTTTGTCCGTATGTACACATCTGTCAAAGTAACTACAAGAATCTCAATCTTTCCTTCTTTCAGCCTCAGCAAACGTTCGGTCCTGCAACCAACGCATCCGCAACCGTCTCCGCAACCGCATCGTGGATGGGATAAGTAGGATGCAGCGTGTTCAACCAAAAATACTCATTCACAGGCACCCCACAGCTCGCAATAAGCGTATCCTGCGCATCAGTACCGCTGTCCCTCAAGTTAGCCTCCCATCTCTCATCTCATCTCAGGACCAAAAGAACTTACTTCTCATACGCCTCGCAATACGCCGTCGTATTCTTCAACCCCGCCGTACTCGCAAACTTCCCCGGCTCCTCAATCGCCCCCGTAAACACCCCATTCGCATCCACAACCCACGCATTCACGCCCTCCCACGCCGTCGCGTTCTTCGCCATGGCGGCAATCTTGCCGTTGAAATCCGCCACGTCCTCCTTGCAAAGCTTCTGCGCGTCGGCACTCTCCGCAGTCAGCATCGGCGTGCGGTCCACAGGCGGCACGCTCAACCACACAAAGTTGCGCCCGCCCGCCTCCCAGATCTCCTTGGCCAACCCTTCATACACGCCGACGATCTTGTCGTTCAGCGGCCCCGTCGAGTCAGCGCCGTTCCAGTACGAGTTGCCGATGTCGTTCACCCCGATCCAGAAGGCGAAGATGGTGTCTGCGCCGGTCCACGCGGGCGCCGTGCGCGCAGCGTACGACGCGTTGAAGAGCCCGGACACCTGGTCCTTGAGCGTGAGGACCGTGTCGGCGTACGGCTTGACCAGCGCCGCGTCGACGGTCGCGCCGCCGTAGGCGAGGTTGTAAGTGTACAGCAGCGAGGCGTTGTGCTTGACGGTGAGGTAGTCGACCCAGTTGGGCCCGTTGCACGAGGTCCAGCCGGGGTAGGAGGGGTTGCCGAGCGGGTTGGCGGCAGAGGGCGCGGCGAGGGAGGTGTTGAAGCCTGTTTGGGAGTAGGAGTCGCCGCTGTGGTTTGCGAGGTCAGTACTCCGGGCAAGGATGTCTAACTATTGTCGCGTCTAAGAGATGGGGGCCGACTTACAAGACGAAAGCGTGCTTGATGCCGGCGAAGCCAGGCCACTCTGCCGTGGCGCTGCAAGCTCTCTTCTCCGTCGCGGCGGCACTCACGCCCGCGACGAGCAGCCCTGTTGTCAGGATTTGAGACTTCATCGTGAACCCAGCACAATGAAACACGACCTCACAGAAACGAATGTATGTCTAAATAAAAACGAACGGCGTCTGATACGAAATCGATACGAAAAAACGAAAGAAGCCGGTGGGATGGGCGATAGGCTCAGGAAGATCGACGGGAAACCTGGGGGATTAATAAACGATGAAAGGAATATCACCAAGGGGGAAATGTTTAATCTACATCTCACGTCGCCCCAGATGGCGGCCCCCTCAATTTACACGGAAGCAAGCGATCGGGGGTACGGTGGGCTCCGGAGTGCTCGGACGGGCTCCGTTGGGAAAGGCGCCGGCATTGCGCTCCGAAGGGGGGTTTCTTTTTCCTGGCAGTGTGGGTATGTCGGCGCCCTGCGTCTGCGAGCTGCATTCTACATACCAACATCGCGGAGTTAAGCAGTCCTTTGAAAAACACGGCAATGATTGTCTCAACCTGCGAGAAGCTTTCTGTAAAGGGGGGTTCATCGCATCGTTCTCTCTCCTCGTCGTCCGAACAGGTGCCGATTGAACCGCACCGCGTGTGTGGGGTAGAGTGAGGGTGGAGCGTTGAAGCAAAATAGAGTGAGGGTGGACTGGGATGAGACGGGACGGAAATTGGACGTCACGTGCGCGGAGGGGAGGTCTCCGTTTTGGGCGCTCAGCTTTGCTGCCGGGCGGTGACTGGGGGAGTGGTCGTCCTTGAAGCTTTTGTAATGTTGTCGTCTTCATTTTTGGGGGTTGTAGTCTTCTTGACACCAAGCGAGGACTTTGCGCAACCAGTCTGACAACTCTTGCTTCTGGATCAACCCCAGGAGACCACATGCACCACTGTATTGGACTCTACTCAGGTGACAGGCTGCTACTCCATTGGATGTTCAGAACCTGAGTTTCGCAACTTGTTCATCATGTTCCCGTCAATCACTGAATCAACTGCTAGTGAGAGCAACTATATGTGGTTTGTCTTGCAACAGTGCTTCTCGGCGGGTATTTCTCATTGTGTAGTTTTCCAGAAGCTCTGGGCGCGTCGCATGATCTGCAAACATGAACCCTGCCACGACATGAATCAGTGCTGTGCTGTGCCTAACTATGACAAAGTCTAGGTGATTAACCAAGAAAGTAAAATATAGAAATAGCATTGTGATGTGCTTGCAACTAACTCCGGTTGCTATATTTATAAATCAGCTCTCGATATAAGACCTAGAGCTTTCTAGCCATTCGAGTTGCGCAACTCTCGCTTTTGATCTCTCTTACTCGCACAACACCTTCAACACACAAGATGTCCCTCCGCGCAGTCTCAGTCGTCGTATACCTGGGCGCATTGGCCGTCGTCCGCGGCCAATGGAATAACCCAAACATGTACTGCAACTACGGCACCGACCAGGTCCCTCAACTCAACGACTGCGGAAACGTAAGTCCCTCATTACAAAGCTTTCTACAACGCCGCGCTAACTCATTGTCTAGGGTCAAAATGTCTACTGCGTACGCCTTAAACCCCCAACTCCAATCCTAACTGGAAGAAACTAGATCGCTGATTGAAGCCGCAGTGCACCTACCCCGACTGGATCACCGAGGACCCAGGTCTTTCCGCCGGCTTCCCCGTCCACCGCCAATGCACCACCGTGACCGGAAGCTGCACAGTCACCGACAGCAGCGGGAATGTGCTGAAGAACAAGGGTGGAGGTGATGCTCATGGTGTAAGTCCAACCGCCAAATTTTTCGTATGCTGATGACCATTTGCTGACTTTTGATATGCAGTTCGGTGCTTGCGTAAGATTTCCCACCCAGACTTCCCACCATGCAACTGCTAACGATAAGTTAGTGCTAAATTGTCAGCGTGAGCTCGCATCTCGGCTCTGTCGATCGACGGCTCTGGACGCGATACGAACCATGTTCCTAGAACGGAAAATATGGGAGAGATGATGGAGCTTCAGAAAGTCGGCCGTAGTAGCTCTCAGCGACGGCAACAGTGTCAAGAGTCGCACAGAGGACGAGGTCAAGCCGATATAGCCTATGGTTCCTATTAGAGAAATTTCGTTGCCAGAGTTGCAGCAAAACGGATAAGGAAACTAGAGAAGAAATGAGAAACAGTAGCGACGTGAATGTATGACAAGAAAGTCGTTTGAGGTCATATATCTATCCCACCGGGTGCGACTAAACAACACTACCTTGTTTGTACCTCCAGTTAATCTGCACTGATTGGCCACATCTTCGCGCGCCATGTATAGTTCATTGGGGTAGGTACGCTTTGTCTCATGTAAGACCGAATCTCACCTAAGATGTGCCGGAACTCAAGTGAAATCTCACTCAAGGTTCGGTCTCAGCAAAATCGCTCACAATCGATGTCTCTTGAGCAAAAGTGAAATTTAAAATCGTAAATTCATTATGAGACGTGTAAGAAAGAGGTCTTCATCCACCTATACGAAGCGAAAAGCCCGTCAGGCCTTCCCTCAATCGCAACCGCCCGGGCGTCGGTTCGCCGCCAAAAGTTCCATACTCGTAAACATGTATCCTGTCCAAAATTCCAAACCAGTTGTCCTTTTTTTCTATAGGGTAATAATAGTAGTATGATATCGCCATGCCAGATCCCAGATTCCGGTATAAATAAATGCAACAAAAATGGTCCGTCTCTTCATAGATGAGGTCTGTAGCTCGTCTTGTGTGATATTCATACAGTTTGTGCAGGCCGCGAAGCAGCGAGGCGGTGAGTGGCGCCCTTACGTGAGGGTCGCCAGCATGGCGCGCATGAGCTTCGGGGGAGGACCTGTTGAAGAGACCATTGTCAGTCCACATGTTTTGCGACAAGACGCCGGTGTACAACAGATGACGCGCACCTTAGTAGTACTTTGGTACGCTGATGGCCATCCTACCTTTCTTGTCCTTCTCAATCCGCACCCCGCGTCGCGGCTCCTCCACCTTCTCGACCTTCTCCTCGAAGAGCACGACGGCTCCGTCGGGCATCTGCTCCGCGCGGACGAGCTCGCGGCCGTGGGAGTGAGCGCGGCCGTGTTTGCGTGCGTGCAGCTCGGCCTCGAGGGCCTTGATCTCGCTGCGGATGTTCTTACGGGAGCGAGAGCGGGAGCGGCTGCGCCGGCGCTCGGCGATGGCCATGGGTCCGATGGGGATTTCTTCGCTGATTTCACGGCGCTCGTAGACGGTGCCGGTCGTGCCCGAGGTCGTAGTAGTGTACGAGCGGGCAGGCGAGACGTCACGAACGATCGTTGTCTTCTTCCTCTCATAAACCCCCTCGACGGGGGCTGGGGGTGGTGGCGGCGGCGCCTCAACAACCACGGGGGCGGGCGGCGGCGGTGCTGGAGCAGCGATCACCGTGGGAGGCGCGCTAGGTGCTACTACAACGGGGGGTGGTGGGGGAGGAGCGTGGACAGAGGCGGGCGGAGGCGGCGGGAGCGCGGCTACGGGTGGGGGAATGGTGTAGATTTCTTCGTGGCGCTCCTCGATTCTGCCGGCGGAAGAGCGAGCTGCGGCAATTTCCATCTCACCTGCATCATGTCAGAAAAGTGCAACGAACTTTGAAATGAGGCTACTGACTCTGCTTGTACTCCTCACTCAACTTGAGGAGCTCATCGATGTTGTCCTGGCCGAGGGCCTTGAGAACGATGACGGTGTTACCCTGCAGGCGTTAGTCGGCTGTTTGATGCGGTGAGCGGCACAAAGAAACTCACCTCCTCGAGGTAGGGGTATCCCAAGTCGATGAGGGCCCTCTTGGAAACGAGGCGGGCAGGAATACGAGTCTTGCCCTTCTTCGGGTACTCGCTGCGGATGGTTGTGGCACCGCTGGTGCTGGTCGACCTGCTGGAGGTGCTGCTGGACCTGGAGCTGCTTCTGTGTGACTTTGTCCTGGTGGACCTCGAGACCTTGGACTCTCTGCTGCGGTCTCTGCGTCTGCGCGACCGTACGACCTCGCGCTCCTTCACTCGCTCGGGCATGTCCCTGTATTCCTCATCGCCGTAAAAGCCTGGCTCGGCAATCTGGATTTCCTCGTAGCGCTGGGAAGGTGCAGAAGCGAGCTGACGGCTGCGGGGCAGCGGGATGGGGACGTAAGGCGGCGCCCTGTAGTCCTCGCGGCGGATGTCTTCTCTGCGGACAGGAACCGGATACTCCTCACGGCGCTCCTCCCAGAAGCGAGGGAGGGGTTTGCGGTCGTAAGTGTCGAGGGATGATTGACGGCGGACCATGGTCGGGCGGCGGATGGGAGAAGGGCTGCGGCGCTCTCTTTCAAGGTGCAGACGACGATCGAATTCGCGATCAAAAGGCTCACCACGGCGAGATCCAGGTCCAGGGGGTCCGGGGGCGTAACGATCCTCTTCATAGTAGCGGCGGTCCCGAACGATTTCCTCGTCGTAGCCGCCGCGGCGGGATCCACGTTCGCTACGGTCGTAACGTTCATCGGAGTGTTCCCTGCCACGGCGAGGGGGCGGGTAATCTCTGTAGTCGTCGCGCTCCTCAAAGCGGCTGCGTTCATCGAAAAAGCGGCGGTCGTCTCCGTAGTTGCGGTCACGCTCCCGCTCGTACATGAAGCGGTCGCGGTCCCAGCGTTCAGCGCGGCCGGCCATTGTGGGCAGTTGAAACGTATGTATGGGTGGGTTTGGAGACGAAATAAAGTCGGGTTAGGGTATCACAAAATTCGCAGGGAAAACGTGGTTGTCGCTAGAGGAGGACCGGGTGTTTACTGACGGTGTCCTTTAGGCGGTGGAATGGTCGGATGATGACAGAAGTTCGTGGTGGTGAATCCGGGAGAAATGCTGAGTGAGTGCTCGTGTTGCGGGATCCCAGATTTCAGAGCGATGACGACACTTCAAAAGGGAGAAAGAGCGAGAGAAGAGGGGGAAAAGCGGGATAATGTGTGCTGCGTAGTGGTGGAATGTTCCCTCTAACGCGAGCGAGCCGGGCCAATAGCGCTGGTAGTGTCGGTGAAGACCGTTGACCCGCCTTGTTCAGTGGTCCAGTGTGGGTATGGATTGGATAATGGAATAGTGTACCGGTGCCGCCCTGCGTTGCGTGGCGTGCGAGTACCGTAGTTGCTTTAAGGCCAAGGGTCCAGATGCTGCGACACTGTAACAGTGGCAGTGCGAGTTTCCGGCGATGAGCGAGAGGCGCGGGGGGAGGAGGCAGAGAGACCCCTTTGGCTGGCTGGGCCGATGACCGACGAGCGATGGGGCTCGATAACGGGTGATGTGATGCAAGACCGACGGGACTGGCTGGATGACTGGGTGTTCCAGCAGGAGTCGCCTCGTGTGGTAGTAGACGTGGGTGGTAGCCGGCCTATGAGAAGTCGATGCAAGGCCAGGAAAAGCCCACGAGTATGCCAGCTGACCTCACCGAACTGGACCTGTGACCTAGACCCGATGATGGACGGTCCTGGGTCTCGACGCTGCTCCCTCGTACTGGACGACAAGAGTCTTTCGAACTGCTGCTGTTGCTGTTGCTGCTGTTACTGCTGCTCCTGGGGTGGGAGAGATGACAGCCTTATGGTCGCTTTAAGGGTCCTTGAGAGAAGAGATCATTCGAGGAAAAGAAGGGGGCTGGGCGAGCTGAAGCGTTTTTGTAATTGTAGATTTAGTCTTTGGGCACGACGGAGATTCTTGGTGGAGAGCCAAAGCAGGCTTTTTGACGACGGAAGCCGGGGCAGGGGCTGCTTTGGAAAATCGACGCCGGTGGCAGCGGAGAGGATGGTGGGTGTTGGTGATGCCTCGTTGAAGCGATGATCCCGGCTCGTCTGGCGTCTGGCGTCTGGATGGTGCAACTTGGTGGTGGGAAGAACGGGTGGTAGGGCAGAGATGCCGGCTGTTAGAGCTGCCAGCGAGGGATGGACCGTTGCTCTCCCGCATGCCGCAAACAGACACCAATTAGGATGCGAATCTGCGTCCGAACTCGAGAAGCAAAGCCTGTTTCATCGTCAGACAAGCTCCGGTTCGTGAAATGCCATCACCGCACAGAGGGGCAGAGATTGCCGGGCCTTAACAGCAGCCATCAGCGCCATATCGAGCCGTTGTGACCGTCGTCCAAACTTGGTGGGAAGTCGGGGGCTGCAGCAACAAGGCTACTCCTTGCAGACAGCAGCCCACCAAGGCCCGTGTCGTTGCCTTTCGCTTCCATTCCAGCCTTTGACCATTCCAGACCCGGTCCACCGCGTCCTTTAGCCTCAGTTGATTAACCCGCTTTTGTTCGCGATTCGAACCTGACAGTCGCCGCTTGGGCAGCCATCGACGGGGAAAGGGACTGAAATGAGGGTGAAATCTTCGCCCATCGCCCCCGGGTGATCCATGGACCACGACCCCGTTGTTGGGCTTGAACAGATCGACGGAGAATGGGGGATGCTGGGGATGCCGGTCGGCGGATGGATGGGCGGAAAGAGGTTAATTCTCTCGTTTGACGGCGGGTTTGGCGAGGGTGGGCTGTCAGTTGTCTCGTCTGGACTTTTGGACCGCGGGACGTCTCGTCCGTCGCCCTCAGCGTCTGCTTCTTTCTGGTGGCCTCGCAACGCGTCTCGTCAGTCCCTCAGTCCCTCCCTCCCTTTCGTGGCCTCTTCACCTCAGCCTCAACCGCGGAATGCTTCTCGACACTGGAATCTGTCGCGCTGTCGTCACAGTGCGGCCGCCTCACTGTTGCTGCAGCTGCGCCGGCCAGCGTGCGTTGTTGAGCTCTCTGGCGGGCGGGGATGGACTTGACCGCCACCATGCTCGATGACGTCGGGCACCGAGTCTGCCTCCAGTCAGTGCGCTGCGTCCATCGCCCAACCAGGCTACGGGCCCCCTACCAAGCAGCAGCACGCAGCACGCAGGGCGGCAGCGTCTTAGCAGCGGCAGCGATAAGACCCGGGCAAGGGGGGGTTCTGAGGCGCCTGGGGACTTGGAAGCCGCAGGAAGGGCCTGAGGAAGCCCTGGGACGCGTAGGAGCCCTAGGTTGATTGCGAATCTCCACCGAGGAAGCGACGTTGTGTGCCCGATGGCGGCCCTATTGGACGACTGGCGGCTCTTGGTGCTGGGGTGTTCCTATTCTAGGCGATGGTGTATTTGTGGCATTATGCTTGTGATTTTGGCATTGTGCTCGAGGTGTGGCCGTGTGCTAGCGACGGCGGTGCAGGCTGTCAATTCCAAACCGATTCCAATCGGCTGGAACGGCTGATATGTGCGTCATGACTCTGTTGGCGATGGAATTAGAAGTGTGGATTGGATTGGGAAAAACACTGGACAAATGCCATTTGCGCGTAGGTAGGAAGAGAAGGAGAGAGGAGAACCAATCTCGAATAAGCTGAGGTACCTCAGTGGACGACCGTGCAGTACGTACCTCGACGGTAGAAAAGCTGGGGTGTGTTATCTTTCTCGGCTATCTGCTTAGGTAATTGCGATCACAGATAAGAACAGGCTGGACTGGCGGGCACGTGGTGACGAGCCGACAGAGTGGATCCAGGCCTGGGCATTGATGGTGTCCACTGAGCGCTGGGTCTGCCCCAGGTCGACCGGCTTGACCACCGGGCTCCCGGCCGAAGCAAACATCGTCTGGTTCTCGTGTCAAACACCAAACCTTGGACCTAAGGTTTTTCTCGACGTGTTCGACCGAAAATACCAGGGCACCCTTCCTGCGCGGGTGTCCGAGTCACGCCTTACGACACCTGCTGAAGCACCAGAAGGCCATCGAAGCATCAAACCACCTCGCATTGGCCTGTCTCGATGATCGTCAACAGCCACCTTTTGCGAGAACCGGGGAGCACAAACACGGGTTTGAACTGGTTCTTGGGACTTCCTATCGCTGCCATCGACCACACAACATGCCTACCCTGACGGCACACCGAGGCCCCCGAGAAATACCGCCTGACGGATCCGTGTGACGGCCCCAGCCCAACGACGCGGGCCGCCTCCACGTGCTGCCGCCGTTAAGCTTACCTCCATCCGGTCGACGCCTGTCCCACGGGGTTTTGCTTACGTCTCTCCGTCTGCGGCATACCGACAGCTTGATTACGATATTCCGAGTTACGAGTTCCGGACGACAGCTTTCCGAGGCAGCATGGTCCGCGTGGCACCTGCACAACTCCGAGAGCCCCAGAGCACAAGAAGCATCGGCCGAAAGGAACGTCCCAGACGAGGCAAGAAGCCGCGATGCACCTGAAGACGGAAAGAGGCCTGTAACTCGAAGAGTGCTTATGTTTGGACCCCAGGTTTTTGAATCTCGCATTACGGCAAATGCCGCCGTTGCCCTCCCTCCGTCCCTTCCCTGAAGCAGCAACATTGCGACAGCATCCAAATCGGTCCGAGGGCTGTCACACCGATATGGGGCTTTTGCGAGGGGCCATCTGCTACCATTCCATCGCATCTTTCAACAGTTCAAGATATCATTTTTGAGGGACTCGACTTGCATTTGTTGAGGATTGCGACGGTGCCCTGAGATCATTATAAATCTGCCCGGATCGGATATCCCGGACCCTCAGACCCCTCCGTTGCTCCACTGAGACACCGCAACCGGCCGAACAGCGCGCGGGAAAGCCGGCCCCAAGAAACACGCGTACTCCAGGTCGACCATCCAGGCAGCTGAGACTCGACTCGACTCGACCTGCAGAAGGAAGCATTCGGACGCCAGATTGGGACATGCGCAGGCGGATAACCCGGAGATATGTCTCAAATTCGGCGTGTGTCTCCGTCTGGCGCTGGCCGCGACCGCATTCCCACCGACAAGCTATCGCCAACATCGAGACTTGGCTTCAAGGCTGTTGATCCTGCGGCTGCAATGTGGCAGTTGACATGTGTGCCCTTGAGCATTTCGTCCTCAGGATGGGTGCTGCTGGAGGGTGTCTTATTGGAGGACCGAGCTACAGCTTACCTGGCCACCCCTGGCATCAAGCACAAATGGCTGCCACCCTTGGGAGCTCTGGCCTGGACCATCCCATCGGATAAAGGCAGATGAACCTCAAGCACCAACGGTGCGCCGGTTGCCGATGTCGAGTGCCGACTTTTCATCCCGAAACGAGAAAAGGGAATGGGTTCGATCTGCATTCCTCCACAGTCGCGCCGAGCATTGGCTAGTCCAATGTGCGAGGACGCCGCAATCCCGTTTGCAAGACAGCATCAAAAAGCGAAAAGTCTATTGTGAGCTTCTCCTTTCAGAACGTGCAGCTTGTCTGTCGCATTTTGCTTATCAGAGCTCCAGTCTTCAGAAGCATCGGTGTCACATTCAACAATGCTGCTGCAGCTCAATCACAGGAGAAGAAACGCGTAAACAAACACCCGCCATCTTCATTTCATCACACGTGCATCCTGCCATCCCTGAAAACCAGAGGCCGTTGCAACGGTCTAGGCAGATCATTGCCGTTCCCTTACCACGTCATCACCAAAAGCACCACCCTCACTGGCTCAGACGGGAGAGGAAACGAGGACGCCGACTAGCCAGGGCTCGGGCGTGGGCCAAATGCGATGCAATCGGATTGGCCTTGGACGTCTCCCGAGCTGGCATCCGATGCAAATTGATGACCTACGCCTCCCGGGCTGGTGGATGTTCTTACCCCGCGTTGCGTGTGGGAGAAGCCGTCTGGGGTACGCCGCCGCGCCGCCACGGCGCATCTCCACTCACACCCAAATCTGGGGGAAAAGACGACCAGGGGTGTTGTTTGTGGTTGTGGCCGCGAGGTATAGAAACATCGACACGTCCCTGCGAGATCTTGCTCCATCTTCGTGGACCCTGAGCTCCCTTTCTGCACGTTCTCATTACACAACAGCTTTGCTCCATCTCTCGGTGTTGAGTAAGGCCGTACCACCTCCCAGCCGAATTTCCGAGCTCCACCAGCGCTGCCGCCCCCGGTCACCGCCGTGATCGCTCCGCCAAGAACCGAGAATTTTCGCTTGCAAGAGACGGTCTCCGAGGAGGAGACCCCCTCTTTCCCGTCAAAATGAGTAACGACAAGCCGGTTGTCGAGAACATCGACAACATCAACGCAAACATGGGCCAGACGATATCTTCGGAGTTCAAGAGGCCGGACCTGGAGAAGTAAACACCGCCAGCAAGCTACAACCACCCGGATGGATCCCACTAACACCGTCACAGGAGTCATCCGGAAGAGTTCGTGTACGATCGGGCCGCCGAGCGGAAGCTCCGACTCAAAATCGACCTGGCCATCGTTCCGACCGTCAGCCTGCTGTACCTTTTTTGCTTCATCGACAGAGCCAACATCGGTTAGTTTCATTCCCGTGATTGCGTCCACCAGCCAAGCTGACTCGCCTCAGGCAATGCCCGTATCGCTGGTTTCGAGACAGACTTGGGCATGAAAGGCTACGACTACAACGGCACGCTATCTGTTTTCTACATCTCCTACATCATTTTCGAAATTCCCTCAAACATTCTCTGCAAGCTCGTCGGCCCAGGATGGTTCATCCCGCTTATCACGCTCCTCTTCGGCATCTGCTCGCTCGGCACAGCTTTTGTCCACACGGTCCCCCAGGCGATGGGCGTCCGTTTCCTACTCGGAATCTTTGAAGCAGGTTAGCATAACGCACAACATCCGTCCATCACATCATAATACTGACATGACCAGGCATGATGCCGGGTATCGCCTACTACCTCTCCCGCTGGTACCGCCGCTCCGAGCTGGCCTTCCGCCTCTCCCTCTACATCGTCATGGCCCCCCTCGCCGGCGCCTTCGGCGGCCTCCTCGCCTCCGCTATCCTCCGCCTCCCGCACTTCGGCGGCCTGCACACCTGGCGCATGATCTTCGCCATCGAGGGCATCATCACCATCGGCCTCGGCCTCCTCGGCTTCATCACCTTGACCGACCGCCCCGCCTCCGCCCGCTGGCTTACCGCCGCTGAGAAGGAGCTCGCCGAGGCCCGCGTCCGCTCCGAGCGCGTCGGCCAGGCGCACCTCCTCGATAAGATGGACACCCGCAAGCTGCGCCGCGGCATCTTCAACCCCGTCGTGCTCTCCACCGCCTTCGTCTTCCTGCTCAACAACGTCACCGTCCAGGGACTCGCCTTCTTCCTCCCCACCATCGTCAAGGGCATCTTCCCGGGCTCCTCCGTCGAGCGCCAGCAGCTCTTCACAGTCCCGCCCTACGTCGTCGGCGCCTTCTTCACGGTCCTCCTGCCCTGGCTCAGCTGGCGCATGGACCGCCGCCAGATCTTCTTCATCTGTTCCTGCCCGCTCGCCATGGTCGGCTACATCCTCTTCCTCGCCAGCCACGAGCTCAAGGTGCGCTACGGCGCCACCTTCCTCATCACCTCATCGGTCTTCGCGCTCGGCGCGCTCACGAACGCGCAGGCGTCGGCCAACGTCGTGTCGGACACGGCGCGCAGCGCGGCTATCGGCACGAACGTGATGCTGGGCAACTGCGGCGGGCTCGTCAGCACGTGGGCGTTCCTGCCGTGGGACGCGCCGGACTACAAGATCGGCAACGGGCTCAACTTGGCGACGATCAGCACGATTTTGGTGCTGTCGACGGTGACGTTGATCTGGATGAACCGGGACAACCGCCGGCGCGAGGGGCGGGTTGCAGAGGAGGAGCTGAGCGGCGTTTCGTCTGAGGAGGAGAATGATTTGGACTGGAAGCATCCGTCGTTCAGATGGCGGCCGTAGATTTAGTTTGCGTGACGTTCGTCTCATATGCGCCCCTGATTTCGCCTAGATCTCATCGGATCACAGGACACCATACAAAGAATGAGTTGAATTATTCAGACGATAATATATTCATTCAAAGTAAACAACGTGTCTCAACTAATTACGTGAACTAAAACTTTCCCCATCAATGCCTCACAACTTGCTCTTCCCAGCACAGCACGACTCCCCCTCAAACGCAAGCTTGCTCACCTGGTCCGTCGCATCCACCACCCCCTCCCGCCCCTTCGCGACCTGGCTCGGCGTGCTGCAGTAACTCGGCGGCACGTCCATCACGGGGTTATTCGCGAAGAAGTTGCGCGGCCGCAGCAGCAACGTGATCGGCTCCACAGGCATGATGGGGAAATCCTCGGGCGCGGGTATATGCGTCACGCCGAACGTGTGCCAGAACACCACGTCCTCCTGCTCCACTCTCTCGCTGCCGTCGCCGACCCACTCCGGGATGCCGCGCGACGGCTCGCCCGAGGTCTGCGGCACGTGCCGGCCCGCCGGCCACAGCTCGTCGTCGCGGTACCTGGTCACCATCACCGCGTGCCGCGCGAAGCCCGCGCGCTTCCAGACCAGGGAGCCCTCTTTGGGCAGCAGCCCGGGGACTTCGCGCGAGACGAGCTTGTAGGAGGCGGGTTTGCCGGAGTACGGGTGGAGTTTGTCCGTGTTGGCGATCTCCCAGGTGCGGGAGGTGGCGCCGTTGTAGTCTGTGAGGGATTCGCCTGTCGTGGCGAGCTTGGTGCGCCGCGCGGAGAAGGCGTTGCCGTAGAAGTTCTCGGGCGAGCCGACGGGCGCGTCGGAGGGGACGGCGTCGACCATGAAGACGGTATTCCGCGGGCCGTCGACGTTGGGGTCGATGCGCAGGCAGAAGAGGTGATGGTGGTTGTGCGCGTTGACGCCGGGGTAGACCTGCGTGCCCCAGCCCTTGGTGTCCTCGCCCGGGTTCATGGCGTACGTGTTGAGGATGCCGGTGAGCTTGATCTCGGGCTGGATGGTGCCGTCCTGGTGGAAGATCCACTGGACTGCGTACTCGTAGTTTGCGGCGGTGAAGATCTGCTGGATGATCAGCTTGCGGCCGCGGGTAACGATGACGGAGTCGTCGCGGAAGTCGGTGTGCTTGAAGAGGATGCCCGAGTCCTCCTCGTGGATGCAGATGGCGTTCTTGATGGTGCGGACGGCGCCGTTGCGGGTGGGGAACTCGGCGTCGAGGTAGTGGATGGCGCCCTTGCAGTCGCAGCCGAGGGCGAGGGAGTTTGTCATGTAGCCGGCGCCGTACTCGCCGAGGTCGAAGGCGTGCTTGCGCTGGTGGGGGTGTTCTGGGTTGCCGTACGGGACGACCATCTCGGCGAGGGAGAGGCGGTAGAAGATGGGGCGGACGGTGCCCTTGTCGTTGTAGGTGATGTTGCTCAGCACGATACCCTCGCGGTAGTTGAAGCCGATGTGGAAGTTCCAGTTCTGCCAGGATATCTCGCGGCCGGCCATATTGAAGGAGACGCCCTGCGGCTGGGTGATGTTGATGGGCTTGAGGTCGGTGCGGTAGCCGCCCTGCTTCTGGACGGCGGCCGGGGTGTAGTCGATGGGGGCGGCCTTGCTGAGGGGCCTGCGGACGTTGGGGACGTCGATGGCGATGATGGATTGCTTGTCGGCGTCGTAGATGGGGCAGAAGTCGAGGGGGTACTGGTACTGGCAGGTGTCCGGGTCGGGGCGGTAGTACATGAGGGCCTGCTGGAGGCGGACGGTGTTGCCGTGGCGCTCGTCGTAGCCGATGGTCCAGGGGTCGCAGTAGACCTTGTGCATCTCGTGGCGGGGGACACCCGAGAGGACGCACTGCTCGATGACGCGCTCGTCGGTGCGGCAGATGTGCTCGACGATCTGGAGCTCTTCCATTGTGATCTGGGGTTGGGGGTGTTAGTCGCGGTGTGGATGAGATGGTGGGTGGTGATCCTTACGATTGGCTGGACGCCCTCCATGAGCTCCCATTTTGTGATTGCGCCCGAGGCGATGTCGACGAGGCCGTCGTAGACCTTGCCGCCCTTTGCGATCACGACGACGTCTGCGATGCGGGCTGGGCGCGGGGCGGTGGTCGGCGAGGCGAGGAAGGCGGTCATCTCGGCCTTGCGGGGCTCGTGGAGGGAGACGACGTTGAAGAAGACCTCGCCATGCGCCGCGGTGACGGCGGCGATGGCCTTCTCGATCTCCGCGGTGGAGAGCGGGTCGAGAGGGTGCGGAGGAGCCATGGTTGGTGTTTGTGTGAACTTGCGCGTGTGTCAATTAGGTGAGGGGGAGGGGAATTGACACGAGAGAGTGAAGAACCATGAGGATACCAAAGCGACTGGAGGGTTGGAGAGAGAGCTCTAGATAAAGCTTATATCTGGGGGAGCTACACCAGCAACGAGACTGAGGCCCCCTCACCGGGGAGCCGGGGTGATGGCGGCTTCGTCCCGCCACGGACAGCCGGATCTGGCAATTCCAACATCTGATACTCTCGGGACGTGGACGGGAGGCTCGTCATGCCAATCCAATGACCAAAAGGCGTTGTAAGCCGAAGAGAAACGATAAGGTCATTGGGGAGAGGCAGGGTGGAGATTCCTGGTGTCTGATAAGAGCTGTGAGCTTGGGGATTCCCAGCTGGAGGGCCAGGTCTCATTCGACTCTCCAGATAGGGATCGTCTCATACGCACCGTGCATTAGCTATTACCCGGCCAATTGGCCCGTTTGTCTGGGCAAAGGAGGAACCAGGGACCTTCAGGCTAGCTCAAGCGACCACGCGGGGAGGGAGTACAGACTGAGGAAAAACTTCGAATTGGCTGATTGGCGAAGAAGGCGGGCGGGGGGGGAAAGACGAGACGAGAGGCTCGATGGGGAAGGGCGACACGATAAGCTCCCGGGTATCTTTATCTTATCGCACTGGTTGGTGTGTTGCTTTGAGGTAAACGGTAAGTGGCAGGGCGCATCCACCGCCGGGACCGGAGCGCGCGGTCTGCTGGCGGGCCTTCGGCATCTTGGGTGGGGTTCCTTGCTCGGGACAAGGATCGGGACCGGTCTCGCTGCTGAAAGTTGTCGGGTAAAATTAACTAATTGGGTTTGGCGTGGATCAAGTGTGCGCTTGGTGGTCGAAGCCGTTACCTAACGCTGGTTGTCTGATAGGACATGGGAACACACGTATTTGCCTTTTAGCAGCTGCAGAACACGGCAGATAGCCAAAAACGGACGGAAGTGAGGTTCTGAAATGACTGTGCATGAGGCTTTCGTGGTGTTGAGTAATGGCCTCGACACATCTTAGGCATTCTCGTGTCTTTGGAGAGTGCCAGCCAATGATTGATCGTGATTTGCAATGAGGGAGATGCTTTAACCCCGAAGGGTATCGGCGTTAAGAAACACAGAGATGACATCAGCAAAAAATCTGCCTCTGCTCGGTGACCGTCTCTCTACGCGCCTAAACACCATCAGCCACACCGTCCGACCTCCAAAGTGACCGCCATTGGACCCCTGCCACCAGCCTCGATAAGCGCCGGCTGCTGTTTGTGAGGCCAGCCTGTTGGCCCAATATCGCGACCTCCTGTGGCTGAAGTGCCAGCTTGACTCACTCAAGGGATGAAGAGTCACTGAGGCCGCCATTTCACATCACAACATAAACTGAGAGATCTCAGCCAGATTTGCTCAATATAGCTTCAACAAACAACTGCTCCAGAGCTGCACACAGTAGTCTGGATCAGACTGATATTTACGGCTAGCCATACACTGACCACAACTACCCCAAAACCCCAATTGGAGGCTGCAAGAGACCTTCACCCATTCTCATCATGGCAAAATCAGGGCTCTCATTCGCGACGCCCTTACCGCAGTCTTCCCGCTCCGAGGTTCTTGAATGGCACTTCCCCAAGCCGTACCAGTACACCTTAATCGGCAAGTCCCGGGCAGCATGGCACACGAGCTTCGTCATCCCGCAACTCAACCTCCTCCTGGACGCAGGCCTCGTCGTCAACGATCTAAGACCAAAACACATCGTCCTCACCCACACACATAGCGACCACTGCGTTTGTCTACCCGAGACCATCTCACACATACCCTATTTGCTAACTACCACGCCAGCTCCTCGCACCAGCTTTCACAAAACGCGAAGACCCCCCAGACATCATCCTCCCCGCCGAGTGCAGGAAACTCTTCGACGACTACGTCCTCGCCAAAACGCTCCTCAACCGCGGGGGCACCTACACCGGCGCTGACGCCGAGTCCCTCGGCCTCAAAGTCGACGGGCAGGGCATCGACGCCGACGGCAGGACAGAAGGCGAGCGCGCCTTCCTCGGCACGCACAACACCATCCCCGTCAAGCCGGGGGACACCCTGCCCCTGCGCAAGGTCAAGAATATGACCGTCTCCGTCTTCAAGTGCGACCACAACGTGCCCAGCGTGGGCTACCTCTTCTCGACGACGAACCACAAGCTCAAGCCCGAGTACACCTCCCTGCTGGGCCCCGAGATCAAGAAGCTGCGGCAGGCGGGCGTGGAGATCACGGCGCCGGTGACGACGCCGGTGTTTGCGTTTCTGGGCGACGGGACGGCGACGACGTTGGCTGCGGAGCCGGAGTGGCTGCGGCAGGAGGTTGCGGTGGTGATTACGGAGTGTAGCTTTCTGTATGATAAGCATGATGCGCAGGCGGAGAAGACGAAGCATACGAAGTGGAAGGATTTGGAGAAGGTGGTGAGGAAGTGGCCGAAGACGACGTTTATACTGATCCATTTCAGTATGAGGTATAGTAATAAGGATATTGTGGAGTTCTTTGATGGGTTGGAGGATCCGCCGACGAATATTGTCGTATGGGCAGACGGGGAGCCGGAATAGGTACACGACCTGCCTGATGCTTTTGTAGGCCATTGCACCTTAATTCCAAGTGAAATAGGTAGAAGTGCTGTGGAAATGCGATGCTCTTTAAGAGGCTACTGGTGAACTACTTGCTGTTCTTGGCTCTCGGCATGCGCATTTCCACTCGTTGATCAATACGCTGATTTAGAAAAGACTTGAATTGGGGCTTATCGGAAAAGAACACTATCCAAAAATAAAACGAGTCGAGTTAAAGCCAAACAAAACAAGAACCCTTGGCAAAGCCTTTACGTTTAACAATCATTAAGCCTGAGTGGCATGCTTTCTCGATCTCTCTCCCATGACTTACGGGCTACATATTATGTCGGGCCTTCTATTAGATGCACTTCCAGTTTTGGTGGCGACAAACCAGCTGGTGAGGTCGGGGAGCGCAGATTAAAAGGTAGCAACGTCATCAACATCGACCCCACGGCCGCCATGTTACAAGCCTTCACCGCCGGCGAATGGTGCAATGTGGCAGGGCTGCATGTTGAATGAATGTTCAACCAAGCCACAGGCGGCTGTCATACCCCTGTCGCGTTCAGGGTTTCGAAAAGCAATGAAACTGACGCCAACCATTGGTAACTAGACGACTACAACCATGCAAGAATAAGGCGACCACGCCAGTGTTGGAGCGCGAAGGCGTTTCGCGCATTTGCGTCAAGTCCATCTGGTTGCAGGGTTTTGACCCTGCGTTGCCTCCCTGCCTGGTCAAAGTCTGGCACAATTTTATCGAACTTTCCAACATACCCAAGTTTTTCCAAGGCACAGGGTCATTCGACGCAACGCATCGCAGGCTGTATACGACCATGGATTCACAGACTGACTCTCAGCTTGATTCTCAAAGGGCTTATCTGCATGAGACTCAGGATGACTACTCTGCCGACTGGTTTGAGGTCAGCTTTGGCACCACCGACACAACCGTGGTTGCCTCGCCTCCATTCCTTGCGGAGAGTCATCCGTGCTCCAAGAAGGCAGCCACGCCCCGAGCCACGGTCCCAGGTGGTGAGCAACCAGGGAACAAATGGCGAGTATTTTCTCCATGCAATGGCGTTCATCTAGACACTCATTGACACAACCCTAGCACCACCTCACCAACGTCCCAGGAGCTGAGCGAGCACCGCAACGATACCAACGCCTCTCCAAATATTTGTCTTTCCTTTTCTGGTGACAAAAAAGCTTTTCTTGATAAGATGTCTGGGATTTGGGAGACCAAAGGTCCCTCAAATATCTGCGAGAACTCTCGGGATGCTTTTCTGGAGGCACAAGGCAGAGGCCCAGACGACGCGATATTCGACGCCCAGAAGGACAACAAAGCGGCTTTGCTCAGACGCTACTTGCAAGACCAAATCGGCCGAAGTAAGCAGGCTCTCTTGAGAGAGACTGGGAACTTTGGGACCGAGACGGTTGTGCTACTGACGCCGTCTGACCAGGACACCAACGATCTCCTACTCGAAGCCCAAGCCAGCAATGGAAGACGTGGAAAACGGAACCTTGACGAAGCATGGGCTTCACAAGATGAAAAGATCAGTGATTGTGGGAGGAGGCCGGAGCTGTTGGAGCTAGCTGCTGAGAATGAGCGACTGAAGCTTCAGCTAGAAAGGCGCAGAGACAGAAGAGCACGATGGCTTGACATCGAAAAGCATGGCTCATACGAGAAAGCCGATAGAGACGAACTGGTGGCAGATGAGTCGATTCGCAACCGCAAGGAGGAGAGTCCTCATCAGAATGGGCTTCGGCTGGAGGGCCCTTTCGAGCCTGCTTCGCTTTCAGAGGAATATGAGGATGAAGAAATAGTTGCATGTTCTCAGGCAGCATTTTCAGCCGCAACCGAGTCGCCTTCAGAATCACTGGCCCATACACCGTCTGAGACGACAGAGACTGACACCGCTGGAACCATCCTCGACATTGGTCCTGTAAGGCACGTCACAGACACACTGCTGTGCGTCTTTGGGCGATACATCCAGTTGAAGTTAAATGACACCACAGTCCGGAAATGCGGAGGGACTATCCACTCTGGGAACGGGACTAACTCAACTCCAAGCAGCAACCAGGACTACAGCCAACTATCGTCAGACTCACGGAGTCATGACAGCCAAGGGCCGAGCAAGAGAGGAAGAGGTGCGTATGACGATGATGACGAGTCTGGTGAGCCGCCACAGGAAGGCGGGCCTTCGGCGAAGAGACCGAGGGCCGGCTGTCTGGACAAGCAAAAGATTGCATGTCCTTTCATGAAGCGGTTCCCTGCCGCGTTCGCGACGTGGCGGACCTGTGTGGGACCCGGATTCGACGGCATGAATCGCATGAAGTAAGCCTGCGTGAACTTACTGATTTTGCACGGGTCAATTGTTAATGCATCAACTGTAGGGAACACCTTAAAAGAAGGCACTTCAAGGAGCATTGTTGCCAACGGTGCGGCATCCAGTTCGACTCAAATCGAGCACTCCAAGGGCACTTGCGTTTGCTGGAGCCATGTTCTTTGCATGATGTCGAACCTGAACGTGGATTCATGACTCAGGTCCAATGGGAAGATATCAATCGGAAGCGGCAAGGACATAGGGTGCCGTTGATGGACCGGTGGAAAGAAATCTACCTGTTGCTCTTCCCAGACGCGGATGAGGTCTCAATTCCGAGCCCGTGTAAGTTTACTGACAGCTAGTTTGATCCCAAGAGCGTCCCTAATGGTCTATCCGCGATCTCAGATTTCGATGCGGCGGAGTGCAAAAGTACTATGGCGGCCGTCTTCGACATCGCAGGGTACGAAGCCTATTTAAAACAACACCTTCCTGGGCGCATTCTAGTCAAATTAACGCAAGAATTCGAGATAATGTCGGTCCAAGCAAGGCAGAAACTCGCAAGCATTGTACAAGAGGAGTCCCTAAGCCTATTGAAGGCATATGGGTCTCAAAGAGATGGAGCTCGACAAAATTGCCAAGACGGCGCGAGCTTGCGGTCATTGGAACACGCCATGTCGGGGAACACTGGCGTTGACATTTATGAAGGGTTTGGCGGTCTAGAGCCTTTTCACTGGAGTTTCTCTTTTCCGGAAGAATCTGGGTGGCCAAGCACCCACGACGATGAACCACAGTTAACGGATTCGGGTCACATATCGGCATGTCAATAAAATTTCATTATCCGTGTGATAACCGGAATGCATTTAGCTTCCGTCTCACCTCGCAGGAAGAAGTTGTCACGGTTTCAATTGTAGACAGGACGGCAGGTTACGATCACTTGGTCGACGGAAGGAATGTTTGCTGGAAAACGCCGTTCAACATGTGGGGATACATACGCAAAGCAAATAAGTGTGTTGTCTCAAGGTTCTATGTGTAATGAGTGTGGTTGCGCATAGACCGCATGATGAGCTACACAAACGAGTGAACACGAAGCATTTTCGACGGCTCGAAATGTGCATGTTCTATAATTAGGATTAATCAACTAACCACTGCAACGGACATCATCCACAAATCAAACCAGTCCTCCAACCCCGTCCCGCGTGAAGTGACTAGTTTGGAGATCGGCGGTGGGACGCCGTGGCTTCGCCCACGTCGAACATGGTTAGGCTTATGGAGTTGCTGATTGTCGACAGATTGAGTTGTTGGTAGAAAAAGAGTCAGGCTGAGTATGTAGGTCGCCGGCCTCTGGGTATATCCGTCCATGAATCGTGATGCAAATAATGTCGTAGAATCACAAGTAATTTCCAAAGCATCAACGTCGTACTCTCGTAGTACCGTTAAGCCTGATCCGTGCCAAATAATGGGCCCTTCTGAATTCCGTAATGAGTTTCGCCCAGCACATTGACTTAAGGCATGATTGCGGCCAATATCGTTGTGCCAACCGCAGCCCCCAGCAGGCCGAGCTTAAAGTCCGATTGACGACCGGCGGCGTTGACAGGGGATGAGGTTGAGATCGGGCTGACCGTGGCAGGCGGATTCCAAGGGTTTCCTGCACCACCTTGCGTCGCTGAGGCAGACGAGCCTCCAGCACCACCAGAGCCAGATGCGCTTGCGGTCGCAGTTGCCAACGTAGATCCAATGCCAGAGGGAGAGGACATCGCCGAAACGAACGAGCCAGAGACGGTTTGGCCGCCTGCACCTGCACCGGCGCAACCACAAACTAATTGGGTGTTAGTATTGCCGCAGCATGAAATCCAGATTGACATTGGTAAGGTTCATGGCGGACCACGACACGGACAAGGTGTTTCATTCGGATAGGAAAGGAAGAGCGCGACTTACCAGACGAAGCACCGTTGATAACAGCCTGGAATGACGCGGCAGGACAACCCGTCGCAACACAAGGCTCAATGGCAGCATACAACGCCGCCTCCTTCCCACATTGACATCCAAAGTCGAGGCTATCGCAGCCAACATACGACGCGCCCTCGAGGAAACAGCTCTGCGCGCAGGAAGGGATCGCGGTGACGGCAACGCTCGCGCAGTTCTCCGCCGCGGCCGCCCCGCTCGCCAGGAACACCACGCCGGCAACGAGTCCAACAATGTTCTTCATGATATAGTCTTTTCTCTTCTTTCCTATCCCAAGAAGAGGCGGTTAAGCGATTGTGATAGAGACTGAATTGGGAGATGGTGAAACGAGAAACGCTTCAAGGGGTCGTTGTGAGCATGAAGATGCAGCGTCCAATTCGTCCTGGGAGGAGACGGGGGGAGCTGGGTGCATGCAGGAGGTGAAAAGTTGACAAGCTTTCTCTTCGAATGGATAGAAACCCCACGTAGAAAGAGGGTAGGAGTGGGAACGGGGAGGTCAAGGGTAGTCACGTTATTTTGTTTGCTTGGGTCGTTGCTTGGACATGACTGGAGCTTGGGGTCACTAGAGATCGCCCACTCTCTCAGCTGCTCCTCGCAGCAGCCCAACAACTAGCTTCCTCGGGAGCTATCTCTCTCTCCTCTGCTAAAGTCGTTTTCACATGTGGTTTTGCCCGACGGGTCTTCGGCATGAGGTCATGCTAATATTGGGAATATCATCACTAATACGACGCGGGTGGAGGGATGTCACCCACACCACCCACACACATCCAAAATTTGGCCGACGATTATGTCCCTCGCCCAGCCATCTTGGCCGTTGCCCACTTTCCCCCGCAGTTACCCCGGCCAGCTGGGGTCGGGGTTGCCTTCCGATACGGGGCAAGACGCGGGGGAAGCGACAGGGATGGCCGTGGACGGTGTGGTGCTGATCTCTGGACCTGGCGCTACCGCAGGTGTTGTTCTCGTTAAGCTTTTTGGGCGAGAACGAATCGTTTGTCTGATGTGGGTGCGGGTTGGGCGAGCTTTGGACGGTGCTCATGTCGGGTGAAAGACGCATCGAGCTATTGAGGCCGGGGTTATTGGTGAGTTGGAGGGAACACAACCCTGACGATGTGATTTGTCGTGCAGGTGATAGGATGGCTGAGCCCACATTGAATGGACCGAGGCTGGGCACAGGCACGCGACAAACATTTGATAAGGTTCTCGTTGGACTGAGAGCTCGTATTGAATGTTGGTGGTGGTGGGAGGAAGAGGAGGATTGAGAGACAGGCTGACCGGTGTCTTGCGGTGGCGAGCCAATCATTTCTCCGCAATTGCTTTCTCGCCTCAAACCAGCTTACAGCTCTTGAGCTGGGCCAACGGTAGCGTTGATTAGTTGGACGGTGTTAGCCTTAGCCGTTGGAAGAGCCGGTTGGAGCAAGCCAATGAGATGCATCATGCCACGAGGAGCTAGTCATGGTTCGCAAGACACTATCGTAGTGCCGAGGCCAGGACCCATCGGTTGGACAAGAGGTCGATATAAGAACAGACACGATTCAGTTCAAAATGTCCAGTCAGGAATGAATCTTGGACTTTCTTGCAAGCCACATTGCGTCCGGCAACATCCTTCCAACTTGTCCGTCATGAAACGATCGCTGCCCGATGATGGTTCGTCTCGTGTTTGCACTGCCCATGAGGGATTTACATAGATACCCAGGACCTTGTAGCGGAGATTGCGACTTTCTTGATTCAACTGCTTACTTGTTTTTGACGCGATTCTAGAACTGGCGGAAGTTGTGCCCCGGGGCGGATTTGTTTGACGCTTTGATATGTGACGTCGCTAAATTGCTTCTACACCACTCCATTCGTCACCCTGAAGACGCATCATAGGGTGGCAAGTAAGAAAAATAAGCGACATAGCCTTCAGAAATTAAAACAGCAGGTTCTAGTCGAATCCAGATTCATTACATCGCCGGCAAATTATCGAAAGCCGAACAACATATTCATGGCCTACGCGAAAGGAAAGATTTTGCGACCGCACCGGTTATGTTTTTACAGATGCGCATACTTCCCGCAGCCGCCCATTGGATGCCATGCATGTTGGCAAGTTCAAAGTGTTCAGTTCCATCTGCCACCTCGGTAAGACTCATAGGAACCGGCTTCCACTTTCCCCGCTGGGACAAACGAGTATCCTTTCAGCATTGATCTTCTAGTTTTCAGCAATTTTTGGGTTACGAGATGCCGTAGAGCTCTCGGAAGACACCAATTCTGACTACTCCGGGTCTGCCAAGCTTCAACTATCACATCCTACCTTACCTTAGGAATGGAGGTCCTGTTCGCGTCCATTTTGGCTGAATGCGCTCGTCGATACTTAGATCTCGTTGTACCAATGAACAACCTCTTCCTAGTTGATGAGAAGACTTTTGTGTTTGAACCGTGCCATAAGGAAGCGTTTGAGGAGATCGAACCCCGCTGCGGCATATGACAAGGTGCCCTACTACTTTACACCCAGAACGTTCTGTCGCGACGATTCCTAGGAACTGAAAAAGATGTCCAGTATCGCAATAATACGGAATTCTCCTGCCCGTATGCATCGACCGCTAGCGATGCCGCACAAACGGCCCTAGTTATATCTAATCTGTCCCGGCTTAAAAAATCGGAAAAAGGTGTCAATTCATTCTGAAAGTTCCTGATTTGACAAATCCCTTCACCTACTATGTGTAGTCCAGAAGCAGTTTCCCTCAAATGTGGTACACAGTAGCCCTGGTCTCGTACCACGCAGTTGTCCTGGTGTTACTTTGATGGAGACGACTCTCAGTACCGACTCTTGGAAGCAACCCGACCAACGCCCGCTGTGCCGGACACAAGTGTCCTCAAATAAGTTATGTGAATTATCAAGATGGTCAGTAGAAGACGGGTGTCCATGCAGGGTCGAAAATCTGAACATGTTGCTATGCTTTCAATGTCTAGCTTGGTAGGAAGGAGGTGATCACGGACGCGAAAAGGAACTAATGACTTATAATACTAGTGTGATCCATATAGAGCTTTTGGAGAGCTTACCATTGTCAAGTCTGTTGGTCATTAGTGTAGGTATGCGTTGAACATTTCTTTCCTGGGGTTTCACAATTCCCCTCATGTCTATTAATTGCTTTTGAAGATTTAGGCAGACCTGGAAGCTGCGCGGGGGTGTAGCTCATCAGTATCGGATTCTCAGTCATAAGTTTCGGCGACTTAGGATATGGATTTGGGCAAGAGAATCACAGTCAATCTTAGGGTCGCCCTGTTGTAGTCATCAGTCGCTTAAATGATTCCTGTGATGCGATACCTCGCTTAGCGTCGATGTCTGCCTGCCGAAATACGCGAGAGCTCTGGAATGCTGATGAGTTCGCGCTAAGAATCCTTTACCGTCAATTCGAGCTCTAGCGTTGATATGCACAGATAGGAACTTCGGTGATTAATTAATCCAATTCCCGGATGAGCTCATTCATTGCTGCCTCCTGAAAATGGGGAATCCCTTCCTTCGGCTTCAAACTTTCTCTGTCTGAGGTACGATGGACCGTGTTTGTCGGAGTACATGCACCAGGACGAAGATTTGACCCAGAAAGAGGACGCGCCGGAGCCACATCGAAGATTACCTGATCACGCATACATCTTTGACTATCACCGAATCGCAGCCGCATACGCTTTATCGACATGGTGTCTTTCACCGCCTTCGGTGGTGTGATCGTTCTGTACTGGGTATGCTTGGCAATCTACCGTCTCTATTTAAGCCCTTTGGCGAAAGTTCCAGGTCCCAAAATTGCTGGTGAGTTCCACGTCATATCGGAACCTCAATTCGTGATGGAGGTTTAACTCATTGACTCATTGATATCGGTAGCTCTCACGTCGTGGTATGCTGCTTATCATGATATCTGGCGCGGCGGCCAATATGTCTGGGTCGTCGAGGAGATGCATCGACAGTATGGGCCGGTTGTCAGAACCATGCCTGACGTAGTGCACGTCAATGATCCCAGCTTCGTCGACAAGCTGTATCCTGCTCAGTCTCCCAGAGCCCGGCGCGAGAGGGCAGAAACGGTCCTTGGATTCTTCGGACAGACCTTCTCGGTCTTGCCGACTCGCGACCACGACTTGCATCGCCGCCGCCGCGCGGTCTTGAGCCGCTTTTTCTCCAAGGAAAACGTACGAAGACTGGCGCCGATCATCAATGAAACCCTAGGCGATCTACTGCGGCGGATGGAAGGGTGGTCCAGGACCGACGAACCAATTGACTTCAACCCGGCAAGTCGAGCTGCAACAAAAGATGTCATTCAGTCGTATGCTTTAGGCGAGGGCGAAAAGTGCTTGCTCATGGAGGATTGCAACGCTGCGTTTTTTGAGGTATTGACGCCAGGAAGGATGACACACTTCAGTGTGCATTTCCACACTATCGCAATGGCTTTCCAGAGTCTACCCCCAAAGATTCTCGTGATCTTGGCCCCATATATTCAGGCATTCGTCGCCTTTGTCGAGGTAGGTGCCACAGGTCTTTGTGCGAACAAATCGTGGCCTGAGCAGTTACTAATGCGGCGTAGGATCTCACTGTCAAAATTGAAACCATCCGAAGCTCAAAAGATGATTATGAGGGGAAGACGATATTCCACGAGATTATGGAGAGCGATATTCCCGAGTCAGAGAAGTCCACGCCGCGACTGGTAGACGAAGCCATGGTGCTGGCGATCGCAGGATCCGACACCACCGCCATGACTCTATCGGCCCTCGTTTTCCATATCTTGAGTGACGAGTCCATGTTCCTGCGAATCAGAAAAGAGCTGGAATCCGTCATGCCGGATGCGAATCAGCCTCCGGATCCAGTCAAGCTCGACAGCCTTTCTTACCTGAACGCAACAATCGAGGAAGCTCTACGCATGTATCCCAGTGCTACGCATCGCCAGGACCGCGTGGCTCCCGATGAAGACTTGATGTTTGAGTATGCCGATGGACAAACTCTAGTGCTTCCAGCTGGCACAATGGTGGGAATGACGGCACCGCTCCTGAATAAACATCCCGCATGGTTTACAGAGCCCCACGTTTTCAACCCGGATCGATACATTGAAGACCCTAAACTCTTCAAGAAGCACCTCACATTTGGCAAGGGCGGACGTCAGTGCTTAGGTATGAATCTTGCGTATCAAGAGTTGCAAACATTTACGGCAGGAATATTCCGTAAGTATGGAATATATGACCCGAAGGTTAAATCGCAAGATGGTCCAACATTGGAACTATTCCAGACCGGAATCGAGGACATTCGCATGCACGCAGACTATGTCACGCCAGGCCTCCGACCTGGAAGCAAGGGAGTTCGGCTTAGAATACGTCATGACTAGGAGCTCATCGCAGAGAAGACACTCGCTTAATAGTCTCGTAGAAGTAGTGGTGTTATCATGCAAACTGCTTTTCCGGGTACGCTCAAGATTTCATATAGCTCTTAAGCGAAATGAATACCAGTTTTCTGGTCATCTATTGTAAAGAAGGATATTCGTCTCTGCGAGACGCAGTGACTTTGGGTTGAGCTCAACTCGTAGAATGGTTCTACACATGACAACATTTCCAGCTAGGTCTTGTCGTGTTGCTTGATACAGTAAACGACATTGAGTCAGATTTAGATACCCGTTCTGAGTCCACCCGTGCCTGCGGGGGTAAAGAAACCTGAATCATTCAATGCGTTTCCAGTCCTAAAATGATCGACTGGCGCCGAGCCCGCGGGAAGTCCGGTACGGCTTGAAGCGCAGGCACCGTCGGCGGATGCCCTAGGGTTGCAGGAGCTGTAAGAGCTAGTTGGATGCAGCACCTAAAGCAACAAGGCTTAGGGTTATCCGCTGTCTCGGGATGCGATGTCTCAGGGCTGCATTCAAATCAACTAATGGTAGCTAACTAGGGCTAGAGGCGTCTGATGAATTGGACGTCTATTAACCTGGTTCAGAATCGATGCATGGAATATGTTGCGATCGCTTGTGGCGTCCATAGACATCCGTGATATAAGTCATCCGTGTAACCCCGAAGACGCAGGCTCAGCCGATCCTTCTCGATAACGTGGAGGTCCAGACCATTCCACCGGTCGCTCTTGCATATCAGACGTCAGGTCAGCCGAGATGCAAGCCCCCGCATGTGGCAATGTCAACGAAGTCTGAAAATGTCGTTGATCAGCAGGGGCAACGAGCAAGCCTAGGCCTTCTAGCGACTTACGACCCTGCTTATCAGACAGACTTAGGCAACAATGTCTTAGTCTATGGCCCTTTGAAGCGTCACCGCATGGTTTTTGTTGGCTGCACTTCATTTGCAGAGGGTCATAGTTTCCCTCCTCTAATGGCCCCCAACAAATCCGTTTTGTCTTTAATATCAAGGCTCAGCTCGCATGTTTTGGCGAGCGAAATGGCGAGAACATAGCCCTCGAATATTCAGAGACCTTGTTCTGGATGCGATTCTCGCCCACAGTGTCGTGGAGTCACCGACAGAGATCACAATCGTAAGACGACCGGACAAAATCCTCCGCACCATCATTTCGTATTTTTCCCAGTATGCGCGCACATCTATTCTTCTCGCCCAGCTGATGATTCATCTCGAGATCAATGAGCACTGACCTTCAGAGCCATCAATATGAGATCTTACAAGTTTGGGTTGCCCAATCAGAAGAACAGCACACACCGCCAGACGCAACAGCCAATGTCTCAGTGTCTTGACTTACAATAGGCGGATGCAGATATTTAACAATAACCCTCAGCCAGGATGTGCTCCGCAGCCGCCCTACTGCAGGCTTATCTCCCGAGTGATTGGTCTTCTTATGAATGCCATGCATCGGTGACGTTGAGCAGCAGAGGTAGCGCATCCACACCGTACCGTCGCCGTGGGCTGGAACTCGGGGCCCCCGATATCTCCATGCACCTTAAATTCCGACATATGATGCTTTCCTAGCGTCACAGCCGGTATTCACTCCGGTAGGTCCGGAGCAGCAAACCTCGTGCAGGAAGTGGACACAGTCTTTCGGAAGAACCCTCGGAGATTTCGTGTCTCGTGTAATGTTGAAAATTTGGCACTGCACTGGAATCTGGACCTAATGTAAGGTCGATGATAGGACTCGGTAACGGCCGAGCCTAGGAGATTTGTGATATCAGACCACTACGCATCTTACTGCGAAATCTTGCAGGCTCCAGCACGCAGAGTCACACTTCCAGATATCATTCAACCTCCATGCGGCAGAATGTTTTCGCTGAAGCCTTGCCCCGTTCCATGACGGTCGAGTACATCCATGCCGGAGGTTGAGCTCAGGGTTTGCCACCCTAAATGCAAGCCACCCGAAACGTTTGCAAGTAGTGATGCCTCAGAATCCTGCGGAACTTCCGAGTCGTCACCGTCCGTTCGGAAAGCTGCTGGCGTTTTACGACTGTACAGCTCGGAACTATAGAAAACTCGCTGCCTGGCTCTGGAAATCTGCATCCGCTGCAGACAAATAAACTGACTCGAGTGCGATGATGTCTCGGGTCCTGCTTGTCTCGGGCTCCACTATCCAGCTTGTTAGTGCAGGGCGACCATGATCTCAAGATGTTTCTCTCCAAAGTCTCGGGCTAAGTATATTCGACAGACTGCGGACTGATGGGTGCCGCATGGAAGCGGTGTCATCGACCATGATGGCTACGGCACACTGCCGGCAGGATCAAATAGCAAGGAGCAACTAGAGGAATGATGATATGAGCTGAAAGCCTTCAAAGGAAGAGGCATCCTGTGCGGTGTCACTGACGTTCCTGAGAGCTCGTTACCTGCCTCATCATGAAGACCTATATATCATTACTCATGAGCAGAAAGTATGCTTCGGCTCATACTTGCTGTGACATAGCACACCCCTTCACTCTCAACGTGAGCGACTGTGTGCCTGGAGCTACTTTTCTTCCTGCAACAAACGAAAACTCGGAAATGGATCGTTATCCTTGCGTCAACAGATACAAACCTGGTGTTGACTGTCCAGCCTGGG